>OU343145.1:12835000-14252500 GCA_910594945.2 Amphipyra berbera
GCAATGATTAATGGTGATAAATGATCGTAAAAATCTCGCTAGATATATTTTTTTTGTACAAGAAAAAAGGAGTGGGCTAGCCATCGATCAACTCAGCCTATCAAAGTCACCGCTGGACTTAGTAAATCCACTAATCGAAATAATTATGCTATAGTACAAGACATTAGTATCTGAAAACTAGCACCGTTTTTAGCATATTGACGCATTCTATGTACAATGCACACACACACAGAGACACAAATTGACAGGAGAGATCTCTAGTTTGTACATTTTTCCTAATATGTTATACATTTTTTAAAATACATAGATATGCATGTAGTAGAATAAAAAAAATACAAAAAATCTATTTTCAAATTAAACAAAGCTAGTGCGCTCCCTTTCCACAACAAACCACGCTCACTAATCACATCTAGGTACCATACATTCACGTAGCAATCAGTCAAGCCTCTCAAATATTGAGAACCAGGTTATATTACATACACCTGGTGTACGTTGATTACAAGTATATGTGGTCTAATTTAGACCAGTTATTTGTAAGGTTATAAACTAGTTATTATTTTATTATAGGCTTTAGATTAGGTAGTGTGAAATTTAACTTTGTATCATGCTATAGTAATTCTTTCCCCTAGCCTTTTATTTTTATTTTATTTTATTTATTTTATTTTATTTATTTATAGGAGAACCAACAGCTATAACAGATGAATAACAATTGAATATGCGACATAGAGCCAATTACAGGTTCCCACGGATAAAAACACAAAAAATAGTAGAAATCTTAGGATCACTAACAGCACGATAAAAAATAATACATTTATAAATTTAAAAAATAATAAGCACTATGCACTTTTAAAAAAGTCTGCGTTAAGTCGAGTGTTCCCATCTATGTTGGGGTCAGCTTCCAGTCTAACCAGATGCGGCTATATACCAGTATTTTACACGGAGCGACAGCCACCAGACTTCCGTAACCCAGTTGCTGGGCAATGCCGATATTCTAAGCTTAGACCGGTTGTCAGACTTTCAAGCTATTGACGACTGTCATAGGTATTTTTATGACACCAGGGACCGACGGTTTAACGTGTTCTCTGAGGCAGGGTGGGAACTCGATGTGTAACAGACGGTCACCCATCCACGGACTGACCGCGGCAAGCGCTGCATAACCTCGCAAATCGTATGATCGGCGATTATGGGAAAAAAGGGAGATTTTAGACAAGCCAACTTGAAAATAGAAATACGAATTTATATTGACCCTACATAGCTTCTGCTAAATGGTTTAGTGACTTTTTAAACCATTTCGCGCATTCATCGTAGCCCCCAGCACGCGTAAGGAGACCGGCTACCGGCTACAATATAAAACTTCCTCACCGCACCCTGGGAAGGGAATAGACGCGTGTTGCAAGATTCAACAAAACCCAGCACGCTTGGTGGTAGGATCTATACGGTCCACCTGGCTAGCTACCACCCGCACATTAAAGTCCAGCGCCAAGCAGTTTACTGTGTTCCGTCGTGTGTATGTGAGAGCCAGAGGGGTATAGTGGAATCGCTCTATATCTCAGTTCCTTGGATTCGTGTGCTCCATCTGAGTCCTTGACCGCGATCAAGACAAGAATAAAAAAGAACACATCAACACAGTTTACAATCAATATTATAATCATTTTGTGTGATATTATGAAACAAAATTCAAAACATAACCTTCATTTTTTTCTCAGTTACGTAAATGATGTACTTCTGCCCACCCACTCAGAGAATATGAAGTAAATTAATCATCATTAAGAATACATTAACTCTCAACATTCCTTCGCTCAGCATCCTTCGTAATATACCGTGAAAACACTGAGAAATTAAGAATTCAGTTAAGTTAGAAACGAATTTACTATCAGTGTTCCGTACATGTAAGTTGAGATTGTATTGCGCATTAATATTTGTCGATCATCATCGATTTACACTTTGAATATTCAAAATGCGAAAGGTAAACAGGAACGCCTAAAATGCCATTATTGCGGAACCCTAAAAGCAAAGGATTTTTCCTTAAATTCTATTAGTAACAATTAAACGAGTAAACATTTTACCAAGACCTGTGACTTTTCGGATTCATGTGCGTGTTGTATTATTATCCATTTGTTTAAAAACGGCGATGGAAAACATCGTCAGGTAACCGGCATGCCAGAGAGGTATTTCTCGATGGCATGTGAAGCCAAGTCAGAGGCTGATGGGCGGCATAAACTCTAGACACCAGGTTAGTCACTAACCACACGAAAATAAGACCAAGACTCTACCTACTACATTGAAGATAGCATTCAGATTAAAAAAGGGCCTCGTCACTATGGCTGAGATCCCTACATCAACTGTGAAATAAGCTCAGAATCATGAAACGGCTAACGCGATAACCATCCCGATTAAACAAGCTTTCCAACAAAAAAAACTGCATTAAAATCAAAATTTCCGTTTAGGAGTTATGATGCCATATACAGACACACATACGGACAAAGGGTTCAAACTGATATTCCTCTTTGCTGCGTCGTAGGTTAAACGCAAACAATTTCGCATTTAATTACATCTCCCAAAACAAAAGCCACACACTCGCATAGAAAGGGGTCCAGTTCACATTTTTGACCTCAAATTATAACAACCATAATCTCCTATTAAGGCCACAATGGCCATAGACCCTAAGGTCAATAAGGTCTCTTATTAAGATTAACGTTAGCTGGAATCTTCGAGTATGAAGATAAGATATAGAGCGCTACACATTTCCTAACACATTATATTTTGTAATTTCTAATATACTTTTAAAGGGTTTTAATTAGCTTCACTTCGTATATTTGTTTGTTTGTTTCAAATCTTGCGACTGATTTTTCAACTACTTCTGCTTAAGAGGCCATTGAAGTATTACGTAAGCAGAATTTTAGTAATTTTTGACCCACCCCTCCCCCTTGTCAGCAAAAGTAAGCAAAACATTTACCCCCCTCCTATGCTTACGTAGGTAAACATTGTTTTTTTTTAAACTGATCAGGTGTCTTTATTGTTATTCATAAGTAGGAGTTTTTAAGTCTAGAAAAATAAGTAAATAAATAAAAATTGCTGACGTAATCATCATCTAGACACCCCCGTCCCCCATGTCATTAAAAATAAGATAAGCAAAGACCCCCACACCCCCCTTTCGTGCTTACGTAATACTTGAAAGGCCCCAAACCGATTCTCCTAAACCTTCGCAAACCAATGACATTCCCATGACAATACAACATTATAATAATTTCAACATTCAATTCTCAAATCCTGATGCTGCAGGGGTACTGCAATATAAAACCGTTTAACTTAAAAGTTATTTTAAGGGATTATTATTATTTGTTACAAAAAACTGGTTACCAGTGGCGTGCATTGCATATAGGCAATTGAACAGTGCATAACTCATAAGATTTTATTAACTACTCCATCTTTAACTATTACTATAAATAAAATAAGCGTGTATGGCTATGATTTCTTTTGGTCAGAATCGTATTAAAATGGGCTTAAGCGTACAGTTGAAAGGCGACATCGCTAGTGCCTGCCTACCTAGTCCGAAAACCAATGTACGCCACTGTTGATTACTCACCAGGAACTGAAAACGGTGACCTTTATTTTGCTAATATCCGAATTAGGCGTAAACCGAGAATTTGTAAGCGAAAATCACTTCGCCACACTTGGTATGGTACTAACTTTACCTAAGAAATTACACTCGGCGGCGGCGGTTGTGCTTGCGAACACCACATCAAAGAGGCGCGCTCTATAGCTCATTCATACTCTAAGTCAGAGCAGCCATTAATTTACTAATCGAGTTGAATCGTGTGCCGTATTGAAGGCAAAGACACGCAATTACGAGTATAACTATCTCTTTTATTTACTGAGGGATTAGAGTGGATATGACCACGTTTTATTACCCGTTAAATTGTTCCTCACGGCTTTGATTACAGCCAATTTTGGAGCACAGACATTGACGAAGATGTTCCACCTAGCCTTTTCCCAACTGCTTTTGCGACTGTGGTCAGCTTCCAATACCAGTATTTTACACGGAGCGACTGCCCTCAGGCCTCCGCAACCCAGTTACTGGGCAATGCCAATATCCTAAGGTTTGATCGTTGTCGGGCTTCTGATTTCCCGTAACGACTGTAATGGGTATTCATATGACACCCGGGCCCGGCTGTTTAACTTGCTCTCCGGGGCACAGAGGGGTCTCGATGTGTCACAGTCTGTCCGCGGCAAGCGCAGCTTAACCTCGTAAATCGAATGATCCGCGCGGTTGGTAATTAGCCGCAAGACCATCTCCTTCATGCTGATACGAGAGGAGAAATAGACGACAATTAAATTTTTGAAGATGCCTTGCATAGCAGTTTTCTTTATTCAGCCTAAGGTTCAAACAATCTTGTGTACCATCCGTCATTAGGTCTGTTCTACATTATGCTAACGTGCGATCGACCTCGTTACACACATACGGACTGTGGGCGTTGAAAACCGTAACCCAGTGACATCCAACCAATTTGGACAGTGTGGAGGGTTTATGAGTGTAGTTGTAGTCTTATATGGGAAGTGCGGGTTCATCAATGCCCAATTAATGGGGTATCGATTTTTGATTTTGATTTGGATAAGTTCTTTGATGTAGAGGTCAGAAGGTCAAGTCGTCTTGGGTTTGATTTAATTTTCAACACATAACAACGTAACATCGCAGGCAGAGGTGTATAGTAACACCCTCATTTCGCTATTAAGTTCAAGTCTCATATAATGGGGGCGAGCCTGGCAACCGGCCACAAAACCAAACTCCGGGCTGCTACTTAGGACCTCCACACGGAAAAACCCAATAACATTTTGCCCGACCTGGGGATCGAACCCAGGACCTCATAATCAGCAGTCACGCTTGCCACCACTAGACCAACGAGGCAGTCATTCAATTAATTTTCAGTTCCATGATATTCATTTTTACTACATTAGCGTTAAAACCTTATCATAATCAGCTTCATTACTGTCCCACTGCTGGGCAAAAACCCTTTTCTCAAAATGAGAAGAGTTTAGGCCTTAATCCACCACGCTGGCCTGGTGCAGGTTGGCAGACTACACACACCATCGAGAACTTTATGGAGCCCTCTCAGGTGTGCAGGTTTCCTCACAATGTTACTTCACAGTTAACGCAAGTGATAATCAAATTGAACCGCAAATGAATCCGAAAAGTTGGACTCGGTCGGGATTGAATTTAGACTCTCCTGCATATAACGTACCTAAGCGTTCAACCGATAGGCTATCACTGCTCAGTGTTCACAACCAAGCCAGGAAGCTATCGTACCAGGGTCGTAAAATTATCGTATTTGGATCAAAAATGACAAAAATGATGGTACTGTGGCGGCATCTATCGCGCCACATGCGAACTATCCTGCATTGCGGTATCAAAGTTTGACACGCAGATAGTTATATATACAAGTTCCCAATATCAACCGTTGGGCAGTGGTCCGCCAGGCACAAGACTCCGCCAGGTAGAAGGATCCTCCCTTTTCGTTGGAGGAACACGATACCTCGTTCCTCCACCGTATCATCAGTAACAATGGCTTATAATACGTAAAAAGTGACAATAATTTGTTGTGTTACCAATAAAAAAGTGTTGTTAATTCCCCAAAATCACCCATGCGATAGTTGGACGAGCTTTTTTTTTTAGAAGATCCCATATTATTTCTGTCATGTCTAGGACACTATGACCACTATACAGTCGAAGAGTGACGGGAACGACTAAATAAAAGGTCGTCTATTAGTGTACCTACTGAAATTATCGTACTTTCTGCGTACGATACTAGTGTACTATCGTACATCGGACGTAGCTATGAAATTATCGTACAGTTGGGAACACTGTCACTGCTTCTCACATTAGGTAACTTCGCCTTAATTAGAAAGTGTACCAACACAGTCCAAGTCTTTAAGTGTGTTGTATTATACATACAATACATTGGTAGACACAATACAATAAGAATAATTTCAATACAACTTGTTCGCCCACGGATTTCTTTATAAGGTCGTGTGTATTTCTAGAAAATACACCGGTAGTTAATTTTTAAAACTGGTATTATATTAATATGGTATTTATATTTAACTAGCGGCCCGACCCGGCTTCGCACGTGTGGACATTTTTTCCGTGTTTGCAACATTTTTCATTTATGCTCCGCTCCTATTGGTCGTAGCGTGATGTTATATAGCCTATAACCTTCCTCGATAAATGGACTATCCAACACAAAAATATTTTTTCAATTCCAACCGGTAGTTCCTGAGATTAGCGCGTTCAAACAAACTGTTCAGCTTTATAATATTAGTATAGATTAGCCCATTACTGTCCCACTGCTGGGCACGGGCCTCTTCTCAGAATGATATATAGAGTATAGATTTTGAGTATGTTCAGAGTAGAGGGGCTTGTGGCTAAACACGATTTGCGAGGCTCTTTCATTACACATCGAGACGTCCGTGTCTCAGAGAGCATGTTAAACAGTCTGTCCCGGGTGTCATACGAATACCTATGACAGTCTTTACGGGAAGTCAGAAGCCCGAAAGTTTGACAACTGGTCTAAGCTTAGGATATCGGCATTGCACAGTAACTGGGTTGTGGAGGTCTGATGGCAGTGGCGTGCATTGCATAATATTTATTTTTATTTATTTATTTGAAAGGTACACCAACGACCCATTCACTAGAAACATTAACATAGTAAAAGTAACATAAGTATTGAGTTAGGGTGAATTAGTCACTTACAGGCGTACACAGCAATTATATATAAAAAAATTGCTTCTTAAAATACGTTTTAACAAGATGTTTTGCTCGTAGTGAGGATAGAAAAATTAATTAGAAACAATGAACAAAACATTAAGTAAAAAACAAAATCATAATAGAAATAGAATAAAAAAATATCAAAAATTAATAATCAAAATTAAAACATTAAAATTAAAAAAATAAACAGTAAAATTGATATTCAAAATTCAAAACGGTAGAACGCGATATTGAGTGCAAAAAGAGAACATTCCAAAATTGTTGAAGAGGCAGGCACATGTGGCAAAAAACCATAAGTTGAAATAGTAAAAAAAAATAAAAAGTAGGTTATGAAATTATGATTCGTCGCTAATAGTTATAATTTTTTTGCGAAATTGGGAAAATGAGTCTGTAAATATATCAATACTGTTGCAGATATCTATTTTATTATAATTAGCCATTAATCGATTCAAGGGGGCATTGCGACCGAGGTTGGTCCTTGATGAAGACGGTGCAAAGGTATTTATTTTGCGTAGAGATCTAGTTACGGTACGCCTAGGCACAGTTATATCGATTTCTGATAATAACTCAAAATATAGGCAATTAAGCAGTGCCTACCTCATAAGATTTAATTAACTACTCCATCTTTAACTATTACTATAAATAAAATAAGCGTGTATGGCTATGATTTCTTTTGGTCTTGGTACAATTGAAAGTCGACATCGCTAGTGCCTGCCTACCTAGTCCGAAAACCAATGCGCGCCACTGAATGGCAGTTGCTCCGTGTAAAATACTGGTATTCAGCCGCATCTGGTTAGACTGGAGGCTGACCCCAATATACTTGAGCAATTCTCGAACCGGCGGCTTGCAACATGTCCCGCGTCACGTAAAATGCCGCACAATGTTGCACGCAACTATGCAGGGCAGTGTGCAACGTTGCAGCGTTATGTTGGGGAACATATTGTCTCCTAGTGAATTTCACAAGCAGAGAGCAATCTCTTAAGAAATAATGTCGTCAATTGTTTTAAGAGTCATTGTTCTAACCGGTTCAGTTATTAGGTTAACAGTCTGACAGACGGTCACCTATCGAGTGTCCGCGTGATGGCTGAGACCTTGAAATCGTGGTGAGAAGTGGTAGTACTGGTTTGTCGATGAGTTGTCTTTTGATACCCGTAGGTGCCTATAGGTTGTCATGTTTTACATTCAACTTGTATTACCAAATCAGCACATTTCTGTCTGTCGGGCACGGGCCTCTTCTCAGAATGAGAAGGGTTTAGGCCTTAGTCCACCACGCTAGCCTGGTGCGGGTTGGCAGACTACACACACCGTCGAGAACTTTATAGAGTCCTCTCAGATGTGCAAGGTTTCTTCACGATGTTTTCCTTCACCGTTAACGCAAGTGATAACCAAATTATGATCCGCACATGAATTCGAAAAGTCTCTCGGTTTAGACGCCCGAAGTAAGTGTCATAGCCGGAATCTCAGAATATACCGTATGTGCGAGTAAAATTTTCTTTTTAACCGACTTCCAAAAAGGAGGAGGTTACTATGTTCGTCTGTATGTATTTTTTTTATTTTTTGTGTATTTTCATCGATATTTTCGCCAATTGTGAACCGATTTTGATGATTCTTTTTTTAATGGATGGGGTATACTTCAAAGTTGGTCCCATTTAAATTTGGTGAAGATCTGATGAAGAACTTCGGAGATAGACAATGGAACTCCTCAATGACGAACAGTACGCATATTGTGATGATGTGATTATGTTACGAGCAGCGTCTTTAGTAGGTCCAACCAAGTTTTAATTAAGGCCACTAAAAAGAAAAAATTAAAACCTTTTTTACAAAAAATTTAAACCGACTTCAAAAAGAATAAAATAATTACCATATAAAATTAACAGTTTCAGAAGTCGGTGCCTTCAATTTGGTTCAGCGTGGATCAGCACCGACTTCTGAAACTGTTAATTTTATATGGTAATTATTTTATTCTTTTTGAAGTCGGTTTAAATTTTTTGTAAAAAAGTTTTTTCAAACATTTGTTTAAGTGTTTGTAAAAGATTAAGTAATTCGACTATAACTTTCTTAAATCGGGTTTAACAAATTTTTGGAGTATCCCATCAAGTTTTAAGAATTTTTTACTAATTTTGCCTTTTTTTTCACAATGTTTTTAAATTTTATCCCTCAGTTCCAAATAAATAAAATTGAAGAGTCTGTTTATAATGTCAAAATAAAAGCTTTTTACTAAATGCATATGAATGTATATACGGTCATTATAACAAATAAACTTTTTTATTAAATTTATCTGTCTGTCTGTCTATCTGCCTGTCTGTTTGTTAGCGGTAATCTCCAAAACGGCTGGACCAATTTTGATGGGACTTTCATTGGCAGATAGCTGATGTTATAAGGAGTAACTGAGTCTAATTTTATTTTAGAAAAGGAAAAATAATTAGGGTTCCACACAGTAAAATTAAAACCCATCCGTCGTCTACGCAGATTAAATCGCGGGCACAACTACTGGAAAATATATTGATAAATAAATCTAGTGCCATACATAACATAACATCACACCTTACATTTTTCGAAGGGTTCGGCAGAGGTTTTTTTGTTGTTACCTACACTCTCGTTTCGCCAGTTATGTTTAAGTCCCATGTAATAGGGGGCGAGCCTATTGCCATTAACCGGGCACAAATCAAGACCCCGGGCTGCTACTGATAAATTCTTAATGGAAAAACCCAATAACACTTTACCCGACCTGGGGATCGAACCCAGGACCCCATGCTCAGCAGTCACGCTTGCGACCACTAGACCAACAAGGCAGTCTGGTAGTAGTGCCATATTTGAAGTTATAGACAAAATCAAATAAAAACGATAACGTAAACACAAAACGAGCCATAGTTCATCTCAGTCCTAAGGACATAATATGCTCTCATTTGCATAGTTATTATAAACATTTTTAGCATTTCAAAATGGCGGATCGCACGTTAATTGTTCGTCATTATAACCGAGGATAATAAGAAGGTATTCAGCGTTATTAGCATATTGCAACATCAAATTGCTACCACAGTCGTGGTAAGGACGATG
Organism: Amphipyra berbera; assembly: GCA_910594945.2. Lineage (NCBI taxonomy): Eukaryota > Metazoa > Arthropoda > Insecta > Lepidoptera > Noctuidae > Amphipyra > Amphipyra berbera. The sequence goes on from OU343145.1 coordinate 12,844,821, forward strand.
TCTCTTTAAAGGTCAAAGCACACATATCAAATCGGAAAGGGATCGTCACCGTATCAACTCAAGCCGTTCAGTATTCTTTGTATGAAACTCCCTACTGCAACGCACACTAATCGGAATCGTAACGTAATCGGCTCGCCTCGGGACAAGCTCACGTACCGCGATGCGGTGCGTGGTCAACGTGGTTCCCGCGCTTACGTCTCTCCGTACCCGAATGTTACGTCTCTTCGTCGACCCTTGCCCCTCTCACCCCTCCCGCGGCCTGCCTGCAGCACACTACTGTTACTGCGAGCCGTAAGCGCGGCGTCGCCTAGCCGTAGCCGAGTCGACGTATCGGAGCTGCTGATCCGCTTTGGTTACGTGCTTACGTTAGGTTGACGCCTATTTGTCGGCGAGGCGAAAGGCGATACGGTGACGATCCCTTTCCGAGTTGATATGTGTGCTTTGACTATAAAGGTGGCCGGTGTCCAGCAGTGGGCAAACTGTTTTTTTTTTCTGCTTGACTTAATCGCGTTTGACCATAGTCGCTGGCACTTGATGGTAAGCGCAGACAGGGTCTAAGATGGAGCACATAAATCCAAGTAGCAAAGATATAGAGGGTCTCCCGTATACCCCTACGATGTTGGTAAGACTGTTGGTAATGATGAAGAGGTTTTATTCTAGCGGTGATAACTTGGAAGGTAGGATGTTGGTTCGATTCTCGATCAAGTAATCAGTATCAAGTTTTTGGATGTGGTTCTTTTTGAAACCATGATAGAATAATATAATAATATAATATGTATGTAGGTAATATTATTGTTAATGTTCACTTATCTTTGTGTTTATTTTTAATATTGTATCACATGACACAGCTCTTTTTAGCGCATCTACCATGTTTTCTCTGCATCACCCTAAGGTCGACTGGTAGAAAATGCCTAAGGCATTAAGTCCGCCTCTGTATAAAATTTTTTTTTGTGCGAAAGTATAAATAAATAAATAAATAAATAATAATCCCTTAAAAAAACTTTTTAGTTAAACGGTTTTATCTTCCAGTACTCCTGCAGTATCAGCATTAGAGTTGAAGGTTATCATGGGAATTGAATTTGAGTGCGAAGTTTCAGGAGAATCGGTTAAGCAGAAGTAGTTGAAAAATCTGTCGCAAGATTTGATTCAAACGAACACAATAAACATACGAAGTGAAACCGTTTAAAAATGATCTCAACTAATACTAGTAGTGGCTTATAATTACACACATAATTCTCATTGATTTATGCAAAAATCTCACACCCATCCGTATCAAAACCACGAAGAGAGACTCCAATAAACCCAATTATATTAAACGCTTCCTTATATATTACATGAACGATGACGTCATCAGATGCTGGTGTATTGCCATCACCTACTTATGTACTCACATTTTCCTATAATCGTGAGCAGAATTCTAAGTGTTGTTAATATTGATGTAAGCATCAGAGGTAGGTACTATATGGCTGACCTCATCGTTCTGCAAAACCTTTTCCCAACTATGTTGGGGTCAGCTTCCAGTCTAACCAGATGCGACTGAATACCAGTATTACAAACCGCGCGGATCATATGATTTGCGAGGTTAAGCTATACTAGCGGTAGTCAGTCTGTGAATGGGTGACCATTCGTTACACATCGAGACCCCTCCGTGCCTCGGAAAGCTCTTCTAAACAGTCCCAGGTGTCCCACGAATACCTATGATAGTCGTTACGGGTAGTCAGAAGCCCGAAAGCCTGACAACCGGGCTAACCTTAGGATATCGGTATTGCCCAGTAACTGGGTTGCGGAGGTCTGATGGCAGTCGCTCCGTGTAAAATACTGGTATTCAGCCGCATTTGGTTAGACTGGAAGCTGACCACAACACAATTGGGAAAAAGCATGTCAGAACTACAGGCGTGTATTGTATTTTATATTTTTTTATAGTAGAAATATTGGGCGCTAATAATCCTATTACATAGCTTAAAAAAAACGACTAATTGCATAGGCGTGACTCTTTTACCTGCGAAGAGCTCCTAATCTATAACCCAATTACTTTAAACGCTTCCGTAAAACAGAACACGGCAAATGACGTCATCCGATGCCTTAGTATTGCCACGCTTCCCAATGTTGCCAGTAAAAATTAGAAAAAAAACATTTAGTCATGCGTTTGATTTTACCAGTAAGGTTTTGAACATCACGTCTGCATATCAATGCGGAAACTCTGGAGTTGGGCAAAAAAGATTACTTAATAATGATTATTATGACTACTGGTGTGAAAAAAGCTATGGTAGTCATCAGTTGTGAAGGTTAAAGATGTATCATTTGTTAGTTGTTTAACTAAGTAATCGATATGTAATAAATAACTTATTGATGGACTTACATACCGGTTTTTCTCTAGAAGAAATGACAAATTGGAATTGTATGACTAAAATTAACATAAACGTTGAGTATTGAGTATTTTTTGTGAGCTACTTGTGTATATATACTTGTGTTTAATATCCGGCTGATTGGTAGCGTTGTGCTTCGGGTTGTAAAGGTTTAGCTACACGATGGCTTATGCGTGCCGTCAGTTGGGACAGGTCAACTCAAACCTGCTACTGGCTACCGGCTACCTGGCACTTTCCTCAGAAGGCCATTCCAGACGTTGCCCTACATTGTTAGACTTGCATAGTTTTTATACCACAATGTCTGGACTTTAAAACAGACCTTGATCTCTGAGTTTGTTTCGGCTTTTCTTTAGAGCTGGTCAGAAAAGAAATGCCGGCGCCATCCAGTCTAGTCAATTGCCTCGTTGGTGTGGTGGTGGCAAGCGCGACTGCTCATCGTGAGCTCCTAGGTTCGATCCCCAGGTCGGGCAGTGTTGTTGGGTTTTTCGTTTGTAATTCCTCAGTAGCATCCCGGAGTTTGGATTTGTGCCTGTTTGTTGGCAATAGGCTCGCCGCCAACCCTTCGGGGAATACAGGCGTGTTGTTATAATAATATTATATTAAATAGTCTTAATAAATAAACATTACATTGACTTGCAAGTATCTGTAACAGATTGATTTACAGAAATAAAAATCATTTATCATAAAACTTTTTGACGCTGATGTTTTTGCGATAACAAACAATAAGTATGTAACTAAGTTGCTCGAGACAGTTGATTGCTATTTGTTTATAGCTGCAGTTGCAGTTATGGCCTGCAGCTAAAACAAAATGGCGATCCACTGAGCCTCGAGCGTGTGCGGTCAGTCTATGTGATCCGAAAATAGAAAATGCATTTTATCCAGATATCCCAATATTTATTCTAGGCACCTAGCCTATCCTGCCATTGATAGATCAGCAGCTTAATTGCGAAAAACAATTGTAATTACAATACCTTTCATTTTGACAGTTCAACAATATTGAATGCTATTATCTAAACACAGATTTTATAGAAATACAGTGCGATTAATTTTGACGAACTGTCAAAATTAAAGCAATGATATTGCGATTGCGAGTGTGTTGCGCAATAAAGATGCAAATCGCAAAAAAATTGGAAGAGGCATGTGTCATTTGTTTTACATTTTATTATTTATTTATTTTTATGTGTTTTTAACTGTGCAAGTCAAAATAAACTTTTTCTTTTATTTTCTTTTTTTTACTGCTGTCAACTGCCATGCAGCTAACTACAACGTGAAACAAAAATGCGTGGTCAAATTCAAGGTCGTTGGTTGGACTCTTATTAAGACCAACATATATTATGATAACACAAATAAGAAAATTCGAGCAAAATATTTTCGACTTTTCATACGTACTGACCCATCAGCTGATGCAATTTTTATGGAGTTGAAAAAAATGTACGAATGTTTTTGTTTGATCTAACAAATGTTGCAATCTATACACGTTGTATTAATAAATAAAGGCAAGTACGGGTCTTTAAGACAAGCAAATTAATGTTATTAAAAATCTGGCCCAGTTTCTTAGGTACATAACTACATACATGACTAATTCACAGACACCGTGTAATCCATAATCTAGATCGATTATACGATATCAAAGTAAATTAGCCATATTATGTCTAGATTACGCAGTACGGAATGCATTGTGTGATATAACGGTCGTGACGAAACATTGGAATTCCATTGAATCTTTTAGTGTAACTAATATGTACGGTCATTGTTATCATAATACGAGTTTGTAAACAATTACTGCGTTAATATCAGCAATAAAGCACGTTTGTTTCTTTTTTCCTATGCGACTGCTTGTAGATGGTCTTGCGGACCGTTTCTACGTAACCGGGCAGTTATTGGCGAGACCTGAAGGGTCTCCAACCAATGGAAACGAGTAAAATACTTAACCTTTTTTTTATCGCGGGCAAATCCTCATGGATGTCCCTTACCCGGGGTAGGCGAGGGGGTCTGCCAGACTCTTATCGGCTAAAAACTCACGGTGTTCCTCCTTCTGACCGTCGGCCGGGGTCGCGGGATTCGCCTAAGCATAAACTGCAACCCCGGCAGGTCTTGGTCCACTAACTGCTGGAGCTAACTACTACTAACATCATGACTACTACCAACAACAGCACTAAGGGCGACCCCTAATGGGACTCGGACCTCGGCTTGGGGCGTTGCAGGCGGGAGGATTGGGAGGGAGACAGCTTGATGGGGGCTGAATTAACGGTGTGACTGCGGAGTCAGAAAAGACGACCGTCTCCGCGGCTGCGGCGGGTGAAAACAGTGGATCAGAGACGGGAAGCACGCTTGGCTTGGATTGGTGTTGTTATAGTTCGCCCACAGTTGCTAGTCACCTCTTGATGTATGGGAGCGGCAGGAGGAGGGTGCGCGCGGGAGGCAAGACAACGCAAACCTCAGGCGGTGACTAGCACTTGTGCGCAGACTATAGCAGACAGAAGGACGTTATTGCCTATCTTTATAAAATAACTAGCTTTTGCCCGCAGCTTTGCTTTGCGTGGTTTTTTTCACCCCCTTAGGGGAAAAATCTTGGAAAATCCTTCCTTAGTGGATGCCTACGTTATAACGGGTGCCTTCTGATAAAATTTCAAATTTCTTACCCCAGCGGTATAGTCTGTGCGTCGATAGATCATTCAGTCAGTTAGTCAGTTTCTCCTTTTATAATTATACAGATAAGTCAAATAGCCATAGTTATAGCTGCAGTTCAATTGCGATTTTAAACAATTTTGTTAGTCGAATTAGCCTTCTTTGCGTGTCGTGTAAGCAGGCTTAAGAGCTTGCTAAGATCAGAGTATCACGCCTGTCTTCGTCGAAGGGTTGGGCAGAGGTGTATAGTAACACCCTCATTTCGCCATTATGTTTAGGTCCCATTGCCATCAACCGGGCAAAAATTGAAACTCCGGGCTGCTACTGAGAAACTCCACTCAGAAAAACCCAATAACACTTGGCCCGACTTGAAGATCTAACCCAGAACCATCAGCAGTCGCGCTTGTCACCACTAGACCGACGAGGCTGTTAGTATCAGTTTATATGTAAAGTGACTAACTAGCCTCTACGCAAATCTAGAAATAACAATATAAAGAATATAGATCAATTCTGCTAATAATGTCCGCCTGGCTAGCTACCACCCTCACATTAAAGTCCGGCGCCAAGAAGTTTACTGTGTTCCGTCGTGTGTATGTGAGAGCCAGAGGGGTGTAGGGGAATGCCTCTAAATCACTGTTCCTTTGATTCGTGTGCTCCATCTTAGACTGTCTGCGCTTACTATCAGGTGAAACTAGGGCCAAACGTGAACAAACCAAGAATAAAAAAAAAGAAAAAAATGCTGTCTATGTCACTAGTCTGTACAAAAATAAATAAATTAAGAATTATAAATTATGAAACATATTTTTTTCACACGTTTGCAAGTAATAAAGAATTTATAAAAAAAATATGTACAAAAAAGTCTAAAAATGAACATCATACACTTCATAATAAAACAATCATATTTTAAAAAGAAACACTTTTTTATCGACTCCAAAAGTAAACTGATGACCATTATGTACGAAGGCCAAACTTTAAGTAGTCAATAATAGCAAACACATCTTTCCTACAATACATCACGATTCGACAATCAAGGAGTAGGAAATACTATTAATATAATTACAAACATAAATAAAAACAAATGTTTTTCTGTATATATATATTTTGAATACGGTAGTGGATTTTTTCACGGATGCCGCGTAAGAAGAATTTTAATTTGTAATTTTTGAATCGATGGGCGTGCGTAGACGAGAATTTGACAGCCACCTGTCTGTTAAAGATTGGGTTAGACGGATAACGAACTAGGAAACTCATCAACAGCAGACGTGTCTAAACAACAGAATATTTGTACTGTGGCAGTCAACTAACTAAGTTTGTGAACGGGACCGAATTGCAAATTATAAACCGAAAGACAATTAATGGGTCCCGCCTGCTACTAAACTGAATGCGGGTATTTAACTTAGGCTTTCAGCTCATAATATAGACTGTTAAACCGAAGTAGAGTTTACTTCGTTTATAGTTTATTTTAATTTTGTTTTCTATTCACAATCTCCGTGCCTCGGAGAGCACGTTAAGCCTTCGGTCCCGGGTGTCATACGAATACCTATGACAGTCGTTACGGGTAGTCAGAAGTCCGAAAGTCTGAAAAACGGTTTAACCTTAGGATATCGGCATTACCCAGTTACTGGGTTGCGGAGGTCTGATGGCAGTCGCTCCGTGTAAAATACTGGTATTCAGCTGCATCTGGTTAGACTGGAAGCTGACCCCAAGATTACTGGGAAAAGGCTAGGAAGAAGAAGATTCACAATCTTGTTTCCGTCTTTTAAGTGCATTACTTTTATTTATTTTTTTGCAGTCGGGTTTTTGATTTTTTAAATTATTTATTTTATTTATTATTTGAGATGGGTTTGCTCTTGACTCTAGTCTAGGTCAGAGGTGACAGAGACAAAGTTTACGATGGAGTGAGCTTACCCAGAAGAAGCTTGTACACTCTAAATTTGAAGAGATTCGGGTTGTATGCGTTCGGGAACCTATACGACCCAATACTTTGCTACTACAATACTTTGTCCTACCTGGAACTTGAACCCAGAATCTCAGTCTCAGCAGTCACCTTTTCTATAGATATACATTTTATATAGTAAAGTGCGTCTAATATAAAATGGCGCGACCGACCACTTTTTAATTGTAAAACAAAAATACAGGCAAATGCAGTAGAGGGGTGGTGGGGGGGTGGCCACAACTAAAACTTCCACTTTTTAAACACCTAAACGAAGGAAAAGCGTAAACAAACTAGTTTGTCCCCAACCGGAACCACGGCCGCTGCTTACCCACTAAACAATGGGAACAACGTTCCGCCATTACCTACTATAGAAATGGAAAACAAACTTTCACTTTAAAACGCCTTCGTTTTATAAAGAAACGTAACGTTAAACCCACTTCTCCGAAAGGTTGGGCAGAGATGTGATGCTGAGGTAGATGACATCATTATGATCATCCCAAAGAGGTTTGAACATTTTTCTATGGAACTTGGCATAGCCAACCAGCCGCCATTTTTTTTCTTTAAATTGCGACGCACATTGTAACTGGTATTTTAAGGGTAGAGGACACTTAAACAAACGAAAAAATGTCGGCAATATGGTGCCCTAGTGTCACATTGCCGAGATATTTGGAGGCAAAGATATATTATATGAGAACAATTACAATAATTAAAGACGAACTAATTACGCAAAGTATAGACATCATTAGTTCCTTTTCAATTATTGTCATTGATCTCTTATGGGTATCTTTACCTCCAAATATCTCGGCAATGTGACACTTTAGGGCACCATATTGCAGACATTTTTTCTTTGTTTAAGTGTCTTCCACATATATACCAGTCACAAAGTACCTACGTCGCAACTTTAAAAAAATATTAAAATGGCAGCAGGGTGACTATGCCTCAAAGGTTCTATCCCCTTTAAGCATGCAGACATTGACGTAGATGTGCATGTACCCACCTCCAGTGTGAGTTATGTACTACGACACAAGTTTGCGCCTCGGCAATTTCCGGGTTTCCGAATTTGTACAAATCATGCGACTCGGTCAATCTTTCTTTTTGTGTCTTTATCATATTAGAAAAGCAGGTGAAGGAATAACATCGTGAGGAAACCTGCACACCTGAGAGGGCTCCGTAAAGTTCTCGATGGTGTGTGTAGTCTGCCAACTTGCACCAGGCCAGCGTGGTGGACTAAGGCCTAAACCCTTCTCATTCTGAGAAGAGGTTCGTGCCCAGCAATGGGAAAGTAATGGGCTCATTAAATTATGTTTTTATATCATACTATGTAACTCCGGCTTCGTCCTCATTGGATTAATTCCGGATAGGTCACTCAATTGGTCGTATAATTCGTATAAATTCGGAAACACGAAGATTGCCGAAGCGCATAGCTAATAACGTAGTACTGCACATGTTTTAAATGACTGCGAATCAAACCGCACTGTTTTATCACGACTGAGAATCCTAGAATCTTGGTTGGCACTAACACCACTTTGTTTGACCTGGGATGAAGTTGTTCAATAAAGAAACGTCAGCTTCAGATATATTTTAGCCAATTTGTTATATTTTATGAATGTTCCCTTTCAAGACATTCTCAGAACCCTTTTGTGAATGGATCGACTGTCCGTCCTTTTGTCGAGTATTTATGGCCCTTCAGCGTTCGAATAACTTGAGGCTGATTGACAACTTCAAATTGTGTAAGACTACGCGTCTGTCTAAGCCTTTGTATTTGCTCCGTGGTCTAAACCATTTTAAGATAAACTGACGGAGGAATTAGAACGGAGAAACAAAAGAAACTAAGAACTGCCCCGTTGGTTTAGTGGTGGCAAGCGCGACTGCTAATCATGGGGTCCTGGATTCGATCCCCAGATCGAGCAAAGTGTTATTGGGTTTTTCATTGTGGAATTCTTCAGTCCAGAGTTTGGACTTGTGCCCGGTTGATGGAAATAGGTTCGCCCCCTATTACATGGGACTTAAACATAACAGCGGAATGAGGGTGTTACTATGTAACTGTAGTCTGCCCAACCCTTTGGGGGATACAGGCGTGATTTTAATGGAAGAATGAAAATTTAGAAGATCAGCGGGACGCCTGGCATATGTGAAATATAGAAATTCATTTTGTATAACAAAAACTGGTCGAATCAAACCGAAGAGAGCCGACGAGTTACGAAGGTCTGCCGTCGTGTGTCTGCCATCGCGAGCATCGCCACGCAACAGCCGCTCTCGCACCTGTATCTCCGCATTTGATGTTTCACATCAATAACTTTTTGAAAGCACTTAAGGATATGTTTCACTTTATCAAGGCATCTTATTCCCTGGAAAAATAATCGTTCGTACTGTCTAACATTTTCCCAATTATGTTGGGGTCAGCTTCCAGTCTAACCAGATGCGGTTGAATACCAGTATTTTACATGGAGCGACTGCCACCAGACTTCCGCAACCCATTAACTGGGCGACGCCGATATCCTAAGGTTAGACCGGTTGTCAGATTTTCAGAGACCCGTAATTACTGTCTAACGTGCTGTCTAACTGTTTAACGTGCTCTCCAAGGCAAGGAAGGGTCTCGATGTGGAACGAACGATCACCCATACACGGACTGATCGCGGCAAGCGCAGCTTATTCTGCGCAGTTGGTAATTAGCCACAAGTTCCTCTATCTATAGCAGCAGGCCTACCGATTATAAAATAAAATACTAGGCCTGTAGGTCAAAATTGAACAATAAATCAACACACTCACTTTAATATTAATAACATTTCAAATAACAAAAATAAACAATAGCTCGCAGAAGTGGGCGTTTGATCTACTCCAAGGATAAACTTATCCAACAGACAAATTGATGGATGTATCGAAATGTATGATGATGGATGATCATGTGAATGATCTCATTTGGCCTCACCCATTGTCTATTAATGATAAATATTATTTTCGATGGTAAAAAATGTACTATAGAGTTATAATTTTGGGGGTTCGATATGGGTAACACATTGGTAAAGTTACCCGATGGATGCAAAAGCTTTTGGGGATTTTTCTACATCTATCAACGTAGGAAGGTCACACGTACAATTTCTAGGAACAAAGCAGATTTTTTAGCATAAAACCTCCACAAGTGATGATATTTTGTCAAACTTTAGGGTGGCTTAAGGAGTCAACCCTCAATAAGCATGTGCACATAAAAGGTCATTGGGCACTTTAGTATGGGAGCCTTACCGACGGCGGACACAAATGAAATATAGCAGAATGTATTGATATATGGCTCTGATATACTATGATATTAGTCGCATTACTGTGGGTAGTGGGAATCTTGAAAAAATTGAAAATATCGTATTTACAACATTAGTATGTCATCGATGTACAAATGTTACTAAAGTGATGTAGGAAACTGGTGTACTTAACCAGAGCGCCGCAAGTTCGAATCTTTGCTCGCGAATTTTTTTTTTTTTAAATCAAAAATTTGATGTAGGGAATATAAATAAAATACTAATTCACTGACTGCCTCGTTGGTTTAGTGGTGGCAAGCGTGACTGTTGATCGTGAGGTCCTGGGTTCGATCCCCAGGTCGGGCAGTGTTATCGGGTTTTTCCATTAGGAATTTCTCAGCAGCTATTACAAGGGACTTAAACATAACTTGCGTAACTTTATTAAATGTTCTTATGCCATAAGAGAACAGAAAATCCTCTGAGACCGTTAATTATTTATGTTTAAAAAACGTTTCGTTGCGTTTTCCCCCCATGGATTTTGAATCAAACAATTATATACAATGAAAGGACACATTATTTTCTTTATTTTAAAATAACTTTGGTTAGCAAAAATAACATAAACCTCAATAAATAAAACATACAATTAATAATACACCTATACCAATACCTATTTACCTACTCAATAACATATCACTCGATATACTATGTTGTTTTGGTTCTAGTATCCTTAATTAAAAATATTGTGTATTAAGAATAACAATAGTCAAGAATTAGGCACTATGTACCAAGTAGACACATAAGTAAATTTATAAATATACTTTCATATAATTAGAGCCCTCAAATATTGCAACACCTGGAAAAGGTTGCTAAGCTGTACCTACTCTATATAATAAGATCTGTATTATTTTACCTTAGTGTGCAAATAAATATTTTGAGTTTGAGTTTTCAAGTCCGCCACTCTTAGTAAAGCGGGTCAGATATGCCCAATGACCTTTAGCAGGCGTGTACTTACGGGAGGATAAAGAATAACACTTGTAACCGTACGCTATATATTTTAATAAGAATTACAAACAGATCAACAGGGCGTGGTTCGTACAATGCGAGGAGTCCAGGGTCTTCTTGAGCAGGTGTGGCACTTAACTTGGCAACTGAAGCGGATTGAGAGCCGATCTGCAGCGTGCCCGACCTTTTATAGGCCCGGACCTCCGCCAGTCCGCCACCACCCGTCACAACTTAAGTACGTCGGGAGCACCCTGGGCAGTCAGACCCGCTACCAACCTTGCTGACTGGATAATCTATCACCACGACATGAACTATTCTCGTATAGCTGTTAGCGACATGAGAGAAGAAGAAGAATAAATGCTAAGTAATACCGCTTTTGAGGTGTTAAACTGAACTTCAATTGGTACCACTTCTTCTTCTTCCTGCCCTTACCCCACACTAGGTGGGGTCGGCACAACATGTATTTCACAAATCTATGTTGTTAGAGGTTTTGGCTTATTGTTTTATGACCGGCCACCTGCCTGACATCAACCCTCCTTGGGAATACTCGTTGCGCTGTCGCGCGGGTGACTCAATGTGCTTGCTGATATTATGCACCGGGTCTCAAAATGATATGCTTGTCAATCTTATTGCCGCCAACTAAGTAGACTATGTTCTACTTGGTGGGGTATACTTGAAGTTCCTCGACTCACTCATTCAGCTTTGCTAGGGACTTTAGTTCTAACACATTGTGAACTAATATAGCACCGTGAGCGTCTCTGTAAAAATTTGAAACTTCTCGTACTCGACACTACACACTATTCGAAATTTCTTATAATACAATCAATTTTGGAACAGTTTGATTTGCAACCATATTTTAGCTAAGTGATGTCAAGCTATTTTTAATCGACTGCAAAAAGGAAGAAGTTCTCTATTCGGCGCGTTTTCTTGTGGAAGAATTGCTCTTGTGCTTCAGTTGATTTTTCGAAGACACAGGCGCATGCCTTTTTTTTTTTTTTCTCGTTGGAAAATCCTCATGGATGTCCCTCGCCCGGGGAAGGCGAGGGGGTCTGCCGGACTCTTACCGGCTAAAAACCAACGGTGTTCCTTCTCCTGACCGTACGGCCAGGGTCGCGGGATTCGCAAAAGCATGCACCGCAACCCCGGCAGGTCCCGGTCCGCCAACCCATGGCGGACCTCTCCTCTGTGGGGCCTTGCCCCACGTCCTCCTGAGAAGCGCGCACGGAACACGGCGCGCCGCCTTCTCGGACCTGTTACTGGTCGGGCGGCGAGTCCCCAAACCCGCTGCCCGCAGGCCACACACTAGGGTGGCTGGAGATCATCGCGTACACGCGCCCTCCGGCGCCCGGTGCGTCTGGCGCGGGAAGGGAGAAGAGCACACCGCTCACTCTCCGCTTCCTCTTTGGTTGCCATCACCCCCTCATAAAAGGAGGCGATGGCTTCCCACACAGTCTCGCTCCCGACCATGGACAGAACCACAGCCGGAAGCGAGAGGTCACCGCCGACCGCCGCGACTAATTCGCGGCGCTGCGACCCCCAAGCTGGACACGCCTGCAAAGTGTGCAGCGCCGTGTCCTCGGGGCAGTCGCAGTGGTGACAACCGGGCGTCTGCTCCCGGCCTATGCGACACAGGTACTTCCCGAAACAACCATGTTCCGAGAGCACCTGCGTCAGCCGGAAGCTGAGGGCGCCATGCCGCCTCTCCAGCCACTCCTCCATCACGGGTCTTACCGCCGCAATTGCGGCGTGCCCCACAGGCGCATGCCTGACCTCTTACTTTTGCGTCTGAGTAAATTGGAACTCCCTGAACCCAGAATAATTTTAAAACAAGGCGTTTTATTAACCCCTGGCGAAAAAAGAGGAGTGTTATAAGTTTGAAGCCTATGTTTGTTTGTGTGTGTCTGTCTGTCTGTCTGTTGTCAAAACGGTTTTTATGTTTGAAAGCTGGTTTAATCGTGATGGTTATATAGGCTATGTTTGAAGGAAATCGGATCAGCCGTTTCAAGATAATCAGCTCTTTTCACAGTTTGTGAAAAGATCTCTGCCATACAATGTATATTTACTTCAGTTCTGTTTAACAATTTCATAACCATATTCTTCTTTCTACACAGCTTCAGTTTCCACAGTATTCAGAACTTTTGCTCTGTTTGCCTAGCCTTTTCTCAACTATGTTGGGGTCAGCTTCCAGTCTAACCAGATGCGGCTAAATACCAGTGTTTTACACGGAGTGACTGCCATCAGTCCTCCGTAACTCAGTTACAGGGTAATGCCGATATCTTAAAGTTTGACCAGTTGTTGTCATAGGTATTCATATGACATCCAGGACCTACGGTTTAACGTGCTCTCCGAGGTACGGGGGGTCTCGATGTGTAACGAATGGTCACCCATCCACGGACTGACCGCGGCTAGCGCAGCTTAACCTCGCAAATCGTATGATCTGCGCAGTTGGTAATAAGCCACGAGGCTCTCCTAAGTTTTGCTCTGACTACCCAGTATTATTAAAATCGCAAGATGAATCAATAATTTCAATAATAATATGTTCTAACCTTCACAATAACTCATGTATGTTGATAAGAGCTAACAAAAAGATGTATGCTATCGATGATTGAAATCTAAAGCGTGGCTATACATCGTGTTATGCCAAATGGTTACAAAACTATAAACGATTTATACTTATGTATGTATTTGTAATTGGTTATGTACCGAGTGTATTTTAAATATTTAAAACACGGAGAAGACTTCATTTTATTTTTTAACTAGCTGCCCGGACAGACTTCGTTCTGTCAAAAGTTATTGGCCTGTAGTGGGAAAATAAAAGTGTTGTTTTTACTATTTTCCACGCAATTTTTGTTTTTTCTCTCCATAAAAACCTCCCTTGTGACTTAAGGAATAAATTTTTAAAAAAATAGCCGAATTGGTCGAGCCCTTCTCAAGTTTTGCGCTTAGCAACACATTTGGCGATTCATTTTTATTTATATAGATAAACTAGCTTTTGCCCGCATCTTCGCTTACGTGATTTTTGTCATTTTCACCCCCGATTTATCACTTTGGTGGTGAAATTTTCGAAAATGTTCGTATATTATATACAGTACCTACCTACTGTCAAAATTTCAACTTTCTAACCCGAGCGGTTTAGGCTGTGCATTGATGGATCAATCAGTTAGTTTCTCCTTTTAAATGAAGTATAAAATGCTGCATTCTAAAACAATGCTGTTATGAATCTCAATTTGGGTAGGGATTTGTATAGTAATCTGTACTCAAATCTTATCTTAAATCGAGATTCATAACTGAGAATTGTTTTAGAATACCAGCTTATTAAATACTCAAACACTACTCAATTTTAAGTTACAGTTAATTTCGTGCTGTCACTGTCACTTCGCCTTAAAGTGACAGAGACAGCATGAGACTTAACAGCAATTTAAAAATGAGTATTTAACGTTTGAGTATTTGGCCATAAGATTTCTTAGTCTCTTGTCTGAGCTGGTAATAGAAACCACGAAATTGCTGCTTTTTGAAAGCAATATTTCTTATACTGCATTGTCGGTCTAGTGGTTGCAAGTGCGACTGCTGAGCATGGGGTCCTGGGTTCGATCCCAGGGTCGGGCAAAGTGTTATTAGGTTTTTCCGTGTAGAATTCCTCAGTAGCAGCCCTGAGTCTGGATTTATGCCCCGTTGATGGCAATAGGCTCGCCCCCTATTACATGGGACTTAAACATAACTGGCGAAATGAGGGTGTACCAAAACACCTCTGCCGTGCGTGATGTTATGTTATGTTATTTCTTATTTAAAAATACCTAATAAAATGAAGTCACAACTAAGCAAGAAATTTTAAGACGAACCAAACATGACCCTATATCTTCATACCATATGTAGCAATAAGTACTTATTTAAAATATTCCCTCTAACGTCAGTAGCTTAAGGTGAGACGCAACCTTTCTTTGATTTATGATTCTATAGATTTTCAACAAAAGATTATATTTTATGAATTGCCTTTCTTATCTTAAATGTCATCATTCTTATTAGTAGTTAGATTTATTTTGTGTGGATGTAACGGTGAAAGCCAAATATAGTAGCTGTTATTTACCAGAATAGGCGGCCGGTGATTTGTAAACAAATATTTTCAAGATGGGATTCCAAACATGGAAATGCCTTACAGCTAGTTCACACAGAAACTGTTTACAGGACCGTCTTTAGCGTATTGTTTAAATTTTGTGTTATATTATAGTTCTCTTTTGTTAAATTAGTCAAAACCACTGTTCGACACAAATGTAAATTTGTTGATGAATAAATAAATAAATTGTTAAAAAAAAAAATTGTTATCCGTTTCTATTTTGATGATGGCGCCTGTAGTTGTATGAGCGAGTTCACATACACGACAGTATTTTGAATCCAGTAAAAAATACTGGCCCGACATTTTTATATATTCCGTTTTGTCATCAAAAACTGGATGACGGAACAATATAAAAAAACTGAAGTAGAAGTATGGGTACCTTCACACACGATCCGTTATTTTTATCATATCCTGCCTGCCAGATGCGATGCAGCTGCCATTTGTTTAACTGATCCGTCGGTACAGATGTGAACAACACATCAAGTACCGACGGATCCGTTAAAAACGGTCCTACGCAAACGGATCCGCTGTGTGAACAGGCTCTTAGACGGCAATTACGAGGAGCTTATCGTGAGGTTCACGGCAAATAATATTCCAATACCCCTCCAACTATCGATGTAGCAAACGTCGACTAAATTTTTAAAACGGTTTTAATTAGCTTTACTTCATATATTTGTTTGTTTGATTCAAGTCTTGGAACCGATTTTTCAACTACTTCTGCTTAACCGATTCTCCTGAAACTTCTCACACAAATTCAATTCTCATGACAATTCAACATCATAATAATTTCAACCTTCAATCCTCAAATCCTGATGCTGCAGGGGTAGGTACTGCAAGATAAAACTGTTTAACTTAAAAAGATTTTTAAGGGATTATTTTTATAAATAATTAAAATGATATGAGAGAGAGATAGATAGAAAAAAAAAAAAAGATAGAGAGAGAGAAAGATAATATGAGAATAGCTCATCACGTGGTGAAAAGATTAGCCAGTCAGTAAGGTTGATAGGGAGGCTGACTGCACAAAGTGACGTCACTCATGGGGCCTCTCTTAATGTAGGTACCTCATAAAGGGTCCATTCACAATACTGCGAATCGACGAGATGCGAATTCGCAACACAGAAAACTGCGACGCAAACTGCTGCGATGCGATTTCGTGCGGCAAGGAGTCTTCCTTCCAAGGTTCGGGTGACCAATCCCTCGACGATCGTCAACCGTATTGAACGTATTTTATACTAGGTAGAATAAATTTGCGTAAAATGACTTGCGTACTGCTGTTACTGATAAGAAGATATAGGATAAATCAGTTACGCGAATCAAATCGTAAGTTCTTGCGATGCGTCGTGCGAGCTCGTATATTTCTACGATACGACGTCGCATCACAGTTTTTTTTATTGACTCCATAATGGGAAGCCCAATAAGAATTAATTTAATTAAGACAATACGTATTTCTATGGCTGCTAAAACATTTACATTAGTCCTGTCATTACAATTGACTGCCTTGTTGGTCTAGTGGTCTCAAGCGCGACTGCTGAGCGGTCCTGGGTTCAATCCGCAGGTCGGGCAAAGTGTTAATGTGTTTTTCCATTAGGAATTTCTCAGTAGCAGCCCGGAGTCTGGATTTGGTTCCGGTTGATGGCAATAGGCTCGCTATGGAACATGGGAATTAAACACAACTGACGGAACGAGTGTGTACTAAATACCCCTCTGCCTAACTCTTCGGGGAATACAAGGCGTGATGTTTTTTTTTTGTTTATTATTTTTTTATTATTGTTATGTTATGTCATTACAAATACTAAGATTGTTTATAATAATAAAACTCTTACAGCATACAAAGAACAATGTATTGTTTACTTTGGAATATTAAATAACTTTGGGATAGTTTACTCTGCATTCGATAATAAACAAACATTGTTGTATCGCCCACTTAGAAATGCCTTTCGTCAACGAAGAGTTGAAGAGCAGAAGGTAAATTTACTCTGTGCGGGGACGGGTTGGAATATAAAACTTCCACACCGCACGCTGGGAATAGACGCGTAATGTAAGATTCAACAAAACCCAGCATGCGTGGTGGTAGGATCTATACGAACCGCCTGGCTAGCTACCACCCTCACATTAAAGTCCGGTGCCAAGCAGTTTACTGTGTTCCGTCGTGTATATGTGGGAGCCAGAGGGGTATAGGGGCATCCCTCTATATCTCTGTTCTTTGTATTCGTGTGCTCCATCTTAGACCCTGCTGCGCTTACCATCAAGTGAGACTAGGGCCAAGGGCGACCAAGTCTCGAATAAAAAAAAAAACTTCACATAATCAGCCCATTACTGTTCCACTGCTGGGTACAAACCTCTTCTCGGTATGAGAACGGTTTAGGCTTTAGTCCACCACGTTGGCCTGGTGCTGGTTGGTAGACTACACACAACATTGAGAACTTTTTGGAGCCCACTCAGGTTAAAAAGTGATCAGAATTTGATTATCACTTGCGCTAACGGTGAAGGAAAAACATCGTGAGGAAACCTGCTCACCAGAGAGGGCTTTATAAAGTTCTCGATTGTGTGTGTAGTCTGCCAACCCGCACCAGGCCAGCGTGGTAGACTAAGTCCTAAACCCTTCTAATTCTGCGAAGAGGCCCGTGCCCAGGGACAGTAATATGCTGATTATGTTATTTTATGATAAATTTATATTATGTATAAACCTTCTGCACCATACCTTTCTGTTCATAAAAGGTACATTGCATCATGGTTACGTCATGATGGACAAGACGTGATATCAGTACTTGATTGAACTAAATAAATGATCTGATGATGACTGTATCTGTTAAGTTTGTTTTGATTGAAGAAATATTACGCATGACTTTCTTTTATTTTTATTTTTTTTTAAGTTTTCGGGCCATTACTTCGCTCTTCCGCGACTATGCAAGCCTCATTATGTACGTCCTATTTTATTAAGTACTTAAGAATAACATTAAGTATAAAAAATAAAATATAAAACTTTACATAGTATAAAACAAAGTCGTTCCCACTGTCTGTCCCGCTTAGATCTTTTAAACTCCGCAACGGATTTTAATGCAGTTTTCAGCAATAGATAGAGTGATTTAAGAGGAAGATTTATAAGCCCCACATTGCACCCGTGCAAAGCCGGGGCGGGCCGCTAGTTATAGTATAATATCGACATCAGGGAACACAATTCCATCGACAAGATTCCCACAACAGAGGAATCAGTGACACTCCCACGTATGACTTTGTACGTAATTATTGTTTATCCTCTTATGACATAACATAAGACCACGCTTTGTACTCTCCGAAGGGTCCGGCAGAGGTTTTTTAGTAGACCCTCGTTTCGCCGGTTATGTTGAGGTCCCATGTAATAGGGAGCGAGCCTATTGCTTGTCGGTCTCGGGTGTCATCGAATACCTATGACAGTCGTTACGGGAAGTCAAAAGCCCAAATGTCTGACAACAGGTCCAACCATAGGATATCGGCATTGCCCTGTAACTGGGTTGCGGAGGTCTGATGCCAGTCGCTCTGTGTAAAATACTGGTATCCAGCCGCATCTGGTTAGATTGGAAGCCAACCCCAACTTAGTTGGGAAAAGGCTAGACAGAACAAGTGTTTTACAATATAAGCACCTATTGTGACGGGTGGTGGCTGACTGGCGAGAGCCCGGGCCTATAAAAGGTCGGGCACACTGCAGATCGGCCCTCTCGCGCCGCTGCAGTTGCCAAGCTAAGTGTTCACCTGCTCAAGAAGACCCTCGACTCCTCGCATTGCTACGAACCACGCCCTGTTGATCTCTTTGTAATTCTGATTAAAATATATACAAGGTTAGTCGGAAAGGGGGTACTAAGCCGAAAGGGTGTTAAAGTACCCATAATAATGGATAACTGTTGTTCTACAACTTTCCCCAAAACTCGATAGTTTAAGAATAGCTTTTCAAAGATTTCGTAAAAAATATGCTAAAATCTATCTGTCTATAGCTATGATCAGCTGTTTACCGTTTAGGTTATATTTGGGATCACGGATTAGAAAATTAATTTTCTGAATTCATAACTAAAGCAGGTATGATTTAAAAAAAAACGAATATAATAATATTTTTGCGTGCAAATAAAAATTATCGAATTTTGAAATTTTAACACTTGCTTTAAAATAGTCATCAGTGATACTTTAGGTGGCCCGCGGCTTAGTACCCCCTTTCCGACTAACCTTGTATAGTGTAGGGTTACATGTGTTATTCTTTATCCTCCCGTAAGTACACGCCTGCTAAATATTATGTGCGCATGCTAGTCGAGGGTTGTCTCTTAAAGCCACCCTAAAGTGTGATACTATATTAATCATGAAAAGCATGCCTGATAATTATAGCCATTTACTTAATAACCACTTGATTGCAACCAATCACAAACGCAAATTCTTTTACAAAAAATTCCAACGATTTATCCAGGCATTGTGAGATTACTTACATTATACAGATTACCTGCCTTAGACGGCGAATGCTCAGAATAGCCGGTTAAGATCCGAGTGATTAATTGCTAATGTTTAGTCATTTACGTTGGTAATTAGCCCGTCTTTCAAATTGATTGGTGGCCACTACCGTTAAGGATTCCAGGCGCTTCTGAAGGTTGGGTATTAAGGATAATCTCTTACAGGTGCTTGTCTATGGTGCGTTAAGAGGGAATTTTATTAATGACTAGTAGCCCGTCCCGGCTTCGCACGGGTGGACATTTTTCCCGTTTTTGCAACATTTTTCATTTATGCTCCGCTCCTATTGGTCGTAGCGTGATGTTATATAGCCTATAATCTTCCTCGATTAGTGGACTATCGAACACAAAAATATTTTTTCAATTCCAACCAGTAGTTCCTGAGATTAGCGCGTTCAAACAAACAAACGAACAAACAAACAAACAAACTCTTCAGCTTTATAATATTAGTATAGAAATAATCGACTGCTGACCGTGAGGTTCGATTCCCAGACCGGGCAGTTTTATTGGTTTTTCCGTATGGAATTCCTCAGTAACAGTCCTGAGTTTGGATTGATGCCCGGTTGATGGCAAAAGACTCGCCCCCTATTATATGGGATTAAACATAACGGCGAAATTAGGGTGACGAACGGACTTGTTGCGTGACGCGGCGTGCTCGCAGCGATATTTCACCGATGAGCTCTTTCAATACAGTTGCGAGGCGCATCGATACGCTGGCGGTAATATCGTTGTATCGTGGCGTTTACTCAACGATAGGAGGACGGAATCGTCACGATACACTCGCCCGTGAAGATGGTGTCGTAATGCCCAGCAACGTCGAAATCTGGGGAATTCGATTATCGTATATAACATAACATCACGCCTGTATTCCCCGAAGGGTTGGGCAGAGGTGTATAGTAACATCCCCATTTCGCCGTTATGTTAAGTCCCATATAATAGGGGGCGAGCCTATTGCCATCAACCAGGCACAAATCTAAACTCCGGGCTGCTACTGAGGAATTCTACACGGAAAAACACAATAACTCTTTGCCCGACCTGGGGATCGAACCCAGGACCACACGATCATCAGTCGCGCTTGCCATCACTAAACCAATGAGACAGTTGAGGGGATGGGCTAGAATATAAAAACTTCCTCACCGCACGCTGGGAATAGACGCGTGTTGTAAGTTTCAACAAAACCCAGCACGCTTGGTGGTAGGATCTATACGGTCCGCCTGGCTAGCTACCATCCTCACATCTAAGGCGCCAAGCAGTTTACTGTGTTCCGTCGTGTGTATGCGAGAGTCAGACCGAAGAGCATAAAGATATACACCAAAATAATAGGTCACCTAGATTGTAATGTAGATTTCGGTCAAGTGCTAAAAATCGGCACTTTCACGTTTCGATAAACTTTGTAAACATTGTTATCGATAGAAATCAGGTTATCTATCGACAAATTGGAAGGGTGTGGAGCGTTCAGTATGGATGTATTGGACAGTACAGTGCACTGTACTTTACTGTTTATTGTACCCCGACGCAAACAGAAGGGCATTTAAGTTTGAAATCTTTGTTAGGTATTTACTGCAGTATATTTTGCCGCTTTTTCGTAAATAATATTGATTTGTATAGGTACTTAGATTTATTGCCTGAGTTGGCGTTTACCTATTAAGTACATAAAATCAGACAAAAAAGCCATTGAAAATGATCTTATGACGTATCTCTATTAAAAAAAAACTTTTTGAAATTATTGTAGAATTTTTAATTTAATTAAAAAATAATCTAAGTAGGTACATAAAATACTGTATTTAGGTCTTACCGCAAGAAATAATATACTGTAGTAGGTACAGTTAGTACAGTTCTAATTATGGTTTTATGAGATCTTGTATCCATAACTAGAACATAATTATGATTCTGATCAACTCAGTTCGGTTTGAGTAATACTTTTCATGAGACTAAAAATCGAATCTTTCACATAATTTTGCTCGACTAGCGAAGTGTCTTAGTGTTTGACTTCCTACGCTACGGATTGCGGGTTCAACTTCCACACAAAACCAATATTTGTATGGCTTACAGATAGCTGTTCTGTCTATCTGTTTGTGCATGTGAGATTTGTGTTTACAAACGCACCCACGATAGGTACTAGTACTTGAGGATACTTACTCGCGTAAGTTACTCTCCCGATGCAAACAAAGCATGAAATATTTTATCAGTTCTCACAATGATTACGCAAATAGATAAGATTTGTTTTCATTAAGAAATTATCAAGTCACTTAGATTTCTGTTGAAATAAAAATTAATTTAGTTTTTTAACAATATTTTTTTATATAGCATAACATATCATGACGCCTTGTATTGCCCACAGGATTCAGCAGAGGTGTATTTTTAGTACACCCTCGTTTCGCCAGTTATGTTTACGTCCCATGTAATAGGGGGCGAGCCTATTGCCATAAACCGGGCACAAATCCAAACTCCGGGCTGCTACTGAGAAATTCTTAATGGAAAAACGCGAATGGAGAAATTCCTAATGGAATAACATTCTCCTCCTTTGCCTGACCTGATCGAACCCAGGACCCCATGCTTGCGACCACTAGACTAATAAGGCAGTTATATAGCAAACTCTTTAATGGGATATATAAGTAGATATTTTTATTTTTATTTTTAATCGCTTTTTTAAATGTCATGGCGAACATTAAAAACTTGAAAACATTTATTAAAAACTAGATTATCTAAAGAATGCAAGAATTAAAAATATCTAAGTGGAAAAAGCTAGGTATTATTAAGTGGTTCTAGTTAAAGGCCGGTTTAATGTCAAAATTCTAGAATATAATCAAATATTTAATGCTAACATGTTTACTTGACTGTCAAAAGGTTGGTTTGTGTTGTGCTTTTTGGAAGAATGTGTGTTTATTTCTTTGTTCGTTTCTCAAGGCGTAAGATCTGGACAGATTTTGTTTAATCTGAATTGTCTTAGGCTTAAGATTGGCACTTGGTATATTATTTTATACGTAGTCTATTCCCAACTATGTTGGGGTCAGCTTCCAGTCTAACCAGATGCGGCTGGATACTAGTATTTTACACGGAGCGACTGCCATCAGACCTCCGCAACCTAGATACTGGGCAGTGCCGACGTCCTAAAGTTAGACTAGTTATCAGACTTTCGGGTTTCTGACTTCCCGAAACGACTGTCATAGGTAATAGTATGACACCCGGGATCGACTGTTTAACGTGCTCTTTGGGGCACGGAGGGGTCTCAATGTATAACAAAGGATCACCTATCCACTGACTGAACGCGGCAAGTGCAGCTTAACCTTGCAAATCGTATGAACCACGCGGTTGCTAATTACGCGGTTGTCACTAAATCCAATATGGCGCCCATAAGGCACTGAACACATAAAAACGCCTCAATGTCATATCGTTGTAATATAAATGACAGAACTCCAAAAATACCTAATTTAATTTCTCAACTTTCCACATATTTTAAGTTTTATAGCTCAAAGGTTATAATAATGTTTTCGGAGCACCAGTTGTGCGACCGTTGCACAATGATCGCAATTATCCTCAACATGAACAAAAATATAATTTATTTATAAATGGAACACCTGTTAATTGGGTTGACCGATCAAGACATAATTGCGATTTTTTTGCAACGATTGTGCAATTATTGCTGCCAGAATTTAATTGTGTTATAATGTTTCTGATATATTATCTTCATTTTGAATCGGCGTTTTCTTTCATTGTGACATTAGAGGTTCAAGGATATAATCTCAATCTGAAGGCTACAAAAGTATCAACAATAATGATCGCCGTACACACGCACGCTGGCCTGGTGCGGGTTGGCAGACCACACACCATCGAGAACTTTTTGGGGCCCTCTTAGGTGTGCAGGTTTCCTCACGATATTTTCCTTCACTGCAAGTGATAGTCAAATTCTGATCCAGACATGAATTCGAAAAGTCAGAGGTGCGGGTCGTGATCGAACTTAGACCCTTCATCGCAGGCCACACCGTGAGCTGGCGGACAGGCGAGCGAGCAACGTTTCACCGAACTTAGCTACTTCAGTGACTCACGATGTAAACGATGTGAACCGAAGTATGAATGACAAAAATAAAACCGACTTCAAAAAAACGACGAAAAGAATAAAATAATTACCATATTATAAAATTAACAGTTTTAGAAGTCTTAGTGGTTTTTTTCGTTTTAGTGGTCTTAATAAAAATATGGCTGGACCTACTAAAGACGCTGCTCGTAACATAATCACATCATCACATTATGCGTACTGTTCGTCATTGAGGAGTTATATCCTCAATGACGAACAGTAGTTCGAAGTTCTTCATCAGATCTTCACCAAATTTAAACGGGACTAATTTGGAAGTATATCCTTTCAAATAACTTTTTTTTTATCTAAATCGGTTTATAAATGGCGGAGTTATGAGGTAACAAACATTAAAAAAAAAACATACAGACGAATTGAGAACCTCCTCCTTTTTTGGAAGTCGGTTAAAAGGCCAAGTCACCCGCCCGTTAGCTGGCGGTATGGCCTGCGCTTTGTGCATGGAAAGCAATTATATAAACGCTAGGCTATCAGGCTATAACTGACAAGAAAAGCTCCCTTTGTGACCGGATCTTACTTGATTCGTATCAAGATTAATTTGTTTCAAAGCATTGAAAAATAACTGACCCGTATTTTTTTATCGACTTAAATTCATACTTAGTGGGAGAAATCACCTAACTCGCGAAAATTAGTTAAAACTGAAACAACTACTACTAAAATCCCTATACTAACTAAAACTTAAAACGAAAACACCAACAATATTTAAATTAAAACTTTTTAACCCCATGTTACATAATTTGTTTTGAAAATTAAATCGGAATGTAACAATATTCTTCTTTGCGACTAAACTACTGAACCGATTTTGTTGACAATAAGTACAGACCTAGTTTAGAACTCGGAAAAGGACATACACACATACATAACATCACGCCTGTATTCCCCGAAGGGTTGGGCAGAGGTGTATAGTAGCACCCTCATTTCGTCGTTATGTTTATTAAGTCCCATGTAATAGGAGGCGAGCCTATTGCTATCAACCGGGCACAAATCCAAACTCCGGGCTGCTACAGAGGAATTCCATACCGATAAACCCAATAACACTTTACCCGACCTGGGGATCGAACCTAGGATCTCACGATCAGCAGTCGCGCTTGCCACCACTAGACAGTTAAAAGGGACATAGGGTACTTTTATCTCGAAAAACACGGAACACGCGATAAAAGGCATCCACGCGGGCGACCTCTATCGTTAACATCAAGTCGAGAACG
The DNA here is from genome assembly GCA_910594945.2 of Amphipyra berbera. Taxonomy (NCBI): domain Eukaryota; kingdom Metazoa; phylum Arthropoda; class Insecta; order Lepidoptera; family Noctuidae; genus Amphipyra; species Amphipyra berbera. The sequence goes on from OU343145.1 coordinate 12,869,855, forward strand.
CTCTAATATCGATACCGTATCGCTGGTGTTAAAACCGTAACCGTAAACTCAAAAACCGTCTAGCCACAAAATAGGAACACTATCGATAGTTTAATTAAATTCGCACTCAGTTTATTTTTAACTAAACTAGGTCAAGTTGTACGTGACTGAGTGGTTGTCATTATTGACGATCGGATGGTTTAGATCTACATCGAAAAGGAGTTTCATTTTTGAGGACAGCTGCTTAGATGAATATTTGACGGTATTCTTGATTTTGCGTTAACGGTGAAGGAAAAACATCGTGAGGAAATCTGCAGACCTAAGGGCTCCATAAAGTTCTTGATGGTGTGTGTAGTCTGCCAACCCGCACCAGGCCAGTGTTGTGGACTAAGGCCTACACCCTTCTCATTCTGAGAAGAGGCCCGTGTCCAGCAGTGGGACAGTAATGGGCTAATCTATACTAATATTATAAAGCTGAACAGTTTGTTTGAACGCGCTAATCTCAGGAACTACCGGTTGGAATTGAACAATTATTTTTGTTTTGAATAGTCCATTTATCGAGGAAGGTTATAGGCTATATGACATCACGCTACGACCAATAGGAGCGGAGCATAAATGAAAAATGTTGCAAAAACGGGAAAAATGTCCACCCGTGCGAAGCCGGGACGGGCCGCTAGTTATGTATGGTATTCTTGTTCTTCTCTAATGTCCGCACGAGTTATATGAGAATAGGTCAGCGGTGAAAAGAATAATCAGTCAGCAAGGTTGGTAGCGGGGCTGACTGCACAGGTTTTTCCCAATTATGTTGAAGTCAGCTTCCAATCTAACCATATGCGGCTGAATACCAGTATTTTATACGGAGCGACTGCCATCAGACCTCCACAACCCAGTTACTGGGCAATACCGACATCCTAAGGTTAGACCGGTTATCAGACTTTCGGGCTTCTGACTACCTGTAACGACTGTCATTAGGTATTCGTATGATACCCGGGACCGACTGTTTAAGATACTCTCAGAGGCACGAAGAGCACGATAAACCAAACAAGATAATTATGGACTTAACATTCACATACTTAATACATAACATCACACCTGGTATTTTCCGAAGGGTTCGGCAGAGGTGTTTTTAGTACACCCTCGTTTCGCCAGTTATGTTTAAGTCCCATGTAATAGGGCGCAAGTCTATTGCCATTAACCGGGCACAAAGCCAGACTCCGGGCTACTACTGAGAAATTCCTTTTGGAAGAACCTAATAACACTTTGTCCGGTATAGGGGTCGAACCCAGGAGTCGCTTAGCAGTCGCGCTTGCCACTAATACTAAACTACTGGACCGATTTCAAAAATTCTTTTGCCGTTAGAAAGCTACATTATCACTGAGTTACATAGGCTACGGGCGAAGCCGTGAGGACACAGCTAGTATTTAATATTCAGGTTCATATTAATCGGCCATCCAAAATTTTCGCAATGTCTATTAAAATCTAAACTCGCTTAGATGCAAACAGGTATTTACCATCCTTGCTAACCCCGACATAGTTAAGTAGTTAGCAATAATCCGGGCATGCAATTTCTTAGTTAAACCAAGACTATTGATCTATCGTGCCAGTTGCCATGGTAATCCGGGAATTTGTAAAAACAGGTCGTATCAGGTGCAAGCAATCCCGAAGAACTGAAGTCCATAGTTATGGCTTTATTGCGTCTTTTTGTGGTTTTGTTGTTCCGATTCTTTTACTGCGATTAATTTTGTAGAGAAACAAAAAACAAACTTATTACCACTAGATGAGTGACGATTTTTAAATAATCGAGACCCCTCCGTATTCCAGAGAATACGTTAAACCATCGGTCCTGGTTCTCAGACGAATATCTATGCCGAGTCGTTACGGGTAGCCTGAAAGTGTTACAATCAGTTCAATTTATGGATATCGTTATTTTCCTGTAAATAATTTGGTGTCAGTGGTCAGTCATGTTCAGCTGGATTTGGAAATACTGGAAGCTGACTGCAACCCCAAACATAAAGTTAAGGCTGATAAGTGACCTAAAACTTCCTCACCGCACCTTGGGAATAGACGCGTGTTGTAAGATTCAACAAAACCCAGCACGCGACGTGGTAGGATCTATACGGTTCGCCTGGCTAGCTACCACCCTCACATTAAAGTCCGCCTCTAAGCAGTTTACTGTGTTGCGTCGTGTGTATGTGAGAGGCAGAGGGATGTAGGGTAATCCCTCTATATCCTCGTTTCATTGGATTCGTGTGCTCCATCTTAGACCCTGTCTGCGCTTACCATCAGGTGAGACTAGAGTCAAATGAAACCAAGTCAAAGAATGGAAAAGGTATGTGAAATTACAGATAACTGAATATTCGCGTGTTCCGAATATCAGAATATGTAATAGAGAATCCATTGGTGAAGTAACAATAGATTATGATATAAGACCTCGGACGTAAGGTTTGTCTTAGGAATAAGATAATATGAATGTCATACATGAATTAAAGATTAAGGTCGAAGAGTCACATCGTTCGCCAAAGGAAATCTTTAATAAACCTTTAGACACAGGCGCTAGACCACAACCAGAGAAAGTATAAAGTTGAATTCTTGAGGAACTTCACCCAGCAACGAACCCACACGTGACTATTCGCGTGTTCCGATACGCAGACGAAGTGAATCAGATGCTTATCAACGCAACACAAGTCATACATATCAAGTGCGTGAAATGGGACGCAAGCTGTGCCCGATTGATGACACAAACCTTATCGGAGCTCATAAACTCACGAATGACCTAATTGGAAACAGAAGTTATGATTTCGTTTGCGATGATAATCATATCAGAATATGTAATGGAGAATCCATTGGTGAAGTAATAATAGATTATGTTATAAAGCTTTAGACGTAAGGTTTGTCTCAGGAATAAGATAGTATTAATGACATGTGCTTGTGACATCCTAAGATTAAGGTCGAAGATTCATTCATTTTGATAATTAATTAAGGATAAAAAGAGATTAAAAAAATAATTCATACGAGATTATGTATTGAAAGTACGAGATATTTGGCAGCCCTGGCCCTGGCACGAGAAAAAAATTCGCCATCTGGCAACCCTGAGTAGACAGGATTCAGTGCGCTCGCTGAGTATGTTACTATACTCTTTGTCGCTGAGTTTGTGCGAGGTGGACGTGTCGACGGCATAATACAACACGCCTAACACGTATAACTACTGAAATAAGCACTGTCAATGAAAAAGTATCAAAATATGCAATAACGCTATAAAAATAGAATTATATGCATTTGCATATGCAAACATGCAAATGCATATAATCCGATGTCTAGTCATAAACCTTTAGACCCAGCAGCGATAGCCTAGTGGTGTGACCGTCGGACTTGATAGTCCGACGGTCACACCACGTAACCGGCATGCCTGAGAGATATTTCTCGACGGCATGTGAAGCCAAGTCAGGGGCCCATGGACGGCATAAACTGTGACACCAGGATAGTCACTAACCACACGAAAAAAAACCCAGGCGCTAGGGCACCACCAGAGGAAGTATAAAGTTTAATTCTCAAGGCACTCCACCCAGCAATCACTAAATTAATTAAAAAATAACTTTTTAGTACCTAACGCAAACGTTTAGAAGATCACCTTGAAGTACTACGCTTAGTTGATTCAGATAAGATCAAACTCAAGAAGGTTTACTGTATAGCGCTGCTGAGTTACTGTTACCACTCTCCAGCTTCATCGTCAGATCAGCTCAATAGTACCATCACGTTGTATTGTTACTGGAATTAGATATGGATGATAGGAGTTGGGAGTACCAATTTGAAAAGGAAAGAAACGAATGTTGCATGTTAAATAAAAGCTAAATACTCAGATTTTATTCTGTTAAACCTGAAAACATAAAATCAAGATTTCATAGCTTCGCTATTAACTGGCTAGTCCTAGACCACAGTCGAGTATAATTCAAAAGAATTAGAAGCACACAATATTGACAAAAATCTCATATTACCACTACTATTCGCAATGACACAAATCTCAAATATAATTAACCACACACACAGCAACATAAGCCTTAGAAATCTAGCAATACAGTCTACAATCGCATTGACTACAAAACTACAGGTTGAACTTAAAACACTAGAAAAGACACTGAAGTATTCAAAGTACGTACTTGACCTTTAAACTTAAGTATCTATTAATATAAAAGTATTTCCGTACAAAGACGCACCTACCACGGTATCAAAAATCGATGGTTAGTGCATCAGCTCAAAGCTAAAACCTTGTATAATATAATTACTTGAAGACACCCAACGAAATTACTTTGGACCTCTCCGTTTAATGGTCTGTATTCTAGAACGATACTCAAGCATCATTTGATCTCTGATCACCAAGAAATGTATGCTCAAGTGTGGTATAAACATCACTTTTTTTACCCTTTGTGGGGGCGGGTTAGAATATAAAACCTTATCGCACGCTGGGAATAGACGCGTGTTGTAAGATTCAACAAAACCCAGCACGCTTGGTGGTTGGATCTATACCGTCCGCCTGGTTAGCTACCACCCTCACATTAAAGTTCGGAGCCAAGCAATTTACTGTGTTGCATCGTGTGTATGTGAGAACCAGAAGGGTATAGGGGAATCCCTCTAGATCTCTATTCCTTGGATTCGTGTGCTCCATTTTAGATCCTATCTGTTCTTAACGTCAGGTGAGACTAGGGCCAAATGCAGCATATTACAGATCAAATCGCTGCTCAAGTACCGATCTGTAACTGAGTAACAATCTAGAAGAATTTACTTCAGTGAACTATGATCAACGAATGTTGACTGAAGCACCGCTTTAGAATTAAATCGTTACGATTAGGCTGACTCTAAGCCTAAAGATAATCATGGCACGTATAGAACGTAAATCATTTTGCAATAATTCCAAAATTCCTTTCAAAACCGCCGAAAATTCTAGAAACTTTCTAGAATCTATCTATCGCTGATCGATCGACTTTAGTATCTAATCAATTTCTAAGAAACATTTCTATAAATTGTTGTTGCAGATTAGGATTACGATAGGAAATACAACGTAGTGGTTATTATCGGTAGGCGCCAGGACTTCTTTAGCATGACCTTGATTGTGGGCATTTCCAAAAAGTCAGGGTATGCTCTTAGTAACAACGTCACGGCAGCATCACTCTTGTGAACTGGTGACGCACGCGCTGGTGATAGTCTCTGACCTTGAAATATCCAGGGTGCTGATTCTGATTGTTCATAATTATCTTTGTGCTCATTAGTACCTTTAAAATCAGAATCAGATAAGCTGGAATTTTATGCTTCTATCAAACACTTCATGATGTTGTTAGATTTGACTACGTATGCTAAATAATTTTCGGTTTTAATATTAGTAATACGATACGATGCAACTCTCGCCTTTTATGATACACGTACCATACCATAAGAGATGATTGGCCAATTTTGTGCCGGAATCGCCCAAACTTTTGAGTTTAAGCATATTTGCGAAGCAATCCATTTTTTATAAGTATTTCAATAATTCCAAGTTATTATTTTACTCCTAAATCTGCGTACAGGGAAAACCCTTAATACTCATAAAAATATGAGCAGAATCAATTGTAAAAATTCCTCGTAATTCCAATATTGAAACCTCAATGACGCCACTAACCAGACCTCCAATCATCTTGACCTCAAATGTTTCTAGGCAGATCGTGACTGAAAAATGTTAGTCATTCCTTAATGCATTATTGTTTTTAAATACGGATATTGTATTAACATAAAAAGATGAGGTGTTTATCTGCCTAAGACCCCACGAGATCGTAAGTAGATGTGGGATGCGTAAGGTCGTGCAAAGTGTACATGACTTACCGTCATGTTTTTTTTTCATATCCATGCTTAGGCTGACCGCACAAGGTTCAGTAAAGTTGTTTGAGACACAGTTGATCACTATTTGTTTGTCAGTTTGGTGTACGGCCTGATTAGCTAAAACAAATGGTGACCTACTGTCTTGAGCAACTTAGTGGCCCACGTGTTATCAGTCTTAGCCGTGCAGCTAACAGTTCGACGTCTGTTGGAATAATCTGGCAAAGCTCACTTTTTTTTTTACTTGGGGATTCAGATTCTTACCGTCTCAATCCAGCACGGTATTCCTCCGAGGATCTATGTCCAGAGTCTCGGGATTTGCTACAGCATTCACCACAACCCCTACAGAAAGGCTGCCACCTTGCCGTAGCCATTCTACCAAGCTAGAGACAACTTTATCATTACTCTCGCACCACTGACGCTGTGGCACTGGGCTGTGTTATTCAATATGGTTTGTATTATATGGTTATCTTCCACCGTTTCTTTGCCGTTAACCGATGGCTGTTAACTGAGCTGGATATTTTGTAGATTGCGTAGAACATTGTTTACACACGCTTTGTCATTTAGTACCTTCATTTTTCACTTCTTCTACCTGACCCAGATTAATCTTTCCTGTCGCCAATTGTGTCTAAAGAGGTATTTTAGTCCAGCTAAACATTTATTATTTTAGGAGTACTACTCTCGTGCCTCGGAGAGCACGTTAAGCCGTCGGTCCCGGGTGTCATACGAATACCTATGACAGTCGTTACGGGTAGTCAGAAGCCTGAAAGTCTGACAAACGGTTTAACCTTAGGATATCGGCATTGCCCAGTTACTGGGTTGCGGAGGTCTGATGGCAGTCGCTCCGTGTAAAATACTGGTATTCAGCCGCATCTGGTTAGACTGGAAGCTGACCCCAAGATAATTGGGAAAAGGCTAAGAGGAAGAGGAAGGAGTACTACTCTTGGTATCATCTCTTAATAATGACTAATGAGAATGACCCATAAAATAATACGATTATACAAGCATGCCACAATTACCGCAAAATTTAAAACCCCGTTACATTTCTTCTATCTAAACAACGTAAAATTATTTTAATTTCAAATAACCCGTAAAGTTCATTTAGAAGTACCGTTTATGTTAAACAATGAAGATTACTATGTATATCATTAGGTACATGAATATGCATGACTCTGCCTTGACCGATTTGTCCAACTTCCTCATTCAAGTAATTGTTTTGGATGAGTATTTATAGATGTTCATGCTTCCTAAGTGTTTCAGGTTCTTCAACAGTTTAAGTGGTGTTTTAATTACTTCAATTTTATTTGCAAAGTTCAAGGAGCCATTTTGCAAATAGAAATTGATTCATCAAAAACTTTTTTACAAAAAATTTAAACCGACTTCAAAAATAATAAAATAATTACCATATAAAATTAACAGTTTCAGAAGTCGGTGCCTTCAATTTGGTTCAGCGTGGATCAGCACCGACTTCTGAAACTGTTAATTTTTATGGTAATTATTTTATTCTTTTTGAAGTCGGTTTAAATTTTTTGTAAAAAAGTTTTTATTTTTTTCTTTTTAGTGGCCTTAATTAAAACTTGGTTGGACCTACTAAAGACGCTGCTCGTAACATAATCACATCATCACAATATGCGTACTGTTCATCATTGAGGAGTTCCATTGTCTATCTCCGAAGTTCTTCATCAGATCTTCACCAAATTTAAATGGGACCAACTTCGAAGTATACCCCATCCATTAAAAAAAGAATCATCAAAATCGGTTCACAATTGGCGAAAATATCGATGAACATACACAAAAAAAAAAAAAAAATACATACAGACGAACATAGTAACCTCCTCCTTTTTGGAAGTCGGTTAAAAATGGTGACGATGAGTTTCTGGTTTCGGATGCAGCCTAAGTCTGACCAATCCAAGATATACAACACCATCGGCAACAGTTCCTATCTGTATAGAATCTTACCCAGCAGGCCACAGAAACAGTGATAGTAACCATCATCATTTACTTAGCCTTTTCCCAACTATGTTAGAGGCAGTTTTCCGTCTAATTAGATACGGTGGAATACCAGTATTTTACACGGAGCGACTTTTCCGTCTAATTAGATACGGTGGAATACCAGTATTTTACACGGAGCGACTGCCATCAGACCTCCGCAATCCGGTTACTGGGCAATGCTGATATCGTATGGTTAGACCTTTTGTCAGATTTTCGGGCTTCTGACTATCCGTAACGACTGTCATAAGTATTCGTAACCATCCACCTAATATCATGAAGATTGTCTTCGACGACACCATCAGCCTAAAATGGCCAAAGATTAACAAAACAGCGATTTTATACGGTGCTACTTACTACCAGCCCAAACATTCAAATGACGCGAAGTTTAAATTACATATATTATTCAAACACTGTATTGTCTTTGTTCAAACATAATGTGTGAAGTTTTTAGTTCAGGTTAACAAAACAATGTCTAACTGTTACGATCTGCACCTCATTAGGTTAATTGCTAAAACTATTATAATGTGTCACGGCTTTGCTTGCTTTGAAATTGAAAAGAGTATTAATATTTGTAATGATGATGGGTTAGGCTTCTGTGGTTGTCGAGGTCGTTGGTTTTATTCCTGATCTGTAGTCAGTATTTTGCAGTCCACCTTTGGGAATGGCTCTTCCCAAGTTGGACCTAAAACTAGGTCCTCAACTTTCTGCATCTATTCTCTCTCAAGTCCCTTACTATCTATTACATCTATCCGGCTGATTGGTACCGTCATGCGTCGAGTTGTTGAGCACCCTAATATAAGGTTTGAGCTACACGATGGCTGATGTATGCGTGCCGTCAGTTGAGACAGGTCAACTCAAACCTGCTATGGCACTTTCCTCAAAAAGCCTTTACTGACGTTGCTCTACATTGTTACACTCGCATAGTCTTTATACTACAATGTCTGGACTTTAAAAGAGACCTTGATCTCCGAGTTTGACTTTTAAAAGTGTCTGTAACTGATTTATTTACAGAAATAAAAATCATTTATCCCTAATGAGTTTCCAGACTAGGTGTTATGATGTAAAAGGAGCAGGTTTTTGTGCATCAGATTCCAATTTATTGCAAGGAAGAAGCTGTAAACCATTCATCTGGAAGACAGCAGAAGAATTTATAGATCAGCAGCCCGATGGACAGACAACATTCAAAGAATTGCGGGTAAGACCTGGATGCGATTGGAAAGGACTAGGGAAGCATGACATATAAGAGAGGGAGGATAACAGTGGATGAAACAAAGCCTTTTAAGATGATAATGATGACGATGTTTCATTTGATGGTATTCTTTTACTTTACAAAAGCCATAAGTAAAGAGATCTTAGCCTCGTTCGTATGGAAATCCTTTTTCATCTCGCGTCGGTTCCTCCATGTTTGTATGATGGTTTCTTAACATAACATTACGCCTGTATTCCCCGAAGGGTTCGGCAGAAGTGTATAGCTAACACCCTCGTTTCGCCATTATGTTTAAGTCTCATGTAATAGGGGGCGAGCCTATTGCCATCAACCGGGATTTCTTAACAATTAATTCTATTCTTGATATTGTGTCAAATATCAATTTCTCAAGGCAATTGCCTAGAAGTTCAATTTCACGACATAACGAGCTGCGTAATCAAAAGAATTGATTAATTAATTTATCAGCGGGTCATTGTCAATTCAATTACGATTAATTTGTCATAATTATCTGCTTTCTACTTAATATTTGATAACATTGTGTAGAGGATAAAACAGGTCACTATTAAAACGTTTTTGCCGAAGCGAATAAAAAACAAAATAAAAAAAAACTGGTTTTCTGTGTATTGAAACTAAATAAAAGGAAAATAGAAATCTGTGAACTGTCTCGTTGGTCTAGTGGTGGCAAGCGCGACTGCTGATCGTGAGGTCCTGGGTTCGATCCCTAGGTCGGGCAAAATGTTAATCGGTTTTTCCGTGTGGAATTCCTCAGTAGCAGCCTGTAGTTTGGATTTGTGCCCGGTCGATGGCAATAGGGTCGCTCCCTATTACATGGGACTTAAACTTAACGGCAAAATGAGGGTGTTACTATACACCTCTGCCTTACCCTTCGGGGAATACAGTCTTAAAAACAAAACAGAAGTGACTCAGCAGCTTATCGAAGCTGACCATAAGTCAAAACTTATCTTTAACACAAGTACAGCTGTGCATAAGTATGTATAATAATTATTATTATCAAACAGGACATGAGTTGCAAATAATAACAGTATTATCATCTCTTATCAATATTATAATGAATAATAATTCAGTTCTTTAAAGGAAAATAATAATATTAAATCTATGCATAAACGAAATCACGTAATTACTTCAAACCTCGTGATGTACTACTGACATAGATTAACCCTGCAAGGGACACATTTGGATTCAATAAAAAACACATTACAAGAAGTAAGCATGTGTTCTTAACGTGAGGCATCTTAGCGCCCCGAGCGAATTGCGCGGCTATCGCTTGCCGCGCGGTTATTTAACTCGGCGCGCTAAAATGCTTCACGTTAAGAGCACATGTTTACTTCTTGTGATTTTATTGTTTATTGAATCCAAATGTATCCCTTGCAGGGTTAATCTATGTCAGCAGTATATCACGCGGTTTGAAGGAATTACATTTACACCCTGTAAATGCAGCGATAACCACTTACCATTAATTGGGACGTCGGACACTAACAATAAATAAAAAAAGTTTTTTTTAACTGTTGTCCTATACTGTCCCACTGCTGGGCTAAAGCCTCCCCCAAGTTCTTCGTTCATTCATATTCCAGATATTTTTAGATTTTATTAAAATCATGATAGAGGTACAAAGGGTGTATTGTACCACACCTCTGCATATTCCTTTAAGGATAAAGATATCACGGTCATGTATGTAAATCAAATGTCTATCTTTTGTTATCTTTCTGATAATACTTATCGACAAGGTTTGCGCATTCACCTATGTTTTGAAGGACGCCATTTTTGTTTTTACAAATATTATGTTTTAAGTGGGTTTAACTTCTAAAATAGCCTTTTTTTATCGTTGGAAAATCCTCATGGATGTCCCTCGCCCGAGGAAGGCGAGGGGGTCTTACCAGCTAAAAACCAATGGTGTTCCTCCTCCTGACCGTTCGTCCGGGGTCGCGGGATTCACAAAAGCATGCACCGCAACCAAGTTCTAATACAGCCTGCAACTTTAAAACCTGGTCTACTGTAAATAGTCCCTAACACATTTTGCTAACAAAATTGGGGCGTGGCCTATCTTGTTAGTGTGTCATAATTGGTTCTAATGTTCACTAAATATGTTTTGTTAGATTTTTGTTGCAGCCGTACTGAAACTTTCCGAATTCATGTGCGGATCAGAATTTGATTATCACTGGCGTTAACGGTGAAGGAAAACATTGTGAGGAAACCTGCACACCTGAGAGGGCTCCAAAAAGATTTGGATGATTGTAGTCCGCCAACCTGCACCAGGCCCAGTGGCTTAACTATAGGGTGGCAGGGCTGGCAAATTCCCACGGGACCCCGGACCGACGGGGCCCACGGCTTTTGAGAATTAAATTTATTAGATACTAGCTGCGTCCTCACGGCTCCACCCGTAGCCTATTTTACTCAGTGATAATGTAGCTTTCTAACGGCAAAAGAATTTTTGAAATTGGTCCAGTTTTAAGTTTATTCGTTACATACAAAAATATAAAAATCCAAAAATACAAATCTTTCCTCTTTATAATATTAGTATAGATTTAACTTAAATGCACACTATTAGTAACTCTGTTAGGTAACTAATTCAGTGATTTATTAAAATTAAATTACAACGTGACGATTTTTACTGGGGCCCCATCCAATGAATTTGCCACGGGCCTCTGATGGTATAGTTACGCTACTGACCAGACCAGTGTTGGCAGAGGCCCGTACTTAGCAGTGGGACAGAAATGGGCTGATTATTACTAATTATTCTGGTACAGTTTAGCTAGCAAATAGGATTTGACATCACCATTTGTGTGACGTCAGAGCCTCGCTGTTCAAGCAAGGTGCACAACTTGCAGGTGAAGTCGACGTTTTAAAAGCTCGATAAATTAATTTTAAAATGACAAATGACGTCACGAAATGCAAACTGCCAAGGCTAGAGTTCGATATTTCAAGTTTAAAAAAGGAACGACTTTTATAATCTTACTCGAGAGTGGATTGTGGCTATAAAATCTGTTAATATAGTTGGTATAGTTTCTTTTTGATCGGCTTGGAGTAGTCTTCTGGTATCATAGTGGAACAGACAAAGCTCTTTAAAGTTCCTGAAATTTCTTCGGAGAGTAATTTTTTTTATACCTATATATATTTTTTTTATTTTTGAGGTTAAATTACATATAGATTTAGAAATACCAGTTCTGTTCTGCCTAGCTTTTTCCCAACTATGTTAGGGTCAGCTTCCAGTTTAACCAGATGCGGCCGAATACCAGTAACACGGAGCAACTGCCATCAGACCTCCGCAACCCAGTTACTGAGCGATGCCGATATACTAGGGTTAGACCGGTTGTCAGACTTTCGGGCTTCTGACTATCCGTAACGACTGTCATTGGTATTCGTATGACACCTGGGACCGACTGTTTAACGTGCTCTTCCGAGGCACGGATTGGGTCTGGATGTGTAACGAACGGTCACAAATCCACGGAATGACCGCTGTAAGCTCAGCTTAACCTCGCAAATCGTATAATCGGTGCGGTTATTAATATAATTATTTAGAAATACCAGTAAGCAACTGAAAACTATATAAATTGCACCCTGTTTCGACATACTGCAAGTTTCTACACTGGCCTGCAGAAATAAGTATCACACTTTAAAAGTAAATATCATTAAAAGTGTAGTACTTATTTTTGCAGGCCAGTATATATTTTATCAGCTTTACGCAGTAATATGCAGTCCTATGCTGGAGATAGGGCTTTCTCAAAAAGGACTTCTCAAACGCGGCTAAAAATAGTTTTTTTTCTTAATTTACTTTTAAAAACTCTCATTGACAAGTTGAGGACCATAGCCACTACAAGTTTTGTGAAAGGAATGCAGAAAAAACAATATTCAATTACCCAAACTGGAATAAAGGCAAGCCTATATTGAAAAGTCAACTGCCTGACAGGCATATGTGTACCAAGGCGAGCAAAGACACGAAACAGAACTAGTTATGTGACCGCTAACCTTTACCCGCTCATTTATTTTTCGTATTTCATTCAAAATTCGAATCCTGTTGTCAAGCTCGAATACGTAATTCAAATTTATGATTTGTTTATTTCTATAAAAAGAAAAAAGAATGAAATTCTCTTTTGGTAAATTTGGTTTATGTTTTTATGAAAAGAATTAAATTGTCTTTTGTTAAATTTTTTTGATTGCTATTTTTATATTGATTTGGTATAAAAGTTAATTATAAGGAACTTAAGTAAAAATGAAATAAATAAGTCACTAACTCATTTTTTTATATAATATCAAGACATAAAAAATACTTTAATCATTTATGAATAGTTCATGGGGGGACGGATTCCTCTCCGACGCCGGGCAAGCGAGTCTTAAGAGGTGAGGAACCTGGCACCATAATTGCGGCCGAAAAGTGGCAATAGGCTCGCAACCTATTTATTACATGGTACTTAATACAATAGTCGAAAAGTGGGTGTACGGACTCTGAACACCTCTGCTTACCCCTTCAGGGATTACAGGCGTGAGTGTATGTTTGAATAAAAAGAATATCATAATTATACGGGGTTAGAAGGGGCTCGTGGTTAATTCCCAACTGCGCGGATCATACGATTTGCGAGGTATGCAGTCTGTGGATGGGTGACCGTTCGTTACAACATCGAGACTTCTCCGTGCCTCGGAGAGCACGTTAAACAGTCGGTTTCGGGTGTCATACGAATACCTTTGACAGCCGTTACGGGAAGTCAGAAGGCCGAAAGTCTGACAACCGGTCTAACTTTAAAATATCGGTATTGGCCTGTAACTGGGTTGCGGAGGTCTGATGGCAGTCGCTCCGTGTAAAATACTGGTATTCAGCCGCACCTGGTTAGACTGGAAGCTGACACCAATATACATATTTGGGAAAAGGCTAGGTAGAACACCATATACAGGGTTATGTACTGATTATAATGGTTATTAATGACAACCCCGTGCAAGGGTTATTACTTGTTTTTTTATAATTATTTTTGAAGTTAAGAGTTGGGAACTTTAATATACACCTATATTATAATATCTCGAAAATGGTTCACTTTTGCATTGTGCTGGTGAAATACAGGCACATGAGACTTTACAACTTTGTCTCAACACCTTCCATCAGGTGGGCCGGCAGTCTGTTTGCCAAAATCATCATCATCATCATCTTCCTACCCTTATCCCACTCTAAGTAAGGTCGACACAACATGTATTCCTCTTCCATTCTCCTCTATAGCCGTCGTCTCAGTACTCATTCCTTTCTTACCCATATCATCCTTCACACAATATTTAACTCTTCTAGCGACATGACTTTCTTCCCTCCACATAACATGTCCATACCATGTTACCTCATTACTCCTCAACTCTTCAGTCATTGGCGATACTTTCAAACTTCCTCTGACATACTCATTCCTTATCTTATCCATTCTTGTCACTCCACACATCCAGCTCAACATTCGCATCTCCGCTATATGCACTTTCCTTTCATCCGTCCTCTTGGTGGCCCAACATTAAGACTGTATGCCAAAATATGAATTAAAAAGAAATAGCTTGTGTCTAGTAGTAGATAGTAATAGACTGAATAGAAAGAGATAGAACATTATTACTTGTTATTATAAGGTCTTGTTATCCCTTTAGGATCTATGTAGGTTAGGTATCTGGATTATGTATTAAATCCTAAGTAACTACCTATATAAAAAAAACTTTATGATACAGATTATATACAACGTCTACTTCATTCTTGGTTAAAAAAAGAATTTCTTAATTTCAAATAAAGAAAATAGTAGATTGACATTTGTTTTTTTTTATTTCTCCATGAACTTGTAGGTATAAACTTAGATAACTTGAAGTGGTAAATATGAGTTATAACTTAAAGTATTATGTACACATCCTAAAAGTAAAATGGCGTAAAAGAAATCTCTTCCTTGCTTCACAATTGTGGTTATTTCTTGTACTTACTAATTAAAGATAGGTAATAAGTAATAAATTGGTAGAATACACACAATATTGCAGTGTCCTAAATGTCGTAATACATTGATTATATTAAAATGTACTTATACGCTGTACCTATTACGTATACACCATTAATCAGAATTAAAACGGTGCTATAACAATTGCTTAGACTACAAAAGAGTTCTAACTCAAAACTTATAAAGGCTGAATACAAAACCTATTTTTTTTCTAAATAAAAATGAGTATAAGATTACAAGCTTACCGAAACAGCGAAACTTCCTTAGTTCAAAACACAGACACAGCACAAAACTTTAATACACATAAGAAACCACTTGGATTCCTGTCAATGCAATGTAACTTTCTACTTTGGCTCAACAAGTTTAAAACACTATTACACTCGAAATTAAAACAAAAACGGCATTCTAAACTCAAATTTTACTTGTTAAACACGCGTTCTTTATTCAAAATTAGTTGTTCGATTTATTTTTGATACGTAAAAGTTTTTTGTGGCGGAGCGGCGAGGGACGTGCAGTCACCTCGAGAGTTGGTTTGCATCTGGCTAAATGCTTGACCTTCGCTTAATCAAACGCAGTGAAGCGAAGTTGGCTATAGACCGGTTCGCTTTAGGCAAAAGTGGTACTGTGTTTCTTTTTGCTCTTACTCATACTTCAGTGCGGAGGATTTTTTTGGTTTTGTGACTATTATTGCAGTGGGTTGCATTTGTGGTGTCAGTAGAGGTGCTGGTGGTATAAATATAGGCGACGCGAGGCTTTCTTACTTTATACTGTGAGATTGAGTCCTTATGATATTAATAGTCTTAAAACTGGCTCTACTATTTTTCTGTACTAGATAGAAACTATAATTTTAAGAGCCTCAAAGCTAGCTCTACATCTAATTCTAAAATAACAATATGTCCGATTTTTTAAATTATGGAATGGTAGAGTACCTATTAATAATAGATAGCGCGACTTTTGATCGTGAGGTCCTGGGTTCAATCCCCAGGCAGGGCAAAGTGTTATTCGGTTTTTCCGTATGGAACTCCTCAGTAGCAGCCCGGAGTTTGGATTTTTGCCCGTTGATGGCAAGAGGCTCGCCCCCTATTACATGGAACTTAAACATAACGGCGAAATGAGGGTGTTACTATATACCTCTGCTCTTATTTATACAGGAGGCTGTATTAACTCATCATCCTAGCTGTTCCTCGACTAAATTGGAGACAGCTTCCAGTCTATCCTGATCCGGCTGAATACCAGTATCGAACACGAGTGTCTGACCTTCGCAACGACGTTGAGAGGTTTTTTTTTCGTGTGGTTAGTGTCTAACCTGGTATCAGAGTTTATGCCGCCCATGGGCCTCTGACTTGGCTTCACATACCTCTCAGGCATGCCGGTTTCCTCGCGATGTTGTCCTTCACAGTTTTTAAGCAAGTGATAATTATACAATACGCACATGAATCCGAAAAGTCAGAGGTCGAACTCGAGACCTATGACTTGACAGTCTGACGGTCACACCACTAGGCAATCACCGCTTGTGATGGGTGGTGGCTGACTGGCGGGGGTCCGGGCCTATAAAAGGTCGGGCACACTGCAGATGGGCCCTCTCGCGCCGCTGCAGTTGCTCAGTTAAGTGCCACACCTGCTGAAGAAGACCCGAACTCCTCGCATTGTACGAACCACGCCCTGTTGTTCTCTTTGTAAATTCTTAATTAAATATATATAGTGTACAGTCACAAGTGTTATTCTTTATCCTCCCGTAAGTACACGCCTGCTAAATTTTATGTGCACATGCTAGTCGAGGGTTGACTCCTAAAGTGTTACACGCTATTAATAGGTTATCACTATTGTTGAGGGGATATCAGTATCCTAAGGTCAGACCAAAGGTTCTATTAACAAAATTATTGTTTATTTTTTGCCTGGTTTCATTATTGAGATTCATTTATTATTTAAGATGACCTGCAGAATAGGTATTGTCTTTTTTCTTGATTAAACAAAAACTTATTTGAACTTTTACATTTATACTTCTAAACTGGTTTTGGTTCTTGGTTTCTCTTCAATGTTAGTTTTATTTTGAGCTATTATTTATTTTTCTAATCATTGAATTTAATAGCAGACTCATCGGTCAGGAAATAAAATATCTATCTATTGATAAATATGGGTTCTATAATACAAAATATCTTCTACTATTTATTAGAATAAATTATTCTTTAGTAGAATAAACTATGTCGGGATTTACACAATGTACCTGTTTATGTGTGTTTATTCTACTAACGTCAATAACCATGGAAATTTAAAACAATAAATTATTCTTTCTTCTGACTATGTTTAGAAGAAAGTTGAAACAAGTACCTATATGGTCTGACAGGGTGCAAACATTAAAGGAGAACATGCTGCCACGTCACCTTGTATCAGTACCTGCTATCACCTTAATTGCAGTCCCCGCACATCAATTTAAAAACCCCGAACATTTGGTCAAAATGGGGACTTGTCCCTGGACGACCCTGAAAATATAAATATTAAAATAGCTACAATATAAATGTTCGTACCAGTCATAAAAGCAGCATGGAATTAATTGCTCTGGGATAGAATACCACCCACCTCCCCTCAGTAGCCCCCGGACGCCCTCACAAACAAGGATATTAAAGAAGCCTCCACGAGTGACGATTCTTAAGTAAGTCCGCTGCACCTTGGGTAGTCAGCCCCGCTACCAACCTTGCTGACTACCTAAACTTATCACCACGACATGAGCTGTTCTTATATTGCTCGTGCCGACACGACAGAAGCCTATTACTGTCCCACAACTGGACACGGGCCTCTTCTCAAAATGAGCAGAGTTTAGGCCTAACTCCACCACGCTGGCCTGGTGCGGGATAGCCGACTACACACACTATCGATAACTTTATGGAGCCCTCTCAGGTGTGCAGGTTTCTTCACGATGTTTTTCCTTCACCGTTAACGCAAGTGATAATCAAATTCTGATCCGCACATGAATTGGAAAAATCAGAAGTGCAGGCAGGGTTCTAACTCAGATCCTGCATGGAAGGTAAACGTTCAACCGGTAGGCTATCACTGCTATTTTAACGAAATTAACCATTAATCAACCACTTCCCACCAGCAACGCCCTAAGCCGAGGTCCGAGTCCCATTAGGGGTCGCCCTTAGTGCTGTTGTTGCTAGCTAGTCATGATGTTAGCAGTAGTAGTAGTTAGCTTAGGTTAAGTATTTTACTCTCGTCCCCATTGCTTGGAGACCCTTCAGGTCTCGCCAGTAACTGCCCAGTTACGTAGAAACGGTCCGCAAGACCATCTACAAGCAGTCGAATCTATATAAATACAAATGAATCGCCAAATGTGTTGCTAAGCGCAAAACTTGAGAACGGCTCGACATACTGCAACATATGTTGCAGTCAAAACTCTTAACCAGTCAAAAATACTATTGACTAGCAAAATCAGTGAAAAGAACTTTTGACCGTATTGCAATATATATAAAAAACCTTAAGGCACAAGGAACGTTCTTATGGAGAGAAAAAACACAAAAATCGCGTGGAAAATAGTAATAACAACACTTTTTTCCACTACAGGCCAAATACTTTTGACAGAACGAAGTCTGTCCGGGCAGCTAGTAGAAAATAAAATAAAAAATAATAATCAACCACACAAACAAAACAAATGACGGTCTAAAAGACGAGAAATTTACATAAAATCACGCCTGTATTATCCGAAGAGTTGGGCAGAGGTGTACAGTAGCACCCTCATTTCGCCGTTACGTTTAAGTCCCATGTAATAGAAGGTAAGTCTATTGATATCAACCGAACACAAGAAATTAGAAATCGGCAAAGTCAGATATATTGTTATAAACTCCCGTTTTCGGAATTCAAATTTCGAATTACAAGACACATGCCTCGCTTCCTCGTTCAAAAATAAACGAAACAGCCAATCGCGTTCTCGGAAACATTCTCAAATGATTCAGTTTCGGGTTTTTGAACCTCAATATAAGGTATTTAATTAGCCTGAGTGCACACACGCGGTGAGAGGATTCGGTCCGAGATTTACTGGTACATATAGAGGTTTAATTAAATTACGATCTGTACCTTTCTTATTAATGTTTGTTTGAATTAGATTTTTAAAAGATTTGCGGTAAACATAAAGAGAAAGGTCTTTGCGTGACCACTTGTAAGCTAAACTAACTTAGGAAGATGTACCATAGATCGTTCATACCATCCGTTTACAAGAGTGACAAAAATTTAAAGAAGTATGCTTAGGTGGTCTGGTTATCCTGCCGGGGTTGCGGTGCATGCTTTTGCGAATCCTGCGACCTCGGCCGTACGGTCA
This sequence comes from Amphipyra berbera, assembly GCA_910594945.2. Lineage (NCBI taxonomy): Eukaryota > Metazoa > Arthropoda > Insecta > Lepidoptera > Noctuidae > Amphipyra > Amphipyra berbera. Next base: position 12,889,137 of record OU343145.1, read on the forward strand.
GGAGAAGGAACACCGTTGGTTTTTAGCCGGTAAGAATCCGGCAGACCCCCTCGCCTTCCCCGGGCAAGGGACATCCATGAGGATCTTCCAACGAGAAAAAAAATGGTCTGGTTATGTTGAAAGAATGAGTGAACGGTGATAACCAAAAGAAAATAAGGTGGATGACAGTGGAAACGGTAGAGGACGCCCTGAAGGATATACATCTCTGTAATTGGTGATGTTCTTCAAAAAGAACAGGTGCGTAGTACTCTCAACCGGCTTGAGTGTATGACAAGATGTATGAACGTGGACAAAACGAAAGGAGTATGTAAGGATCATAGTATGTGGCGATCTATAGTTTCTGCCTACCTTCATGGGAAAAAGGCGTCAGTTTTTGCAGTATGCAAGTATGTACCATCAACACGATAAGAAGAAGATTGCACAAGTAGTAACAATCAAAATAGTCTAACACTAGCGGCCCGTCTCGGCTTCGCACGGGTGGACATTTTTCCCGTATTTGCAACATTTTTCATTTATGCTCCGCTCCTATTGGTTGTAGCGGGATATTATATAACCTATAAGCTTCCTCGATAAATGGACTATCCAACACAAAACAATTTTTCAATTTCAACCAGTGGTTCCTGAGATTAGCGCGTTCAAACAAACAAACTCTTCAGCTTTATAATATTAGTATACCTATAGATAATGTCAAACATTTGATTGTCAATCTTCAATTATTCTAAAGGTCAAAAGCCTTCAACCGATGTTATCACATAAATTTCCTCACAGCTGAAGAATCGCCATAAGAACATTCTCAAAACAAAATAAAAGAACAGTAATTAAAAATCTTAAAAAGATAACCAAGAATTTGATTAGGGACCCAACAAATCATGTTATCAAAAATACAGTGGTTTAATCTTTTAAAGAAAGAAAGAAATAAATCATCCTCTTTCTTGTTGTTTTTGAATATCTTTTTCTTTTACATAAAACATAACATCACGCCTTGCACTCCCCGAAAGGATCGGCAGAGGTGTTTTAGTACACTATTGCCATTAATTGGTCACAAATCCAGACTCCGGGCTGCTACAGAGAAATTCTTAATGGAAAAACCCAATAACACTTTGTCCGACCTGGGAATCGAACCCAGGACCTCATGTTCAGCAGTCGCGCTTGCGACGACTAGACCAAAAAGGTAGTCAAATAATTAAATAAACTTGTTCTTTTCGTGTGGTTAGTGACTACCCTGGTGTCAGAGTTTATGCCGCCCATGGGCCTCTGACTTGGCTTCACATGCCGTCGAGAAATATCTCTCAAGCATCGCGGTTTCCTCACGATGTTTTCCTTCACCCTTTTTGAGCAAGTGATATTTATACAATACTGACATGAATCCGAAAAGTCAGAGGTGCGCGCCTTAGGTTCGAACTAGAGACCTATGACTTGGCAGTCCGACGGTCACACCACTAGGCTATCACTACTAAAGTAATGTAGTTAATATTTACACTTATTCATGCATTTTTAGTTATGTTTAGTTTAATCAAGTATAGCATGATGCATCCTCTGTGATCTAGGTAGGAAGAGAGGCTGGATACGCTTGCAGATCTGGGTCCAATTCAGCAAAAAAAAAAACAGATTATATTTTTCTGTTGCCAAAACAGTCCGCCAACCCGCACCAGGCGTGGTAGACTAAGGCCTTAACTTTTCTCATTCTGAGAAGACGCCCACGCCCAGCAGTGGGACAGTCTTCTATCGTGCCGGCAAGAGCTATACAAGAATAGCTTATACCGTGGTGAAAGATTGTCCAGTCAGCAAGGTTGGTAGTGAGGCTGACTGCCAATAAAGTGCTCTCCGAGGTACGGTCTCGATGTGTGACGAATGGTCACCCGTCCACGGATTGACCGCGGTAAGCGCAGCTTAACCTCGCAAATCGTATGATCCACACAGTTGGTAATTAGCCACGAGCGCCTCCAGGTTTAAGTCTTCTTCTTCTACCTGCCCTTATCCCACACTAGCTGGGGTCGGCACAACATGTACCATTTCATAAATCCATGTTGTTAGAGGTTTTGGCTTATTGTTTTATGACCAGCCACCTGCCTGACATCAACCCTCCTTGGGAATACTCGTTGAGCGTTCGCGCGGGTGACCCAATGTGCTTGCTGATATTATGCACTGGGTCCCAAAATTATATGCTTAAAGAAAGAAAGAAAGAAAGAAAAACCGTTTATTCACGTGAGAGTGACGCACATAACATAGCTTTTTATAAAAATAAAATAACTGGCACAGAAATATATTATGCGCCACTATCTACTGCTTGTCAATCTTATTGCCGACAACTAAGCAGACCATGTTCTTCTTGGTGGAGTATACTTGAAGTTCCTCGACCCACTCATACAGTTTTGCTAGGGACTTTGGTTCTGACACATCGTAAACTAATATAGCACCGTGAGCTTAATAATAATAATAATCTACACCGGGCCCTTCATGGGCCCGATGTAGATTTCCTAGCATCCGTAGCCTGGCTACGTTTCGGTGATCTCTTTGGGGAAACCGAAGGTTTTGTCTGTGCAATTATGGACGAAGTTATGATGACGAACAACTACCGGAAATATATTGTGAAGGACGGCACGGTTGACATCTGTCGGGCATGTCACTGTCCCGGTGAATCTATCCGACATATTATTTCTGGTTGTTCTCGTCTTGCTAACGGCGAGTATTTACACAGACACAACCTAGTGGCTAGGATTATCCACCAGCAACTTGCTCTGAAATACAACCTTGTGGACGCAGAAGTACCATACTACTTGTAGTACATACTTGTATGTGCCCGACCCAGTTCTCGAGAATGGTCATATCACATTGTACTGGGATCGATCTGTCATCACCGACAGGACTATTGTTGCCAATAAGCCTGACATAGTGGTGATAGATCGATCAGAGCGTCTCACAATGATTGTTGATATCACTGTCCCGCATGATGAGAACCTTGTGAAAGCCGAGAAAGATAAAGAAATTAAGTATCAAGACTTGGCACACGAGGTTGTCGACATGTGGGAGGTTGACTCAGCAGTCATTGTGCCGATAGTCGTTACGGCCAATGGCTTAATAGCCAAGAGCCTCGACCAACACCTGATGAGGCTCTCGTTGGGCAGCTGGGTCAAGGGCCTGATACAGAAAGCGGTACTTCTAGACACGGCACGTATTGTCAGGAAGTTCCTCTCTCTGAGGTCCTGACCACCGGTAGCTTGGACCCTGTTCCCGATGCCGGTGGGCTACTATTTTTTTATATTTTTAAATGTGTTTTATATTTTTTGACGAAATATTTAAAAATATAATTTATATGTATATACAATGAATAAACGAATAATAATATATTTATTTGCGTAAAACATGGTATAAAAAGTTCTTACAGTACAAGAATAGAGCAGACATGTTTTGCCAAGATTAAACATAGCATGCAAATATTTGTAATAACAATTTCCTTAGCAAAATTCTTATTATATTACAACAACACTATTTTCGTTCTAGGAATTGTTTTATATTAGAGAAGTTGTTATCAGTTAACCATTCATACAATTTATCCTTAAAAGCATATCTCGAGTTTAACATTTTCAGATTACTAGGTAATTTGTTATAAATTCGTACACACATAGTTAAGCAGCTTTTATTGTACTTAGCAAGTCTGGGAGCACTATTAAGTACGAGTCTGGGGATCTCGTCGGCTTCGAGGATTTACATCGTTTGCTGTTTTAAATAACTCCTTATGTTTCCATACAAACTTACATATTTCATTAATATACAGACAAGGTAGCGGTAACAAGCCAAGTTTCTTAAATACTGGCTGGCATGATTCCTCAGGATAAAGTCCGTGTAGAGCCCTAATGCATTTTTTTTAAGCCACAAATGTTCTATTCTGGTCAGTACTGTTACCCCATATTATAAGTCCATAACGTAATATGGATTCCACATACGCATGGTAAGCTAATATAGCTGTTTTTTGTATAGTGCTTTTTTTTACTTGTCTAAGAGCATACACAAATTTATTTATCTTGCTTGAAACACTGTATAAATGCACTTTCCAGTGTAGATCTTCATCAATAGTAACTCCTAGGAACTTGGTATGTGTTACTGATTTAATTTTGGGTATATTTAGTTTAAAGTTAAATTTATAATTATTCGATTTATTAAATTGTATATAAACGGATTTGTCAAGGTTTATTTTCAAGTTATGTAAATAAAGCCAGCTAATTAAAATGTCAATTGTATTGTTAATATCAGTTTCGTGGTCATAAATTGTATTTTTTTTGGATGTCACAATAATAGATATGTCATCAGCAAACAATATGCACTTATGTTTCGTTATTTTAATGATGTCATTTATATATATCAAGAATAAAATCGGCCCAAGTATGCTTCCCTGTGGAACACCAAACTTATTACATCTATATTTCGATGAATGTAGCGTTGCTTCTTTATCTTCGTTAATGTTTGTTATGGTAACGCATTGTTGCCTGTTATCAAGGTATGATTTTATCCACTGTAACGTATAATAAAAATAAAATAATAAGTTCAGAACTATTAGATGAGTTACTAAATCGTCTATGAATATTAAAGCTATTAATATCAACCAGCATAATAATATGACAGACAGTTTTCCTCCTAAAATCAACTATAAACAAGTATTCAACACTTTAACTAAAAAAAATAACATAATATAACATCACGCCTGTATTCCCCGAAGGGTTGGGCAGAGGCGTATAGCAACACCCTCATTTCACCGTTATGTTTAAGTCTCATGTAATAAGGGCGAGCCTATTGCTATCAACCGGGCACAAATCAAAACACCGGGCTGCTACTGAAGAATTCCACACGAAAAAACCTAATAACACTTGGCCTGAATTGAAGATCGGACCTAGGACCTCACTAGACTAACGAGAATAGAATAGAATATACTTTATTGTACACCAAAATTGTAACACAGCTCTTATACAATAACAAACATTAAAGGGTACAATGGCGGTCTTATCGCTGATAGCGATATCTATCAGACAACCTTTGGATGAACTGGAAGTCAATTAATAAGATAGGGGGGTAGTCCGTGGTAACGAGATAGTTTAAGTAAAAATAAATTGTATAAAAAATTGACTGCCTTAATGGTCTGGTAGTCGCCAGCGCGACTGCTGAGTTTGGGGTCCCTTCGTTTGATCCCCAGGTCGGGGAAACTGATATTGGGTATTTTCCATTAGGAATTTCTGAGTAGCAGCCCGGAGTCTGGATTTGTGCCCGGTTAATGGCAATAGGCTCGTCCCCTATTACATGGGACTGAAGCATAACTGGCGAAACGTGGGTGTACTAAAACACCTCTGCTTAACCCTTCGGGAAATACAAGGCGTGATGTTTTGTAAATATAAAAAAGATTTATTGTCAAACTAATAACTAATATGAAGGTGCCAATCACACCATAAACAATAAACAATACAGTTATAAACACCATAACATCGATTTTATAATCACACCACATAGTGACGAACTGCGCAAGAGTTCAAAAACCCTATATAAACTCAAAACCTTTCTTTAAAAGTGTAAATTTATTCAAATTTAAATAAAAAAACGTCTCCTGTGCCTCCATCCTTAACACGACACCGCGAGCAAAAGAGACAGGAATAGTAATTTATTCGAGAGTGAGAGGGATAGGTGTAGTGGTGTCGACTCCCGCTAAAAACCCGTTTAACAATAGCTAAGTCGTATGATGTGATGCGCAAGTGCAACGGTTTTGTAAAAAAAGTTTTTTTTTTCGTTATTTAAAAAAGAAATTGTTTTGTGCTTATTGTGGTTCTATTTATAGATAATGTGATGGTTAATGCTAGTGTGAGGTTAGCTGACACCCGAGAATAGCCGAGTTACCGCCGATGTTATTTTGTGAAGATACCACACGTATCTCTGATCAACTCCCGGATCTGGAGACCTACTTCGAAAATCGAACTGCGAAGCTTCGGCTGACGGATCTATTAAATACATACAACATAATCTTGTAGGAGTGAATCTATCAATACAGTTATAGCTAATAACTGTAATGATAGATATATATATCAGTATGTCAGGATTGGGAGCATGGTAAATAAAGTAAATTGAACCAACATAGACTCTCCACCACTGAAAGTACTTTTAATTAGGTTAGTGATTAGTTACAGAGGCTTGTTCACAATATATCACAATATAATAATTAACATAAGATCAGAAAATGAGGACAAGCAAACCAGATATAAAAGGTCAGACTTCTTCAGCTGTTCGACATGGAATCCTTTGCTACGTCGAATGACCACTGTTTTTATAACTTCAGGTACGTTGATTAATCTTGACGGTTACCCTTCTGTGTCAACATTGTCCAGTGTTACCAGCTACCGATAACATATCGTACGTTATCCAACCACGAATATGTTCCGGATCCGACGATCGATTCGAGTTTCGCGATTTGATATTTTTTGTCTTTCATCCACCGTATTCCCAAAACAGCAGTGATCTGCTGTCTGGTCCGCTCCCCAAGTCGGGCCAAAAGTTATTGGGTTTTTCCATGTGGAATTCCTCAGTAGCAGCCGGGAGTTTAGATTCGTGCCCGGTTGATGGCAATAGGCTCGCCCCTATTACATGGGACTTAAACATAACGGCGAAATGAGGGTGTTACTATACACCTCTGCCCAACCCTTCAGGGAATACAGGCGTGATGTTATGTTATGTAATTTTTTTAGTTAAAGTGTTGTTGTGTTGTTTATAGTTGATTTTAGGAGGAAAACTGTCTGTCATATTATTATGCTGGTTGATATTAATAGCTTTAATATTCATAGACGATTTAGTAACTCATGTAATAGTTCTGAACGTATTATTTTATTCTTATTTTATACTTTAAGCTCACGGTGCTATATTAGTTTACGAAGCGTCAGAACCAAAGTCCCTAGCAAAACTGAATGAGTGGGTCGAGGAACTTCAAGTATACTCCAACCAGAAGAACATAGTCTGCTTAGTTGTCGGCAATAAGATTGACAAGCATATTATTTTGGGACCCAGTGCATAATATCAGCAAGCACATTGGGTCACCCGCGCGAACGCGCAACGAGTATTCCCAAGGAGGGTTGATGTCAGGTAGGCGGCCGGTCATAAAACAATAAGCCAAATCCTCTAACAACATTCACACATCCGATGCGTTACACTTCGAGACCCCTCCGTGCCTCGGAGAGCACGTTAAACAGGCGGTCCCGGGTGCCATACGAATACCTGTGACAGTTGTTACGTGTAGTCAGAAGTCTGAAAATCTGACAACTGCTCTAACTTTAGGATATCGGTATTGTCCAATAACTGGGTTGCGGACGTCTGATGGCAGTTGCTCCGTGTAAAATACTGGTATTCAGCCGCATCTGGTTGACATTGACAAGCATATCATTTTGGGACCCAGTGCACAATATCAGCAAGCACATTGGGTCACCCGCGCGACGGCGCAACGAGTATTCCCAAGGAGGGTTGATATCAGGCAGGCGTCCGGTCATAAAACAATAAGCCAAAACCTCTAACAACATAGATTTATGAAATACATGTTGTGCCGACACCACCTAGTGTGGGATAAGAGCAGGAAGAAGAAGAAGAAGCCACATCTGGTTAGACTGGAAGCTGTCCCCAACATAGTTGGGAAAAGGTTTGGCAGAACAACATACAAGCAAGTATAGTCCATCCATTTTTTGTAATCTATACTGACCTCTTCAAACCTCTTAAGACTACGGAAGCAATAAAAATGGCCGACGATACGGCCTCTGCCTGATGCTGTCAAGTATTCCCAGAAGTTACTCGACAAAATCTATATAAAAACTCAACTGAGTAGGTATTCTGTATGAGTATTGAGTATTATTATTAGTTAAAATATCTACTTTTCCTCATTATCGTTACTACATCTTTACATAGTATAAAACAAAGACGCTCTCGCTGTCTGTACGCTTAGATCTTTTAAACTACGCAACGGATTTTAATGCAGTTTTGAGCAATAGATGAAGTGATTCAAGAGGAAGGTTTATATGCCACACATTAATATCTACATTGCACCCGTGCGAAGTCGGGGCGGATCGCTAGTTATATTATAAAACAAAAAAAATAAAAATGTCTCCCGTCGCGTCTGTCTGTGTGTTCTCCAGTTTTCACAATTACATAATTTGATCCTAGATGAAGGTTTATGTGTATAATTTATAAACGTCTGCTAATCGTGAGGTGCTGAGTACGATCCCCAGATCGGGCAAAGTGTTATTGGATTTTTTCGTGTGGAATTCCTCAGTATACTATATTCTATATTCCTGCAGTTTGGCTTTGTGCCCGGTTGATTAGAATAGGCTCGCCTCCTATTACATGGGACTTAAAAATAACGGCAAAATGAGGGTAGTACTATACACCACTGCTCAAACTTTCAGGGAATACAGGCGTGATGTTATGTTATAAACGTGTTGTTTATATTAGCTGAGCTATCACCATTTTTATTAAGAACGTCGAACAATGAATGTTCATGGAAAAATCCTCAAGCGAAGTCTGGTCGCTAGTTTAGTGTTAAAATAAATTTATCTAAAAACTAAAGGTTAGCGTATTGAAAATAAAAAGTACCTACATAACATTTGCAACTTCTTTACATTGTAGCAAAAGTTAACTTTAGTTAGGTTAGTAGCACACATACCCCTGGCTTGCGAGTAGCGGGTTAGGGAACCCGTCGTCCGACCAGTAACAGGCCCGAATAGGTGGCGCGCCGAGTTCCGCGCGCGCCTCTCAGGAGAACGTGGGGCAGGGCTTCACAGAGGAGAGAACCTGCCGGGGTTGCGGTTTATCCTTATGCGATACCCCGCGACCCTGGCCGAAGGTCAGGAGGAGGAACACCGTGGGTTTTTAGCCGGTAATGGTCCGGCAGACCACCTTGCCTTCCCCGGTCTAGGACATCCAAGAGAATATTCCTAAGATAAAAAAAATAATTGCTTTCATACCCCTGGCCTGCGGGTGGCGGGTTAGGGAATTCGTCACCCGACCAGCAGGCCCTAGGTGGCAGCGTGCCGAGTTCCGCGCGCGCCTCTCAGGAGGATGTGAGGTAAGATCTCATACAAGGAAAGGTCCGCCAGTTCTTGGCGGACCGAGATCTGCCGGGGTTGCGGTTCATGCTTTTGCGAATCCCGCGACCCCAGCCGATGGTCAGGAGGAGGAATACCGTGAGTTTTTAGCCGGTATGAGCCCGGCATAACCCTTCGCCTACCCTGGGCGAAGAGTAAACAAGAGGACTTTCCTATATAAGATAAAGTAGTTCATATACCCCAGTTCACAAAAGGCTTTAATCTGTTGTCAACGAATGTGATTGGTCGACTAAAATACTAAGAACCAATCACATCACTTGACATTCGATTTCACTGCTGATTATATATTTTTTACGTAGATCAGCTTTTCAGAAGCCGTGGGTTACCTACTACGTGTCATTTCCCTGAATCGTCCATTTCATAACACAACTAACACTATCTTATTTATCTATATAAATAAAAATGAATCTTGAAATGTGTTGCTAAGCGCAGAACTTGAGAACGGCTCGACCAATTCGGCTATTTTTTTATATATTCCTTAAGGCACAAGGAAGGTTTTTGTGGAGAGAAAAAACATAAAAATTGCGTGGAAAATGGTAAAAACAACACTTTTCTTTTCCCACTACAGGCCAAAAACTTTTGACAGAACGATGTCTATCCGGGCAGCTAGTATTCAATAATAATTTAGCTATTCTTAACGAATGCCCGGTCCTGTAGCCAAAAACGAATCGATTTGCTTACCAATTTTAGCATCTTTATTGCCAAACTTGACATGTAAATTGACTCGGAAGCTAATTTTATCTGTGATAGCTATTAACGTATGGTAGGGTCTACTATGCAAAGCTGTCGGGTTTTGCTGCATTATTGGTCAAAAAATAGCGTCCTAATGTTCTGCCTAGCCTTTTCGCAACTATGTTGGGGTCAGCTTCAAATCTAACCACATGCGGCTGAATACCAGTAGTTTACATGCAGCGACTGCCATCAGAATCCGCAACACAGTTAATTGGCAATGCCGATATCCTAAGGTCCAGTTGTCAGACTTTCGGGCTTCTGACTACCCGTTACTACTTTCATATGACACCCGGGACCGACGGTTTAACATGCTCTCTGAGTCACGGGGGGGTCTCGATGCGTAACGAATGGTCACCCATCCACGGACTGACCGTGGCAAGCGCAGCTTAAAAACAATACAGATTGATTGCACTCACGATACAGAAGAAATCCTAGTGAACAGCAACGTTTTATTAACAAAACAAAATAAAAGAAACGGCCAGATACAAGTGCGTCACCACCCTAAATGCGCAAGCGCGTATGCTAACACTTCTTAGAAGCTAAGAGTAAAAGGATAATAGTACTGTATCTTACACTTGGAAGGCACAGAGCGGCTCAATGAATTTATTTAACTGCCTTCGGGAGTGTTAGTAATATTAATTTAAAATAGTATACTGCTTGTAGATGGTAAATGCATTCTTTAGAGGTGTGTAATCAGATGTCCTGGAGAGCTAATAATATTACATTTAGTGAATCATATTTCGTTCATCGATACATTGGTGTCGATTCTGAAGCACATTTTGACAATACTATGTGGCACTTTAAAGGTAATGGGTGGCTTTAAGAGTCAACCCCCTACAAGCATGTGCACATAAAATTTAGCAGACGTGTACTTACGGGAGGATAAATAATAACATTTGTCACCGTACTTTATACAGGGTTACTGGTAACTCGACGTATTCCTTGCAGGACATTATAGTAGGGTTGAAATGCAACAAATTAAGCCACCAAATGTTCTACCGAAGTTCAGTAGTTTTTGAGATATTAATTATTTTAGGTTTTTATTGAAAAATTCCAGATTCAAGCATATTTGCAGATATTATGTTTGGTATATTTAAACTTTTAATTATTTACGTAGATCTGCTATGGTATCAGCTATGATAAAAACTTAAACAATACATTCGCGAAGTACAACATTATTTTTAAATAGGCTTCAAATGGTTGAATATGGGATATTTAAAAAAAAAGAACGCAAAAACTACTGAAATTCGGTAGAACATTTGGTGGCTTAATTTGTTGCATTTTAACCCTTCTATAATGTCCCGCAAGGAATACGTCGAGTTACCAGTAACCCTGTATATATTTTAATAATAATTACAATTACGTCAGCAGGGCGTGGTTTGTAACAATGCGAGGAGTCCAGGGTCTTCTTATGCAGGTGTAGTACTCAACTTGGCAACTGCAGCGGCGCGAGAGAGCGATCTGCAGCGTGCTCGACCTTTTACAGGCCCCGACACCCGCCAGTCGCCACCACTCGTCACAACTAAACTAGACTAAACGCAACTGTCACTTTCTTTTTCTATTGAAACAGAAAGAGACAAACACCCTTAGTTTAGTTTAGTCCAGTCCAAGTGCTTGCTCAACAGAACCAACACCTTTGTCAGAATTTCATTATCACTTGCGTTAACGGTGAAGGACATCATCAGGAAACCGGCATAAAGAGAGGCCTCCATAAAGTTCCCGATGGTTTGTGTAGTCTGCCAACCCGCACCAGGCCAGAGCGTGGTGGACTAAGGCCTAAACCCTTCTCATTCTGAGAAGAGGCCCGTGCCTAAAATGTGACAGTAATGAACTAATTATGTTATTTTAATACATCGTAACTGGAAGTGGACTCAATACAATACTTAATACTCAATTCTTTATTGCATTCCATATGTATAACATAGATGGTATAACAAATAAAAGATCGATATGGCACAGCAAGATTAGGAGAGAGGAAGAGGACTAAGTAGCAATTTAATATTATATATAAATTATGTGATGTTTAGTTGGGTGTATATTATTAGGTTTGTGTATACAGGGTGTAACAGAAGAGGTATATACATATCAAGTGCACAGCTTCTTTGTCCAATATAATAACGCGTTCAGAAAACTGTTGGGGTTGCCATGGCGGTGCAGTGCGTCAGGGATGTTTGCAGCGGCGCGTGTCGATTGCTTTTATACTGTTATGCGCAAACGCGCAACATCACTGGTGACACGAGTCATGGCCAGCCCCAACAGGGTTCTGTGCATGGTAGCTGACGGAGTGGATTGTCCATATATTATTCACTGCTGTCAGTTACATGTACCAAAATATGAAATTTTATACTAATTTTACTAATTTTATGAGTTCGCTTGAAATAAAGATTTTATTATTATTATCTTTATTTATTTTAAAATACTTACAAATTACATTTTTAAATATTTCTATAAAAACACAAAAACATTTAAAAATATAAAAAATAGTAGTCCACCGGCATCGGGAACAGGGTCCAAACTGCCGGCAGTCAGGGCTCCAGAGAAAGGAACCTCCTCACTATGCGTGCCGTGTCAAGGAGTACTGCTCTCTGTATCAAGCCCTTGATCCAGCCACCCAACGAGAGCCTCATGAGGTGAATATCGAGGCTCTTGGCTATTATACCATTCGCCGTAACGACTATCGGAACAATGACTGCTGAGTCCACATCCCACATGCCGACAACCTCGTGTGCTAGATCAAGATATTTTATTTGTTTATCTTTCTCAGCTTTCACGAGGTTCTCGTCATGAGGGACCGTGATATCAACAATCATTGTCCGGCGCTCTGATCGATCTATTACCACTATATCAGGCTTATTGGCTACAATAGTCCTGTCAGTGATAATAGATCGATCCCAGTACAATGTGGCATGACCATTCTCGAGAACTGGGTCGGGCACATACCTGTAGTACGGTACTTCCGATTCCACAAGGTTGTATTTCAAGGCAAGTTGCTGGTGAATAATCCTGGCCACCAGGTTGTGTCTGTGCAAGTACTCACCGTTGGCAAGACGAGAACAACCGGAAACAATGTGTCGGATAGATTCTCCCGGACGGTGGCATGCCCGACAGATGTCAACCGTGCCATCCTTCACAATATATTTCCTATAATTGTTCGTCATCATGACTTCGTCCATAATTGCACAAACAAAACCTTCGGTTTCCCCAAAGAGGTTACCAGAACGTAGCCAGGATACGGACGCTGAAAAGTCAACATCGGGCCCATGAAGGGCCCGATAGTAGCGCCCGTGTAGCTCCTTGCTTTGCCACACCACCTCGCGATCATTGGTACTAAGCACTGCAGGCTTGCGCCAGTTCTCTCTAGCCAAGGCGAGCGGGGTGAATCCCTTGTCCACTGCGACCACATCTCGGTGCATCACCCCTTCAGCTTGGAGGAAATACTCCCTGAGACTGTACACTTCGCGGTTGTGTAGGGTCTTAGCGTTTAAAAAGCCTCGACTCCCACACTTTCGCGGAATGTACAGCCTCATCACTGAAGAGCGTGGATGATGCATCCGATGTGCAGTCAGCAGTGCACGGACCCTTCTATCCAGGGCGTCAAGATCCGCCTGAGTCCACTTGAGTGTGCCGAAGGAGTACATCAAGACCGGCATGACCCAACCGTTAAAGGCGCGCACCTTGTTTCCGCCTGATAAAAAACTTTTCAGTAATTTATTCAGGCGGCCAAAGAAGCGCTCCCGCAACGATTGTCTCATGTCGGTCTCGCTGATGCCTAAAGCCTCCGACATACCCAAGTATTTGTAGGTCTCAGTTGGGGAGAGGGATCTAAGTTGTACGGAATTCGGGAGTTGGATTCCCTCGGATTCCGCAATCCTACCTCGCTTTACATGCATGACCGCACATTTGTCCACACCAAATTCCATCCTAATAGAATTACTGAAGTTTTCAGTTACCTTCAGTAACTCCATTAGTTGCAAATCAGTGGGGGCAAATAGTTTTAGGTCATCCATGTAAAGGAGGTGGGATATTACTTGACCTCCTCTCCTCAACTGATAGCCTAGCCCTGTTCCCTCCAGCAATGTACTCAAGGGGTTCAAGGCCAAGCAAAACCACAGAGGACTCAGACTGTCACCCTGGAATATACCGCGCTCGATCCTTATCTGTTCCCCACTCCCTCTAATCCGTCGACATCCCGGATAGCGAAGGACCGTCCTCCAGTGCCTCATACATGACATCAGGAAGGTGCGAAGAGTTGTATTTATTTTATACAACTCTAGCACCCTCATGAGCCATGAATGTGGCACCGAGTCATAGGCCTTCCTATAGTCTATCCAACATGTCGACAGATCCTTTTGGGAGCGACGAACTTGTTGGCTAATGGCCATGTCAATGAGGAGCAGCTCTTTAGTACCGCGGGATCCTTTCCTACATCCATTTTGAGAGGCAGACATAATACAGTTATTGTCAATATGAGTGGTAATTTTGACTCTCAAAATGGATGTCAGGAGTTTATAGACCGTCGGTAAACATGTGATCGGTCTATAATTCTTGGGTTCCGCGGTACTACCAGATTTGTAGAGCAGGTGGGTAACTCCCGTTGTAAGGAACTGGGGTAGCGACCCAGACTCTAAGGACGATTGGAATTGGGACGCCAAGCGAGCGTGCGAGCTGCGTAGCCACTTTAGCCAAAAGTTGTGCAGCCCATCCGGCCCCGGAGACTTCCAATTGGGCAATGGACGGGCTGCATCGGCCACGTCTTGGGGGGTGATTGTTATTGGCTCCATTTCCGCTATTGGTTCGCACGCTTGCTCGATATCCCGCATCCAACCATCCTCGGTGTGAGCGATGGGCACCGACCAGATGCTGCGCCAGAAGGAACTCAAGGCATCATCATCCGGCAGGCGCACATCACCCCCACCAAAGTCAGGTCGCTCCCAAGCTCTATATACCCGCCTTTGGTCACTCTGGAAAATGCGATTCTGGGTATATCGCTCCACACGACGCTTATACCTCCTGATGCGGTTTGCCCATGCATAAACTTTCTGCTTCAGGAAGTCGATGCGCTCTGTGACACGGGACATATAGTCTCGAGGGCTGATATCAGTCCCCGAGAACGCCCGCCTCACAAAGCGCATCACTCTTGGGCGATTGTTGCCCTCCCTGAAGCAGATCAGTTTGCCAATGAGCACTCTAGCCCCGCCGATTCGACGCTCAATCCTGCTCTGCCAAGCCGGTACGGCAGGTTTCGGTCGTGTAGCTCGTTCATTTTCTGTGAATTTGACGTGAGCTACACGACATGCCGCAATCGCCGCGCAGTACAGGATTGAGTGGGTATCGGCGAGGTCTTCGCTGCCATCAAAGTAATTTGACAGCAGCGAATCTAGAGCACACATCAGCGCTCTGTTCTTTCCATGCATGGGCAAACGAGGTAAGCGTGGTCTTATTTCTGGCGGTGTGGTCCGAAACTCCAAAATCGCATCATCCAGAGCGCTCCTCAATTCCTCACTGCACTGGTTACTTACATTAATAGCCTCACCGTCACCCTCTCCATCCACATGAATGGGCCGCGGAGGCACAGCAAGAGGCTGCATCTGCACCGCGGCCTGCACCGGGAACGTGACGGTTTGGCTATTCCGTGCTTCAGAGCGAAGGCGCTCAAGTACGGTGCCGTCCAACCTTCGATTTCGCTGAACGACACGCACCTGATCCGACAGTCGCTGGGCCGAAACGTTGATGGCTGGCTCAAGCACCTGAAACAAAAACAGCATCCTCTCTCGGTACGCGGTGAGGTTAATTCCCCCCTCCGTAGCCCCATAATATGCGCGCATGACGTTTTCGTTGATAGACTGGGTCCATCGCATGCACGACACATTTCCACCGGCAGCGGGGACCCTGTTCGTGGCCGGTTGGCCTCGAGGTCCCAAGCAGGCTGGTGGCCGGGCTCCTCCCCGACGACGTACAGGTGGTGGCGACGACGGCGGAGAGTAATACTCGTCGCTGGAGCTCGACGCTACTGCAGCGGCCGGTGTCACAGCACTCACAGGGGGGCTGGACACCGGCGGCTGCGAGGCGGAGCTAAGCGACGAGTCCGGGGATCTTGGGTGTGCAGTTTGTTTTCTGGCGCGAGCTCTTGTCAGCATGATGTTATATTTTGTCGCATTTCAGTAGTAGATATTCATGATTCTATGTCGCAATTTTTCATTTTCATGTTTTCTTCTGTCATTAGCTGTCAGTTTAGCACAATTTTTCATAATGCTATTTTTAGTGGTTTTTGCCATAAATTTCAGTATTCATACTATTTTTGTTAATTTTCGATGTTATACGGTAGTGAATCTGATGTTTTGTAAAATAATTTGGGGTAAAAACAAAAAAATAATGAATATAATTTACTCTGAAGCGAAAATTGCGTATTGACAAGATAGTGTTGCCAGTTTTATTATTATTATTATTATTTGGATGATAACAAAATATACGGCAAGGGTTTTCAAATCCTATATCTACATGTTTTGTGAGAGATTGTGAGAAATTTCAATACATGATACCAAGGACTGTCGGGAGTTGTCTAGTAGTTGTACTGACTTCATCTTAACTGTCTTCAAACTGCATTTGGTAGTTGCAGTTCTGTTACGGTTGGGAACTCGGGATGCAGTCCGTCTATCTGGGCTCATACAAATCCATTTCTGATATGAGCGACATATTGATTCATAAAATGTGACGTAATTAGCCTCCATGTGTCTTACATAGCTAACCTACTTGAAAAAAGAAAACAAAGAAAATGTTTTTATTTTACTCGAAAGACCTACTGTCGGCTTATGACGAACGTTTGACGTATAGTATCGTAATACCGAATTTTGAATCGAAAAAAATCATTTTCAATTCAATTTGAATTATCTGCATCGCGCAAATAACGCCGCGATAAAAAATTGTAAGGATTATCGTAAGCATATTCGATAAAGTCTTAAAAAAATATTTTTATTACATACGAACTTTGACACTTCCTTCCTTAAGGTAGGTTCCGAGGTACCTTGAGTTTGACAGATGATTCCTTACCTCGACTGAGGAAAAATCTCGAGTCGAGGACGTTTATGTCAAGTCGAGGTGGAGTCGAGTCGAGTAAGTTTTGGAGGAACGTCTTAGACTATAGATGTAAGAATACAATTTTGAAGATGTTTTCGAGGTCGTCCTGAGTCGATTAAGTTTGGGAGGAACGTCTTAGAATATGGGTGTATATATATAATTTTTTTTTTTTTTATTAAATGAATTAAAAAGTCAGTCATAAAATAACTGATAGAGATAAAGAATAGACGAGCATCGCACCGGCGCCGTCAGGGACGAGCCATTCATAGAATCGGGAGTAAAGGTTTAATGCAAAATGTCTCAAGCATTACCTTTACATAGTATAAAACAAAGTCGCTCCCGCTGTCTGTACGCTTAGATCTTTTAAACTACACAACGAATTTTAATGCAGTTTTATGCAATAGATAGAGTGATTAAAGAGGAAGGTTTATATGCCCCACATTAGTATCTACATTGCACCCATGCGAAGCCGGGGCGGGTCGCTAGTTACAATTATAATATGTAATTACGTAAAAAGAAATACTTAGATAAAATATTTTTTTCATTTCCCTGGCTTCTTTACCACCTATAGGTGAATCTCTTAAAATATTTCGTGTTTGAATATATATACTTTATATAAGTTTTTTGAAAAGATATTAATTTCTATTTGAGACTATTAGGAGGTCTATGGTAGTCTGTACATTATCTAGAGGTGCCTGCTAATTAGTAACCACAGCGCTGTTCGGAAACAAACGTTTATTTTTGTGCACGTATCTTTGTTTTGGAGGGAAAAAGTGTTTGTGCGTAACTTAGTTTGTTGTGTGCTCATGGTGGAGAGTGTTCAGATACGTTAAAGCAGTAGGCGTAATACGAACATTTGACGCATAGTATCGTGAACGTATTGCTAATTTTACATCGAAAATATAACACTGTCCTATAACATTGTTATCGGTAGGTGGTAACACTGGATAATGTTGATAAAAGAGGGTAATCGTCAAGATGAGTCTACCCGAAGTTATAAAAACACTGGTCATTCGATGGAGAAAAGGATTCCATGTCGAACAGCCGAAGAAGTCTGACCTTTTATATCTGATTTGCTTGTCCTTATTTTCTGATCTTTCTTGATTATATTGTGAACTAGCTTCTGTAATTAACCACTAACCTAAATATAAGTTCTCTCAGTGGTGGACAGTCTATGTTGGTTTCATTTACTTTATTTACCATGCTCGCAATCCTGACAGACCGATATTAGCTGTAACTGTAATGATAGATTCACGCCTACACGATTCTGTTTGTATGTATTTTAACAAAATTTTTGTTTATATTTTTACGACATGCACAATTTGTATCATACATAGATATGAATGTTCTACCTAGCCTTTTCCCAACTATGTAGAGGTCAGCTTCCAGTCTAACCAAATGCGGCTGGATACCAGTATTTTACACCTCCGCAACCCAGTTACTGGGCAATGCCGATATCCTAAGGTTAGACCGGTTATCAGACTATAAGGCTTCTGATTTCCTGTAATTACTGTCATAGGTATTCGTATGACACCCGGGACCGACATTTAACGTGCTCACCGAGGCACGGAGGGGTCTCGATGTATAACGAACGGTCACCCAACCCATCCACAGACTGACCGCGGCAAGCGCAGCTTAACCTCACAAATCGTATGATCCGCGCATTGGGTAATTAGCCACGAGCCCCTCCAATAGATACCTATGAATAAAGTTTTGAATTATTATTATTTTTTGTTTTTTTTAGCAATTTGTTTTACTTTTAGTTAGGTAATTAAATAATATGTGCGAAACGAGTATTTCCAATAAAAAAAAAATCTTTTTCCCTTTTTTGCCTTGCTCCACCTAAAGACACAGGATAGATGACGTTACAGAACCATAAAAAATAACACAAACATTGTGACTCCACCTGCCATGACCGTTCCATGACCTGACCAATATTTAGTTAATTATGTCAACTTTTTATGGGGTAATGTAACGACACCCATTACGGGGTTGTAAAATAAGGTAGGGCGATGACGACACTGTTTAACTTTAGCAAATGTTGTTTTGGAGAACGAAGTTTAGCAAAGGATACCTTTTTGTATTCTCTCCTTGGTCGCGTTTGACCCTAATCACATCTTATGGTAAGAAAGAAAGAAAAAGAATGAAAGAAATTTATTTGGCACAAAAGCAGTCAGACACACAGACAAAAAAATCATAAGAGACAAAAAAAACAAAAAAAATGGTAGCTGTGTGTCTAGCGGCTGCGCCAAAAATGGGTTCAATTCAGCATAAATGTCAGACCACTAGTGCCTGACGCTGGTTTTCAACTGAACCCATTGTGACGTAACTGATGTAATCCAGTTCCAAATAGATAACTAGCGTGCTTACATAAATAAACTTTTTTTTTTATTTGATATGGCTATGCTCTTGACTCTTGTCTAGGTCAGAGGAGACAGAGACAAAGTCTACGATGGAGTGAGCTTACCCAGAAGAAGCCTGTTAACTCCAACTTTGAAGAGATTCAGGTTGAATGCGTTCGGGAAAACAGACGCAGGTAGTGAGTTCCACTCTTTTGCAGTGCGCGTTATGAAGGATATTTGGAAGCGCTTAGTGCGAATTGGTGGAATGGCAACTAAGTATGGATGGTAACTTGCAGTGCGTCTAGATGTCCGATGGTAGAAAAATAAAAAATAAATACTGTTGACCTTTAATTACGGATGCCTCAGTGGTCATGCCCGTTCACTTAAACCAACATGTGTGTGTATATGAGCAGTGCAGCGCAGACAGGGTCTAAGATGGAGCACACGAATCCAAGTAGCAAAGATATAGAGGGACTCCCCTATACCCCTCTGGCTCTCACATACATACGACGGAACACAGTAAACTGCTTGGCGCTGGACTATAATATGAGGGTGGTAGCTAGCCAGGTGGACCGTGTAGATCCAACCATCAAGCGTGCTGGGTTTTGTTGAATCTCACAACACGCGTCTATTCCCAGCGTGCGGTGAGGAAGTTTTATATTCTAGCCAATATTCAGCTAGTTTCAGCTAAAGGCGCTATATTGTACCTACTGCCTATCTTTTTCCCAACTATGTTTGGGTCAGCTTCCAGTCTAACCAGATGCGGCTGAATACCAGTATTTTACACGGAGCGACTGCTATCAGACCTCCGTAACCCAGTTACGAGGCAAATGCCGATATCCTAAGGTTAGATCGGTTGTCATACTTTCGGGCTTCTGACTATCCGTAACGACTGTCACAGGTATTCATATGACCAGGACCGACTGTTTAACGTGCTCTCCGAGGTAAAGGAGAATCTGTAACAATATTGCAAGCTTGCGTAGTAATTTGAGGAATAATAGAAAAAAAGCCGGCCAAGTGCGAGTCGGATTCGCGCACCTACTGTACCGCACGAACTTGTAGGTATGTAAATAGTTCGTTGAAAAACAAAACAAAAATTGTGACGTTACTACACTTACGGTTTTCGGAGATTTCCCTTTACGTGTGCTATAAGACATTGCTTCTTGCCAAATTTCATAATTCTAGGTCAACGGGTAGTACCCTATAGGTTTTGATTCCCTTGCGAGTGTCAAAATATGCGGCACAAGCGGCCGTATCTTTTGATTGCGTTGACTTAAAAGTTTGATTTTTTCACAGCTCCAAGGGATTGCAGATTTGAGTATTTGATATTAATTTCAACTTGATACCTCCACGCGTTCTTCAGAAAAAGGGTTTTAACAGACAGAGACGGACAACGAAGTGATTCTATAAGATAAGGGTTCCTTTTTTCCTTTTGAGATACGTAATCGTAAAAAGGCAAAGTTATCTTCACCATAACTTACAGCTAACCAGGCCAGTCATAACCATGCCACGTTTAGCAGAAAACCCATGGAACCATCTATAAATGTAAATATAACAAGACGTGGTAAATCATACTAACATGCTCTAGACCCTCCCCTGTTCATGAAAAGAATTTTCACAATGCATTTACTACAACTTTATGTATAAAACAATAAAGTTCAAATTCGCATATCACGTGCGATGATAAGTTGGTTGGCCTTGATTCTGAAAAACATTCAGAAGTGGAAGACGACACGAATATGTGCGGAATGGAATATGTTCCTATTATTTATTGGCTCCTAGTTTGGAGATACAAATCTATACGCTATTTTTCTTTATTTTGCCGAGTATGTAAACAAGATCTGATGGCAAAGATAGAATGAGGGTTTCCTGAAAAATGTTCTACGTGAGATGGCAGCACTGTAGCGTCAGGTCCAACCACCTGTCAAAACACATACACGATTTGTATTTTTCGATGATTTGTTTGGTTTATTTATTCTTAAAAACGTTACAAAAGGAATATTGTTTTCTAAAATGCCAAAGTGTTGCGCAGTGCCTATGTGTGCAAATAAAAAAGGAGGGTGACTTTTGCGCCTCTCTTTTTGAGCTCAATCTTCAGTTCGGCAACCTTTCTCTGGCCGTAATCCATAATAAAATCAATAACAATTCCAAACAAGTAAAATTTCACAAAAAAAAAATGTACGTTCGGTAAGAATCTGTACTATCTGACAGCTGTTTGGACCTGACGCATACGAGGCGCCGTCTGGTGGCAGAAAAAGTATCGAAAACCCTCATTCTTTATCCATCTGGGTAAATAATTTGGTGATCATGTAGGGACTTCTCAAGGACTGGTCATTCTGCTGTTATGGGCATTTGAGCTCGTTGGCGTGGGAACTGTTTTACATGTTTATTTTTATTTACTGACATATTGAACTGTTTTTTTTATTAATTACATCAAATGCCTCGTTGGTCTAGTGGTGGCAAGCGCGACTGCTGATCGTCAGGTCCTGGGTTAGATAACCAGGTCGGGGAAAGTGTTACTGGGTTTTTCCATGTGGAATTCCTCAGCAGTCCAGAGTTTGGATTTGTAACCGGTTGATGGCAATAGGCTCGCCCCCTATTATATGGGATTTAAACTTAATGACGAAATGAGGGTGTTACTCACCTCTGCCTAACCCTCCGGGGAATACAGGCGTGATGTTATATTTTTTTATTAGGGTTCCGTACCCAAAGGGTAAAACGGGACCCTATTACTAAGACTCCGCTGTCCGTCCGTCCGTCTGTCACCAGGCTGTATCTCATGAACCGAGATAGTTAGACAGCTGAAATTTCACAGATGATGTATTTCTGTTGCCCCTATAACAACAAATATTAAAAAACAGAATAAAATAAATATTTAAGGGGGCTCCCATACAATAAACGTGATTTTTTGCCGTTTGTATAGATAATGGTATGGAAGGAACCCTTCGTGCGCGAGTCCGACTCGCACTTGGCCGGTTTCTTAAAAAAAAACGACCCCTCTATTATTTCACCTGTACTGTGAGTAAGTTGAGGATATGTTCTACGGTTCCACCTGTACTGCGTTCCGAGGATAGTACCCAACGCAGCACAGAAAGAGCTGCGTTTTGTATTAAAAAAAGTTATGTAGTTCATTCTCTTCAAAGTGCTCTCTTGTAAAATTGCGATGTTGCACATATGGGGATATTAGGGAGTGTCGATCAGCTCATCAGAATCGGCCCATAAACATAACGCTGGAGACATGAACCTCCTCACAGATCGCTACAAGAACAGTATTGAGGGAATAACATTTGTTTACACTTTCGGCAAACTAAAAAAGAATGGTGTATACTTTTTTGTTGACCTAGAAAAATTGTGTTTATGCTCACATTCTTCCGATCGTAAAAGTTTCGATATTACTGTGACATAAAAGAAAAGTTAGAAGTCTGTCGGCTGTTTGTTGTAGCCTAAAATAGAATCAGGTTACTTGAAGAAAATGTATTTATTGGCACACAGTACAATCAAAAGGTACACACGAGAAAGACAAAAAATGTGTGCCAAAAGGACCATCAGTTCAGCATGATGTCAGGTGGCAGTACTAGGTACTAGGCAAGAGTGGAAAATTTCTTCAATTAAGAGGAAATGCGGTCGGCATTTAGTCCATGTAAAAGTATTCCTCAGTTTCCTCTGTGGATAATGTCACTAGAGTAATTTTTTTTTTACCATATGATATACAAGGTTTGTCGGAAAGGGGGTACTAAGCCGAAAGGGTGTTAAAGGACCCATAATGAGGGATAACTTTTGTTCTACAACTTTCCCCAAAACTCGATAGTTAAGAGAAATAGCTTTTCAAAGATTTCGTAAAAAATATGCTAAAATCTATCTGTTCATGGCTATGATCAGCTGTTTTTCCAATTTAGGTCATATTTGGGGTCACAGATTAGAAAATTAATTTTCTGAATTCATAACTAAAACAAATATGATTTTTTTTTAAAAAAACTTAAATAATAACCTGTTTGCATGCAAATAAAAATTATAGAATTTTAACACTTGCTTTAAAATAGTCATCAGTGATACTTTAGGTGGCCCGCGGCTTAGTAGGTACCCCTTTCCGACTAACCTTGTATATCTACCACCACTATATCCCTATGTTTTGTTTTTGTCAATAAATTAATTATTCAAAGAATTAGAAACGTTTAAGTTTTACAAAAATCGACCGGTTTTACCACCGTTTTCAAACATCTGGCAAACAAATTTGACGAATATAAAAAATTAAAGAAAAACATACAGACATAACCAGTCTTTCTTAAATTATTACAAATAAAATATTAAAATCGGTCCAGATTTAAAGAAGGACACAGGGAAATACGAAAGTACGATTTCGCTAACATTGCTCAGGAGAAATCAGTTCGAAATGCAGGTGTCTCTTTCGCACTCAATTGGGAAGGTTTGCAGGAGGGGTGGGACGGAAACAGACCGCTTAAAACCTATTCTTCAAATATTTTGCAGCCCGCGTTTCGTCTTAATTGGATTTATAGCCGGTTGATGGCAATAAACTCGCCCCCTATTACATGGGATTTAAACATAACGGCGAAATGAGGGTGTTACTATACACCACTGCCCAACTCTTCGGGGAATACAGACATGATGTGATGTGATGCGATGACTGATACAGATGTGCAGGACAGGTCAACTCAAACCTGCTATGGCACTTTCCTCAAAAAGCCATTCCAGACGTTGCCCTACATCGTTTTACTCGCATAGTTTTTATACTACAATGTCTGGACTTTAAAAGAGACATTGATCTCTAAGTTTGTTTCGGCTTTTCTTCTCAGAGCTAGTCAGATAGGAAATTCCGGCGCCATCTAGTCTTTAAAATTACATTGACTTGTAAAAGTGTCTGTAACAGATTTATTTACAGAAATAAAAATAATTTATCATTTATATGTAAGAAAAACAATCTGATTCATTTGGCCCAGATTTACACACGTATTCGCCAACGAAACATTCTTCAACTAAATCTAAATTTAGTCTAAAAAAGTTTGTCTTCCGACGGTACCGCTAATGGTGGTGAAACACGAAATCTTCTAATTACCGTCAAACGTTAGTATAAATATAAACTTTGACGGTGTTCTGTGTGATTATAAAGTTTTCTGTACCTACTAGTTTTAGACTATAATGGGATAGATTAGGGTAGTTTAGAAGTTAAACTGTAGACCTTTTCCGTGGCCTAGGACATTTATAATTATACAGTACTAGCTGTGCCGTCGCGGCTCCGTCCGCGTAAGTAGCATTTTTTAGATATTTGCGTAACTTAAACCGTTTACGCAGCGCACGCAACGGAAGCTCTCGAAAAAGGAATAATTTTTTCCGTTTTTGCAACATTTTTCGTTTATGCTCCGCTCCTATTAGTCGTAGCGTGAAAATATATAGCCTATAACCTTCCTCGATAAATGGACTATCCAACACAAAAAGTATTTTTCAATTCCAACCAGTAGTTTCTGAGATTAGCGCATTCAAACAAACAAACTCTTCAGCTTTATAATATTAGTATAGATGAAAGAAGAAAGAAAGATAAAGTATTTATTTTCCGCCCACGCGGACGCACACGGATACTTAAAATTAAAAATATAATGTTTCTTAAAAATTAACACTTAAATTTAAACATAATATATTAAACAACACGGTAACCCAAACACACAAAAAAATAAAATAATATGACTTATTCTCCGAGACCGAACCAGCTATAGGTACCTAAAAGCCGAAGTAATAGTAGCCAGCCCACAAAACTTACATCCTGTACAAAAAATGGTGCATGTACATGTGGTGTGCGCAAGGTAGAAGTTATACTTCGATTGGAGCCCAGTTTCTTTAAAAACAAAAAACGAATCGTTTTGTTTACCAATGATAGCCTTTTTATTACTATAATACTGAGCATATATAATTTTGTATAAGGGTGAAGCCAGACGAGCGTAATTTTGTCGGTCGTTAACTTCAACACAACACAACACGACAACTCGTTTTGCGTCGCCGTGTGAACGAAACAGAAGTTTTGTATGAAACCGAATGTAGCAGAAATTACGCGACCGAAATTACGCGACTCATAATTCAAAAAATTACACTCGTCTGGCTTCACCCTAAGTAGTATATTACACGAAGCGATTGCCATCAGACCACCGCCAAGCCATTTACTAGGCAATGCCGATATCCTAAGGTTAGACTGCTTGTGACACTTTCGGGCTTCTGACTACCCATAACGACTGTCGTATGTATTCGTATGATAGGGACGACGGTTTTTAAATATTGACATAAAATTGTAACCCGCGCCGCCATTACAACTTATGACATTTAGAAAACAAATCAGAACTTAGTAAATTAGTCGGCGATAGCTAATTACAGTTGGACACGGGACGCGTTAATTAAAATGTCATATTCTTCACGCTATGTTACTTTCTAGGTAAGTAAAAGTGAATATTTTTTTTATTTTTTTTTACTAGCGGCCCGTCCCGGCTTCGCACGGGTGGACATTTACCCCGTTTTTGCAACATTTTTCATTTATGCTCCGCTCCTATTAACCGCAGTGTGATGTTATACAGCCTATAACCTTCCTCGATAAATGGACTATCCAACACAAAAATAATATTTCAATTCCAACCAGTAGTTCCTGAGATTAGCGCGTTCAAACAAACAAACAAACTCTTCAGCTTTATAATATTAGTATAGATTCTTGTTTTGGTCGCGTTTCGCCCTCGTTTCACCTGATGGTAACCGCAGACAGGGGTAGCTAGCCAGGTGGACCGTATAGATTTTACCACCAAGTAGTGCAAGTGCTGTGTTTTGTTGAATCTTACAACACGCGTCTATTCCCAGCGTGCGGTGAGAATGTTTTATATTCTAACCCGTCCCCACACGGGGTACCTACATACACAACATAATCAGTTCGTTAGTCCCACAGCTGGACTCGAACCTATTATCAGGATGAGAAGGGTTGAGGCTTTATTCCACCACGCTTGCCTGGTGCGTGTTGGCGGACTACACACACCATCGAGAACTTTATGGAGCCCTCTTAACAGTGCAGATTTCCTCACTATGTTTTCATTTACCGTTAACGCAAGTCTTCTTCTTATCGTGTGGTTAGTGACTAACATGATGTCAGAATTTATACCGCCCACGGCCTTTGACTTGGCTTCACATGCCGTCGAGAAATATCTCTCAAGCATGCCGGTTTCGTCACGATGTTTTCCTTCACCGTTTTTAAGCAAGTGATAATTATACAATACGCACATGAATCCGAAAAGTCAAAGGTTGGGTTCGAACTCGAGACTTATAGAATTCTGAGCCGCATATGCATTCGAAAAGACACAACTTTCAACTCACAATTTGTCACATTTTACCCAACCCGGGAATCAAACCAGTCATGCTTTTAAAACACCAAACCAACAACTTTACCTTCCCAAACGTTACCGAACCTTGATACAATAATTTCATGTTCATAGCGTGTTATTATTTTCACCGTGACATTGCGATATCCTCACTCCTACATTTTGTCACGCGATCCTTCCTATAATTATTTAAACTTTACACTAATCGTGTGGTAATTAAATAAAGAAGGAGCCAGATTATGTTTCTGGAAGGTAAAATAATGGCTGGATGGGCTTTTGACTGTAAATTGTACTGGTACTATCCAACGGCGTTGAAATAAATAGATACGCTATCTCGTATATTCAACGTGAGCCAAATGCATACATAACATCACGCCCGTATTCCCTGAGAGGTTGGGCAGAGGTGTATAGTAAGGAAGATGTCTCATTAGTGCGTTGCGTTGCGCCGCCGCAACGGATCAACGCATTGTATGCCACACCTGCGTTGCGACGACGCATGACATCGCAGTGCAAGAGGACGACGCACGCACCTCAGTCAGTCTTGTTTGCCCCTCTAGCAGTGGAACATTGTCCGTCGTCGCACCGGAGCTCCGACAGCGCAGCGCATCACCCTCCCCCCGCCGCTCAGTTGAAACGTCGCGTGCGACGACGCAACGCTTTAATGTGGCATGTCATTTAAAATATATGGGAAACGACGCAGCGTTGACGCTGCGACGAGGCAACACAACGCAACTCACTAATGAGGCAGAGCTCTAACACCCTCATTTCGTCGTTATGTTTGTCTTACGTAATAGGAGGCGACCGGGCTGCTACTGAGAAATTCCTAACAGAAAAACATAATAACACTTTACCCGACCCGGGGATCGAACCCAGGACCCCATGCTCAGCAGATGAGCTTGCGACCACTAGACCAATGGGACAGTCAATTATAGTATACTAGCTATGTCCTCACGGCTCCACCCGCGTAAGAAGTTTTATTCCAGTAATAAATATAGCCTATGTTACTCAGTGATAATGTAGCTTTCTAACGGCAAAAGATTTTTTGAAATCGGTCCAGTAGTTTTTAAGTTTATTCGTTACATACAAAAATACAAATCTTTCCTCATTATAATATTAGTATAGATTATTCTTATTGCGTCAGTGCCAAATATATTGACGCAATAAGGTTCAAACTACTGCTAGACAGCCGTCAAGTTCTATGCGGTATGCGGTTCCGGAACCACAACTCGTCGATACCATGTTGTTTTTCTAAAAAGCGCATCTAGTACGTAATTACATTATATCAATGGTGCAACAGCAGTGTTAGCCTCGTGGTGTGACCGTCGGACTGCCAAGTCATAGGTCTCGAGTCCGAACCAAAGGCACGCACCTCTGACTATCCGGATTCATGTGCGTATTGTATAATTATCACTTGCTTAAAAATGGTGAAGGAAAACATTGTGAGGAAACCGGCATCCCTGAGAGATATTTCTCGACGGCATGTGAAGCCAAGTCAGAGGCCCATGGGCGGCATAAACTCTGACACCAGGTTAGTCACTAACCACACGAAAAGAAGAAGAATGGTGCAATCGGACTAGGTATGGTTACCGAATAGCGTCGAGCAACAGATTCTGGATTTGACTCTTGGATCGGGCAGTGTTTTTGGGTTTTCTGTTAGGAAGTTCTCAGCAGCAACTTGAGGTAATATAAGGTACTTGACTATTTTAAAAACTGGGTGACCGATCGTTACACTTCGAGACCCCTGCGTGCCTCGGAGAGCACGTTAAACAGTCAGTCCCGGGTGTCATACGAATACCTATGACAGTCGTTACGGGTAGTCAGAAGCCCGAAAGTCTGACAACTGGACTAACGTTAGGATATCGACATTGCCACTTAACTGGGTTGCGGAGGTCTGATGGCAGTCGCTCCATGTATAATACTGGTATTCAGCCGCATCTGGTTAGACTGGAAGCTGAACCCAACATAATATTACTAGAGAAGAGAAAGTAATACTACTTCAAAGAAGGTATAGAAAGAACAAGATTGTTGAAAATAATACGCATTTCAAGTTTTGCGGGGCGCGCCCCATTGGTTGATTAACCATGGTCTAAACCATTCTCATTCTCAGAAGAGACTCGTGCCCAGCAGTGGAACAGTAACTAAGCGAGATGGAAGAAATTAACCAATCATTATTCGCAACTTAAAAATAAAAAAAACATTTTAACAAAAATAAAACCGACTTAATTATTTTATTCTTTTTTCCGTTTTTTTGAAGTCGGATTTATTTTTGTTAAAATGTTTTTTATTTGTTTAATTTTAGTGGCCTTAATTAAAACATGATAGGACCTACTAAAGACGCTGCTCGTAACATAATCACATCATCACATTATGCGTAATGTCCATCATTGAGGAGTTCCATTGTCTATCTCCGAAGTTTTTTATCAGATCTTCACCAAATTTAAATGGGACCATTTCGAAAGAATACTCTTTGAAACAAAAAATATATTTTCAAATTTTTCAATTTTTTTCATTTTTTTCAAATGAGGGTGTAGTGAGGTAACAAACATTTAAAAAAATACAACCGAATTGAGAACCTCCTCCTTTTTTGGAAGTCTGTTAAAAACGAAGATACAGTCACATTTATTTCAAGATTCAAACCGATTGCGTGCCGCAAACAATCAACATAGATCTGGATTAACTAAACGGGATATTATTGGCTCTTCATTCATGAGTTTACTGTTAAAATCACGACTATTTAGTTTAGGTTACGATGTTGGCGGTTAAGTGTCACGGACACTTGTTGGTAATTATTCGATTTAAGATTTATTATTTGTTATCGGCAGCTGGTAACACTGGACAATGTTGACAAAGGTGGGTAATCGTCAAGAGAAATCAACGTACCCGAAGTTATAAAAACTGTGGTCATTCGATGTGTGATTCGATGGAGCAGATGATTCCATGTCGAACAGCCGAAGAAGTCTGACCTTTTATATCTGATTAGCTTGTCCTTATTTTCTGATCTTGTGTAAATTATTATATTGTGATATATTGTGAACTAGCTTCTGTAACTAACCACTAGTCTATAGGTAAATATGGAGAGTCTATGTTGGTTTCATTTACTTTGTTTACCATGCTCCCGATTCTGACATACCGATATTAGCTATAGGTAACTGTAATGATAGATTCACCCCTACAAGGATCTGTTGTATGTATTTTACATATTTATATTGGTTTTAAATCGTATCACGTTATCTTTGATAGTAATAAGCAATGTTAACAGCAGTGATAGCCTGGTCACAAAACAGATAGGTACAGATGTCAATCACATGTATGTACTTCACTTTTCATACCTACGCTCGGCGGTCGTTCTATCTATATATCTATCTCTCTCAAGCGCATGGCACTCGCGCTCGCATTCACTTGCACTCTAGTCCCAAACAGTCCATGATATCGTGTCCGTGAGCAGTGTCTATGTGTGCGTTGCTCGAGCGCAGTTGTATGTAGATTGACTTCTGTACCTAACTGTTTTGTGGCCTGGTGGTGTGACCCTTGGACTGCCAAGTCATAGGTCTCGAGTTCGAACACAAGGCACGCACCTCTGACTATTCGGATTCATGTGTGTATTGTACAATGATGGACTTGATTAAAAACGGTGAAGGAAAACATCGTGAGGAAACCGGCATGCCTGAGAGATATTTCTCGACGGCATGTGAAGCCAAGTCAGAGGCCTATGGGCGGCATAAACTCTGACACCAGGTTAGTCACTAACCTAACATGAAAAGAAGAAGAGAAAAGTTAGTTGAACGCTTGACTTTTGGAATTCATGTGCGGATCAGAATTTGATTATCGCTTGCGTTAACGGTGAAGGAAAAACATCGTGAGGAAATATGCACACCAGAGCGGACAACAAAAAACAACCGTCTCGATGATATGTGTAGTCCACCAACTCGCATCAGGCCAGCGTGGTGGACTGAGACCTAAACCCTTCTCATTCTGAGAAGAGACCCGTGCCCAGCAGTGGGACAGAAATTGGTTGATTATTGTGCGTGCTCTTTGGGTAAAGAGGCCTTGAACTTGGCCAGCTATTTGAATTAATAATACAATTATTGACTTTTTAAATTCGTCGTAATTTTAATATTCGCGGTTACATGAGGTAACCGCGTACGTGAGGGAAATTACGTCTCAAAAACGTTCATATTTATTTTACACTAGATGACCCGATGAACTTTGTATGTACCAACAAACATTTTTTTCCTGTTTTTTCTTTTTTCCTAAACCACCTATCCCAGAATTGTGGTAAAAAAAAAGAAAATAAAAAAAAGTAGAAAGTAAAAGTAGTAGAAATAAAAATGTATTCAAATTGGTCGAGCCATTTTCGAGTTTTTGCGCGACTTACGCACGGCAAGTGATTTTTATACAAATTTACTCGGAAAGGGGGCACTAAGCCGCGGGCCACATACAGTATTAGTGATGACTATTTTAAAGCAAGTGTTAAAATTTCAAAATTTCTTGAATTTTTATTTGCATGCAAAAAGATTTTTATTTTCGTTTTAAAAACAAAACATACCTGCTTCAGTTATGAATTCAGAAAATTAACTTTCTAATCCGTGACCCCAAATGTGACCTAAATTGTAAACACAGCTGATCATAGCTATGGACACATAGATTTTAGCATATTTTTTACGAAATCTTTGAAAAGCTATTCCACTTAAACTATCGAGGTTTGGGGAAAGTTGTAGAACAAAAGTTATCCCTTGTTATGGATACTTTAACACCCTTTCGGCTTAGTACCCCCTTTCCAACTAACCTTGTATAAGTAATAAGATAAAAAAGTAAAAAAAAAAACTGTTACAAATGTTACAAATTCATGGCAGTATTGAATGACGCTGTTGTTATGTCAAATAATCAAAATGTCAATGTCTAATACATTAGCCACTAATTTATAGTATTTTATAAAGCTAATTAAATTATAATGTACCTAATATTACAATTTAATTGTGTCCTTTCAGCGACTCCTGTCGCTGACTGTACAAAATAAAGTTTTAATTTAACAGGTCTAAATTCGCAGTGGCGCCAACTGGTGTCGATTTTAGAACTACTCAAAAAAGTCTGCGATTTTAGTCTCGCTTCCTCTTTAAATAGTAATTAAGTAAACTCTAAACAGTTTATTAATTTTAAAAGGTGGATAAAGGAATTTACAATAATAAAAATGGCGTCTCCTTAACAATTTTTTCGTTGAATTCCTTATCTAGTCAAAAAACAAGAATCTAGTCTTAGGAATGTCTTTCTTTAGAATCAACGAAGACAATGGAATAACTATGATAATTTTTAATAAATCTTCGAAAATCTACCAAAACTTTCAGGGTCAGGGTCATTCTCGTAGACCCATTGAGTACAGTGCGACTTTTTGTAGTGTAAAGCTGGGGACGCGCCAAAATCTAACAAAATATGTTTAGTGAACACTCGGACCTTACAACACACTAAATCGTAGGCCACGCCCATATTTTGTTTTGACACAAATTGTACAAAGATTTGTTCAAAAGTAGTTATTTGTTTCTAACTCGTAATTTAACATGTATCATATTAAACAAATGTTAAAGATCTACACACTGTCATAGGGTATCATACGAATACCTATGGTAGTCGTTACGGGTAGTCAGAAGCCCGAAAGTCTGAAAACCGGTCTAGCCTTAGGATATCGGCATTGCCCAGTAACTGGGTTACGGAGGCCTGATGTCAGTTGCTCTGTGTAAAATACCGGTATTCAGCCGCATCTGGTTAGACTGGAAGCTGACCCCAACATAGTTGGGAAAGGGCTAGGACGAAGTTTGCTACTTACATAGGTATATGTATCTATTTGCAATAAAATAAAATATACTGGCCTGCAAAAAAAAACACACACTTTTAAAATTTCATTTTTTTCTAAACTATAGAAGTTAGAGATTTAAAATAAAAAACGTTTTATAGCAATTTTTATCAGCTTTCTTTGAAACTATAGTAACAAAGTTAAACTCTTTTTTGAGTCCTTTTTGTTTCGAAAATATATCTTGTGTACTTAAAAAGTTATTGCAATTTTAAGTGTGATACTTATTTTTGCAGGCCAGTGTAAATACAAGAGTCATATACCTATTAGATTACATATTTTATTCCTAAATGTTATGGATGGGTAATAGATGAGTCTATAGAGTTCTAGATCCATACTAATATTATAAAAGAGGAAAGATTTGTATTTTTTTATGTAACGAATAAACTTAAAAACTATTGGACCGATTTCAAAAATTCTTTTGCCGTTAGAAAGCTACATTATCACTGAGTAACATGGCTATATTTATTACTGGAATAAAACTTCTTACGCGGGCGGAGCCATGAGGACACAGCTAGTAACCTATAAAGCGAAAAAGGTATGCAGATACAGACTCCCAAAAAACTTGAAACCATAATTCTTTAGTAACATAAAATATTGCCTTTTGAGAGTATTATAAGGAGGTGTGTCGAAATACGGGACAGACAGGAAAATAAAAGAATTTTAAATTCGGCTTATATGGAATTTGGGTCGAGCATGTGAAGATTGATAGGTGCCTTTGTATCTATAACAGAGAACGGTTCGGTTATATTGGAATTAGGTATACAGGTACTTAGGTTGCGTCCAGACGACACGCGCCCGCTAAACGCACGCCACGCGCGTCAACACCCGCGTCTAACTCGCTTTGAGATTTTTTGTATATAATTTGTGTTTTATGACATATCAAGAGATCTCAAATTGCATTTATCGAAGCATGGCATGAGGCGGGCGCGAGGCGGGCGCGTAGCGGGCGCTTGGCGTGTGCGGTTGGACTTCGATAAATGCAATTTGAGAGCTATTGATGTGTTATACGACTCAAATTATATACAAAAAAAATCAAAGCGAGTTAGACGCCTTTGTTGACGCGCGTGGCGTGCGCTTAGCGGGCGCGTGTCGCCTGAACGAAGCCTTACAGTGCGGCCGTCGAGAGAATGCGTTCCAGACAGATCGTGTTGCATACAGGAAGGTATAGGTAAACATGGAGACCACACCACGAACTTCTTCTTCTTCTTCCTGCCCTTATCCCACACTTGGTGGGGTCGGCACAATATGTATTACATAAATCCATGTTGTTAGAGGTTGTGACTTATTGTTTTATGACCGGCCGCCTGCCTGACATCAACCCTCCTTGGGAATACTCATTGTGCTGTCGCGCGGGTGACCCAATGTGCTTGCTGATATTATGCACTGGGTCCCAAAATGATATGCTTGTCAATCTTATTGCCGACTAGCAGACTAAAAATCGAAACATTTGGCTTTGAATATGTATATTGGAATTCTACCTCGTTGGTCTAGTGGGTGGTGACAAGCGCGACTGTTGATCGTGAGGTCCGGATTTCGATCCCCAGGTCGGGCACAGTGTTATTGGGTTTTTCTGTATGAAATTCCTCAGTAGCAGCCCGGAGTCTGGATTTGTGCCCTCGCCCCCTATTACATGGGACTTGAACATAATGGCGTGATGAGAATGTTACTATACATCTCTGCCTAACCCTTCAGGGAATATAGGCGTGATGTTATGATGTTAGGCGTGATGAATTCTGTCAATTCTCTTTATAACCTCGCAAATCTTATGATCCACACGATTGTTAGCCCCGAGGTTCTCAAAAAGATTATATTATTATTTAATCTTTTAAAACATGTTTCCAAATTATTAAGTTACTAGCGACCCGTCCCGGCTTCGCACGGGTGCAATGTAGATACTTATGTGGGGCATATAAATCTTCCTCTTGAATCACTCTATCTATTGCTGAAAACTGCATTAAAATCCGTTGCGTAGTTTAAAAGATCTAAGCGTACAGACAGCGGGAGCGATTTTGTTTTAAATTATGCAAAGATATTTTCTAATTATGAATTACCCAATCAGCCAGAAGAGTTTGACAAGTTCAATTTACAGACGAAAATAAAATGTTTTCTCACACTTTCTTTTATTTAGCTGCATGTAAACGAGCTCGTTAAAAATTCTGCGAGACCCGTTTAAATTTTTATGGGTCTATTTTGTGAGTTCTCTGGAAACGTAAAAACCCAAAACTTTCGCGAATATGAACTATTTATTGACTATAGTTATAAGTAGTATTAGTAGGTACCTACTATGATATACAAGGTTAGTCGGAAAGGGGGTACCAATCCGAAAGGGTGTAAAATTAGCCATAATAATGAATGACTTTTGTTCTACCACTTTCCCCACAAGTCAAAAATTTTGGAGAAATAGCTGTCCAAATAATTCATAAAACAAAATAATTTAAAAAATCAAAAAACCCGACTGCAAATAGAATTATTTAAAAGTAATGCACTAAAAAGACCGAAACAAGATTGAAAATAGAAAACAAAATTAAAATAAACTATAAACGAAGTAAACTCTACTTCGGTTTAACAGACTATATTGTGAGCTGAAAGCCTATAAGTTAAATACCCGCATTCAGTTTAGTAGCAGGCGGGACCCAATTGCAAATTATAAACCGAAAGAAAATTAATGGGTTCTGCTTGCTACTAAACTTAAAGCGGGTATTAAACCTTAGGCTTTCAGTTCATAATAAAGTCTATTAAACCGAAGTAAAGTTTACTTCGTTTATAGTTTATTTTAATGTTGTTTTCTATTCTCAATCTTGTTTCGGTCTTTTTAGTGCATTACTTTTCAATAATTTTATTTGCAGTCGGGTTTTTTAATTATTTATTTTATATAAGCCTTCTAATTTGTGTAGGTTAATAAGAAGACCCCCTGGTGGGTTCCCGCATTGTCGTTGCGTGGGGGCTCAGTGGCTGTGGCGTGGATCCCCACGGTGAGGCGAGGAGGAGCCGGGGGAGGGGCTTGGGCCTGGGGGCCCTTGACGTAGCGGCCAGGTGGGTTGCGGTGTCACCTAGGCGACATCGAGGCTGAGGCGGGCCGCGATGTCTCATGGGAGGTATCGCGGCTGAGGGGTGGGGGCCGCGGCGGGGGAGGAGTGGCGGTATGTCGTTGGCCGCTCTCCTAGTCTGGCGCCCATGTGCTTGTTTGGTCCCCGGGGTGGTCGCGGCGTGCCGTGTGTTCTGGTGTGCCGGTGATGTGAGTGCTCCACGCACCTCTCAGGAGGTCGTGTGGTGGGGCCCCACAGTGGAGAGGTCCACCAACAGTTGGTGGACCAAGACCTGCCGGGGTTGCGGTGCATGCTTAGGCGAATCCCACGACCCCGGCCGACGGTCACGAGGAGGAACATTGTGGGTTTTTAGCTGGTAAGAGTCCGGCAGACGTCCATGAGTATTTCACACGAAAAAAAAAAAAAAAACGTTAATAAGAAGAACGAACAATACCTACCTTCCTCCTAGCCTTTTCGTAACTATGTTGGGGTCAGCTTCCAGTTTAACCAGATGCGGCTGAATACCAGTATTTTACACGTAGCGACTGCCATCAGACCTCCACAACCCAGTAACTGGGCAATGCCGATATCCTAAGGTTAGGCCAGTTGTCAGACTTTCGAACTTCTGACTACCCGTAACAACTGTCATTATCATAGGTATTCGTATGACACCGGGACCGATATTTTATCGTGCTCTCCGAGGTAAGGATAGATCTCGATGTGTAACGAACGATCCACGGACCGACCGCGGCAATCGCAGCTTAACCTTGCAAATCGTTTAATGCGCGCGGTTGTTAATTAGCCTAAAAATTAAATTGTGGACATCTATACTAATATTATAAAGCTGAAGAGTTTGTTTGTTTGTTTGAACGCGCTAATCTCAGGAACTACTAGTTGGAATTGAAAAAATCTTTTTGTGCAGGATAGTCCATTTATCGAGGAAAGTTATAGGCTATATAACATCACGATACGAACAATAGGAGCGGAGTATAAATGAAAAATGTTGCAAAAACGGGAAAAATGTCCACCCGTGTGAAGCCGGGATGGGCCGCTAGTACAAGATAAAATTATAATTGCTCAAGAAATGTATGGTAGGGTTAACTATACCAAGCTTTAAGATTTTTGCTCCGTTAGTGTTAAATATACAATAGTTTTAACAGTCGGCTACTAGGAAGCAGTCAGAATGTCCTTACTTAATATATAAGGTCTAACCAAAATACCTGGACAAACTTTTACACAGTGTTCAATACGTTTAACTAATCACATCTATGTAAAAAAAAACGAGATCCAAGTGTTTTTTTTTAACAAAAAAATAATAATGTTTTAAATTGCCTGTAGGTACTCTCTAAGAATAAACTCATCCATTTCTTATGCATCGACCGCCATTGGGGTGCGTGCTAATTCCGTGCCGTGTTTTACCTAAACAGCGAAGTGAAAAATGTAAAAATAATAAATAATTAAAGTAAAATTAAAGTTAAAAAAAAAATTTTGGTTAGAAAAAAAACACTTGGGTCTCGTTTTTTTTTGCATAGATATATTCAGTTACACTTACTGAACACTGTGTAAAAGTTTGTCCAGGTATTTTGGTTGGACCTTATATGGACTTAATATACTTATACTTAATAATACTTAATAATATTATAAACGCGATAGTTTGTATGTATGGATGTTTGTTACTCTTTCACGCAAAAACGGCTGAACGGATTTGGATGAGATTTGGCACACAGATAGACTATGCCCTGGATTAACACATAGGATACTTTTTATCCGGGTACATCAAATAGTTCCCCTATGATGTGGGTGAAACCGCGGGTAATAGTCTAGTCTACCATGATTCACAGAAAATATGAATGTTAAGTACTAACAACTTATGGCATTTCATAGTAGCTCCGTGTGAACTAGAAGACACAAGTTGTCGTCATTATCAAGTTTTATCTACTTATAGTTTTGTTCAGTACTTCGTGTGGACTAAGTTACTTGATTAACTAGCTGAAAGAACACTAGAACTGTGGACTTCTCCAAAATAAAATATAATAACATCACGCCCATATTCCCCGCAGGGTTGGGTAGAGATGTATAGTAATACCCTCATTTTGCCGTTATGTTTAAGTCCCATGTGTAGGGAGCGAGCCTATTGCCACCAACCGGGCACAAATCCACAATACACTTGCATAGTTTTTATACCACAATGTCTGGTATTAAAAAGAGACCTTGTTATCTGAGTTTGTTTCGACTTTTCTAATTTTGTTTAAAAAAAAAATATCTTAAGTCAAATAATCGGGTCATAATGGCCCACCCCCACGTCAGCGTAACATTTTCCACCCCCATGACGCCGGGATTAAACAAACATTACATTGACTTTTTGAAGTAATAAAATAAATAAAATAAAAATCGTTTATTTCAGGTATACACCCATATAAATTATTACATAATTGTTACATAAATTAAGTTAAAATTAAATCACATTACATCATATTATTGAAATCAAAATTAAAAATTATAATCAACATTAAAAAAAATTGAAAATTAAAATGTAAAAATTAAAATCAATCAACATTAAAATCAAATTCAAAACTACATTAAATTAACTACTCCATTAACATTAAAGTGTCTGTAACAGATTTAATATAACATCACGCTTGAAAGTACTCTCCAAGGGGTTGGGCCGAAATGTATAGTAAATGTTTAAGTCCCATGTAAAAGGGGGCGAGCTTATTGCCAACAACCGGGCACAAATCGAAACTCCGGGCTGCTATTGAGGAATTCTACACGGAAAAATCCAAACACTGCCTGACCTGAGGATTGAACCCAGGAGTTCACGATCAGCAGTCGCGCTTGCCACCACTAGACCAATGAGGTAGTTATAAAATCACATACGTGTTTAAAGGATAGCTTAGATCAATGATTGGTCTACACTGTGCTCTACCTAGATACCGCTTTACCTAAGAACAATAGCTTCTTGAGTGCGGCAACTTTATATCGACACTAGCGGCCCGTCCCGGCTTCGCACGGGTGGACATTTTTGCCGTTTTTGCAACATTTTTCATTTATGCTCCGCTCCTATTGGTCGTAGCATGATGTTATATAGCCTATAACCTTTCTCGATAAATGGACTATCCAACACAAAAAGATTTTTTCAATTCCAACTAGTAGTTCCTGAGATTAGCGCGTTCAAACAAACAAACAATCTCTTCAGCTTTATAATTATATTTAATTCGACTGTACGTGTGTATGTCACTGAACTCCTCCTAAACGGCTGGACCGATTTGAATGATTTTTTTGTATGCGTTTGGGTGGCGCCCTGGATGGTTTAGATTCACAATTGGACCCGGTAGGTGGCGCCGCTGTCGGTAGTCACCAAATTTTTAGGGCAGGACGACGTCTGCCAGGTCCGCTAGTATTAGTATAGATCTTATTTCTTGTAGTATTGTTTTTACAGTTTCGCTACGGAAGCCAGCATTTTACTTTGTATTATGAGAAGTTTAATAGAATAGGCGGCACGTCAACGTCACACATTGGTTGCAACGAGAATGACGCGAGTACGCCGATTTCAGCGTAGTATTAGTTGCCGCATTTTACTAGTACGCCGGCGGTATCTAGTTAGGGCGCAGCAGAGACCAATCCTTAATCTAAGGAGAATAGTAGAAGTAATGCTATCTCTGTCTTCGTCACCGAAAATGACAAAGAAAGAACGAGTCTTGCTTTGAGATTTTTTTCTTGTGTTAACCAGCCTTTACTCTGACAACCGGTTTTAGGATATCCGCATTGCCCAGTAACTGGATTGCGGAGGTCTGATAGCAGTCGCTCCGTGTAAAATACTGGTTTTCAGTCGCATCTGGTTAGACTGGAAGTTGACCTCAATATATACTGGCCTGCAAAAATAAGTATCACACTTTTAAAATTGCAATAACTTTTTAGGTACACAAGATATATTTTCGAAACAAAAAGGACTCAAAAAAGAGTTTAACTTTGTTACTATAGTTTCAAAGAAAGCTGATAAAAATTGCTATAAAACGTTTTTTATTTTAAATCTCTAACTTCTATAGTTTAGAAAAAAAAAATTTTTAAGTGTGATACTTATTTTTGCAGGCCAGTGTAGTTGGGTAAAGGCTAGGCAGAACATACTCTACTGCAGTCCCTCTTCTGTGACATGAGTGTTGTATTATTGGTACGAATTTGGAAGAGGTGAGGCAAAAGTCTCACTCCTAGGAACGAAAGAGTAGGGAAGATTTTCCTAACCGCGTTACAGTTTTGTTTTTATTCTTCACTTGGTCGCGTTTGGCCCTAGTTTCACCTGATGGTAAACGCAGACAGGGTCTAAGATGGAGCACACGAATCAAAGGAACAGAGATATCGAGGGATTCCCCTATACCCCTCTGGCTCTCACATACACACGACGAAATACATTAAACTGCTTGGCGCCGGACTTTAATGTGAGTGTGGTAGCTAGCCAGGCGGACCGTATAGATCCACCAAGCGTGCTAGGTTTTGTTGAATCTTACATCACGCGTCTATTCCCAGCGTGCGGTGTGGAAGTTTTATATTCTCACCCGTCCCCAGACAGGGTAAAATAGGATTAATAAGATTTAATGCATCATTTGTGATTTTAGCCAGCACCAAAGTCTACCCAGTCGCCCCACTGCGCACAAGAACTCAAAGTACTTTACAAGTAGTTCCCAAGTCTATCGTGTTGAACTCCTCGTTAAGAATGCATCGCAGAACTTTGCAAAAACAAACGGAAAAACAAGGGTTGTTTGAATATTAATGCTAAGAAGGGTTGTTGTTTACTGAAGTAGTATTTCATCAAGCTTGTTGTCTTTGCAGTTGTATTCTGAAATGGTAAGAGCTAGAACTACAGAAATTAAATAATACTTATTATTTAATATTCTTGGCCAGAACCAACTTCATTTATTTTTTAATAGCTGTTATAATGTGCATTCTGCCCGTTCTATCCTACGGTGCTCAAACATGGTCACTTACTGAAGAATAAAAGTCCAAACTCAAGATTTGCCAACGAGCAATGGAGCGTAGTATCTTCGGTGGTAAACTAACCGATCGTGTTAGAAACACCACCGTGCCCTCCATAACGCCAGTAGCAGATGTTGGAGAAAATTCAGCCAGGCTTAAGTGCGAGTTGGTCGGTCATGTCGCTCGTATGCACCTGGACCGATGGGCAAAGATCGTCACTCACTGGACGCCTGAAGGAGGACACCGTCTTTGAGGTCTGCTGCGGCGTAGGTGGCGTGACGATCTATACGTTTTTGCAGGGCTCACATGGTTAGAAACGGGACAAAATAGAGAGGTTTGAAAGGCAAAAGGCGGCCTTTGCTCAGCAGTGGGACATTCCATAGGCTACTAAAAAAAAATAGCAATGATAGCCTAGCTATTGTACGTTTGCCTTTCATGCAGAAGGATTTGAGTTTGATCCCTACCTCTGACTTTCCAAATCATGTGCAGATCAGAATTTGATTATCAATTGCGTTTACGGTGAAGGAAAAACATCGTAAGGAAACCTGCACACCTGAGAGGGCTCCATAAAGTTCTTGATAGTGTGTGAAGTCAGCCAACCCGCACCAGACCAGCGTGGTAGACTAAGGCCTAAACCCTTTTCCTTCTGAGAAGAGGCCCGTGCCCAGCAGTGGGACAGTAATGGGCTAATTATCTAACTATTATGTATTTTTCTGTTTCCAATTTCTTTTGTGTTTTTTTTAATATACTTAATTGGGTCCACCTGCCTCGGAGAGCACGTTAAACCGGACAGTCCTGAGTGTCATACGAATACTGCTATCAGACCTTCGCAACCCAGTTACTGGGCAATGCCAATATTCTAAGACCGGTTGTCAGACTTTCGGGCTTCTGACTTCCCGTAACGACTGCCATATGTATTCGTATGACACCCGGGACCGCCTGTTTAACGTGCTTTCCAAGGCATGGAGGAGTCTCGATGTGTAACGAACGGTCACCCATCCAAAGACTGCGGCAAGCGCAGCTTAATCTCGCCAATCGTATGTATGATCCGTCCGGTTAATAATTAGCCACGAGCCCCCTTATAGATAGATTCTACCACCAAGCAAAAGTAGTAGATAGTACTTGCATGAACCCTCAATAAATAAATAAGATTAAAAAAAAATGTGCAGTAAGAACAGACCAATGCATGGAAAATTATGTTTAATTATTGGGTAGCAAAGATCAAAATTGCCTTTTGCCTCCAATAAGACGTATTAGTGCTATGTAATGTCTTTGATTTGATTTAGAGTGCGCGCAAGTTAACTCTGCGCGCGGCCAAAATCGGAATTAATCATGTTCCGCCATAGTGTTGCCGTTTTATTAACTTTGTCACTAGATCTGCCTGATTTTAGGTATAAAAGAAAATATAATAATAAAGATTATGTAGACCTCATCAGACGATAATAATCATTATGCACTATTCACTCACGCCACATTTATTAGCTTAGTTCTTTTCCTTTGCAAATTACGTAAAAATACTAATTAATTTAATTGATAGGTAGTAAATTTAAACGAACATAACTTAGCTCAATTAAAATATAATAAACCGCAAGAGGGCTGCCCAATTTTAATGCTCACGAATATATTACTTTTCCTTAAAATATAGGACTTTGTATTTTTGCGACCATGGCAACATTTAGCACGTTCTCCGTCGCGCGCAGAGTTATCTTGCGCGCACTTAAGTAATGTCAATTTATTTAATCATCGAATTGATTGATGTCATGGTTTTTACAACAAAACTCCTTAAATCAAATCTAAGACATTATTGTGCGTCCAGACCTGACGAACGCGCCGCGAATGCGCCGTTCGCGCGCCGCTCGCGCGCCGCTCGCGAGCCGCTCGCGAGCTGCGCGAGTGCATTTCATGTTAGTATAAAGCTCTGCGCGCCGCTTGCGCGCAGTTCGCGAGCGGCTCGCGAGCGGCGCGTTCATCAGGTCTGGACGCACCATTACATGGCACTACTACGTCATATGGAGGTAAAAGGCAATTTTAATCTTTGCTACCAAATAATTAAACATAATTTTCCATGCGTTGGTCGGTTCCGTCCAACAGTTTGAAAAGGTAACATATGCCCGCGATGTGGGAAAGGTATAAATTTGAAAACTGACGAAGCTTTTCATTTACCTACTGTACCTACAACTTTACCTATTAAAGAAATGCAGTCAATGATATTAGGGGTGAACGACCGCTCTTTCTGTCAACCAGTACACAGCCATGGAATAGGGGACTTGAGCACGTTATTGGCTATCAAAATTTCTCGCGATACCGATATTAGGAATACCGGTCCGTATCAATAGGGGCGACGGCCTGGGGGGCTACTACGAAAAACGAACAAACTATGTTTTGGATCGTAACAAACACAATGAACTTATCTTTACATAGTATAAAATAAAGTCGCTCCCGCTGTCTGTCTGTCCCTATGTATGCTTAGATCTTTAAAACTACGCAACGGATTTTGATGCGGTTTTTTTTAATAGATAAAGTGATTCAAGAGGAAGGTTTATATGCCCCACATTAGTATCTACATTGCACCCGTGCGAAGCCGGGGCGGGTCGCTAGTTACATAACATAACAATATCACGCTTGTATTCCCTGAAGGGTTGGGCAGAAGTGTATAATAAGACCCTCATTTCGCCGTTATGTTTAAGTCCCACGCAATAGGGGGCGAGCCTATTGGCATCAACCGGGCTCAAATAAAAAATCCGTACCGGTACTAAGTAATTCTACACGGAAAAATCCAATAACACTTTGCTCGACCTGGGGATCGAATCCAGGACCTCACGATTAGCAGTCGCGCTAGCCATCACTAAACTTACGAGGCAGTTTTATATAAATATATCATCAAAGTCAATACTTTGATGATATATTTATATAAAACTGCCTCGTAAGTTTAGTGAATCGACACCAATGTGTCGATTCTCTTGTGGACTTTGACAGGACCAAACTAAACTAAGGGTGCTTGTCTCTTTCTGTTTCAATAGAAAAAGAAAGTGACAGTTGCGTGTAGTCGAGTTTAGTACTGTCAAAATGTGCTACAGAATCGACACCATTGTCAAACAACGAACTACTAGATTCTTCTTCTCTTCTTTTCGTGTGACTAACCTGATGTCAGAGTTTATGCCGCCCATGGGGCTCAGTCTTGGCTTCACATGTCGTCGAGAAATATCTCTCAGGCATGCCGGTTTCCTCACGATGTTTTCCTTCAACGTTTTTAAGCAAGTCATAATTATACAATATGCACATGAATCCGAAAAGTCAGAGGTGTGTGCCTTGTGTTCGAACTCGAGACCTATGACTTGACAGTCCGACGGTCATACCACTAGGCTATAACTGCTTACAAAACTACTAGATTTCAATTAACATTTGGGAGTAGGGTGAACGAGAGACAAAATGTCACATCGCGAAAATCGAATCGATCGTCGGATCCGAAACACATTCGTGGTTGGATAACGTGCGATCCGTCAGCCGAAACTTTGTAGTTCAGAGTAGGCCCCCCTGGTGCGGGTTGGCGGACTGCACACACCATCGAGAACTTTCTTTCCTCTCACGCGTGCAGGTTTCCTCACGATGTTTTCCTTCACCGTTAACGCAAGTGATAATCAAATATTCTAATCCGCATATGAATTGGAAAAGTCAGAGGTCGGGGTCGAACTGAGACTCTCCTGCATGAAAGGAAGCATGAGCGTAGCCTGGATTTTGTCCAGCGTGGGGCAAACTCGGTCAGACAGTGTGACGGGTGGTGGCTGA
This sequence comes from Amphipyra berbera, assembly GCA_910594945.2. Taxonomy (NCBI): domain Eukaryota; kingdom Metazoa; phylum Arthropoda; class Insecta; order Lepidoptera; family Noctuidae; genus Amphipyra; species Amphipyra berbera. Next base: position 12,933,384 of record OU343145.1, read on the forward strand.
CTGGCGAGAGCCCGGGCCTATAAAAGGTCGGGCATACTGCAGATCGGCCCTCTCGCGCCGCTGCAATTGCCAAGCTAAGTGTTCACCAATTCAAGAAGACCCTGGACTCCTCGCATTGTACGAACCACGCCCTGTTGTTCTCTTTGTAATTATTAATTAAATATATATAGTGTACGGTTACAAGTTCTTTATCCTCCCGTAAGTACACGCCTGCAAAATTTTATGTGCACATGCTAGTTGAGGGTTGACTCCTAAAGCCACCCTAAAGTGTTACAACAGTAAATATTTGTCTGTTCAATAAATCTGGAAATGTAGAATGGGATTACGGGGCAATTTTTCCCCATAACTTTATTTTTGAGGTCCAAATAAGTATAGACGGAGTAGGACATTGGTCTGCCTATTTTGGGTAATTGTTCTGTGGACATGGGTGGCGAGTCGACTGAATCTAGACCATTTACCTATTATTTTCTGTACCAGGGTCGGGGAAGCCCATGCGTGGGAGGTAAGCGTTCAACTGCTAGGCTATCACTGCCACCCAATAGGTACCTAATGTTAATTCTTCTTCTTCTTTATATAGTATAAAACAAAGTCGCTCCCGCTGTCTGTACGCTTAGATCTTTTAAACTACGCAACGGATTTTAATGCAGTTTTCAGCAACAGATAGAGTGATTCAAGAGGAAGGTTTATATGCTCCACATTAGTATCTACATTGCACCCGTGCGAAGCCGGGGCGGGTCGCTAGTAATAATATACCTAAACGTGAAAGCTTGGATGTTTGTGAGTTTGTGAATTTGGATATTTATTTATTAATCACGCCTTAACAGCTGAACAGATTTGGATGAAATTTAGCACACAGGTAGACCGCGACCTAGATAAGGACATAGGATACTTTTTATACGGGTACATGAAGTAGCTGTTGCCTTAGGATGCGAGTGAAACAGCGGGCAACAGCTAGTACCTACCTAATAACTTCGACATGTTCTGCCTAGCCTTTTCCCAACTATATTGGGGTCAGCTTTCAGTCTAACCAGATGCAGCTGAATACCAGTATTTTACACGGAGCGAATGCCATCAGACCGCCGCAACCCAGTTACAAAGCAATGCCGATATCCTAAGGTTAGACTGGTGATCAAAATTCGGACTTCTGACTACCCGTAACGACTGTCATAGGTATTCGAACGACACCCGGGACCGACTTGGGGTCGCGATGTGTAACGAACGGTCACCCATCCACAGACGGACCGCAGCAAATTCAGCTTAATTTCGAAAATCATATGATCCTTCTAATAACTTCGACTTATTCAAAGTTTTTGCGAGATTAATTTGCAGTTTTGCGTCTCCGCGCCGTCTGTGTTCCTACAATATATTCCACATAAGGCTGTCTGCTCATTATGGTATCCATATTGGTCCCTCGTTATCTTGCAGCCAGTATGCACGACTTTTGTGTGAGATACTAGGAATAAGAGGTATTGTATACGTTTATATTGTGGTGTGCAATGCGTTGACGGTAATGGGAGTTACTTTACATATGGCCAATTTATTTCTCGTAGGTACTTAAAATACACATACTTACCTAACCAATAATAATGACAACAGGTTTATCAGAAAATAACTCAAAAGCGAGCCTTATTGAATTTGGCCGTAGCTTTAAGTTTCCCTTCAGAATATTCTCATTATATTCCAATGTAGTTCGTAGTACTTTAGTTTTATTTGCCAATGTAAAGCTGGTATTTCTCAAGTACGTATAAAAATGTAAAACGATTTTACGTTCTGTATAAAATTGAGAACAGCGCCATCTATTGTTCGATAATTGAATTAGCATACAAAGAGTAGATTTCGTGTACTTTGGATGAAACCAAAATGTGTCTAACTAAATATTAAAATAACAGCACATTAAAATTCACGATCTGTGTTAAAATAAACTGCATTTTAATGTGGTTTTAACATATAAATTTAAGTTATTTTCCATTCAAAGCGCCATTTAATTCAAACGGTACCAACTTCATAGTTGTTTTGTAATTGAACTTAACAGTACAGTAGAATGCCAATAGATGTCGTTATTTTCAATTTTATAAAATATTTAAATTTTACTGCAGCTTAATTATCACTAAGTTTAACTTGATATCATTAGGGTAGAAACTTCCGTATTGCTCATGGTAAAAAATAGGCCAGTCTTTCTACACTCTGAGTTGGTGTATAATAGTACTAAGAGGGATTCCAATATATTTAACGGACTTCAAAAAGAAGGTTTTTTTTTATGTAGGTATGTACACCGATTACGCTGAGATTTATGATCCGATTTACGTGATTCTTCTTTAGTTTGATGCGGAATAGTTGCCATTTGGTCCCATACAAATTTAACATAGTTTGGCCCAGTAGTTTTCATTCTTTGAATTTTTTTATGAACATATTAGTTTACTTGGATGATGTAATTATTCTACCTAATGTAATCAAGAAAAATCCTACTGTAGTTTACAGAACTACCTATTACAGACACTAAAAAGTAAAAAATAAAAAAACTACGTTAAAAAAAACCGACTTCCAAAACTAAAAAGTATAAAATAACTTAATAAGGATTTAATTTCATACACCTCTTATGCAAACCTTAATACCTTTACAGTTTCAGAAGTCGGTGCCTTCAATTTGGTTCAGCGTGGATTAGCACCGACTTCTGAAACTGTAAAGGTATTAAGGTTTGCATAAGAGGTGTATTAAATTAAATCCTTATTAAGTTATTTTATACTTTTTAGTTTTGGAAGTCGATTTTTTTTAACGTAGTTTTTTATATTGTGTCTAGTAAGTACGTAAATACATTTCCACTCGCATTCTTCACTTCTCATAAATCACTACAATGTATAGTCGAAAGATAGTACAGTCATAATCACCAAGATGGGTACACGGATTGGTGATAGGAGTACCTATGTGGTTATTAGCAGACAGGTATGGGCTTCAGCCATCAGCCACGCACAAGGGCTGGCCTTATCTTTACGATAAGTCAAAGGAGAATGGGCGAAATGTTTAGAAGTTGGTCTACTCCTCCTCTAGGAATGAGTGATGTCATTAGAAAGGTCTTTTTAAGTGAAACATTTTGTACTAACACAACTAATGTCAATTGTTAGTATTGTCGGAGTTATAACACCTTTAAAGTGAAAAATTGTTTATATCCATACTATCACAATTTCTTGTCTACTCCTCCTCTAGCAAGGAGTAGTATGTCATTAGAAAGGTCTTTTTAAGTAAAACATTTTCAAAATTTTGTATCTAGCACATACGTGGTTTTCACTGCCGACTGACGATTTGTAAGTTGCAGTTGCGGTGGGGATGCAGTCGGCTTGGGTACTCTGGGCTCTTACAAATCCATTTCTGATATGAACGCAATACTGATTCATCAAATGTTACGTTATTAGGCCAGGGTAAGCCATGCGATGTAGGTACTATGCGTGTCAAATAAGAATAAGATCGCGCTTGCTACAACTTCCCACGATGGCTGTGAAATTAGTACTGATAGCAAAAAAAACTGAAAAAAAATGTTATATTTTTTTATTCATAGATTTCATTATTATTTATATTAATTTTTATGAAATGTTATTTCTTGGCACGAATAGTACCTAATTCCTTCAAACCTCGTGATGTATTGCCGACATAGATTAACCCTGCACGGGATACTTTTGGATTCAATAACAAATAAATTACAAGAAGTAAACATGTGTTCTTAACGTGAGGCATTTTAGCGCCCCGAGTTAAATGACCGCGAGGCGAGCGATAGCCGCGCAATTCGCTCAGGGCGCTAAAATTCCTCACGTTAAGAACACGTTTACTTCTTGTAATGTTTGTTTTATTGAATCCAAAAGTATCCCGTTCAGGATTTATCTATGTCAGTAGTGCATCACGAGGTTTGAAGGAATTTACACCCTGTATAAATCCTTGTCACAGCTTCAATGGGCTATCGCCTTGAGCCTGGTCAAAACGATGCAATACAAGTGGGTTTAAATTAGCTTTAATTAATAAGTTAGCTCTAAAATAATTTAACAACTGCGTCATTGGACTAGTGATGGCAAAAGCAACTGCTGATCGTGAGGTCCTGGGTTTAAATCCCCAAGTCGGCAAAGTGTTATTGGGTTTTCCATGTGGAATTCCTCAGTAGCAGTGCACGGTTGATGGCAATAGGCTAACGCCATCACCAATCCCCCCGGTGGGTTCCCGCATTGTCGTTGCAGGGGGGCTCAGTAGCCGCGAAAAGGACCCCGAGGAGGGGCTGCTCGTCGGGGCTTGGGCCTGGAAGCCCTCGACATAGTTGCGGTGTCGCCTGGGCGACCTATCAGTCTATATTATGAGTTGAAAGCCTAAGTTAAATATCCGCATTAAGTTTAGTAGCGGTAAGGTTAGCAGCAGGCGGAACCCAATTGCAAATGATAAACCGAAAGACAATTAATGGGTTCCGCTTGCTACTAAACTTAAAGCGGGTATTTAACTCAGGATTTCAGCTCATAATATAGTCAGTTAAACCGAAGTGGAGTTTTAATTTTGTTTTCTATTCTCAATCTTGTTTCGGTCTTTTTAGTGAATTACTTTTAAATAACTTTTTTGCAGTCGGGTTTTTGATTTTTTAAATTATTTATTTTATTGTACAATTATAATAATAAAATACATCGAGAGAAATTAAGTCTCAAGACTTGGCACACGAGGTGGTCGACATGTGGGAGGTTGACTCAGCAGTCTTTGTGCCCACTCGAATACCATCGGGTGCCGACCTACCTCCGCCACATCGTCGGGGCCTATCTGGCAGAGAGAGCCGTAATCTACCCGGGTCGGCAATGTCGCTCTCCTGCGGAGACCGCAGCGTGCGATGGCCGTCAGGGTGGTAAGGGGGTACCGCACGATCTCCTTCGAGGCGGCGAGTCTTTTGACCGAATAAGTGCCCTGGGATCTGGAGGCGAGAGCCCTCGCGCTGAATGTCATCAGCGCGAGGAGGCGCCTGGGCGGAACGAACTCCGCCAGATCCTGGTGGCTGAGTGGAGGGAGCGACTTGCGCAACCCAGCGCGGGGCACGCCGTGATAGCGGCGGTAAGACCCGTGATGGAGGAGTGGCTGGAGAGGCGTCACGGCGCCCTCAGCTTCCGGCTGACGCAGGTACTCTCGGGACATGGCTGTTTCGGGAAGTACTTGTGCCGTATAGGCCGAGAGCAGACGCCCGGATGTCACCACTGTGTGGAGTGCCAAGAGGACACGGCGCAGGAAAACTGCAAGCTTGCGTTGCGTGGACAACGCAACGCCGTGACCTGGTTGCGGCAGTGGGTGGTGACCTCTCGCTTCCGGCTGTGGTTCTGTCCATGGTGGGGAGCGAGAGTGCGTGAGAAGCCGTCGTTTCCTTTTGCGAGAAGGTGATGGTCACCAAGGAGGCAGCGGAGAGGGAGAGGGAGGCATCTTCCTCCCTCCCTTCTCGCGCTAGACGTACCGGGCGCCGGAGGGTGCGTCACGATCTCCGGCCACCCTAGTGAGTGGCCTGCGGGCGGCGCGTTGGGGAATCCGTCGCTCGACCAGTAACAGGCCCGGGAGGATGGCGCGCCGTGTTCCGGGCGCGCCTCTCAGAAGGAAGTGGGGCAGGAGAGAAATTGCCCCACCACTGGAGTGGTCCACCAGAAGAAGCTGGTGGACCGAAACCTGCCGGGGTTGCGGTGCATGCAATAGCGAATCCCGTGACCTCGGCTTTAGGTCAGAAGGAGGGACACCGTTGGTTTTTAGCCGGTAAGAGTCCGGCAGACCCCCTCGCCTTCCCGGGCGAGGAACATCCATGAGGATTTTCCAGCAAAAAAAAGGAGTTGTTGTGCCGATAGTCGTTACGGCCAATGGCTTAATAGCCAAGAGCTATTTTATTTATTTATTTTTATTAGGTATTATTATTTCTCTAAACTGTCTGTGTCAGTTCCATCACCTATCCTCTTCTTCACTTTGCTTATCACATCTGGGCTGGCTACTTTCAAATCATACGCCCATCCCATTTTTGCCCACCACTCGATGGCTAAGGTAGACCAGTTGATGAAATCGAAGTACTCAGATGTCCTGTAATCGAAGGGAAAGGTGTGATGGTAGTTGTGGTAACCTTCTCCGAATGTGATTTTCGAGACGAATATTGATTCCGTTGGTTTGATGGTTCTGAAATTTATGAAAAAGAATATTAATTATTGTGTCTGTCACGTATTTTCACAGACCGGTCGCTCACACTTCAAAGATAAGGCGAGTTCGAAGCGGCGGCATGCAAAACAACATAACATAGTTAGCCCATTACTGTCCCACTGGTGGGTACGGGCCTCTTCTCAGAATGAGAAGGATTTTAGGCCTTAGTCCGCCACGCTAGCTTGGTGCTGGTTGGAAGACTACACACACCATCGAGAGCTTTATAGAGCCCTCTCAGGTGTGCAGGTTTCCTCACGATTCTTCACCGTTAACGCAAGTGATAATCAAATTCTAATCCGCACATGAATTATAAAAGTCAGTGGTACGGGTCGGCATGGAAGGCAAGCGTTTGACCGCTAAGCTATCACTGTTATTACAACAGAATAAGAAATAATAGCTGAGGCGCAGGCGTGAGAAATAATTGTTTAGGGTTTGGCCCTCCAGTCCTCTCAAAAACTCGCCCTGTATACAGGCGAATTGAGAACCTCTTTTTTAAGCCGGTTAAAAAGTACAATTCTACGCTAATTATTCTACCGTGCTTATGATAAACAACACATGTGAAATTCGTAGTTGTATAGTTAGCACAGCAGCTTAGACCTAGATATAGTGCGACATAACTAAGATGTCGCATCGGCAAACTTCGTAAAACCAATCACTTCCGAGCTGAGTGCGACTTCAAGACTACAAATTGTTATTGTTCATGCAGTAAAAAATGATCCCATCAAAACATAAATGTGAAAATGGGAGCCAAGTTCAATAATAAGAATATGCGTGGTTGTCGACTTCACCGATAGAAGAATTGAGATCTAAATTGGTGCCAAATTTTGTACATAATCCTGAAAAGTCGAATTATTTACACAAAGCAGACAACTTAGGATAAATTGAAGCTCCATTTTGACTTGGGTAGTTTTTACCAGCAGACCAAATTTTTAGAAGAGCAAGATAATTATGTTAACCTTACAATATAAAAACAGTAACTTGCGTATAACACAAAGGAGATAAGTTGATTAGCCAAATATAAAATAACATGTATGTGAAAACTAGCCAAGTCAAATCTTGAGCTTCAATCTATCCTAAGTTATCTGCTTTGTGTAAATAATTCGACTTTTCAGGATTATCTACAGAACTTGGCACCCATTTAGACTCAATTCTTTTGTCGTTCAAGTCGACAACCACGCATATTTTTATTATTGAACTTGGCTCCCATTTTCACATTTATGTATTTGCTGGGATATCATTACTTTTTGTGTAGAAATTATTATTATTCATCATTCAAAAGTGATCTGTAAAAGGTTTACGCTGTATAGTTTTCTTTTTGTGCTATTTTCTACATTTCCTTCAACGTTAGAAATATATGGAAAGTCCTCCCTTTAACTTTTTTTATCATTTGCCTGTTAGGTATATTTTTATTTCCCACTTGAATCAAATGATCTGGTATGCAAAACGAAAAACCGACCTTTCATCATGGAATCATGGAAACTATTGTCCTGCGAATGAAAAAGATTTTGCTATTATAATTTTGAAAGACGCTAGGTAACAAAAATCGATTACTTGAAAAATATTTCAAATCGTAAAAATTCACTGTTTTCTGACTTTTTCCTATGTATACACAGAATTACCCAGCTGGACACCAGATTTCAACTTTCTAGGTATTCTGGAACTGGGTTAGGTTTTTGATCTATATGTCAGTCAGTCAGTGAAAAAATGCCGATTTTTAGACGTTAATATCTCAATAACCGTTTGAGCTGTATTTATGAAATTTGGGGTTCTAGTTAATCTGAGAGGTTTTAATAAATAAACCAAATTTCATGTGTTTATGTTAAATAGATTTTGAGGTATTAAGGGCTCAAAAGTGGCTTCAAATGGTTCGTGTAATATAACACACGGCTGCTGCGTCGCCAGTTCTTTTTCCTTTGAACTTGGCTTGACACGCTGCCGCGTGTTTTGATACTGGCGCGATAATGAGTGTCTGCTATTGGTTGTTCAATCAAGTTTGTCAATGTGACTGTGTTAAAAAATATGTAGACTTACTTGTCATATGGTTTATATCCATGAATATGAGCAATGCTGTTGACTGTCAACTCAGCGTGTAAAAACGAGCAATGTCTTATAAAGCACTGCCAAGCCACTGCACACTTCCATCCTTCGTTCCACAGGTATACGTTCAGCATTGGCGGCAGGATATAGCAGAAGAAAGGTGTTAAGAGCATATGGTACCTGTTAAAATAATTTTGTCATTTACACATCGCGGGTCCGAGATGCCTGAAAGATTTTAACGCTAGGTAAATTATAGGAATCGGCGATTAGTCGGAATAACCTTCTGTTCTGCCTTGCCTTTTCCCAATTATGTTGGAGTCAGCTTCTAGTCTAACCAAATGCGGCAGAACATCAGTATTTTACATGGAGTGACTGTCATCAGACTTACGCATTCCAGTTGATTGGCAATGCCGATATCCTAAGGTTAGATTAGGTGTCAGACTTTTGGACTTCTGACTTCTCGTAACGACAGTCACAGGTATTCGTATGACATCCGAGACCGACTGTTTAACGTGCTCTCTGAGGCACGGAGGGGTTTCGATATGTAACGAACAGTCATCCAATCACAGACTGACCGCGGCAAGTGCAGCTTAACCTCGCAAATCGGATGATCCGCACAGTTGGTAAAGCTGCGAGCCCCTCCACAACCAGTAGTCGAAACAACCTTTTGCTCTGATAAAGAATTTTAAACTTACTTGTTCTGAAACATGACAACTTTGTCATTTTCGATATCACTCATATCAATCTTCTTGCCTTGTTTCTTAAGTGCTTCGTTCCTTTCCAACATAAGCCACCCAATGTGTGAAAAGAAGAAACCACGCTTCGAATTGTGTGGGTCAGCTTCCGTATCACTAAACTTGTGGTGAACGCGGTGGTCGCGCACCCATTGGTAAATGGTATTCTGTGATCAAAAATCTACGGTTTTATCTTGCAGAACCCCTACAGCATCAGGGTTGTATTATCATGGGAATCGAATTTGTTTTCGAAGTTTCAAGAGAATCAGTTAAGCAGAAGTAGATGAAAATTCTGTAGCAAAATTTGAAACTAATAAACAAATATACGAAGTGAAGCTAATTAAAACCGTTTCAAAATGGATGGATGAATGTGGAAGATGATATGGTTTAGAAGTGAGCACTAAGATGACGGCCGACAGAGATGGATGGAAAAATAAAATAAATAATTAGAAATATCAAATACCCGACTGGAAAAAAATATATTTAAAAGTAATGCACTATAAAGACCGAAACAAGATTGAGAATAGAAAACAAAATGAAAATAAACTATAAACGAAGTAAACTCTACTTCGGTTTAACTGTCTATATTATGAGCTGAAAGCCTAAGTTAAATACCTGCATTAAGTTTAGTAGCACGGAACCCATTAATTGTCTTTCGGTTTATAATTTGCAATTGGATCCCGCCTGCTACTAAACTTAATGTATTAACTTAGGGTATTTAACTTAGGCATTCAGCTCATAATATAGACTATAGACAGTTAAACCGAAGTAGAGTTTACTTCGTTTATAGTTTATTTTAATTTTGTTTTCTATTCTCAATCTTGTTTCGGTCTTTTTCTGAAAGCCTTAGTTAAATACCCGCATTAAGTTTAGTAGCACGGAACCCATTAATTTTCTTACGATTTATAATTTGCAATTTCCGCTACATTCGGTTTCATACAAAACTTGTTTCGTTCACACGGCGACGCAAAATGAGTTGTCGTGTTGTGTTGCAATTGCGCGACCGAAATTACGTGACTCACAACTCAAAAAATTATGCTCGTCTGGCATCACCCTTAGTGTCCCGTGATAGCACGAGGTCCGACACAAACATGGCCCAGTTTTACGCTATCAAAAACTTTTTAAACAAATGTATCATCCCTAATTTATAACTTACTAGCTGTGTCCTCACGGCACGGCTCCGCCCGTAGCCTATGTTAGTCAGTGATAATGTAGCTTTCTAACGGCAAAAGAATTTTTGAAATCGGTCCGGTAGTTTTTAGGTTTATTCGTTACATACAAAAAAAAACATACAGACGAACATAGTAACCTCCTCCTTTTTGGAAGTCGGTTAAAAATACAAATCTTTCCTCTTTATAATATTAGTATAGAGTATAGACTAGTGATCGGCCCCGGCTTCGCACGAGTGCAATGTAGATATTAATGTGGGGCATATAAAGCTTCCTCTTGAATCACTCTATCTATGTTATTGCTGAAAATTGCATTAAAATCCGTTGTTTAGTTTAAAAGATCTAAGTGTACAGACAGCGGGAGCGTCTTTGTTTTATAATATGTAAAGATATATATTTTTGTAATCCCCTTTTAATTTCCTTTATTTTGATAAGTGATAACCTACTCGATAGGTTTGGTTATTATTTTTTTATTAACGTATTACTATTTCGAGCCAAAATTCCGCTATTTAGTTTTTTTTCAAACATCTATCTAAGGACACTTGGGTTTTTAAGACGAATATAACGACACCTTACTGTCGAAATCCATACAGTCGTTTGGAAGATACGAGGTAATAAAGAAATTTACAAACATACATACCTACAAGATACGCGCGAAAAACACCTTCCTTGGCAGTCGGGTAAAAAGATATGCTGTACCGACTAATAAGGGCAAGAGGATGATGAATCAGAATTATGAAGAAAACTTGTACCTATAAGGGCAAGAGGATGATGAATCAGAATTATGAAGAAAACTTGTACCTATAAGGGCAAGAGGATGATGAATCAGAATTATGAAGAAAACTTGTACCTATAAGCGCTCACCTGACCAGTCGTAAAATAACATAATACAAGAAATATTTTAAGTGCTGTATTTGCTTTGTAGGTTCTATGCGTGAACAGTCTATGGGCTCCACAAGTGATTGACATACCAGACACAAGATACATTATGCAAGCTGAAACAAAAACCATGATTATTAATCAAATGAGATACCTACTCTTCGTGAGGGGCTCGTGGCTAATTGCTAATAAATAAACCGGCCAAGTGCGAGTCGGACTCGCGTACAAACATATTTTTTATATTATTCGAAAAAAAAACAAAAAAAAAGTTTTTTTGGGAAATAACTACTAATTTATGGTATTCGAATGTTTTCCTTTACTTGTGCTACAAGAAATAGCTTCTTGCAAAATTTCATGATTATTGGTTAACGGGAAGTACTCTATAGGTTCTGATTCCCTTGCGAGTGTCAAAATATGTGACATAAACGGCCGTATCTTTTGATTGCGTTGATTTAGAAGTTTGATATTTTCACAGCTCTAAGGGATTGCAGACTTGAGTATTTGATATTAATTTTAATTTGATACCTCCACGCGTTCCTGAGAAAATGGGTCTTGACAGACAGACAGACAGGCGGACAGACGGACCACAAAGTGTTCTGTACCTCAAAAGGAACCCTTATAGGAATAAGGGTTCCTTTTGAGGTACAGAACCCTAAAAACAATCGCGCATATCATACGATTTGCGAGGTTAAGCTGCGGCAGCGGTCAGTCTGTAGATGGGTGTGACCGATCGTTACACATGGAGACCTCTCCGTGCCTCGGAAAGTACGTTAAACCGTCGGTACCGGGTCTCATACGAATACCTATGACAATCGTTACAGGTAGTTAAAGGTCTGGAAATCTGAGAAGAGGTCTAACCTTAGGATAGCGACATTGCCCAGTAACTGGGTTGCGGAGGTCTAACGGCAGTAGCTCCGTGTAAAATACTGGTATTCAGCCACATCTGGTTAGACTGGAAGCTGACCCTAAAATAGTTAGGAAAAGGCTAGGCAGAACAATATTCTTCAAATTAAAGAAAATCCAATATCCTTATTCAGAGATACTCTCTGTCTAATCACTACCGCAGTGCTGAAAAAGGTGACCCCTTCAGTTGATCTTTTCCCACTTACGCCATGGACGTGTGGGGTTCATACCTACACCATACTATTTATTTATTCATGTTATAAACTTATACAACACAACACATTTATATAAAAACGACTTAGCCAAGGTTAACACGAAGTAGGAACTCTTTCCTCCGCACAGTCAAGACAGAACAAAAAGAAGAATTGATAACGTCAGCTCCTTGTCAGGTACTTTTGACCGTCACTGATATCCAGCAAATATAATTATAAACGGTGTAAATAGACCCTTAATGAAGCCGAAAGGCACTATTGTCCACGTCATTGCGATAGTTTTTTTGTTCTAGACTGTGCCTGGGAACCTTCTAGTTACGGAGATATTGGATGTCAAAGATCCAACTTATTCACACCTTTTTTTTAAAATACTAGTTTTGAAGGTTGCAAATGTACTTGAAATACCTCCATTACCCGTTTACTACTCATTGTATCTATCAGCACAGTGTTTTGAGTGCGTTACATTGAGCTTTACAGTAAAACGAAATTTTTCACCCAAAAAGAAATAGAATAGAATATACTTTATTGTACACCAAAATCGTTTAAGAAAAAAAGAAAAAGAAAGTCGTTTCCCAGCGACAATTTTTGCGTAGGGTTACCTACTTAGTTTGATGTACTGAATACATGGTTGACGGCTTCGTGAAGGGTCTTTTTAGACCTTGTATAATGATGTTACTAATTACTTGTTTATCAAAGTGTTATTATTGTTATCATTGTGTGTGCCTATCGCCTTCCTTCATTATACTCCTCCTGACTGTACTGTACTATACTGTAGTATACTCGTGACTCAGACGCGAACTACTGTTACAATGAGTGATAGTGAGTCCAGACACACCGCGTCTTCATGGCCGGCGAAACACGTCACATGGCAGTTCGACAGGCCCCTCCTGGCATCAGAACCGCATAGCACCTTAGAGGCATTGGCTGAGCTGGCAGACCGCGTCCAAGATATCGTCGCACTAGCAAGCCACGTTGCTTCAACTTCGGCAGCAGGACCCACCGTGAGTGAGATGGCAACTGAAATCGCGGAACTCAAGCGTGTGACGATAGACCTGACGGTGAAGCTGCGCGACGGTCGCTCGCGCAATCGCTCGCAAAGCCGTGATCACGACACGAGACGCAACTCACGCCAACGATCTTCAACCCGCTCAAATTCTAGCTATCGGAAGTTCCAGAGTGCTGGTACCACTCAACGCACGGCGAGAAGGCCTAGCGTTGTATCAAACCCTGCGACTATAAAAAGGGAACCGCCGCGGGCAGTCGGTAATGGTGACAGACGATTGCCCCGCTCCTACTGGTCGCCTAACCGTCGCAGACCGAAGCACGAAGACGCAGTTTCTGGTCGATACTGGAAGCGACCTCTGCGTATACCCTCGTCGTTTGCTCAGCGATCGTCGTGCACCTACTAACTACCAACTCGGGACGCCCATTGCAACGTATGGTTTCCTAGATCTCAACCTTAATCTTGGGCTTCGTAAAGACTTTAGGTGGCGTTTTGTGGTAGCTGATGTGGCTAAACCGATTATCGGAGTACACTTTCTATGTTTTTACTCATTGACCGTTGGCTGTAAATATCAACGGCTAATAGATAGTAGCACCAATGTTTTTGTCTCAGCCTCAAATCACTCAGATTCGTCTTTATTCTTTGTAAAGGTTACTTCTGGGGATTCAAGGTATCACAAAATCCTAGAAAGCTTTCCCGACATCACTCAACCCGCCGGAACACTACGCACTACACCACATAACACTGTACACTATATCTGCACGACCCCAGGCTCTCCAGTATCTTCTTCATTTCGGCGATTAGCGCCGGACAAATGAAAAATTGCTCAGCAGGAGGTCCAGCTGATGTTAACGTCATCCCCACTCCATCTCGCCCCGAAAAAAGATACTGGTTGGCGACCTTGCGGAGATTACCGCATGCTCAACGCGCGGACCATTCCTGACAGGTACCCGAAAGGCATATTCATATTCCTGTAAACTACTCAGCTCCTTCGCCACGAAATCTGGTACGTCGTCCGGATCAGTCTTCTTCAACATATCAATTATGTCTTGAAGGCTCTTCTCAGTTCCATCTCTGCGGCGAGACGGCATCTGGTCCAGTTTTCCAAGTGACTGGAACAGTAACAGTTTACCACTGTTGATCTCGTCCTCCTTGAAATTGGATCGGAATATCAGCAGGATGCTCACCTCATCCATATAGTCAATAGCATGGACTAGGAATGCCAGCAATTCTTTGAGTATGGGTTGTTTGGAACTCATAGTGTTTACGCCCGTTTAGCCGCTATGGCCGCGCAATACGCGAATAAAATTTGTTCCGTGCACAGTGGAAACACGTCCGTGTTCGAGCGCTGTATGCATGCTTTAACCACGCATGTCGCTTGGGGTGCTAAAATGCCTCACGGCATTTATAGTATGTTTTTTTTTATCGAATCCAAAAGCATCCCGTTCAGATTTGAAGGAATTACATGACTTCGTTTACATCCTGTATAAATAGGCTCGTAAGCTAATTTTATCTGTGATAGCTACTTCCATAGGAGGGCCTACTATGCAAAGCCATGAGGTCTTTGCTCCATTATTGGTAAAGAGTCTCAATTTTAACCAATAACGCTCCGTAAGTTATAGGAATCTGCCATTAGAAACACATTTGTCACACATTTCGTTCCGTATGACAAGAGTGTTTCTAAATCATTTACTTTCATAGAAAACGTTTACCATGTCAGTTGTCCAGATGTCATAAGGTATCGCATACGTTGCATACGTGGAATTAGTTTTTCTCTCGCTTAAAACAAATTAAATTAAATCAATTCAGCTTTTTTTTTCCTCTTCGACTACTTTTAGATGGTCTTGCCGACCGTTTCTACGTAACCGGGCAGTTATTGGCGAGACAAAGGGTCTCCAACTAATGGAGACGAGAGTAAAACACTTAACATAAGCTAACTACTATTAATAAAATCATGACTACTAGCAACAAAGCCCTGAGGGCAACCCCTAATGGGACTCTGACCTCGACTAAGGGCGTTGCTCGCGGGAGGACTGGGAGGTAACAGCTTGATGAGTGCTAAATTAACGGTGTTACTGCGGAGTCAGAAAAGACTACCGGATCCGCGGCAGCAGCGGGTGAGCACGGTGGATCAGGGACGGCGGCGGCGGTGGGACGTCGCGAAGGGCCACGCCGGCTCAATTCAGCGAAAGTAGTAAAAAATTAAGAACTTACCGAATAAAACAGTGTTTAATTTCACGGGAAAAGCGTAGTGCCAACACCAGTACAGTCCAATAACATGATAACTAATGACTATGATTGTCATTGGCCATTTAATTTTAGTTTCGAAACCCAACCATTTTTCTAAATTGTTAATTATTGATTTGAGACCCATTATGTTAGCCGCGGTTCGAATGATAGATGACAGTGGTAATTAAAATTACGAATTATATATACATTGAGCAACAGGAATAACGCACACCTTAAACACCCCAATTAGAATATTAAATTACAAATTAGTCACTGAAATTTGAAAAGCAAAATAAAATTAGCACTTACCGGCAAAGAGCGAGTCGGACTCGCACAATTAAGGTCCTATATCTCACTTATAAGAGAGGGTGCCTCGTGGCTACTTACTAACCGCGCGGATCTTTAGATATGCGAGGTTAGGCTGTGCTAGCTGCGGTCAGTCTGTGGATGGGTGACCATTCGTTACACATCAAGACCCCTTCGTGCCTTGGAAAGCACGTTAAACAGTCGGTCCCGGGTGTCATATAAATACCTATGACAGTCGTAACGGGAAGTCGGAAGCCCGAAAGTCTGACAACCGGTTTAACCTTACAATATCGGCATTGCTCTGTAACTGGGTTGCGGTGGTCTGACGGCAGTCACTCCGTGTAAAATACTGGTATTCAGCCGCATCTGGTTAGACTGGAAGCTGACCCCAACATAGTTGGGAAAAGGCTAGGCAGAGAGAGCACTGTTATACGACTTCGATCCCTCACGGCAGAAGAAGGAACATTAATGTGGGACTCAAACCCACTAAAACTCCACGGTGTCTTCCTCTGCCACATATGACGGGAACCCGCTGCGGCTGTCCGTCACCGGACCCTCCTCTGGGGAGTACCCCCCATCACCGGTGCACCAGAACACATGGCACGCCGTGACCACCCCGGGGAATAAAGGAGCATATGGGCGCCAGACGACCCCATGTCTGGGCACCCTTGGTCCCCCTGCGACGGGTCAGGTTAGTGGCCCCGCCGCCTACCACTTTTCGGCCGCAGAGGATAGGGAGAGCGGCCAACGACATACCGCCACTCCTCTCTCCTTGTGGCCCCACCGCGTCCTCCATCCGTCCACCAAAAGAAATCCTCATGGATGTCCCTCATCCGTGAAAGGCGAGGTGGTCTGCTGGACTCTTGCCAGCTAAAAACCCACGGTGTTCCTCCTCCTGAACATCGGCCGTGGTCGCAGGATTCGCAAAAGCATGCACCACAACCCTGGCAGGTCCCGGTCCGCCAACCCATGGCGGACCTTTCCTCTGTGGGGCCTTGCCCCACGTCCTCCTGAGAAGCGCGCACGGAACACGGCGCGCCGCCTTCTCGGGCCTGTTACTGGTCGGGTGGCGAGTAACCCTTGGTCCCCCTGCGACGGGTCAGGTAAGTGGCTCCGCCGCCTACCACTTTTCGGGCGCAGAGGATAGGGAGAGCGGCCAACGACATACCACCACTCCTCTCTCCTTGTGGCCCCACCGCGTCCGCCATCTGACGGTGGCGACCCCGTCAAGGCCGCGGAAGGTAGGGAGAGCGACGCACCGCAATATCGGCACTCCTCTCCCGCCGCTGCCTCCACCCTGCAGCTGCGATACCTCCCACGAGACATCGCGGCCTACCTCAGTTGCGATGTCACCCAGGCGATAACGCAACCTACTTGGCCGCTACGTCGAGGGCTTCCAGGCCCAAGCCCCGACGAGCAGCCTCTCCACGGGTTCGTCTTCGCTTCATCGTGGGCATTCACTCCACGGCTACTGAGCCCCCCCGCAACGACAATGCGGGAACCAACTGGGGGGGTGCTTGGAAATAAACCCCAAAACAATTATTTTTTTAAATCGCTGACTGTCTCTCTATGTGCGCGTCAGCAAGACCTAACATTATGCCAAATACCCAATTCCTACGTTGCATAGATTTTGAGAAAAACGTCTGTGACAGACGGAGGAACAAAAAAGTGATCTTATAAAGGTTCCGTTTAACTTTTAACGTACGGAATTATAAAAATCACACGTCACATAAATAACGCGAGTTTCAAGGTCACCGGTAAGTAGATGTTGCTGTGCGGTAGGTACTCAATACGATTAATTGATTATGAAGGCCACAAAATAAATTAAACTAAATTTTTACCGAGCCTCGTTCCGTTATGAAAATTTTCTACTTACGAAGTAATCGCATCAGATCACGTGATCCGATAGGAAACTTTTTTATGATCCGATACAACTCGCCAAAAAACACGTGAATCGTTGGAAATAACCCCATCAGTGCTTTATGTAACAAAATGATTCTAACAGGTACAGCATACCTACCTCCGGCTACCCTAGTGTGTGGCCTGCGGGCGGTGGGTTTGCGAACCCGTCACCCAACCAGTAACAGGCCCGAGAAGATGGCGCGCAGTGAACCGCGTGCACCTCTCAGGAAGACGTGGGCCAAGGCCTCACAGAAAAGAGGTCCGTCAAGGGCTGGCGGACGGGACCTGCCAGGGTTGTGGTGCATGCTTTTGCGAATCCTGCGACCACGGCCGATGTTCAGGAGGAGGAACACCGTGGGTTTTTATTTTTGACCGTGACAATTTGAAGTCGGTTTTATTTTTGTTAAAAAGTTATATTATGTTTTATGTTTAAACCACCTATTGTAAACACAGTAACTGAATGTACTGTTAATCTATGCTAATATATAAAGCTGAAGAGTTTGTTTGATTGATTGTTTGTTTGTTTGTTTGTTTGAACGCGCTAATCTCAGGAACAACTGGTTGGAATTGAAAAAATATTTTTGTGTTGGATAGTCCATTTATCGAGGAAGGCTATAAGCTATATAACATCACGCTACGACCAATAGGAGCGGAGCATAAATGAAAAATGTTGCAATAACGGGAAAAATGTCTACCCGTGCGAATCCGGGACGGGCCGCTAGTAATACATTCTTACCAAAGTAACGGTCGATTATCGCCCGGACAATATTTTTTCCAACTTCATTCAACACTAATGTCTCACTCCCGTGCACCGACGAAAATAAACTGACCTCCTTTAATGGGGACTTTATAGAAAGCGGAAGTATTCCCAATACAGGAATATTATTTGCTGTCAGTTTCAAATAGCTGCGTTCAGAATTAATCATATGTTACTAGCTCTGAGTAACGAAACGTCATAATATTAGAACAAGATTAATTTTAATAATTTTATTAATGAACCAAAAGAATATAAAAACCCCCGAAGCAAAAAAAACGAACGTTTAAAAAGTCAAAAATAATAGTATCGTTGAGCCATCAAATTCGATTGAGTAACACCTATATATTTTAATTACAGAAATTGATGGATGACACGATAAGGTTTGCTCGTTGAAATGGCGATATAATATCACGTTGGGGTACCGCTAAGTAAATTAGCTAGCTAGTAAATTAATAGATGGTCAATTAAATGAAGGGTCTGACTTACTTTAGCGGTACCCCGACGTGATATTATATCGCCATTTCAACGAGCAAACCTTATCGTGCCATCCATCAATTTCTGTAATTAAAATATATAGGTGTTACTCAATCGAATTTGATGACTCAACGATACTATTATTTTTGACTTTTTAAACGTTCGTTTTTTAGCGTCGGGGGTTTTTTAAAATTTTAATTTTATTCTTATTTTAAACTTTTTAAACTTAGTATTAAGTTAAAAAATTTAAACTTACTTTTGACAATCAAATACTGATCAAAACGAATCCAAACACGACATATATCTGCTATTATTTTTTCAAGAGTGTACTAGTGTGCTGGATATCCTGGCTGCAGCATCAGCTCATCATGTTGCCACCATTGAATTGCATGTAGAATCAAATACTGATCAAAACGAATCCAAACACGACATATCTGCTATTATTTTTTCAAGAGTGTACTAGTGCACTGGTTATCCTGGCTGCAGCATCAGACCAAGAATTTCATAATCTTGCATAAAAAAAGTAAACTAAAAAAAGTTTATTGACAGTATAAAAGAACAAATCTTACACACAAATCCCAACAACCCTGTGATTTGTGTGTATTAGTACAAAAATATAATTACGTATGTCTAATACCTGTGTATATGCGGTTGTTTGAGCTTAATTCACACTGACCTCCGTACTAGTGAAAACTGTATCACGGCATAGTTATATAGCATACATGAGTGTTTCAAATTTTATTTCACACGTATGTTTGAAAGTAAAGTAATACACATTATGCGTCTAAGAACCCTACCGCAGCTAACAAAACAGCTGATAACCTTGAAATGGCTGAACCGATTTTAATAAAACATGTATAGGACCACTCGCTAGAAAACCAGCTTTCAAATAAAAAAAAACCGCACTCAAATCGGTTCACCCGTTTAAGAGCTACGGTGCCACAGACAGACACACACACAGACAGACAGACAGACAGACAGACACACATAGCGGTCAAACTTATAACAACCCTCTTTTTGCGTCGGGGGTTAAAACACACTTTATTAATGCTATGAGTCAAAGAGACCTATATGGCTTTAGTCAAACTTAAATTAATTAATTAAAATTCGTAACAACAACATACATACATACATACATACATAAACTCACGCCTTTTTCCCATGGGGGTAGGCAGAAACTATAGAACGCCACATGCTACGACTCTTACATACCCCTTTCGCTTCATCCACATTCATACATCTTGTCATACACGCACGCCGGTTGAGAGTACTACGCACCTGACCTTTGTGAAGAACATCACCAATAACATCGATGTATGTCCTTCTAGGACGTCCTCTACCGGCGTTCCCATTAACATCCGCCTTATAAATTTCTTTTGTTAATCGCCGTTCACTCATTCTCTCAACATGGCCAAACCACCTAAGCATACTCCTTTCAATTTTTGTCACTACATCATCTTTTAAACCGCAACTTTGTCTAATCTCTTCATTTTTCAATCTATCATTCAAAGTTACAACAAACCTTTACTTTATTGAAGTCGTTACTGGGACCTTCAAAAATCGTATGAGAGGTATTTTACTAAAGATTTTATCGGTCTAATAAAGCTTAGATTTGATGAAAATATTGTATTATTTAAATAAAAATAATCGTATTGAAGATTGATAAATACAAGTAAAAACGATGAACAGTATTTTCCGTTATATTTAAATTAGTATTGAAGTAGTAGGACAAAAAAAAGTGCTAAATGTAATTTTTTTCTGAGTATGACCCTAATATAAATACATTAAATGTTTGAATTTTGATTTGATGAATTTTGAGTAACAACTCAGTGATAATGTAGCTTTCTAACGACAAAAGAATTTTTAAAATCGGTCTAATACTTTTTAAGTTTATTCGTTACATACAAAAATACAACAATACAAATCTTTCCTCTTTATAATATTAGTATAGATATAGATTAAAAAAGAACGAAAAATACTTTTTTTGACTCGTAGCAGGTTATTATCATTATAAACAAAGCATCTTCTTTACATAGTATGAAACAAAGTCGTTCCCGCTGTCTGTACGCTTAGATATTTTAAACTACGCCACGGATTTTAATGCAGTTTTCAGCAATAGATAGAGTGATTCAAGAGGAAGGTTTATATTCCCGTGCAAGCCGGGGCGGTGCGCTAGTACTTAATAAACGTCAGAATCGTCCCTGAAATATCCAACTATTGGCCGATTCCTATAAATTAGGTAGCGTTATTGGTTAAAATTGAGACTCTTGTATCTTTACCAATAATGAAGCAAAGACTTTGCATAGTAGACCCATCCATATGGATGTAGCTCTCACAGACTATACGTAAAGGGAGACAGCCCTCCGACACATGTCATATACTTTTAATTCTGCATGTCAACTTTATTGCAGTTCTTGTGATCGGGTATTTAAAACCAAGTTCGGTCTAGTGAGCCATATTAGGGCTCATGCTAGGAAGTAATTTCTTTTAGGGTCGCCGTTATCGAAATCGTGAAGGAGGACTATGTAGCATATAAATTTATTGATGACATTTAATTATGTCAATTGTTTTATATAGTTTAGCTTCCTTTTCACTTTTGTAAATGTGAGAACTTTGTGGACCTGCATCTATAAATTTGTAAATTACTACACTATTATTCATATTACTTTTTTTTAAATTTTATTTTTGTTTGTTAGTTTTTGTACTCAAGTCTTTTAGTACTATATTACTCATTGGTCTGTGGTCAGGACCTCATTGTTCTCTCACTATCCTAAATCATTGTACTGTATCCACTGAAATTGTTAAAGGTATTATTTTTAAAAGAGTAACCATGGAGTTTCTTGCCGGCTCTTCTCCATAGGAAACAACTAATTGGAACCGTGCACCTAAATTCGACGTTTCATAAGCACCTGTATTGGTTTATGTGAAATAAAAATTTTTGATTTGATTTGATTTGATTTGAAAGCTATCACAGGTAAAATCAGCTTACGAGTCTATTTATATGCCCAGTTAGGCAATAATAAAAAATATGTAGTTTAAAAAACTAAAAACACGCTTTTATCAGGCACTAAAAATTATAAAACAATTCTTTTACATCCAATGGTTAATTCAAAAAGCGTGGAGCGCTTTTTGGTTGTGTGTAGGTAGTTTTAATTAATTTAAACAAAACGCTCCACGCTTTTTGAATTAACCATTGAATATAATATAATTAATATAATTTGTTAATTTTTAACTTAAGATTAAAAATGGTTTTTAATCTTAAGTTCGCACTCGCGTCTCATACTATTCAGCGCAATGAGCGCGTACACAGCTAGTCAGCTATCAGCTACTCCGGCCACCGAAAACTGGGACGGCTGCAAAACGTAGTAGTTATATTATACTCTGTGGCGACTATCCGCTGTGCCATATTCTAACCAGCCAGTAGCCAATAGCTAGTTATCGTGTTGACGGATATCATAGCCGTGGCTATTTTGTTAATAGCCGTTATTTGGCTAGTTATTGAAATAGCTACCCATCTCTAATTTCATTTGAAAGATTAAAAATTTAAATTTGATGAATATTAACTACGCATTGAACAATATACGAAATAACTCTCACGTTTTTCAGGTGACATTGTGTCACTTTTAGAATTCCGTACTTTAAAAGGAATAAAAAGTAAAAAATAAAATGTGTTTATTGGCCATTTAACTTTATTAAAAGTAGGTACCTAGTAATATTTTGATTCAAGCGTCGTCACGTCGGGGGACCGCTAAGTAAATTATCATTACCAAGCTTCTTTTAGTAACAACAAGTAACCATAGATTTTTTTTTTTTGTGTGTTTGGGTTACCGTTTTGTTTAATATACTAGGTTTAAATTTAAGTGTTAATTTTTAAGAAACATTATATTTTTAATTTTAAGTATCCGTATGCGTCCGCGTGGGCGGTAAATAAATACTTTTTCTTTCTTCTTTCTTTCTTTCTTTTTTGTATTCTGTTTTTTTTTATTTATTTAGTTAGCGGTCCCCCGACATGACGACGCTTGAATCAAAATATTACTAGGTACTTTTAATAAAATTAAATGGCCAATAAACACATTTTATTTTATTCTTTTTAGGGGTTATTTTTTGAGTCGGGGGTTTTTGAAATTTTTAATTTAATTTTTATTTAATACTTTTTAAATTACTAATAGACACCATCATCTATTTAACATCTACTCATTGGGACCATTCTTATGAGCCCAAAGATGCTATATCTGCTATAAGTTGCTGAGGGGTTGGGTATCCTGCAGACTACTTGATACTGCAGCATCAGCTCAAGGTTGCCATGTCTTGGAAATACCACCAAAGTAACAGTACACCAAATTTCAAATCAATCGGACCAGTGAAAGTTGGTAAGACCCTTTTGTCAAATAGAAAATGAGCTGATGATCTTCAAACGCCTGAACAGATCTTCATAAATTATAGCTAACAAATACTGATCAAAACGAATCCAAACACGACATATATCTGCTATTATTTTTTCAAGAGTGTACTAGTGTGCTGGATATCCTGGCTGCAGCATCAGCTCATCATGTCGCCACCATTGAATTGCATGTAGAATCAAATACTGATCAAAACGAATCCAAACACGACATATCTGCTATTATTTTTTCAAGAGTGTACTAGTGCACTGGTTATCCTGGCTGCAGCATCAGACCAAAAATTTCATAATCTTGCATAGTTATATAGCATACATGAGTGTTTCAAATTTTATTTCACACGTATGTTTGAAAGTAAAGTAATACACATTATGCGTCTAAGAACCCTACCGCAGCTAACAAAACAGCTGATAACCTTGAAATGGCTGAACCGATTCTAATAAAACATGTCTAAGATCACTCGCTAAAAAACCAGCTTCCAAATAAAAAAAAACCGCACTTAAATCGGTTCACCCGTTTAAGAGCTACGGTGCCACAGACAGACACACACACAGACAGACAGACAGACAGACACACATAGCGGTCAAACTTATAACACCCCTCTTTTTGCGTCGGGGGTTAAAAATGGAAACTTTATAAGACATCACTATTTCATCCGTCCGCCTGTCACAGAGGTTTTTTTCAATATCTGTGCAACGTAGGAATGTGAATGAAATTTGACATAATGTTAGGTTTTGCTGACGCAAACATAAAGGGAAAGTCGGCGATTAGAAAAAAAATGATTTGTCTTGAGGTTTATTCCGAACCTTAAAAAAATAGTTTTAATAAAAAAATCATTGTAGATATCATTTGAAAGAACGTCTTATAAGGATTTGTTTTTATTTTTTATAACTTTTGGTCTAGTGGTCTTAGTGGTAGTGATATAGCTAAAAAATTGCTAATAATTACCGCTCCCCCGCTTATCTCCTTGACTTTGAAAGCCAGATTGTAGATTTTAATAGAGTTAATAGATTTTTAGTCTTAGATTACCTGAAAAGTATAGGTTATTTTGGCAACGTCAAAATATTGAAAAAAAAAAATTACTTTATTCGCTAAATACACATATAAATTACATTTTTAAATAATTTTATAAAAATTATACAAAAACATTTAAAAATATAAAAAATAGTAGCCCACCGGCATCGGGAACAGGGTCCAAACTACCGGAGGTCAGGGCCTCAGAGAGAGGAACTTCCTGACAATACGTGCCGTGTCCAAACAAAAGTACCGCTTTCTGTATCAGGCCCTTGACCCAGCTGCCCAACGAGAGCCTCGTCAGATGTTGGTCGAGGCTCTTGGCACAATGACTGCTGAGTCAACCTCCCACATGTCGACAACCTCGTGTGCCAAGTCATGATACTTAATTTCTTTTTAATAAAATAATTATTAATAAGTTTAATTTGGTCTATTGACTACTCACTGTAGTATGTACGGAAACCATATTGTGCGAGTCCGACTTGCTCTTGACCTGTAAATTTTTGCAGTAATAGGTACTATTTCTTTTTTCAGTAAATAAATTATAATTCAGTATTCTGATTTGGGTATTTGAATATATGCCTTATTCCTGTTGTAGGTACACGTTGTATATTATAAAAGGCGTAATTTTAATTACCTCTGTTATCTATTATTCTAACCGCAGCCAACATAATAAGGTTAACATAATGAATCTCAAATCAATGATTAACAGTTTCGAAAAATGGTTGGGTTTCGAAACTAAAATCAAATGGTTAATTACAATCAATATCATGGCTTATCATGTTATTGGACTGTACTGGTGTTGGCACTACGCTTTTCCCGTGAAAGTAAACACTGTTTTATTCGGTAAGTTCTTAATTTTTTACTATTTTTGCTGAATTGATTTAATTTAATTTGTTTGAAGCGAGAGAAAAACTGATCCCACGTATGCAATGCGATACCTTATGACATCTGGACAACTGTTAACATTTTCTAACAAAGTAAATGATTTATAAACACCCTTGTCATACACAACACAATGTGTGATAAATGGTTCTCATAAAAAATGTGTTCCATATGGCCGATGCCTATAACTTACGGAGCGTTATTGGTTAAAATTTAGACTCTTGTATCTTTACCAATAATGGAACAAAGATGGCTTTGCATAGTAGACCCTCCTATAGTATAGAAGTAGCTATCACAGGTTAAATTAGCTCACGAGTCATTTTATATACCCGGTTGGGCAATAAATAAAAATATGTAGTTTAAAAAAATATAAACACGCTTTAATCACGCACTAATAATTATAAATAATTCTTTTATATCCAATGGTTAATACAAAAAGCGTGGAGCGCTTTGTTTAAATTAATTAAAAGTAAACTAAAAAGAGCTCCACGCTTTTTGTATAAACCATTGGATATAAAAGAATTATTTTATAATTTTTAGTGCGTGATTAAAGCGTGTTTATAGTTTTTTAAACTACATGTTTTTATTTTTTACTTTTTATTCTTAAAATAACTTTTAACATATTTATTACTTCTTCCTGCCCTTATCCCACACTAGGTGGGGTCTGCACAACATGTATTTTAAAAATCCATGTTGTTAGAGGTTTTGGCTTATTGTTTTATGACCGGCCGCCTGCCTGACATCAACCCTCCTTGGGAATACTCGTTGCGCCGTCGCCCGGGTGAACCAATGTGCTTGCTGATATTATGCACTGGATCCCAAAAACATTTTAACCAATTTATTACTGGTACACATAAATTTAAAATTGGTTTAGTTAGCATTTTTTTAAAGTTATATGTATTCTTATTATAATAATAAGCATTTATTTTATCTTCCACAAAGGTGCCTTATAATAAAATTATGTATACACCATTAATACAAACTAATCCTTTGTGGGAGACTGGTATCTGCACTAGGAAACCCTGTCACACAGATTACCAGGAACAGAGTATACCCCCTGGAACAGAGTATATACTAAAAAAAAAACAAAAATTTGAAACCTTAGTAAAAGATCAATTTAAATTTACAAAGACAAGTCCAAAAATAATGAAATACGAGACGGAGAAAGTGGAGTTTGTGTGCGTGTAGTTGTTGTATATGTGTGAAGTAGTATGCGTGTGTGTGGGTGTGCGTGTGAGTGAAGTGTGGTATTCTTTATTGTACATAAAATAATAATATACAATACAGTTTATATTAATTAAGTTATAATATTTTCGAGGGGATTACTAGTAGCCACTGAAGAGTTCCACTATCCACCTCCTGGATCCATCATAAGACCCTCGTTATCAAGCCAAATCTATTGGACTTGTCAAGACGAATCACATGACTCGAAACTCGAAGGGTTTACTAGTAGCCACTGAAGAGTTCCACTATCCACCTGCTGGCTCCATCATCAGATCCTCAACACCAAGTGCAATCTATTGGATTCATCAAAAGGCATCATTATCATATGACCCGAAACATGAGGGGTTTACTAGTACCCACTAAAGAGTTCCACCATCCACTTCCTGGATACATTATCAGACCCTTGTTAACAAGCCCAATCTATTGGACTCGTCAAGACGAATCATATGACCCGAAACTCGAGGGTTCACTAGCAGCCACTGAAATAATTCCACTATACACCTCCTGTCTCCATCATCAGACCCTCAACATCAAGTGCAATCTATTGGACTAATCAAAGAAACCATACTTATGACCCGAAACTCAGGGGGTTTACTAGTACCCACTGAAGAGTTCCGCTATCCACCTTCTGGCTCCATCATCAGATCAGCTCCAAGATACCAAATTATAGTATTGTCATCTGATCTACATATATATACAAAGTTTCATTTCGATACGACAATTAGAAGTAGGTTAAAATTGACTTCCAAGATTTTTTTACATTGTTAGTTAGTTACAAGTGAAGTTAATATAAAGCGTGTAAAAATGCTATCTTAGGTAAGCAAAACGATTCGTTTTTGTTTATAGGAACCGGATACCTCGATAAGGATATTGGTTTTTCTCTAATTTGAAGAATTGTTCTGCCTTGCCTTTTCCTAACTAAATTGGGGTCGGCTTCCAGTCTAACCAGATGTGGTTGAATACCAGTATTTTACACGGAGCGACTGCCATCAGACCTCCACAACCCAGTTACTGTGCAATGTCGACATCTTAAGGTTAGATCGCTTGTCTGACTTTTGGGTTTCTGACTTCCTGTAACGACTGTCATAGGTATTCGTATGACACCAAGGAACGACGGTTTAACGGGTTCTCTGAGGCACGGACAGGACGGCAGCTTAACCTAGCAAATCGTACGATCCGCAAGGTTGTTTTTAGGGTTTTTACTCAAAAGGAAGAAAAATAAATCCTTATAGAATCACTTCGTCGTCCGTCCGTGTCTGTCTTTCAAAACCGTTTTTCTCAGGAACGCGTGGAAGTATCAAGGTTTTTGGGGTGGTATGGGATATATCTCCTAGCGGTCCACCCCGGGCAACGGTACCACAGGCTTGTTTAAATTTAAATGTTAATTTGACATGGTGAACTCTTAAAAATGCTACGTAAATCTTAATTTACAAGTTAGAGGTCAGCTAATTATGTTAATTGTTAGTGCGCAAGTAACTTTGTCGTGAATAATATGTTTTTTTTCATTACTTATGACGCGCCGCGTGAATAATCAAGATAACAGATAGTATTTAGTATTTTCAAACATACATACTAGGTCTGACAAAATACTTGTGACGAAATAGCTAAGACTAGCAATTTTAGTCTAACAAAATAATACGGATGGAGTTAAAAATGTTGTAGTTGTAAGATTAAGCATTTTGGTGATCTCGTAAATTCCTTGTAAGTATAAATTACAAATATTTTTAATGGCGATCGACTGTTTTCCTTTATAATGCTGAATAAAAGTGCACACGTGTCTTGTTACTAAGCTATAACTTGAAAAAAAGTAGTCTCATTACACTAACTTCTGAATAACAATTATACAAGGTTAGTCGGAAAGGGGGTACTAAGCCAAAAGGGTGTTAAAGTACCCATAATAAGGGATAACTTTTGTTCTACAACTTTCCCCAAAACTCGATAATTTAAGGGAAATTACTTTTCAAAGATTTCGAAAAAAATATGCTATGATCAGCTGTGTTTGCAATTTAGGTCATATTTGGGGTCACGAATTAGAAACTTAATTTTCTGAATTCATAACTAAAGCAGGTATGTTTTTTTTTTGATAAAATTATATTTAATAAAAATATTTTTGCATGCAAATAATAATTATCGAAATTTGAAATTTTAACACTTGCTTTATTATTGCTAGTCATCAGTGGTACTTTAAGTGGCCCACGGCTTAGTACCCCCTTTCCGACTAACCTTGTATAGTTGATCATATTTCTACGTCACTCAGATTTTTAGGGTTCTCTAATCGAATGAACAAAAACCTTTTATAATGTGTAATTTTCCAGCACGGCTTTCCCTAATTTGATTACATTTAAAATTATAGCGTCTTTGTTTGACCTTTCTTCGTGAAAAATATTTTTGTATAACCGGTTCTCTTACTTTTGTTCCACGGCTTTCGATCCATAACGCAAAAAATAAATACGTACAATAATATTTTAATTAAGCTGGTACTAAGCTATGGGCGCTATAACAACACAATATAAAATGGTCTTTAATTTGAATAAGTTAGTTTCAAACTCTCTATTATAGTTACAGAAAATTGCTTAATAAAAACATAAATAATATTGTTTATTCAGCATCTGAATAATTAGTAAAATATAGAATCTTATCCAGTTTAAAGATAAAATAATACCATATAACCATCAAGCTGTATAATAGAATTATGTAACCATATTATTTAGAAGGTGATACTGTATTCAGCAATTAGCTGTTTCAAACGCTATTAGCTTAGTTAGCTTTAATAATAGCAATACAGATTATGGTTATTCCCAAGGAGGGTTGACGTCAGGCAGGCGGCCGGTCATAAAATATAGCCGAAACATTTGCGCAGTATGATGTGAGACATACTGCGCCGACCCCAAATAAGTTGGGATAAGGGCAGGAGGGTGATGATGATTATGGTTATTCTGATAAATGCTACCGACGAGGTTGTTTTCAGCTTTAAGCTACCTGGAATGCGTAATGCTAAATAACGTCTGTATAATAATCTTACGGTGATTGGTTATTAAGCTTAAAGAAGGGAAGGACAGAAATACAGAATTTATTAAGATCGATATAACGATCGATCCGAGTAGTCGTTGACGGCTGCTCCTCTGGCCTTATGGCTATTGATGCCGGTGTTCCTCAGGGGTCTGTTGTCTCTGCATCTTTTTTCTTGCTGCACATCAATGACCTACTTCAGCTTGGTATTGTTGGGTACGCAGATGACAGTACTGTTTCAGAGAGATACTTGTCCAGCGCAAAAACCAGCGGGAAGTTCGTTACTTGAGAGAGGCCATGGTAGAGCGTTCAGATTTGACCTTAAGCCTTGTCTGCCAGGGTGGTGATGACAATCTGGTCTCTTTTAACGCCACCAAAACACAGGGGTGTCTTTTCACCGCTAAAAGGTGTCGTTTGTCCAAACTCCTACTTTTCAGGGTACCTACATCTGTTTCTGTAACCGATCGGCTTGAGCACCTAGGCATGGAGTTGACATCTAGTCTCAACTTCGGCGCCACCGCACAAAGCCCAAACTACGGCCAAAAAACTAGGGATCCTAAATAGAATGAAGAGATACTTTACGGCTGGACAGTTTTTGACTCTTTATAAAGCGCAAGTCCGATCCTGCATGGAGTATTGCAGCCACCTTTGGGATGGCTCAGCTAAATACCAACTTGCCGCGCTTGACTCAGTAGAACGCAGAGCTAAATGGCTCATCAGCGACGTAAAACTGGTGGATGCTAAGTTTCACAGCTTGGCTCATCGCTGCAAGGTTGTTCACTAAGGAAGTCTGATATCCAGCTACAAAAACCAGCAGGGATGCCATAAGCAGGAAGCTTGCTGAGCAGACTTGCATGCCAGACCCTGTCAAATGCCTTCGAGATATCTAGCGATATAGCTAGTGCTTCGCCGTGTTTCTCGATAGCTTCCTTGTGCCTTAAGGAATATATTTAAAAAAATTGTCGAATTGATCGTGCCGCTCTCAAGTTTTACGCTTAACAACACATTTGGCGATTCTTTTTTATTTATACCGATAGCTACGAGTCCTTGTAGAAGAGTATCTCGTTTGATTAATAATCATGGTTTTTGTTTCAGCTTTCATAATGTATATTGTATCTGGTATGGGAGTCACTTGTGGAGTCCATAGATTGTTCACGCATAGATCCTACAAAGTAAACACGGCACTTGAAATATTTCTTGTATTATGTTATTGTACGACTGGTCAGGTGAGCGCTTATACAAATTTTTCTTCATGTTTCTAATTCATCATCCTCTTGCCCTTCTTGATCGGTACAGCATGTCTTTTTACCCGACTGCCAAGGAAGGGTTACGTTTTTCGCGCGTATCTTGTATGTATGTATGTTTGTAAATTGCTTTATTACCTCGTATCTTCCAAACGGCTAGATGGATTTCGACAGTTAAGGTATCGTTTTATTCATCTTAAAACCCAAGTGTTCTTAGATAGGTGTTTTAAAAAAATAAAATGGCGGAATTTTGGCTTGAAATAGAAATACGTTAATATAAAAATTTAAAAAATCCCCGACGCAAAAAAAACGAACTTTTAAAAAGTCAAAAATAATAGTATCGTTGAGCCATCAAATTCGATTGAGTAACACCTATATATTTTAATTACAGAAATTGATGGATGGCACGATAAGGTTTGCTCGTTGAAATGGCGATATAATATCGCGTCGGGGTACCGCTAAAGTAAGTCAGACCCTTCATTTAATTGACCATCTATTAATTTACTAGCTAGCTAATTTACTTAGCGGTACCCCGACGTGATATTATATCGCCATTTCAACGAGCAAACCTTATCGTGCCATCCATCAATTTCTGTAATTAAAATATATAGGTGTTACTCAATCGAATTTGATGGCTCAACGATACTATTATTTTTGACTTTTTAAAAGTTCGTTTTTTTGCGTCGGGGTTTTTTTAAATTTTTAATTAAATTTTTATTTTAAACTTTTTAAACTTAGTATTAAGTAAAAAAATAACCTTACTTTTGGCAAAAAAGCACGTAAATTGTTAAGTAAATATATATTTCATAAATTAAGATTTCAGTGTGAACTCGCATTCTTTGTTTAACGTGTACAATTATTCATATGTTTATTGTTAACTTCTATGTATACAAAATACTGATCAAAACGAATCCAAACACGATATATCTGCTATTATTTTTTAAGATTGTACTAGTGCACTGGTTATCCTGGCTGCAGCATCAGGCTAAGAATTTCATAATCTTGCATAGTTATATAGCATACATGAGTGTTTCAAATTTTATTTCACACGTATGTTTGAAAGTAAAGTAAAGTAATACACATTATGCGTCTAAGAACCCTATCGCAACTAACAAAACAGCTGATAACCTTGAAATGGCTGAACCGATTTTAATAAAACATGTCTAAGATCACTCGCTAGAAAACCAGCTTTCAAATAAAAAAAACCGCACTCAAATCGGTTCACCCGTTTAAGAGCTACGGTGCCACAGACAGGCACACACACAGACAGACAGACAGACAGACAGAAAGACAGAAAGACAGAAAGACAGAAAGACAGAAAGACAGACAGACAGACAGACAGACAGACAGACAGACAGACAGCCACACATAGCGGTCAAACTTATAACACCCCTCTTTTAGCGTCGGGGGTTAAAAAAAAAGAAAAAACCAAACCTATCGAGTAGGGTATCAAAACAAAGGAAATTAAAAGGGAATTACAAAAATATTAATAAGTTATATGTTTAAATTAGGAATAATAAAATTTGTTCAAAACGTTTTTAATAGCGTAAAAATTGGTCATGTTTGTGTTGGACCTCGTCTTACAACGGTACACTAAAGTGTCTAAAATAAAATAAATAATTATAAAAATCAAAAACCAGACAATTTTTTTTATTTAAAAATTGGTAATGCATTATAAAGACCGAAACAAAATTGAGAATAGAAAACAACATTAAAATAAATTATAAACGAAGTAAACTCTACATCGGTTATGAGCTGAAAGCCTAAGTTAAATACCCGCAATAAGTTTAGTAGCAGGCGGGGCCCAATTGCTATTTATAAACCGAAAGAAAATGAAAGGGTTCCGCCTGCTACTAAAATTAATGCGGATATTTAACTTAGGCTTTCAGCGCACTTCGTTTATAATTTATTTTAATGTTGTTTTCTATTCTCAATCTTCTTTCGGTCTTTTTAATGCATTACTTTTAAATATAGGTTGTTGCAGTCTGGTTTTTGATTTTTCTAAATATTTATTTTATTCTTGCATCCATCTCTGTCAGCCGTCATCTTAGTACTCACTGCTTAACCATACATCTTCCACATTCATCCATCCATTTTGTAACGGTTTTAATTAGCTTCACTTCGTATATTTGTTTGCTAGTTTCAAATTTTGCGACAGAATTTTCAACTACGTCTGCTTAACTGATTATCTTGAAACTTCGTATGCAAATTCAATTACCATAACAATTCAACCCTGATGCTGTAGGGGTTTTGCAAGATAAAACCGTAGATTTTTGATTACAGAATACCATTTACCAATGGGTACGCGACCACCGCGTTCACCACAAGTTTAGTGATACGGAAGCTGACCCATACAATTCGAATCGTGGCTTCTTCTTTTCACACCTTGGATGGCTTATGTTGGAAAGGAACGAAGCACTTAAGAAACAAGGCAAGAAGATTGATATGAGTGATATCGAAAATGACAAAGTTGTCATGTTTCAGAACAAGTAAGTTTAAAATTCTTTATCAGAGCAAAAGGTTGTTTCGACTACCGGTTGTGGAGGGGCTCGCGGCTTTACCAACTGTGCAGATCATCCGATTTGCGAGGTTAAGCTACACTTGGCGCGGTCAGTCTGTGATTGGATGACTGTTCGTTACATATCGAGACCCCTCCGTGCCTCAGAGAGCACGTTAAACAGTCGGTCTCGGATTTCATACGAATACCTGTGACAGTCGTTACGAGAAGTCGGAAGTCTAAAAGTCTGACACCTAATCTAACCTTAGGATATCGGCATTGCCAATCAACTGGAATGCGTAAGTCTGATGACAGTCACTCCATGTAAAATACTGATATTCAGCCGCATCTGGTTAGACTAGAAGCTGACTCCAACATAATTGGGAAAAGGCAAGGCAGAACAGAAGTTTATTCCGACTAATCGCCGATTCCTATAATTTACGTAGCGTTAAAATCTTTCAGGCACCTCAGTCCCACGGCGTGTAAATGACAAAATTATTTTAACAGGTACAATATGGTCTTAATACCTATATTCTGCTTTATCCTGCCGACAACGCTGAACGTATACCTGTGGAACGAAGGATGGAAGTGTGCAGTGGCTTGGCAGTGCTTTATAAGATATTGGTCGTTTATACACGCTGAGTTGACTGTCAACAGCATTGCTCATGTTCATGGATATAAACCATATGACAAGTAAGTCTACATATTTTTAACACGGCCGCACTGACAAACTTGATTGAACAACCAATGGCAGGCGCTCATTATCGCGCCAGTATCATTTTTAATCCATGAACAATAAACATTTGTGGTCTTGAAGTCGCAAACAGCTCGGAAGTGATTGGTTTTACGAAGTTTGCCGATGCGACATCTTAGTTATGTAGTACTATATCTAGGTCTAAGCTGCTGTGCTAACTATACAACTACGAATTTCACATGTGTTGTTTATCATTAGCACGGTAGGATTGTAGGGGAACGAGATATTGTGTTCCGCCTACGAAAAGGGAGGATCCTCCTACCAGGCGGGTCTTATGCCTGGCGGGCCACTGCCCAACGGTTGATGTCGGGAACCTGTATACAAGGTTAGTCGGAAAGGGGGTACTAAGCCGAAAGGGTGTTAAGGTACCCATAATAAAGGATAACTTTAGTTCTACAACTTTCCCCAAAACTCAATAGTTTAAGAGAAATAGCTTTTCAAAGATTTCGTAAAAAATGTGCTAAAATCTATATATGTTCATAGCTATGATCAGCTGTTTTTACAATTTAGTTCACATTTGGGGTCACAGATTAGAAAATCAATTTCCTGAATTCATAACTAAAGAAGGTATGATTTTTTTTTGAAAAAACTAAAATATGTATCTTTTTGCATGCAAATAAAAATTACCGAATTTTGAAATTTTAACACTTGCTTTAAAACAGTCATCAGTGATACTTTAGGTGGCCCGAGGCTTAGTACCCCCCTTTCCGACTAACCTTGTATATACTATCTGCGTGTCAGACTTTGATATCGCGATGCAGGATAGTTCGCATGTGGCGTGATAGATGCCGGCCACAGGATAATTAGCGTAGATATGTACTTTATAACCGGCTTAAAAAAAGAGGTTCTCATTTCGCCTGTATACAGGGCGAGTTTTTGAGAGGACTGGAGGGCCAAACCCTAAACAATTATTTCTCAGCTATTATTTCTTATTCTGTTATAATAGCAGTGATAGCCTAGCAGTCAAACGCTTGCCTTCCATGCAGAAGCTTAAGTTCGATACCGACCCGTACCTCTGACTTTTATAATTCATGTGCGGATCAGAATTTGATTATCACTTGCGTTAACGGTGAAGCAGCGTGAGGAAACCTGCACACCTGAAAGGGCTCCATAAAGCTCTCGATGGTGTGTGTAATCTTCCAATCAGCACCAGGCCAGCGTGGTGAACTAAGGCCTAAAATCCTTCTCATTCTGAGAAGATGCCCGTGCCCAGCAGTGGGACAGTGATGGGCTAATTATTTGTTATATTGCATGCCGCTGCTTCGAAATCGCCTTGTCTTTGAAGTGTGCACCGAGCGACTGGTCTTACATTGTGAAAATACGTGACAGACACAATAATTTATATTCTTTTTTATAAATTTCAGAACCATCAAACCAGCGGAATCAATATTCGTCTCGACAATCTCATTCGGAGAAGGTTGCCACAACTACCACCATACGTTTCCCTTCGATTACAGGGCATCTGAGTACTTCGATTTCATTAACTGGTCTACCTTCTTCATCAATTGTTGGGCAAAAATGGGATGGGCGTATGATTTGAAAGTAGCCAGCCCAGACATGATAAGCAAAGTGAAGAAGAGGATAGGTGATGGAACTGACACAGACAGTTTTGAGAAAGATGCTTATTAAAATATAAAAGAAAATGAAGCCGAAACTCTGTTTCTGTTTGTATGGAAATTTTGATTCAACTAAATTATCTCTTATTTACGTCCGTCTCTTTCTTATTTTTTGAGAGTGAAAAAGATAGAAAAAGCGTAAATTAAGTTGTTTGTGAACCACAGAATCGGCAGTAGTGTTAAACTTGACTCTAATAAATGTGTTTTCCTTGACATTCTTTATTTTTGTCATCGGCTAAAATTGATCTGATCTAAATACAAACGCTGAAATAGAAATTTATGAATAATTATGATGTGTTTTATTATTATAATAGAAATTACTGTCACACAATAATAGGAACTTAGGCGGATCTTATATCTGGCGGGCTACTGCCCAACCGTTGATGTTGGAAAGTTAAGCCAAGGTGGGTTTGAACCATATTTTCATGATATGTGTCTATGCACCCGACATGGGAAGCCCACTTTCGGAGAGAGATGCACTCTGGAATAGTATAAGAGGTATTGTGAATGAGTGTAGAATAAATGAGAAGATTGTTATGCTTGGTGATTTTAATTGTTGGGTAGGTGTAAAGAGAAAAGGGTATGAAAGTACACTAGGTGCGTTTGGGGATAAAAGGGTGAATGAGAATGGAATGAGTTTCTTAGAAATATGCGTGGAGAAGAATCTTTCTATAATGAACACTATGTTTAATCATAGAGAGATTCACATGTATACGTGGGAAAGGCAAGATAGTAGAAGCATGGTTGACTTTGTGGTTATTGATGAAAGACTGAAGAGTAAGGTCACAGATACAAGAGTGTATCGGGGTGCCAATGTGGGGACCGATCATTATCTGGTCATACCCAAGTAACACAGAAGCGCTGTATATTAGCTGAATCACTGTCCACAATAGAATACTAAGCTGTACCAGCGTGCTGAATAAGAGCATTAGAGGCGCTGTCTCAGCTGATATGACTCTGATTTGGGCACAACTTAAACAGCTGTGAACTGAATAACTGTAACTAATTGCGTTATATCAGCGTTATTTGAGCATTATTAAAGGTGACAGTCGCCCCAAGAGCTAAACATTGACTGATTATTAGAGTATGTGTTACATTATGAAACCATTTAAGGTAGAGCCATATGATGCAGACTTAAATGAATGTGAAGTTAATTGTGTGAAAGAGATTGAAAATATTGAAATCAATAAACTATTAATAGACAATTTAAAGAAACTTCGCATAGATCACATGTCAGACGAAGAACGTAATTCAATCCAAGCACTTTGTAAAGAGTATAGAGATATATTTTATTGCGAACAAATTCCCTTAAGTTTTACAAACCAAGTTAAGCACTTTATTAGAACTAAACATGAAGATCCAATATATGTAAAGCCACATCGACAACCCCCTGTTCAATCAAATGAAATAAGAAATCAGGTCGAAAAATTATTAAAAGACAATGTTATTCAGGAATCTTACTCACCCTGGTCAGCCCCAGTTCATTTAGTACCCAAGAAAAGAGACGCTTCGGGAGACATAAAGTATGGAATGGTAATTGATTACAGACGACTGAATGAAATAACAGTAGACGACAAGTATCCTCTTCCAAATATAACCGATCTTTTTGACAAATAAGGAAAAAGTACTTATTTCACGACGTTAGATTTGGCCAGTGGTTATTACCAGATTGAAGTTAACGAAAGTGATAGACAAAAAACTGCATTTAGCACTGAAAATGGGCACTTTGAGTTCCTCAGAATGCCATTCGGGCTTAAAACGGCTCCGGCGACATTTCAAAGGGCAATGGACAACATTCTGAGAGGATTACAAGGAATTCATTGTTTAGTCTATTTGGATGACATTATTATCTTTTCAAGCAGTCTTTCAGAACATTTACAAAAATTAAGAACTGTTTTTGATCGTCTGAGATCAACCAACCTTAAAATTCAGCTTGATAAATCCGAATTCCTTCGGAAAGAAGTCTTATATTTAGGCCATGTGATCACCAAAGATGGCCTAAAACCAAATAATGATAAGATCAAAGCTGTACTAAATTATCCCCTACCAAAAACTACCACCGAAATTAAAAGTTTCCTGGGATTGATTGGTTATTATAGACGATTCATTAAAGATTTTGCAAAAATTACTCAGCCCTTAGCGTCATGCTTAAAGAAAAGAAACAAAATTGTTATAGACCAAAACTATATTGATGCGTTCCAAAAGTGCAAAGAGCTTCTTGCCAATGCTCCTTTACTCCAATACCCAGACCCAGGCAAATCATATATTCTAACTATTGACGCTTCATCAGTTGCTTTGGGTGCAGTCTTATCCCAAGGTACCGTAGGTTCGGACAAACCCGTGGCGTATGCTAGTAGAACTTTAAGCGATACAGAAGCCCGCTATAGTACTATTGAGCGTGAACTATTGGCGATAATTTG
This sequence comes from Amphipyra berbera, assembly GCA_910594945.2. Taxonomy (NCBI): domain Eukaryota; kingdom Metazoa; phylum Arthropoda; class Insecta; order Lepidoptera; family Noctuidae; genus Amphipyra; species Amphipyra berbera. Next base: position 12,971,223 of record OU343145.1, read on the forward strand.
GGCAGTAAAACATTTTAGACCGTACCTCTATGGGAACAAATTTATTATATACAACGATCACAGACCTCTAGCGTGGCTCTATTCTCTTAAAGAGCCTAATAGTAAATTAACGCGGTGGTGACTTCGACTTCAAGAATACGACTTTGACATAATATACAAGAATAGTAAACAAAATACTAACGCTGATGCTCTTTCACGTATTAAATTAAACGCATTAAGTTCTGAGGATGAAGGACAATCTATGAAAGTTAACGTAGACAAAAAGGAACAGAAACTACAGAAATATTTAGCTGAAATAACTAACGAAATAGTGGACTTGACTACCAAAGACAGTGACCAAGACGATTCTAGAACTATATCAATCTCCGATTTATCGGCTACTTTAACGGCTAGCGCTGAAAATGAAAAGAATTATCCCATTCCTCCCGTTTCTACTGATAGCAGTACAATCACAGAACATTCAGCACTAGACATGGAATCAACTGGCATCCCAATATTACATGAAGCCATTGATACCAAGCCTAATCAGATTTTAATCTTTACATGGTATAAAAATGAAGTTCAGGTTAAAAATTTATCCCGTGATAAACAGAAGGTACTAGAAGTTTTCTTACCACTTAAAAATGAGGAGTTAATTAAGAAATTTTTAACTGAATACGTTAAACATAAAACAAAATACTTCGTTTACTTCGAAAATATATATAGAGCATAGGAGAGAATTTACTAAAATAATCATGCAACTATTTAAAAAGGGAATGGTGGAATTTATTGAATGTACGGAACGTGTTGTGTACGTGGAAGATGAGAATGAACAGAAGGAAATTATTTTACAACATCATGAAGGAAAGACGTGTCATAGGGGGATTAAAGAGACAATGTGTAGGATAAGAAGAAATTACTTTTGGAATAACATGCAAGAAAAAATTGCAGCGGTATTGAATGGTTGTGATGTTTGTCGTAGAATGAAGTATGATAGAAAACCACTTAAACCATTACTACAGCTAACGCAAACGCAAAATGCACCTTTTCAGGAAGTATTTATAGACCTTTTCACAATTGAATCAATTTATTATTTAACACTAGTAGATGCATTTAGTAAGCTAGGCCAAGCCATAGAAATTTCTAATAGATCTACACCTGAAGTAATATGTGCTTTAATTAAATATTTTTCAATGTATGGAACACCCAAGAAAATTAGTTGCGATCCGGGAAGCGAATTTAATAATGAATTACTTAAAGAACTAATGGCCATGTAGAATATTCAATTACACATAAGTACTCCTAATAACCCTAATTCAACAGGCATAGTAGAACGGTTTCACTCTACCATCATAGAAATATATCGTTTAGCTAAATACGACCAAAAATGTACAGATGCAGCTTCTGTCATGGCATATTCAATAATGGCTTATAATCAAACCTTACATACAACAACCGGTTTGACCCCATTTGAAGTTGTTTTTGGTCATACCGATTCAAACTCTATGTTCAGTGGGAATTTTGAGAAAAATTATACACAGCAACTCTTAAAAGACCATGCAAAGCGTACTAAATATCTTTATAACTATATATCTGATAAGGTGATAGCGGAAAAAGAAAAGATTAGGGAAAGCAAAGGTGGTGAAACTGATAGAAGATTTGAAATAGGAGATGTAATCTATGCAAAGGAAGTTAACACTAGGATTAGTAAAGACAAGCCGCGATACAGGAAAGCAGTTGTTATTGGCAAAGTAGAGCGTAATATAATTCCCGTAAAAATTGGAAATAGGAACACTAAAGTACCAATTAAAAACGTCAAACGTCCTCCACAGGTGGTGTCTCATGATACTGACGATAGCCCAGAAAGTATGGGCCCTTCAACTTCAAAAACTTGAGAGGAACCCAGGAGTCCTACCCGTAAAGCAGGGCCAGGCGTTCAAACAAGTAGATAAGTGGTTAATTATTAAAGTGTTAAATTTAGATAGATTAGGTAGTGACCTAGAGTTTAGTATACTTAAATATAATACATTTAGTAAGTTAGTAGACGTTAATAAACCTTATAGTCACGAGTTTTTAGGCATACGCACTCAAGTAGATTACATAGCAGATAAGACCATCGGAAAATTTCAGCAACTTGTACCTATGAAAAGATTTAAGCGAGGATTAATTAATCCACTAGGTTCTATGATTAAAATTGTAACAGGAAATTTAGATCATGATGACGCAATTCGATATGATTCTCTCATTTCACATTTCAAAGACAATCACATATTAATAGATAAGAAAATAACTTTGGTCTCAAAAATGTTAGATGGTTTTATTAACAGTACAGAAATCTTATACAATAATACATTGATTTTAGATGAACGCTTAAAAAGGATTGAGAGGATAGTTAAAAATATGATTACACAAGAAGATAACTCTGTTTACTCTACTTATGTTTTTGGAATGTTTAGTATGTTTTTAAGTAATTTTAGAACTATATACATGGTATTAAATGAAATTGAAACAGCCTTGGCATTCAGTAAGGTATCTGTACTTCATCGATCTATTATTAACAGCACTGAATTATTAGATCTGTTAAAAAACATTGCAACAACTGAAACTTTATTATATACTGTTAATGAACTTAATTTAGTTAAATTAGAAAATTGTATTACTGTTAAGGCATTTATAAAAGAAAACCAGATCACATTTATACTAGAGGTCCCCTTATTAGACAATAGTACATATAACTATTATAAAATTTATTCTTTACCTGTTTTTAATGATAGTCTAAACAAGACCATAATAGTAGTTCCTAAATACCCATACCTTTTGGTGAAAGATACATATTACTTACCAGTCGTGAGAGCCTGTGAACAGATTGCAATTGATAACAAATTCTTATGCACCAATGATGACGTAATACTACACACAGAGGAAACCTGTGAAGAGCAGTTAATGAAGTTCCAGTTAAATCTGAGTTACTGCGAGCGACATGCTGTCGATATTGAAGATTTAAAAGTACAGTGAATTGGCCATGAAAGTTGGATTTTATATACAAAGGAAAATATCATAGCCACCAGAAAATGCCACAATGACGCAACTCATGAGTCTCTACATGGAACTTACTTAATAACTCTAGATGATTCCTGTGAAATGATCATAGGCCACATTCATCTACAGCACCACCGGTATATTGCTGCAGATCTGAATTATGCCATAACTCCAATTATTAATCTACCGGAAATGAAGCCCGAAAAACGTAATAGTTTCAGTGTAGTGAATGTGAAAGGTATAAATTTAGATGAATTGAAAGAGTTATCTCAAACAGTGAAAATGAGCAAAGTGAAATATAGTGAAAGTGTTAATGGCGTTAACGTCGAAAGCATTAGTTTAGGGACAGTAGTTTTATATGTTATTTTACCCTTAGGATTAATCATTTTCCTTATGTTAAAATATAAAAGTAGATTGTTAAACTGTGGGCGAAATAATCGGAATAATGATAACCCCGATAATTTCGCTCTTGAGGAGGGAGGAGTTATACACCCTGTACAGCAGCGTGTCATTACCCTGAGAGCCTAAAGTTGCAATGTTGCACTTTAGGGTGGGCTGTTTTTAGAGCTAAGTCAGAGAGAGCTATTGTTTAAGGTATTAGATGATGTTGTTTTAACTAATGTATTTTAAATTCAATATAAGAGAGCATGAGCTTCTGTTCACACGTATTCACTAGTTTTATTTTTAAAAACATATTTTACGCTCCCTAAAATCTGACTACCTACCTTACTCATAAAATAATTCGTTCAATGTTAAACATAGGTACCACAAACACGAACTGCACCCTATTTAGCATTCAGGCGTCGGAATTGAATATAAATTTGTGAATTTGATTACAAACTTGTCAACGTTGCGGCGTTGGTGCGAAATTAAATAAATTATAAGTCCGACATTTTGTTTTCTTTATGTGGTTCTGTATAAATAGATTGATAAAATGTGGAAGAGGGAAGAGGTTTTATTCATTAACTACACAGTGTCTTTTTCTTCTTCTTGTGATAGCCTAGTGGTGTGACTGTCGGACTGCCAAGTCATAGGTCTCGAGTTCGAACCCAAGGCACGCACCAATGACATTTCGTATTCATGTGCATATTGTATAATTATCACTTGCTTAAAAACGGTGAAGGAAAACACCGTGCGGAAGCCGGCATGCCTGAGAAATATTTCTCGACGGCACGTGAAGCCAAGTCAGAGGCCCATGGGCGGCATAAACTCTGACACCAGGTTAGTCACTAACCATATGAAAAGAAGAAGACTATACCGGGTGTAAACGAAATCATGTAATTCCTTCAAACCTCGTGATATACTGCTGACATAGATAAACGCTGAACGGGATACTTTTGGATTCAATAAAAAAAATTACAATCTTAACGTGGGAAATCTTAGCGCCCAGAGCTAATTGCGCGGATGTCGCTCGCCGCGCGGTCATTTAACAAACATGCCTCACGTTAAGAACACATGTTTACTTCTTGTAATTTTTTTTTTGATTCCATATTTATCCCGTGCACGGTTAATCTGTCAGTAGTACATAACGAGGTTTGAAGGAATTACATGTGTTCACACACATATATCCATATCCAACGAACACACTACGATGTTGGCAAAGAGCGACGCGGCACGGCGGCGCGCGGCGGCGCGGGGACCGTAGACGCAAGAGTAGCGCGGCACCTCACTGCACCGTTCGACACGACCGCGCTCGGACATACCTTTTGATACCCTACTTAAGTTGCTATAATTATTGTGAACCATTGTTAAATCTTTTATACAGTCCGCTTGCTTAATTTATCTGGGCCTGAATATGGTCCTTCGAGCCGGATTTCATTTTCACCCTGTATTATGTAGATTGTGATAGTAGTGTTGTCTCTGTCTTATGAACAATTTTGAATTGTTTATAACTTGGGCATTTTAATGAATATTTCATTGGTTTTTTCACTGTTCCTTATCATTTAAGTAACAGTATTGAGTATTCTAATAAAAAAAAATAGTCAAATACCCTGTTCTGCCTAGCCTTTTCCTATGTTTGATGCGGCTGAATACCAGTATTGTACACGGAGCGACTGCCATCAGACCTCAACCCAGTTACAAGGCAATGCCGATATCCTAAGGTTAGACCAGTTGTCAAACTTTCGGGCTCCTGACTACCATAACGAGTGTCATAGGCATTCGTATGACGGGTCCGACTCCGAGGCACGGAGGAGTCTTGATGTGCAACAAACGGTAACCCATCCATAAACTGACCGCGGGGAAACGCAATATAACCTCGAAAATCGTACGATCTGCGCGGTTGATAATTGGCCACGAGCCCCACTCCATGAAGAATTGCTGTAGCGAACGGTCACCCATCCACAGTCTGACCGCGGCAGGCGTAGCTTAACCTCGAAAATTTTATGAACCGCGCAGTTTGTAAGCATGTCCCTCCCCTTGCAGAATTGCTCATACGGGACCCTAAAAGAAAAAAAAGTTATAATATTTTCACGCGTCATCTAATTTGTACGCAAATACAAAAGTTAGCTGTAAACACTGGCCGGTCTCTTAGGCTGAGCATCCACCAGAGCTGTGCTAAGCAGCGTAGCGAGGAATGTGTTTTTTAAGCACCAATAGAATCACTCCATTTACCTAGCTTCGCTCTGCGCAGCTCTGGTGGATATGGGCTTAGCGGCACGAGGTTTTTGTTCATACAAAACAAGCGAGAAATGCGAGCGAGGGATATGTTGCGAGGAATGTGTTGCGAGGAATGTGTTGCGAGGAATGTGTTGCGAGGAATGTGTTGTGAGGAATGTGTTGCGAGGAATTTGTTGCGAGGAATGTGTTACGAGGAATGTGTACCGCTCCCGCCACACCACCCTCATATTCAATAAGAGTCCGCTACCTATCCTCGCACAGCTATTTGTACACATTAACTCATTACGCATTACACATTACCCATTCCTCGCACGGCTCTGGTGGAAAAGGTCACACCGTTTCACATCCTCGCTACACATTTTCGCACCGCACATTTTCCTCGCACAGCTCTGGTGGATGTCCAGCCTTAAGTAATATCTGGTTGTCGTTAATCAATTTCCTGTTGGGTTTTACTTTGAAGTTTATTTATACTGACAGGTCTAGAGCAAGTTGATTGGATTTATTAAATGTGATAACCGCGTGCCTGATGGGATTTCCCGTATTAAAACCCCTTTGGGGTGAATTTTCAAAATTCTTATTCTGTCCTCACCTGCGTTTATAAAATACATACAACATAATCTTGTAGGGATCTATCATTACAGTTATAGCTAATATCAGTATGTCAGGATTGGGAGCATGGTAAATAAAGTAAATTAAACCAACATAGACTCTCCACCACTGAGAGTAATTTTAATTGGGTTAGTGATTAGTTACAGAAGCTAGTTCACAATATATCACAATATCAATATAATCAAAAAATGAGGGCAAGCAAATCAGATATAAAAGGTCAGACTTCTTCAGCTGTTCGACATGAAATACTCTGCTCCGTCGAATGACCACTGTTTTTATAACTTCGGGCACGTTGATTAATCTTGACGGTTACCCTCCTATGTCAACATTGTCCAGTGTTACCAGTTACCGATAACACTTTGTATAAGGAACTCCTGTGCAAAATTTCATGCTTCTAACTTCAAAAATGACGAACTTCCATACAAATTTTCCCCCCTATTTAACCCCATTAGGGGATGAATGGCCAAAAATCCATTCTTGGTGCTCTCCTACGTTATATTAGGAACTTCTGTGTATAATTTCATGCTTCTAGCTTCAAAAATGACGAATTTCCATACAAACTTTAACCCCCTATTTAAATCATTTCACCCCCGGAATTTTCAAAAATCATTTCTTACTGCTCTCTTACGTCATATAAGGTCTTACGTCATATAAGGAACTCCTATGCTAAATCTCATAGGTAGTTTTAAATCACTGGCTTACACTGTGCGTTGTGCGTAAGTCCAAGAGTTAAGAGATTTATTACGAGAGAGAAAATTACACAAGTCTGCAAAAAAATAATTGAGAGCTGTTTTGGTTTTTTTGCGTAATTCTTAAGATTTTGGGTGTGCTAAATCCGAAAATGACTTTAATTTTGTCATGGAACGTCACGTTTTCTGACAATGTGGGTATCTATGTTAGACAAGTTATCATCTTAAAATAAAAGATAAGGTCTAAAAAAAAAATTTTTGTTTTTGATTGCGTAGCAAATCTTATTTTTTTATCTAAAATAAATTCTTCAGTAAACCGCAGTTTCGGACTCAGCGACCCCAAAAACATAAGATAGACATGGTCTAACCCGCTAACAATTGTTTTTTTTGTGATTTTAAGGAATAACTGGGTTTTTAGACCTATTTTTCGAGGTTATGAAAAAGCCCTGACGTAGTAGTCAAACGGACTACAGATTCGGACTCAGCTTCAGAACACCTAAATACATAGAAATCAGTTGAAAACATCCAGACAGCATTTTTGTTGCAGACTTTTGTTATGAAAGTAGGTTATGAAAACCAGGTTTTCATAGAATTCTCTGACTTTAAAAATTCATGTGCCAATCAGAATAATTATTTGACTATCACTAAAGCAAAACGTCGTGAGGAAACCATCACACCTAAAAGGCCTTCAGTTATTTTTTGGTACCGTCCGTACTCGGCGTATCCGCAACAGCCTTCTCATTCTGTGAAGAGGCCCGTGTCCAGCAGTAGGACAGTAATGGACTGATAATACTATTATTTATTTATATTATTACTGATTATGCTGGGAAAAAGGCGTCAGTTTATGTGTGTAATTAAATACATAAATAAACTCACGTGTTTTTCTCATGAGGGAAGGCAGAAACTATAGAACGCCACATGCTACGACCCTTACATACTCCTTTTGCTTCTTCGACATTCATGCATCTTGTGAAGACCTGTCCTTTGTAATCTTAAGTCTTAATATTATAAAGAGGAATTATTTGTATTGTTGTATGTAACGAATAAACTTAAAACTACTGGACCGATTTCAAAAATTCTCTTACCGTTAGAAAGCTACATTATCACTGAGTAACATAGGCTATATTTATTACTGGAATAAAACTTCTTACGCGGGCGGAGCCGTGAGGACACAGCTAGTAAGTAATAAAGAGTGGAAATTAAATCATTGTATTGTTTGTCTGTTTGTACTGTCGTTGGTCTAGTGGTTGCAAGCGCGACTGCTGATCGTGAGGATCTGGATTCGATCCCCAGGTAAGACAAAGTGTTATTGGATTTTTCCATTAGAAATTTTTCAGTAGTAGCCTGGCGTCTAAATTTGTGCCCGGTTAATGGCGATAAGCTCGCCCCCTATTACATGCGACATAATATGATATACCCATATAACATAACTGGCGAAACGAGGGTATACTAAATACTTATCAGTCCGTGGATGGGTGACCATTACTTACACATCGATACCCTTCCGAGTCTCGTCCCGGGTGTCATACAAATACCTATGACCATCGTTACGGGAAGTCAGAAGCCTGAAAGTCTGACTACCAGTCTAACCTTAGGATATAAGCATTGCCCAGTAACTGGGTTGCGGAGGCTTCATGGAAGTCGCTCCGTGTAAAATACTGGTATTCAGCCGCATCTTTTTTTTTTTTTTTTTACGTTGGGATATCCTCGTCGACTGTCCCCCGTCTGGGAAAGACGGGGGGGTGTGCCGGACTTTTACCGGCTAAAACCCCACGGTGTCCCTCCTTCTGACCTAAGGCCGGGGTCACGGGATTCGCTGTTGCATGCACCGCGACCCCGGCAGGTCTCGGTCCACCAGCTTCTTCTGGTGGACCTCTCCTGTGGTGGGGCAGTTGCTCCCCTGCCCCACATCCTTCCGAGAGGCGCGCGCGGAACACGGCGCGCCATCCTCCCTGGGCCCGTTACTGGTCGGGCGACGGGTTCCCCAACCCGCCGCCCGCAGGCCACTCACTAGGGTGGCCGGAGATCGTCACGCGCCCTCCGGCGCCCGATTCAGCCGCATCTGGTTAGACTGGAAGCTGACCCTAACATGTAACCCTAACCGGTTCAATGTATTCTCGGTATCGGTACGAAAAAAAACGTAAATTCAACTAAAATTATTTCAATTTTTTAACCGATTTCCAAAAAGGAGGAGGTTACTATGTTCGTCTGTATGTTTTTTTTTTTTTTTTTTTTGTGTATGTTCATCGATGTTTTCGCCAATTGGTAACCGATTTTGATGATTATTTTTTTAATGGATAGGGTATACTTCGAAATTGGTCCCATTTAAATTTGGTGAAGATCTGATGAAGAACTTCGGAGATAGACAATGGAACTCCTCAATGACGAACAGTACGCATATTGTGACGATGTGATTATGTTACGAGCAGCGTCTTTAGGAGGTCCAACCAGGTTTTAATTAAGGCCACTAAAATGAAAAAAATAAAAACTTTTTTTACAAAAAATTTAAACCGACTTCAAAAAAGAATAAAATAATTGCCATATAAAATTAACAGTTTCAGAAGTCGGTGCCTTCAATTTGGTTCCGCGTGGGTCAGCACCGACTTCTGAAACTGTTAATTTTATATGGCAATTATTTTATTCTTTTTTGAAGTCGGTTTAAATTTTTTGTAAAAAAAGTTTTTATTTATATAATCTATCGTTACCTCAATGCATATTACATCACGAAATTAACTTTTCAATACGCTGTACAAAATTACTTTCCTCCTTCTCCGAAAAATGCGCATTTATTGCCCCTTTGAGCTCTTCATCGTTGAAAAATCGTATCCCACGAAGGTCCTTTTCAAATTAAGGTACATATAATAATCACTTGAGGCTAGGGTCGGGCTATAGGGTGGGTGGTTAATTTATTCGAAACCACAATCTCGCACAGCAGCCTTGGAAACATGCGCTGTGTTGATCGAGGAGTTGTCGTGAAGAAGCACCACACCGGCGGTCAGTTTACCCCGTCTTTTTTCTTTAATTGCTTCCCGTAAATTCCATAATCATAAACGCAGCAACTTACGCATCCACATAAAGTGGATGCGTAAGTTGCTGCGTTTATGATTTCACCTTATTTTCTGGGTATCGTCTTGTTTTCCATAAAATCATTTGTACTATTATAGTTTTCCATAATATTTACTTGCACTAAACTGTACTTTACAACTTTACTTGCACTAAAAATACAAAATAATCTTTCCTCTTTATAATATTAAAGTAAAAGTATAGATATAATATAAAGTATAGATGTATATAACTTAGGTATTTATAGAATACACGCACAAACACCCTATTTCTTCAATTATTATTAAAACAATTATTATGTAAATTACATTTACTTAAAGTTAAAATTATAATTTTCACTTCAATTTATTTTAATAAGTAACATTTTAAAATATTCAACTTCAAATAGGTACCTAGTTTTAATTATTGTTGACGAGAAAATATTTACGCCTTTACTTTGGTGACTATAGAATCTCATTAGCGATACATTTAAATGTACAGTATTTGATAGACATAATTATTATGTAAGTCAAAGTCAAAGTCAAAGTTTTTTATTTCAAATAGACCAGATTTCAGGCACTTTTAAAACGTCACGACTAGGTGCACGGTTCCAAAAGGTAGGTTCTATGGAGAAGAGCCGGCAAGAAACTCCATGAATACTCTTTTTAAAATAGTAGTTCATTACAATTCCATTACAGTAGTGTGAGAAATAGAATGAGAATAATGCAGGTTAATGTAACAAATAAACTCACATAAGAGTAAAAAATAGAAAAATATGCCTTCTATGATTGCCATAGCAGTTAAGAGCTGACCAGTCCCGACAGACGACACCCGTTCACGAGCATGACGTGCACATCCGCATCGGTCAGCTCAACTATATTATAGGGAACTCAACGACCGGATAAACAACGCCACCATCAGCAAGACATTTAAGTGAGCATGACAGACTCATATTACCAGACAATAGGCAGTAATATGATATGATTATAAGCGTATCACTAATAGCTGCATGATGCTCATACTTTACAGTTTGGAATGAAGTATTGTAAAGCGATATTATTAAAATAATAACTATAATACAAAAACCTATTTTGCCAGTCCAGACAATAGTCCAGATAAAGTCCAGACATTGTAGTATACAAACTATGCGAGTGAAACGATGTAGGGCAACGTTTGGAATGGTCTTTTGAGGAAAGTGCCATAGCAGTTTCGAGTTGACCTGTCCTAACTGACGGTACATCTGCTTCAATCATCGCGGAGCTCAAACCTTATTTTAGGGAGCTCAACAATCCGACCGCTGCACGACGCTATCAATCAGCTGGACATTTGGGTGGGTCACAAAAAAAAAACTCAAGAACCGCCAAACGTTTACAAAATTCGTGTATATAGGTACCCTACATGGTACTCACATTCACAATAAGTACAGTAATACCCCCGATTTACGCGGTAGGTGGGCCCAAGAGATGGCCGTGTAAGTCGAATTCGCGTAAGTCAGGGTTCAACCTTGCATATAAATAATTTAATAATATAATTACATTATATTATTAAATTATTTATATGCAAGGTTATATTATTATTATATATTATTAAATAATTTAATTTAATTTTTGACGACACGTTTGGTGCAGTGGCTAAGCGATTGACTTCTGCGCTGCGGGTCGTGGGTTCGATTCCCGCACGGAACAAATATTTGTATAGCCTACAGATAGTTGTTCCGCGTCTGGGTGTTTGTGCATGTGAAGATTTGTGTCTGTAAACGCACCCACGATACAGGAGAAATCCTAGTGTGGGGCAACGTTTATTATTAAAAAAAATAAAATAAAAATACGTATAAAGTTTGTGTCATAAACCGAATTTGCACTGCGTACGTAATGTTTTACGGAATTGGAATTGTTATTCCACATGGAACACGTTCGAACTTGTCGTAAACCGAACACGCCGATGCGCGCGATGATTAAAAAGAAAAACCGCGTATCTCCGAATTCGCGTAAAACGGGGTAGCGTAAGTCGGGGTATTACTGTATATTAAAATTAGATTAATGATTGGTCTAATATAATATGTAAACATGCACAAAAATATATGCAGCTGAAATAAATGCATGCAAAATATAATAATTGAATGAAACCATTTTATTTTGTATATTATATATTACATGCAAGGAGGGACTCGTGGCTAAATATGGATGGGTGACCATACGTTACACATCGAGACCCCTCCGTGCCTCTGAGAGCAAGTTAGTCGTTACGGGAAGTGATAAGTCCGAATGTCTGATAACCGGTCTAACCTTAGGATATCGGCAATGTCTAGTAACTGGGTTGCGGAGATCTCTGTCGCTCCGTGTAAAATACTGGTATTCGGCCGCATCACTGGTTAGACTGGAAGCTAACCCCAACGTAGTTGGAAAAAGGCTAGGAGGAAGAAGATATTATGTTTATGTACAATGCGCTTATTATATGACTTCTATATTTATTTATAACCGTATGCATATATTCTTATTCGATCTTACATCGAGCCCTCTCGACTGTCAGTCCACTCAAATTGAAGCACCCTTCATCTGACCGGCAACCCGAAGTGGGTTGGAGTGTCTCTCGTAAGCAAATAAAGGACAAACAGTACAATATGTGGTTCCTTAGAAATCTGCGGTTTATTACCATAGTGTGGCGGTTGTGTTTTATTGCCAGGCTATGGAGCTTTGAGAAGGTGGCAAGGTTCAGGACGTAGCGACGAAAAAATAATGTGTAATCAGATTTTTTTCGTGAATGAGGCTTCGTGTTCAGAGATCATAGAATGTGTCAGCTAGAAACACTATACCTTAACTGAGAATGCCACTCCGTGGACATCGTAGAATCGCAGAATACAGGGTGGCTAATAATGTCACACTTCATCATCATCATCATCCGTCCAACTTAATTGTGGTCGGCGCAGTATGTCTTCCTCTTCCATACATATATTTAGCCATCATCTCTGCAGTCACCCCCTTTCTAGCCATATCATCTTTCACACTATCCATCCATCGTTTTTTTGGTGTTCCTCTACTCTTATAACTATCCACATTCATTCTCAAAACTTTTTTTATGACATGTTCCTCAGTCCTCCGCATCATATGCCCATACCATGACAACCGAACTTCTTAGTCACCGGCGCTACTTTCAAACTTCCTCTTACATACTCATTTCTAATTTTTGTCCATTCAGTTAACGACACACGTCCCCCTTAGCATTCTCATATCAGCTGCATGCAATTGCCTTTCATTCATCCCTTTTGTGGCCTAACATTCTAATCAATAAAAGACTAAGAAGTTTAAAGGGAATGTGGGAGTCACAGGTTGTTTCCATGACTCGCTTCCGGCTGTGGTTCTGTCCATGGTCGGGAGCGAGACTGCGTGGGAAGCCATCGCCTCCTTTTGTGAGGGGGTGATGGCAACCAAAGAGGAAGCGGAGAGGGAGAGGGAGCGGTGTGCTCTTCTCCCTTCCCGCGCCAGACGCACCGGGCGCCGGAGGGCGCGTGTACGCGATGATCTCCAGCCACCCTAGTGTGTGGCCTGCGGGCGGCGGGTTTAGGGACTCGCCGCCCGACCAGTAACAGGCCCGAGAAGGCGGCGCGCCGTGTTCCGTGCGCACTTCTCAGGAGGACGTGGGGCAAGGCCCCACAGAGGAGAGGTCCGCCATGGGTTGGCGGACCGGGACCTGCCGGGGTTGCGGTGCATGCTTTTGTGAATCCCGCGACCCTGGCCGTACGGTCAGGAGAAGGAACACCGTTGGTTTTTAGCCGGTAAGAGTCCGGCAGATCCCCTCGCCTACCCCGGGCGAGGGACATCCATGAGGATTTTCCAACGAGAAAAAAAAATAAAAAAAAGGTTGTTTCCGTGACCTGCCGCCATTTCATCCACCCTGTGTTAATTCTGTGCTTGACAGTCCAATTAATTTCGCCATCGCTCCGCACGAGCAAACCGAGATACCGAAATTCGGAGCAGACCGGAAGAAGTGAGCCATCTGGTGTTATGCTGAATCATATTTCGTTATCAGTCACAACTGCAAAATATGCAACTGCCAAATGTCAAAAATCATTAATCTACAAAACATAACATGTCATCACGCCTTATATTCCCCAGAGGTGTTTTAGTACAACCTTTTTTCTTTTATTTTTTTTTATCGTGGGGAAATCGTAATGGGCTATCCCCCGTCTGGGGAAGACGGGGGGGGGGGTGTAACGGACTCTTACCGGCTAAAACCACCACGGTATCCCTCCTTCTGACCTAAGGCTGGGGTCGCGGGATTCGCTATTGCATGCACCGCAACCCCGGCAGGTCTCGGCCCACCAGCTCTTCTGGTGGACCTCTCCTGTAGTGGGGCAGTTGCTCCCCTGCCCCACATCCTTCCGAGAGGCGCGCGCGGAACACGGCGCGCCATCCTCCCTGGGCCCGTTACTGGTCGGGCTCCCAACCCGCCGCCCGCAGGCCACTCACTAGGGTGGCCGGAGATCGTCACGCGCCCTCCGGCGCGTTTTAGTACACCCTCGTTTCGTCAGTTATGTTTAAGTCGCATGTAATAGGGGGCGACTCTATTGCCATTTAACCGGGCAAGAATCCAGACTCCGGGCTGAGAAATTTCTAATGGAAAAACCCAATAACACTTTGTCCGACCTGGGGATCGAACCCTGAACGTTTGCGACCACTAGACCAACAAGGCAGTCAATCATTAATCTAAGACTGTGAAATAATATTATTTCAAACTCTTAAATCTTTAAACTTGTACCACACACTTTTCTAGGACGCGCAATTGACCTTCGCTAGGCTGTCCAATAAAAAGGGGTTTTACGTAAAAACTTGGTGGTAAGCAGTTTTTCTTGTTCATTTATTTGTTGGGAATACGATTTAAATGAAGTCCAGACGTTTTTACTACATTTGAATAAAAAATAATCTGATGTCAGATCAAGGGCATTTGGATCTAGCCCGAAAATTGTTTAAAAAAGTTTGGCTGTATTTTTGAAGTGTATGATTTCTTTTAGTAGGTTCCCATATTTTTCAGTGTCAATGAAATTTGAAATGGAATTTTTAAACACGATCGAAGCGAGATGCAGATATAAATTGGTTGCTAGATGACCTGAGATCTTTTTTTGAGTCTTTATAAATGATGTACCCTTAAGATTAAACCTACAATGTTAGTTAGAATGGTAACATTGTAGATTTCGCGCGAGCTCTGACTTAATCAAACATGGGGCGTTTCAAAATTATCTCTAATCTTGTCAACGCGTTAATAATCAAAATAAATCAACCGAATAAACCGAAACCTGAAACGTCCCATGCGTGTGTGTGTGTTTGCGTGCGTCAGGGTGTGTGTGGCGCGCGTATGTGTGCGTGTGTGTGTCTCAATTATACCCGGCACCCATACCTTTGAAACTCCAAAGCGTAGGCCACACTGCCAAATTAACGCCAAAATACGATAAAAATAACGGATTCAGTATTTTTTACTGGATTCGGAATACTGTCGTGTATGTGAACTCGCTAAAACAACTACAGGCGCCATCATAGAAATAAAAACGGATCCGCTAAAACGGGTCCTGTAAACAGTTTACGTGTGAACAAGCTGTAACTCGTGCCGACACAATGAACGAGATTACTTTTCAGTTATTACGAAATTCCTATTTCCCAATTTTCAGATAAGTATAATACAACCTGTTCAATATTACGCACAGTTACCGTTATTAAATATTTTTTACAGCTTATTTTACGGTGTAATACATAAAATGTACGTTTGTCCGTCACTAAATTGCGTTTTGGCACAAACTGAGTTGTTTATTATGACAATAAAGTGGCTCGTTTCAATTGTATAAAGTTTTATTGATATACCCGTTTTTGAGCGTGACTTTGCTTCTGTTTCGAATTTTGATTGACCATTCTTATTCTTATTCTTTATTGTACACAAAATAATAACATACAATACAGTTTTGTTGGTTTGGGGGCTCGTAGCTAAATAACAACCGCGCCGATCGTACGATTTGCGAGGTTAAGCTGCGCTTGCCGCGGTCAGTCCGTGGATGGGTGACCATTTGTTACACATCGAGACCCCTCCGTGCCTCGGAGAGCACGTTAAGCCGTCGGTCCCGGGTGTCATACGAATACCTATGACAGTCGTTACGGGTAGTCAGAAACCTGAAAGTCTGACAAACGGTTTAACCTTAGGATATCGGCATTGCCCAGTTACTGGGTTGCGGAGGTCTGATGGCAGTCGCTCCGTGTAAAATACTGGTATTCAGCCGCATCTGGTTAGACTGGAAGCTGACCCCAAGATAATTGGGAAAAAGGCTAAGAGGAAGACAGTTTTGTTGGTAAATTCATGTACAAAGGCGAGCTTAACTCACTAATGAGTTTTCTAACAGCAAACCTTAGAGCGATAGAGAGATTTGATGTTTGATGTGTTTGATTTGATTTGATGATTTGACCATGATTATGGAAGGAACGCGAAGGAGTCTTCTTCTTCTTTTCGTGTGGTTACTGACCTGGTGTCAGAGTTTATGCCGCCCATGGGCCTCTAAATTGGCTTCACATGCCGTCGAGAAATATTCCTCAGGCGTGCCGGGTTCCTCACGTTGTTTTCGTTCACCGTTTTTAAGCAAGTGATAATTATACAATACGCACATGAATGTGAAAAGTCAGAAGTGTGTGCCTTGAGTTCGAACTCGAGACCTATGATTTGGCAGTCCGACGGTAACACCACTAGACTCTTACGCAAAGGAGTGTGGTTACAGCACTAATATCCATTCGTTCTGCCTAGCTTTTTCCCGACTATGGTAGGGTTAGCTTCCAGTCTAACCAGATGCGGCTGAATACAAGTATTTTACACGGAGCGACTCCCAGCAAACCTCCGTAACCCAGTTACAGGGCAATGTCGATATCCTAAGGTTAAACCGGTTGTCAGACTTTCGGGCTTCTGTCTTCCTAAAACGACTGTCATAGGTATTCGTATAGAAAGAAAGAAGAAAGAAAAACCGTTTATTCACGTGAGAGTGACGCACATAACATAGCTTTTTATAAAAATAAAATAACTGGCACAGAAATATATTATGCGCCACTACCGCGCGAAACGGCCGACGCTCAGCATAATGCCGTGGCCCGTCGTCATCGTCCCGTGCCGTGCCGTGGTGGTATGACACCCGAGACTATTTAACGTGCTCTCCGAGGCACGGAGGGATCTCGTTGTGTAACGAACGGTCACTCATCCACAGACTGGCCGCGGCAGGCGCAGCTTAAGCGCCCGGTCACACAGCGGATTCGATTTTACGGTACTAATGAATTGTTCACATCTGTACAGACGGCTCAGTTACACAAATAGCAGCTGCGTCGCATCTGGCAGGCAGGATACGATAAAAATAACGGACCCAGTATTCGTGTATGTGAACTCGCTCATACAACTACAGGCGCCATCACCAAAATAAAAACGGAGTCTGTAAACAGTATCTGTGTGAACAAGCTGTAACCTCTCTCTATAGGCGATTGGTAAGTAGCCACGAGCTCCTCATATTCTACCATCTAACATGCAGTAATAATTATGACAGACAAACAACATTTTATATGAAGGTAACAAATAATAAAATATAAATGTATTTAGACTATATTTTAGCTGTTAAACACGGCAAGCTGTTCAATTGCCTATTAAGAATCTTTACGACTATTTTACAATCATTTTTAATTGTTCATCAAACTGTTATTTGACGCTGATCTGGGTATACAGTTGCAACTCTTAAGACCAAAAGCGGGCCTGCCTTTCAGCGTCGATAGGGAAACGGACTCTACGCGGATCGCAAATGTTTTTAAAGATCACTTCAGGGTTGGGACTCAAATATCGCCTGGGCGCAGTGTGTCTGACGCTGGGTCCTGTATGTGTATGTCGGAGACTCCTCTTCGTTTTACAGCTAAGGAAATCACTAAAGTCATCAAGAGTCTTTCCCGAGGCAAGTCTCCCGGACATGACGGCCTAGGCGTCGAACATCTTTTGCATGCAGGGCCACACATTTCCCGAGTGTTGGCAATGTTGTATACTTTCTGTATACGGCATTCATATTTACCGACGGAGTTAATGGAGACTATTGTGGTCCCTGTTGTCAAAAACAAGACTGGTGATATTTCAGAAAAACAGAATTACAGGCCAATTTCGTTGGCCACGATTATCGGTAAGGTACTTGATGGTCTGCTTGAACTTCAACTCAGTAAATATATAAAACTGAATGATGCGCAATTCGGTTTCAGAACCGGACTCTCAACTGAAAGCGCTATACTGGCGCTCAAGCAGACGGTTAGGTACTATACAGACAGAAAGACGCCGGTCTATGCGGTCTTTCTTGACCTCTCTAAAGCTTTTGACCTTGTCTGCTACGATAACCTGTGGGCCAAGCTAGCGAAGTTAAATGCACCTAGTGAGCTAATTGGCCTATTCCAATTTTGGTACAATAATCAGATTAACCGGGTTAGGTGGACGGACAGCTTTTCTGACCCATATAAACTGGAATGTGGTGTTAGGCAGGGTGGACTGACATCGCCTATATTGTTTAATTTGTATGTTAATCAGTTGATTGAGGAGCTCAGCAGCGCAAATATCGGTTGCTCCATTGATGGTCTGACGGTCAATAACCTGAGCTATGCGGACGACATGGTGCTGCTGGGTCCAACAATTAACGCGATAAGAAAACTGATATCGATTTGCGAATCATACGCAACCTCGCACGGCCTTGCTTATAACATAAAAAAAAGTGAGTTCATCGTATTCAAAGGGAGAAACAGAGTACCGTCAGAGGTTCCTCCTATTACACTTAATGGAATGCCTTTAAATCAGGTCTCTCGTTTCAGGTACCTAGGACATGTGGTAACGGAGGATCTCTCTGATGACGCAGACATGGAGAGGGAGCGCAGGGCGTTGGCGGTCCGTTGTAATATGATAGCCCGCAGGTTCGCACGCTGTACAAATGATGTGAAGATCACTTTGTTTAGGGCCTACTGCCAATGTTTTTACACCTGCAGCCTATGGGTGAAATATGCGCGGCGGACCTACAACGCCTTGCGTGTCCAGTACAATAATGCCTTCAGGGTAATGTTGGGTTTGCCTCGCTACTGTAGTGCGTCTGATATGTTTGCACGTGCGCGAACAGACGATTTCTATGCTATATTGCGTAAAAGAGTCGCCTCAGTAATGAGCAGAGTGAGGGAGGGCCCCAACATTATCTTGAAGACATTGAGTGGCAAAGTCGACAGTCCCTTCCTTGGACATTGGGTGGATACTCATTTGTCTACGCGGTGTCCGTTTGTAGGGGTGCGGTCGGGGTGAAGTTGTGGTCGGTGGATGTAGCTCTGACCTACTTTAGTTTTAATTATTTATGTTTTTATAATTTACCTACATATGGATGTACCTTGTCCGAAATAAATTTGATTGATTGATTGATTGATTAAGAACATAGCAACATAGTTAGTCCAGAAGTAATAAGAGCTAGTTCACACAGAAACTGTTTATAGGACCGTTTTTAGCGGATCCGTTTTCTATTTTAGCGACAGCGCTTGTAGTTGTATGAGCGAGTAGGTATATGGTGGAAGGTGTAAATTAAATCATGTAATTCCTTCAAACCTCGTGATGTACTGCTGACATAGATTAACCCTGTTCGGAATATATTTGGATCCATTAAAAAAGATAGAAGAAGTAAACATGTGTTCTTAACGTCAGGCATTTTAGCGCCCCGAGTTAAATGACCGGTCGCTAAAATGCACGACGTTAAGAACATAATATGTTTACTACTTGTAATTTTTTTATTGAACCCAATGATATCCCATACAGGGTTAATCTATGTCAGCAGTACATCACGAGGTTTGAAGGAATTACATGATGTCGTTTACACCCTGTATACAAGGTTAGTCGGAAAGGGGGTACCAAGCCGAAAGGATGTTCAAGTACCCATAATAATGGATAACTTCTATTCTACAATTTTCCCTAAGTCATGGCTGGCTACTTTCAAATCATATGCCCATCCCATTTTTACCCAACATTTGATGAAAAAAGTAGACTAGTCGAGGAAATCAAAGTACTCAGATGCCCTGTAATCGAAGGGAAATGTATGGTGGTAGTTGTGCCAACCTTCTCCGAATGTGATTGTTGAGACGAATTTAGTTTCCGTTGGTATGATGGTTCTGAAATTAATGTAAAAGAATATCAATTATTGTGTTTGCGCAGAAATGTGTTCTCGCTCACTGCTCACTTCAAAGTTGAGGCGAGTTCGAAGCAACGGTACACAATACAACGTGTTACAAAAATAACCCTAAAGCCGAAAGGGGGTTAAAAGGTCCCTTGTAAAGAGTCTATTGGCAATATATGAAAACCGTACGAGTAAAAAACTAGCTAAGTCTCGATGGAGCTGCTTGTTTATCTCTAAAAAGTAATGAAATCTAGACAAAGTCGTGCCAAGTCTAAGGTTCCTTACTGCGATTTCTTTATTATTATAGTTAATGTTGTGTGACTTGGCCGTTGAAGGCTACACAAGGGTACAAAACCAGGTGCTCCATGACACCATTGCACCAATCTGTCGCCAGAACCGCTACCCATTGACGATGGAAAATCGCCACTTGGAAAACGTTGATTCAATCATTTTTCCAGTACTTCTAATCATTGATAGAAGTCCGTCTGTACCTGTCCCGTTGACTTGTACCCACTAACGTATAAAGAATGTTCAACGGCCAAGTCACACAACATTAACTATAATAATAAAGAAATCGCAGTAAGGAACCTTAGACTTGGCACGACTTTGTCTAGATTTCATTACTTTTTAGAGATAAACAAGCAGCTCCATCGAGACTTGTCTAGTTTTTTACAGAATGTTTTTGGTGGGATATTCCTTAAGGCACAAGGAAGGTTCTTATGGAGAGAAAAAACATAAAAATTGCGTGGAAAATAGTAAAAACAACACTTTTATTTTCCGACTACAGGACAATAACTTTTGATAGAACGAAGTCTGTCCGTGCAGCTAGTTGCTAATAAATAAACCAGCCAAGTGCGAATCGGACACGCGCACCGAGGGTTCCGTACAATTTTTTTTTGTGTTGTAACTATAAATTTACGATTTTCGGATTTTTCCCTTTACTTGTGCTATAAGACATTGCTTCTTGCCAAATAGCCTATAGGTTTTGATTCCCTTGCGAATATTAAAACATGTGGCATAAACTGTCGTATCTTGTGATTGCGTTGACTTAGAAGTTTAATTTTTTTCATAGCTCCATGGGATTGCAGACATTTACACGTATTTGATATTAATTTTTTTCGTTCTTTTATTTAGATGAGTTTGCTCTTGACTCTAGTCTAGGTCAGAGGTGACAGAGACAAAGTCTACGATGAAGTGAGCTTACCCAGAAGAGAAGCCTGTTCACACTAATTTTGAAGAGATTCGGGTTGTATGCGTTCGGGAACACAGACGCCGGTAGTGAGTTCCACTCTTTTGCCGTGCGCATTATGGATGGTAACTTGCAATGCGTCTAGATGTCCGATGTAGAAGGGGACTGGTGGGATGAGGTTGTGGAGTTCTTGAGCACACTCACCGAAGTACAGTCTATAGAAGACCGACAAGCAGGCAACCTTGCAGCGATGACCCAAGCTGTGAAGCTTGGCATCCACCAGTTTTACGTCGCCAATGAGCCTTTTAGCTCTGCGTTCCACTGAGTCAAGCGCGGCAAGTTGATATTTAGCTGAGCCATCCCAAAGGTGGCTGCAATACTCCATGCAAGATCGAACTTGCGCTTTATAAAGAGTCAAAAACTGTTGAGGCGTAAAGTATCGTTTCACTCTATTTAGGATGCCCAGTTTTTTGGCCGCAGTTTGGGCTTTGTGCTCAATGGTGGCGCCGAAGTTGAGACTGGATGTCAACTCCATGCCGAGGAGCTCGAGCCGATCAGTTACAGGAATAGAGAGATTGAAATATAATAGAGTTTGAAACTAAGTTATTCAAATTAAAGACCATTTTATGTTGTATTGTTATAGCGCCCATAGCTTAATACCAGCTTAATTAAAATATTTTTGTACATATTTATTTTTTGCGTTATGGATTGAAAGCCGTGGAACAAAAGTAAGAGAACCGGTTATATAAAAAAATTAATGTTTTCACGAAGAAAGGTCAAACAAAGACGCTATAATTTTAAATGTAATCAATTCAGTGAAAGCCGGACTGTAAAATTACACATTATAAAAGGTTTTTGTTTGTTCGATTAGAGAAACCTAAAAGTCTGAGTGATGTAGAAATATGATCAACTATATAATTGTTATTCAGAAGTTAGTGTAATGAGACTACTCTTTTTCAAGTTATAGCTTAGTAACAAGACATGTGTGCACTTTTATTCAGCATTATAAAGGAAAACAATCGATCGCCATTAAAAATCTTTGTAATTTATACTTACAAGGAATTTAAGAGATCACCAAAATGCTTAATCTTACAACTACAACATTTTTAACTCGATTCATGTTATTTCGTTAGATTAAAATTGCTAGTATCATCACAAGTATTTTTTTTAGATCTAGTATGTATGTCTGAAAATACTAAATATAATCGGTTACGCGTGCGCGCGTTATCTGTTATCTATTCACGCGGTGCGTCATAAGTAATGAAAAAAAAAAACATATTATTTACGACAAAACTATTTGCATACTAACAATTAACATAATTAGTAACCTCTAACTTGTAAATTAAAATTTACTTAGCGTTTTTATAAGATCACCGTGTCAAATTAACATTTAAATTCGACATCGACATTAAAATATTTAATTCAATTGAATTGTTTTCACAATTTGTATGAATATTGATTGCAAAAATGTGAACAATAATTTAAATGCTTAATAAATTCTTAATACAATAACCAATTCGACTAAGCTGAATAATTCAGTTGTAAGAGCTTAATATAAATAATGAGAACTTGTATTCAAAAGTTATTAAGCTAATTGAAACGTTATTTAGCTCCTACTCAGATATTGCGCAGATGGTATTCAGCGTTAAGCATTCAGATTGGGGCACTTTTTGCTTGAATAAGAGCTGAATAGATGGTACTCAGACGTTATTCAGCTTAGTATTCATGATATTTGCTCTTACTCAATCTTTATTATTAAGCACGTCTGTGTTACTTGGGCAGCTGGCACGGTGAGGCATACCGGGATTTTTCGCGAGTTGGCGGGGCAGCCTTTGGTAGATCGCTGGCGTGCTACTTAGGCCCCCTACTGACTGCAGTCGCCCAACGGCTGGCACCGTGCTACGGATCCCGCTACCCTCCAAAATGAATTACCCGGCAAGTTGTGCCCATACACCAAGACCGTTCCTGAACAACGCAACTGACAACCTCCTTCTCCCCCAAAGGCATTGGCATTCCCACACACCGATGGAAAACACAAAGCTGCTTGGCGCCGGACTCCGGCCCCTTATGGAGCTTACCACCGCTTATGTGGGATCGTTCAAAGTCAAAGTCAAAGTCAAAGTTTTTTATTTCAAATAGACCAGATTTCAGGCACTTTTAAAACGTCACGACTAGGTGCACGGTTCCAAAAGGTAGGTTCTATGGAGAAGAGCCGGCAAGAAACTCCATGAATACTCTTTTTAAAATAGTAGTTCATTACAATTCCATTACAGTAGTGTGAGAAATAGAATGAGAATAATGCAGGTTAATGTAACAAATAAACTCACATAAGAGTAACAAATAGAAAAATATGCCTTCTATGATTGCCATAGCAGTTAAGAGCTGACCAGTCCCGACAGACGGCACCCGTTCACGAGCATGACGTGCACATCCGCATCGGTCAGCTCAACCATATTATAGGGAACTCAACGACCGGATAAACAACGCCACCATCAGCAAGACATTTAAGTGAGCATGACAGACTCATATTACCAGACAATAGGGAGTAATATGATATGATTATAAGCGTATCACTAATAGCTGCATGATGCTCATACTTTACAGTTTGGAATGAAGTATTGTAAAGCGATATTATTAAAATAATAACTATAATACAAAAACCTATTTTGCCAGTCCAGACAATAGTCCAGATAAAGTCCAGACATTGTAGTATACAAACTATGCGAGTGAAAAAAAAAGCTAAAGCGCCTGTCCCTATTAACAAGGTCGGATATGCAATTTTCTTGATTTTGGTTTTATTTAACTATTGACCTAAAAAAAGCATCGTCTTTCAGTAGCTTTAACAAAAAGTTAATTTTTTCTCATAGTTTTTGAAATAGCCATGTTAAAAAAGTCGTATATGGCACGACTGTCAGTTAACAATGATTGATGTTAACTCACGACATTTTTAGCGGGGTGCCAGGGGAGAATGCGTTGGCGGTTGTGCCAGTACGAATCATGTCGCAGGGGCGTGCGCATGAGGTCCTGGGTTGGATCCCCAGGTTGGACAAAGTGTTATTCAGTTTTTCCATTAGGAATTTCTCAGTAGCAGGTCGGAGTCTATAATGTGTGCCTGCTTAATGGCAAAAAAAAATCTAGGCGGTAGTAGCGAAAGTGTAAACGCTCGTCGATTTTAAAGTTTTAAAAGTGTAATTACGACAAAAAGTAGAACAAATGTGTGTTAAAACAACAACCCTAATGACAAGTGTTGTCAACTAAATGACTCCAAAAATTAACAAAATGAAGTGAGGTGAAGTGGTGAATGACAATGACATGTTGAAAAAAACACTAACCGGTTGTGTTTTAAAAATCTAGTGAACATTATTTTAACTGTATTACTATCAAAGAAATAAGTTTTCCGTTTGCAATCACACTGTAAAAATTTAAAAACTGCAAACATCCTACAAAACCAAATTATTCTTCAAAAATCGATGAATAACTCTGCGGGTGACGACATCTAGCGAACAAACTAAACAATAAGAAGTAGCACGGAAGAGCGACATCTATCTCCGCTTAGGGGAATTACTTCCAAGGCATACTTACACATAGAGGCGCACCAGTGCATATAGTACAGCACCGTACTTCCAGAGGGCATTACAGAGTTTTAGTATACAGTTCAACATTCACTTAACAGAGGGCGCCACCATGGCGGAAATAAAAAAACTCTTAAAAGAACTAAGATTAGATATCAAACGAGACACAGAAAAATCAATGCTGAACTTAGAGACAAGCATCACGAGCAAAATAAGTGATAAGATAGACCAAAATTTTTACCTATTACTAGGGGAACTTGAATAAATTAAGGAAACTAACTCCAAACATGAAAAAAGAATTAGCGCCACAGAAAAACACATTAGGCAAAAAAATGTCATATTCTTCGGGGTAGAAGAATGCGAAGAATCATATCAAGAGTTGGAAAGAACTGTGTTACTCTATGGAAAATTTCTTCACTAAACAAAACGTTAGTTTAACTAAAAAACCTGGGAATGGGGAAATTCTCTACTCTTCAAACGATTCAGATGAATAGCAATTAATACTCCAGAAAAATGAAATAACTGCAGCCTCTAAAATAAAAAACAAACCGAATATTTTAAAGACAAACACGAAACCTACAAATTCTCCCCCAGAACGGCTCGTCACCGCGGGGGTTGTAGACGACCACCCTCCAAACCTAAAAAAATACTATATTATCTACATTCAATCTCAGATCATTAGCAAATGTAGCAAGAATAGTTGAATTGGAATACGCAATATCGCAAATTAATTGGGACATTATCGATATAGCTGAAGTGAGAAGACAAGGTTATAAAATTGAAGACAGGGGAGATATCTTCTTTACTACTATGGAGAACAAAAAGGAGAGAAAGGTGTTGGATTCCTAGTAAAAAAACAATACAATACAGAAGTACAAGATTTCATCGCGATATCCGAGAGTGCTGCTGTATTACGAGTACAAAGAAAGAAATTCTCTATAATCCAATTTATATGCACCTACCTACTACCACCTAAAAGAGCCACTAAAGAAGAAATAGAAAACTTCTACGCCGATCTTGACAAAGCTATGAATAAATGCACAAGAAATATAATATTTTTGAGAGACATGCACGCCAAAATAGGATGCCCCAAAGAAAATTAAGAATTAGTAATGGGAAGGTATGGCTACGAAAAATAGAACGATGGAGGAGAAAATTAAATGTTCATAAAATTCTGCCTTGAATACAACTTAACAATTTCTATAAAATTTTCAAAAAATCTTATAAAATTCGGTGGACCTCGAACAGCTGATGGAAAATCGAAGAACGAAATTGACTTTATAGCTACAAATGTCACAAAGAATATGCAAAACGTAAATGTGATGAGCAAATTGCAACACCCTAGTAACCATAGAATGATTAGAATTACTTTAAATTTAGAGGAAAACAAAACATCCCGAGCTCACCAACGAAGCAAAGCATATTATACAAAAAAATGAAATTACAAATGAAGACCTACCATCCTTTTTGTCCGACTGCAAAAATGACGGCGTACACCAATTCAACAAGAAAATAGAGACATTTTTACTAAAAGGCTACAAAAAACAAACTGAAAACACAACTGAAAAAAGAAATAAAGAAATTATAATAGAAAAAATAGAAACTCTGAAAAACGAAAAACAAATATTACAAAACAAGACAAAAAAACTAGGCAAGAAAAGAAAAGTCTGAGTAAAGTATATAGGACAATAAATAAAAAAAACAAAACATTAATAAAATTAAAAACACGACTGCAAATAAAATTATTCAAAAGTAATGCACTAAAAAGACCGAAACAAGATTGAGAATAGAAAATAAAATTAAAATAAATTATAACCGAAGTCAACTCTACTTCGGTTTAACAGACTATATTATGAGTTGAAAGCCTAAGTTAAATACCCGCATTGAGTTAAGTAGCACGGAACCCATTATTTTTCTTTCGGTTTATAATTTGCAATTAGGTCCCGCCTGCTACTAAACTTAATGATGGTATTTAACTCAGGCTTTCAGCTCTTGTTTCGGTCTTTTTAGTGCATCACTTTTAAATAATTTTATTTGCAGTCGGATTTTCTAATTTTTTTAGTAATTATTTTATTTTAGACTTTTTAGTGTCCCGTGATATCACGAGGTCCGACACAAACATGGCCCTTTTTTACGCTATCAAATAGTTTTTAAACCAATTTATTATACCTAACTAGCTGCCCGGATAGGCTTCGTTCTGTCAAAAGTGATTGGCCTGTAGTGGGAAAAGAAAAGTTTTGTTTTTACTATTTTCCACGTAATTTTTGTTTTTCCTCTCCTTATGAACCTTCCTTGTGTCTTAAGGAATATATTTAAAAAAAAAGCCGAATTGGTCGAGCCGTTCTCAAGTTTTGCGCTTAGCAACACATTTGGCGATTCATTTTTATTTATATAGAAGATTAAATTTAAAAATATAACTTACATATATTTTTATAATCCCCTTTTATAATTTCCTTTATTTTGATACCCTACTCGATAAGTTTGGTAATTGTTTTTTTATTAACATATTACCTACTACATCGATCCAAAAATACGCCATTTTGTTTTTTTTACAAACACCTATCTAAGGATACTTGGGTTTTTAAGACGAATGTAACGATACCTTAACTGTCGAAATCCATCCAGTCGTTTGGAAGATACGAGGTAATAAAGAAATTTACAAACATACAAGATACGCGCGAAAAACAACCCTCTCTTGGCACTCGGGTAAAAAAGACTCGTAGCAGGTTATAATCATTATAAACAAAGCAAACGTCAGAATCATCCCTGAAATATCCAACTATTGGCCGATTCCTATAAATTACGGAGCGTTATTGGTTAAAATTGAGACTCTTGTATCTTTACCAATAATGAAGCAAATACCTCATGGCTTTGCATAGTAGACCCTACCATATAGAAGAAGCTCTCACAGACTATACGTAAAGAGAGATCTAAGCCCTCCTACACATATACTTTAAATTCTGCAGGTCAACTTTATTGCAGTTCTTGTGATCGGGTATTTAAAACCAAGTTCGGTCTAGCGAGCCATATTAGGGCTCATGCTAGGAAGTACTTTCCTTTAGGGTCGCCGTTATCGAAATCGATAAGGAGGACTGTGTATCATATATAGCTACCACAGCTAAAATCAGCTGACGAGACTACTTATATGTCCACTGCCCAGTTTGGCAATAAAAAATACCACTGGTAAGCAAAACGATTGGTTTCTGTTTATAGAAACCGGGCATAGGACTGGTATTTATAAAAAGTCTATTCGAACTTGATCAAATCGTGAACATAATTAAAATATACCTACCAATTGCCTGGACACAGCATAACGTGAATCCGACGCTGCGACCTTAACCGGGTGGCCATTTTTTTTCTTATTTCTGTAGAAGTATAAAAAATTTAAATTTTGTTGAATATTAAAATATTAACTACGCATTGAACAATAGACGAAATAATCAAACATTTATTCTATTTAAATTATTTTATTCATTAACTATACATATAATTTACACTGATTATAAACCTTTATTACTGCATTCGATTCGTTTTCAATCTACGTAAATATGATCATGTATCCGCATATCGATCGCTTCTTAAATGGTTGCCTACTCGCCAGCGTAGGGTGCAAAGGGCATTGACTACCCTTTTCTCCTTTCTTGACTCTCCCACTTCCCCTACTTATCTAACTTCTTACTTTCAGTATTTATGCTCCAATCACGAACTAAATCTTCGCTCCTCACACAACCGTCTCTTACAATGTCCTTCTCATCGTTCTGACTTTATGCACTCTTCTTCCTTTGTCCAGTCTATTCTTCTGTGGAATGCGCTTCCCTCGGAAATCAGAATGGCCACTAGTCGGTACTCTTTTAAAATTAAAGTACGTGAGCACCTTCGCAATAAATTGGCAGAATCATCTCAACGCTGATTTTTCCTATTATTTATTGTTATATATTTATGTATGTATTTATAGGTTTTATATTGTACGAATATATTCATATGTATACCTATTATTAGATTATTAATATAAATATGATGTATCTATATATTTGATATTTGTGTATTTTTAATGTAGTATATTAGTGTTTCTAGAAAGTTTATAAATATACATAGGTAAGCTTATTTTTGATATCATATTATTCTATCTTAATAAAGTGTGCACCTACCATGTTTTGTCTCTGCATCACCCTAAGGTCGACTGGTAGAAAATGCCTAAAGGCATTAAGTCCGCCTCTGTACTAATTTTGTGCATAAAGAATAAATAAATAAACAAGTTAATTTATTTATTTATACTTCTATGCAGTATTGTGGTACATAAGGCGGACTTAATGCCATAAGGCATTCTCTACCAGTCAATCTTAGGGTTAAAAAGAAAAGCATCAAAATACGTAGGTACAGGAAAAAGATGAGTTGACAATTTTGGACTGAAAATATTAGGAATTCAAAAGTTAAATATAAATTACATAAAATACATATATATATATACAAATAATAAAATATATAGATATTACAATATATATATATCAATTACAAAACGTTATGAAAATGTTAATGCAATTATGACGAAGACTAAATTAGATGATTAGGAGTGCAGCGACTTTAAGACTTTTAATTCATTCCCTTTTTTCATTTAACTGCGTCGTTGGTTTAGTGGTGGCAAGCACGACTGCTGATCTTACGGTCCTGGTCCTGAACTTTTTAGTGCACACTCTTATGAACAAAAACTGTCCGACAAAAACGTGGCCCAGTTTTACGCTATCAAAAACTTTTTAACCAATTTATTATTTTTAATTAAATTTAAACATATAAGTTAATATATCGCACCTTCGGTGGAACAAAGTCACAATAGCTAATTTTGTAATTTTACAGGAGAGGAGTTTTAAGATTTTTTCGCATTTATTTCCATATTACTGGATTACTATCTGCAGTATGTTAAAAATATTTGGATAGTAATCCAGTAATATGGTAATAAATACGAAAAAAATCTTAAAGTCCTCTCCTGTAAAATTACAAAATTAGCTATTGTGACTTTGTTCCACCGAAGGTGCGATATATCGACGGTTGAAAGGCTAATTGGTCTAAGCGACATTTTTTGTGATATGGTGTTATATACCTATACATATTTGGAATCCGTGAATTTCTCTGCGTCGTTTCAGCTAGGTTTCAAATTTATTAAAGCATTTTTTTGGCGCTTGATCCCCACACTTACTTTGCTCTCATTTTGGAGGCGATTGTGTCAACCGACACAAAATTTGTCATTATTTTCTCTTTTGTCTTTTGAATCGTTTTTCCTGATACTATTTTGAAAATCTAATGTGCGTTAAGGCGTTGAGCTTTTTCTATAAATACTTGATTGTGTCACTTTAAACATTTTGCATTCCATCAGAATAATAGGTAATGTCGCTTGAATCATTTTGCATCCCATCACAATAATAAATTTAATCGTTTTAATATTTGTGTTTTTATTTTAAAATTAACCTTAATGAGCAAATATTTTATTGGGTACTAGCTTTTGCCCGCAGCTTCGCTTGCGTGAAGTTTGAAATCCTCGCTAAGCCCATTTTAAAGTGACATTTTAAAATCCAAAACGTCCGTCTTAAATCACCCCCAGCGGTTTAGGCTGTGCGTTGCTAGATTAGTCAGCCAGTCCGTCAGTTTCTCCCCATGCTTCTTACTTCAAAAGTACCAGATTTCTCATACAAACTTTCAACACTTATTTCACCCCCTTAGAGGTTGAATTTCCAAATATGTGTATATTTATTCCTAACCTAACCTTTCGGAGAGAGATGCATTCTGGGATAGTATAAGAGGTATTGTGAATGAGTGTAGAATAAATGAGAAGATTGTTATGCTTGGTGATTTCAATGGTTAGGTAGGTGTGAAGAGGAAAAGATATGAAAGTACACTAGGTGCGTTTGGGGATAAAATGGTGGATGAGAATGGAATGAGTTTGTTAGAAATATGCGTGGAGAAGAATCTTTCTATAATGAACACTATGTTTAATCATAGAGAGATTCACATGTATACGTGGGAAAGGCAAGATAGTAGAAGCATGATTGACTTTGTGGTTGTTGATGAAAGACTAAAGTAAGGTCACAGATACAAGAGTGTATCGGGGTGCCAATGTGGGGACCGACCATTATCTTGTCATGTGCCGGATACATGGTCTGTTTAAACGTTGGTGCCATCGGGTTCGGGTTCCTGTGCCTGCACTTGAGAGAATAAAAGTAAAAAGGTTGCAAGAATTAAAAGTAAAAGAGGAATATAAGAGGGAAGTAAAAGAGAAGACGAATGAGATTTTAGAAGGAATGAATGATTATAGTTTAGAAGAAGCATGGAATGCTGTAAAAAACAGCATGGTGCAAGTGGCCACAAAAGTATTCAGTGTGGCGAAGAGGAAAAATAACAGGAGAACGAATGATTGTTGGATAGATGATGAAGTTAAAGAGGTCGTACGGAAGAAGAAAGAAGCTTGGCTTAATTTAATAGCCTTTAAAGCTAGAATAAGGATGAATCAGGCAACGAGTATGATTGACGATTTGGAAAGAGTAAAGAAAAGATACACCGAAATAAAGGCGGAAGTAAAAGAGATAGTAAAGATGAAGAAGAATGAAATGGAAGATAAGTATAATAGGAAGTTCTCCGACAACTTCAGGGTCAATGTTAAGCTGTTTTGGCAACAAGTAAGATTGGCTCGTGGAGTTTCGGGGACATCAAATATGAATACAGTTAGAGGAGGAGATGGATGCTTGTTAAGTGAAGAATGCAAGGTGTTGGAACGCTGGAAGGTATATTTTGAAAGTTTATTTAGTTGGCAGGATAGTGTGCAAAGAGTGGGTAACTGGGCGGAAGCGAGTGAGTCAGACATTGACTTGGATGAAATCGTGAAAGCGCTGAAATGCATGAAAGTTGGAAAAGCTGCTGGGTGTGACAGAGTGTCTATGGAAATGCTTAAGGGCGGTGACGAGGTGGTAGCAAGCCTGCTGTACCGGATCTTTAATATGTGTTGGAGATTCGGCCAAGTGCCGGGCGACTGGTGCAAAGCTGTAATCGTACCACTATATAAGGAAAAAGGTTCACAGCAGGAGTGTAAAAACTACCGCGGCATTAGTCTTTTGAGTGTGGTCGGCAAACTATATGCGAAAGTTTTAATTAACAGAGTGATAAGAATAACAGATGAGAAATTATGGGAAGTTCAGGCAGGGTTCAGAGAGGGGATGGGCTGTATGGATCAGATCTACTCCTTGAGGTGCATAGCCGAAAAACATCTGGCAAAGCACAAGAAAGTGTACTGCGCTTCTATGATAGTGTGTGGAGGGAAGAATTGTGGTCGACACTATCTTTGTACGGGGTGGACTGGCGCTTGATACGGGCACTGAAATCGCTGTACAGGGATTCCAGTGCTTGTATTAGGATAAATGGGGCGTTCACAGACTGGTTTGGCATCTCCAGAGGTGTTAGACAGGGTTGTGTAGCGTCTCCATGGCTGTTCAACCTATACATGGATAGTTGTTTGACAGATTTAAAAGGGAGTGAGTGTGGATTGAAAATGTATGAGTTGCCTGTCAAATGTCTTCTCTACGCAGATGATCAAGTTTTGCTTGCATCGTCGGCGGAAGAGTTGCAAGATATGGTAACTATAATGAATGGAGCATATAATACAAATACAAAAATACAAAATAGTTTATTGTGCCAATTAAGCATTACATAACATGTTCATGTGTTTGGAGCCCCCATTTAGGCAAACAATGCCTGCATTAGAAGGCTCCGCTCTTTCAACATCATTGTCGTACACGTCTTATACTAACTGGAGTTAATATTATCATGTACTGTGACCTTAAGGGTAAAATGCAATGTAAGTACATTTTTCTGTATTTATTACATACTAATCTTAATAGAAAAATAATATATATATATATAAGTAAAGTTACAATACATTTTAATTATTAACAGTAAAAATAAAACTTAACTTATTCCCAGTGCAAGTGACGTAAAGTGTGGTGTGGTAAATAGTGCGGTGTTTTGTGGTTTATGTGGTAAGGCGCGAGATGTAGTGTGATGTGTGACGTGGTGTGTGGTGTGTGTGTATATGTGGTGTGTGTGTGTGCGTGTGTGTGTGTGTGTTTGTGTGTGTGTGTGCGTGTGTGTGTGTGTGTGCGCGCGTGTGTGTGCGTGTGCGTGTGTGTGTGTGTGTGTGTGTGTGGTGTGGTGTGTGTTATGAGTTGTGTGGTGAGGTATGGCGTGTGTAGTTTTAGGTTATGGTATAAATAAAATGTGGTATATTTCAGCTACTGAACGTGTTCCAGGAGTGCCTCGGTTTCCTCAAAGGTAAGTGGTTTTATCCAGTCAATTACATTTTTTTTACAGTTGTTGTAACTTTTTTATACATAAACGTGTTTGTTAATTTTGTTATACAGCTGAGTAGAGCGTTTATGGAATTTTTAGTTTGAGGAACTTGGAGAACTAAATCTTTCCTTCTTTTAGAATTTTCTTTATATGGTAGGGTTTTATGATTTTTTACTATGGTTTGGGTTATGTACAGTTTCCTTACAGAGCGTAAATTGCTTATTTGGTATAAACTGGCTGTGGAGAATCTTTTATTTTTAAAATACATTATTTGTATTAATGCACGCTGCGCTCGTTCTATATTTATAAATTTTGTTTTTGCTGCACCACCCCAAATTGGGATACAATATAATAGTACAGATTGGGCCAGTGCCACATAGATTTCATTTAAGAGATTTCTGGGAAGGTTCTTACAGCTCTCTATTTTAGTCGGGACAATATGTCTGAGGGTTTTAACAATAATATGAAAGGGATGAAAATTAATGTAAGCAAGACGAAAGTAATGGTTTTTGAAAGAGATGCAGATGTATCTGAGTGTAAAGTAAAGATAGGAGATGAAAGTATTGAACAGGTGAATGAGTTTGTTTATTTGGGAAGTATGTTTACAAGAGATGGTAAGATTGACGAAGATGTGGAAAGAAGAGCAAATGGGGGAAATAAAGTAAATGGTGCTATGCATGCGGTTGTGACTAGCCAGTCGATGTCCAAAAAGGCACGACTGGCTGTCCATAATGGTGTGCTGGTACCTACGCTTATGTATGGAAGTGAATGTTGGTCGTGGCAGAAGAGGCATGAAAGTAGAATAAATGCCGTGGAAATGCGTTCCTTGCGAAGTATGTGCGGTGTAACTTTGAATGATAGATTGAGAAATGAAGAGATTAGACAAAGTTGCAGTTTAAAAGATGATGTAGTGACAAAAATTGAAAGGAGTATGCTTAGGCGGTTTGGTCATGTTGAGAGAATGAGTGAACGGCGATTAACAAAAGGAATTTATAAGGCGGATGCCAATGGGAACGCCGGTAGAGGACGTCCTAGAAGGACATACATCGATGTTATTGGTGATGTTCTTCACAAAGGTCAGGTGCGTAGTACTCTCAACCGGCGTGCGTGTATGACAAGATGTATGAATGTGGATGAAGCGAAAGTGGTATGTAAGGGTCGTAGCATGTGGCGTTCTATAGTTTCTGCCTACCCCCATGGGAAAAAGGCGTGAGTTTATGTATTGTATGTATGTTTATTCCAAACCAGAAAGCTTAATATTTAATTTCATCTTTCTTACTTTAAAAACGACGGACTTACATACAAACTTCAACCCCCCATTTCACCCTCTTAGGGGTGGAATCTCCAAAAACCCTCAAACACCTATACGTTTATTTCTTTCCAAAAGCCTAAATATTTAATTCCATGTTTCTCACTTCAAAAATACCAGATTTCTCATACAAACTTTCAACACTTATTTCACCCCTTTAAGGGTTGAATTTCCAAAAATGCTCAAACATGTGTTTGTTTATTTATAACCAAAAACCTTGATATTTAATTTCAAGCTTCTTACTTCAAAAATGACGGACTTACATACAAACTTAAAAACCCTATTTCACCCCTTTAGGGGTTGAATTTCGAGAAATCCCTTCTTAGTGGATGTTTACGTCACAAAATGAACCTACTGTCAAAATTTCAAGTTTCTAATCCCAGCCGTTTAGGCTGTGCGTTGATAGATCAGTCAGTCAGTCAGTCAGTCAGTCAGTCAGTCAGTCAGCTTCTCCTTTTATAAGTATAGATTAAAGATTAATGTTGTACCAGAATAATGGTTTAGGAACCTATCTCTGACCCTGCAATAGTAAAAAAACATTTTATTTGATTCGGTTTGAACACTGATCGTCGTCTGTATCAAGTTACTCTAGTCTAGTTGCTTCATACTCAATTCATTGAGTCTTTGAGAATAACTCTTTTTGCTTTGTTCTGCTTCATATTCTTTCAGCTATAATATATATTACAGGCAATTGAACCACTTTGCCTTACTCCTGAAAATAATATATTCGAAACATTTTGTGTTAAGCGACATTTATTTCAGAAAATACAGCGAGTATATTCACGTAATTAACTCAAAAAATTGTAGCACGTACTTACGGAAATAATGTATTAATATTACGATAATCCACTCAGTAGTTTATTTATAATGTTTTTTTTTTTAAAACGAAACTTTTAATCTATTATTACCTGTAACTTTAAAAAAATGTCGCTTAGAACAAATAGCCGTTCAACCGTCGATATATTTTTGTAATCCCCTTTTAATTTCCTTTATTTTGATACCCTATTCGATAGGTTTGGTTATGTAATAACCTATTACTATTTCGAGTCAAATACCCGCTATTTTTTTATTTTCTTTCAAACACCTATCTAAGAACACGGGGTTTTAAGACAAATATACCGATACCTTAACTGTCGAAATCCATCCAGCCGTTTGGAAGATACGAGGTAATAAAGAAATTTACAAACATACAAGATACGCGCGAAAAACAACCCTCTCTTGGCACTCGGGTAAAAATACATACAGACGAACATAGAACCTCCTCTTTTTAACAACTCATCGTGTGTTTTAATATATACTCAGAATCGCATATTTCATAGCGATGAAAGGTGGGAATATAGAACCTGGGAGCGACCTGATCAAGATGTAAGTGACACGCATCTACCGAATAATGATCACTGTCATGAATACATTCTGGCGCAATATCTGGTCGATGCCTGTTACTCACACTGTATGTGACTGGATGTAGGCGGTCCAGCGAGCATGTGAACCGATTGAGGAAATGGGGGAACATAACTATTGTCCCCTAAGACGTAACCAGTGCAGTCCGTCTAATGTCGAATTGGAAATCCCCTGGCCCAGACGGACTGCACTACTTTTGGCTAAAGTGGTTATGCAATTCACATGCTCGTTTGGCCTCACAATTTCAGTCGTCTTGGGAATCTGGGTCGCTTCTACAATTTCTTACGACGGGAGTTACCCACCTGCTCCATAAATCAGGTAGTACTGCGGAACTCAAGAATTATAGACCGATCACATGTTTACCGACGGTCTATAAACTTCTTACGTCCATTTTGAGATCTAAAATGATTAGTCATATTGCTAATAATTCTATAATGTCTGCTTCTCAAAATGGATGTAAGAATGGATCCCGCGGTACTAAGGAGCTACTCCTCATTGATATGGCCATTAGCTAACAAGTTCGCCGTTCCAGAAAGAATCTGTCGACATGTTGGATAGACTATAAGAAAGCCTACGACTCGGTACTACATACATGGTTCATGAGTAAATACAACTCCATGCGCCTTCCTGACGTTATGTATGGGGCAATGGAGGACAGTCCTTCACTATCCAGTATGTCGGTAAATTCAAGGGAGAGGAGAACTAATAAGGATTGAGCGAGGCATATTCCAGGGCGATAGTCTGAGCCCGCTGTGGTTTTGTTTAGCCTTGAACCCTTTGAGCACATTGCTGGAGGGTTCAGGATTAGGCTACTGGTTGAGAAGAGGTGGTCGGGTAATACCCACCATATTTCATGGACGATTTGAAACACTTTGCCCCCAATAATTTGCAACTGTTGGAGTTACGGAAGGTAACTGAAACTTTCAGTAATTCCATCAGGACTGAATTTGGTGTGGACAAATGTGCAATCATGCATGTAAGGCGGGGAGGGATTATGGAATCCATGGGAACCCAACTCTCGTATTCCATACACCTTAGATCCCTCTCCGCAACCGAAACCTACAAATACATGGGCATGCCACAGGCGTTAGGCATCAATGAGGTCGACATGAAGCAATCGTTACAGGAGCGCTTCTATGGCCACCTGAAATAAGTACTTAAAAGTCTTTTGTCAGGCAGAAATAAGGTGCGCGCCTTTAACGGTTGGGTCATGCCGGTCTTGATGTACTCCTTCGGCTTACTCAAGTGGAATCAGACCGAACGTGACGCCCTAGATAGGAGGGTCCTTACACGAGGTTTTTGCGGGTTCAAAGTCAATCCCGCGGTTTCCGCGTGGTTATGCAAAAGCAAGGCAGTCAACGATCATTTCAGAGTGTTTTGCTCTGCCTAGCCTATTTCCAACTATGTTAGGGTCAGCTTCCAGTCGAACCAGATGCGGCTGAAGACCAGTATTTTACACGAAGCGAATGCCATCTGCCCTCCGCAACCCAGTTACAGGGCAATACCGACATCCTTAAGTTAGATCAGTTGTCAGACTTTCGGGCGTTTGTCTTCCCGTAACGACTGTCATAGGTGAAAGGTGTATCATTTATGAGACTCGAGAGCGACTGTTTAACGTGCTTTCTGAGGCACGGAGGGGTCTCGATGTGTAACGAATGGTCACGGTCGTCCATCCACGGACTAACCGCGGCAAGTGCAGCTTTACTTCGCAAATCGTATGATCCGCTCGTTTCAGAGTGTATAATCAACTAGTATCTTATAATGCATTGCCGAGACACTGTGCGTCTCCAATCTTTGTTCAACAGGTACGCTGTACCTCTTTTTTTAACGTGGGAAAAAGAAATCCTCGTGGATGTCCCTCGCCCGGGGAAGGTGAGGTGGTCTGCCGAACTCTTGCCTGCTAAAAACCCACGGTGTTCCTTCTTCTAACCGTTGGCCGTGGTTGCGGGGTTCCCAAAAGCATGCACCGCAACCCGGGCAGGTCCCGTCCGCTAGTCCTTGGCAGATCTCTCCTCTGTGGGGGTTTGCCCCACAGAGGAGAGAGGCGCGCTTAAACACTGCGGGCTTAAGGCGACGCAGTGATAAACAAATAATTTCAAATCGGCCGCCGCGCCCCGCAATCCTCGCACACTCCGATAATCTTTACGTAGTGCGATGGATCGGCGCAAGGCAGCCCGCGCAGTTTAAGGGTGGTCGCTCACGGTGACTTTTTGCAGCAATGCAGACGCGCGTTTTGTGAGCGCGCCTCTGGATCGCTACTTTTGGCCGTTGGTTGCATTTGCAACGCGCGATTGTATCGATTCAGCATCATGTCTGCATCGATGCATACGCGCGACATTATCAATGCAAACGTGCAACGGTGTCGATTAAGCGTCACTTGTGTATTATGTTGTCCACGGTTACGCTGTGATTGCTTCCGTAAAAGCAGCAACAAAGACAACGCGACCAATGTCGTGTCGACTGAGTCCATCTAACAACTGTAGCGTCCACAGGCATTCACAGGTCGTCACTACAGCGTGTCGAATCGCGACTGTAGCAATGCTGCATCGCGTCTGTATCGCTGCTGTATTGCGTTAGTCGCGATGCAGAATCATAATTACGTGAGCGAATGTATAAGTATCGCGTTTTTTTTGCGACTGTATCTGTATCTGCATCGTTGCTAAATGTTGCCGTGGGCGACAGCCCTAACTCGCGCGCTTGTCAGCCACGCTCGGGAACATAGACGTCATAGAGTCTCCTTTCATTTTTTTTGTAGGAATATTATTTTAAATATTTTTTAAGAAGTGTATTCAGATTTCAGGATATTGAATATGGGGAAAATGTCACAATATATACATAAGTACATTCATGATATCACGGCTTTGAAATTATATGTATGATAAGGAAATATTTCAATATTTGCATTATATATTGTTAAACGAAGCTTTCTTTTTGTCAATACTTCTATAGTATCTTGTTAAATTAAGCTTAGACTCTGTGAACAAAACTTGGAGGATACACTGCCTAGATAAGAATTTGATGATTGAATGAATGAAAAAAATAACTGTTGTTCACAATGTGTAAAATTATCTACTGGCTGAAAGCGACATCATAATGTATGCGTGTACCATGGATCCAGTATTATGATTCTGAACCCACTAGCGTTGGAATTTTATGTCGGAATTTTCTTATATTTTTCGATTTTACAAGCTTTTTATTAACTTGCAATATATGTATGTTTGGTTCAAATCTTGCAACTGAATTTTGAACTACTTCCTCTTATCCTACGAAGTTGAATTTTTACATGTTGGTTCAGTTCCAATGACAATGCATTTATATGGTAAGCATGACCTAAATCGACATCCAGGATTAGCTCCGGATAAAAAATTCTTTAACGGTTAACAGCACAGACATGAAATTTTGTGTACGCATTTTATTATGATAGTCGGTTTTAAGTTTACTTAGATATTTTTACTTTATAGTGTACTAGCTGTGTCCTGACGGCTCCGCCCGCGTAAGAAGTTTTATTCCAGTAATAAATACAGCCTATGCTACTCAGTAATAATGTAGCTTTCAAACGGCAAAAGAATTTTTGAAATCGATCTAGAAGTTTTTAAGTTTATTCGTTACATACAAAAATACAAATCTTTCCTCTTTATAATATTAGTATAGATAAAACCATTATTGTTGCCTATCTCAATGCGATAAAAAAACACATAAATATCACCTAAAACAACAATGAAAATCAAACTTAAAAAGTGCTCCCAATCAGCTATTTTGCTAAAGTTCACGAGCCGAGGATACCGCATTACAGTAGGCACTAGTCACTGAGCTAGCTACTACTTTGTCTACTATCTCGCTCACTCAAAGTAGCCGACATACCGCTGCGCCGCTGGGAAATTTCGACAAAGCTATAGCGACCAGTGCTTATGTATATAACAGATGCGTTATTAGGATGCGTTATTTAGACTAGTACTAGATTCATACCATGTACACATAAATACCCTTCCAAAGAATCGACTGACATTGCTTTATTTTTACCTAAGTCCAAAGACGACTCCATGGATTGACTCTGTTCTGACGACTATTTTTTCTAAAATATTATTTACGTTGTATGTTTTTATTTTTATTTTGTAGCTATACACACATACGTAGCCATAATTTTAATAGTTTTTTTCCCATTTTTAATAACTAAATATCACTCAGATCAAGATACAATTACTGTCGATAGCGCGCGGGAAATCCAATGACACAGACCCGTCGCTGACACTAGTCAGCAGCGGACTGAGGGAGAATTGATTGCATACAAAAACGCACGCGAACTAGCTTATGCCGTAAGGTCGTAACCGCCAAAACAGTATTTTTCGTTTAAAATAAAGACTATCGCTAATTTTATAAAATCGAATTATTATTTTGAAGTGTATGCTTATACTAAACTATATACAAAATATTGAGGTTGAAATCTGTCTCGTTTCTCTGTAAAATGAAAATCTGTTTTTGAAGAGCAGTTTTTGATATTTTTTCTGTGCTGTAAAAGTTACTCAATCATGTAAAGCAATTATAAAATTGATCTTAAGGACATGATAAATGAAGTGTATAAATATAAGTTCAGAATGTTTTGTAATTGCTGAGAAATATTAAAATCCCTGCCGCCAATATTTTCAATTCGTCGTCTTAAACACTGCGCGCCATCTTCTCGGGCCTGTTACTGGTCGGATGGTGGATTCCCTAACCCACCGCCCGCAGGCCACACACTAGGGTGGCCGGAGGTAGGTATACTGTTGTACCTGTTAGAATCATTTTGTTAGATAACGCACTGATGGGATTATTCCGAACGAATCACGTGTTTTTTTGCAAGTTGTATCGGATCGTAGAAAAGTTTCCTATCGGATCACATGATCTGATGCGATTACTTCGTAAGTAGAAAATTATCCCAACGGAACAAGTTTTGGTACACACTGTGGCCTTCAAAATAAATTAAATGTATTGAGTACCTACCGCACAACAACACCTAGTTACCGGTGACTCGAAAACCCGCGTTATTAAGGTGACTTTGTGTGTTATTTAGGATTCCGTACGTCAAGGTCAAAGTATTTATTTCAATTACGCACATAAAATGCACTTTTGAACGTAATAATTTACAAAAAAGAAATGAATTGATTCTAGTCGCCCCTTCCAAGAGGTAGTTTCGTATGGAGAAGAATGGGCAAGAAACTCCACCGTTACTCTTTTAAAATGTCTTACAATATTTTGCATAGGTACATTAATCTTCTTTTCGTGTGGTCAGTAACTAACCTGGTGTCAGAGTTTATGTCGCCCATGGGCTTTTGACTTGGCTTCACATGTCGTCGAGAAATCTGTCTCAGGCATGCCGGTTTCCTCACGATGTTTTTCTTCACCGTTTTTAAGCAACTGATAATTACCTATACAATACGCACATGAATTCGAAAAGCCAAAGGTGCGTGCCTTGGGTTCGAACTCGAGACCTATGACGTGGCAGTTCGACGGTCATTCCACTAGGCTATCACTGCATTTTACATTAACATTTTACATTATTTATACAATTATACGTTAAAAGGAAAAACGGAACCTTCATAAGATCACTTTTTTGTTTGTCCGTCTGTAACACAGGTTTATCTCAAAATCTGTGCAACGTAGGAATTGAGTATTTGGCATAATGTTAAGGTGTGTCCAGATCTGGCGAATGCGCCGCGAATGCACCGCTCGCGAGCCGCTTGCGAACTACGCGCGTGCATCTCATGTTCGTACGCAGCCCCTGCGCCGTCCGCGTGCCGCTCGCGCGCAAGCTACGCGCCGTACTCGAGCGGCGCAGGAGGTGCCCGCGTGCCGCCCGCGGTGCCTACCTAAGTGCCCGCGAAGATAGGAACGTAGGCTCGTAGTTCAAACGCGAAAGAAGCTATGTGCGCATGAGATGCGCGCGCGCTGCACGCGCGCCCCATTCAAGCCTTGCCGGAGTTGCACTAGAGTGGCGCACCAAACGTAGGCTGTAACCGCACGCGAGCAACATGAGCGCAGTTCGCAAGCGGTTCGCGAGCGGCGCATTCGCCAGGTCTGGACACACCTTTAGGTCTTGCTGACGCACACATAGAGAGACAGTCGGTGATTAGAAAAAAAAATTGGGGTTTATTTCGAACCAATGATAAAAAGTTTTAATAAATAAATCGTTTTAGGTGTCATATGAAAGAACGTCTTGTAAGGATTTGGAAAATATATTTTTTATAACTTTTGGTCAAGTGGTCAAAAGCTAAAAATTACTGTCCCCCACCGTTATTTCCTGGGTTTCGAAAGCTAGATTTTAGAATTTAATTGCGTTAGTGGATATTGAGTCATAGATTATCTGAAAACTAGGTTGTTTCGGCAACGTTAATGTTAACGAAAAGATTATTTTAAGAAAATAATTGTGGAACAGTTTAATTTGGCCTATGGACTGCTCATTGTTGGATGTACGGAACCCTATAGGTCATGGCTGACTAACACAACACCGCTTCCGTACAACACCCGTCTCTGCCTCAAATAGAGGTGACCGCTCGCTGTCCACGCTTCACACCGATAATTCAGCCCTCATCAAGCTGCCTCCCT
The DNA here is from genome assembly GCA_910594945.2 of Amphipyra berbera. NCBI lineage: Eukaryota > Metazoa > Arthropoda > Insecta > Lepidoptera > Noctuidae > Amphipyra > Amphipyra berbera. The sequence goes on from OU343145.1 coordinate 13,013,752, forward strand.
CCCAGGCCTCCCGCCAGCAACGTCCCAAGCCGATGTCCGAGTCCCATTAGGGGTCGTCGTTAGTGCTGTTGTTGCTAGTAGTCATGATGTTAGTAGTAGTAGTTAGCGTAGGTTAAGTATTTTACTCGTCCCCATTGGTTGGAGACCCTGCAGGTCTCGCCAATAACTGTCCGGTTACGTAGAAACGGTCCGCAAGATCTAAAAGCAGTCGACGAGAAAAACAAAATGCTGTCCACGCGGCGACAGCTCCCTCCCGCGCACCGTCATACAACTTGCTATAGCCGAGCGGCACGCTGGCCGCTCGCTTGAAGAGCGCGATAAGCGAGACGATAACCATCCAGTGGCTAGGCAAGCTAGCTTGCCGCGCGCTGTCAGCTATTTTAGATTGTCACTGTAAAGTGTATCTACAGAGCACGACTTTAAACTCATATTTGAATGTTCCTTCTTCTGCCGTGAGGGAGCGATATCGTATAAATGAGCCGTCGCCGAAAAGTCTAGTCTCTGACTAGACTTTTCCCAACAATGTTGGGGTCAGCTTCAAGTCGAACCAGATGCAGCTCAATACCTTTACTCGGAGCGACTGCCATCAGACCACCGCAACCCAGTTACAGAACAATGCCGATATTCTAAGGTTAGACCGGTTGTCAGACTTTCGGGCTTCTGACTTCCCGTAACGACTGTCATAGGTATTTGTATGACACCCGGGACCGACTGTTTAACGTGCTCTCCGAGGCACGAAGGGGTCTCGATGTGTAACGAACGGTCACCCATCCACAGACTGATCGCGGCTAGCACAGCTTAAACTCGCAAATCTAATGATCCGTGCGGTTGGTAAGTAGCCATAAGGCCCTCTCTCTTATAAGTGAGCTATATGACCTTTATTGTGCTAGTCCGACTCGCTCTTGGCCGGTAAACGTAGCCAATTTTTTTTTTTGCTTTTTGAATTTGTTACTAGCTTGTAATTTAATATTATAATTGGGGTGTTTGAGTGTGTGAGTTATACCTGTTGCTCAATGTATATATAAGTCGTAATTTTAATTACCTATGTAATCTATCATTCGAACCGCGGCTAACATAATGGGTCTCAAATCAATGATTAACAACTTCGAAAAATGGTTAGGTTTCGAAACTAAAATCAAATGGCCAATAACAATCACAATCATCAGTTATCATGTTTTTGTAGTGTACTGGTCTTGGCACTACGCTTTTCCCGTGAAAGTAAACACTTTTTTATTAGGTAAGTTCTTAATTTTTTACTATTTTCGCTGAATTGAGCCGGTGAGGCCCGTCGCGACGTCCCACCGCCGCCGCCGTCCCTAATCCACCGTGCTCACCCGCCGCCGCCGTGGATCCGGTCGTCTTCTCTGACTCCGCAGTAACACCTCATCAAGCTGTCTCCCTCCCAGTCCTCCCGTGAGCAACACCCTAAGCCGAGGTCCGAGTCCCATTAGGGGTTGCCCTTAGTGCTGTTGTTGCTCGTAGTCATGATATTAGTAATAGTAGTTAGTTATTTTACTCTTGTCCCCATTGGTTGGAGACCCTTCAAGTCTCGCCAATAACTGCCCGGTTACGTAGAAACGGTCCGCAAGACCATCTAAAAGCAGTCGAAGAGGAAAAAAAAGCTGAATTGATTTATACAGGGTGTAAACAAAGTCATGTAATTCCTTCAAAACTCGTGATGTAGGTACTGTTGACGTAGATTAAACCTGAGTGATATACTTTTGGATTTCAAAAAAAAAACAGGAAGTATAAATGTGTTTTTAACGTGAGGCATTTTAGCACCCCGAGTGACATGCGCGGCTATAGCTCGCCGTGCAGTCCTTAACTCGGGGCGCTAAAATGCCTCACGTTAAGAACACTTGTTTACTTCTTGTAAGTCATTTTTATTAACCCCCGACGCAAAAAGAGGGGTGTTATAAGTTTGACCGCTATGTGTGTCTGTCTGTCTATCTGTCTGTGTGTGTGTCTGTCTGTGGCACCGTAGCTCTTAAACGGGTGAACCGATTTGAGTGCGGTTTTTTTTATTTGAAAGCTGGTTTTCTAGCAAGTGATCTAAGACATGTTTTATTAAAATCGGTTCAGCCATTTCAAGGTTATCAGCTGTTTTGTTAGCTGTGGTAGGGTTCTTAGACGCATAATGTGTATTACTTTACATTCAAGCATACGTGTGAAATAAAATTTGAAACACTCATGTATGCTATATAACCATGCAAGATTATGAAATTCTTGGTCTGATGCTGCAGCCAGGATAACCAGCACACTAGTACACTCTTGAAAAAATAATAGCAAATATGTATATGTAGTGTTTGGATTCGTTTTGATCAGTATTTGATTCTACATACAATGCAATGGTGTAAGGAGAAACACAAAATAATTAGTCAATTACTATGTCATGTATACATAGAAGTTAACAATAAACATATGAATAATTGTACACGTTAAACAAAGAATGCGAGTTCACACTGAAATCTTAATTTATGAAATATATATTTACTTAACAATTTACGTGCCTTTTTGCCAAAAGTAAGTTAAAATTTTTTAACTTAATACTAAGTTCAAAAAGTTTAAAATAAAAATTAAATTAAACATTTAAAAAACCCCCGACGCAAAAAAAACGATCTTTTAAAAAGTGAAAAATAATAGTATCGTTGAGCCATCAAATTCGATTGAGTAACACCTACATATTTTAATTACAGAAATTGATGGATGGCACGATAAGGTTTGTTCATTGAAATGGCGATATAATATCACGTCGGGGTACCGCTAAGTAAATTAGCTAGCTAGTAAATTAATAGATGGTCAATTAAATGAAGGGTCTGACTTACTTTAGCGGTACCCCGACGCGGTATTATATCGCCATTTCAACGAGCAAACCTTATCGTGCCATCCATCAATTTCTGTAATTAAAATATATAGGTGTTACTCAATCGAATTTGATGGCTCAACGATACTATTATTTTTGACTTTTTAAAAGTTCGTTTTTTTTAATCCAAAAGTATCCCGTTCAGGGTTAGTCTGTCAGCTTTATATCACGAGGTTTGAAGGAATTACATGATTTCGTTTACATCCTGTATACCCGATTTGGCAATAAAAAATGCTATCATGGGTAAACAAAACTATTAATTTATTTTATTTATAGAAACCGGATACATGATTCATGTATTTCCATAGTTTTTTTTTTACAATGTGTTTGACGCAGTATTTGGGAATACTGCGTCCATGGTGTAAGTGGGAGAAGATCAACTGAAGGGGTCACGATTTTCAGCACTGCGGTAGTGATTCGACAGAGAGTGTCTCTGAATAAGGATATTGGTTTTTCTCTAATTTGAAGAATTGTTCCGCCTAGCCTTTTCCTAACTATATTGTGGTCAGCTTCCAGTCTAACCAGATGTGGTGAATACCAGTATTTTACACAGAGCGACTGCCATCAGACCTCCGCAACCCAGTTACTAGGAAATGTCGATATCCTATTTCCTGGATAATCTCCTGGAAGCCGCAGAGCTTGTCATATTCGTCTCATAGCACAAGGATTTCACAAGCTCTGACCACAACACACAATATTAGCTAAACAATCATCCATTACATAATTACAGACTCCACTTTGAAATTCCTAATTATTGCGTAATTTTAGCAAATAAATTATGTAGTCCATAATTGACAGCTGCGCGCACAGATAACAAAAGTCTGCGTGAGCGACGGTGTCGACGCCACGAAATGATGCTATATTTAATATTATATATCATACTGTCTCACATGATTCTATTTAATGCGTATTTTATCTATGTTCATATATTGAGTTTATTTATATCTTTTTACTTGCTGCACCGGTGGACGTCATCATGTCAACGCCGGCTGTCGCTGAAAACCAGCGCTGTGGCTCTGTCTCGCACGTGAGACACAGCATTATGCTGAGCGATGGCCGTTTTGCGCGGATGTGACGCATATTTTTCCCCAAGCTTATAGTCAGTTTTGTTACTTTTATTTTATTTTGTGCGTCATGTTGGCGCGAATAAATAACTTTTCTTTCTTTCTTTCTTTTCTTTCATATCCTAAGGTTAGATCTCTTGTCAGACTTCCAGACTTTTGACTACCCGTAACGATTGTCATAGGTATTCGTATCACACCCGGGACCGACTGTTTAACGTACTCTCCGAGGCACGGAGAGGTCTCCATGTGTAACGAACGGTCACACCCATCTACAGACTGACCGCTGCCGCAGCTTAACCTCGCAAATCGTATGATCCTCACAATTGTTTTTAAGGTTCCGTACCTCAAAAGGAACCCTTAAGGGATCACTTCGTGGTCCGTCTGTCTGTCCGTCAATACCATTTTTCTCAGGAACGCGTGGAGGTATTAAGTTAAAATTAATACTAAATACCCAAGTCTGCAATCCCTTGGAGCTGTGAAAAAATTAAACTTTTATTATAATACCAGAAGACAGTCTTCTTCTAAGGCTGTCTATTCAAAACTAAAATCCCTTAAGCCGCGTTCCCACTTTGTCGTGACGACAGATAGTCGTGTAGTTTTAAGCAGGGCCGGACTGCAACCTGAAATCGGCCCGGGCATCTGAGAGACGGTCGGCCAGTGCTGGCAAAAAAAAATCACTCCCAAGTGATTATACGGGCGACGTTTTTTTTTTGACGTTCCCCTCACTTTTTCGATTTCTCCATCTGTGTGATCAGCCCATCAGGCCACACCGGCTCATCGGGCGTTTGCCCGATGTCGTGGCTTATATATATAAATGGAGGTGTTCACATATAAGACGACACGATTAACTGTCGTTCACGACTTGTTTTTGCAGTGACGACAGATTGTCGATTCAATAGAAACGGCTAACACGACAGTCGTCCAACGATAAATTTATCGTCACAACATCGTAATGTGTCGTTTTTACGACTATCTTTCGTGGCCACGATAAAAATATCGTCTCGTAGTAGCTTGCTACTGATTAACAAATGACAAAGCAACTGGTCGCGATCCAATGGGAACAGCTAGATACGATAGTCGCTAAACGATAAAAAAAATTGACGACAAATAGTCGTTATAATGGGAACAGCTACATGCGACAGTCGTCCAACGATAAAGGACATTGCCAATCTATGTATGGAAGTTGGACCAAGTGCTGCCCAGAATGAACACATAGTGCATTTTGTTCCTCAGACCAACACTAATCAATAAACCGAAGGAACCAAGAGAAAAAAATTGTTTCATTGTGAATTATTTATTTGCAAAAAAGAACGTAATAATTATTTTCAGTGTATCTGTGAGCACATTACACTACACCCGCCGTCGCCCGGCATACCGTCCTCGCCGGCGAGACCCGTCGCGACGTCCCACCGCCGCCGCCGTCCCTGATCCACCGTGCTCACCCGCCGCAGCCGCGGAGCCGGTCGTCTTTTCTAACTCCACTGTCACACCGTTAATTCAACCCTCATCAAGCCGTTTTCCTCCCAGTCCTCCCGCCAGCAACGCCCTAAGCGGAGGTCCGAGTCCCATTAGGGGTTGCCTTTAGTGCTGTTGTTGCTAGTAGTCACGATGTTAGTAGTAGTAGTAGTTAGCTTAGGTTAAGTATTTTACTCTCGTCCCCATTGGTTAGAGATCAGTCAGGTCTCGCCAATAACTGCCCGGTTACGTAGAAACGGTCCGCAAGACCATCTACAAGCAGTGGAATAGAAAAAAAAACACGGAGCGCGGGATTGTATGTCAAACCGCCGTAGAAGTCTGACCTTCATTGTCTGACTAGCTAGTCCTTCTTATATTCTGATCTAGTGTGAATTATATTGTGACTTGCTCATGTTACTAACAACTAACCCAAATACAAGTACCTACTCTCAGTGGTGGAGAGTCTATGTTGGTTTATTTACCAAATACCCGCTTTGCCTTGTGATAAGCAGACATTAGTCTGAACTGTAATGCTATACTCATTTCTATCCAATTCTATAAACGGTGTGTCTGCGACATATACAATAATGGCATGGTGCAAGCGAGACACACAATAGCAGGTTTTTGAGTTTGGCGTGCTACGAGACAAGAATCTGTTAGATGTGGATTTATTTAATTTGGTGAGAAAAACATCTCTTAAACATGATTTAATGAAAAATAATTATTAACAACAAAACTTGTTTTTATGTGGTTCTCCTGGAGCCAATTTTATTTTTATTATTAATTAATGCTACGATACCACTGGAGCTACATTCACTCCTGGGCAGCGTTTGGTCCAGACCCTGTCAATGTCCTTTATAGTCACGACAGAGTAGAAATGCGCCCTTATAAGTAATCTATCAGTACTTGTATAAATCAATCGAAAGAGCGGTTGTTTCTAACACAAGTAATTAATTGCTTAAAAGAAGACTCCTAACACTGTAATGTAATATGTTCATAAGTTACTGAATTTTTATATTTTTATTACGTCAACGCGATCCAAAGACACGGCCGTTTATGTCGCATATTTTGACACTCGCAAGGGAATCAGAACCTATAGTGTACTTCCCGTTGACCGATAATCATGAAATTTAGTAAGAAGCTGTCTTATAGCACAAGTAAAGGGAAAAATCCGAAAACCGTAAATTTGTAGTTACATCAAAAAAAAAATACGGAAGCCTCGGTGCGCGAGGCCGACTCGCACTTGGCCGGTTTATTTATTAGCAATTAGCCACGAGCCCCTCACGAAGAGTAGGTATCTCGTTTGACTAATAATCATGGTTTTTGTTTCAGCTTCCTTAATGGTTGCTTTTTCTGGTATGGGAGTCACTTGTGGAGTCCATAGATTGTTCACGCATAGAACCTACAAAGCAAATACAGCACTTAAAATATTTCTTGTATTTTGTTATTTTACGGCTGGTCAGGTGAGCGCATATACTAATTTTTCTTCATGTTTCTAATTCATCATCCTCTTGCCCTTCTTGATCGGTACAGCATGTCTTTTTACCCGACTGCCAAGGAAGGGTTATGTTTTTCGCGCATATCTTGTATGTATGTATGTTTGTAAATGTCTTTATTACCTCGTATCTTCCAAACGGCTGGATGGATTTCGACAGTTAAGGTATCGTTATATTTATCTTAAAAAATCAAGTGTCCTTAGATAGGAATTTGAAAAAAAAATGGCGGAATTTTGGCTAGAAAAAAAAACTAAACTAGAAAAATAAACTTAATGCGAGTATTTTACTTGGGCTTTCAGTTCATAATATAGTCTGTTAAACCGAAGTAAAGTTTACTTAGTTTATAAATTATTTTAATGTTGTTTTCTATTCTCAATCTTGTTTCGCTGTTTTTAATGCATTAATTTTAAATATATTTTTTTCCAGTCGGCTATTTGATATTTTTAATTATTTATATTATTCTTCCAACCATCTCTGTGAGCCGTCATCTTAGTACTCACTGCTTAACCATACATCTTCCACATTCATCCATCCATTTTGAAACGGTTTTAATTAGCTTCACTTCGTATATTTGTTTGTGAGTTTCAAATTTTGCGACAGAATTTTCAACTATGTCTGCTTAATAGCGGGCTCACACGGTTCGATTTTAGTAGATCAACATTTATTTTCTTGATCAACAAAAGTTGAAACGTTTTGTTCCTTCAAATTGATTCAGTTTGATTGAAAGTCTGTTCAGATGGTTCAAATCACATGCGATTTGGCAGTTGATCAACTAGAATCGAATCGTGTGAACCTGGTATAACTGATTCTCTTGAAACTTCGTACATAAATTCAATTCCCATGCCATTACCAACCTGATGCTGTAGGGGTTCTGCAAAATAAAACCGTATATTTTTGATTACAGAATACCATTTACCAATGGGTACGCGACCACCGCGTTCACCACAAGTTTAGTGATACGGAAGCTGACCCACATAATTCGAAGCGTGGCTTCTTCTTTTCACACATTGGATGGCTTATGTTGGAAAAGCACGAAGAAGTTAAGAAACATGGCAAGAAGATTGATATGAGCGATATCGAAAATGACAAAATTATCATGTTTCAGACCAAGTAAGTTTAAAATTCTTTATCAGAGCGTAAGGTTGTTCCTACTACCGGTTGTGGAGGGGCTCGTGGCTAATTACCAACTGCGTGGATCATCCGATTTGCGAGGTTAAGCTGCACTTGCCGCGGTCAGTCTGTGAATGGGTGACTGTTCGTTACACATCGAAACCCCTCCGTGCCTCAGAGAGCACGTTAAACAGTCGGTCCCGGGTGTCATACGAATACCTATGGCAGTCGTTACGAGAAGTCAAAAGTCCAAAATTCTGACACCTGATCTAACCTTAGGATATCGGCATTGCCAATTAACTGGAATGCGGAAGTCTGATGACAGTCGCTCCATGTTAAATACTGATATTCAGCTTTATCTGGTTAGACTAGAAGCTGACTCCAACGTGATTGGAAAAAGGCAAGGTAGAACGGTAGGTTATTCCGACTAATAGCCGATTCCTCTAATTTACGTAGCGTTAAAATCTTTCGGGCACCTCTGACCCACGGTGTGTAAATGACAAAATTATTTTAACAGGTACAATATGCTCTTAACACCTTTCTTCTGCTATATCCTGCCGCTGATGCTGAACGTATATCTGTTGAACGAAGAATGGAAGTGCGCAGTGGCTTGGCAATGGTGTATAAAATATGCGTTTTTTTTACACGCTGAGTTGACTGTCAACAGCGTTGCTCATATTTATGGATATAAACCATATGACAAGTAAGTCTACATATTTTTTAGCATTGACAAACTTGATTGAACAACCAATGAGAGGCGCTCATTATCGCGCCAGTATAATTTTTACTGCATGAACAATAAACATTAATTGTGGTCCTGAAGTCGCACTCAGCTCGGAAGTGATTGGTTTTACGAAGTTTGCCGATGCGACATCTTAGTTGTGTCATACTATATCTAGGTCTAAGCTGCCGTGCTGACTATACAACTACGAATTTCACATTTGTTGTTCATCATTAGGCTGGACATCCACCAGAGCTGTGCGAGGAAAATGTGCGCTGCGAAAATGTGTAGCGAGGATGTGTAACTGTGTGACCCTTTCCACCAGAGCTGTGCGAGGAATGTGTAATGCGTAATGTGTTAATGTGTACAAATGAGCCGTGCGAGGATAGGTAGCGGACTCTTTTCGAATAGGGTGGTATGGCGGGAGCGATACACATTCCTCGTAACACATTACTAGCAACACATTTCTCGCTACACATTCCTCGCAACACATTCCTCGCAACATATTTCTCGCTTGTTTTGTATGAACAAAAAACTCGCACTGCTAGACCCATATCCACCAGAGCTGCGCAGAGCGAAGCTAGGTAAATGAAGTGATTCTATTGGTGCTTACAAAACACATTCCTCGCTACGCAGCTTAGCACAGCTCTGGTGGATGCTCAACCTTAGCACGGTAAGATAATTAGCGTAGAATTGTACTTTTTAACCGGCTTAAAAAATAGATTCTCAACTACACTATATACAAGGCGAGTTTTGGGAGGACTGGAGGGTCAAACCCTAAACAATTATTTCTCACGCCTGCGCCTCAGCTATTATTTCTTGTTCTATTATAATAGCAGTGATAGCTTAGCGCTCAAGCGCTTGCCTTCCATGCAGGAGCTTAAGTTTGATCCCGACCCGTACCTCTGACTTTTGTAATTCATGTGCCGATCAGAATTTGATCATCACTTGCGTTAACGGTGAAGCATCGTGAGGAAACATGCACACCTGAGAGGGCTCCAGAAAGCTCTCGATAGTGTGTGTAGTCTTCCAACCAGCATCAGGCCAGCGTGGTGGACTAAGGCCTAAAATCCTTCTAATTCTGAGAAAAGGCCCGTGCTCAGCAGTGGGACAGTAATGGGCTAATTATTTGTTATATTGCTTGCCGCCGCTTCAAACTCGCCTCGTCTTTGAAGTGTGCAGTGAGCGACTGTTCTGTGAAAATACGTGACAGACACAATAATTAACATTCTTTTTCATAAATTTCAGCAACATCAAACCAGCAGAATCAATATTCGTCTCAATACTGACATTCGGAGAAGGTTACCACAACTACCACCATACGTTTCCCTACGATTACAGAGCATCTGAGTACTTCGATTTCATCAACTGGTCTACCTTAATCATCGAGTCGTGGGCAAAAATGGGATGGGCGTATGATTTGAAAGTAGCCAGCCCAGAGTTGATAAGCAAAGTGAAGAAGAAGTTAGGTGATGGAACTGACGCAGACAGTTTTGATAAATGTGATTATTAAAATATAAAGTTGACTCTAATAAAACCTTTGTTTAAAAGAAACAATACAAATCATATGAGCTGTTACCGTCCAATAGCACTCGTACCGGTCATATCAAAGATTTTTGAGAAAGTGATCCATGACAGTATCTATAATTACTTTGAGACAAATAATTTACTTTGTAATGAACAAGTTGGCTTTCGTAAAAACAAATCGATAGATATAGCAGTATATAATTTTCTCCACACTGTATTAACTCATATGGATAAGGGTAAACAAACATGTGCATTATTTATGGACCTTAAAAAGGCCTTCGATTATGTGGACCACAAAATACTGCTAAATAAGTTATACGCCTATGGGGTGAGAGGAAACATCTTTGATCTGATTCAATCTTACTTAAGTAATATAACGCAAATAACACAAATAACAAGGATTTTTCCTTTTGCAAAGAAAGTGATAAACCATTCATCAACATGTAGACAAGTTACGTCTGGCGTTCCACAAGGAAGTGTACTGGGTCCACTTCTATTCATTATATATCAACGATCTTCCGAAAGCGTCAAAGTACAACACAATTCTATTTGCTGATGACAGTACAGTACTATTTACAGGAGATAATAAGGCACACATGGAACCTGAGATAAATATAACTTTAAGTAACATTATAAATTGGTTAACATCAAATAATTTACATATTAATCTTAGCAAAACAAATCTCATGACATTCAGAAGTAAAGTAAATAAAATAACAAACATGAATATTAATTACCTAAACAATAAGATACAAGAAGTAGACGTTACAAGATTTCTAGGTGTAAAAATAGACAACAATTTAAATTTTAAGGAACATATCAACACATTATGCACTAAATTGAATACTTTTTCTTATGCACTGTTTAAGCTTAGACAAACGGTCAGTAGCTCAACTGTCCTTACAGCCTATAACGGCTATGTTGCACCTATTCTAAAGTATTGTGTTATTTTTTGGGGAAACTCCACTGAAAAAGAAGCTGTTTTTAAAGCGCAGAAGAAATGTATACGTGCCATAACTAATATAAAGCTGACTGATAGCTGTAGACCATTCTTCTTAAAATTAAACATTCTGACATTACCATGTATATATACAAGGTTAGTCGGAAAGGGGGTACTAACCCGAAAGCCACTTATAGTATCACTGATGACTGTTTTATTGCAGGTGTTATAATTTCTAAATACGCATATTTTTATTTCCATACAAAAGTAAATAAATATTATTTATTTCAAAAACTCCACAACCCTGACTTTTTTATCTATTCAAAAATGGCCGCGCACGTGGTCGTCGGTGCCTAGCCGCTCGGCGGTAAAACACAAAGCACCGGTAGGTGCCTACGAACGCTGCGCCGCTGCGCCGGCGCCGAAATCGTAGGTTACTATGGTACTGTGTATGAGGGTGTGTGCATGTGTGTGTCGTGTGTCGGAACATATCATTATCATCTAGGAACTTACCATTTCTGATGTTGACGCTGTTCTCGGCCAACGAAAACGTCACACACGTGTCGTCTTAATATCAAATAGGTACTTAAAAACACAAGAAGCACTTTTGTTTATTAACTACTACTGTATGTACGTAGGTAACCTACCTAGGAATGAAACAATCACCAGTTTTATGTACTTATGTTAACACTTAATTAATCTATCACCACGGACACTACAAGAAAGGTTAATTTCGAATTGAAACACAAGAAGCACTTGATATCACTGTTTCAAGGCATAGCCACCACAAATGGATCTCCACCGCTACAAAAAAGGTTCAATCTGCCACACTTATCGCTCGATTTACAAGGTCGCGCGCCGATGTACCTACGAATGCGATCGCGATATCTACCATAACATCTACGGATTGCTCATGATGCTCTCAAACGGAGATGCTACTCTTAGCCGCATCTAGTCTTCATTGTTCGTCAGCGTAAACCATAATAATTATCCTTAACGTGACTCCACAAGCAAAAGTCCAGCGGAGTCAAGTCCGGTGAGCGAGGTCTGGCTACAGGATCGCCACGACCGATCCACACGGGGAATCGCTCATCCCAGTACGCTCTGCAGCTGCTGCTGCGAGCATAATGAGCCGGAGCGCCACGCGGCCCGTCGTACTGGAACACAGTCCTCGAACTCGATCAAAGGGAGGACGGTTACAATCATCACGGTACAAATCACGGCCCGCCAAGAGCACACCATCACAACAACCAATAAACATCACCATGTCGTAATACTTCGTACCTATCCCTATACGTACTCAGTCGATATTTTAGAAACAACAAGAAATAATACCACGACTCGCGTAAACAATCAAAACATCGACTGTTTCCCGGGAAGCGTTGCAAGCGACTAAAAAATCTTAGAATAATAAATAACGGAAATAAAATGTTTAGGCTAACATTGCATTTTAGAGATGCGCAATGTTAATCCCCTTAAGAATTTAACAACTGATTTGAATTTAGTAACTTTTTGGGATCTACCCCTACGTCATACGGGATTCGAACACACATAAGCGTTGGGTCTTGGGTTAGCAATAGGAAGCTGATGAAACTGATTTACTTTAAGTTTGAGAGGATGAAACCTCAAATGGTCGCAATGTTTTTCTTTTGTAGTACTCCATAACTGTAAGCAGCATCTTACATGTCAAAATGTAAACAAAGTTATGAAATACGATACCACAAATTAATAAATCTATCTCGTTGAGTTCATGTGTTTTCAAAACTTAGTGCATACCTACATTTCTTAGTACCTACACACAAACTAAGTACGTACGTTAATAATCATTAACTTGTTAGTCTTGTGGCGGCATCTATCACCTCTATCTTCCATAGTCTAACTAAATGACTGACATACATGTTACAATAAACTTACAATATTCACGCATTTCCAAAAAAAACAATGTATTGAACCCACCTCTAAAGCGGCAAGCAGACGAAATACAACAGACAAGCCTACGTACTTTAATAATCATTAACTTGTTAGTCTAACTAAATGACTGACATACATTTTACAATAAACTTACAATATTCACGTATTTCCAAAAAAACAATGTACTGAACCCACCTCTAAAGCGGCAAACAGCCGAAATACAAAAGAGTCTAGGCAAAAGCGCGCCGCGTGCCGCGCTGTCTCGGCGGCATCTCTTTGACAATGTTTTCACTACATTTCGGGGAATTGTGACGTCATATGATTATTTATTGCAGAAGCGACATCGTGCTGTAAGTTTATTTTTGACGGTTTGTTTGTGATAGATAATAACTTACTTATTGTACTGCAAGGCTGTAATTAATCGGGATAGTTTTCAGTGTAGGATAGATCATATGGAATTACGTGCTTTAGTGATCAAAACCTTTGATATCCAAGTTGAAAGTTTTTTATTGCCTGTTATTATGAATATTCTAGGCAGGTAGGTAGGTACAGGGAACTAAAATATCAGGTCAATTCGTTTTACACAAAAATATGCCGATAAAATTAGTCTAACAGAGAAATGCAAAATACTTTGAGGTGCAAAAGATTTTTAGGTACCTACCTATTATAATACGCGATTGCGAATCGTCGTGTCTGCGCTTTATTTAGTCACGATTACCTATAATTCTGAGAAATGCTTCGAAAATGCGAGGGGAAAAGTCGGCCTTTTTGTATTTAAAATATGACCTCAAATGTAAACACAGCTGATGATAGGGTTGGCGTAGCGTATTTTTAATGAAATCTTTGAACAGCTATATCTCTAAATTTATAGACTTTTGGGGAAAGTTGTAGAACAAAAGTTATCCCTTATTATGGGTACTTTAACACCCTTTCGGCTTAGTACCCCCTTTCCGACTAACCTTGTATATTAGAGGTTGTATTATTTGTTAAAAAAATGCAAACTACTTCAAAAAGCTAAATAGCAAGAGACATAAGTTCAAATATGTTTACCAGAAAATAAGACAGCATTACTAAATCTATATATATAAAAGGAGAAGCTGACTGACTGACTGATCTATCAACGCACAGCCTAAATGGCTGGGGTTAGAAACTTGAAATTTTGACAGTAGGTTCACTTTGTGACGTAAACATCCACTAAGAAGGGGTTTCTCGAAACTCAACCCCTAAGGGGGTGAAATAGGGTTTTTAAGTTTGTATGTAAGTCCGGCATTTTTGAAGTAAGAAGCTTGAATTTAACTAGTAAGGTTTTTGGTTAGAAATAAACCTATTACTTGTTTGAGCATTTTTGGAAATTCAACCCTTAAAGTGGTGAAATAAGTGTTGAAAGTTTGTATGAGAAATTTGGTACTTTTGAAGTAAGAACCGTGGGGAGAAACTGACCGACTGGCTGACTAATCTAGCAACGCACAGCCTAAACCGTTGGGGATGATAAAAGACGGACGTTTTGGATTTTAAAATGTCACTTTAAAATTGGCTTAACGAGGATTTCAAACTTCACGCAAGCGAAGCTGCGGGCAAAAGCTAGTAAAAGTATATTATGTATGGCTCCACGTATTTATAATCATTTACCAAACTCGGTCCTCTCCATTATTGATATAAACATATTTAAAAACAGTATTAAAACATTGTTAGTAAAAAAAGCATATCGGGGGGCACGGCAGTGCCCCCGCCAAGTCGAGCGCGAAGCAAACACTGCCTTACCATCCTTTACTGGAACCATTTCGCCGCATTTTCAGGCCCCTATTTGAGAACCTCTGGATAAGACCAGAACGCAGAAAGTTTCGTCATCCAGTAAGCTATAATCAGATACTTAAAATCCAAAATTTCAAGTCATTTAGTTCTGAAGTTAAGCGAAAGCAAAGTTTCGCATTTATGACACTCACTCACTCATGATCATCAGAATAGAACTAGTACTTCCCATAAACTCAGAGAGCTGACATTTTGTACAGAGTTAGGGTTTAATGGCCACATAAAGGGAAAACTACAAAAACTAGGATAATCGAAGATCTGGAGTACCTGGTGACCCTGATTAGAAAACACAAGAGCCCAACCAAATTATTAGAGATCGACATACCGCCTTTACAAAAAATATTCAACTTGGTAGGCCGCTTCATTTGATGTCAAAAATCGAAGGTCTGAAGTATCTGACGAAGAACCCTCAGCTGGTCTCAGCTGTATTAGAGATATGGGAATGTCTCCTTCTACTATTGGTACATAAAAAAATCGACTGTCATTGCAAAAATCCAGCGTAGTGGGACACATCTTCTAATCTAATTTAATCTAGCCTATAGCGTCCCACTGCTGGCCGAATGCCACCCCTTCTGCTTTTAATACGCATATAAATAAAATTAAAGGAAAACTCTGGATAAGACTAGACTAGCTTTTATACTTATACTTACAAGAAGAAATAGTCGAACGATTAACTTTATTCTACTCGAACATTACACAAATTAAATAAACAAATTACACTAAAATATTAATTTCGCTCAAAATTTGGTCAAAATATAATGCATTGGACTAAGAGTGGCGGTGATACCCGCACACGTCGCTAGATAGCGCTGACTGTATATTAAAACGCGCTTAAGTTTGTTTTTCCGATAACCTTATATGGCGAAGTGGCAACCGGCCGCGTTACAGTCGTTTACGACATTCTTCTAATGCGCTTGAAAACGTTTGCCAGGGATTAGGAGGGATTATTTGCATTTCTTTGATTTCGCTTATTATTTCGTGAGGTTTGCTAAGGTTAATTAGCAGGTTGTTATTATAACAATTCGAAGATTTGAATAGGTTAGGAATTTTATGATTAGTGACGGATTACTGATTATTACTTAATTATTAGATTTAAAAGAAGTTTTAATTGAATACTTTATTTAATTGTTCAAGTTATAGTCAAAATTTGAGATCATACCCCGGGCATACGTGTACAGAGAACAATTCCCAATCTGTGTGGCGTATGCCCTAACAATTCACAAGAGCCAAGGTCTAAGTCTAAAAAATGCCCTCATCGACATTGGCACCTCCATATTCTCTTGTGGCCAAGCCTACGTGATGCTTTCACGTGTAACCAATCTTCGTGGGGTGCACCTCATAAATGTTGACTTCAAGAGTATAAAAGCTCAAGCATCAGCGATCACCGAATACAACCGGCTTAGGCGTAAATACCGCGCCGATCTTTCAGAAATTAAACCGTCTAAACCGTCTAAAAGAATAAATAATGAACGCGAATGGGCAATACGAAAAACTGTTGCTACTGTACAAGAATCAGAACCGGAAAAAAAGAAAAGAAAGATTTGTAATAATAAAAAAACTACTCCTAAAAAGAAAAAACTGTGTCAAATAAGAAAATCTAATAAAATAAATCAATAGTTACATTCCTACAAAAAGAAGTGAAATCCCACCAAAAACATTCTGTAAAAAACTAGCCAAGTCTCGATGGAGCTGCTTGTTTATCTCTAAAAAGTAATGAAATCTAGACAAAGTCGTGCCAAGTCTAAGGTTCCTTACTGCGATTTCTTTATTATTATTTTAGTTAATGTGTGACTTGGCCGTTGAAGAGTACACAAGAGTACAAAATCAGGTGCTCCATAACACCATTGCACCAATCTGTCGCCAGAACCGCTACCCATTGACGATGGAAAATTGCCACTTGGAAAACGTTGATTCAATAACCAGTCAATTGTACCTAGGCTTGATAAAGCTGCGTATTTCAATAATACTTATGTATAGGCGAGCCTAAAACAAACAGTATAAATTTTATTTTCCAGTACAGACGGACTTCTAATCATTGAAAGAAGTCCGTCTGTACCTGTCCCGTTGACTTGTACCCACTAACGGATAAAGAATGTTCAACGGCCAAGTCACACAACATTAACTATAATAATAAAGAAATCGCAGTAAGGAACCTTAGACTTGGCACGACTTTCTCTAGATTTCATTACTTTTTAGAAGTAAACTAGCAGCTCCATCGAGACTTGGCTAGTTTTTTACAGAATGTTTTTGGTGGGATTATTCTGTAACTGAATATTTACAGGATAAACTTTTGTAACTCTACTTTTACTGTCTTTTCTATTAACATTGGTATCTAGGTATTCATAGGTACCTATTTTGTAATTTTGCATGCCTCATGGTAGGATATGGCTAATGGTCACTATTGTTTGTATAAGAGCTTTTGTACCCATATTCGTAAATTAATAAATGATTTGATTTGATTAAAACAAAATGGAGCCGTAAGTCTGTTTCTGTTTGTATGGACATTTTGATTCAACAAAATTTTCTCTTATTTACGTCTCTGTCTTATTTTGTGAGAGTTCAAAGATAGAAATCTTCTTCTTCTTCCTGCCCTTATCCCACACTAGGTGGGGTCTTTAAGTTAGTTAGATATTGGTTGGAGACCCTTTAGGTCTCACCAATAACTGCCCGTTTACGTAGAAAAGGTCCGCAAGACCATCTACAAGCAATCGAATAGGAAAAAAACGCTAAATTATATTCCTTACGATGGATAGACAATATTTTTTTTTTTTTAAATGAGTTTATGCACCGCAGACATTTCGTCCGCGCTCTTTTTTGCTGTTATTTAATTGTTTACTTTTTATTTTATTTTACTTATTTGATACTCCTGTATCGGAAATACAACATGTATTATTTATATTACTATAAATATTACTTATTCTACTTAAGCTATGCGAGTCCATCACATTATATATATGTTTACTTATTTAATATTATTATTATTGATTTTTTTTTTCTTATAATATACACATTTACATTATTTCGTTGTTACTGGTGGTACATGCATTGACTCAATAAAGTCGATGCATTTATTTATTTTACTTTAATTAAAACGGTCTTAGACCAATTACAATAATTAAAGATAGAAAAATGAACAGGAATGGAAGAAGATACATACAAAACAATGGAACGAAAAATAATGATTAAAAAAAAATATATATATATATATAACAATATGAGACACCTCTTTCACACAGCCCTCACAATGCACCTGACAATTTATTCTTCCATTCATCCGCAAACAGATCACGTACAATTATAAATATTTTATAACATAAAATAACTAAAAAGAGAATTTAAAACGTTCGTGATACATTCCTCTCGCAGTACTCCAGGCATTCCGATAAAATCACCTTCCATTCATCAGCAAACACATCAAAATTCGGTCTGGCGTCCAGGAGAGCATTGAGTGCGGTTAGACTTCGCGGTATGGGTGATCGTGAACGAGCCACAGTACGACATATCGGAACAACAAACAGTTTATGTTTTCTGTTCCGACGGTAATTATTGGGTACAAACAATCGGCACAACTCACTCTCTGCATGTACCGGCAGGCATCATTTTGACATGCAGGTATAACTTAGCTATGCGCTGATGCATGCGACGACTCAATAGAGTCGATGCCTGCATCAGCACACACACTTAAGACTATATTACTACTATAAATATTATTTAATGATTTTAATTTTACATGCTATAGTTGATAACGCAGAATGCATCATCAACATAATTATGTTATGGTTTGTTTGATTTCTTGGTATCTCTCATGGAGATACCGGGATGCTGAGGGCATTATTACATTTATTACAAATTTTATTTTTATTTTATTTTTACACATTTAGGTTTTTGGAGTTGGTATTTAGGCATTTTTATTACAAGGTGTTGGTTAGGGATTTTTGGATTTGCCAGCCAGGGATTTCGCGGCTTTGAGCAGAGCTTCCACGACAGCTGCGTCTCGGTGCTGCATGGCCGTCTTTAGATTGTAGTCGACGACCGTTTTGGTTGGTGCACCCATTGCTCGTTTTGCGAAGCGGCCTGTGGCGTCATCGGCGTCGTCGGTGTAATAGACGCAGCTGACTGTGTGTCTCGATATCGCCACTACCGCATGGGAAACGCTGTCGTGGATCTTGAGCCTCTTTGTCTTGGTGTTTATGACAATGACATGGTCGTATCTCAGTCCCTGAGCCTCGTGTATGGTTAAGACGCGATAGACCATATTGGGTAGGCAGAGTTCTATACCCTATTCATGGAACGAAAAAATAGAATGTAAACAACATTTGACTGTTAAATTTATCTAGAACATTACTTAATTATTATTCTATTCACAAATAATATGATGATTCCATTAATTTCATTAATGATGACTGGTTTGGTTCGTAATATTGTAATTTCTTTATTATAATAATGAAACACGTTATAATTATTATAAACTAGCGGCCCATCCCGGCTTCGCACGGCTGGTAATTTTTCCCGTTTTTGCAACATTTTTCATTTATGCTCCGCTCCTATTGGTCGTAGCGTCATGTTATATAGCCTACTAGCTTTTGCCCGCAGCTTCGCTTGCGTGAAGTTTGAAATCCTCGTTAAGCCCATTTTAAAGTGACATTTTAAAATCAAAACGTCCGTCTTATATCACCCCCAGTGGTTTAGGCTGTGCGTTGCTAGATTAGTCAGCCAGTCGATCAGTTTCTCCCCATGCTTCTTACTTCAAAAGTACCAGATTTCTTATACAAACTTTCAACACTTATTTCACCCCCTTAGAGGTTGAATTTCCAAATATGTGTACATTTATTCCTAACCTAACCTTTCGGAGAGAGATGCATTCTGGGATAGTATAAGAGGTATTATAAATGAGTGTAGAATAAATGAGAAGATTGATATGCTTGGTGATTTCAATGGTTGGGTAGGTGTGAAGAGGAAAGGATATGAAAGTACACTAGGTGCGTTTGGGGATAAAATGGTGGATGAGAATGGAATGAGTTTGTTAGAAATATGCGTGGAGAAGAATCTTTCTATAATGAACACTATGTTTAATCATAGAGAGATTCACATGTATACGTGGGAAAGGCAAGATAGTAGAAGCATGATTGACTTTGTGGTTGTTGATGAAAGACTAAAGTAAGGTCACAGATACAAGAGTGTATCCGGGTGTACAACAACAAGTAAGATTGGCTCGTAAAGTTTCGGGGACATCAATTAGAATAAAGTTAGAGGAGGAGATGGATGCTTGTTAAGTGAAGAATGCAAGGTGTTGGAACGCTGAAAGGTATATTTTGAAAGTTTATTTAGTTGGCAGGATAGTGTGCAAAGAGTGGGTAACTGGGCGGAAGCGAGTGAGTCAGACATTGACTTGGATGAAATCGTGAAAGCGCTGAAATGTATGAAAGTTGGAAAAGCTGCTGGGTGTGACAGAGTGACAGTCGAAATGCTTAAGGGCGGTGACGGGGTGGTAGCAAGCCTGCTGTACCGGATCTTTAATATGTGTTGGAGATTCGGCCAAGTGCCGGGCGACTGGTGCAAAGCTGTGATCGTACCACTATATAAGGGAAAAGGTTCACAGCAGGAGTGTAAAAACTACCGCGGCATTAGTCTTTTGAGTGTGGTCGGCAAACTATATGCGAAAGTTTTAATTAACAGAGTGATAAGAATAACAGATGAGAAATTATGGGATGTTTAGGCAGGGTTCAGAGAGGGGATGGGTTGTATGGATCAGATCTTCTCCTTGAGGTGCATAGCCGAAAAACATCTGGCAAAGCACAAGAAAGTGTACCGCGCTTTCATTGATTTGGAGAAGGCCTATGATAGTGTGTGGAGGGAAGAATTGTGGTCGACACTATCTTTGTACGGGGTGGACTGGCGCTTGATACGAGCACTGAAATCACTGTACAGGGATTCCAGTGCTTGTACTAGGATAAATGGGGCGTTCACAGACTGGTTTGGCATCTCCAGAGGTGTTAGACAGGGTTGTGTAACATCTCCATGGCTGTTCAACCTATACATGGATAGTTGTTTGACAGATTTAAAAGGGAGTGAGTGTGGATTGAAAATGAATGAGTTGCCTGTCAAATGTCTTCTCTACGCAGATGATCAAGTTTTGCTTGCATCGTCGGCGGAAGAGTTGCAAGACATGGTAACTATGATGAATGGAGCATATAATATGAAAGGGATGAAAATTAATGTAAGCAAGACGAAAGTAATGGTTTTTGAAAGAGATGCAGATGTATCTGAGTGTAAAGTAAAGATAGGAGATGAAAGTATTGAACAGGTGAATGAGTTTGTTTATTTGGGAAGTATGTTTACAAGAGATGGTAAGATTGACGAAGATGTGGAAAGAAGAGCAAATGCGGGAAATAAAGTAAATGATGCTATGCATGCGGTTGTGGCTAGCCAGTCGATGTCCAAAAAGGCACGACTGGCTGTCCATAATGGTGTGCTGGTACCTACGCTTATGTATGGAAGTGAATGTTGGTCGTGGCAGAAGAGGCATGAAAGTAGAATAAATGCCGTGGAAATGCGTTCCTTGCGAAGTATGTGCGGTGTAACTTTGAATGATAGATTGAGAAATGAAGAGATTAGACAAAGTTGCGGTTTAAAAGATGATGTAGTGACAAAAATTAAAAGGAGTATGCTTAGGTGGTTTGGTCATGTTGAGAGAATGAGTGAACGACGATTAACAAAAGGAATTTATAAGGCGGATGTCAATGGGAACGCCGGTAGAGGACATCCTAGAAGGACATACATCGATGTTATTGGTGATGTTCTTCACAAAGGTCAGGTGCGTAGTACTTTCAACCGGCGTGCGTGTATGACAAGATGTATGAATGTGGATGAAGTGAAAGGGGTATGTAAGGGTCGTAGCATGTGGCGTTCTATAGTTTCTGCCTACCCCCATGGGAAAAAGGCGTGAGTTTATGTATGTACGTATGTATATTTATTCCTAACCAGAAACCTTAATATTTAATTTCATCTTTCTTACTTCAAAAACGACGGACTTACATACAAACTTCAACCCCCCATTTCACCCTTTTAGGGGTGGAATCTCCAAAAACCCTCAAACATCTATACGTTTATTTCTTTCCAAAAGCCTAAATATTTAATTCCATGTTTCTCACTTCAAAAATACTTTCAACACTTATTTCACCCCTTTAAGGGTTGAATTTCCAAAAATGCTCAAACATGTGTACGTTTATTTATAACCAAAAACCTTAATATTTAATTTCAAGCTTCTTACTTCAAAAATGACGGACTTACATACAAACTTAAAAACCCTATTTCACCCCCTTAGGGGTTGAATTTCGAGAAATCCCTTCTTAGTGAATGTTTACGTCACAAAATGAACCTACTGTCAAAATTTCAAGTTTCTAACCCCAGCCGTTTAGGCTGTGCGTTGATAGATCAGTCAGTCAGTCAGCTTCTCCTTTTATAAGTATATATAGATCTACCTCGATAAATGGATTATCCAACACAAAAATATTTTTTCAATTCCAACCAGTAATTTCTGAGATTAGCGCGATCAAACAAACAAACAAACTCTTCAGCTTTATAATATTTGTAGAGATTGTTCATTTGCACGCGTCTGAGTCAGAGCAGTTCAAATACGTGCTATTTTTTTATAACTGCGTGAAAATGAGATACCTAGCTCCAGACGCATCACGATAAAAGCAAGGGGCTAAAGGGGATCGAAGGGCCTGAGGGAGGGGCACACATTGCACGCGTATAATCAGCGCAAACTTCACTTCTTCTGAAGAACCGAAGTTCGCGATAGTTAAGCGCGTGTTCTTCAGTCACTTGAACTATGACTAGGGTTGCCACCCGTACTTTATAATAAAGTATTGTACGTTATTTCAGGTAATTGTACTCTAAACTTTATGAGAACAATAAAGTACACAAAAATACTTTATTTTGCATGATTGATTTCTTTGGTATTTTGGAATGTTTAGTCGTAAGTATTTTTTCTGGATTGGTGCTGAATCTATGTCGTTACTCCCCAGCGCCACATCACTACTAATTTGATACAAACTGCAAAAATCAATAAAAAATATGTTTTCAAACATAATAATAAAGAAAAATAAATTGTATTTTATTTTGATACTATTTACTTTTTTTTCTTACCTATATAACCAATGTACTTTAACTGCAAAAAAAAGGTGGCAACTCTAACCATGACCCACACAAATATATCCGATCTTCTTTAGTTGAATAAAATTTCCATACAAAAGACGACACATCAAAAAGTGTCGACTAAAACGCGTTCAAGTTCAAGGCGTAAACTAATTTAACATTTCTTTCTAAGTTCAATTTATATTTTTTTTGGTTTAAAGATTATTTGTTTATTCAAAAGAATAATGTTCAATGTTCAGTTATTATTATTCTATTCGCATATAATATGATGGTATTGTGGCGACATCTACCACGCCACATGCGAACTACGCAGCACGACGATGATCTAGCAGTCTACAGCGACAAATAATAACAACTCACAAAAATAGCGTCAAAAATCCTGCATCGCATCCAGATCACAAGTTCCCAACTCCACAACTTCCCAAGAGCATATTGTACCTGTTAAAATAATTTTGTCATTTACACGTCGTGGGTCTGAGGTACCCGAAAGATTTTAACGCTCTGTAAATTATAGGAATCGGCCATCAGTCGGAATAACTTTCTGTTCTGCCTTGCCTTTTTCCAACTACATATTTTGGGGTCAGCTTCTAGTCTGACCAGATGCGGTTGAATACCACGATTTTACATGGGACGACTGGCATCAGACCTCCGCAACCCAGTTAATTGGCAATACCGATATCCTAAGGGTAAATCAGTTGTCAGACTTTCGGGCTTCTGACTTCCCGTAACGACTGTCATAGGTATTCGTATGACATCCGGGACCGACTGTTTAACGTGCTCTCTGAGGCACGGAGGGGTCTCGATGTGTAACGAACACTCACCCATCCACGGACTAACCACGGCAAGTGCAGCTCAACCTCGTAAATCGTATGATCCGCGCAGTTGGTAATTAGCCACGAGCCCCTCCACAACCGGTAGTAGGAACAACCTTATGCTCTAATCCCATCAAAAACATAAATGTGAAAATGGGAGCCAAGTTCAATAATAAGAATATGCTTGGTTGTCGACTTCGCCGTCAAAAGCATTGAGATCTAAATGGGTGCCAAGTTCTGTAGATAGTCCTGAAATTTATTTTTAAGATCATGAAGCTCAAAATTGACTTGGCTAGTTTTTACCAGCAAACCAATTTTTTTGAAGAGTAGGATTATAATTATATTGGCCTTACAATATAAAAACAGTAACTTGCGTATTACATAAAGAAGATAAGTTAATTAGCCAAATATAAGATAAAAGGAATCATATGACCCGATACTCGAGGGGTTTACTAGTAGCCACTAAAGAGTTCCACCATCCACCTCTTGGATCCATCATAAGACCCTCGTTACCAAGCCCAATCTATTAGACTCGTCAAGACGGAACATATGACCCGAAACTCGAGGGGCGTATTAGTAGCCACTGAAGAGTTCCACTATCCACCTCCTGGCTCCATCATCAGACCCTTAATACCAAGTGCAATCTATTGGCTTCATCAAAAGGAATCATATGACCCGAAACTCGAGGGGTTTACTAGTAGCCACTAAAGAGTTCCACCATCCACCTCCTGGATCCATCATAAGAGCCTCGTTACCATGCCCAATCTATTGAACTCGTCAAGACGAATCATATGACCTGAAACTTGAGGGGTTTACTAGTAGCCATTGAACAGTTCCATTGTCCGCCTCCAGACCCTCGTTACCAAGCCTAATCTATTGGACTCGTCAAGTCGAATCATATAACCCGAAACTTGAGGGGTGTACTAGTAGCCACTGAAGAGTTGCACTATCCACCTCCTGGCTCCATCATCAGACCCTCGTTTCCAAGCCCAATCTATTGGACTCGTTAAGACAAATCATATGACCCAAGCTCGAGGGGTTTACTAGTAGCCACTAAAGAGTTCCATTATCCACCTCCTGTCTCCATCATCAGACCCTGGTTACCAAGCCCAATCTATTTGACTCATAAAGACGAAACATATGACCCAAACTAGAGGGGTTTACTAGTAGCCACTGAAGAGTTCCACTATCCACCTCCTGGCTTTATTATCAGATCAGCTCCAAGATACCAAATTATAGTATGGTCATCCGAACTACATATACATACAAAGTTTCATTTCGATACGACAATTAGAAGTAGGTTAAAATTGACTTCCAAGATTTTTTACATTGTTAGTTTGTTAGTTAGTTTGCTAGTTAGTTACAAGTGAAGCTAATATAAAGCGTGTAAAACATACAAAAACACAAAAAACATACAATCGAATTGAGAACCTCCTCCTTTTTTTGGAAGTCGGTAAAAAATTAGAGTAGTCTGAAATTTACGACATAAAACCACTTGTAGACGTCAATCGTTGGCTGCGTGATATTTATTTATTTAAACTTCATGTACAATTGGTCGTACATAAAGCGGACTTAATGCCGATGGCATTCTCTACCAGTTAACCTTTGGGTCAAAAAATAAGTACTTCGAAAAAGGTACAAAAAAAGAATTTAAAACAAATATTGAAAAGGTAAATAAAAATTATTAAAAACAAAATAATACATAAGTACTAACAAAATATATACTTTATACATATCTATATATTACAATAAAAATACATATTAAACCTATATATCTATACATACCTACATACACATAAATATTTATAATTATGATGGACAGTTCATTCAGACTAAGGTTGGAGCGATTTTATGTAATATTCCCGAACTTTACGTTTGAAAATGAATTTACTCGGAGCTTTTTTCATATCAAGGGGAAGCGCGTTCCAGAGTTTGATTGCTGAGACAGCGAACGAATTGGACATGAAACCTGTGCGGTGAGAAGGAATGAGTAGAATTAAATTTTCAGAGGCACGAAGGCTACGACTGTGAGAGCCACCCAAAATTTGAAAATTGGTTTTTAGATAATCTGGAGCACTAGGATCATTAATAATGGTGAAGAGTGAACAGAGGACCTGAGGGATCTTCTCTGGCGGATAGGAAGCCACTTAAGCTTAGAACGATAAAAAGAAATGTGGTCGTATTTTCGCAACCCAAAAATGAATCGAATACAATTATTGAGAAGCCGATCCAGTTTGTTTAGAAGGTCTTGGGACAGAGCATAGCAACAGACATCAGCATAATCAATCACAGGAAGCACAAGGGACTGGACCAGGAGTGATTTAGTGCTAGATGGAAGGAAATGTTTGAATCTATAGAGAGATCGCAGCATGTATATGACACTCTGACTTATATGATTTATCTGCTTGTTCCAACTTAGGCTATTATCAATATGCAAGCCTAAATCCTTTACTTGTGACGACAGTGAGATAATAGTGTTATTAAATACAATCGGCATAAGGTTGCTGATATTGATGGTTTTCAGGTAAAACGAACTGCCTATAAGGATAGCCTGACATTTGCCAACATTAACAGCAACACCGAACTTGCAAGACCAGTCTGCGATCGCAAATAGGTCAGCATTGAGATTTGAATTACAAGCATCTATATCGGCAATGTCAGATTGAGCGTATAATTGCAGGTCATCAGCATACAGATGGTAAGAGCATTTGAGAACGTTAGTGATAGAATTTATAAATAAGGAAAATAAGAGAGGAGAGAGTATACCGCCTTGTGGTACGCCAGTTACCAAGTTACACCAATCAGAGAGTTTCTGATCAACGCGTACAGCCTGTTGGCGACCACGAAGATATGATGAAAATCAATTACGTGAAGACGACACCCCTATTTGTGATAAGATGGCTAGGAGAATGTCGTGGTCAACGGTGTTAAAAGCATTAGAAAAATCAATCAAGACTAGCACCGTTAACTTCGAATCCTTCATGCCGGATCTTATGTCTTCAGTGACTTTATGCAATGCAGTAGATGTACTGTGTCCAGGCCGAAAACCGGATGGAAATCGAGACAGAAGGCTATTTTTGAAAATGTAGGAGGAAATTTGTTTGTGGACTATTGCTTCTAGGACCTTGGACTGGAATAGGAGAATGGAAATCGGCCTGAAGTGATGAGCTGAACTGGGGTTGGGAATTTTAGGAAATGGGATAATGAACGCTTTTCGCCACAAAGTAGGGTAAACCCCAGTATACAGGGAAAAAATTATGATGTGGGTGAAAATAGAAATAATGTCATCAGTAATCAGAGATATCATCGTTCTGCTTACTCCATCAATTTCAATTTGCCTTCAATTTGGTTCAGCACCGACTTCTGAAACTGATAATTGTATATTATGGTAAAGGTATTAGGTTTGCATAAGAGGTGTATTAAATTAAATCTTTATTAAGTTATTATATACTTTTAGTTTTTGAAGTCAGTTTTTTTTAATAAGGTGTTTAGGAAATTGCGGTATCTTTTGTACGTAATTTGAAGGACCGTATTTATACGATTTCTTCTTAATCTGTAATGCATCCTGTCACGATTTCGTATACATCTAACCAACCCCTGAGTCATCCAAGACTTTATAACACGAATCTTATTTTGGATACGAATACATAGGGTATGTGAAGCAATAAAGGGTGGCTGGAAGTCGTCGAGTACGTGTGCCCTCCGGCGCCCGGTGCCTCTGGCGCGGTAAAGGAGAAGAGCACACCGCTCCCTCTCCTTCTCCGCTTCCTCCTTGGTCGCCATCACCCCCTCGCAAAAAGAGGCGATGGCTTCCCACGCACCCTCGCTCCCGACCATGGACAGAACTAAGGCCGGAAACGTGTGCAGCGCCGTATCCTCAGGGCAGTCGCAGTGGTGACAACCGGGCATCTGCTCCCGGCCTATGCGACACAGGTACTTCCGGACACAGCCATGTTCAGAGAGCACCTGCGTCAGCCGGAAGCTGAGGGCGCCATGCCGGCTCTCCAGCCACTCCTCCATAACGGGCCTTACCGCCGCAATTTTTTATTTTTTTATTGTGGAAAAATCCACACGTATGTCCCTCGCCCGGGTTAAGCAAGGGGGTCTGCCGGACTCTTACCGGTTAAAAACCCACGGTATTCCTCCTTCTGACCGTCGGTCGGGGTCGCGGGATTCGCCTAAGCATGCACCGCAACCCTGGCAGGTCTTGGTCCACCAACTGCTGGCGGACCGCTCCTCAGTGGGGCCCCACCCCACGACCTCCAGAGAGGCGCGGGCAGCACCCCACATCACCGGCGCACCAGAACACATGGTACGCCGTGACCACCCCGGGGACCAAACAAGCACATGGGCGTCAGACGACCCCGTGTCGGGGCACCCTTGGTCAGGTTAGTGGCCCCGTCGCCTACCACTTTTCGGCTGCAGAGGGTAGGGAATCCGGCCAACTATACACCGACACTCCTCTCCCCCTGCGGCCCCACCGCGTCCGTCATCTGACGGTGGCGCCCCGTCAAGGCTGCGGAAGGTAGAGAGAACGGCGCACCCTTAATACCGGCACTCCTCCCCCACCGTGGCCCCCAGCACTCAGCCGCGATGCCTCCCATAAGACATCGCGGCCCGCCTCAGCGATGTCTCTGCGATGTCGCCCAAGTGACACCGCAACCTACTCGGCCGCTACGTAGAGGGCTTCCAGGCCCAAGCCCCAACGAGCAGCCCCTCCTCAGGTTCCTCTTCGCTTCACCGTTGGGCTCTAAGCCACGGCTACTAAGCCCCCACAGCGACAATACGGGAACCCACTGCGGGGGAAATTAAATACTTAACCTAAGCTAACTACTACTAACATCATGACTACTAGCAACAACAGCACTAAGGGCGCCCCCAAAGGGACTCAGACCTCGGCTTAGGTCGTTGCTGGCGAAATGACTGGGAGGGAGACAGCTTGATGAGGGCTGAATTAACGGTGTAAAAGGAAGGATCCTCCAACCAGGTGGGTCGTATACCTGGCGGGCTACAGCCCAACAGTTGATGTTGGAAAGTTGTGATGTGGATGCGATGCAGTATTTCTGACGTCATTTTTGAGAGTTGTTATTATTTGTCGTTGTAGACTGCTAGATCATCGTCGTGCTGCGTAGGTGGCATGTGATGTGGTAGATGCCGCCACAACACCATCATATTATTTGTGAATAGAATAATAATGTTTGAAATAGATTTTAACTACGCATAGAACAATATACAAATTCGGAAACAAAATTTTTAAAAATACTATTTATGTTTCCGTTTATTCATCTATTTACATATTTGATACATTTTTAAATATTTCTTTAAAAAATATATAAAAAAACATTTAAAAATATAAAAAATAGTAGCCCACCGGCATCGGGAACAGGGTCCAAGCTACCGGTGGTCAGGGCCTCAAAGAGAGGAACTTCCTAACAATACGTGCCGTGTCCAGAAGTACCGCTTTCTGTATCAGGCCCTTGACCCAGCTGCCCAACGCGAGCCTCGTCAGATGTTGGTCGCGGCTCTTGGCTATTAAGCCATTGGCCGTCACGACTATCGGCACAATGACTGTTGAGTCAACTTCCCACATGTCGACAACCTCGTGTGCCAAGTCTTGATACTTAATTTCTTTATCTTTCTCGGCTTTCACAAGGTTCTCGTCATGTGGGACAGTGATATCAACAATCATTGTGAGACGCTCTGATCGATCTATCACCACTATGTCAGGCTTATTGGCAACAATAGTCCTGTCGGTGATGATAGATCGGTCCCAGTACAATGTGATATGACCATTCTCGAGAACTGGGTCGGGCACATATTTGTAGTATGGTACTTCTGCGTCCACAAGGTTGTATTTCAGAGCAAGTTGCTGGTGGATAATCCTAGCCACTAGGTTGTGTCTGTGCAAATACTCGCCGTTAGCAAGACGAGAACAACCAGAAATAATATGTCGAATGGATTCACCGGGACAGTGGCATGCCCGACAGATGTCAACCGTGCCGTCCTTCACAATATATTTCCGGTAGGTGTTCGTCATCATAACTTCGTCCATAATTGCACAGACAAAACCTTCGGTTTCCCCAAAGAGAACACCGAAACGTAGCCAGGCTAGGGACGCTAGGAAATCTACATCGGGCCCATAAAGGGCCCGGTAAAAGCGTCCGTGAAGCTCCTTGCTCTGCCATACCTCCCTGCGGCCATTAGTATCCAGTACTACAGGCTTGCGCCAGTTCTCTTTAGCCAAGGAGAGCGGGGTGAATCCTTTGTCCACTGCGGCTACATCACGATGCATCCCCACGTCGGCTTGGAGGAAGTACTCCCTGAGGCTGCACACCTCTCGGTTGTGGAGGGTCTTAGCATTTAAAAAGCCTCGACCTCCACACTTCCTCGGAATGTACAGCCTCATCACCGATGAACGTGGGTGATGCATTCGGTATGCAGTCAGCAGCGTACGGACCCTCCTATCCAGGGCGTCAAGTTCGGTCTGAGTCCACTTGAGTATGCCGAGGGAGTACATCAAGACCGGCATGACCCAACCGTTAAAGGCGCGCACCTTATTTCCGCCTGATAAAAGACTTTTAAGTACTAAAAAAATACTATTTATTATTATTATATTTAATTAGTGTGCACACATGTAACTATTGTGTGGCGATAGTTGTTTTTCCATTGTGCTGCTTGTGTATGGTCACGGGACCGTTTCTACGTAACCGGGCAGTCATTGGCGAGATCTGAAAAGTCTCCAACCAAAGGGGACAAGAGTAAAATACTTAACCTAAGCTAACTACTATACTGCTAACATCATGACTACTAGCAACAACAGCACTAAGGGCGACTCCTAATGGGACTCTGTCCTCGGCTTAATTTAAAACTGATTATCGGTGTGTGTGGTGATAGAACTAACACAATAGCAGTTTATAATGCACACTTTAGCACGGTAGCGATTTTAAGGTGTCAACGAATGGAACAAAGTCCGGTAGACAATGTGACCTACAAAATAAATTAAATACCTATACTGGGTACCTACCGCACCTAATCAGAATCTAATTACCGGCGACCCGGAAAGTAGCATTATTTAGGCGACAATGTGATTTTTAGGATTCCGTAGGCTACTTTAAAAGGAAAAACGGAACCTTTATAAGATCACTTTTTTGTTCATCCGTCTGTCACAGAGGTTTTTCCAAAATCTATGCAACGTAGGAATTTGGCATAATGTTAGGTCTTCCTGACGCACACATAGAAGGAAAATCAAAGATAAGAAAAAATATAAGATTTATTTTGGGGTTTATTTCGAACCAAAGAAAAATTCTTCTTAATAAATGAATCGTTTAAGGTATCGCTTGAAATAACGTCTTGTAAGGATTTGGAAAGTATTTCTTTTATAACTTTTGGTCAAGTGGTCTAAAAGATATAGCTCAAAATTTGCTAAATATTTTCGTCCCCCTTTATCTCCTAGGTTTCCAAAGCTAGAATTTAGATTTTAATAGAGTTAGTAGATATTGAGTCATAGATTACCTGAAAACTATAGATTGTTTCGGCAACGTCAAAGTTACTAAAAATAAATTATTTTAAGAAAATAATTATGGAAAAGTTTAATTTGGCCTATTGACTGCTCATTGTAGTATGTACGGAACCCTTAAGGTCAAGGCTGACTTACACGACACCGCTACCGCTCAGCACCCGCCTCCGCCTTAAATCGAGGTAACCGCTCGCTGTCCACGCTTCACATAGATAATTCAGCCCTCATCAAGCTGCCTCCCTCCCAGTCTTCTCACCAGCAACGCCCTAATCCGAGGTCCGAGTCCCTTTAAGGGTCGTCCTTAATGCTGTTGTTGGTAGTAGTCATGATGTTAGTAGTAATTAGCTTAGGTTAAGTATTCTACTCGTCCTCATTGGTTGGAGACCCTTCAGGTCTCGGTTTTTATTTTCTTTTCTTTTCGACTGCTTGAAGATGGTCTTACGGACCGTTTTTACGTAACCGGGCAGTCTCGCCAATAACTGCCCGGTTAAGTAGAAACGGTCCGCAAGACCACCTACAAGCAATCGACTAGGAAAAATAAAAAAAAAGCTGTCCACACGGCGACAGCTAGCAGTAAGCTCGCTGTCCGCGTGGCAACGGTTCTCTCCTGCGCACTGTCATACAACTTGCTATAGCCGAGAGGCACGCAGGCCGCTCGCTTGAAGAGCGCGGTAAGCGAGACGATATTCAGCCAGTGGCTAGGTTGCAGCAAGCAAGCTTGCGGCGCGCTGGCACCTATTATAGATTGTCACTGTAAAGTGTATCTACAGAGCACGACTTTAAACTCATATTTGAATGTTCCTTTTTTTGTCGTGCGGGAGCGGTGTCATATTAAGTGACTCGCACAATAAAGGTCATACAGAGTGTACACGAAATCATGTAATTCCTTCAACTCACGTGATGTACTGCTGACATAAATTAACACTGCACGCTCGGGGCGCTAAAAGTTAAGAACACATGTTTACTTCTTGTATTTTTTTTAGTGAATCCATAAGTATCCCGTGAAGTGTCAATCTATATCAGCAGTACAGCACAAGGTTTGAAGGAATTACATGATTTCGTTTACACCCTGTATGACTTTTATTGTGCGAGTCCAACTCGCTCTTGGCCGGTAAATTTTTACAAAAATACTATTTGCTTTTAAAATTTCAGTCATTAGGTTGTAATTTAATATTCTAATTGGGGTGTATAAGTGTGTGCGTTATTCCTGTTGTACAATGTATATTATATAAGTCGTAATTTTAATTACCACTGTTATCTATCATTCGAACCGCGGCTAACATAATAAGGCTTACATAATGGGTCTCAAGTCAATGGTTAACAATTTTGAAAAATGGTTGGGTTTCGAAACTAAAATCAAATGGCGAATGGCAATCACATACATTGGTTATCAAGTTATTGCATCACGGATCTCTTCTGACTCCGCAGTAACACCGTTAATTCAGCACTCATCAAGCTGTCTCCCTCCCAGTCCTCCCACGAGCAACGCCCTAAGCCGAGGTCCGAGACCCATTAGGGGTCGCCCTTAGTGCTGTTGTTGCTAGTAGTCATGATGTTAGTAATAGTAGTTAGCTTATGTTAAGTTATTTACTCTCGTACCCATTGGTTAGAGACCCTTTAGGTATCGCCAATAACTGCCCGGTTACGTAGAAACGGTCCGCAAGACCATCTACAAGCAGTCGAAGAGGAAAAAAAAGCTGAAATGATTTAATTTATTTATTTTAAGCGAGAGAAAAACTGATTCCACGTATGCAACGTATGCGATACATTATGACATCTGGACTACTGACATTGTAAACGTTTTATATGAAAGTAAATGATTTAGAAACACCCTTGTCGTACGCAACGTAATGTGAAGCAAATGTGTTCCTAATGACCGATTCCTATAACTTACGGACCGTTATTGTTTGAAATTGAGACTCTTTACCAATAATAGAGCAAAGACCTTATGGCTTTGCATAGTAGACCCTCCTATGGAAGTAGCTATCACAGGTAAAATTAGCTTACGAGTCTATTTAGACATGATGTAAACGAAGTGATGTAATTCCTTCAAACCTCGTGATGTACTGCTGACATAGATTAAACTTAAACGGGATACTTTTGGATTCGATAAAAAAAACAGGAAGTATAAATGTGTTCTTAACTTTAGGCATTTTAGCACCTCCAGCGACATGCGCGGCTATCGCTCACTGCGCAGTCCTTAACCCGGGGCGTTAAAATGCTTCACTTTAAGACCACATGTTTACTTCTTGTTTTTTTTTTTCGTTGAATTTAAAAGTATCCCTTTCAGGGTTTGTCCATGTCAGCAATACATCACGAGGTTTGAAGAAATTATAACATGATTTCGTTTACACCCTGTATACCCGATTTGGCTATAAAAATGCTATCATTGGTAAGCAAAACCATTCGTTTTTGTTTATAGGAACCGGATACATGATTAATGTATTTTCATAGAATTTTTTTACAATGTGTTTCACGCAGTATTTGGAAATATTGCGTCCATGGCGTAAGTAGGAGAAGATCAACTGAAGGGGTCACGATTTTCAGCACTGCGGTAGTGATTCGACAGAGAGTGTCTCTGGATAAGAATATTGGTTTTTCTCTAATTTGAAGAATTGTTCCGCCTTGCCTTTTCCTAACTATATTGGGGTCAGCTTGCAGTCTAACCAGATTTGGCTGAATACCAGAATTTTACACGGAGCGACTGCCGTCAGACCTTCGCAACCCAGTTACTGGGCAACGCCGATATCCCTCATGTCAGACTTCCAGACTTTTGACTACTCGTAACGTATTTAACGTACTTTCTGAGGCACGAACCCTTATAGGATCACTTCGTGGTCCGTCTGTCTGCCTGTCTGCCTGTCTGTCTGTCTGTCTGTCAAGACCCTTTTTCTCAGGAACGCGTTGAGGTATTAAATTATAATTAATCCTGAATACTCAAGTCTGCAATCCCTTGCAGCTGTGAAAAAATAAAACTTCTAAGTCAACGCAATCAATAGATACGGCCGTTTATGTCGCATAATTTGACACTCGCAAGGGAATAAGAACCTATAGTGTACTTCCCGTTGACCGATAATCATGAAATTTAGTAAGAAGCTGTCTTATAGCACAAGTAAAGGGAAAAATCCGAAAAACGTAAATTTGTAGTTACCCACATCTCAAAAAAAAAATTGTACGGAGCCCTCGGTGTGCGAGTCCAACTCGCACTTGGCCGGTTTTTTTATTACCAATTAGCCACGAGCCCTTCACGAAGAGTATCTCGTTTGACTAATAATCATGGTTTTTGTTACAGCTTGCGTAATGTATTTTTTAAGTTGTATAGGAGTCACCGCTGGAGTCCATAGATTGTTCACGCATAGAACCTACAAAGCAAATACGGCACTTAAAACATTTCTTGTATTATGTTATTGTTCGTTTGGTCAGGTGAGCGCATATACTAATTTTTATTCATGTTTCTGACACATCATCTTCTTGCCCTTATTGGTCGGTATAGCATGTATTTTGCTTCCATCCAACTCTGTTAGCCGTCATCTTAGTGCTCACTTCTAAGCCATAATTATTATCTTCCAGATTCATCCATCCATTTTGAAACGGTTTTAATTAGCTTCACTTCGTATATTTGTTTGTTAGTTTCAAATTTTGCGACAGAATTTTAAACTACTTCTGCTTAACTGATTCTCTTGAAACTTCTTGCACAAATTCAATTCCCATGACAATACAACCCTGATGCTGTAGGGGTTCTGCAAGAAACAAACGTAGATTTTTGATTACAGAATACCATTTACCAATGGGTGCGCGACCACCGCGTTCACCACAAGTTTAGTGATACGGAAGCTGACCCACACAATTCTAACCGTGGCTTCTTCTTTTCACACTGTGGGTGGCTTATGTTGGAAAAGAACGAAGAAGTTAAGAAACAAGGCAAAACGATTGATATGAGCGATATCGAAAATGACAAAGTTGTTATGTTTCAAGAAAAGTAAGTTTAAAATTCTTTATCAGAGCGTAAGGTTGTTCCTACTACCGGTTGTGGAGGAGGTTGAGCTGCACTTGCCGTGGTTAGTCCGTGGATGGGTGACTGTTCGTTACACATCGAGACCCCTCCATGCTTCAGAGAGCACGTTAAACAGTCGGTCCCGGATGTCATATGAGTACCTATGACAGTCGTTACGGGAATTCAACAGCCCGAAAGTCTGACAACTGATTTAACCTTAGGCATTGCCAATTAACTGGGTTACGTAGGTCTGATGGCAGTCGTCCCATGTAAAATACTGGTATTCAACCGCATCTGGTTAGACTAGAAGCTGACCCCAACCCCTCATAGTTAGAAAAAGGTAAGGCAGAACAGAAAGTTATTCCGACTAATGGCCGATTCCTATAATATACGGAGCGTTAAAATCTCCCGTGTACCTCAGACCCACGATGTGTAAATGACAAAATTATTTTAACAGGTACAATATACTCTTAATAGCTATCTTCTGCTATATCCTGCCGACATCACTGAACGTATACATGTGGAACGAAGAATGGAAGTGTGCAGTGGCTTGGCAATGCTTTATACGATTCTGGTCGTTTATACACGCCGAGTCCACTATCAACAGCATTGCTCATGTTCATGGATATAAACCATATGACAAGTAAGTCTACATATTTTTTAACACCGCCGCATTGACAAACTTGATTGAACAACCAATGGCAGGCGCTCATTATCGCGCCAGTATCATTTTTACTGCATGAACAATAAACATTTGTGGTCTTGAAATCGCAAACAGCTCGGAAGTGATTGGTTTTACGAAGTTTGCCGATGCGACATCTTAGTTATGTAGTACTACATCTAGGTCTAAGTTGCTGTGCTAACTACACAACTACGAATTTCACATGTGTTGTTTATCATAAGCACGGTAGGATTGTAAGGGAACGAGATATTGTGTTCCGCCTACGAAAAGGGAGGATCCTCCTACCAGGCAGGTCTTATGCCTGGCGGGCCACTGCCCAACGGTTAATGTTGGGAACTTGTATACAAGGTTAGTCGGAAAGGGGGTACTAATCCTAAAAGGTGTTAAAGTACCTATAATAATGAATAACTTTTGTTCAAAACTTTGTAAATGTATGTAATTCAGATGACTATACAATAATATGATCCCATCGAGCTGATTTCATGATGGAGCCAGAAGGTACTGAAACCTCTCATGGTTTTTAGTATTCAGTTTACTAACAAAAGAGTGCCTTTTTTTTCCTACCCGTGCTACGGTGCTCAAACTTGGTCCCTTACAGCAGAAAAAAAGTCCAAACTCAAGATTTGCCAACGAGCAATGGAGTGTTGTATCCTCGGTGTTAAACAAACCGATCGTGTTAGAAACACCACACTGCGCTCCATAACGCCAGTAGCAGATGTTGGAGAAAAAACATCCAGGCTTAAGTGGGAGTGGGCCGGTCATGTCGCTCGAATGCCACCTGGACAAATATAGGCAAAGATCGTCACTCACTGGACGCCTGAAGGAGGACGTAGTCGTCGAGGTCGGCCGTGGCGTAAGTAGCGTGACGATCTAGGCGTGTTTGCAGGGCTAGTGGCATGGTTAGAGACGGCAAAAAATAGAGATGTTTGGGAGGCGAAAGAGAAGGTCTTTGCTCAGTGAGACATTCTACAAGCTATTAAAAAAAAGGTGTATCTAAGCTGTCGTGCTAACTAAACAACTAAGAGCTCTGTCTCATTAGTGCGTTGTGTCATCGCAGCGTCAACGCTGCGACGTTTTCCATATATTTTAAATGACATGCCACATTACGTCGACGCTTCAACGGATCGGCGGACGAGCGACGAAGCGGGGGGAGGGTGATGCGCTGCGCTGTCGGTGCTCCGGTGCGACGACGGACAATGTTCCACTGCTAGAGGGGTAAACGAGGGCTAATTATGTTATGTTATATTGCGTGCCGCCGCACAGTGGGCCTTTCGATTTTCATAGAAGTTCAACTTTTTTTTCCGAAATTAAGTTTTTTGTCCCAAAATGGATTCATTGACCATTATTATGCTTTACTATATCATATGAGACGACTGTATTCATTGTATCTATTTAAAAGAAATGTAATTAAAAATAAATGCATGTAGCTAGCGTGAAAACACCGGGACGGTACTAATAACCGTAATATCTTTACACACGGTGGTTCCTCTATTTATTTGAAGAATTATAGCATTTTTCATATTTGTTGAACAACTACGGTTTTTTTTAAGTAGGAGAATAATATAATTATTTTTGTATGTAGTAACTTTCCGACTGTATGACTATTCATGCAGTCGGAAAGTACTACAAGTATATTCTATAATAGAATAGAATATACTTTATTGTACACCAAAATTGTAACACAGCTCTTATACAATAACAAACATTAAAGGGTACAATGGCGGTCTTATCGCTGATAGCGATATCTACCAGACAACCTTTGGATGAACAGGAAGTCAATGAATAAGATAGAGGGGGTATGTTACGACTAATTTGGGTTATTCTAGTCCTAGCTATGGATAAATGTAATAAAATAAATTATTCGAGATGACCACCAGCAAAAAGTACTTTTTATCGATCATCATCTTCCTGCCCTGGTCGAAATAGGAACTTTTGGTTTGACTGTATGAACTTGGCGACTTTGAAGTGTGCAGTAATCGACTGGCGTCAGCGACAGCGTAAGCGCTGTGAAAACACGTGACAGACACAATAATTGATATTCTTTTCCATAAATTTCAGAACCATTAAAGCAACCCAAAAAAGATTCGTCTCAGCAATCACATTCGGAGAGGGTTGGCACAACTACCACCACACGTTTCCCTTCGATTACAGGGCATCCGAGTATTTCGATTTCATCAACGGAACTACCTTAGTCATCAATTGTTGTGCAAAAATGGGATGGGCGTATGATTTGAAAGTAGCCAGCCCAGATATGATAAGCAAAGTGAAGAAGAAGATAGGTGATGGAACTGACGCAGACAGTTTGGAGAAATATGATTATTAAAATATAAAAGAAAACGGAGCTGAAACTCTTGTTCACCAAATAAACTAAATTTTTTTTTTTTAAAGAACGTTGCCCCACACTAGGATTTCTCCTGTATCGTGGGGCGTTTACAAACACAAATCTTAACACGCATAAACATCCAGACCCGGAACAACTATCTGTAGGCCATACAAATATTTGTTCCGTGCGGGAATCGAACCCAAGACCCGTAGCGCAAAAGCCGATCGCTCAGCCACTGCACCAAACGTGTCGTCAAATTAGGGAATTGCTATCTTTTACTAACAGACAGCGTGAAAAAAGGACATTGATATGTATTGTCGACTACTGTACAGAGCTAACATTAAATACCTCTAGACTTTGCTATGATTATAGTAGGAAGTGTGGAAGTGAGAAGCACAATTACAAGATAATCAAGAAAACTGGGACAAAGAAAGCATCATTAATATCTTCTGTTTCATATGCCGTGTTGTTTTTTAGTTTGGCAAACTTTTTATTGTTAGCCAATTCACTGTCACAGAACGTCGGTTTGCCCGTATTCTTGTATTTATGAGAAATAGACTCCAGTAGTTAAGTGTTTAATGTATATTGTATGCTCTACGATGGAAGGATGCAGTAATTTAACCTTATATTGCTGTCTTATAAGCGGCCAAGCAGTGGCTCTATCTAGAGGTACATAATTATAAATAATCAAAGGTACAGAGACTCGATCCCACTGTCAAACTGACAATACGATTTTGTGGGGCCAAGTAATAAGAATACATGACATTAGAATGCTTACTTAATATTATAAACGCGGAAGTTTGTACGTATGGATGTTTGTTACTCTTTCACGCATAAACAGCTGAACGGATTTAGATTAAATTTGGCACACAGATAGAACATGTCCTGGATTAACATATAGGATATTTTTTATCCGGGTATATGAAGAAGTTCCGCCAGGATGCGAGTAAAACCGTGGGCAACAGCTAGTAAATAACAATAATAAGCAAGTTAGAAATGTCAAACTAGTGTTAGCCTTGAACTTCACCGTGTTTAAGTCGACGCATTCTTATGTGTTGACTGCCTTGTTGGTCTAGTGGTCGCAAGCGCGACTATTGAGCATGTGGTCCAGAGTTCGATCCCCAGATCGGGCAAAGTGTTATTGGGTTTTCCATTTGGAATATCTCAGTAGCAGCCGGGTGTCTGGATTTGTGCCCGGTTAATGGCAATAGGCTTGCCCCCTATTGAATGGGACTTAAACATAACTGGCGAAACGAGGGTGTACTAAAAACACCTCTGCCAAATCCATCGGGGAATACAATTATGTTCTGACGTGTCGTCTTTGTATGGTTGACAGCTCTTATTTACGTCCGTCTCTTTCTTATTTTGTTGGAGTGAAAAAGATAGAAATAGTCTAAATTAAGTTTAGTTTGTGAACAACAGAATCGGCATTAGTGTTAAACTTGATTCCAATAAATATGTTTTCCTCGACATTCTTTATTTTCGACATCGGCTAAAATGTACGTGGTCTAAATACAAACGCTGAAATACAAATTCATAAATAATTATGATGTATTTTTCGTTTATTCATTGTATATACATATAAATTATATTTTTAAATATTTCCACAAAAAATATAAAAAACATTTAAAAATATAAAAAATAGTAGCCCACCGGCATCGGGAACAGGGTCCAAGCTACCGGTGGTCAGGGCCTCAGAGAGAGGAACTTCCTGACAATACGTGCCGTGTCCAGAAGTACCGCTTTCTGTATCAGGCCCTTGACCTAGCTGCCCAACGAGAGCCTCATCAGGTGTTGGTCGAGGCTCTTGGCTATTAAGCCATTGGCCGTAACGACTATCGGCACAATGACTGCTGAGTCAACCTCCCACATGTCGACAACCTTGTGTGCCAAGTCTTGATACTTAATTTCCTTATCTTTCTCGGCTTTCACAAGGTTCTCGTCATGTGGGACAGTGACATCAACAATCATTGTGAGACGCTCTGATCGATCTATCACCACTATGTCAGGCTTATTGGCAACAATAGTCCTGTCGGTGATGATAGATCGATCCCAGTACAATGTGATATGACCATTCTCGAGAACTGGGTCGGGCACATACTTGTAGTATGGTACTTCTGCGTCCACAAGGTTGTATTTCAGAGCAAGTTGCTGGTGGATAATCCTAGCCACTAGGTTGTGTCTGTGCAAATACTCGCCGTTAGCAAGACGAGAACAACCAGAAATAATATGTCGAATGGATTCACCGGGACAGTGACATGCCCGACAGATGTCAACCGTGCCGTCCTTCACAATATATTTCCGGTAGTTGTTCGTCATCATAACTTTGATGTATTTTATTATTATAATAAAGATTACTGTAACACAATAATAGGAACTAAATCAACCGTCGTTAATTAAATTAATGACATTGTGGAGGAACGAGGTATGGTGTTCCTCCAACGATGAGGAAGGATCCTTTTTTCTTTTCGACTGCTTGTAGATGGTCTTGCGGGCCATTTCTACGTAACCGGGCAGTTTTTGGCGAGACCTGAAGGGTCTCCAACCAATGGGGACGAGAGTAAAATACTTAACCTAAGCTAACTACTATTACTACTACTAACATCATGACTACTAGCAACAACAGCACTAAGGGCGACCCCTAATGGGACTCGGACCTCGGCTTGGGTCGTTGCTGACGAGAGGACTGGGAGGGAGACAGCTTGATGAGGGCTGAATTAACGGTGTAAATGGAAGGATCCTCCAACCAGGCGGGTCTTATACCTAGCGGGGTACAGCCCAACAGTTGATGTTGGGAAGTTGTGATCTGGATGCGATACAGGATTTGTGACGTCATTTTTGAGAGTTGTTATTATTTGTCGCTGTAGACTGCTAGATCATCGTCGTGCAGCGTAGATCGCATGTGGCGTGGTAGATGCCGTCACAAAACCATCATATTATTTGTGAATAGAATAATAATAACTGAACATTGAACATTGTTCTTTTGAATAAATAAATAATCTTTAAACCAAATAAAATGTATAAATTGAACTGAGAAAGAAATGTTAAACTATGTAGTTTACGCCTTGAACTTGACCGCGTTTTAGTCGACACGTGTTGACTAAAGTGCTTATTACACTATTCAATTTGTAGGAAATCTAATTAGGAACACTCTTATTAGGAAGTTGGAAGCTAGTGATCACACTAGACTAAATTGAATTCTAAATCGAACCGACGCGACGACTGGGGTTGCCACCTTTTTTTTGAACAAATATAGTATTTTTCCCAAAAATGATGCAGAAATATAGTACTTTTGAGAAATTCGGGAAATAAAAATGTACACATTTATTTTTTACCATTATGTACTTTTCCATATATACTTGTTATTGCTCTTCGCTTCGCTCTTAACTTTATGATTATTATACCAAAATACTGTAAGTATATACTCAAACCGCTGTAAATTTACAAATCCGATCTGGCAACACTGCTCTAAATCGTAGCGATGCGATTACACTCGCCTAAATCGTAAACAATTAAGAAACCATCGGTTGGAACCTTCCAATCGCACTAAATCGGAATCAAGTGTCCTAACTTCAATTACACCTTTCGATTTCCTAATTAGATTACCCACAAATTGAATAGTGTAATAAGCGCTTAAAGAAGATAGGATATATTTGTATGGGTCATGGTCCAAGTGACTGAAGAAGACGCGCTTAACTATCGCGAACTTCGGTTCTTCAGAAGAAGTGAAGTTTGCGCTGATTATACGCGTGCAATGTGTGCCCCTCCCTCAGGCCTTTCGGTCCCCTTTAGCGCCTTGCTTTTATTGTGATGCACCTGGAGCGTCTAGCTAGGTATCTCATTTTCACGCAGTTATAAAAAAATAGCACGTATTTGAACTGCTCTGACTCAGACGCGTGCAAATGAACAATCTATACTAATATTATAAAGCTGAAGAGTTTGTTTGTTTGTTTGTTTGTTTGAACGCGCTAATCTCAGGAACTTAAAAAAATATTGGAATAAAAAAAATATTTTTTTGGATAGTCCATTTATCGAGGGAGGTTATAGGCTATATAACATCACGCTACAATCAATAGGTGCGGAGCATAAATGAAAAATGTTGCAAAAACGGGAAAAATGTCCACCCGTGCGAAGCCGGGACGGGGTGTCATCCTCTCCAGCACGACCATGGATAGTTACCTTAATTTGAATGCGGTACTCCATGAAAAAATGTGTACTTTACTAAAGTTATGAAATCCGATGATGTTAAGAATATTAATGTGGTTTTATTGATGTATGCCGCTATTTAATAATTATTATAAGATTGTAATACGTGAGTGTCGTATAAAACAATTATGTATCCATACAAAATGCAATTTTATTGAATTTTACCTACTTAGATATAGTAATAGCGTAACATAGTGCTATAGCTGCACCGCAGAAAAAAATCTCTTTAAAACGGGTAAATGACTGCTTAAAATTATATATAAAATGGAGTTCATTTCAGTACAATATATTTATATAACTTTTCATGCTAAAGTTGAAAAAAATACCTAATATCTATAGTAGTCGTGGCAGAAAGGTTCTATCTAGCACGGCCACGGTCGATATGTTATAACAGCAAAAATATGTGAGTACATTTTTAAAAGTCGTTAGTACAATAAAGTACAGATTTTTTCATGAATATGTACCGCATTAAAATTAAGGTAATCATCCATGGTCGTGCTGGAGAGGATGACACGGGACGGGCCGCTAGTATTATAAGATAAAAAGTAGCTTTGGGACCAGGGCAGGAAGATGATGATGTA
The DNA here is from genome assembly GCA_910594945.2 of Amphipyra berbera. Classification (NCBI taxonomy): domain Eukaryota; kingdom Metazoa; phylum Arthropoda; class Insecta; order Lepidoptera; family Noctuidae; genus Amphipyra; species Amphipyra berbera. The sequence goes on from OU343145.1 coordinate 13,056,922, forward strand.
ATAAATAAATATTTGTATATCACAAAGGTCCCAGACGAAAACCAGCGTCAAGTATTTATAGTCCTTGACATTAAGCTGATCTGGACACCTTTTTGGTCCAGCCGTGAGACACATACCTAAGACTTTATTTTTATTTTTATATCACACTTTTTATCTGTTGTGTCTCTTTGTGCTGAGTCCAGATAAATATTTCTTTATCTTTAATATTCATAGTGTTTTATTGTTTTACTTTAGCCAATACATTTTTTCTCAACAGATAGATTTTTTGTATTCATAAAAAAGTAGGTATACCTTTATAATGAGCTTTATAACAATAAATGAATAGTAAAAAAAATCATTTTTAAAAACAAGCTTTTATTTAAATGCTCTAACAAGAAGAAAATAAACTTTAAATTAAATCAAACTCATCAATTTATTACATTATACAATTAATTTATTTGTATGATATATAATCTTGTCGCGAGATACTAATACAAGAATACATAACTTGATCTTGACACAAGTAATTCTAAGAAAATAATTATGTATTTCATAAAATTGTAAATCTTGCGATGAGCTTTTATATCATATAAATAAATTAATTGTTTATTGTAATAAATTGATGGGTTTGATTTAATTTTAAGTTTATTTTCTTCTTTTAGAGCATTTAAATAAAAGCTTGTTTTTTTAAATGTTTTTTTTTTACTATTAATTCCTTTATTCGCTAAATACACATATAAATTACATTTTTAAATATTTCTATAAAAATTATACAAAAACATTTAAAATATAAAAAATAATTATTAATTTATTATTATAAAGGTATACCTACTTTTTTATGGATATCAAATGATATTTTATGAAATTTATTTTTCGCGTATTTTTTACATTGTGAAATTGTATATTATTTTATCGGTGAGTGCGGTGTGGGTAAATCCTAGCATTTACAACGGGAGACTGTAATTCGTCATTCCAAGCTACAATTAGAGTTGACTACAAATGTAAAGTCATGGACGTGAACGGTATTAAAGTCAAGCTTGGTATTTGGGATACAGCGCGACAGGAGCGATATAGAACATTGACATCAAGTTTTTACAGAGACGCTCACGGCGCTATATTAGTTTACGACGTGACAGAATCATAGTCCCTAGCAAAACTGAATGAGTGGGTCGAGGAACTTCAAGGTACACTCCACCAAGAAGAACATAGTCTGCTTAGTTGTCGGCATTAAGATTGACAAGCATATCATTTTTGGACCCAGTGCATAATATCAGCAAGCACATTGGGACACCCGCGCGACGGCGCAACGAATATTCCCAAGGAGGGTTAAGTCAGGCAGGCGGCTGGTCATAAAACAATAAGCCAAAACTTCTAACAACATGGATTTATGAAATAGGTACATGTTGTGCCGACCCCACCTAGTGTGTGATAAGGGCAGGAAGAAGAAGAAGACCTACTTTTTTATGGATACAAAAAATCTATCCGTGGAGGAAAAGGTTATTGAGAAATGAGTCGAGGTAGAGTGGAGTCATTACGTCATAATTTGAATTATCTGCAACGCGCAAATAACGCCGCGATAAATAGTTATAAGGATTATCGTAAGCATATTCGATAAAGTCTTCAAAATTCATTTTTGTTACATACGAACTTTGACATCTCCTTCCTTAAGGTAGGTTCCGAGGTACCTTGAGTTTGACAGATGATTCCTTACCTCGACTGAGGAAAAATCTCGAGTCGAGGACGTTTATGTCAACTATAACTATCGATGGTGGTGAGAAAGACTGAGTCGAGGTGGAGTCAAGTCGAGTAAGTTTTGGAGGAACGTCTTTGAATATGGGTGTAAGTCTTTATTAAAAAAGTATTTGTGAAAAATGGCGCGCACTCAGATTTCTTTGTAAACATATATAATTAATCTGTGGTGCCCGTGGCCGGGTTAGCTATGCGCGCGCAGGTGAAAGACCACAGTGCAAACAACCTAATATTTAAAAAAAGAGATTATTTTTGTGTTTATAACACAAATGAATTGTAAGCGAGGGATAAGGAAAACAGCAGGATGCAATGAATGGAAGAAAATAGGAGAGCGAAACAAGATATGCGTGCAAAAAAAAATACTGAATAAATATGACAGTACCAAATGTGACAATAACACCGCGTGGTGTTGCGACGGTCGCTCATCGTCACACATTATACAATATAATTTTATGCCTCGCCTACATTAATTAATGTTAATTTGCTGACAAAAATAAATAATTTAATGAAATGAAATGTTTATTTATGATAATTATTTTAATCAACAATTTATTTATTCTATTTTTATAATAAAAAGTTTACTAATGTTTAGGCGTAAAAACGATATGCTATAATAAAAAAAAAAATGTAAAGTGATATTCGTAAGATCATTAATCTGTGGTACATTTTACCGGACTAGTCCGTAATAAGCTACATTAAGAACGTAAAAGCGGTGCAAAAGAGCCACTACAAGCAAGTGTGTTGAAAAAATGGTTGTGGTCTAAATATATTATAAACACGGAAATAGAAATTTATAATAATTATAATGTGTTTCATTATTATAATAAAGATTATTGTAACACAATATTAGAAACTAAACCAACCATCATTAATGAAATTAATGGAATCATAATATTATTTGTGAATAGAATAATATATAAGTAATGTTCTAGATAAATGTAACAGTCAAATGTTGTTTACATTCTATTATTTCGTTCCATGAATAGGGTATAGAACTCTGACTACCCAATATGGTCCATCCGTCGTAAGGAATATAGTTTAGCGTGAATATATCTCAGTAGATACAGCTAACACTGGTTTTGCCAGCGGATAGCGATCTACAATAGGGCGTATGCACACAACAACACAAAATTTATCTGAAATAAACAATTCAATAAATAAAGGTTCTTCTTCTTTACGTATGGTGAGTTACTAACCTGGTGTCAGAGTTTATGCCGGCCATGGGCCTCTGACTTGGCTTCACATGCGGTCGAGAAATATCTCTCAGGCGTGCCGGTTTCCTCACGATGTTTTCCTACACCGTTTTTGAGCAAGTGATAATTATACAATACGCACATGAATCCGAAAAGTCAGAGGTGCGTGCCTTGGGTTCGAACTCGAGATCTATGACTTGGAAGTCTGACGGTCACACCACTAGGCTATCACTGCTATAAATAAAGGTGAAAAGTGCTGTTCCTTAAAACGATGGGACACCTGACATCATACTCTGCGTGCCCTGATACCTGCACGTTACATGAACCAATGGAAGCTACTGATAATGCTAAACTCGTAGCTAAGTTCTGGGCCGACTCATTTTAGATTGCCATCGACACGCTAAGAAGAAGAAGAAGGTAAAAAAAAGTTTTAAGTTAAACAGTTTTAACTCGCAGTACCCCTGCGGTATCAGGATATCAGGATTTTTTTTATTTGAAATTGGTTTGCTCTTGACTCTAGTCTAGGTCAGAGGAGACAGAGACAAAGTCTACGATGGAGTGAGCTTACCCAGAAGAAGCCTGTTAACCCTAACTTTGAAGAGATTCAGGTTGAATGTGTTTGGGAATACAGACGCAGGTAGTGAGTTCTACTCTTTTGCAGTGCGCATTATGAAGGATGTTTGGAAGCGCTTAGTGCGAAGTGGTGGAATGGCAACTAAGTATGGATTGAAGGTTGAAATAATTATAATATTGTATTTTCATGGGAATTGGATTTGTGTGCTAGGTTTCAGGAGAATCGGTTAAGAAGAAATTGTTGGAAAATCTGTCGCAAGATTTAAAACAAACAAACAAATATACGAAGTGAAGCTATACATTCCCGCCTCACTTCCATTAACCAGTTGCCGAATAAAATAAAACTGTTCTGCCTAGACTTTTCCCATGTCGGGATCAGCTTCCAGTCTAACGAGATGCGGCTGAATACCAGTATTTTACACGGAGCGACTGCTATCAGACCTCCGCAACCCAGTTACTGGGCAATGCCGATATCCTAAGATTAGACTGGTTGTCAGACTTTCGGGCTTATAACTTCCGTAACGACTGTCATAAGTATTCGTTTGACACAGGGGATCAACTGTTTTAATGTGCTCTCCGAAGCACGGAGGAGTCTCGATGTGCAACGAACTGTGACCCATCCACAGACTGACTACAGCAAGCGCAGCTTAACCTCACATATCGTATTATCTGCGCGGTTGGTAATTAGCCACGAGCCCCTTCGAATAAAATTAAATAAATTCTAATTAAGTGGTCTTCTTTTGCTGTGGTTAGTGACTAACCTGGTGTCAGAGTTTATGCCGCTCATGGGCCTCTGACTTGGCTTCACATGCCGTCGAGAAATATCTCTCAGGCATGTCGGTTTCCTCACGATGTTTTCCTTCACCGTTTTTAAGCAAGTGACAATTATACAATACGCGTATGAATCCGAAAAGTTAGAGCTGCATGCCTTGGGATTGAACTCGGCAGTCCGACGGTCACAACACTAGGCTTTCACTGGTGTAAATTAAATGGTAATTAGTATACTCTGTGCCATCATACTATTTTCATATCTGTAACGAGTCATGGTCCAGTGTCGTTACGGAGTCTGCTACGTTCCTTTTGCTCTAAATTCAAGAAATATTCACTACAAAGTAACGCAGCCTAAACCCGAACACGTACAATAATATGAAATGTTATCGAAATCTAGATCGGTCCAGTTCATTGGAGCTGTTGCGGTTTAATTCAGAGTCTGTGAAATGTATTGTTAAACTGTAATTGAAGAGTTAACTGAAGATTTTGAGATGGTAGGCTTTTTGGTCCAAATTTGGTCCAATTTTTTGGTGGTTTTGTAATTTTCGTTAATGGTGGAATTCTATTTTGTACTAGCAACCCGCCTTGTTATCGTACGGGTACCTTTTTTTTTTTTTTTTTTATCGTGGGGAAATCCTCATGGACTGTCCCCCGTCTGCGGAAGACGGGGGGGGTGAGCCAGACTCATACCGGCTAAAACCACCACGGTGTCCCTCCTTCTGACCTAAGGCCAGGGTCGCGGGATTCGCTATTGCATGCACCGCAACCCCGGCAGGTCTTGGTCCACCAATTGTTGGTGGACCTCTCCTCTGTAGGGCCCCACCCCACGACCTCCTGAGAGGCGCGGGGGGCACCCCACATCACCGGCGCACCAGAACACATGGTACGCCGTGACCACCCCGGGGACCAAACAAGTACATGGGCGCCAGGCTACCCCGTGTCTGGGCACCCCTGGTCCCCCTGCGACGGGTCAGGTTAGTGGCCCCGCCGCCTACCACTTTTCGGCCGCAGAGGATAGGGAGAGCGGCCAACTAAACACCGACACTCCTCTCCCCCTGCGACCCCACCGCGTCCGCCATCTGACGGTGGCGGCCCCGTCAGGCCGCGGAAGGTAGGGAGAACGGCGCACCGTAATACCGGCACTCCTCTCCCGCCGCGGCCTCCACCCTTCAGCCGCAATGCCTCCCATAAGACATCGCGGCCCTCCTCAGTTGCGATGTCGCCCAGGCGACACCGCAACCTACTTGGCCGCTACGTCGAGGGCTTCCAGGCCCAAGCCCCGACGAGCAGGGGCGAGGAGGGGCCTCGGGTTCCACGGCTAATAAGCCCCCCCGCAACGACAATGCGGGAACCCACCGGGGGGGAATCGTACGGGTACCTACCATTAAATTATTTGCTTGAAGTTTATAGCATAAATAATATCACGCCTCTATCACAGTATACAAGGTTAGTCGGATAGGGGTACTAAGCCAGAAAGAAAAGTTGAAAAGTAATAAGTAAGAAAAAAAAAAATGTAATTTTTTCAAAAATTCTTTATCCCTGCTTTAGTTATGATTACAGAAAATGGAGTTTCTAATCCGTGACCCTAAATATGACGTAAAATGTAAACACGGCTGATCATAGCTGAGGATGGATAGAATTTAGCGTATTTTTTTATGAAATCTTTGTAAAGATACTTCTCTTGAGCTATAGACTTTTGGGGAAAGTTGTAGAATAAAAGTTATCCATTATTATGGGTACTTTAAAACCCTTTCGGCTTAGTACCTCCTTTCCGACTAACCTTGTATATGACGGGATCCCCCTATATCCCTCTGTCTCTCACATACACACGACGGAAACAGTAAACTGCTTGGCGCCGGACTGTAATGTTCAGGTGGTAGCTAGCCAGGCGGACCGTATAGATCCTACCACCAAGCGTGCTGGGTTTTTTTGAATCATACAACACACGTCTATACGTGTTACAGTCCGGCGCCAAGCAGTTTACTGTTTCCGTCGTGTGTATGTGAGAGACAGAGGGATATAGTCCTTGTGTGCGGTGAGGAAGTTTTATGTTCTAACGCGTCTCCACACGGGGTAAATGATCAGAGCATCATAATCTTTACCCTAACCAAGGGTATTGAGATCTATTTCCATCCTATTTCCATCTATTTCCATCCTACCCAGATTCAGCTGGATATCGACAGAGCGATAACAATCCGACTTCCGTAACCCAACTAATCCGAATATAATGTACCTATCTTCGTCCAGAATTCGCGTAATTACACTGCGTTATCAAAATCTAGATTAGTTTAGTTCACTGATCTGGTGCGGTTTCATCCGGACTCTGTGTTGCTGTGGAACAATATAATTCTGTGAAATAATACCCAGGAATGTGTAATTGTATTACTTTGTTCCAATTTCTCTCTTGTATCAAACCAAAAATGAAATATTTTTTTTATTTCACATTAACCAATACAAGTGGTTATGAAAAGTCGAATTTTAGATGCACGGTTCCAATTAGTCGTTTCCTATGGAGAAGAGCCGGCAAGAAATTCCATGGTTACTCTTAAATTTTAAAGTAAATCGTTATTTTGTGTTTATTAAACACCAATTACCTGTAGTCCGATTAAACGATTTGCCTCAAAACAATGTTCCATTTCATTTATGGGATGAAAATTCAAAAATTTAAATTCAAATTTGGAACTCCTTTACACCACTGAAAAGGCTAAACTGCTAGCTAATAAAATTATGTTTTTTTTAAAGAATTAACCATCTTTTTTGGTTATTTGTCGCCCGAAAGAAAATCTTGGTAGTGTTTCGATTTTTTTGATGAGAAGTGTACTAATCCTATTTGCCAAACTCAAAGCGAACAGTAATAAAATAGAGAGTATATAATTTAATAAATATCATGAACGACAACTGGTCCTTCGAGTCAAATATTTGTTCACGATCAAAAGGCTTTCGGTGGTCTTTGAACACACAATACGAGATTAGGCGTAGAGAGAAAATATCACGAGGAATCCGTAGAATTTGTTCAAACAAAGCACTGATGCCTAAGGGAGACGGCCACGAAGATGGCGAATCACTGCTATTAAAAACTAGCACTTAACTCGCGACTTCGTCGGTGTGAATTTTCATACAAACTTAACGTCAAATTCATCACGCCTGTATTCCCCGAAGGGTTGGGCAGAGGTGTATAGTAACACCTTCATTTCGCCGTTATGCTCAAGTCCCATGTAATAGGGGGCGAGCTTATCGCCATCAACCGGGCAGAAACGAAACTCCGGGCTAGCAGCCCGGAGTTTCGTTTCTGCTGAGGAATTTCACACGGAAAAATCCAATAACACTTTGCCCGACCTGGGCATCGAACCCAGGACCTCACAGTCAGCAGTAGCAAGTGCGACCACTAGATCAACGAGGCAGTTCATAATACGACTGGCGGGCCTATAAAAGGTCGGGCACGCTGCAGATCGCGCTCTCTCGTGCCGCTGCAGTTGCCAAGTTGAGTACTACACCTGCATAAAAAGACCCTGGATTCCTCGCATTGTCACAAACCACGTGCTGTTCTAATTGTAATTATTATGAAAATATATATAGTCTACGGTTAAAAGTATTTTCCATTATCCTCCCGTAAGTACACGCCTGCTAAATTGTATGTGCACATGCTTATTGAGGGTTGACTCCTTAAGCCACCCTTGACCTCTAAAGTGTGACAGTATATTACAAGGACCGACAGCCATCTTACTACTTCTTGGCAATACTGTTAAGAGGTCAGCTTCCAACATGGGTCAAAAGGAGAATGGGCGAATTGTTTAGAAGTTGGTCTACTCAATGGTAATGACCCAAATTTTCACGCACCATGCGACGCACAAATTCAACATGTTTAAATGTTTGTATTGTTTGTATTTGTATAGTGTCACTTAGTTTTATGATGCATGAGGATTTAAGGTTATGGTAGCCCGTGCACCATAGACTAAATAATATTAACCATAGATTATATTTTTTTTTTGTGTGTTTGGTTTACCGTGTTGTTTAATATACTAGGTTTAAATTTAAGTGTTAATTTTTAAGAAACATTATATTTATAATTTTAAGTATCCGTATGCGCCCGCGTGGGCGAAAAATAAATACTTTTTCTTTCTTTCTTTCTTTCTTACTCCTTCTCTAGCAATGAATGATATGTCATTAGAAAGATCTTTTTAAGCGAAACATTTGGTACTAACACAACTTAAGTCAGTTGTTAGTATTTTCGGAGTTATAACACCTTTAAAGTGAAAAATCGTTTATATCCATACTATCACAATTTTTTTCTTTTTATGTTACTTATACTAAAGTATCGCTAAATTCTTATCATATTATTTGCAAATAATAGTTATAGTGTGAAGAAAATGAAAGGGACTTAAACATAACTGGCGAAACGTAGGGGCACTATATCCCTCTGCCTACCCCTTCGGGAAATTCAGGCGTCATTTTATATGTGTTACTTAGGTAGGTATCTTAAATAATTATTATGACAAAGCTCCTATGGTAAAAAGTGTAAAAAGATAAGAATTAGCAATATTTGAGCGTTAACATAATCTTTAAATGGTTACATTTAATGAACTTAACTCCATAAATACTAATAATTGACAGTAGCTGTAGTACAAAAAAATGTTCTACTTAAAATAACCTTTCTATTTATATGTCACTTATTGCTAGAGGACGAGTAGACCAAAACAACCATTCTCCTTTACACGAGAACAATAGCCTCGGCTTTCATGGACCAACACAGTCTCTCACTAGGGTTTGGAGTTCAATTTGTCGCTTCATCGGAGCATAGGACAGTGTTGGTTTAATATTGTTTTGATGTACGCCTCACTGTTTATTTCTGGTCGAAAGACACAGGAGCTGTCAGCTTGGACACCTCCCTTGGAAGCATAAGAACAGTTTAAGTGATATTTATTAGTTTCTTGGTGAAAAAGTAACAGAATCGCTGTGATAATAGGTCTTTAGATACGAAAAGGGCTCATGGTAATTTACAACCGCGGTAATCATAATAATATGATTTGCAAGGATAAGCTGCGCTTACCGCGGTCAGTCTGTAGATGGGTGACCATTCGTTACAACATCGAGACCCCTCCGTGCCTTGGAGAGCACGTTAAACCGTCAGTCCCGGCAGTCATACGAATACCTATAACAGTCGTTATACAGTCAGAAGCCCGAAAGTCTGACAACCGGTCTAACCTTAGGATATCGGCATTGCCTAGTTACTGGGTTGCGGAGGTCTGGTGGCAGTCGCTCCGTGTAAAATACTGTTATTCCACCGCATCTGGTGAAACTGGAAGCTGACCCTAACGTAGTTGGGAAAAGGCTAGGCGGAACGAATGGTCTTTAGATACGAATTGGTCCTTGTTTCCAGTTGTAAGAAACATTTAAACACTTATGACCAAGTGGACACTTTGTGTCTGGAGACATAATTTTGTGCCTTGAGACTTCCCCGGTTTCTGAAAGCTTTATCAACTTACGGTTGATTCCTATAATTTACGGAACGTTATTAGTTAAAATGGAGTCTCTTGTATCTTTACCAATAATTAAGCAAATACCTCATCGACTTGCACATTAGACTTTCCCATATGGAAGTAGCTATCACATGTAAAATTAGCTTGCGAGTCTATTTATTTGCCCAGTTTGGTAACGAAGAATGCTACCATTAGGGGGCCATTCACGTAAACATTGGTATATTTTTTTTTAAATCTGTTCAGATTTCTTTGTTGTTATTCATGACCAACAGTTTTCAAGTCTAGAAAAATAAGTAAACAAATAAATATTGCTGACGTAATCACCATCCAGACCCCCTCGTCTCTCATGTCATCAAAAATAAGCTAACCAAAGAGCCCCCCCCATCCCCCTTTGTGCTTACGTAATACTTGAATGGCTCCCAGTAAGCAAAATGACTCGTTTTTTTATAGCAACTGGGCATTAATCTCCTGTTAAATCTAATGTCAACGAATGTGATTGGTTGGCCAAAATACTAACAGCCAATAACAGTAGTTGACAAAAATCGAAGCTGTACAATGTCGGATCTGACAATCAAACTACACAATTAGCTAAACATGACCAAGAAAGCTATTCTACTATAGCAGTACCTTAACATATCTCTACAAAAGCCCACTAAATGTCCACTGTTGGCCCTAAATCATTGTGTATAAACTGGGCTAAGAAAACACACTGTACGCGCGATTTATATCGTACCGTAAAAAAATGTAATCCCACTGCGTCAGTTAAACTAAGATACATTGTACCAGCATTTTATACTGTCGTTCCTTATCTTTAAGATTGTACACACGAGGGTAAGCAGGGATATACGAATAGAGGTAGGTCAAAGAAAAGATGGATGGATTTTGTGAAGGATGACATGGGTAAGAAATGAGTGAGTACTGGATGACGGCTGATAGAGGAGAATGGAAGAGGAATACATATTGTGCCGACTACACCTAGTGTGGGATAAGGGTAGGGAGAAGATGATGACATGAGGGTAAGCAGGACAATGTGAGGACAACATTCGGTGCAGATATCTATGTACAAGGTTAGTCGAAAGCCGCGGGCCACCTAAAGTATCACTGATGACTAATTTAAAGCAGTTGTTAAAAATTCAAAATTCGATAATTTTTATTTGCATGCAAACAGATTTTTAATTTAGCTTTTTCAAAAAAAAAAAATACCTGCTTTAGTTATGAATTCAGAAAATTAAGTTTCTAATCCGTGCCCCCAATATGACCTAAATAGTAAACACAGCTGATCATAGCTATGGACAGATAGATTTTAGCATATTTTTTCAAATGATCTTGGAAAAGCTATTTCTCTTAAACTATCGAGTTTTGGGGAAAATTGTAGAACAAAAGTTATCCCTTATTGTGGGTACTTTAAATCCCTTTCGGCTTAGTACCCCTTTTCCGAGTAACCTTGTATAACTGAGCGCATATCTTACGATATCGTTCTTCATAGAAATGAATGGAATAACACACACGGCGCAGATAATATTAGTTTTATCGTTAATCATCTGGCTAATTACCAACCGTGAAGATCATACGATTTGCGAGGCTAAGCTGCGCTTGCCGCGGTCAGTCTTTGGATGGGTGACCGTTCGTTACACGTCGAGACTCTTCCGTGCCTCGGAGAGCACGTTAAACAGTCTGTCCCGGGTGTCAAAAGAAGACCTACGACAGTCGTTATGTGAAATCAGAACCGGTCTAACCTTCGTAAATCGTATGACACGCTCGGTTTTTACTCAGCCATGAACCGTTTAGACAAAGTTTGAAATGAAACAAAGTATGAAAACTCACAAAAGAGTCGCAATAGTCGAGAAAGGTGCTAAAAATCAAAAATCCGAAATTGCTTAGATATCTGCTCACCCGTGAAATGCTAGACAACTAACTTCGCTGTTTCTAAAGCCAATATAAAAGTGTTTGCTCAGCAATAGGGCCACGTTAAAGAATGAGGTCTATTTAGACTTCAGAGAAATTTATAGGAGCAATGAAACTCCGTCGCGAAGCTTTATTTTGTTGCGTACGACCGGGCCTAAGATCTTTTGATATTTCTGCTAGCCTGGTACTTTCATGTGGCTGTACTTAGATTCTGGGGTAACCAGTTTTGTGTTTGCCTTGGATTCACTAGAGGACAAATTGTTCCCCGTTATGACGCGCAACATTAAGTCTAGAGCCTCGTATCCACTAGGCAACATTTGGCGCACGACATGTTGCTCAACGTGTTGAAAGTCAGCGCGGAACTTTTGTTTAGCAACGTTGTCTGTCTACACATGATTTGACTCGCATCAGTCGTCGACAACATGTCGCCAGAGGAACTAGTGTTGATTTCAGCGGCGGTAGCTATCATTTTATCGAAAAATGCATCAAGAAGTAAAAAGCCACGTTGGTGGGTTAGAAATTACATACAAAATAAAGAAAATGTATTCAGTGTATTCGTTACACCACACAGACATTCCTGCCCGTCACGTCTCCACTCGACAACATTTGATGCTCAACTGCATGTTGCACCGAAACAAACAACAAGCTCTGCGTCATGTTGTACGCTAGCTGGCAAGGTCGCGCGATGTTGTGCAACGCTGTCGAACATGTTGAGCGTCATATGTTGCGCGTCAATTGTTGCCTAGTGGATACGAGGCATAAGTAACACTGCAATGTTGCACACTGCCCCGTAACATTGTGCAGTATTTCTACTAGACGCGGGACTTGTTGCAAGCCACCGCTTCGAGAGCGGGCGCAGGTGTGTGCGAGCGAATTGTCCCCGAGACACACGTAATAACAACCGCGCCGATCATACGATTTACGAGGTTAAGCTGCGCTTCAGTCGCGGTCAGTACGTGGATGGGTGACCGTTCGTTACACATCGAGACCCCTCCATGCCTCGGAGAGAACGTTAAAGCGTCGGTCCTGGGTGTCATAAGAACACCTATGACAGTCGTTACGGGTAGTCAGAAGCCCGAAAGTTTGACAACCGGTCTAACCTTAGGATATCGCCATTGCCCAGTTACTGACATGCGGAAGTCTGATGGCAGTCGGTCCTTGTAAAATACCGGTATTCAGCCGGATCTGGTAAGACTGGAAGTTGAGCTCCAACATAAACGGGAAAAGGCTAGGAGAAAGAAGACACGCACGTTGATGTCACGCGTCAAGTCCTGTGGTGTTTTGCTCCATTTGTCCCTAAGTGAATTTAATTGCTCTTTTTAATAAGATAGAAAAAGGTTGCATCAGAAAGTCACAAGCCTGAAGCTTTTTTTTTATTTGGGGAAATCCTAATCGATCTCCTTCGCCGGGGAAGGCGAGGGGTTTTGCCGGACTCTTACCAACTAAAAACCCACGATGTTCCTCCTTCTAACCTATGGCTGGGGTCACGGGATTCGCTATTGCATGCACCGCAATGGCAGGTCTTGGTCCACCAGCTGCTGGTGGACCTATCCAAAAACTTGAAGCCTGACAATTTATCTAAATTAGGATATCATCATAACATCACGCCTTGTATTCCCCGGAGGGTTCGGCAGAGGTGTTTTTAGTAACATCCTAGTTTCACCAGTTATGTTTAAGTCCCATGTAATAGGGGGCAAGCCTATTGCCATTAACCGGGAACAAATCCAGATTCTGGGCCGCTACTGAGAAATTCTTAATGGATAAACCCAATATCACCTTGCCCGACCTGGGGATCGAACGCAGGACCCTATGCTCAGCAGTCGCGCTTGCGACTACTAGACCAACAAGGCAGCCATAACTATTCTTTATTTCAGGACAGTCGTTAATGTACGAGCTCCAGTTCTGTGCCAACCCTTGATCCGACATAATAAATCTTTCATTTTACCTTGTCCTTCGCTTCGCCATAAAACCGTGGAACTAGCAACAATGTAAAGTGTTGTAAGTAATAGCAAAGATTCATAGCGCCATAAACGGCTTGTTCACAGATATTGAGTTCAATAGATACCGCAAGATTATCAAATTGTATGAAAACAAGCATTTTATAGTTTTTATTCACGACTAGATGACCCGGTGAACTTCGCAACACCTGCATTTTTTTTAGTTATTCTTCTTTTTTCGAAACAAAAAAACAGATTTACAAAAAAAAAACAATTTGGTAAGCCATTTTCGAGTTTTTGCGAGACTTACGCAGGGCAACTGATTTTTATAACTATGGATTTTACGATGGAATTTTAGTGCTGGTATAAACATTGCACATGCCTCGCGCGTGTCTTGCAGTGAAAGGTCGCACACAACCATTCACGCTTGCGGTCAAAGAGTATAGTAATATATAGGGTACTTGCGGTCGAGAGGGAACTGACTGGGCGGCGTAACATTTAAGAGCATTGCTCTTACCGAAGGCACGCAAAGTAGGTAAACTTAAGTTATCTAACATAACATAACATCATGCCTGTATTCCCCGAAGGGTTAGGCAGAGTTGTATCGTAATACCCTCATGTCGCCGTTATGTTTAAGTCCCATGTAATAGGGGGCGAGCTTATTGCCATCAATCGGGCACAAATCCAACTCCGGGCTGCTACTGAGGATTCCATACGGAAAAGCCAATGACACTTTGCCTGACCTGGGGATGGAAACCAGGACCTCTAGATCACCAGTCGCGGTAGACCAATGAGGCAGTCAGGCCTAAGTTATCTATTTATCTCTATATCTGTGGTACAGGTAGAACTTCATTGCTATACTAAACCCTTCTAGTATTAGCTAGTTTAGTGTCCCTGGAATGGTCTTACTAAATGGGTCTTTAGATGGATTTTAATTAATTGGAACAGGTTAATGTAGACGGTAGTGGGTCCGATTCTGTACCGAAGGTAAGCGTTTGTCGTAGGCTAGCACTGCTATCAGGCAGTGTAAATTATCAAGGTTAGTATAAAACCTCATATTTTGTACTATGTGTGCCAACTAAGAATAGTACTAATTTAGTGGTAATTTTGACGACACGTTTGGTGCAGTGGCTAAGCGATTGGCTTCTGCGCTGCGGGTCGTGGGTTCGATTCCCGCACGGAACAAATATTTGTATGGTCTACAGATACTTGTTCCGGGTCTGGATGTTTGTGCATGTGAAGATTTGTGTCTGTAAACGCACCCACGATACAGGCGAAATCCTAGTGTGGGGCAACGTTTTATTTTAAAAAAAGAAAAAGAAAAAAAAAAAAAGAAAAAAAAAGTACTGTCAAGACGCCATTTTGTTCCGCAATACTCGTGAACTTCATTACCAAAGCGTAAGATGTGCAAAAAAGTAAATAAATAAATTATACTCAGTTTAATTAATTTTTGTTCACTTTTTTGGTATTTCTAATCAATTTTACGCCAAATTAATTACACTATAATTATATTTCGTTTATTCATTCTATATACATATAAATTATATTTTTAAATATTTCTACAAAAAATATAAAAAAACATTTAAAAATATAAAAAATAGTAGCCCACCGGCATCGGGAACAGGGTCCAAGCTACCGGTGGTCAAGGCCTCAGAGAGAGGAACTTCCTGACAATACGTGCCGTGTCCAGAAGTACCGCTTTCTGTATCAGGCCTTTGACCCAGCTGCCCAACGAGAGCCTCGTCAGATGGTGGTCGAGGCTCTTGGCTATTAAGCCATTGGCCGTAACGACTATCGGCACAATGACTGCTGAGTCAACCTCCCACATGTCGACAACCTCGTGTGCCAAGTCTTGATACTTAATTTCCTTATCTTTCTCGGCTTTCACAAGGTTCTCGTCATGTGGGACAGTGATATCAACAATCATTGTGAGACGCTCTGTTCGATCTATCACCACTATGTCAGGCTTATTGGCAACAATAGTCCTGTCGGTGATGATAGATCGGTCCCAGTACAATGTGATATGACCATTCTCGAGAACTGGGTCGGGCACATACTTGTAGTATGGTACTTCTGCGTCCACAAGGTTGTATTTCAGAGCAAGTTGCTGGTGGATAATCCTAGCTACTAGGTTGTGTCTGTGTAAATACTCGCCGTTAGCAAGACGAGAACAACCGGAAATAATATGTCGAATGGATTCACCGGGACAGTGACATGCCCGACAGATGTCAACCGTGCCGTCCTTCACAATATATTTCCGGTAGTTGTTCGTCATCATAACTTCGTCCATAATTGCACAGACAAAACCTTCGGTTTCCCCAAAGAGATCACCGAAACGTAGCCAGGCTACGGACGCTAGGAAGTCTACATCGGGCCCATGAAGGGCCCGGTAAAAGCGTCCGTGAAGCTCCTTGCTCTGCCATACCTCCCTGCGGCCATTAGTATCCAGTACTACAGGCTTGCGCCAGTTCTCTTTAGCCAAGGAGAGCGGGGTGAATCCTGTGTCCACTGCGACTACATCTCGATGCATCCCCACATCGGCTTGGAGGAAGTACTCCCTGAGGCTGCACACCTCGCGGTTGTGGAGGGTCTTAGCATTTAAAAAGCCTCGACCACCACACTTCCGCGGAATGTACAGCCTCATCACCGATGAACGTGGGTGATGCATTCGATATGCAGTCAGCAGCGTACGGACCCTCCTATCCAGGGCGTCAAGTTCAGTCTGAGTCCACTTGAGTATGCCGAAGGAGTACATCAAGACCGGCATGACCCAACCGTTAAAGGCGCGCACCTTATTTCCGCCTGACAAAAGACTTTTAAGTACCTTTTTCAGGCGGCCATAGAAGCGCTCCCGTAACGATTGCTTCATGTCGGTCTCATTCATGCCTAATGCCTCCGACATGCCCAAGTATTTGTAGGTTTCGGTTGAGGAGAGGGATCTGAGGTGTATGGAATCCGAGAGTTGTGTTCCCACGGATTCCATAATCCCTCCTCGCTTTACATGCATGACTGCACATTTGTCCACACCAAATTCCATCCTGATGGAATTACTGAAAGTTTCAGTTACTTTCAGTAACTTCATCAGTTGCAAGTTGTTGGGGGCAAAGAGTTTCAGATCGTCCATGTAAAGGAGGTGGGATATTACCTGACCACCTCTTCTCAACCGGTAGCCTAACCCTGAACCCTCAAGCAATGTGCTCAGAGGGTTCAAGGCTAAACAAAACCACAGCGGGCTCAGACTATCGCCCTGGAATATACCTCGCTCAATCCTTATTGGTTCTCCTCTCCCTTGAATTTGCCGACATCCTGGATAGTGAAGGACTGTCCTCCATTGCCCCATACATGACGTCAAGAAGGCGCATAGAGTTGTATTTACTTTATACAACTCCAGCACCCTCATGAGCCATGTATGTGGTACCGAGTCGTAGGCCTTCTTATAATCTATCCAACTCGATCGGCGAACTTGTTGGCTAATGGCCATATCAATGAGGAGTAGCTCCTTAGTACCGCGGGACCCATTCTTACATCCATTTTGAGAGACGGACATAATAGAATTATTTATAATATGAGAATTAATTTTGGCTCTCAAAATGGACGTAAGAAGTTTATAGACCGTCGGCAAACATGTAATTGGTCTATAATTCTTGGGTTCCGCAGTACTACCTGATTTATGGAGCAGGTGGGTAACTCCTGTTGTAAGGAACTCTGGAAGCGACCCAGATTCCAAAGACGACTGGAATTGTGAGGCCAAACGAGCATGTGAACTGCGCAACCATTTTAGCCAGAAGTTGTGCAGTCCGTCTGGGCCAGGGGATTTCCAATTCGCCATTGGACGGACTGCACTGGTTACGTCTTGGGGGACAATAGTAATGTCCCCCATTTCCTCAATCGGTTCACACGCTCGCTGAACCTCCTGCATCCAGTCACCTTCAGTGTGAGTGACAGGCATCGACCAGATATTGCGCCAGAATGTATTCATGACATCATTATCCGGTAGATGCGTGTCACTCACATCGTGATCAGGTCGCTCTCAGGTTCTGTATACCCACCTTTCATCGCTATGAAACATGCGATTCTGGGTATATCGCTCCACTCGTCGCTTATACCTCCGAATACGGTTTGCCCATGCATAAACCTTCTGCTTCAGGAAGTCGATGCGCTCTGTGACACGGGACAAGTAATCTCGAGGATTGATATCAGTCCCCGAGAATGCCCGCCTCACAAAGCGCATCACTCTAGGGCGAGTATTGCCCTCCCTGAAGCAGATTAGTTTGCCAATGAGTGCTCTAGCCTCGTTAATACGACGTTCAATCCTGCACTGCCAGGCCGGTACGGCGGGTTTTGGTCGTGTAGCTCTGTCATTATTATCAAATTTGGCGTGAGCTACACGACATGCCGCAACAGCCGCGCAGTACAGGATTGAATGAGTATCTTCGAGGTTTTCGCTGTTATCAAAATAACTAGATAACAGCGAATCTAGAGCACACATTAGCGCCCTATTTTTTCTATGCATCGGCAAACGGGGTATTCGTGGTCTAATGTTTGGTGGAGTGAACCGATACTCCCGAATCGCAAGCTCCAAAGCGCTCCTCAGTTGTTCATTGCACTGGGTACTTACATTTGTAACCCTATCATCGCTCTCCTCGTCAGCGTGGATGGGCAACGGTGGAACCACAGTTGGGGTTTGCGGTTGGGCCGCAGTCTGCGACTGGAGAGAAATGATACGGTTACTCTGTACTTCAGAGCGTAGCCTATCAAGTGCGGCGTCAGTCAACCTATGATCGCGTTGAATGACTCGCACCTGATCCGATAACCGCTGTGCCGAGACGTTGACAGTAGGCTCAAGTACCTGAAACAGAGAGAGCATCCGACCACGGTACGCGGTCAGGTTAGTTCCCCCCTCTGTAGCCCCAAAGTATGCGCGCATGCAGTTCTCGTTCATGGTTAGAGTCCAACGCATGCGCTGCACACTTATTATATTATTATTATGGCGACATATTAGGGTGACCAGTGCATTTCATGAAGTTAACTATAGATATTGGTTTATTTTTTTAATGAATACTGCTTCGAAATATTATTAATTAATCCAAAATTATCTATTTATAGAATTCAAGAAATAACATTTTATAGAAATTTATATACCTAAATAATAATGTAATCTATGAACAAAAAAATATAACATTTTTTTTTCACAGTTTTTTTTTGTCAGTACTAATTTGACAGCTATTGTGTGAAGTTGTAGCAAGCGCGATCCTATTCTTAGTTGGCACACATAGTATACCATAAACTCGAAAAACGGTCATTGTACCTACTCATAATTATGAACATCTTTTACTATGTGACTGTCGAGGAACGAGGTATGGTGTTGTTCCAAACGCAAAGGGAGGATCCTCCTAACAGGCGGGTCTGGTGCCTGGCGGGCTACTGCCCAACGGTTGATGTTGGGAAGTTGTATTATAACCTACTATCTGCGTGTCAAATCTTGATATCGCGATGCAGGATTTGTGACGTTTCGTTTGACAGCTGTCATTGTTGTCACTGTAGTTTGATAGACAGTCGTCGTGCTGCGTAGTTCTCAAGTGGCGTGATAGGTCCGCCACAGGACCAATACAAAATTTCGAAAATAAAAACAGCTGTTCCATACATTTTGTCGGGTTATGTGGACAGCTGATTATTTTTCGCGATTTCAGGGTTGGTCCCATAGTCAAAGTTGTTCATAATGATGAGTTTGTATATGAGATATGTAGCTTAACTTTTACTGTCTTTTCTTTTATCATCATACGTTCATAGATTCATAGTTACCTATTTTGTAATTTTGCATGCCTCTAGGATATGGCTAATGACCACTATTGTTTGTATAAGAGCTTTTGTACGCATATTCGCAAATGAGCAGAGATAAAACTACAATAACATGTTCCACCCCTCCAAATTACTATTTCAATGTGTTTAGTCACATCTTTACGAAAGAGTGTGTATGTAGTTGTAGTTTTTTGTTTGACGGCTATCTCAACACGCACACATGCGTTGGGAGTATTGGTGGTGCTTTATAAATAGTTTCACAAATACATTGGAGCGTTTTGAATTTTGGAGGGGCGGGACATGTTATCGTAGTTTATCTCTATTTGATTTCGGGTGTATGAAACACAACAAATAAGGTTGTATGATTACTGTTTAGTTCTCGTGAGTTTGGAACAAAAGACCAGCTTTTTTATTCAAGATGGTAAGTTTCGGTTCTCACTCTCTCTGTAGGGGTCGGACCGCAAATGAACTTACAAGTGAAGTATCGATTCCCCTTGTATCGTTGATATATAAATATTTTATCGACAACTAGCGACCCTCCCCAGCTTTGCACGGGTGCAATGTAGATTCTATTGTGGGGCATATAAACCTTCCTCTTGAATCACTCTATCCATTGCTGATAACTACATTAGAATCCGTTGCGTAGTTTAAAATATCTAAGCGTACAGACAACGGGAGCGACTTTGTTTTATACTATGTAAAGATAATGCTGATTCTGTTACGTATCAACCAAACTTAACTAAAAATATTAATAGGCAAAAAATGAGGGGCTCATGGCTAAACAACTGCGCGGATCATAAGATTTGCGAGGTTAAGCTACGCTTGCCGCGGTCTGTCCGTGGATGGGTCACCGTTCGTTACGCCCCCGTACCTTGGAGAGAGCCGTTCGGTCCCGGGTGTCATACGAATACCTTTGACAGTCGTTACAGGTAGTTAGAAGCCTGAAAGTCTGGCAACCGGTCTAACCTTAAGATATCGGCATTGCCCAGTAATTGGGTTGCGGAGGTACTCGTATGATGGCGTCAAATACTGGTATTCAGCCACATCTGATTAGATTGGAAGCTGACCCCAACATAGTTAGGTAAAGGCTAGGAGGAAAGATTAACAGGCAAAATAAGAAAGAGACGGAACATTTTTCGAGCCGTCAAACTAGTTTAATTGTTGAACATCACCGTGTTTGTAGGTGGCATAAGGTGTTGTCTAAATCTGTTTGGAAATTTTCGTCCATAAACATAACATCACGCCTGTATTCCCCGAAGGGTTGGGCAGAGGCGTATAGTAACACCCTCATTTCGCCGTTATCTTTTAAGTCCCACGTAATAGGGGGCGAGCCTATTGCCATCAACCGGGCACAAATCTAAACTACGGGCTGCTACTACGGAAAAACACAATAACACTTTGCTCGACCTGGGGATCGAACCCAGGACCTCATGATGCAGTCACGTTTGCCACCACTAGACCAACGAGGCAGTATTTTAATTCAACCTTTGACGAATCCAATATTCTTCTATCTCTTTCTTGTTTCATCTGCAAGTAGAGGATAGCAATATTTTTAGTTATGTTTAGTCGGTGCTCAACAGAATCGGGGCCAATGTCGTTAGTCTTTACGTCTTATTAAATCTACGTTTTCTTTGACGCCTAGATTTGAAAATCAGTTGCTTGTTGTTTCCTTTTCTTTTCTTATCAATAGCGGAACGAGGTTGTTCGATCTGGAGCTGTGAAATATTTAAATTGGACGGGTTACAGAGTCGGATTGGGACCGAGTTAAGGGTGCAAGTTTTATATTTAAAATAATTGTAGCATTTACTACTTATTTTCGAGACAAAAAGGAATGAATTCCCGAAATGATAATTTTATATATATTTTAGGTTGTTAAGAGGTTACATTACACTGTAAACACTTTACAAGTGTTACGACTTTAGCTGCATTCTACTTAACTTTTCCCCAACTATGTAGGGGTCAGCTCCCAGTCTAATCGGATGCGGCGGAATATCAGTGTTTTACACGAAGCGACTGCCATCAGAGCTCCGCAACCCAGTTACTGGGTAATGCCGATATCTTAAGGTTCGACCGGTTGTCAGACTTTCGGGCTTCTGACTTTCCGTAACGACTGTCATAGGTTTTCGAATGACACCCGGGACCGACTGTTTAATTCGCCCTCCGAGGCACGGAAGTTACTCGATGTGTAACGAATGGTCATCCATCCCTCGCACCCCATGGACTGACCGCGGCAAGTGCTCACAAATTGTATGATCCGCGCGGTTGATAATTAGTCACGAGCTCATCACGACTTTAGCTGTGTGGTTTCAAATTGTTGGGCCTATGGAGAAGACCCGAAATCTCCACGAATGCTCTTTATAGCTATTTAAATCTTGTTTTTATAAGGAGGCTGTGTGATAGTAGGTAGTTGACTAAAGCTCCGTATTTATGGTAAAATTCCTCTGGCAACATTTTGACGCAGACTGGCGTGTGGACAAGAAATATTGATTTAAACACCGTTTCCAGCAACTTTGTCGCGGTTCATCAACAATGTTGCTCAAAAAATTTTTACCATAAATACGGGGCTAAAGAGTAACATTCATTGGTAAAGAGACTCCTGCCAAATGACAGAATAGCACTATAACCAGCCTAACTTATTTCGTTTCATCATGTTTGATCTTATTTCTTTTTGCACCCCATGCACCCAAGTACGTCTCTGTATTAAAGAAAGGATCGCTTCTCAGGCGACGGTTTAAAAGGCAATGCAGTTTTATGTTTTTTAGATGTCAATTGGTTTTCTTATCCGCAACTTTTTCTAGTTAGGAAGAGAATATTGGGTTATAGGGAAAATCTCAGACCTGGGGTTCGTTCTGCCTAGCCTTTTCCCAACTATGTTGGGGTCAGCTTCCAGTCTAACCAGATGCGGCCGAATACCAGTATTTTACACGGAGCGACTGGCATAAGACCTCCGTAACCCAGTTACTGGGCAATAATAATAAGAATTGCCTTGTTGGTCTAGTGGTCGCAAACGCGACTGCTGAGCTTGGGGTCCTGGGTTCGATCCCCAGGTCGGGCAAAGTGTTATTGGGTTTTTCCATTAGGAATTTCTCAGTAGCAGCACGGAGTCTGGATTTGTGCTCGGTTGATGACAATAGGCTCGCCCCCTATTACATGGGACTTAAACATTACTGGCAAAATGAGGGTGTTATTATACACCTCTGCCGTTGGGCCTTCGGGGAATATAAGGCGTAATGTTATGTTAATGGTACTTTCTACCTAGGTACATGAAGTAATTCCTCTAGGATGCGACTGAAACCACGGACAACAGCTAGTAAGTAATATATTGGTTTATGACCGGTTTCTATAAACATAAAAGAATCGTTTTGTTTACCAATGGTAGCACTTTTTATTGCCAAACTAGACATATAAATAGACTCGTAAGCTAATTTTACCTGTGAGAGCTTCTTCCATATGGGAGGGTCTACTGTGCAAAGCCATGAGGTATTTGCTTCATTATTGGTAAAGATACAAGAGTCTCGATTTTAACAGCACTGATAACCTTGTGGTGTGACTGTCGGACTGCCAAGTCTCGAGTTCGAACCCAAGACCTTTGACTATTCGGATTCATGTGTGTATTGTATAATTATCACTTGTTTAAAAACGGTAAAGGAAAACATCGTGAGGAAACCGGCATGCCTGAGAGATATTTCTCGGCGGCATCTGAAGCCATGTCAGAGGCTCATGGGCAGCATAAACTCTGACACCAGGTTAGTCACTAACCACACGAAAAGAAGAAGACCAATAACGCTCTGTAAATTATAGGATTCGGCCATTAATCCATAAGATACTTTCAATCAAAATGAGATATAAAACTTTTCGGTGAAAGGACAAAATGGCATCGTGTTGTGACGTCATCGCTGAACGAATAACTTTAGCCATTGGAATTAGAGGGCTGGGTGTACAAAGATAACGCGGCTCAATTGATGACAAGGAGTCAGTTGTAATGGAGGTGGTAGTTTAATAGGATATGACATTCGTCCAATTTGTTGATGAACACGTAAGTAGATTAATGGTTAAAATTGAGACTTGTATCTTGTATCTTTGACGACACATTTGTTGCAGTGGCTGAGCGATCGGCTTCTTACGGGCCGTGGGTTCGATTCCCGCATGGAACAAATATTTGTATGGCCTACAGATAGTTGTTCCGGGTCTGGATGTTTGTGCGTGTGAAGATTTGTGTCTGTAAAAGCACCCACGATACAGGAGAAATACCAGTGCGGGGCAACGTTTTTAAAAAAAAGACAAAAAAAGATAAAGACAGAAAATCTTTGATAATTCAATAATCATAATAGACCCTCCCATATGGAAGTAGCTATCACAGCTAAAATTAGCTAACAAGTCTATTTATATGCCCAGTTTGGAAATTTAAAACGCTACCATTGATAAGCAAAACGATTCGTTTTTGTTTATTGGAACTGGTCAAAAAGGCAGTGACAGTCTGGCGACTCTAGTGGTAGAACGATAGCATTCCATGCTGCTTTTCAAATTTATGTTCAGATGAAAATTTGATTATCTATTACTTGAGTTAACGGTGAAGGAAACCATTGCAAGGAAGTCAGCACACCTGCGAGGCTCCAAAAAGCGCTCGATGGTATGTGTAGTCTGACAGCCCAGGATAGCATAGTCCCACCCGGTGGGTTCCCGCATTGTCGTTGCGGGGGGGCTCTGTAGCCGTGGCGTAGATCCCCACGGTGAAGCGAAGAGGAACCCTAGGAGGGGCTGCTCGTCGGGGCTTGGGCCTGGAAGCCCTTGACGTAGCGGCCAAATAGGTTGCGGTGTCGTCTGGGTAACATCGCAACTGAGGCGGGCCGCGATGTCTCATGGGAGGTATCGCGGCTGAAGGGTGGAGGCCGCGGCGGTAGAGGAGTGCTGGTATTGCGGTGCGCCGCTCTCCCTACCTTCCGCGGCCTTGACGGTGTCGCCACCGTCAGATGGCGGACGCGGTGGGGCTGCAGGGGGAGAGGAGTGTCGGTATGTCGTTGGCCGCTCTCCCTATCCTCTGCGGCCGAAAAGTGGTAGGTGACGGGGCCACTAACCTGACCCGTCGCAGGGGGACCAAGGGTCCCCAGACACGGAATAGTCTGGCGCCCATGTGCTTGTTTGGTCCCCGGGGTGGTCACGGCGTGCCATGTATTCTGGTGCGCCGGTGATGTGGGGTGCTCCCCGCGCCTCTCAGGAGGTCGTGGGGTGGGGCCCCGCAGTGGAGAGGTCCTCCAGCAGTTGGTGGACCAAGACCTGCCGGGGTTGTGGTGCATGCTTAGGCGAATCCCGCGACCCCGGCCGACGGTCACGAGGAGGAACACCGTGGGTTTTTAGCAGGTAGCCCGACAGACCCCCTCGCCTACCGGGCGAGGGACATCCATGAGGATTTCCCCACGATAAAAAAAATAAAGGTCAGCATGGTGGACTTAGACCTAAACCGTTCTCATTCTGAGTACAGTCTGTGCTTAGCTGGGAAAGAGTGACGGGATAAACCTGGGAAGAAACAAGGTATGGTGTTCCTCCAACGAAAAGTAGGGATCCTTCAACCAGGCGGTTCTTATGCCTGGCGGGCTACTGCACAACTATTGATGTTGGGAAGTTGTATATATACTATCTGCGTGTCAAATTGTGATATCGCAATGCAGGACTAGTGACGTCATGTTTGAGAGTTGTTATTATTTGTCGCTTTAGACTGGTAGACCATCGTCATTCTGCGTAGTTCACATGTGGAGTGGGAGATGCCGCCACAAACCCTTTAAAAAATACTGGATCCGTTATTTTTATCGATTACTGTTCGTCAGAAGCGATGTAGCTGCCATTTGTTTAACTGATCTGTCGGTACAGATGTGAACAACACATTCAGTACCGATGGATCCGTTAAAACGGATCCGCTGTGTGAACGGGCTCTTACAGATCACCAGGCTTCCCTCAAAGGTGATGGGAGAAACCCTTGAAAAAAACTGATCAAATTTTAGAAATCGGTGTTCACCAGTAATTGGGTGGCGAAGGTCGGATTAGAGTAACACTGTGCTAAAAATCAATATAACATAATAGGGAGAGGGCTGAGTGAGAAGCGCTTCCAAACATTCTTCATAATGCGCACGGCAAAAGAGTGGAAATCACTACCTGCATCTGTATTCCAATCCAACCCCAATCTCTTCAAAGTTAGAGTGAACAGGCTTCTTCTGGGTAAGCTCACTCCATCGTAGACTTTGTCTCTGTCACCTTTGACCTAGACTAGAGTCAAGAGCAAACCCATCTCAAATAAAAAATAAAGTTATAATGAATACCACATCCACATTTTCAAAGTTGCGATCGTTTCAACGAAAAGTTGGAAGTTTTAAGAACTTCATCGCACACAAATGGGCAGCTTATAAAAATACGACACAGTGTTTATTATTGTAGGAGTTCATCAGCATCGAATTCACGTCCATTGCTAAATATGAGATTCGTGGTGGGTCTTATGTATTACTATGACGTATCGATCGTATCAATGAGGACCCATCTTTAGAGACCACTGTAAAGATAGGTTGTTTGGGATTAAAGGCACTTTAGGAGTTGTTCTGCTTAGCCTTTTCCCAACTATGTTGGGGAACGCTTTCAGTCTAACCAGATGCGGTTGAATACCAGTATTTTATATGGAGCGACTGCCAACAGACCCCTGCAAGCCATTTACAGGGCAATGCCGATAATTATCCTGAGGTTAGACCGGTTGTCAGACTTAATGGCTTCTGACTACCTGTAAGGACTGTCATAGGTATTCGCATGACACCGGGGACCGATTGTTTAACGTCTTTTAACGATTGTTTATCTAAGGCACGGAGGAATCTCGATGTGTAATAAATGATCACCATAGACTGACGGCGGCAAGCGTTGCTTAATATCACAAATCGTATGAACCGCACCGTCGTTATTAAGCTACTAACCCTTAATGCACACTCAATCAACATAAAACATAATTAGCCCATTACTGTCCCACAGCTGGGCACGGCCCTCTTCTTAGAATGAGGAGGGTTTAGGTCTGAGTCCACCACGCTGGGCTGGTGCGGGTTGGCGGACTACACACACCATCGAGAACTTTATTGAGCCCTCTCAGGTGAACAGTATTCCTCTTGATGTTTTCCTTCACCGTTAACGCAAGTGATAATCAAATTCTGATCCGCACATGAATTTGAAAAGTTAGAGTTGCGGGCTGGGGTCTAATTTAGACCTTCCTGCATGGAAGGCAAGCGTTCAACATCTAAGCTATTACTGCTTTTATTATAATACTAGCTGTTCTCCCGCGGCTGTGCCCTCGTAAATAATTTGACTACAGCGCCATCTATCGGATTCCAGCATAGCTATGAACTATCTTCTTGACAAAAAAATTATATGGTTTGAATATGACTCCAATCGGTACAGTCGTTCTCAAGTTATGGCGTGACCAAGGGAATATGGAATTTATTTTTATATACAAGGTTAGTCGGAAAGTGGGTATTAAGCTGAAAGAGTGTTAAAGTACCCATAATGATGGATAACTTTTGTTCTACAACTTTCCCCAAAACTCGATAGTTTAAGAGAAATAGCTTTTCAAATATTTCGTAAAAAATAAATGCTAAAATCTATCTGTCCATAGCTATGATCAGCTGTGTTTACTATTTAGGTCATATTTGGGGTCACAGATTAGAAACTTAATTTTATGAATTCATAACTAAAGCAGGTATGTTCATTTTGTGAAAAAAACTAAAATAAAAATCTTTTTGCATGCAAATAAAAATTATCGAATTTTGAAATTTTAACACTTGCTTTAAAATAGTCATCAGTGATACTTTAAGTGGCCCGCGCCTTAGTACCCCCTTTCCGACTAACCTTGTGTATGTAGATAGATATGGAAGCTAGATTTCAAAAACTCGTTCCTAAGAGATTCATTTCACGTAGATTGTATAACAGTCGTCTATTTAAATATGAGATTAGATTACACAAAGAGTTTGGTACTACGGTCATGCTACTTTCATCCCAGTATCATCTTATTGTAGAGCAATGTAAATTTAAACCAGAACAATACCATGTAGGATGAGATTGGAACTTTAGGAAAAGTGCATTTTGTAAAACTCTGTATAAGTTTGTGAAGAAAATAAAAATATAGGTCAAGTAAGCCGAATAAGTGTTCTGTTGTCTCGTCTCCGAATAAAGAATAGAATAGAATAGAATATTTATTTGTAAAAAACATGGGTAAGGACTGCTACATAAGTCACAAAAGTAGCCGCATAAATTTAACCATACAATGGTGTGCATATTAAAAGGTTCATATAATACAAAGTTATACGCAAGAACTTAGAATCCGATTATTTTCATAGATATTTGAACAACAAACATGCAATAGTTTATAAAAGAGCTAACAATTTATTTTTAATAGTATGAACACAGCTCGCTATGGGAACGCCGGTAGAGGACGTCCTAGAAGGACATACATCGATGTTATTGGTGATGTTCTTCACAAAGGTCAGGTGCGTAGTACTCTCAACCGGCGTGCGTGTATGACAAGATGTATGAATGTGGATGAAGCGAAAGGGGTATGTAAGAGTCGTAGCATGTGGCGTTCTATAGTTTCTGCCTACCCCCATGGGAAAAAGGCGTGAGTTTATGTTATGTATGTATGAACACAGCTCAAAATAATAAATTAATTTTTTACTTAGTGAAATTAATGGTGTATTAAATATAATATCTTAGAAAGTACGTGCATCTAAGAACTCTTTTACAGAATATAAACATTTTTTACTAGCCACGAATATAGTTTACGTTAAAATATTTTTAGTGGAAGATTTCTTAAGGTCTCTGGTAACTTATTATATACTCTGACAGTCATTGGATAACAATTACTATGGTAAGTGATGAAAGATGAGTACCGTGAAGGTACAGCTTAGCATAATCAGCCATTGGTGGGCAAGGTTAACGGTCGTTTTTAGAATAACGAGGCCTTACGGCCAAAACACATAAGTACACACGATGCGACGTCACATCGTGGCACATTGCACGCCACGACGTTTTCATTTTTTTTCTATTCGTCTGTTTGAAGATGGTCTTGCAGACCGTTTCTACGTAACCGGGCAATTATTGTCGAGTCCTGAAGGGCCTCCAACCAATGGGGACGAGGGTAAAATACGTAAAAAATATTTTTTCTTCGTTGGAAAATCCTCTTGGATGTCCCTCGCCCGGGGAAGGCAAGGGGGTCTGCCGGACTCTTACTGGCTAAAAACCGACGGTGTTCTTTCTCCTGACCGTTCGGCCGGGGTCGCGGGATTCGCAAAAGCATGCACCGAAACCCCTGCAGGTCCCGGTCCGCCAACCCATGGCAGACCTCTCCTCTGTGGGGCCTTGCCCCACGTCCTCCTGAGAAGCGTGCACGGAACACGGCGCGTTGCCTTCTCGGGCCTGTTACTGGTTGGGCGGCGAGTCCCCAAACCCGCCGCCCGCAGGCCACACACTAGGGTGGCTGGAGGTCATCGCGTAAGCGCGCCCTCCAGCGCCCGGTGCATCTGGCGCGGGAAGGGAGAAGAGCACGCCGCTCCCTCTCCCTCTCCGCAACCTCTTTGGTCACCATCACCCCCTCACAAAAGGAGGCGATGACTTCCCACGCAGTCTCGCTCCCGACCATGGACAGAACCACGGCCGGAAGTGAGAGGTCACCGCCGACCGCCGTGACTAACTCGCGGCGCTGCAACCCCCAAGCTGGGCACGCCTGCAAAGTGTGCAGCGCCGTGTCCTAAAACCTAAAATAAAATACTTAACCTAAGCTAACTACTACTAACATCATGATTACCAACAGCAACAACTGGGGACTCGGACCTCGGTTTAGGACCGTGTAAAATACTGGTATTCAACCGCACCTGGTTAGACTGGAAGTTGACCCCAACATTATTGGGAAAAGGGTAGGCAGAACAGTATTTATATCAAGTTTCCCGCTAATACGCGTAGGGAATACCATTTTCTATACAAACGTTAATATCATATTAAAATTCTTGTACTTAGAGCCTGTCCAGATGAGACGTACTGCGAGTCCACTCGCGTTATCAATTTATATTGCGTCCAGATACCGCGTTTTACGCGCATCTCTACGCTATGAGGGATTCCCTGCCAGCTATAAACATGGACTTGGATACAGCGGTTGTGTTGTGGCTTGCATACCGTCGATGGAAACATCGTAAACGAAGAGAAAGTGCAGATTTAACGTGCATCCAATTCTGCGTTTTATGAGTCTATTGGAATAATCTGATGATTCCATATCTCATATGGCTACTCTTTTTTTAACTTCATCAATAAAGAGTTCCGTATCGAAGTTATCACGCTCCATTTCGAACCAAATACGTCCGCTCGCCACGGACTCGCGCGTAGTACTAAATGCAGTAATGGCGCCCGAGTATCTCAAATCGCGCGGCGCTCGCGCGTAAAACTAGCGAGTCGAGAGTCCCGCTTATTGCAAGCGTTTTACGCGCGAGTGAGGAAACGCGCGGCAGCATCTTGACGAGATATAATTATGTAGCTCCAGTATCTCGGGAACGCGCGCGTGTCTACGCGCGATTGGACTCGCGCGCAGAACCCCTCATCTAGACAGGCTCTTATGGAATCGTTTTTCGAGAAAAACAGCGATTCAAATACAAAGTTTACTCATAAAATCAATGCAACCTAATAGGTACAAATAGATCCCAATATAAAACGACTTGTATTCACAAAACGTCGTATAGCAGCGAATCTGTGTGTAGTCATACATAATGCATGTGTACATTTGAAATGTAGACCGATGTCATGGGCAGGCGTATTCTGGAGATACGTGGAGTGAAGTGAAAAAATGGTTATTTAGTTCCCATGGATTTCGTTTTTTTTTCCTTTTTATCTTGATTTGGTCGCGTTTGGCCCTAGCGTCACCTGGTGGTAAGCGCAGACAGGGTCTAAGATGGAACACACGATTGCAAGGAACTGAAATCTAGAGGGATTCCCCTATACCCCTCTGGCTCTCACATACACACGACGGTACACACACAACTGCTTGACTTTAATGTGAGGGTGGTAGCTAGCCAGCCGGACCGTATAGATCATAGGATCTTGATAATAGACCAATTGATTGGTAATAGACCAATCGTGCTGAATTTTGTTGAATCTTCCAACACGCGTCTATTCCCAGCGTGTGGTGAGGAAGTTTTATATTCTAACCCAACTCCACACGAGGTAAACATTCCTTAAAAAAATGTCTTATTCCTATACTTCTGACAATGTCAGGGGTATAGCAATGGCATCTTCTTGCACTAAAAATACTAGTTTGATTTGAACGAAATGTAGTTTTTCGTTAGGTTCTCGGTTTGGTGATTTCTTCGTGTGTACCTATTTTAAACAAAAAAAAATATTAGACAATATTGCATCGCATTTGATTCACAGAATATGTATATTTTATGTGAATATGCGTACACACGTTTTACATATTCGTATCAATTCAGTACGCACGTTAACGCATGCTATAAAATGCTTTCACAGCTGTAAGCAGACGTTTTTATAGGTTATGCGATTAAGGGTGTCTAAAACCATTTAGTTTTTGAGAATTGACGCTGATAAAGGACTAATGACGTAAGTTTAAGCTGATAGAGATTTTTTTTGCATGCATAAACGTGCCTAGCCGTACGTGAAAATGCGTAAGCGAGCATTAAGAATCTGTTATCTGTAGCTGGTAACACTGGACAATGTTGACATAGGAGGGTAACCGTCAAGATTAATCAACGTACCTGAAGTTATAAAAACAGTGGTCATACGATGGAGCAGAGGATACCATGTCGAACAGCTGAAGAAGTCTGACCTTTCATATCTGATTTGCTTGTCCTTATTTTCTGATCTTGTGTAAATTATTATATTGTGATAAATGTATTGTAAACTAGTTTCTGTAACTAATCACTAACCCAATTAAAAGTACTGTCAGTGGTGGAGAATCTATGTTGGTTTAATTTACTTTATTTACCATGCTCCCAAGTTGAAAGGCAAGCGTTTGTCTTGGTATGGGCATGTGATGAGGAGAGATGAAATACGTGACTAAGAGAGTGATGAATATGAATGTTGATGGATGGAGGGGGAGAGGGAGACCTAAGAAAAGATGGATGGATTGTGTGAGGGAGGATATGAAAGATAAGGGAGTAAATGATAATGAGACGGCTGACAGGGAAGAGTGGAAGAGAAAAACATATTGCGCCGACCCCAAGTAACTTGGGACCAGGGCAGGAAGATGATGATAACCATGCTCCCAATCCTGACATACCGATAATATTAGCTATAACTGTAATGATAAATTCACCCCTACAAGATTCTGTTGTATGTATTTTATACATCGTTTAAAATAAAGATCAATGTTCCCGTTCCGTACCGTTCACAGCTCCTTCCGAATTAATAGTATCACAACAGAATAAGGCCACCACATCTCTTAGACAGCCACTGCTTATGTTAATATTTAAATTTTGAGCGCCACAACGAATACTGAACGGTTTTATATTAAACGTTACCTCACTTTTCCATAAATAAACTTTATGATATTATTATCGTGGTAGGTAAGAACTTTTATTTAGACATTATACGTTGAAATGGAATTTGAGATCAAATATCAAAGATACTACCTGTACAATCAAATAAAAATAACTCAATAAAGATTTAATATAATACACCTCTTATGCAAACCTAATTAATACCTTTACCATAGTATAAAATTAACAGTTTCAGAAGTCGGTGCCTTCAATTTGGTTCAGCGTGGATTAGCACCGACTTCTGAAACTGTTAATTTTATATTATGGTAGAGGTATTAGGTTTGCATAAGAGGTATTGTATTAAATAAAATCTTTATTAAGTTATTTTATACTTTTTAGTTTTTGAAGTCAGTTTTTTAAACGTAGTTTTTTTTTACTTTCTAGTGTCTGTAATAGGTTGTTTTGTAAACTACAGTAATATTTTTCTAGATTACATCAGGTAGAATAATTACACCGTCCACGTAAACAAAAATGTTCATAAAAAAAACATAAAATGAAAACTACTGGGCCAAACTATGTTAAATTTTTATGGGACCAAATGGCAACTATTCCGCATCAAACTAAAGAAGAATTACGTAAATCGGATCATAAACCTCAGCGTAATCGGTGTACATACATAAAAAAAAATACCAATCGAATACAGAACCTCCTCCTTTTTGAAGTCGGTTAAAAATTAAAGGGTAGTTTGTCGACATACCCTAAAATGAATATTTACAAACACAAGTATTTGTAAGTACAACATTTATGAAAAATAACACGCCATTTTTTAAACTATACGTTTGAAAATTTTGGAATGAAAACAGTTTAACGTGAAGGCAATAGTCAGGAGTTATCAACATTTATCTGGTAAAAATTTAACTTCAGAAGAAAATGTTGTACACCAATGGAATGTCACATTGACAGTGACAATTGTTTGTTTACATTTTTGATTTAAAGTTCTGTTTTAAGGTATAGAAGAAAGACAACGTAGATTAGCGAGCTATTTCAAAATAAAGTCTTACCCCACTGGTGACCTGAAAGTCTTTGGCAACTGATAAATGGGTCCCATTGTCTTCGACCTGCTTGTCCACTGGCTGTATCTAGCAGTTAATCACATGGCCCGCACCTCTGACTTTTCGAATTCATGTGCGTATCAAAAGTTGATTATCACTAGTGTTAACGGTGAAGGAAAACATCGTGAGGAAACCTGCACACCCGAGAGGGCTCCGTAAAGTTCTCGATGGTGTGTGTAGTCTGCCAACCCGAACCATACCAGAGTGGTGGACTAAGGCCTAAACCCTTCTCATTCCAAGAGGTCCGTCCCCAGCAGTGGGACAGGATACTAATTTAAGGTCAGCTGATTTCGTAAGGGTAGCACGTGCACACATAAGTTTAACCGTGGATCGATATGGTCTGTCGGATTCAATGGACCGTCCTTAGAGCTAACACAGAATTAGGTTTCACCTAGAACTGGCAATGGCTGTAATACCGTACTAAGGCTATACGCCTCTGATATTTTGACTGGAAACTGAAACCAACATACTTGGATAAATTAAGGCTTAGATGATAGTATAGGATCCCAGTATAGAACAACCTTCACCGAGCTGGTTAATGGATGAAAAGTATTTTATATCAAGAAAGAAAGAAAGAAAATTATTTATTCTGGACTCACACAGGCAGTTACAGAAACAAAAACAATATAAAAAAAAGAAAGAATAAGAATTTAGACTACCTGCCCGAGGCCAAAAAGGGCTCCTATCTCAGCATAATGCTGCGACATTTAGAAAAAAAAAAACAAAATGTCGCAACGCTGGTTTTCAGATAGGACCGTAGTGATGCCACGGGCAATAACGACACAAATAAATAAATAAATAAACATGTTACGTACAATATTAAATTTGAATACTACTAAACAAAAGCAATAAATAGTTTAATATAAACTTATGTGTTATGTGTGTGTGTGTGTGGAATAATCAATAAAATACGTCAATAAATATATTGCAAAGGGGTGACTAAAAAATTTCAGTCTAGAATATGAAACACAGCATTTATACCTGCCTACCCAAGAGTTGTGACGGGAAAAGAAATAGTCAACCTAACGTTTGCATATTCTATAGGCTTCATACTTTCGATTGGTATGGAATTTGTTTATTAACCAAAACAGTGAAATGTTGAAAACAAAATCATTAATCATATTGTGGACTGAAATTTTTTAGTCAACCCATTTGCAATATATTTATTGACATATTTAATTTGATATAAAATACTTTTCATCCATTAACCAGCTCGGTGGAGGTCGTTCTATACTGGGATCTTAGACTACGAGGCATTCTGCCTAAGCGAAGAGACTGTTCACAAGTTTTCCTGCACCAATTAACTTGTGCACTATCTTTTCTTTCTAGCCTTTTCCCAACAGCAGTGATAGCAGTGATAGATAGTGATAGATAGTGATTCTCCTTCTCCTCCCTCTTACCTTATTTCTCATTTTCAATATCTTTGTTCTACTCATGCTAGGAGTTTACGTTCTTCTAATAATCTTCTACTTAACTGTCCTTCCCATACTTCTGATTTCATTCATTCTTCCTTTCATATTCAGGCTATACTTCTTTGGAATGCGCTCCCTCTTGATATCAGGACAGCCACCAGTCGGTATGCTTTTAAGCGAAAATTGCGGAGTTATTTTTCAGAACAAATAGTAAGAGTTGTCTCTTAATCCCCCTTTCTATTCTTTTCATAAGGTATATATTTTATATGTATAGGTATATATTATGTATTTATTTTATATGTATATATATATTATGTAGGTATGTGTTATATGTATAGGATTTTATATAGTAAATTATATAAGTATTTATATAAGTATGTAGAATTTTAATTATTTTGTACTTGTGTACATTTATAGTTTTATTTACGCCTTGAGTTCTTTTTTTTTTATTTTTTTAACCTCAAATTTTTCTTATTTTATTCTTGAACAATAATTTGCACCTGCCATGTTATCTCTTCACCACCTTTGGTTGACTGGTAGAGAATGCCTAAGGCATTAAGTCCGCCTTTGTAATTTTTTTTTGTTGCATAAAGCTTAAATAAATAAATAAATAAAATAGCCATGTGGTATGACCGTCGAACTGCCAAGTAATAGGTTTCGAGTTTGAACCCAAGGCATGCACCTCTGACTTTTCGGCTTCATGTGCTTATTTTATAATTATCACTTGCTTAAAAACGGTGAAGAAAAGCGCGCTCATTGTCTCGGCTGAATAATTTTTGTGTCTAGGGGATTTTTCGTCACTACAATTTGTCTGACTAATGAAATATAATTTTGTAATGTAGGTAGTTACCTTAATAACATATTAAAAAATCAGACGTAAAAATAAGTAAAGTTCATTTATTTTTGTGGAGCTTTAAAGCGTCTGACAAAAGTTTTGGTCCATGGAAAGAGTCTCACACTTTTGATACTATTTTAGAATAATATTCTACAAAACATATATAAAAATCAGCTATGTGAATTTAAGTTAAGTAACTCTTAGTTTTAGTTACCTTTCTTAGCTGATACCTGCCCAGGTATCACAAGTGTTAAACTAACCGAGTACTAAGAATTATGCTAAACGAATCTAAATCCAATATCATAAAAACATATCATAGCAAATTTAGCAAAATATTAAAACGTAGCATAACACTTTCAAGGAAAATAGAATATACCAGCAAAATGAAAAAGTCAGATAATAAAACTAATACTAAGTGGAATATTATAAATAACAAAACTGGCAAAACTAAGGCAAGGCAGTATGAAAATGTATCACTAAAAGTAAACAGTAAAACTATTTCATGCCCTAATAAGGTATCAAATATATTCAACGACTTTTTTGCTACAGTAGGCACAACAGATTCAAATACAAATAATCCCTTAAAAACTGGACGTCCAGTAATGTACTCACCAACTACATCAATGTACCTTCGCCCAGTAAACCAAAAAGAAATATTTAATATAATAAAAAAAATAAGCATAGCTGCAGAATAGACGACATACCCCCTATTTTAGTAAAACAATGTGCAGAAGAATTGTCAGCTCCACTCACATTCTTAATAAACCAGAGCTTTGAGTTTGGAGATTTTCCCGACTTACAAAAAAATTCCCTAGTAAAACCGATACATAAAAAAGATGATACTCATACTCCTAGTAATTATAGACCCATAGCGTTGTTGCCGACCTTATCAAAGATTTTTGAAAAGGCTATGTGTAACAGACTAAACTTTTTCTTAGAAAAATACAATATTCTTGATGACTGTCAAAATGGTTTTAGGAAGACAAGATCCACAACATGTGCAGTTTACAAATATGTCCAAACAGCTCTCCAACAAATAAATGACAAAAGGTATGCATTAGGCCTGCTACTCGATATGTCAAAAGCATATGATAAAGTATCATATACTATATTACTAACAAAACTTTACGGTTCTGGTATACGTGGTCCTGCTTACAATTGGTTCAAATCATATTTAAACAATAGAAAACAAATAGTCCAGGTTGAACACCACAATATTGAAGATAGGGAGACAATAACAGTGCGGTCCCAGATGAGAAATCTCACATCACATGCTCCATCCTTCAAGGCAGCGTTCTGGGCTGCATACTATTTCTAATATGTATAAATGACCTCCCAAAAATGCTAAATAAACAAACTACATTACCAGTACTGTTTGCCGATGATATCTCCATACTTGTAAAATGTGACAAAAATTCTGACCCAAATTCAGTCTTACAAAATACTCTCCAGACGGTAACACTTTGGCTACAAGATCACAATTTAGAAATTAACTGTAACAAAACCAAAATGATACAATTTAGATCGTACAAAGCCCCCCCCCCCCTTAAGTAATAATGTAATTTTTAATGGCACCCCTATAGAACTAGTAACTACATTTAACTTACTTGGTATAAACATAGACACACATCTCAATTGGAAAAAGCACGTAGAAACAGTGAAATCTAAATTATCTAAATTTACCTACGCCATATTTCAACTTAAGCACAGCACAAATACAGAAACGGCACTATCGGCATACTACGCCTACGCAAACTCGTGGTTAAGATATGGAGTGATGTTATGGGGGAACAGCGTAAATGCAAGCGAAGTATTTATAATCCAAAAAAATGTGTTAGAATAATGGCCCATATTGACAATACCGAAAGCTGTAAGCCATATTTTGTTAAATTAAAACTCCTAACTTTACCTTTTATATATTATATACATAGCCTTTGCATATTTGTATCTAAAAATAGCAACATTTTCCCTAAAATAAAAGACATCCATAACGTAAACACACGCCATAAAAATGGATTATATATTCCACCCTCTCGGATCAAAATGCTATACCATAGCCCCTACTACATGGCAATAAAAATCTTCAACAAATTACCGGAACAAATTAAAGAAGAATCCAAATTCAATATATTTAACACAAAATTAAAAGAATATCTAACACAAAAATGCTTTTACTCGGTCGCAGAATATTTAGAACAAAATATTTAGTAAATATGATAATAGATAGATAATTACTTATAGTCATTGAAATAATACTTACACAAAAAGCACACATACATAACACTTACACATAACAAGACAAATTAATAAATATAATTAAAAGAATAAATTAATAACATAATTATAATAATTAATACAAATTAAATAAATATAATAACTAATACAAATTGATAAAATATAATAATTAATACACGTAGAAAGCCGAGAAAGATAAAGAAATTAAGTATCAAGACTTGGCACACGAGGTTGTCGACATGTGGGATGTTGACTCAGCAGTCATTGTGCCGATAGTCGTTACGGCCAATGGCTTAATAGCCAAGAGCCTCGACCAACACCTGATGAGGCTCTCGTTGGGCAGCTGGGTCAAGGGCCTGATACAGAAAGCGGTACTTCTAGACACGGCACGTATTGTCAGGAAGTTCCTCTCTCTGAGGTCCTGACCACCGGTAGCTTGGACCCTGTTCCCGATGCCGGTGGGCTACTATTTTTTATATTTTTAAATGTTTTTTATATTTTTTGTGGAAATATTTAAAAATATAATTTATATGTATATACAATTAATAAACGGAATACACGTAAATAAAATAATTTAATAACCTCATGATATTAATTAAGATAACTACATATAAACTTAATACTAGTAATAATATCGATAAAAATTATATTAGTTTAACAATCTTGCGATCCAGTATACCTACTCACTGAATGCTTGTTTTTTCCAATTTTTTGTTGCCGTCCCCGAACCGGGTTTCATGTTGAAACTTACTTACATATATGTAACAACTAAATGTACACATGAATGCAATAAAGAGTTTGCGTTTGTTTCATCTATGTGAAAATAAGTTATGTCAGATCGCTCTGGGATCTTGGACTATAGCCTACATGGTACTCACATTCTAACAAATCAAACAACACAAATAAACTCGGAGCTAAAAGTGTAGAACAAAAAATACTTTGGCTCTTCTAGCATCTCTAGAACAGGTTTTTCTACCGATAGTACGTATATACGTTTAGGAGGGATAGTAGCGATCGCTACATTGATGCAATGTAGTGCTCTTGTTAAGTTGAAGACACAAAGGAGGTAATAGTGTTTTAAGAATAGTGAAGGTCCTTGGATGGACTACCTAGTTAGGTCTGTACGTTTTTATATCTTAACACAGCGATGGGATAGGAGATAGCTGCCTCAATTATGATTATATATTTTTTATTTTTTATTGCTATCATTACTCTCAAGACATCTTTATCTTATTTTACAATGATTTTTAGCTAAGCTTTGATGACATTTAATTATGTCAATTGTTTTATATAGTTTAGCTTCCTTTTCACTTTTTTAAATGTGAGAACTTTGTGGACCTGCATCTATAAATTTGTAAATTACTATAATTCTGATTATTCATATTGTTTTTTTTTTGTAAACGACTTCATGGAGCGGAATATAAATTCACGCTATTTTATTACCTAATTTTAAGTTTGCATGCTATGTATTTCTAGCAAAACATGTAGCACACTACATACTATTGTAACATCTGGTATACCATGTTTTAATGCAAATAAATATTATGATTATTATCATTATGATTAATTTTATGTTTGTTTGTTAATTTTTGTACTCATGTCTTTTAGTACCACTTTACTCATTGGTCTGTGTCAGGACTTCATTGTTCTCTCACTATCCTAAATCATTGTACTGTATCCACTGAAATTGTTAAAGATATTATTTTTAAAAGAGTAACCACGGGGTATCTTGCCGGCTCTTCTCCATAGGAAACGACTAATTGGAACCTGTATTGGTTTATGTGAAATATATTTTTTTGATTTGATTTGGTTTGCTTCTGGGTTCAACAATCAGATTGTCAGGTACAGATGTGATGGCTGCGGTATTGTTAGGTGGGTACCTTTTTATTAAACGGTTTTAAGTAGCTTCGCTTCGAAATGCTAGTAGCTTGTTACCAACTGCGCGGATTATACGATTTGCGAGGTTCAACAAACCGAAACTCTGACAACCGGTCTAACTTTAGGATTGCGGAGTTCTGATGGCAGGCGCTCCGTGTAAAATACTAGCATTTAGCCGCATCTGGTTAGACTGGAAGCTGACCCCAACATAGTTGGGGAAAAGGCTAGGCAGAATTAGCTTCTCTTTGGATATTGTTTGTTTGATTCAAATCTTGCGACAGATTTTTCAACTACTACTGCTGAACTGATTATCGGCAAGCGGGCAATGGAGAGAGCTATGCTCGGAGATTCTTTGCGCGATAAAATCCGGAACGAGGATATTCGCCGAAGAACCAAAGTCACCGACATAGCTGTCAGGGTTTGCAAGCTGAAGTGGCAATGGGCAGGCCACATCGCTCGAGGGACCGATAACCGATGGGGAAGAAAGGTTCTTGAGTGGCGACCACGAATCGGAAAGCGCAGCGTATGTAGGCCTCCCACTAGGTGGACCGACGACATTGTGAAAGTCGCGGGCAACCGATGGATACAAATGGCGGATTGTCGTTCGATGTGGCGGTCTAAGGGGGAGGCCTTTGTTCAGCAGTCGACGTCTTCAGGCTGATGATGATGATGAACCGATTCCCATAAAACTTCGCGCATAAAATCAATTCCCCTGACAACACAATATTATAATAATGTCAACCTTCAACTCTCAAATCCTAATGCTGCAGGAGTATTGCAAGATAATACCGTTTAACTTTAAAGTTTTTTTAAGGGATTATTTGGAGATAAATTATGTTCAGAAAACTAAAATAAACTAAATTAAATGAATGATGGTAAACAAGGAAGATAGAGAACAAACAACAAAACTAAAGTTATATCCATCTCCCTCCCTCCCTCCTTCCCAACTATGTTGGGGTCAGCTTCCAGTGTAACCAGATGTGACTGAATACTGGTATGTTCTACGGAGCGACTGCCATCAGACCTCCACATCCCAGTAACTGGGCAATGCCGATATTCTAAGGTTACACCGGTTGTCAGACTTTCGGTCTTCTGGCTACCCGTAACCACTGTCATATTTATTCGTATGACAGCCGGGACCGACTGTTTAATGTGCTCTCCGAGGCACGGAGGGGGCTCGATGTGTAACAAAAAGTTATATCAATCTATTCAGTTATTTGAGTATTCTTCCTTTCTTGCGGTTAGTGACTTACCTAGTCTCAGAGTTTATACCGCCCGTGAGCCTCTGACTTGGCTTCACATGCCGTTGAGAAATATCTCTCAGGCAGTTTCCTCACGATGTTTTCCTTCACCGTTTTAAAGCAAGTGATAATTATACAATACGCACATGAATCCAAAAAGTCAGAGGTGCGTGTCTTGCGTTGAAACTCGAGACCTATGACTTGGCAGTCCGACGGTCATACCACTAGGCTATCACTATTACATTTGAGTATTAATCCAAACCATACCCAGTTTAACCAAATCCGGCGAAATATCAATATATCATATCAATATCCGCCGCAAATCACTGCGATATCCGGATATTCGAATAAAACCGTACTCAGTGTGGTCCAGGCGTAAATCCCTGAATAAATCGGAATTCTGTGCAGGTTTTAAGCTCAAAGTACTGCATAATATGATGTATAGATTTGGTTAACTGCCTCGTTGGTCCAGTGGTGGCAAGCGT
The DNA here is from genome assembly GCA_910594945.2 of Amphipyra berbera. Lineage (NCBI taxonomy): Eukaryota > Metazoa > Arthropoda > Insecta > Lepidoptera > Noctuidae > Amphipyra > Amphipyra berbera. Next base: position 13,097,997 of record OU343145.1, read on the forward strand.
GACTGCTGATCGTGAGGTCCTGGTTTTGATCCCCAGGTCGGACAGTGTTATTGGGTTTTTTCGTTTGAAATTCCTCAGTAGCAGCTCGGATTTGTGCCTGGTTGATGGCAATAGGCTCGCCCTCTATTACATGGGACTTAAACATAACGGTGAAATGAGGGTGTTACTATACACTTCCGCCCATCCCTTCGGGGAATACAGGTGTGAAGTTATGTAATAGCTTTTCTTTTGTAATATTTGTAAGTCAATATTGTGAGATATCTGAAGGATCGTGAGTAATTAATCAGCGCTGGGTGTTTGAAGCCTAGCATATGCTGAGTTGGTGACCTTTTCGGCATGGACAAGCTCGACAGCATAAAATGTGTATGTTTAATTATTTTTATATTGTTCTTTCTTTCTTTATTTTATTTTATTTATGCTGTCATTGTGTTCTTGGCTGAATAAATTAATTTTCTTCTTCTTCTTCTAATTAATAATCCATTAAAAATATTTTAAGTTAAACAGTTTTATCTTGCAGTACCCATGCAACATCAGGATTTGAGGAATGAAGGTTGACATTATTATAATGTTCTATTGTCATGGGAATTGAATTTGTGTGCGAGGTTTCAGGAGAATCGGTTAAGTAGAAGCAGTTGAAAAATCTGTCGCAAGATTTGAATCAAACAAACAAATATACGAAGTGAAGCGAATTAAAAACCCTTGCAGTTTTGGGAGAATCGGTTAAGCAGAAGTAGTTGAAAAAACTGTCGCAAGATTTAAACCAAATATACTTGTACAACAGACAGACAGACAGTGGCTGATCGATTGGCTTCTGCGCTACGGGTCGAGGTTTAAATTCCCGCACGGAACAAATATTTGTATGGCCTACAGATAGTTTTTCCGGGTCTAGGCGTTTGTGCATATGAAGATTACAATTTGTGTATGTAAACGCACCTACGATACAGGAGAAACCACAGTGAAGCTAATTAAAACTGCACGGGTCATACGATGAGCAAGGTTAAGCTGCGCTTGCCGCAGTCAGACCGTGGATGAGTGACAGTTCAATACATATCAAGACCCCTTCGTGTCTCGGAGAGCACGTTAAACATTCGGTCACGGATGTCATACGAATACATATGACAGTCGTTTTTTTACCAATAGTCTATCACAATCCCACGATGTTAACGACACATGATAACCAGCTGATACCATCCATGTTTTTACCCCCGCATCACCGTATCCGTGTTTATGTTTAATCCCCATAAATCATCGCCACCAAACGTGTCGACATAAAACAAAGAGTTGTCTGAGTAATCATGAGATTGGAAGACGGATCGCGACCAGTTTGTGTTGATCTATATCGGCTTTTAATGTCTAGGAGAGGCTGGTCCTGAAAATTCTCCATTGCAGTGTCTTCCCAGCTGATTTTCGGAGTATCCACTCTTGTTGCAAAGAACAGGTCTTGCTATCACAATATCGAGGATCCAAATTCCAGCCCATTACTATCTCACAGCTAGGCACGGGCCTCTTCTCACAATGAGAAGGGTTTAGACCTTAGTCAATCTCGCAAGTCTGTTGGCAGAATACACACACTATCGATAACTTTTTGGGGTCCTCGGTGTGCAGGTTTCATCACGATGTTTTCCTTCACCGTTAACGCAATTTTATTGATAATCAGATTTTGATCCGCACATTAGTTCTGAACAGAGGTGTGGTTCGGAAATGAGTTCAGTTATTTTTGCATCGAAGGTTCAAATTCCTGTTTTTTGAGCAATGGAATGTTATCGGTAGCTGGTAACACTGGACATGTTGATAAAGGAGGGTAGTCGTCTGTGGCAGAGGAGGACACCGTGGAGATTTAGTGGGTTTGAGTCCCACATAACTGCACTATCTCCCCGTGGTAGTACAGTATGCGAGTGCATTTTTCCACGATAAAAAAAAAGGAGGGTAGTCGTCAAGATGAATCAACGTACCTGAAGTTATAAAAACTGACACCAGTTAGTGCCACTGCGAATGTAGACCTGTCAAAACTTTGTTTTGTAGAGTCAGGAACAGGAGTCGCTGAATGAACACAATTATTTAATTACAATATTAGGTATATTGTAATTAATGTATTAGACATTGATAATGATGATTGAACATTTGACATTGATAGGTCTACATAACAATATCAGTATTTTTTTGTGACCTACGCAAATATCCGTCTGATTAGTATCGTCGTGTGTCGGGTTGGAGAGCTCCCTAAAATAAGGTTCGAGCTACACGATGGCTGATGCATGCGTGCCGTCAGATGAGAGAGGTCAACTCAAACCTGCTATCGCACTTTCCTCAAAAGGCCATACCAGACGTCACCCTACGTTGTTACACTCGCATAGTTTTAATACCACAAATGTCTGGACTTTTAAAGAAATCTTGATCTCTGAGTTTTTTCGGCTGTTTTTCTCAGAGCTAGTCAGATAAAAAATGCCGGCACCATCTTGTTTTAAAAAAAACATTACATTGACTTGTAAAAGTGTCTGTAACAGATTTATTTACAGAAAACATTAGGTCTTGTTACGTTATATGAATTTTTAACCCTAAACACTCCCAGTTGTCTTATAAACAGTTCTGGGTCGACTAACACTGGCCGGATAGATTTTAGTGTCAGGTAGACTCGTAAAACTTGGAAAGGGGTGTAAAAACTGCTTGATAGTACAAGTCTGGGGTAAATAATGGGGTATCGGTGCCACCGGAACTTCTGATGGCCCATTAATTCTATTGATGGTGCTTTTCATGGTTTTACTTCGCTGATGGTATAAATAGAAGTGTGTTGGATGTATTTGATTAATTATCTTCATCCTACCCAACTATGTGTGCTTGGTAGTAAGATCTATACGGTCCGCTTGACTGAAAATCCAGAGAAATACTGAAGAGACTAGATGGATGGACATGGTCAAGGAAGAGCTCGAAGAGTGCAAAGTCTTTTTACCCCGTGTGGGGACGGGCTAGAATATAAAATTCCTCACCACATGCTGGGAATAGACGCGTGTTGTGAGATTCAAGAAAACCCAGCACGCTTGGTGGTTGTATCTATACGGTCCGCCTGGCTAGCTACCACCTGAACTTGTCCGGCGCCAAGCAGTTTACTGTGTTCCGTCGTGTGTATGTGAGAGTCAGCGGGGTATAGGGGAATCCCTCTATATCTCTGTTTCTTGGATTCGTGTGTTTCATCTTAGACCCTGTCTGCGATTACCATCAGATGAGACTAGGGAGAAACCCGAAATACCTAGTCAAGATCAAAAAAAAATAACAAAAATGTTGTGGTCAGCTTCGACAGTCTAACCAGATGCGGCTGAATACCAGTATTCTACACGGAGCGACTGCCATCCGACCTCGGCAACCCAGTAACTAGGCAATAGGCATTAGGTAGACCAGCTGTCAGACTTTAGGGATTTAGACTATCAGTAACGTCGTCCTTGATGTATCTTGTATCTAACATTCCTAGCCAATTATTTAAAATATTAAATTGGCTCCCATCTCGACTCGAGTTGCGATTTAAAGTAAATTTCAACATATAACATAACATAACATCACGCCTGTATTCTCCGAAGGGTTGGGCAGAGGTGTATAACATCCTCATTTCGCTGTTATGTAATAGGGGGCGAGCCTATTTTCATCAAAAGGGGCACAAATCCAAACTCCGGGCTGCTACTAAGGAATTCCACACGGAAAAACCCAATAACCTTTTTGCCCGACCTGGGGATCGAACCCAGGACCTCACGATCAGTTGCCAACATATTTTTCCTCAAAATCTACAGATATGAACATCCGATTTATTTTACTTTTCTTTTATATACCTAAATCACCGTGGATAGAAATATCTCTAAATAAATTTGGTACAATAAAATTTTACGATACACACTATTCATAATAAATGCTACCGTAGGGATGGGAAGTTAAAATTATTATTTTGGGATCATCATTATTTTCTTTGCGTGCATGGATCGCCTAACTGTTGAATTAGCCTTTCATGTAGCGCCTCTGACTTTTCGAATTCATGTGCGGATCAAAATTTGATTATCACTTGTGTCAACGGTGAAGAAAAACATCATGAGAATACCACACGTAAAAGGGCTTCAGAAAATTGGTCGATGATGTGTGTAGTCCGCCAACCCGCACCAGAGAAGCATGGTGGATTAAGAGGAAACGCGGGCTGCAAAATATTAATGATTTGAATAGGTTTTTGCGATCTAATTCCGTCCCACCCCTCCTGCAAACCTTCCCAATTGAGCGCGAAAGAGACACCTGTATCTCGGACTGATTTCCTGTGCAATGTTAGCGAAATCGTACTTTCGTATTTCCCTGTTTCCTTCTTCTAATCTGGACCGTTTTTTTTCTGTAATAATTTAAGAAAGACTTTGGTTATGTCTGTGTGTTTTTCTTTTATTTTTTATATTCGTCAAATTTGTTTGCCAGATCTTTGAAAACGGTGGTAAAACCGGTTGATATTTGTAAAACTTAAACGTTTCTAGTTGTTTTAATAATTAATTAATTGACAAAAACAAAACATAGGGACATAGTAGTGGTAGATATATTATATCATGTGGTAAAAAATATTTGCTATAGTGACATTATCCAAGGAGGAAACTGAGGTATACGTTTGTATGGACTAAATGCCGACCGCATTTCCTCTTAAGGCGAAAACCCAATATCACTTTGCCCGACTTGGGGATTGAACCTAGGACCTCACGAACAGCAGTCGCGCTTGCCACCACTAGACCAACGAGGCAGTTAACCAGTACAGTTAAGCCAGTGAACCTTTCGTATATCTGATCTTAGTGTTTCTCCGATAAACTTCAATACGGTAGCTGAAAACTGAAAAGTCGGGCGCTCGTTAGCAAATAACAACCATTTCCTTCCTCCACGAAAGAAACTATTACAGCCACTTTATAAAGGAATAAAAATCTGGGAACTTTATCATCCCGTGCCACCCGGAACATTCAAATCCCGCCCCGGGATTACGTGCAGCCCAACTCTAGCTTCATTGCTATAATAAATAAGAATCGGCCTGGTGAATTTCAGTACACTTTTTACAGTTACAACGTACAAACTTTACGACCTTGGCTCCTGAAAATGAGATTTTTATATTGTAAATATGAAAAAGATATTTCTTCAGGATAACTGTTGTAGACGGATTGACACATCTGCACACTGAAAAAGCACTGAAAATTAAAGAGCTTTCAGTCCTGACAATACTTAAGTACGTGGGGCGCACCTTGTGTATTTACCACCTTGGCTAAATACCAACCGGTGCGCGGATCATTATGATTTACAAGGTTAAGCTGCGCTTGCCGCGGTCAGTCTGTGGATGGGTGTCGTTCGTTACACATCGAGGCCCCTCCGTGTCTTGGAGCACACGTTAAACAGTCGGTCCCGGGTGTCATACGAATATCTATGACAGTCGTTACAGGAAGTCAGAAGCCCGAAAATCTGACAACTGGTCTAACCTTAGCGTATCGGTGTTGCCCAGTAACTGGGTTGCGGAGGTCTAACGGCAGTAGCTCCGTGTAAAATACTGGTATTTAGCCGCATCTGGTTAGACTGGAAGTTGACTCCGACATAGTTGGGAAAAGGATAGGCAGAACTTTGAAGTATTCTCTTATACTTACGAGAGAAGATGGCCGATTATCAAGCAGAATAACAGCAGTGATAACATTGTGGTGTGACCGTCGGACTACTAAGTCATAGGTTTCGAATTCGCTCCCAAGGCACGCACCTCTGACTTTTCGGATTCATGTGCGTATTGTATAATTATCACTTGCTTAAAAACGGCGAAGGAAAACATCGTGAGGACACCTGCCTGAGAGATATTTCGCGACGGCATGTGAAGCCAAGTCAGAGGCCCATGGGCGGCATAAACTCTGACACCAGGTTAATCACTAACCACACGGAAAGAAGATCAAGCAGAATTGGTTGGTGTCTCCATAACTATGGTTAGATATGATTGCAACATTGGGACACGAACAATTTAACTTTGTTGACTAGTTATCGACCGTCGGTTTGGCCACATTCAACTTTAGATTTTGTGGGTCCCGTGAGTATTAAGTGTTTGTTGTACAAAAACAGCGCTTCGGATTTATATTTTTCGGAACAATCATGGTTGATTTTGCAGTCTTGAGGGACATGCAAAAATTAGTTTTTCGTTCAAAGTATTAGTTTTATCGCTAGCGTTGTTGTTGTTTAAAAGTAATCTACGCATTGCCCACCGCGTGGGTAACTATAACGCGACTAAGGTACTCCACACACCTAAAGTAGTGCGGCGTAGCATAGTGCCCAATTTCCCAAGCTAGTTAACAACCGCGCGGATCATAAGGTTTGCGGGGTTAAGCTACACTTGTCGCGGTCAGTCCGTAGATGGGTGACCGTTCGTTACACATCGAGACAACTCCATGCCTTGAAGGGCACGTTAAAGTTTCGGTCCCGGATGTCATACGAATGCCTATGACAGTCGTTAAGGATAGTCAGAAGTCTGAAAGTTTGACAACCGGTCTAAACTTAGGATATCGGCATTGCCCAGTAACTGGGTTGTGGAGGTTTGATGGCAGTCGCTTCGTGTAAAATACTGGTATTCAACCGCATCTGGTTAGACTGGAAGGTAACCCTAACATAGTTGGGAAAAGGCGAGTTACAAGTTAGTAGTTACAATCCTATTAATTTATGATCGATGAGGATATTAAATAATGAAGTCCACATGGAAATTCTACGAGATCTATACCCACTAGTGGGTGAAAGTGGGCTAAAGATAAGATAAATAGAGATAATTTATTTTACCTGATGTACCATCTATACTTCTATACCTATACTAATATTATAAAGAAAAAAAAATAGAGGAATGATTTGTATTTTTGGATTTTAGTGTTTTTCTATGTAACGAATAAACTTAAAAACTACTGGACCGATTTCAAAAATTCTTTTGCCGTTAGAAAGCTACATTATCACTGAGTAACATAGGCTACGGGCGGAGCCGTGAGGACACAGCTACTAGTTTATAATAATAGAAATAAACCCTTCTATTCCACACTAAAACTTCGCGGACAACTATACCACTTTGCCCAATATATCTAACATACATATACCACCATAATTTCGAATTTGAATACCGTTTCGTAGTAAATTTGAATTCGCCCGTCAGACGTGCTTCAAATATCTCGTTAGCGAGTATTGTTGGTCGGCGACCACGTGGGGTGAGGCCAATAGAATCGATTTTGTGAGGCCAAGCCTCGGATAACTCAAATCGTAGAATATTTATTTATAGACTACCTGTGCCTGCGACTTCGTCTGCGTGGAAGTCGAATGGGTGTGGAGGAACGAGGTATATACCCATATTCTAAGACTTCCACCAAAACTTACTCGACTCTTACTCGACTCAGAACGGCCTCGAAAGCACCTTCAAAATTGTATTTTTAGTCGCTATTTCGAGTGAACTTTGAGGTTCCTCGACGGAGTCATTACGTCATAAATTGAATTATCTGCATCACACAAATAACGCCGCGATAAATAATTCTAAGGATTATCGTAAGCATATTCGATAAAGTCTTCAAAATTCATTTTTGTTACATACGAACTTTGACACTTCCTTCCTTAAGGTAGGTTCCGAGGTACCTTGAGTTTGACAGATGATTCCTTACCTCGACTGAGGAAAAATCTTGAGTCGAGGACGATTATGTCAATTATAGGCTGAGTCGAGGTAGAGTCGAGTCGAGTAAGTTTTGGAGGAACGTCTTAGCATATGGGTAATAATGTTCCTCCCACGAAAAGGGAGGATTCTCCAACCAGGCGAGTCTTATACCTGGCGGGCCACTACCCAACGGCAGATGTTGGGAAGTTATATTATACTATCTGCGTGTCAAAACTTGATATCGCGATGCAGGATTGTTGACGTCACATTTGAGAGTTGTCATTTTGTTGACGCTGTAGTCTGCTAGACATTCCTCGTGCTGCGTAGTTTGCATGTGGCGTGATAGATGGGTTATAATTTCTTTGTGCGGAACACTAATTCTTTTTCTTTTTCTAGCCTAGTCTTGGCAGTTAGTTGATGTTATAAGGATAACATCAGCTAACTGCGAGTGAAATTCCCGTCAAAATCAGTTCAGCCGTTTTAGACATTAGCCGGAACAAACAGACAAACAGATCAAATTTTAAAAATTGTTTTTTATTTGTTATAATTACCGGATATAAGTACTTTCATATGCATTTAGTAAAAAACTGTTATTTTGATATTACAAACAGACACTTTAATTTTATTTATTTGTATATAGATTGCGTATTTTTTTTCCATGCGTAAAAATGTACAGTACGACGGATTACGGTGATTTTTACGGTAAGGCCACGTTTCACTCAAATGGTTAACAAGTTAGGAACGTAGCTTTGTTTTTTAGACTCAGTAAAACAGTGATTTTGTTTAAGTATGGAATATCCCCCCTAGCGTTTTCCCAACTATGTTTGGGCTCAGCTTCCAGTCTAGCCAGATGCGGTTGAATACCAGTATTTTACACAGAGCGACTGCCAAGACCTCCGCAACCCAGTTACTGGGCAATGCCCATACTCGAAGGTTACACCGGTAGTTAGAGTTTCGGGCTTTAGATTACCCGTAACGAATGTCATAGGTATTCGTATGACACCCGGGACCGATGATTAAATGTGCTCTCCGAGGCACGGAGGGGTCTCGATGTTGGATGCTCACCCATCCACTGAATAACCGCGGCAAGCGCAGCTTAACCTTAGCCATTCAAAGTTCATAAACATAATATAACATCACGCCTTGTATTCCCCAAAGGATTCGGCAGAGGTATTTTTAGTACACCCTCGTTTCGCCAGTTATGTTTAAGTCCCATATAATAGGGAACGAGCCTATTGCCATTAACCGGGTACAAATCAAGACACCGGGCTGCTACTAAAAAAAACCTTATGGAAAAACCCAATATCACTTTGCCCGACCTGGGGATCGAACCCAGGACCCCATGCTCATCAGTCGCCCTTGCGACTACTAAACCAACAAGACAGTCAAAGTTCCAAAATGTATAAAAATAATATACGTGTACATTGTTTGTGTTTTTATCCAAACTTTGAGCGAAATAAACTTCAACGACAATATAATCAAACCGAGTCCAGGCCACTATTGACACGAAAAGGCTTTACGTGGCTTTGAGTTTCTTTTCCAGGTGCAGTGAGTGAAACTGTAGAAACAATCGATTTAATTTTCTAAGGCCAGTCCGAACGGCTAGGCCACTATTGAATTGAATAGTGTTCTTCAGTTTCTTTGTTTTACTTACCAATGGTAGTAATTTTTACCCGCTTTATATTAGCTTCACTTGTAACTAACTAACAATGTAATAAAATCTTGGAAGTCAATTTTAACCTACTTCTAATTGTCGTATCGAAATGAAAGTTTGTATGTATATGTAGTTCGGATGACAATACTATAATTTGGTATCTTGCAGCTGATCTGATGATGGAACCAAGAGGTGGATAGCGGAACTCTTCAGTAATAATTTTTAGTGTGTGATAGAAGCGTATTTTTTTGTGTTTTAAACTACACATTTTTATTTTTATTATTGTCAAACTGGGCATATAAATAGACTCGTAAGCTGATTTTACCTGTAATAGCTACTTCAATAATGTGAGGGTCTACTATGCAAAGCTATGAGGTCTTTGCTTCATTATTGGTAAAGATACAAGAATCTCAATTTTAACCAATAACGCTCCGCTAATTATAGGAATCGGTCATGAGTGAACGAGAATTTGAGAAATTTTAAAGTAACATATCATCACGCCTGTATTCCCCGAAAGGTTGGGCAGAGGTGTATAGTAACAGCCTCATTTCGCCGTTAGGTTTAAGTCCCATGTAATAGGGGACGAGTCTATTGCTACCAATCGTCCATAAATCCAAACTCCGGGCTGTTACTGAGGAATTCCATACGGAAAAACCCAATAATACTTTACCCAACCGGCGATCCAACCCAGGACAAGCAGTCATCAGCAGTCGCGCTTGCCACCACTAGACCAACGAGGCAGTTTATTATCATCTATCTATCTTCTATACATATAAAATGCTTTGTCCTGAATGACTGACTGATGGATCAACGCACAGACTAAGCCGCTGATCGTAGAGACCTGAAACTTGGAGGGTGTGTTCTTTGTATGACGAAGGCATCCGAGAAGAAAGGATTTTCCGAAATTCTACCCCTAAGGGGGTGAAAAATGGGTGCAAAGTTTATATGGGACAACGTGATTCCTTGGTCCAATCTACTTCAAAGCATAAACTTTTTTTAACAGAATTGATGGAAGACGTGTTTCGTATTTTATTGAAATTCATTCTCTAACGGGGTTAAAAAGGGGTAGATCGTTATTTCTCATAGTTTTCTTTTAGTTTGTCGTAAAAGTTTAATTTAGTGTGTATTGTATTTCGCAATTTTTATACATTTATGGAAAATTAATAAACATTAAATTTTGATAGCAGGTACCTTTTATAACGTAGGCATCCACTAAAGGAAGGATTTTTCAAAATTCCTTCCCTAAGGGGGTGAAAAAAAATCACACAAGCGAAGCTGTGGGCAAAAGCTAGTACAAAAATAAAATATTGATATTTATAAAAAAAATAGACAGCCCAAAACAAGGGACAAGAATTTTATTAGTCGACAAGACCAACCATCTGAATGAATTACTGAGCAACGGAATTACAAAGCTTCCATTAAACTAATTCATATTTCATACGCAATCAACATTTTTTACGAATACTGCGTCAAATAAAGACCAACAATTTTATTTCTATTTAATTACGAATTCGGAAAATTGTAAAACTAATTCGTGACCCGAAATCGACGCTCGGCAGTGAAAACCTCGTCAATAAAATTTTCTTCAAAAGCGTTTTATTTGTTCTTTAGATTGATAAACTCGTCATACACGTACTAGTTCAACAAAGTTTCAATTCAAATACTTCTAAGCTATCTATGACGTACGATGACAAACTTGTATTAATATTTCATCAGCCATTTTTTTTTGCAGAAGACAGTTATTTCTATCTCTTTTAAAAAACTGTATTTTACACATACCTGGTTTTCATTGTTGACCGACAAAATGTGGCTTAAAATATAAACACCGCTGATGATATGGTCCCAGCCCATACCACAGATTTTTCAAATTCATGTGCGGATCAGAATTTGATTATCACTTGCGTTAACGGTGAAAGAAAAACATCGTGAGGAAACCTACACACCCGAGAGGGCTCCATAAAGTTCTCGATGGTGTGTGTAGTCTGCCAACCCGCACCAGGCCAGCGTTGTCGACTAAGACCTAAACCCTGAGACTTCTGAGAAGATGCCTGTGCCCAGCAGTTGGACAGTAATGGGCTTGTGGCGAAATCTACTGCGCCACATGTGAACTACACAGCATGACGTTTGTGTAGCAGACTACAGCGACAATAATGACAACTGTCCAATATGACGCCACATTATCCTGCATCGCGATATCAAGATTTGACACGCAGATAGGCAGTAGCCCGCAAAGCAATAAGACCCGCCTCGTTGGAGGATCCTCCCTTTTCGCTGGGGGAACACCATACCTCGTTCCTCCACATCTCTTTTCGTTGGGGGAACACCATACCTCGTTCCTCCACATCCCTTTTCGTTGGGGGAACACCATACCTCGTTCCTCTATCCCTTTTCGTTGGGGGAACACCATACCTCGTTCCTCTATATTCCTTTTCGTTGGGAGAACACCATTCCTCGTTCCTCCGCATCCCTTTTCGTTGGGGGAACACCATTCCTCGTTCCTCCACAGACTAATTATGTTTTATTTTTTAAGTTCATGATGATAGGGTTGTCTTTACGAATTTTTGGCAGTCCGAAGCCTCTGGGCCTCTACGATATTTCTATAATCATAGCAACCTGCAAACATTCTCTGCTGAAATTAGGCCCAGTCTGCTATAGGTTAAATAACAACACAAAGTCATTACTCCCAATAAAATTTCAATCATCGTAAGGCCAACATCAAGCTCCAATTTTCTAAGGCCACATTGTTGTACTCAATATCAAAAGTGTTCGCCGAAGCATGCCATTATTGTCAAGCCCTTTTGTGGCTAAATAGTTGACTGTACTCACGTACCTGGAGGGCAAGTGCTTGATAAAATTAGGACTAGAGTTGAGGCCATTATAATTTATAGAAATAGAATAAGAGGCCGTTTCTACAATAATTTTGAGAGCCGTGCATGCATGAATATTAAATTATAAACTTGATATTTTAGGACCCTTGGGAGTCTACAATATACTGGCCAATTTATGTTAGTATTTTGATATTAATAGATGGGATTTAATTAGGTTCTTGGAAGGACGTTTCAATGACCGACGAATCTGCCTCGTTGTTCTAGTGGTGGCAAGCGCAACTGCTGATCGTACAGTCCTGCGTTCGATCCCAAGGTCGGGCGGTGTTATTGGGTTTTTCCATCTGGAATTCCTCAGTAGCAGCGCGGAGTCTGGATTTGTGCCCGGTTGATGGCAATAAGCTCGCCCCTGTTCTCGTATAGCGGTCGAGAGAAGAAGACTGAATCGATTTGAATCTTGCTGGAGCAACATACATAAACTCACGCCTTTTTCCCATGGAGGTAGGCAGAAACTAGAACGCCATATGCTACGATCCTTACATACTCCTTTCACTACATCCACATTCATACATCTTGTCATACACGCACGCCGGTTGAGAGTACTACGCACCTGTCCTTTGTGAAGAACATCACCAATAACATCGATGTATGTCCTTCTAGGGTGTCCTCTACCGTTTCCATTGACATCCACCTTATAAATTCCTTTTGTTAATCGCCGTTCACTCATTCTCTCAACATGACCAAACCATCTGAGCATAGTCCTTTCAGTTGACTTCTCGCTGGACAATAACTTCTTAATTATGCCATCCATCATATAAACAGCATCAGTAAATCTTCATAGCAGAATGCGTGATGTGCTGATAAGGCGTCACGATTTGCATATACAGGCGTGGTGTTATTAGTGAAGCAGTGATAGTCTAGCGGTTGAACGCATGCCTTCTATGCAGGAGCATCTGAGTTCGATCCCGACCAGTAACTTCGACTTTCAAAAACTTACTCAATAGAGAAAAATCTAATGGAATATTGAATGAAATTCCCAAGTTACAAGCGATTTAAAATTGTTAATTAGACAGAGACAACACTATTAAAAGATGACGTCATACTTCAAAAACTTAATAGTAATTTGACATTGTCTGTTTCGTGGGACAAAGAAAATGCACTGTCCAAAAAAATTTAAAGCATATATCCTCCATTTTTCATTTTTTTTTTAATTTCGTGTTCTTTCTTAACATTTTTTGAAATTATACCTATTATATCAAATTAAGAAATGATATAAAATTCTTCATACTCACGCTTGTACTCAACATGTTTAAATCAAAAAAAAAAACAAAAAAATCAAATTCAGCATGTTTAAATGTTTGTATTGTTTGTATTTGTATAGTGTCACTTAGTTTTATGATGCATGAGGATTTATGGTTATGGTAGCCCGTGCACCATAGACTAAATAATAGTAACCATAGATTATTTTATTTTTTTGTGTGTTTGGGTTACCGTGTTGTTTAATATACTAGGTTTAAATTTAAGTGTTAATTTTTAAGAAACATTATATTTTTAATTTTAAGTATCCGTGTGCGTCCGCGTGGGCGGAAAATAAATACTTTTTCTTCCTTCTTTCTTCTTACTCCCTAAAGAGGTAAGCAGAAGTCTTCTCTTACTACAGAAGTGTGTACACCCGGTTTCGAGCCTATTGCCATTTTTCGGGCACAATTATGGTACCAGGTTCATCTCCTCTTACAAGTCGCTTGCCCGATAACAGATGGGAATTGTATTCTTAATACAACCCGCATGGACTAAAACATACACCTAACATCACGCCCGTATTCCCCGAAGGGGTACGCAGAGGTGTATAGTAACGCCCTCATTTCACCTTTATGTTTAAGTCCCATGTAATAGGGGGCGACCCTATTACCATCAACCGGGTACAAATCTAAACTCCGGGCTACTACTGAGGAATTCCACACGGGAAAACCCATCACTATACTCGACCTGGGGATAGCACCCAGGACCTTACGACCAGCAGTTGCGCTTGCCACCACTAGACCAACGAGGCAAGTACCCAAGTACCCTCTAGACTTCTAACTACCCCCTTTTCAGTCACAATATCACACATCCAACATTTCCACAAAATTTTTCGTCTACCCTCGCTCCATATAAATTAATTTCTACGAACCCTCATATTAACATTCCGACCTTATCTGAAGGTTGGAATTTTTCAAATAAATTCCCTACTAAATTTTGACTGTCCCCATCAAGGGTACAAGATCATCGTTCATAAGTTTCGGTCGGTAGATGTCCGGGCGGACGTGACGTCATTAAGGGGTACGTGCACACTAACTAAGTTAAGGTTGGGACATAATGGTGGGAAATATGGTTTGGTTCTGATAAAACTGTCTGAAATAGAGGTGAATGTATGAGAGCCGTATAGCAAGTTTTTATGTTGAATAATCACATGTAAGTATATAGTTCCGATTTTCGATGGTATTTTAGCGGAGTTCAGTAGGCCTATGGAGGGACGAGGTGTGGTGTTCCATCGAGGTATGGCTACTGAAGCCCAAAAGTCTGACAGCTGGTGTACCCTTAGGATGTGGGTGTTTCCCAGTTACTGGGTTGTGGAGGTCTGATGGCAGTGACGCCATGTAAAACACTGGTATTCAGCCGCATCTGGTTAGACTGGAAGCTAACCCAAATATAATTAGAAAAAGCTAGGGGAAAGGTTAAGAGCGATATAAATATGTCGCGACTTACGGACTTGACCGACGGTCGTGACTGATGATATATATTTGGTTGGTGTTATTACATGTACCCATGTAAACTATCGGTCATTAGTCGCAAACATGACCTTGAGCACTTAGACGTCCGATAAAGGAGAATTGCGGATGCGTTGCCAACTGAAAACTTTCTATAAAAGTACTGGGTCGGGAATAACTTTATGCAATTTACGTTAAGGTTTGGCGCTTTAATCACCTTCTTATTACAGTTTTGGTAATTATAAATTAACATAGAAATCTTTCGTAACAAGGAATCTTTCAAAAGCTGTCGAGTCAAGATCATTTCTTCTCTCAACACGTTTCTAATTCCTCATAAATTAGTACCTCATCATCAATCTACCTTGTTTTCCCTATCACATAATTATATATCATATATATATATTACAATATTTATAAATGTATATATACATACCTATATGTAAGTATTATGTCTATGTATGGTGTGTAGTATATATTTTGCAGCAGTACACCATGGACTACCCCCTCTATCTTATTCATTGACTTCCTGTTCATCCAAAGGTTGTCTGGTAGATATCGCTATCAGCGATAAGACCGCCATTGTACCCTTTAATGTTTGTTATTGTATATGAGCTGTGTTACAATTTTGGTGTACAATAAAGTATATTCTATTTTATTCTAGTTTTTAGCGGGCCTGACTACCAAACCTGATAATATATTTATAAAAATGTTTCGTTCAGTAATTATTATCAACACTAAGTATAGTTTTAGAAACAATTTTATAAGAATACTAGTGGCCCGTCCCGGTTTCGCACGGGTGGACATTTTTCCCGTTCTTGCAACATTTTTCATTTAAGCTCAGCTCCTATTGGTCGTAGCGTGATGTTATATAGCCTATAACCTTCCTCGATAAATGGACTATCCAACACAAAAATATTTTTTCAATTCTAATCAGTAGTTCCTGAGATTAGCGTCTTCAAACAAACAAACTCTTCGGCTTTATAATATTAGTATAGATTACTATTTTTAAATTGTCATTTCCTTACACAACCTTAGTTACAATGTTGTAAAGTCTTATGTGCCTATAATTTCACCGGCACTCATACCCTTCAAACTAGAACACAGCAATACTGCTTGGCGGTAGAGATAGATAAGGAAGTAGTACTTTCCCGAACGAGATTTTTTACAAGGAGCTGTACTGTGGCGACATCTATCACACCACATGCGAACTACGCAGCACGACGATTGTGTGGCAGGCTGCAGCGACCATAATGACAACTCTCAAAGATGAAGTCACAGAATCCTGCATTGCGCTATCAAGATTTGGCAGGCAGATAGTATATACAAGGTTAGTCGGAAAGGGGGTACTAAGCCGAAAGGGTGTTAAAGCACCTATACTAAGGGATAACTTTTGTTCTACAACTTTCCCCAAAACTCGATGGTTTAAGAGAAATAGCTTTTCAAAGATTCCGTAAAAAATATGCTAAAATCTATTTGTCCATAGCTATGATCAGCTGTGTTTACTATTTAGGTCATATTTAGAAACTGCATTTTCTGAATTCATAACTAAGTCAGGGATGAAGAAATTTTGAAAAAACTAAAATAAAAATAATTTTAGATGGAAAAAAAAATCATCGAATTTTAAAATTTTAACACTTTCTAGAATAATCATCAGTGATACATTAAGTGGTTTGCGGCTTAGTACCCCCTTTCCGACTAACCTTGTATACAAGTTCCCAACATCAACTGTTTGGTGTCCCATTAGGGGTCGCCCTTAGTGCTGTTGATGCTAGTAGTCATGATGTTAGCAGTAGTAGTAGTTAGCTTAGGTTAAGTATTTTACTCATGTCCCCACTGGTTGGAGACCCTTCAGATCTTGCTAATAACTGCCCGATTACGTAGAAGCGGTCCGCAAAACCATCTTCGAGCAGAAGAATAGAAAAAAAAACCACAAGATGTCGATTAGAAAAAAAAAGCTGTTGGGCAGTAACACGCCAGGCATAAGACCCGACTGGTTGGAGGATCCTTTTCGTTGGAGGAACACCATATCTCCTCCACAGTACTACTACTAATATGCAATGTATGACCTACGCCTTTTTGTGAATAATTCCCGCTATGAACTAGCCCTAACTTCGGTAGACGGCCGCAATGTTCCATGATATTATAATTTAGTACAAATATCATCTGATATTGTCCTACTAGTTTAATGTCTATTACATACTGTAATGCGTGTTCTGTTTCTATGACTATATGTGTGTGTGTGTCTATGTGTAGATAAGTGTGTGTCTATGTGGAGATGTGTGTTTTGATAATGTCTAGACCAGGGGTTCCCAAGCTTGTACCAATTACGCCCTCATATTTTCTTTTGAATACCCCTCGCCGACTTTTAAGCAAATCTACATTGAGGTGGCGTGTGCAACTATCCAAATTTACACAGTCACTGCATTTTGTTGCCTATAATAATAATGCGCACGGCAAAAGAGTAGAACTCACTACCTGCGTCAGTGTTCCCGAACCATACAACCCGAATCTCTTCAAAGTTAGAGTGAACAGGCTTCTTCTGGGTAAGATCACTCCATCGTAGACTTTGTCTCTGTCACCTCTGACCTAGACTAGAGTGAAGAGCAAACCCATCTAAAATAAAATAAAAAAACAATTAATCTTTCGCTGCATGAATGTCAGTGCACAGTAGAGATCTTTTTCAAGGTGGAGCCTTTTTCTTTATCTTCTACTAGCTGTGCGGCTTCGTCTGCGTAGAAGTCGGATGGGTTTTAACTTTTTTTCCCGGAACCAAAATTCTTAATAAAAGTAGCCCAAGTTACACCTTATAACATCAGCTATCTGCCAGTGAAAGTCCCGTCACAATCGTTCTATCCGTTTTGGAGATTAGCTGAAACAAACAGAGAGACATTTAAAAAAAATATTTTTTAGTATATAAGTGTACCGTAATACTTTCATATGCATTTAATAAAAGCTGTTATTTTGACATTACAGACACTTCAGTTTTATTTATTTGTATAGATTTACCTTATTTTCGAAGGCGCTGCGCTCCACTTCTAATCATTTCACGCCCCTCTAGGTGTAGCGCACCCCACTGATTGGGAAACTCTGGTCTAGACTGTTATCGCATAATTATACCTAAGTTTGACTATTTGTGCGTAGGTTAAGAGTAAATATTAACCATCCTTGTATCCTATAAGGAATTTTATCAAATGTGGTACGTAGCGAAAACTTGGAAACTTGATTTGGATTTGGTCACTGCCATGTTGAGCAAAGTAAGAACGGGATTTTTCTAGGTTATAAATAGAAATAACATCATTTGTATTCCCGAAAGGCTTGGGCAGAGTAACACCACCATTTCGCCGTTGCGTTTAAGTCCCATGTAATAGGGGGCGAGCCTATTGACATTAACCGGGCACAAATCCAAACACCGGGCTGCTACTGAGGAATTCCACACGGAAAAACCCAATAACACTTTGCCCGACAATTATTATAAACTAGCTGTGTCTTCACGGCTCCGCCCGTAGCCTATGTTACTCAGTGATAATGTAGCTTCCTAACGGCAAAAGAATTTTTGAAATCGGTCCAGTAGTTTTTAAGTTTATTCGTTACATACAAAAATACAAATCTTTCCTCTTTATAATATTAATATAGATAAATAGACATTTATTACCAATCTATTTATTAATGTAAATAGATTGGTAAATAAACTCACAGTCCACGTAATAGTAAGTGATTACCGATACCTACAACACCAAGAGGATTTCTAATGTATTGCCAACCCTAAGACCAAGGTGAAAAGTCTCATGTGCCTGTAATTTCACCGGCACCCATATCCTTGAAACCGGAACACTGTAATGGTGCTTGGCGGCAGATATAAGTATGGTAGTAGTTCTCAGGACGAAGTCCTCATCAAGGAACTGTACTTCCACTCCTACATATGTGATAAATGATAAATTATTTTTATTTCTGCAAATAAATCTGTTACAGGCACTTTTACAAGTCAATGCAAAAGGTTTTTTTTAGACTTGCCTTTCCTATCTAACTAGCTCTGAGAAGAAAATCCAAAACAAACTCAGGGATCAGGGTCACATTGTGGTATAAAAGCTATGCGAGTGTAACAATGTAGGACAACGTCTGGAGTGGCCTATTGAGGAAAGGGCCACAGCAGGTTCGAGTTGACCTGTCCTAACTGACGGCACGCGTGCATCAGCTATCGTGTAGCTCAAACCTTATTTTTAGGATACGTGTGTACCTTCTTCATTTCGTGTGTTTAGTGACCAACCTGGTATCAGAGTTTATGCCGCCCATGGGCCTCTGACTTGGCATCACATGCCGTCGAGAAATATCTCTCAGGCATGCCGATTTCCTCACGATGTTTTCCTTCACCGTTTTTAAGCAAGTGATAATTATGCAATACGCACATGAATCCGAAGAGTCGGAGGTGCGTGCCTTTGGTTCGATCTCGAGATCTATGACGTGGCAGTCTGACGGTCACAGCACTAGGCTATCACTGCTGTTCGTGTGTACCTGTGAGGATACGCCTTCAGAACGTCCAGCAACCCTGGACAGTCAGCTCCACTACCAACCTTGCTGACTAGCTAATCTTTTCACAGCATCAGCTATTCTCATAAACGGTATAAATAGACCCTTAACGAAGCCGAAAGGCAATTATTCTCCACGTCATTGCGATAATTTTTTTATTCTGGACTATGCCTGGGAACCTTCTAGTTACGGAGATATTGGAGGTCAAAGTTCCAACTTTTTCACAACTTTTTAAAAAAACACTCGTTTTGAAGGTTGCAAATGTACTTGAAATACCTCCATTACCCGTTTACTACTCATTGCATCTATCAGCACAGTGTTTTGAGTGCGTTACATTGAGCTTTACAGTAAAACGAAATTTTTCACCCAAAAAAAAAGTCGTTTCCCAGCGACAATTTTTGCGTAGGGTTACTTAGTTTGATGTACTGAATGCATGGTTGACGGCTTCGTGAAGGGTCTTTTTACACCTTGTATATCTCGTACCGACACAAGAGATGACAATAAATTACAGCCATTGTTTTTATTTAAATAAACGCGAGATATTCTCAAAGAAATGGGATGGAAAATAGAGCAATTTCTAAAATAATGAGATCCTTTGGGAGAAGAGTCCTATGTCAACTAGGTTCAAGTATAACAATATAATTAACGTTCACGTACGTGTATACTTTTCTGAAATATCGTTTACCTTTACGTTTTGTTGTCATACGAGATACTGATTTGAAAATAACATACGTAACATCACGCCTGTATTCCCCGAAGAGTTGGGCAGAGGTGTATAGTAATACTCATTTCGCCGTTACGTTTAAGTCCCATGTAATAGGAGGGAGCAGTGGTGGCCCAGTGGTAACGGCCCCGACTTACGAGTTGTATGTCGGGGGTCGAACCCAGCCAGGCGCATTACTTTGTGTAATTTATTTCATCACCACTGCTCTCAAAACGGTGAAGGAAAACATCGTGAGGAAACCGGCATGTCCTAGAACCAAAAATTCGAAGACATGTGACATCTACCAACCCGCACTGGGCCCGCGTGGTGGATTACGGCCCATTCCCTCTCACAGAGAGGAGGCCTGTGTTCCAGCAGTGGGGACATTATAGGCTGATGATGATGAATAGGGGCGATAAGCTCGCCAGGTAGAAAACGAAATCATGTAATTTCTTCAAACCTCGTGATGTACTGCTGACATAGATTAACCATGCACGGGATAGTTTGGATTCAATAAAATAAAAATTACAATAAGTAAACATGATTATGTTCTTAACGTGAGGCATTTTAGCGTCCCGAGCGAATTGCGCGGCTATCGCTCGCCGCGCGGTCATTTAACTCGGGGCGCTAAAATGTCTCACGTTAAGAACACGTGTTTAATTCTTGTATTTTTTTTTATTGAATCCAAAAGTATCCCGTGCAGGGTTAATCAATGTCAGCAGTACATCACGGGGTTTGAAGGAATTACATAATTTCATTTGCACCTTGTATACTTTTTCCAAAAAACAGTTTTGATGATGTTTAAATTTTGACAGTTCCTCTTGATATGCTCCAAGACCGCCATGTTGAGAGTGGTATATTAGGTAATAGAAGCTGAAATATTAAAACCAGTATCCCAGCTCACATTAATGCGCAATAGTGTCAACTGCATGGCTCCAATTATTTACAACTAGCTGTGTCCTCACGGCTCCGCCCGTATCTTATGTTACTCAGTGATAATGTAGCTTTCTAACGGTAAAAGATTTTTTGAAATCGGTCCAGTAGTTTTTAAGTTTATTCGTTACATACAAAAATACAAATCTTTCCTCTTTACAATATTAAGTATAGATAAATTACCAAGTAGTTGGAAAGCTCTAAATACACAACAGTTGAAGATTAAACTACGTAAATATCTAATAAATAAAACATATTACAGTGTAAATGAGTTTCTTCTAGAGAAAAATATAGGTATATTATCCTAAATTGTACCTAATTGAATATATTTTATTTTTATTTTATTTTATTTTATTTCTTCAGAAAACTTACAGCTAACATATAGGTAGTAAATAAATTAGTGAAAGAAGGCCAATTACAAGTTTTCACAGGTAAGTAAGACAGTAGAATAAGTAGACAGTAGACAGACGAGAAGGATAGGAAAAGCACTCAGGAACAATTACCACAGATTTCACTCAACATTAAAGAACTGATCACATATTATTTTCTTTACTTTAGGGACACTCGTGGAAAATATATCTATATCGACACTTTGACATACCGAGTTGTATGTTCTACTAGCTCTTACCATGTACGAGTTTTGTCGATAAGTACATCGTACAGAAGGAACATGTAAAAGTTGATGTTTTCTTAACAATGCTGATGGCACACGAAGCCCAATTTTGCTAGTCAACTCAGGACAGTCAGTTGTACCATTAGCTAAGCCGAACAGGAAGGCCATATCTGCTATTTTTCTCCGCTCAGATAGAGGAAGAATGTGAAATTTTCTGCATCGACTGAAATAGTAAAAAAAAAAATAAAAAAAATAATAAATAAGTAAATAATCACAAAAGAGTGTGATAATTTAGT
Organism: Amphipyra berbera; assembly: GCA_910594945.2. Classification (NCBI taxonomy): domain Eukaryota; kingdom Metazoa; phylum Arthropoda; class Insecta; order Lepidoptera; family Noctuidae; genus Amphipyra; species Amphipyra berbera. Next base: position 13,119,928 of record OU343145.1, read on the forward strand.
AAATAATTTAATGTAAATATTTGCATACCGAATGGTGAAATATGGCTGAGCTATAATCACAAATGTAACATCTTATTTTTTGTATTACCTATATTTGCAAATAAAAACATATTCTATTCTAACCTAGAAATCTAAATCTAAAACTTCAAACTCGACGGCCATATTTGTACCACTAAGCCTTGTAGGCAACAATTGACGCGCAGCACGTGATGCTCAACATGTTCGGCAGCGTTGCACAACATCGCGCGATGTTGCCAGTTGGCGCGCAACATGACGCACTGCTTATTGTTTGTTTCGGTGCAACATGCAGTTTAGCAACAAATGTTGTCGAGTAGAGACGTGACGCGCAGAAATGTCTGTGTGGTGTAACGAATACACTGAATACATTTTCTTTATTTTGTATGTAATTTCTAATCCACCAACGTGGCTTTTTTCTTTTTGATGTATTTGTCGATAAAATTATAACTACCGCCGCTGAAATCAACACTAGTTCCTCTGGCGACATGTTGTCGATGACTGATGCGAGCGAAATCATGTGTAGACAGACAACGTTGCTAAACAAAAGTTCCGCGCTGACTTTCAACACGTTGAGCAACATGTTGTGCAACATGTCGTGCGACAAATGTTGCGTAGTGGATACGAGGCTCTAGTCTAATAAAGCAATTATTCGTATTACAATATATAAATTAATAAGGCCCCTTGAGACTTCAATGTCAACCGTGTCCAGAATATAATAAAATAATTAACGCAAACGTAAACTCAGGTAGGACGTGGCCGCTATAAAATATAGTTTTGATAGACGATAACCCTGGCTAAGTTAATTTTCCAACTCATATAACTTAGAGTAATATGGGTCTGTTAAAGGTTATTTATGGGTTAATAGTAAGTGTGCCTGCCTACATCGGCGACGAGGTACTGCGTCCATCCATTCTTGGCGGAGATGCAGAGGAAAACTGAAGGTTATGTGGATGGACGTGGTCAAGCGAAGAGTGCAGTCTCCGAAGACGAAGTAAAGAATAAGGCGAAGTGGAGAGAGGAAACAATAAAGGTTGATCTACTACCATGTGGGACTGAGGCTGGGAAGAGAGAGACTAGGTGTGTCTGCGGCTCTACAAGTGTGTAAAATTTGGAGTTTGGATTTGTGCCCAGTTGATGGCGACAGGCTCGCCCCCTATTACATGGGACTTAAACATAACGACACGTTTGGTGCAGTGGCTAAGCAATTGGCAACTGCGCTGCGGGTCGTGGGTTCGATTCCCGCACGGAACAAATATTTGTATGGCCTACGATAGTTGTTCCGGGTCTGGATGTTTGGGCATGTGAAGATTTGTGTCTGTAAACGCACGCACGACGTGGGGCAACGTTTAAAAAAAAAAAATAATAACGGCAAAATGACGGTGTTACTACACACCTCTGCATAACCTTTTGGGGAATACAGGCGTGATGTTATGTGTTAACGTGTTATTCACGTTCATAACCGAATCTATTCAAAACTAATCTAACACAATTCACAGTATTATCCAGCAAGTCCGCATTTAGAGGCATTGTAAATAAATCCTCCTCTATTTTGGAGCGAATGGGCGAGTCCACTACGAATGCGAGAGCTCTTGTTAGTAGGAGTGTGTACTTACAACTGCATTGCAAATGGAACTGCTCTGTGTTCCCAGGAATAGATCGGCCTTTAGACAGCTCTGATTTAGCTATTGATAAGACAAACATAACATAACGTCACGCCTATATTCCCCGAAGGGTTGGACAGAGGTATGTAGTAACACCCTCATTTCACTGTTACGTTTAAGTTCCATGTACTAAGGGTGAGCCTATTTCCATCAACCGGGGACAAATGCAAACTTCAGGCTTCTTCTTCTTCTTTTCGTGTGGTTAGTGACTAACCTGGTGTCGAGAGTTTATGCCGCCCGTGGGCCTCTGACTTGGTTTCACATGCCGTCGAGAAATATCTCTCAGGCATGCCGATTTCCTCACGATGTTTTCCTTTACCGTTTTTGAGCAAGTAATAATTATACGATACGCACATGAATCTGAAAAGTCAGAGGTGCGTGACTTGGGTTCGAACTTGAGACCTATGACTTGACAGTCCGACGATCACACCACTAGGCTGTTGCTATTGAGGAATTCCACACCGAAAAACCCAATAGCACTGCCTGACCTGGGGAACGAACCCAGGTACCACGATCAGCAGTCGCGCTTGCCACCACTAGATCGCGGCAGTATTTGTAGTACTGGACGTACAAAATATCGTCTTATCTAAAACTCCACCTACGTTATTCCAAAGAAAATTCCAGTGGCAAACTACTAAGAAAGCTTTTCATAGGTCTGTGAAGCGAAAATCAAACGGGTGGACGCACACGGTCTTGTAAGAAAATCTGTCGAAATCTAACTAAGCGAGTGAAGAGGTCGAGCGAGCTGTGAAATATTCTTTAAAGATTTTCAAGTCAATGAACCTGAAAAATTGTGTTTGAGTTGACTGTTATTAGTTTTTTGTAAGTTGGTTAACGGAATATTGAAAGAGTTACACAGTAACAAGGTTTAATTGGTTTCCAGAAGTTACAGTTTTCTTTTTAATATTAAAAAAAAATCTTTTTTTTCTTTTTTTTTTGTAAACTTAATCAGAAACGTAAATATTATTGTAGGTATTGTCACCAGAAAGAACTTCATGTGTATGCAAAATTTCAGCCTGTTTGGATATCACGAACTGTCTATATATCTAGCAAAGTTCCTGGCAGACATTAAGATTAATACCTAATCATAAATTATTAACCACGAAGGAAAAAACAATGCTTAAAAATCTGAGTTTTTTTCCAAGGGCGCAAAATTATTCACTGTGGTTTGCACATACAAAAACACCTGTAAGTAATTACTAACAAAAAAAAGAAAAGGTATGATTTTTTTTCTAGTATTTAATAAAAAAATGTTATTTTTCTCTTTTTTTAACCGACTTCCAAAAAAGGAGGAGGTTCTCAATTCGTCTGTATGTTTTTTTTTTATGTTTGTTACCTCATAACTCCGCCATTTATAAACCGATTTAGATAAAAATAAAGTTATTTGAAAGGATATACTTCCAGATTGGTCCCATTTAAATATGGTGAAGATCTGATGAAGAACTTCGGAGATAGACAATAGAACTCCTCAATGACGAACAGTACGCATAATGATTGTGATGATGTGATTATGTTACGAGCAGCGTCTTTAGTAGGTCCAACCATATTTTAATTAAGGCCACTAAAACGAAAAAAAATAATATTTTAACAAAAATAAAACCGACTTCAAAAAAAAAAACGATGAAAAGAATAAAATAATTACCATATTATAAAATTAACAGTTTCAGAAGTCGGTGCCTTCAATTTGGTTCAGCGTGGATTAGCACCGACTTCTAAAACTGTTAATTTTATAATATGGTAATTATTTTATTCTTTTCATCGTTTTTTTTTTGAAGTCGGTTTTATTTTTTTAATATTTTTTTATAAATATTAATGATTATATTTTAAAAACTTTTATTAACTTCACTCGTATGTATGTCCTGGAATTTTGCAATCAATATTTTACCCAATTCCACTGAAGCTATCGGGCTAAAATTAAGCACACACATTTATTTCTTTTTTGGAAATAACTGGAAGACTTATTTAAAGGGAAGGAACTGACTTCTGTCATACTGGTAACCCTTATTTAGGAGCCAGGGCTAAATAACTTTGTGCAATTGGTTGAAACAATAAAGTTTTATCTTTATCTATACATATAAAATGCTTTGTCCTGAATGACTGACTGACGGATCAACGCACAGCCTAAGCCGCTGATTGTAGAGACCTGAAACTTGGAGAGTGTGTTCTTTGTATGACGTAGGCATCCGATAAGAAAGGATTTTCCGAAATGCTACCCCTAAGGGGGGAAAAAGGGGGATCAAAGTTTGTATGGGACAACATGATTCCTTGGTCCAATCTACTTCAAATTTTGCATAAACTTTTTTTAACAGAATTGATGGAAGACGTGTTTCGTATTTTATTGAAATTCATTCTCTAACGGGGTTAAAAAGGGGAAGAAAGTTATTTCTCATAGTTTTCTTTTAGTTTGTCTTATAAGTTTAATTTAGTGTGTATTGTTTTTCACAATTTGTTTACATTTATAAATTTGCCTGTGTCCATTTTTAAAAATGGGAGCAGAGTTGGCTAACATCAATTGGAAATTAATAAACCTTAAAATTTGGCAGTGGGTACTTTTTATAACGTAGGCATCCACTAAGGAAGGATTTTTCAAAATTCCTCCCCTAAGCCGGTGAAAAAAAATCACACAAGCGAAGCTGTGGGCAAAATCTAGTATAATTATATAATTCGACTGTACGTGTGTTTGTCACTGAATTCCTCCTAAACGGCTCGACCAATTTGAATGATTTTTTTTGTATGCATTTGGGTGGCGCCCTGGATGGTTTAGATTCACAATTGGACCCGGTAGGGCAGGACGACGTCTGTCAGGTCCGCTAGTTACAATATAGTTTTATAATACCTACATACAAAGGTATACTCATCAAATGAAAATATGAATTAACGTTGATCCGAAGAAACGTAAAACATCATTTCAAAATGTATTACGGTGACTTACATCCCGCTACCTCAAACCGTCATTTAATTTTATTCTAATCCTGAATGGAATCCAACACCACTTCGGTGCCCTCCGATATCCTAAACCACAATAGGTCCACACAATGGATCAGTCAATCTATTGCTCCGTGCCTGCGAATCCTCGACAATAATAGTTTCGGGAAAGGGTCCCGTATCTGCCGGAATTCCGCACCTCAATGATTAATAAATCAAATAGTCGGTTCGTGAATCAGATAGATTTGGTATTTATTGAAAAAGTTTTCTGGAGTAAAAATAAATTCATATATCTGATACCTGCACGTTACAGGAACTAATGGACGCTACTGATAACGCTAAACTCGTAGCTGAGTTCTGGGCCGACTCAATTAAGATTGCAATCGAAACGCTAAGAAGAATAATAATTTCATGATAAAAAAATTACATAACATCACGCCTGTATTCCCCGAAGGATTGGGCAGAGGTGTATAGTAACACACTCATTTCGTCGTTATGTTTATGTCCCAAGGAACAGGGATCGACAAAAAACTGTTATTTTATCAAAAAACGTTGCCTCACACTAGGATTTCTCCTGTATCGTAGGTGCGTTTACAGACACAAATCTTCACATGCACAAACACCCAGACCCGGAACAACTATCTGCTGTAGGCCATACAAATATTTGTTCCGTGTGGAAATCGAACCAACGATCCCGTAGCGCAGAAACCAATCGCTCAGCCATTATACCAAACGTGTTGTCAAATTTTATTACTAACATTTATTGTTAGAAGCCTGCCTACGTCCAGCAATAGACTGCAATAGATTGAAAAGATAAAGAATGAAATTAAGGTCTCTTATGACAACCACGTAGAGACAATGAGCCAACAGTAACCAGTTCATATCTAAACACACATCTTCAATCTAAAAAGGAAACCCAACCCGATTCAACCGTTTGCTCTACCTAGATTTTTTCCAATTGTGTTGGGCTCAGCTTCCAGTCTAACCAGATGCGGCTGAATATCAGTATTTTACACGGAGCGACTGCCATCAGCCCTTTGCAACTCAGTTACAGGGCAATGCCATTATCCTAAAGTTAGACCAGCTGTCAGACTTGTGCTTGTGACTACCCGTAGCGACTGTCATAGGTATTCGTAAGACACCAAGAACCGACGAGTTAACGTGCTCTAAATTTAACAGGGTCTCGATGTGTAACGAGTTGTCACCCATCCACAGACTGACCGAGGCAAGCGTTGCTTAACCTCGCAAATCGTATGATAAGCTAAAAGCCCCTCCCAACCCGATCCAACCAACATAAACAAAAATAAACAACATTGTTTTTCTCAAAAGAAAATCCAGGAATCTTGAACTAATAAAGGAATTAGTCTAAGATTAAACTCTACAGCAGCAAGGAGCACTAAGGAATAGGAATTAAGAGATTCGAAACTGGCCGTTTAGTTTAAGCTTGATTATAGACTGTAGTAATGAGAGAGATAGCGAGGAGTCTGAGACAAAGATGTACATCTTACTGGATTGGTCAAAACAAATTGTTTTTATTTTATTAACGGATTGGATTGGAGGAGCCTTGAAAGGTTCGGCAGTGGTGTACCATATTTAGTACACCCTCGATACACCAGTTATGTTTAAGTCTCATTTAATAGGGGGCGAGCCTGTCGCCATTAACCGGGCACAAATCCAGACTTCGGGCTGCTATTGAGAAATTCCAAATGAAAAAACCCAGTAACACTTTGCCCGACCTGGGGATCGAATCCAGGACCTCATGCGCAGCAGTCGCGCTAGCGAGTACTAGCCCAACAAGCCAGTTCAGGATTGGATTGAAGGAGAAAATCGTGGCTAACTAACAATCGCTTTGATCTTACGAGTTCAGGTGCGCTTGCCGCGGTCAGTCCGTCGATGGATGACCGTTCGTTACACATCGAGACCCCTTCGTGTCTCAGAGAGCACGTTAAACCGTCGGTCCCGAGTGTCATAAGAATACCTATGACAGTCGTTACGGGTAGTTATGATAACAACCGTAGGTAAATTGTCGCTTAAAATGATATCTTCCTCCCCTAGTTTATTCCCGTAAACATTATAATTTCACCTCTCAATACCCCGGTACACCTTAACAATTAATGAATCACACGACTCAATTCACAAATGAAATGGTTGACAAACTCAATCTCCGGTACCAAAATACTTTGGAAAATTTCCCATAAAATTATGTCAACCTTCCATTTATTATTTCGTTTGAGAATTCCGGAAGGGTGCTAAGTAATTCCTTCCAAAACTCCCTTCAAAATTTCATAATAATTTTAGACTTCTTAAAAACTTTTTCGTCCGATTTGGAAGAGTAAAATGGTGTGTCTCTAATGTTTTTGTTTACAAAGGGCTCATGCTTTTGTCTTGGCAGTTAATTAACGTGGTAGAAATCTGAGTTTGAACTTTGGATCTGGTCTTCAATGGGGTAATAAATTAAAACATAACAACATCACGCCTGTATTCCCCGAAGAGTTGGGCGGAAGTGTAGTAACACTCTCATTCTGCCGTTATTTTTAAGTCCAATGTAATAGGGGGCGAGCCTATCAACTGCCATCAAACTCCGGGCTGCTATTGAGGAATTCCACACGGAAAAACCCAACAAAATTGCCCGACCTGGGGATCGAATTCAGGACCTAACAATCAGCAGTCGCGCTTGCCACCAACGAGGCAGTTAATATGATAGCAGTTCCAGTAGGCTTTGTCTCTGTGACAGAGGTAAAGAGTTAATGGCTCGAACACGAGCATTAGAGTTAAGTGTACTTGTAGTATCTACACGTGTTGAACTCACGTGTTTTTACCTGAACTAATTACGTATACGGTAAATGTGTTTGCTGTTTATTTATTAGGGTCTCAAGAAGAATATTATGTACTAGCTGTACCTGTGACTTTGCCTACGGAAATATAAGGTTGGAGGAAACATGCGTGGGAGGCATGCCTGAGAGATATTTCTCGACGGCATGTGAAGCCAAGTCAGAGACCCATGAGCGGCGTAAACTCTGACACCAGGTTAGTCGCTAACCACACGATAAGAAGATCTTAGATGCTGTCAGCGCTTACTACCAGGTGCGACTAAGGCGCGACCAAGTTATAGAATAAAAAAAAATACAGGGGTTACAAACATTTTCTCTCAATACAAAAATAATTGGAATCAAACGTCAGCATTTACCGATACAAAAAGTAATAAATATTTGTTGAAATTTGTTGTAGCTGGGTATTTAATTTGAATATTTCCTTATTGGCTATCTCTGCTGAAGTGATGGTTAACAAAGTGTGGAGGATGCTTTATATTTTATTAGAAGATAATTTTTCTTACACAAAGTATTCGCTGTATTTTACTTTTATTTAGAATAGGTTGGATAAGTAGTTTGCATAATATTTTAGAAATTTCAAGTCAATCTGACGAGCGGAATTGAAATAAATATACATTGTATGGCAGTGTATCTCTACACCGACTATGAAAAGAGCTGAATATCTTAAAACGGCTGATCCGATTGCTACCAAACATAGCCTATAACCATCTCGATTAAACCTGCTATCAAACAAAAAAATGAAGCCGTCACGGCACGCCTGGGATATGTGAAACATCGAAACTTATATGGTAAAAAAAGAAAAACTGGCCGAATCAAACCGAAGAGAGCCGACGAGTTACGAAGTTTTGCCGTCGTGTGTCTGCCATTGCAAGCGTCGTCACGCAATAGCCGCTCTCACACTCGTACCGCCGCATTAGATGTTTCACATCAAAAACCCGTATTATAAGTGATTCATTCATTTGGGCGCTACAATACCACAGACAGACGCACAGACCGACATAGGCTTTAAATTTGTAACATTTGGCTTTTTTCGTCGGGTCTTTAAATGAAGTAGGTACATTTTGATGTGAAACATCTAATGCGACGGTATTGGTGTGAGAGCGGCTATTCTGTGGTGACGTTCGCGATGGCAGACACACGACGGAAGACACACGACGGCAGACACATGACGGCAGACCTTCGTAACTCGTAGATTCTCTTGGGTTTGATTCGATCAGTTTCTTTTTTATATAATGTTTTTCGATTTTTCACACCTGCCAGGCGTATTTACCGCGACAGTTTCATTTTTTTGTAATAAAATTTCTTCTCCATCTTCTCTAGCTCACACTACAAATCGAAGGCCAGCGAAGCAATATCGGTAATGTCGGTCGAATAATCATTTATTGGTTTTCTATTCGACGCGATACTAAAGTACTTGTAGCTTTAAAGTTATAAAATTGTAACATTTAGTTTGAATAATCGTTATTTGTTTCAATAAACACGAGAGGACTAGGTACTGTCAACATCAAAAGTAAGAGATCGGACTGCCAAGTCATAGATCTCAAGTTCGAACCCAAGGCACGCACCTTTGACTTTTCGGATTTATGTGCGTATTGTATAATTATCACTTGCTTAAAAACGATGAAGGAAAACATCGTGAGGAAACCGGCATGCCTGAGAGATATTTCTCGACGGCATGTGAAGCCAAGTCAGAGGCCCATGGGCGGCATAAACTCTGACACTAGATTAGTCACTAACCACACCAAAAAAAAAAAAGTATGTCTGGCTATTAAAACAGTTTTTCTTCTAGATAAGAAAATCTCATCAACAGGTGCTAAAAGTGCACAACGATAAAATACAACCCATAGATCTGTTTCAAAGGAAAGCTCGTCTAATATTTATTTAAGTCTCCGCGTAAAGCTGCTGTAAAAAATACCTTTTTCAGTCAACCGAGGTCTTACTAAATGTCGCCATCTCATAATTTTGTAAGAATTTTCACGTCGTGACCAACAACATATAACATCACGCCTGTATTCCCCGAAGGGTTGAGCAGAGGTGTATAGTAAGACCCTGATTTCGCCGTTATGTTTAAGTCCCATGTAATAGGGGGAGAGCCTATTGCCATCAACCGGGCACAAATCCAATCTCCGGACTGCTACTGAGGAGTTTCACACGAAAAAACCCAATAACACTTTGCCCGACCTGGGGATCGAACCCAGGACCTCACGATTAGCAGTCGCGCTTGCCAACACTAGACCAAAGAGGCGGTTTATTATCATACAAAAATAAAATATCTTTTTTGCCAATATTTATTTTGGTTTCTTCTCATTGATAAAAGATTAATCAGAATTCACACATCGTGCACCTGATGGTAAGCGCAGACTGGGTCTAAGATGGAGCACACAAATCCAAGTAGTAAAGATATAGAGGGACTCCCCTATACCCCTCTGACTCTCACATACACACGACGGAACACAGTAAACTGCTTGGCGCCGAACTTTAATGTGAGGGTGGTAGCTAGCCAGGCGGACCGTATAGATCCTATTACCAAGCGGGCTGGGTTTTGTTGAATCTTACAACACGCGTCTATTCCCAGCAAGTGGTGCGGAAATTTTAATCCTTGGATGCACTAGAGAACAAAAATGTTCCCTAAAATGATGCGCAACATGATGCTGCAAAGTTGCACACTGTCCCGCTACATTGTGCGGCATTTCTACGTGACGCGGGACATGTTGCAAGCCGAAGTGGGCGAAGGTGTGTGCGAGCGAATTGTTCCGCGACATTGTCCCCGGGACATTCACGTAGATGTCCTGCGTCAAGTCCCGCGGCTTGTTGCTCCATTAGTCCCTTAGTGACTTAGGCTATATAATCTAGCCCGTCCCATTTTAGACACACTCTTAAGCTGGCTTCGCACGGTGCGTTATATTGCGGACGGACGCGGACTAACCCGCACCAACGCACCATGGGAAGACTATCGTCCATGGTAGCGCAGACAAATACGTCGAGGTGCGTCCGATCCGTGGCGAGTCGGAGTCGGTGTGAGCTCATGCGACGTGGAGTGAGGTCGTCCGCATAAACACAGACTTTCTTCAAAAAATATCACAAGAGTCGCAGCTGCAGCAATACGTTCTCTTTCGCTATGCATTTTGGAATGACAAAATGGCATCGAATCTCAAGACCCACGCAGGCTGACACGCAACGTTGGAAGAGCATTGTGTGCGGTGCGTGGCGGTCCGTAGTCGTCGGCTGTGCGTGATTATCCGCAGAATCACGCACCATGGGAAGCCAGCTTTATACGCATCATCTAAGCTGTGAAATATGTAAAGGTATGTATAACAAACAAAAGCTCGTTTTTATAAAAATACTCTCTTAGTTCATTCCTAAAAGGGTCGTTAGATAGAAAACAGCTAAAAATAGAAACGCATCGAAGATGAAAGGATAACTTTCATATGTTATACAATGTGTTATGGAAGAGCTTGTGGTTAATTACCAACCGCCAGAATCATATGATTTTCACACCGTTAATTCAGCCCTCATCAAGCTGTCTCCCTCCCAGTCCTCCCGCCAGCAACGCCCTAACCCGAGGTCCGAGTCCCATTAGGGGTCGCCCTTAGTGCTGTTATTGCTAGTAGTCATGATGTTAGTAGTAGTAATAGTAGTTAGCTTAGGTTAAGTATTTTACTCGTTCCCATTGGTTGGAGACCCTTCAGGTCTCGCCAATAACTGCCCGGTTACGTAGAAACGGTCCGCAAGACCATCTACAAGCAGTCGAATAGAAATAATAATTCATGTGATTTGCGAGGTCAAGCTGCGCTTGCAGCGGTCAGTCTGTGGATCGGTGACCGTTCGTTCCACATAGAGAGCCCTCCGTGCTTCGGAGAGTACGTTTAACGGTCTTGGGTGTCATACGAATACCTATGACAGTCGATACGGATAGTCCCAAACCCGAAAGTCTGACAACCGGTCTAACCTTAGGAGATCGGCATTGCCCTTGGGTTGCGGAGGTCTGGTGGCTGTAAGCTGACCCCAATATACTTGGGAGAAGGATAGGCAGAACAGTGTGTTATTATAATGTTTAATTAAAAATCAACGAAGAATTTCATGCATAATACATTATTTATTTTCTCATGCATCCATTTTGTTTATTTTTAATTAAAACCCACCATAATATGGGAAGGGTTTTTCCTCTGCGTAGAAATGTTTGTGTGTTATATTTTTTGTTTTATACTTGATTATAATTTTAATGGGGTTGGAATTAAAAGACAACATGAGCTCTTATGTGTGTCACGGTTAGAGTATTATATTGAAATCTTCTCTCGGATGATATACAACATGTTGTAATAAAACTGTATAGAAAATAACAGTTTTATTAATAAAATCTAATAAAACTGTTATTTTTTTCATTATTTGTAAAAAAAAATCGAAGTTGTAGATATTCAGAGTGAGCACTATTGATGTGAAATATCTAATGCGGCGGTACGGGTGTGAGAGCGGCTGTTACGTGGCGACGCTCGCGATGCAGCGACGACACGACGGCAGACCTTCGTAACTCGTCGACTGTCTTCGCTTTGAATCGGCCAGTTTTTTTTGAGAAATGATTTTCGATGTTTGACATCTGCCGGGAGTCTTGCCAGGGCTTGATTTTTAGGGTTCCGTACCCAAAGGGTAAAACGGGACGCTATTACTAAGACTCCGCTGTCCGTCCGTCCGTCCGCCCGTCTGTCACCAGCAGGCCTAGAGAAAAAACGTTTCTGATAGCGTTAACGCCAGACGCTAACGTCAAAATGTATGGCGATGACATTACCTGTGGAAAGGAAACGTAATGTCACGCTAAGTTCGTAGACAAATAAAAACTTGTAACGAAACACTACCGCTAAAGCGACGTTAGCGTGGCGTCTCTCATACAAAGTGGTAGACAAGTGGTGTTTTTGACAAACGATAACGTCAATTTAGGCGTTATTTGCTAACGCTCGCTAGCGGATGGTCGGACCCTGCCGCTAAGGGTGTTGTGGAGTGTATTAATAAGGAAAAAAGGTGTTTATTGTTGTTAAAATGCATTGCCTGAGGCTGTAATGGGCGGCAAATAATGAAGAAGCGTGGATTAGGCGTCAAATATGACTAAATCGGCGGAGTGTGGAAGTTGCCGCCGAAATATCGGAATTGGGGTTTATTCAGCGTTTTAGGCGTTTAATATTTATACAAATAATTAATCGTAAATACTTATTACCTTTAAAGTAAACACTCGAAATACACTCAAGTCACTGCACAACTTTTTGAAATGGTTTCAAATGACCGCCAGTAAAGACGCGTTTGACATTGACGTTTCGGTTTTTTTTCGTCCTCACGCTAACTTCCATAGAGAAGCTATTGTTTTTCCATCCGACGCTTCGGAATTAGCGTCTGGCGTGAGCTTGCTTCATTGTCTACCATTTTACTCACGCTAACGTTAAGTCCGTAGCGTGTGCAGAAAAACGTACGGTTGTATTTTGTCTAGGCCTGCTGGCTGTATCTCATGAACCGTGATAGTTAGACAGTTGAAATTTTCACAGATGATGTATTTCTGTTGCCGCTATAACAACAAATACTAAAACATAGAATAACATGAATATTTAAGGGGGCTCCCATACAACAAAGGTGATTTTTTTTGTTCTTTTTTGCTCGATATTGATAATGGCATCAGGTAGACGCTCGAAATATTTACAGAATATTAAGTTATATATTCACTTTAAAAATAAATCATTAAATTAAAATAAAACAAATATTTAATGGTACGCAACCCTTCGTGCGCGAGTCGGACTCGCACTAGGCCGGGTTTTTTTTTAATTCCTACTGCTGCGCCTTATTAACACATAACGTCATCCGACATAAGTATGAAGTATTGTGTCGCGTAACGTATGCGCTAGATACGGCGCTTTCAAAATTTGCTTTGCTCATGACTTTAGTAGTAAAAGGAATATATCAAAAATTCTAAAATGCGATGCTCATTATAAACCACTTAACCAGTAACTACAAAAAGTAAACTGATCTTTAACTATAGGAGACGAGCTTATACAATACGTAATTGCCCGTTCACACAGCGGAGCCATTTTAACGGATCCGTCGGTACTGGATGTGTTGTTCACATCTGTACCGACGGATCAGTTTAACAAATGGCAGCTGCGTCGCATTTGGCAGGCAGGTACGATAATAATCACTTTTTAACAAAAATAAAACCGACTTCAAATGGTCTATCTCCGAAGTTCTTCATCTGATCTTCACCAAATTTATATGAAAACACTTCGAAAGAATACTCTTTCAAATAAAAAAATAATCATTAAAATCGGTTCTCAATTAGCAAAGATATCGAGGAACAAACATAGAAAAAAAAAGAAAAAAAAAAACATACAGTCGAATTGAGAACCTCCTCCTTTTTGGAAGTCGGTTAAAAGTAACAAATAATGTGTGAAGGCACCCATACTTCTCCATACATCTTCATGTAGGTACGGATCCATTTTTTATACTGTTCCAGCATCCAGTTTTTGATGACAAAACGGAACGTGTAAAAATGTCAGACCAGTATTTTTTACTCGATTCGGAATACTGTCGTGTATGTGAACTCGTCCATACAGCTACAGGCGCCATCACCAAAATAAAAACGGATCCGCTAAAACGGGTCCTGTAAACAGTTTCTGTGTGAACTAGCTGTAACAAAAATAATAAAAAAGCCTAAGACAGCTCAATTAGAATATTCTTCCGTACATACATCTCAACTCGCTTCCATTTCCTCGAACCTAACTTTTTCAACCCCTAGTACACCCCGCTCATCCCTTGATAAAGTGCGGGACATAAAACTGGGGCATAACGACTGTTCTGTCAAGAGCAAGGGGGCAATTTATATATTTTTTTTCACCCCTCCTGTGTTGTCCTGAGAAAAATTACGGCACTCTTTATTAGAAGTGAGTAATTTTTGACGTTGAAATGTCAGCGAGTGAGTTATTTGCAAGGAGGATTAATTTTCTGCCTCTGTTTTGGTTTTTAGGGGGTTGAGTGAAGAATATCCCATTATTTTATGCCTTGTTGGTCTAGTGGTGGCAAGCACGAATGCTGAGCGTGGAGTCCTGGTTTCGATCCCCAGGTCAAGCAAAGTGTTATTGCGTTTTTTCATTAGAAATTTCTCAGTAGCAGCCCGGAGTTCGGATTTGTGCCCAGTTAATGGCAATAAGCTCGCCCCCTATTAAATAGGACTTAAACATAACTGGCGAAATAAGGGTGTTACTATACACCTCTGTCCAACCCTTTCGGGAATAGAGGCGTGATGTTATGTTGTTATGTCTGAAGGAATTAAGTTATCAAATGGATCAGCGTATCTCTGAACGTGGATACGTCTAGAAGTTCAAGCCATATAAAGGTTGACACACACACACACACACACATACATACAGACATCGCTGGAACATCACTTTAGCCGTGTCCTAATTTATTTTTGAAAAGCAGTGATAGCCTAGTGGTGTGACCGTCGGACTACCAAGTCATAGGTCTCGAGTTCGAACCCAAGGCACTTACCTCTGACTTTTCGGATTCATGTGCGTATTGTATAATTATCACTTGCTTAAAAACGGGTAAGGAAAACATCGTGAACAAACCTGACTAACATAGTTGGGAAAAGGATAGACAGAACGAATGGATATTGATCCTGGAGCGACACTCCTTTGCGTGAGAGCCTAGTGGTGCTGCCGTCGGACTGCCAAGTCATAGGTCTCGAGTTCGAACTCAAGGCAAACACCTCTGACTTTTCAGATTCATGTGCGTATTGTATAATTATCACTTGCTTAAAAACGGTGAGGGGACCGGCATGCCTAAGAGATATTTCTCGACGGCATGTGAAGTCAAGTCAGCAAAAACTCTGATACCAAGTTAGTCAATAACCACAAGCAAAGAAGAAGATTTATTTTTGTTGTAAAAAATCTAATTTAGTAATGTTTTCCTGATGTTGACAGCCACAAAACAGATCGCTGGTATCATAAATCATTATAATTTAATTAATATAAGATATTACCTTTTACAGCCCGCTAAAATTATTTGATTAGAAGCTTCAAGCTTGCTGCGTATTTGGTGTGTTCGAATTATAAGTATCCGGTTATATAATCATAGCTAGGAGGCTCGACTAATATCAAAAGAGGCTCTCGTTAGGCAGCTGGATCGAGGACTCAGTGGTAGGTATTCTTGGGACACGGTGTGTAGGTATTTATTGTTAGAGGATTTCTGTGTTTGGTACTCACTGGTTGCAAAATAACCCTTCAGGTCTTACGAAGATATGCCCGGTTAAGTACGTAGAAACGGTCAGCAAGGACCACATACAAGAAATCCATTAGGAAAAGAAGAAAATAACAGTCTGGCATTCTGGCTATCGGTAGCTTGGACCCTGTTTCCTATGCCGGTGGTCTACCACTTTTATAGGTACTGTAAAATTATGTATTTTATAAAAATAAAATGTTTAATAAACTAATCTAGAATGATAATATCGTACTCTTACTCTTAGAGTATACATATTAAATAGATAATTTAATTATCTATTTAATATGTTAAATACATACATATTAAATAGATAATTTAATTATCTATTTAATATGTATACCTACTCTAAGAAAAATAACTATGTTTATTTTCTTAAAAACATACTTTGTATCTCTCTACTGTAAAGTAGGTATGGCGCTTTAGTCTTTTTACCTTTCCACTGACGATATGTTTTGAAACAAAAACTAAGTAAGTATATATTTTCTTGGAAGCTAATTGTCTCACAAATGGCCAAGTAAGTCAATTTTAAGTAGCCGTTAAGTCTCGTGCTCTCTCTGTTACTTTAAGGCGAAGTGACAGTGACAGCACGAGATTAACGGCAACTTAAAACTGAGTACTTAGCGTTTGAGTATTTTGCCAAAATAATCGTAAAATTGATCGATTATCCACAGGTACTAACGTTTCGCCCGAAAATTTCTTAAAACAACACATCACTTTTATTCTGCAGAATATAATGCTTCATCCAACAATATTTGTTTTAGAAATTATATTAACAGCAGCGAACGAGCCATCAACTTTGTTTATGCACGTAAATATTAAATACTGATACGCGCCTGTTAAAATTGTTATAGCAAAGTGTTGTAAACGAGCGTAATGAAGTTATTGATTAATTTAAGAAGACGTGTTTTTTATTTAAGCATTTCTACGGCCTGGTTTAATTTGCTTGAATTATAGTGTGTACTTAAGAAATAATATGCCACCGATTTGTATGTGGACTCATTAACATCACTAGGTAGGTATCTGATTCGTAACTATATTTTTATTAGTGGTGAGTTTTAACCAAAGGAAAACTGTATATAGCGGTCCTTAAGACCTATAACGACCACACATAATTGTCATTAGAAAGTTATTTCTATGTACTACAATAGTTGTTATGGCGGCTCATTTAGAATCGCAATAAGAAAAAAAATAGCGTTACAATGTGAATAATTTCTCTTGAGATTTATTAGATAGCACAAAGTACTCTTCAGGATCTATTGTGTACATAGCTTTCCTATGACATGTGTAGTCGGACTTAATTAGACGTCATACATACATTCTTGACGCTTAATAGCTACTTCCATATGGGAGAGTCTACTACACTAGACTAAGGACTACGTTGACGACAGGGATGTTTGGCATTAGTTCTTGTACATGTGGCTTCCCTGGAACCTCATTAACAACATTATGTGTATGTCTGTTAACTATCCTCAATTATGATTATTTATTTTTTATTTTTTTATTTGTATCATTACTCTCAAGATATCTTTATCTTATTATACAATGATTTATAGCTAAGTTTTGATGACGTTTAATTATGTCAATGGTTTTATATAGTTTAGAGCTTCCTTTTCACTTTTGTAAATGTGAGAAATTTGTGGACCCGTATCTATAAGTTTGTAAATTACTGTTATTCATACAGTTTTTATTTTATTTGTTAATTTTTGTACTACATTACTCATTGGTCTGTGGTCAGGACTCCATTGTTCTCTCACTATCCTAAATCATTGTACTCTGTAATTGTTAAAGATATTATTTTTAAAAGAGTAACCATGGAGTTTCTTGCCGGCTTTTCTCCATAGGAAACGACTAATTGGAACCGTGCATCTAAATTCGACTTTTCATAAGCACCTGTACCTATTGGTTTATGTGAAATATTTTTTTGGATTTGTATTAGGATTTTGACAAAGCCTTTGTTTCATTATTGGTAAAGATACAAGAGTCTCAATTTTAACCAGTAACGCTCCGTTAATTATAGGAATTCGCCATTAATCGTACGACTATGCATGTATTTCCGAATTTGCACGAATTACTCGACCCGGTCTATTTTTCCTTGTCATTTTAAAATTAACTGCTTCGTTGATCTAGTGGTGGCAAGCGCAACTGCTGACCGTGAGGTCTTGTGTTCGAACCCCAGGTCGGTCAAAGTGTTATTGGGTTTTTTCGTGTGGAATTCCTCAGTAGCAGCCTGGAGTTTAGATTTGTGCCCGGTTGATAGCAACAGGCTCGCACCCTATTGCATGGGACTTAAACATAACGGCGAAATGAGTGTGTTACTATATACCTCTGCACAACCCTTCGGTGAATACAGGCGTGATGTTATGTTACTATCTTTATTGGTCCTTTTTTAGGTAAATTTCGGATAGGTCACGTAATTGGTCTCTTGATTCGAATAAAAATCGGAAATACGGATATTGCCGTCACGCATAACTTATGTCGTAGTACTGCAGGCCTAGTACGAATGCTGTCGAGTTACTAACGCAACGTAACGTCAATGTAATTGATTTTTGAATCGGAAATACTCGTTTCGCACATACCTACTATTTAATTAAAATTGAAACCTTTATCTATCTAATCTAATACCTTTAAACAAGCAATTCTTGTTTAAATATATAATTTTAATCTCAGAAACGGCTCCAACGATTTTCATGAAATTTAGTATGCAGGGGGTTTCGGGGGCGATAAATCGATCTAGCTAGGTTTCATTTTTGAAAAACGTCGTTTTATCCGTGTTTTCAGGCAATGAAAACCTGCTACAATAACATTACAATATGAAGGTAAATTTCGTCCCTATCTACAACCTTAAAATAGCTCAGCTTGGAAATCGGGCGGTCCCGAAACAAGAAGACTCGGTTCGAGTCCACCTGATTATTTTTTTCCCTTTTTTTTTTCAAGTTCCTTATTTTTCTTCTTTTTCCCTTTTTTTACTTTCCAAAGAACACGATTTACCAAAAAAAAACCGAGCTAAGCTCGGTCATCCACGTACTTCAATCTATGTACGATACAAATTGTGCATGTCGCAAAATAAAAACCAAAATGTTATAGAACAGTTGTATTTACGATTCAAAATTCGCTTACATTAGCCATACGTTTACGATACTATACTTCAAATCGTAATAGGCTTTACTTATCTCTTGGCGTCCTAATAACGGCCTTAAAAAGGCGTCCCCTATTAATAAAACGCAAAACATTCTAATCCAAACTTGGTACATTTTTCAAAACAGGTACATTGTTAAGTAAACGACCCTGCCTGCTTCCATTCAGCAAACTCTTGAAGAGTAATGACGTCACATTAAAAGTTTAACGGGAAATATATTGGTTCAACTCAGAGTTTTTTTCTTTTTTAAAAGCTTGTTTAAAAGCGACATCTGTTGGGGAGATGCTTAAGTAGGATTGATGTTGGTTTGTTTACAATTTGTTAATGTTTTTTTTGTATTTAACTCTTCGTTATGATTGATCTAGACTTTTACCAATCCAAGCTGACAGAGTATGATAATATGTCGCTAACTGTGATCTCCCGGAGCGTTGTGCGAGAGTGAGGGTGAAGGTGGGTTCAGACCAAACGAGCGAATCTTCATTGTATTCCCACTCCATCAAATTCTTTTGGTGTTGTTCTATCTTGTCTGCGGAGATTCTATAGAATGTGAACTTTATACAAAGGTCTTGAGGGGCAAGTGGTTAATTGCCCACCGTGCAGATCATATGAATTGCGAGGTTAAGCTGAGCTTGCCGCGATCAGTCTGTAGGTGGATGACCATTCGTTACACATCGAGACCCCTCCGTGCCTCGGAGAGCACGTTAAACAGTCGGTTTCGGGTTTCTTGAATACCTATGACAGTCATTACGGGAAGTCAGAAGCTCGAAAGTCTGACAACTGGTCTTCTGCGCTGCGGGTCGTGGGTTCGATTCCCGCACGGAACAAATATTTGTACGGCCTACAGATAGTTGTTCCGGGTCTGGGTGTTTGTGCGTGTGAGGAGTTGTGTCTGTAAACGCACCTACGATACAGGAGAAATCCTAGTGTGGGGCAACGTTTTTTATAAAAAAAAACAAACCTTAGGATATCGGTATTGCCCACTAACTGGGTTGCGGAGGTCTGATGGCAGTCGCTCCGTGTAAAATACTGGTATTCAGCCTCTGGATAGACTGGAAGCTGACCCCAACATAGTTGGGAAAAGGCTAGGCATACAAAGGTCTTGGATAGAACCAGCTTAATTTGGATAAAGTAAGCTTCATCCATCCACCTATCAGTAACGGTAATATATGAGTATGTATGTAGACTAAAACTAAAAGTGAAAATAAAAAAATCTTACAAACATGTATTTCAACAAACCTACTCATTTATTTCAAATAACCTGTCACCCAGTCTCTATATTTCACAACATCAGTGAACAAGGTGTACTGGTACGGATCACAGATGGCAGTATCAGTCCTGCTGACGGTGCTGGAGACTATGCCTCGAACATGCCACGCGCCGCTTACTTTGCCAGTGTCACCAGGCGTGTCTGGCACGAAGATCATGAGACCACCGCCGCTGTCGCCGTTGCAGGCTGATGTTCCTGAAATTTGTTGAGGAGTCAAATGAGTTGTACTGGGTGGTTTTTTTGTGTAGTAGATGAGTCAAATGAGTTGAATTGGTTTGTGTTTTGTGTAGTTGATGAGTCAGATGAGTTATATTTGACGGTGTTTTGAGTAGTTGATAAGTCAAATGAGATCTATTGGGTGGGTTTATGTGTAGTTGATGACTCAAATGAGTTATATTGGGTGGTTTTTGTGTAATTGATGAGTCAAATGAGTTATATTGGGTGGTGTTTTGTGTAGTTTCTAGCAGACAAAAGGTCACACTTTATCTAACTATGTGTGTTATAAAGGTGACCAAGGGATTATATTAAAAGGAAGAACAGCAGCATCATTCTAATGAGTGCAAACTACTATCACTAATCTGTCTACCAAGAGTGGTGATTATGGCTATATAATATCTTATGACCATTCATTACAAAGCGATCATTGCGAGGTCCATCAGAAATGGACGTTAACGTTCTAATGACGTAGATAATTAATAAAATGAGGATTTTCTACATCATAATTATATGATTTTTCAGAACTATTTCCAGAATATATACTGACCATTAGTATAACCAGCACAGAACTTATTGGAGTTCAGTTTCTTAGAGAAGAATATCGGTTTGCTCTTCAAGCAGGTGGCTTCGGATATTAGAGGAATTGTGATTTGCTGCAGTGTGGTGGATAGTATATCTAGGTGATCGATGCCCCAACCTACCACCTGTAAACAAAGAGTTATCTATAGTAGAGGAAGATAATACACGCAGTGATACAGATCATGATAGCTGAAAAAGACGTAATTAATAATCAGCTCATTACTGTAATTCCACTACTGGGCATGGGCCTTTTC
This sequence comes from Amphipyra berbera, assembly GCA_910594945.2. Lineage (NCBI taxonomy): Eukaryota > Metazoa > Arthropoda > Insecta > Lepidoptera > Noctuidae > Amphipyra > Amphipyra berbera. The sequence goes on from OU343145.1 coordinate 13,141,068, forward strand.
TCAGAATGAAACGGGCTCAGGCTTTAATCGAACACGCTGGCCAGGTACGAGCTGGCGGACTACAAACATTATCGAGAACTATGAAGACGTAATATGTTTTGTTTTTTATTGGACATAACCACACTCTCTCCATCTCTCCTTTCCCATTGCATAAATAAAAACTTCTAAAAATCATGCAGCCGTCAAGTTTATACATCCAGTGACAATGACATCGCTGGTTAGGTAACAGAGACAGGTGTCTCTGTTGTTCTTCTTAAAAAGTAATAAAGGTTAGACATTAGCTCCAACAAGATCGAAATGTCGCCATAGGTATTTTTAATAAATGGATTGATTATCGGTTCCTATGACCAAAAACGAATAGCTTTGCTTACCAAAGGTAGCAATTTTTATTATCGAACTGAGTATATAGGTATAATTAGACTTATAAGCTAATTTTACCGACAGATTTTAAAACGAAAGTTACCGACATAGCTCAGAGGATTAGCAAACTGAAGTGGCAGCGGGCTGGTCATATTTGCCGCAGAACCGTCCGTTGGGGTAGACGAGTTCTAGAGTGGAGACCGCGGATTGGCAAACGTAGTGAAGGACGTCCTGCGACTAGGTGGAGCGACGATATACGTAGGGTAGCTGGCAGCGACTGGAGAAGGAGAGCCGAAGATCGGGCTCAGTGGTGTGCTTTGGGAGAGGCCTATGTCCAGCAGTGGACTGATGTAGGTTGATGATGATGATAAGCTAATTTTACCTGTGATAGCTAATAACGTATGATCAAAATCAAAATCATTTTTTTTTATTTCACATAAACCAATACAGGTGCTTATGAAAAGTCGAATTTAGATGCACGGTTCCAATTAGTCGTTTCCTATGGAGAAGAGCCGGCAAGAAACTCCTTGGTTACTCGTTTAAAAATAATATTTTTAACAATTTCAGTGGATACAGTACAATGATTTAGGATAGTGAGAGAACAATGGAGTCCTGACCACAGACCAATGAGTAATGTAGTACAAATAAAATAAAAACTATATGAATAACAGTAATTTACAAATTTAAAGATGCAGGTCCACAAAGTTCTCACATTTACAAAAGTGAAAAGGAAGCTAAACTATATAAAACAATTGACATAATTAAATGTCATCAAAACTTAGCTAAAAATCATTGTAAGATAAGATAAAGATATCTTGAGAGTAATGATAAAAAAATAAACATAATTGAGGATAGTTAATAGACATACACATATGTTGTTAATGAGGTTCCAGGGAAGCCACATGTTCGGCAGTTGACCCCCAAACTAATGGGAGCAGCGGCTGCGCTTTCGCGGCTGCTGCCCATTTTGGGGGGGCCTAATGCCTCCTGCCGGAGACTCTACTCGGGGATCGTACGGTCGTTATTATAAAAACGTACGCCATTACCTAAAAATGACTTACTAGTTTTACTTAATCTAAATTTAGGTACCACTATTTTATGTTTATGCCGTGTGTTTTTATTATGAAAATCACTCTTAACATTAAACAAATGCAATTTTTTTCTAATATACAATATATTTTCCAAGATGTAGAGTGACGGTAAAGTTAGTATTCTAATTTCTTTAAACGCGTTTCTAAGGGACTCGCGGGAACCCAGGTTATAAATCGCACGGATTGCTCTCTTTTGTAAAATAAAAACCGAATGAACGTCAGCTGCTGAGCCCCACAACAGAATGCCGTAGGACATAATGCTGTGGAAAGACGCGAAGTATACTAACCTAGCTGTAGCCACATCAGTCAGCTTCCTAATTTTCCTAACTGCATATGCAGCAGAACTTAACCTCGCCGACAGGGCAGTAATATGAGCACCCCACTGCAATTTAGAGTCTATGGTTATACCTAAGGATACGGTTTCATTAATTGTATTAAATTTGTTGCCATCGAGCATTAAATTTAAACCTACTTGGGGTACATTTGGTAGTGAAAACTTAAGGCATTTTGTTTTATTTGCATTAAGTAATAGATTATTGGCTGTAAACCATTTAGAAAGAACAGTTAGGCTCTCATTAACACGTAAAACGTCCCTATCTTTTCTATCTATTTAAAAAAATATGGAAGTGTCATCAGCAAATAAAATCACATCAGATAAATTGGACATCATATATGGGAGATAATTTATATAAACTAAAAATAGAAAAGGCCCAAGAATTGAGCCCTGAGGCACGCCCATCTTAACCAGAGACCCAGACGATATAGCACCATTGACGCCCACTCTTTGCTGTCTATTTGATAGATAGATATATGAGGGTATACTATGCAAAACTATGTAGTCTTTGGTTTATTATTGGTAAAGATACAAGAGGATTAATTTTAACCAATAACGCTCGGTATTTCATAGGAACTGACCATAAGAAAATATTCATAATGATTGCCATTTAGCGCATAAAAAGTAAGCACATAGAATGGATAAAAAACGAGTAAGTAATAACGAACAAGGATAGAAATTATGATAAAATACTTACAGTCCCATATACATCTCCTGAGGGCAGCTGCTTGTAACTATTCGTGTGCCACAAGCAGGCAGGTTGCACGTAGTCATCAAACACAGCTTCAGACTTCAGTTCTATGAGAGCTATGTCATTGTTCAAGGTTTTTGCGTCGTATGCTGAATGGACTATTATTTTGAATACCTGGATAGAATCAAATGTAACAGTAATTACGTGTCGATTCATAATTTTGTGCCTACCAATGCTTGTTTGTTTCCAATTCGATTATGTTTTGAACTAGACATGATTAATTTCAAATTGAAGCAATTTCGTATCAGCAACTGCGTTTAAAGCGAAATAGTTACTATTATGAAGATCAAACAGAAAATGTTTATAAAGCAATTGGTCTTAATGACTGCGATCCACCTTCATTTATCGACCCATAGAACTGTAGTAGCAAACAAATTAACTCACTATCGCTACTAGTAAATGGTCTTGATTAAGTATCCTTTCCCCCGCTTCGTGGGGGATGATCACAAGTGAAAAATTGCCCGTAAATTAGCTTGCCTACATGGGACCTAATATATCACCTTTCGGAACCCCTAAGTTATTAATAGACATTACAAAAATTGGAATACTTACCTCTCTTTCTTGCGGTGCTATGTCTCCACCAATTAGATTGTGCTTGCCAAGTATGATGCTCAATGAGCTTGGTATAACTGGGACACCTCTTATTGTAGCACAATGTGCAGCTGTAAAAAGAAAGAGAGGGAAAGATGTAAAAAGGCATCTGCCCGATAGTAAGACACCACATGCTCTGGTATCAGGTCTATCTATGCAACAAATTTCGCAAGACATTTTTCGCCTGCTACATCATGAGACGTCGACAGACATGTTTTTGCTATTTTGTGCTATGACTCGTCGCGCCATGTTGTCAGTCTAGCAACGTCTTTGAATACACGTGTCGCGGGAAATTCGTTCTTTAATGAATACGCAGCAGCAGTGATAGCCTAGCGGTTGAATGCTTGCCTTCCATGCATGAGGGTCTGAGTTCGACCCCGGCCCTTATCTCTTACTTTTCGAATTCATATGCGGATTAAAATTTGATTATCACTTGCGTTAACGGTGAAGGAACAACATCGTGAGAAAACCTGCATACCAGGTGTGTGTAGTCTGCCAATCCTCACCAAGCCAGCGTGGTGGACTACGCTTAAACCCTTCTCATTCTAAAAAGAGGCCCGTGCCCAGCAGTGCGACAGTAATGGGCTAATTATATGAATATTATATTATATAATTAATGAATACGCGGCTTCATAATCACATTGTTTACCTGTCAAAATTAAAGTCTTGGACAACAAAGTCCCTCCACAAATATACTTCACAAAAGATCCTTCAACCCTGAATATAGCTACATGCCAGGGCCAGTCTCCAGGCTGCGTCGGCTGTCCATACACAATCAACTCTGTATGTACCACTTTACGTCTTCCGCAAGATTCATCTGGTATTGTGAGACTGATTTCTGCTGTGTCTTTGTCACTAACGATGTACTTGTCGAAGTAACCCTGGAAATTAAAGATAATCACTTAGAAGTTTTCATAAATATTTGTGTCTGTGATATTCTCAATATTGTTTGCAGCTCAGAATTAGAAATGGGCTCAAAAAAATTCACCGATGTTGATTAGTTTTTAAAATTTTCGATGATCAAGCTGACAACATCGTTATTCTACATTTAATTTGATCATCTTCACTTGACTTCATGTATCAGATGTAGATTTAAGCATCTTCTGTATATCCAAGTCAACGCCCGAAAAGCCTTATCTGGCACCGGCACCTACGTCTACATTATTTATGGTATCATGCAAAACAGTTCTAGCTTGAACTTACGGTATCTGGCTTTTTACATATCTCATCGTCATCCAGGATAATGCTTTGGACATAAGGTATGGTACCAGTGGCTGGTCCTTTGACCTGCACGTTGAGATTCTCGGATGCTTTGAAAAATTGCACCTCAAAAGTACTTGTAAGAGGCATCGCTATTATTCGAGCTTTGTTCGGATCAGACTGAAATGAAAACGAAATCATAATTAAAATTTTGTAAAAATGTTGTTCTCTTTGTAGTTTGAAGTGTACTTAGGCTGGATCGCACATGGGCCACTACAGTTGATTGCTATTTGTTTGTAGCTGCAGTTACCTTTTGTGTATGGCCTGCAGCTAAAGACAAATGGCCATCAACTGTGTCTCGAGCCCATGTGAGGTCATCCTTAGCTTTAAGTCAGGAACTGTAAGCGGTTACGGTACGAGGTAACGATGCCTTTAAAATATAAGGATACCGTTTTCTTATAAAGGTTGGGCCATACCTTTTTTTATCCTTTTGACGATTTCGGTAGGTACCGAAAAACATTGAATGATGAGTGAATGATGTTAACGCTGTGGGCAAGTGAGGGGTCTGACGTTGGCAACACTGAGCGCGGCACCCATTGCAACTACGGACACCGCGCCATCACTACGTACTATCTACTCATTCTTTTATTTTTACTCTATTACAATTTTATACAAATTCTCCTACATCCCTATATCTCCATCTATATCTACATCTCCTACATCTACATATTAATGCCACCTGGGGTTTCATAGCAGACAGGCTGGCTTGACGGTCCATCAATGAAAACCCTTATTTATAAAGGTTTAGGTACCGATACCGGAATATACCGTTCCGCATTTTTAGAAACTACATTTCGTTACCCAAATCTTCTTCTCCCTGCCCTTATTCTACACTAGGTAGGGTCGGCACAACATGTATTTCATAAATCCATGTTGTTAGAGGTTTTGGCTTATTGTTTTATAACCGGCCGCCTGCTTGATATCAACCCTCGTTGAGGAATGAGCTATTGTGGTCTAATTTGTTTTTACGTAGTACAATCTGTTATTAACATAAGTCGGCTAGCAACACTAAGACTAAAGGCTCATTTACACGGTGCAAGTTTCTTGAAGCAAATGTCATGCTATCTCTGTTTTTGTCGTAGAGAAAGACAAAGATAGCATGAGACTTGCTTCAAGAAACTTGCACCGTGTAATTGAGTCTTAATACTACACCGCGGCGCTGCTCTGATACGAATAAACGCGACAACGTAGGGCCTTCTCACATGAAGCTGTTCTGCTTGGTTTTCCCAACTTTGTTGGGGTCAACTTCCAGTCTAATCAGATGCGGCTGAATATAAGTATTTTACACAGAGCGACTGCCATCAGATCTCCGCAACCCAGTTACAAGGCAATGCCGAAATTTTTGTTGTTTTGGAATTAAACGATATTAAAATTTAAGTAAATAACCGAACTCGTATGACATAAGAATGAAATAATACACACGGTACCCAAATATCGGGTGTAATAATACCCTTAACGAAGCCGAGAGCCAAATATTCATCCCACCATTACGAAGTTTTTTTGTTATTGGGCCATACCTGGGAACCGACTGGTTATGGAGATATTGAAGGTCAAAGTCACAATTTTTTTAACGTTTTTCGCGAAAGCTAAGTTTAAATGTTTTTACTAAACTTTCTTCTGTACAAACATTATCAACATTTTCGAAATGTAGGCACAGTCTGCTGCGCGCGCGCTTACATTGCGCGCTACAATTAAAAGATGTTTTTTTAATACCAAAAAATAAAAGTCGTTCCCAGGAATTTTTTTTGCTGTATGTTACTCAGTTTGATGTACAGTATGCGTAGACTTCGGCTTCGTTAAGGCTATTTTTACACTCAGTATATTTAAGTATCGTAATATTCAGATAACCAGAATTTAGGGGTATGACGTCATACCATATTTTAAAGGTATCTTAATTTTCGGGTAATTCAGTCTCTGCTTTAAGTAGAGTTATTGTTATATTATATTTTTGTTTCTTCTTCTCCAAGGCCGTGGTGGGCTGTATCTTAGAGCTTAATCCACACAATCAGTTTCAAATTAATTTAAAATCATAATAGAGGCGGATAGCGACAATCACCTCAAAAATCTCAATGTCCTCTAAGTACTAGCACCAGTACAAGATGAAACAGCATCGTCTTTTGTGGTTATTAATCTGTCTGCCTGAAGATGATGACTGATCATGGAAGTAAATGTACCAAACTTACTTACCAACGTGACTATAACATCAGAATCAAACTTCAAATAGATCTTAGAGTGTGCTGTAATATCTCCTTTTATGTTCAAATTGTATTGGTTCTCTTCTCCAGGAGGTAATCCAGTTTCAAAAGAAGCTATAATATCCCAAGTAGTACAAGGAAGGTAATCCTCCAGAGGATTTCCTACGATACCTACTGGATCTGCTTCTTCTACTAATGCTAAGACTAATAATATCCAAATCATTGTTAATGTGGTGGTAGAATTCTGAAAAAAAAAAGATTGTTTGTAAATGCTGAGTTTGTGGATGGATTTTGTGTTATATATTAGAAGAAAATCGAAGAATAATTTTAAAAGCCTGTACAGAGAATGGACAAGCACATTGGAATGATGACTGGGACTTGGTGTCTGGCATATGCTGAACTAGAGCTGATTACCGCAGCCGCTAGGCACATAGCACTATGCACTGTTTTAAATTTTTAAGTTTTTTTTTTCTATAGTTTTTTTTTTTTATTCTTTACTTAGTCGCATTTGGCCCCAATCTCACCTGATGGTAAGCGCAGACAGAGTCTAATATGTAGCACGCGAATCTAAGGAACATAACAACAGGAATGTACAGAGTAATTGTGCCTATGTTTCTTTGTGGTTTGTGCCAAATAAATGACTGTATATCCTTCTCTTTCTCTCTTTTACACCTGAGGTCTTTCAATTTGATCATCTTTTCAGTTCAGATACAATTATATCGATGACTTTCAGCAGCAACACAGTGTTTTTTAAATATTAATGCAGAATCATTTAATTATATTATAACTGTCTCTTTGTTCTAGTGGTAGCAAGCGCGACTGCTGATCGTGAGGTCCTGGGTTCAATCCCCAGGGTGGAGAAAGTGTTATTGGGTTTTTCCGTGTAGAATTCCTCAGTAGCAGTTCGGAGTTTGGATTTGTGCCCTGTTGCTGGCAATAGGCTCGCCCCCTATTACATGGGACGTAAACATAACGGTAAAATGAGGGTGTTACTATACACCTCTGCCCAACCCTTCGGGGAATCAAGGCCTGATGTTATGTTAAATCAAATCAAATCATATTTATTCGTAAATGTAGGTTTCTTTACAATAGGATGTTATAATACAATGGCCAGTTCGCTACATTTTACTCGAGAGCATACAAATAATAATAAAGTTAGTTGTGTCGAATCCACAGACACACATTTAAAATAAAATAACTCAATTACTTACATACTAATACTAACACACAATTCCTATCTAAACAACGAGGAGAATTAAATTATTAAATTAAATGTATTGTAATAATCTAAATGTCAGTGGTGTCCTCCATAAACTCAGTTGTGGAGTAATAACATTTACGAATTAAAAAGTTATGTAATATAATTATACAGAAGAAATAAGGAAAATACATACCAAATATTCATTGAGAAATAACTTGAAGTACTTTGAATTGCGATATAATTTTCACTAGAAAACACTGGTCCATAAAAATTGCTTTAAGCATTAAAACTAAACTAAGAGTAATAGTTATCTATTACTCTAAAGAATTTTAAAACAAACATACAATTCAAAACATGCACGCACTTCCAAGTCAACTCGAAACTGGTTAAGAAGCATCGTCGCATTTTCCTCAACAACTCTCTTTGTTTATCATGTATCTCTTTCATTTCTCGTATGCCAGAAAGGCACGGCGCGGTCAGTTATTCTTGGTTGATTGACCACATTTTAATAAACCGAAGGGCTTTGTTGAAAAGATTGTGATTTTGATTCTGGAGGATTTTCGTGACTCGTGACGTATTAATTAGTATTCATTTATAAGTAGGAAGTACCTTAAGAGAGGGAGGGGCTCATGGCTAATTACCAACCGCGCTGATCATACGATTTGCGAGGTTAAGATGAACTTGCCGCAGTTAGTCCGGTGGATGACCGTTCGTTACATATTAAGACCCCTCTGTGCCTCGGAAAACACGTTAAACAGTTGATCCCGGGAGTCATACGAATACCTATGGCAGTGGTTACGGGAAGTCAGAAGCCCGAACGTCTGACAACCGGTCTAACCGTAGAATATGCGCATTGTCTAGTAACAGCGTTTGCGGCGATCTGATGGCAGTCGCTCCGTGTAAAATAGTGATATTCAGCCGCATCTGATTAGATTGAAGCTGACCTCAACATGCCTAGTTCAGAAAAGGCTAGGCAGAACGCTGTCGTTCTCTTTTTTATGACAAAACCTACCTTTCAGGAGAAAACTAAAAGTAGGAACTTTTCCCGATCTTCCCCAAATTTTGGCCAATCCTTTTAACTATGAGTAATTTAGTCTTTGCACAGAACTATTGCTCAAAGGTAGTTTACGGGTAACATTTTATTTTTCGTTCTTGACTTGGTCGTCTTTGGGCCTAGTCTCACCTGATGGTAAGGTTAGACAGGGTCTAAGATGGAGCACAAGAATCCAAGGAACAGAGATATAGAGGGATTCCCCTATACCCCTCTGGCTCTCATATACACACGACGGAACACAGTAAACTGCTTGGCGTCGGACATGTTCAGGTGGTAGCTAGCCAGGCGGACCGTATAGATCCTACCTGTTTATGGAGCACAGTAGTTATTACTTCTTTTATTGCCGGCAAAATTAACTCTTCTCTGATGATGTGTGGTTTGCCTGTTTGAGCAATATATTGTCTCAAGCTCGAAGTCTGTCATCGTATTGCTGAGCAGCCGCCGAAAAAAGTTTTGATACACTTGGCTGAGCTTTGTGCTTCTTCTCCAGGTCTTGAAAATAGGCTATATTTTTGTCTTTCTTATCTGGATGTATTTTATTCAAATTGTCTCGAAGTCTTGAAGGCTTCATTCGAAAATGTTTTACCATTATTATTACGTTACTACATTATTCCGTTATATATTATCATTTGCGTTATCGGTTAAGGAAAAACATCGTGAGGAAACCTGCACACCTGAGAGCGCTTGATAAAGTTCTCGATGGTGTGTGCAGTCTGCAAACCCGCATCAGGCGAGCGTGACGGGCTAAGGCCTAAATCCTTCTCATTCTAAGAAAAGGCCCGTGCCAAACAGTGGGACAGTAATGGGCTAATTATGTTATGTATGTATGTAGACTAAAAATAAAAGAGAAAATAAAAAATCTTACAAACATGTATTTCAACAAACCTACGCATTTATTTCAAATAACCTGTCACCCAGTCTCTATATTTCACAACATCAGTGAACAACGTGTACTGGTACGGATCACAGATGGCAGCATCAGTCCTGCTGACGGTGCTGGAGACTATGCCTCGAACATGCCACGCGCCGCTTACTTTGCCAGTGTCACCAGGCGTGTCTGGCACGAAGATCATGAGACCACCGCCGCTGTCGCCGTTGCAGGCTGATGTTCCTGAAATTTGTTGAGGAGTCAAATGAGTTGTACTGGATGTCGTTTTGCGTAATTAATGAGTCAAATGAGATCTATTGGGTGGCTTTTTGTGTAGTTGGTGATTCAAATGAGTTGTATTGGGTGGTGTTTTGTGTAGCTGATGAGTCGGATGAGTTGTATTGGGCGGTGTTTTGAGTAGTTGATGAGTCAAATGAGATGTATTGGGTGGCTTTTTGTGCAGTTGATGAGTCAAATGATTTATATTGGGTGGTTTTTCTGTAAATGATGACTCAAATTAATTATATTGGATGGTGTTTTGTGCAGTTTCTAGTAGACAAAAGGTCACACATTTAACTGTGGATATTGTAGAGGTGACCAAGGGATTGTGTTAAGAGGATGGGCAGCAAAATCCTCCTGTTTGCCAATGGCAGCAAATTGCTATCACCAATCTTTCTACCAAGAGTGGTTATTATGGCTATATTATATCTTATGACCATTCATCACGAAGCTGTCATTGTGAGGTCCATCAAGAATAGACGTTAACGTTAAAATGACATTGATAATTCATCAAATGAGGCCTTCCTACATCATAATATTTTATACGGTTTTTCAGAATGTTTACTCACCATTAGTATAACCAGCACAGAACTTATTGGAATTCAGTTTCTTAGAGAAGAATATCGGGTTGCTTTTCAAGCAGGTGGCTTCGGATATGAGAGGAATTGTGATTTGCTGCAGCGTGGTGGATAATACATCTAGGTGATCGAAGCCCCAACCTACCACCTGTAAACAAAGAGTAACTTAAAGTAGAGGAAGACAATACACGCAGTGACACAGTTTATGGTAGCTGAAAAAGACGTAATTAATAATCAGCCCATTACTGTCTTACTACTGGGCACGAGCCTCTTCGCAGAATGAGGAAGGTTCAGGCTTAAGTCAACCACGCTGGCCAGGTTCGAGTTGATGGACTACACACTTATGGTCAAAGCACACATATCAACTCGGAAAGGGATCGTAACTGTATCGCCTCACCGCACCGCGGTTCGTGAGCTTGTCCCGAGGCGAGGCGATTACGTTACGGTTCGTTGTATGTGCGTTGCAGTAGGGAGTTTCATACAAAGAATACTGAACGGCTTGAGTTAATACGGTGACCATCCCTTTCCGATTTGATATGTGTACTTTGACCTTAAATCGACAACTTTAAAGCAATTTTTATTCCAAAACTGGGTATATAGTTAGACTCATAAGCTTTTTTTACCTGTGATAGCTACTTATGTATGGGAGGGTCTACTATGCAAAACTATGGAGTCTTTGGTTTATTATTGGTAAAGATACAAGAGGATTAATTTTAACCAATAACGCTCGGTAAATCAAAGGAATTGGCCATAAGAAAATATTTATAATGATTGCGATTCAGAGCATAAAAAGTAGGCACATAGAATGAATAAAAAACGAGGAAGTAATAACAATAAAATACTCACAGTCCCATAAACATCTCCCGAGGGCAGCTTCTTGTAATTATTCGTGTGCCACAAGCAGGCAGGTTGTACGTAGTCATCAAACACAGCTTCAGACTTCAGTTTTAAGAGAGCTATGTCATTGTCCAAGGTTTTCGCGTCGTATGCTGAATTGACTATTATTTCGAATACCTAGATAGAATCAAAAACAGTAATTAAGTGTCGATTCATGATTTAGTGCCTACCGATGCTTGGTTGCTTCGAATTCGATAATATTTTGAACTAGACATGATTAATTTCAAATTGAAGCGATTTCGTATCGGCAACAAAGTTTAAAGCGAAAAAGTATTACTATTATGGAGATCAAATAGAAAATATTTATAAAGCAATTCTGCCGTTTTAATTAAAAAGGGCACAACTAACATTTTTCATGAAATTGAGTTATATATATATTCGGAATCAGGAAAAAAAGGCCTATCTGTCTAATTTTTTTGTGATTTTTAGCAACAAAATTAATAGAGATAGAATAAGCTTAAAGGGCACAGCTGCACCATTTTTTAAGTTTTAGTACAGGAAAAGGGCACATTGTGAGATATGACTTTTATTTCACCTTTATATTTTTAATATATTTCATTGAAACGGCGTACGTCAAATATAAAAGGCTTATGTGGCAATTGTGCTTATTTTTTATACCAACACCTTAGCAATGAATGTAGAAGAAAAGTCACAATTGGCAGTTACGCCTTTACTATTTACCCTAAGTCTTAAAATTTTCTATAAAAAAAAGGCACACTGGCGGTTATGCCTTTACTACTAAACATCTCTGAACGGAATTTGACGAACGGATCGAACTCTAATTATAGTGAAAAGGCACAATTAAATAAAAGTGCCTTTTCATTGTAACATTTTAAATTTTTACTCAAAATTTTACATTGAAAAGGCACATTTGGTTGTATATGCCTTTTAAACGTATTATTGCCCATTCTATGTAATTTTTCATGTTAAGATGAAAAAAAATAAGCTGATTATTTATTATATGCATTAAAAATAAAAATAAAATATTGCTATGGTCTTATGTGTACTATATAAATGCAACTATTTACATTCACACAATTTCGAAAAACATAGTTTAGTCGTGTTTTTTTTAACAAAATTCAAAAAATATTTCAACATCGATTTCATCAATATTTACAAAATGTTAGTTGTGCCCTTTTTAATAATGACGGCAGAATTGGTCTTAATGACTGCGGTCCACCTTCATTTATCGACCCCTAGAATTGTAGTCGCAAACAAATGAACTCACTATCGCTACCAGTAAATGGTCGTGATTAAGTATCCTATCCCCCGCTTCGTGTGGGATGATCACAGGTGAAAAATTGTCCGTAAAATTGCTTGCCCACATGGGATCTAATATATCACCTTTCGGAACCCCTAAGTTATTAATAGACATTACGAAAATTAGAATACTTACCTCTCTTTCTTGCGGTGCTATGTCTCCACCAATTAGATTGTGCTTGCCAAGTATGATGCTCAATGAGCTTGGTATAACTGGGACACCTCTTATTGTAGCACAATGTGCAGCTGTGAAAATATTTATAATTATTTGGTTTTATATCCGTCTAATGGTTTTCAGATTTTAGAAGAAGAGAGGCATCTGCTCGGTGGTCAAACAACTCATGAGCATTTAAAAGGTGACTAAGATAATATTATGTCAAAAAGATATATCTACTAGACAGCACCAGCATCTAACTCCCTTCCTGCTTGCTAAGCATCGTACTTATGACCATTCCCTTTACGATCGTTCAATGTATCCCTACATATCTGATTTAGTTAAGAATTCAGAGAATGGAACTACTTACCCGTGACCCCAAATATGTCCTAAAATATAAACACAGCTGTTGGTACGGTTATCTTAGCATATGTTAATGTTTGTTTAATGTCTCCTAATTAATTGTTACACTGTGAACTACCTCTCTCTTTTTTTTTTCTTGCACTTCATGTCCATCCAAAGGTTGTCTGGAAGAAACCGCCTAGTACGATAAGACCGCTCATTGTACATCTCTATTTTTATAGTAATGTTTCTTGTTTGTTTTGTGTACAATAAAGAGTATTGTATTGTGTATTGTATTGTATGTTTAATGTAATCTTTGAACAGCAATTTCTCTAAAACTATTGACATTTTCAGTTGTAGAATAAAAGTTATTCATTATTATGGGTACTTTATTACTCTTTCGTATTGTTACCCTTTTCCAAACTAGCATTGTATTAAACTAATGATCACATCGTTTACCTGTCAAAATCAAGGTCCTGGACAACAAAGTCCCTCCACAGATATACTTCACAAACGATCCTTCAACCCTGAATATAGCTACATGCCAGGGCCAGTCTCCAGGTTTCGTCGGCTGTCCGTACACAATCAACTCTGTATGTACCACTTTAGGTCTTCCGCAAGATTCATCTGGTATTGTGAGACTGATTTCTGCTGTGTCTTTGACGCCAAGGATGTACGCGTCGAAGTAACCCTGGAAATTAAAGATTATCACTTAGAACGTTTTATAAACATTTGTGTCTGTGATATTCTTAATATTGCTTGCAGCTTAGCATTAGAAATGGGCTCGACATATTAAAAGATTGCAGAAGCCGCATTAGCTTTCAAGATTCTAGATGATCAAGCTGACATCGTAATTCAAATTTTGTGTGTTGTTCTACTCTCCCTAGCTTTTTCCCAACTACGTTGGGGTCAGCTTCCAGTCTTACCAGGTGCGACTGAATACCAGTATTTGACATGAAGCGACTACTTTCAGACCTCCGCAACCCAGTTACATGGCAATGCCGGTAGCCTAAGATTAAACTGGCTGTCAGACTTTCGGACTTCTGACTTCCTGTAACGACTGTTATAGGTACTCGTATGACACCCGGGACCGATTGTTTAACGTGCTCTCCGAGGCACGGAAAGGTCTCGATCTGTAATGAATAGTCACCCATCCACAGAATGACCGCGGAAAGCGCAGTTTAACCTCGCAAATCGTACGATCCGCACGATTTGTAATTAGCCACGAGCCTTGTATGTATCTACATTTAATTTGGTCATCTTCATTTGACTTCATGTATCAAATGCAGATTTAAGCATCGTCTGTATATCCAAGTCAACGCCCAAAAAACATTTTCTGGCACCGGCATCTACGTCCATATCATTTATGGCATCATGCAAAACAATTTCATGCTTAAACTTACAGTTTCTGGCTTTTTACATATCTCATCTTCATCCAGGACAATGCTTTGGACATAAGGTATGGTACCAGTGGCTGGACCTTTGACCTGCACGTTGAGATTCTTAGATGCTTTGAAAAATTTCACGTCAAAAGTATTTGTACGAGGTATCGCTGATATTCGAGCTTTCTTCGGATCAGACTGAAATGAAAACGTAATCATAATTAAAATTTTGTAAAAATGTTGTTCTCTTTGTAGTTTGAAGTATACTTAAGCGGGGACCGTATGGGTCACTACAGTTAATTGCTATTTGTTTTTAGCTGCAGTTATCTTTGGCGAATAGTCTGCAGCTAATACCAAATGGCATTCAACCTTGTCTCGAAGCCATTTCAAGTCAGGCTTAGGTACTTTAAGTAACAGTTGTATTATATTTTTGTTATTTCTTTTTTTAGGCTTTGGTGGGCTGTATTTTCATGGACGTAATCAGTTTTAAATTAATTAAAAATCACAATAGAGGCGGATAGCGACAACCACCTCAAAAATCTCAATGTCTTCTATGTACTAGCACCAGTACAGAATGAAATAGCATCGTCTTTTGTGGTTATTAATCTGTCTGTCTGAAGATAATGACCAATCATGGAAGTAAATGTACCAAACTTACTTACCAATGTGACTGTAGCATCAGAATCAAACCTCAAATAGATCCTAGAGTGTGCTGTAATATCTCCTTGTATGTTCAAATGGTATTGGTTCTCTTCTCCAGGAGGTAATCCAGGTTCAAAAGAAGCTATAATATCATACGTTTCGCCACAAGGAAGGTGGTTCGCCAAAGGATTTCCTACGATACCTACTGGATCTGCTTCTTTTGCTAATGTTAAGACTAGCAATATCAAAATCATTGTTTATGTGGTCGAAGAATTCTACAAAATAAAAAATGATTTTTGGTAAATGCTAAGTTTGTGGATGGATTTTGTATTATATGACGAATGTAAGGGGAACGAGGTATGGTGTTCCAGGTAGGTCTTATTCCTGGCGGGCCACTGCCCAACGGTTGATGTTGGGAAGGTGTATATATACTAACTCCGTGTTAAATCTTGATACCGCGATGCAGGATTTGTGATATTTCATTTTGATAGCTGTCATTGTTATCGCTGTAGTCTGCTAGACATTCGTCATGTTGCGTAGTTCTCATGTGGCGTGGATAGATGTCGCCAATTTATTTGAAGAAAATAGAAGAATAATATTAGAAGCCTGTAGAGATATGGACAAGCACCTGGGGATGAAAACTGGGACTTCGTATCTGGCATTATACTGAACTAGAGCTGATTGGCGCAGCCGCTAAGCAAACAGGACTACGTAATGTTTTTAATTTTTAAGATTAATTATTTTCAGTTGTTTTTTTTTTCTTGACACGCGACTAACGCGTTTGGCCCAAGTCTCACCTGATGGTAAGCTCAGACAGGGTCTAAGATGGAGCACACGAAAACAAGGAACAGAGATACAGAGTAATTGTGCCTATGTTTCTTTGTGGTTTATGCCAAATAGATGTTATTCCTTCTTTTGCACCTGAGGTCTTTCAATTTGATCATTTTTTCAGTTCAGATACAATTATATCGATGACTTCCAGAAGCAACACCTTTTTTTTCTAAAATATGCATCCCCAGGTCGGAGAAAGTGTTATTCGGTTTTCCCTTTGGAATTCCTCAGTAGCAGCCCGGTATTTGGATTTGTGCCCGGTTGATGGCAATAGGCTCGCCTGCTATTACATGGGACGTAAACATAACGGTGAAATGAGGGTGTCTCTATAAACCTCTGCTCAACTCTTTGGGGAATACAGGCGTGATGTTATGTTATATCGAATCTAATTATAGGGGAGAAATAAGGAAAATACAAACACATACCAGATATTCATTGAGAAATAACTTGCAGTATTTTGAATTACGATATAATTTTCACTAGAAAACACTGGTCCATAAAAATTGCTCTAAGCATTAAATCTAAACCAAACAACTAGGTATTATTCTAAAGAATTTTAAAACAAACATACAATTCAAAACATGCACGCACTTCCAAGTCAACTCGAAACTGGTTAAGTAGCATCGTCGCATTTTCCTCAACTCAACAATAACTTTGTTTATCATGTATCTTTTTCATTTCTCGTATGCCAGAAAGGGATGGCGCGGTCAGTTATTCTTGGTTGATTGACCACATTTTGATAAACCGAAGGGTATTGTTCAGAAGATTGTGATTTTGTTTCTGGGGGTTTTCCGTGACTCCTGACGTAATAACTAGTGCTCATCTATTAGTAGGAAGTACCTTAGAATAGCGAGAGGCTCGTGGCTAATTACCCACCGCGCAGATCATACGATTTGCGAGGTTAAGCTGCACTTGCCGCGGTCACTCCGGTGAGTTACCGTTCGTTACACATCGAGACCCCTTTGTGCCTCGGAGAGCACGTTAAACAGTAAGAATATCTGTGGCAGTCATAACGGGAAATCAGAAGCCCCAAAGTCTGATTCATCATCGGTCTAACCTTAGAATATCGGCATTGCCCATTAACTGGGTTGCGGAGGTCTGATGGCAGTCGCTCCGTGTAAAATATTGGTATTTAGCCGTATCTGATTAGATTGGAAGCTAACCCCAATATGGGGAAAGGTTTGGCAGAATTCTATCCTTCTTTTTTTTATGGCAAAGACCTACCTTCTTTTCTGCCACTTTTCTCGTTCTTTTGTGAACTTTGGCCAAACCTTTAAGTAGAAGTCAACTTAAACTTCCTAACTTCTTCTGTGTCTTCAGCATTACCATTTTCGGCTGTTTGGGAACCACTCTGTGATGGACTTTGCCCATCCCCTCTTTTTCTAGTTCCTACATAGGTACTTATTCGTATTTTATGACCAGAAATAGAGCACAGTGGTACAAGAGTAGAACATTACTCTTGAGTTGTTGATCCCTGACAGGACATCCAATCTACAAGCTTGAAATTAAACCCTCCTAAACCTGCCATGCGACAGGATTTCCTCGATAATATAGTAGCAACAGCTGTGATCGATAGATTGTCACTAGAACAATGTCCAGGGGTTACAATGACTTACACTCACACCGGGGTGTAAGGAAAGGAAGTCCATGTCACACTTTAGAGGTCAAGGGTGGCTTGAAGAATCAACCCTCAACAAGCACATAATATTTAGCAGGCGTGTACTTACGAGAGGATAATGAAAAACACTTATAACCGTACACTTATATATTTTAATAATAATTACAATTAGGTCAGCAGGGCGTGGTTCGTGACAATGCGAGGAGTCCAGGGTCGTCTTATGCAGGTGTGGTACTCAACTTGGCAGCTGCAGCGGCGTGATAGAGGGCGATCTGCAGCGTACCCGATCTTTTATTTATTTATTCATTTAAACTTCATGTACAATTGGTGGTACATAAGGCGGACTTAATGCCAATGGCATTCTCTACCAGTCAACCTTTGGGTCAAAAATTAAGCACTTCGAAAAAGGTACAAAAAAAGAATTTAAAACAAATATTGAATAGGTAAATAAAAATTATTAAAAACAAAATAATACATAAGTACTAACAAAATATATACTTTATATATATATCTATATATTACAATAAAAATACATATTAAACCTATATATCTATACATACATACATACACATAAATATTTATAACTATGATGGACAGTTCATTCAGACTAAGATTGCAGCGATTTTAAGAAATATTCCCGAACTTTACGTTTAAAAATGAATTTACTCGGAGCTTTTTTCATATCAAGGGGTAGCGCGTTCCAGAGTTTGATTGCTGAGACAGCGAACGAATTGGACATGAAACCTGTGCGGTGAGAAGGAATAAGTAGAATTAGATTTTTAGAGGCACGAAGGCTACGACTGTGAGAGCCACCCAAAAGTTGAAAATATGTTTTTAGATAATCAGGAGCACAAGGATCATTAATAATGGTGAAGAGTGAACAGAGAGACCTGAGGGATCTTCTCTGGCGGATAGGAAGCCATTTAAGCTTAGAACGATAAAAAGAAATGTGGTCGTATTTTCGCAACCCAAAAATGAAGCGAATACAATTATTGAGAAGCCGATCCAGTTTGTTTAGAAGGTCTTGGGACAGATCAGAGCAACAGACATCCGCATAATCAATCACAGGAAGCACAAGGGACTGGACCAGGAGCGATTTAGTGCTAGATGGAAGGAAATGTTTGAATCTATAGAGAGATCGCAGTATGGATGTGACACTCTGACTTATTTGATTTATCTGCTTGTTCCAACTTAGGCTATTATCAATATGCAAGCCCAAATCCCTCACGTGTGGCGACAGTGGGATATTCGTGTTATTAAATACAATCGGCATAAGGTTGCTGATATTGACGGTTTTCAGGTAAAACGAACTGCCTATAAGGATAGCCTGACATTTGCCGACATTAACGGCAACACCGAACTTGCAAGACCAGTCTGCGATTGCAAATAGGTCAGCATTGAGATTTGAAATGCAAGCATCTAAATCAGCAATGTCAGATTGAGCGTATAATTGCAGGTCATCAGCATACAGATGGTAAGAGCATTTGAGAACGTTAGTGATAGAATTGATAAATAAAGAAAATAAGAGAGGAGAGAGTATACCGCCTTGTGCTACGCCAGTTACCAAGTTACACCAATCAGAGAGTTTCTGATCAACGCGTACAGCCTGTTGACGACCACGAAGATATGATGAAAACCAATTACGTGAAGACGACGAGACCCCTATTTGCGATAAGATGGCAAGGAGAATGTTATGGTCAACAGTGTTAAAAGCATTAGAAAAATCAATCAAGACTAGCACCGTTAACTTCGAATCCTCCATGCCGGATCTTATGTCTTCTGTGACTTTAAGCAATGCAGTGGATGTACTGTGTCCAGGCCGAAAACCGGATTGGAATCGAGACAGGAGGCTATTTTTGAAAATGTAGGAGGAAATTTGTTTTATATGCCCGGACCCCCGCCAATCGCCACCACCCGTCACATCCAAAAGATTCAGCTTCCCCAAACATTAGCAAATCTGCTCGTTTATTTACTACGTTGACCGAAGAGGCTTTGCTGACGAAAGATGGAGGGATAACTACTATTATCGGTAGCTGGTAACACTGGACAATGTTGATAAAGAAGGGTAGTCGTCACGATAATTCAACGTACCCGACGTTATAAAAACAGTGGTCATTCGACAGAGCAGAGGATTCTATGTCGAATAGCTGAAGAAGTTTGACCTTTTATATCTGGTTAGCTTGTCTTTATTTTATGATGTTGTGTAAATTGTGTAAATTATTATATTGTGAACTAGTTTCTGTAACTAACCACTAACCCAAATACAAGTACTCTCAGTGGTGGAGAGTCTTATGTAGGTTTCATTTACTTTATTTACCATGCTCGCAATCCTGACATACCGATATTAGCTATAACTGTAATGATAGATTCACCCCTACAAGATCCTGTATCTAACTTTTACACTACTCAACTTGCAGGTTTGCATTTCGGTGATGAGTAGCAACCGAAAGGTGTGACGGATCAGATTGGTAAAAGAAAAATTCGTGAGAACATCTGCACACCTGAAAGGGCTGCAAAAAATCTTGAGGGGTAGTCCGCCAATTCGCACCAAGCCAGTATGATGGACTAAGGCCTAAACCCTTCTAATTTTTAGAAGAGTCCCGTGCAAAGTCAAAGTCAAAGTTTTTTATTTCAAATAGACCAGATTTCAGGCACTTTTAAAACGTCAAAACTAGGTGCACGGTTCCAAAAGGTAGGTTCTATGGAGAAGAGCCGGCAAGAAACTCCATGAATACTCTTTTCAAAATAGTAATTTATGACAAATTCCATTACAGTAGTGTGAGAAATAGAATGAGAATAATGCAGGTTAATGTAACAAATAAACTCACATAAGAGTAACAAATAGAAAAATATGCCTTCTAGGATTGCCATAGCAGTTAAGGGCTGACCAGTCCCGACAGACGGCACCCGTTCACGAGCATGACGTGCACATCCGCATCTGTCAGCTCAACCATATTGTAGGGAACCCAACGACCGGATAAACAACGCCACCATCAGCAAGACATTTAAGTGAGCATGACAGACTCATACTACCAGACAATAGGCAGTAATATGATATGATTATAGGTGTATCATTAATAGCTGCATGATGCTCATACTTTACAGTTTGGAATGAAGTAAAGCGATATTATTAAAATAATAATTATAATACAAAAACCTATTTTGCCAGAGTATTATGCCTGTAGTATTGTGCCCTGAAGTTATGCAGTAATGGGCTCATTATGCTAGATGTTTGTCGAAATGCATATTTTTATGGCAAGCTGCCTCGTTGGTTCAGTGGTAGATCTTGAGTCCAGGCCGGGCAGAGTGTTATTGGATTTTTCCGTGTGGAATTCCTCAGTAGCAGCTCGGAGTTTGAATTTGTGCCCGATTGATGGCAATAGGCTTGCCCCTTATTACATGGGACTTAAACATAGCGGCGTAATGAGGGTGATACTAAACACCACTGCCCAACCCTTCGGGGAATACAGGCGTGATGTTACACCAAAACGCTACGGTGTAACAAACGCCCACATCACACACTATGTCACAAACTGATGCGACGACACATGCACTATGAATTAGGCAAATCCCATGCAAGTGACATCCCTAATCGGTGTGTCGATAATCGATATGAAGTGTTCGGCTCAGTCCCAACACCGGTGCTATTGGAAATTCAACCTTTTCAATATGATGTGAAGGTTGATATTTGGGTGCGGTATGTAATAGTTGTGTTCAGTCGAGGAACGTAAACAGGGCTACCGATGAGATTAATTCGGTGTCTTTTCTAAAAACGACTAACTGCCTTGATGGTGTAGTGTTTGTAAGCGCGATTGTTGAGCATAAGGTCCTGGGTTCGATCCCCACGTCGGGCAAAGAGTTATAAGGTTTTTCCATTAACAATTGCTCAGTAGCAGCCCGGAATCTGGATTTGTGCCCGTTTAATGGCAATAGGCTCGCCCCCTATTACATGGGACTTAAACATAACTGGCGAAACGAGGTATATATTTTCCACCTATTTTTTACTTATGTTCACAAAATAAATGATTTGATTTGAGGGTGTAGTAAAAACACTTCTGCTGAACCCTATGGGGGTTTACAAGGTGTGATTAACGCGTTTTTATTGAGTCCCGAATCATCCCGTTCAGGGTTAATCTATGTCAGCAGTACATCAAAAGATTTAAAAGAACTATGTGATTTTGTTTACACCTTGTATAGTATAGGCTTCATTTTTTAACGATACCTAATTACTGTTAGCATAACGATTTAGAAGTATATTAATCTAAAGTATAATAATTATTATAAACGCATAACAATATTAAAGCATAATGTTGATACCAACTTCTTTGGTAAATCATTCACAGTTCAGGCTGTTCGGCTTTGGAATGCTTTGCCAGTTACAGTTAGACGTGCGCAATCCTTGGTCACTTTCAAAAGACTCGTCAAGGATCACTACCTATCAATATAGTTAATTTTGCATCTTTATGTATAGTTATTTATTGTCTGTTTATATTATGTATTACATACACATTACACTATATATATTTATATATATATATTTATTTCATATTTATTGTATAATTATAATATTTAATTATTTGTGTTTTTAGGTTTATTTAACGTACATAATTTAATGTCTCCTAATTAATTGTTACACTGTGAACTACTTTTCTCTTTTTTTCTTGCACTTCATGTCCATCCAAAGGTTGTCTGGAAGAAATCGCCTAGTGCGATAAGACCGCCCATTGTACATCTCTATTTTTATAGTAATGTTTCTTGTTTGTTTTGTGTACAATAAAGAGTATTGTATTGTATTGTATTGTATTGTATTGTATTGTATTGTATTGATTGGCATATTAGTGCTGGGTGAAATAAGTTTCGTAGGTACCTATGTAAAAAAAAACACGTTCACACCTTAAGCTAACTGTCACAGTGTAGTACCCAAGTTATAATGGATAATATCTAATAACTATTAATATCTTGGTATTTGGGATACAGCGGGACAGGAACGATACAGAACATTGATATCAAGTTTTTACAGAGAAACTCACGGTGCTATATTTGTTTACGATGTGTCAGAACCAAAGTCCCTAACAAAACTGAATGAGTGGGTCGAGGAACTTCAGGTATACCCCACCAAGAATAACATAGTCTACTTAGTTGTTGACAGTACGATTGACAAGCATATCATTTTGGGACCCAGTGCACAATATCAGCAAAAACATTGGGTCACCCGCGCGACAGCGCAACGAGTATTCCCAAGGAGGGTTGATGCAAGGCAGGCGGCCGGTCATAAAACAATAAGCCAAGACCTCTAAAAAC
Organism: Amphipyra berbera; assembly: GCA_910594945.2. NCBI lineage: Eukaryota > Metazoa > Arthropoda > Insecta > Lepidoptera > Noctuidae > Amphipyra > Amphipyra berbera. The sequence goes on from OU343145.1 coordinate 13,164,057, forward strand.
ATGGATTTATGAAATAAGTACATGTTGTGCGAACCCCACCTAATGTGGGAGAAGAAGAAGATCTAATAACTATTAGACAAATAAATAATGCCTAATAACTTTATGCGACACAAAATGAAACCCAAAAAATATAGCTAAATGATAATTATACCTATCTAAACAGTAGGCAAAAAAATATTATGTCATAGATTATGCTATTTAAAGTTATGCCTAACTTGTAACACTAAGTTAGATTATGAATTAAAAAATTACGCAAATCAAAGGGAACAGTTTTAATGCACCCCACTATAGAAAGAAATTGTTAAAGATATACTGGCCTGCAAAAATAAGTATCACACTTTTCAAATTGCAATAACTTTTTAAGTACACAAGATATATGTTCGAAACAAAAAGGACTCAAAAAAGAGTTTAACTTTGTTACTATAGTTTCAAAGAAACCTGATAAAAATTTCTATAAAACGTTTTTTATTTTAAATCTCTAACTTCTATAGTTTAGAAAAAATTGAAATTTTAAAAGTGTGATACTTATTTTTGCAGGCCAGTGTATTATTTTTAAAAGAGTAACCATGGAGTTTCTTGCCGGCTCTTCTCCATAGGAAACGACTAATTGGAACCGTGCATCTAAATTCGACTTTTCATAAGCACCTGTATTGGTTTATGTGAAATAAAAACTTTTGATTTGATTTGATTTGATAGCATTGATATCCAGTGAAACAGCTCGGGACGTGTCATCGAGAGTCGATATGACAGACGCCCCCCACGTTCCAACCTGTTCGCTTCTATTGTGTGTGATGAATTAATTTGGCCTCAAACGGCTTACGTGGATGAGATTCGGACCAAGTTTTGGTTGATTATGGCGGTGTTAACATCTTCAGTAGAATGAGTTATTATATGAGGTATAAAAGACATACAACAGAATCTTGTAGGGTTGAAGCTATCATTACAGTTATAGCTAATATCAGGATGTCATGTCAGTATGTCAGGATTAGGAGCATGGTAATATATATCTTCCTGCCCTGGTCCCAAGTTACTTGGGGTCGGCGCAATATGTTTTTCTCTTCCACTCTTCCCTGTCAGCCGTCTCATTATCATTTACTCCCTTATCTTTCATATCCTCCCTCACACAATCCATCCATCTTTTCTTAGGTCTCCCTCAACATTCATATTCATTATTCTCTTAGTCACATGTGTTTCATCCCTCCTTAGCACATGCCCATACCAAGACAAACGCTTTCCTTTCAACTTTTCTGTCACTGGTGCCAGTTTCAAACTTCCTTTAATATACTTATTTCTCACTTTATCCATTCGCGTCACTCCACACATCCATCTCAACATTTTCATCTCCGCTACGTGTAATCTTCTTTCATCCGTCTTCTTCACGGCCCAACGCTCTGATCCGTACAGCACGACAGGTCTTATAATGGATTTGTAGATTTTGCCCTTCAGCTTGAGGGGCATCCGTTGGTCACAAGTTGTCCCTGTGACCTGTCGCCATTTTATCCAACCTGAGTTGATCCGATGCGTAACGTCTCGGTCAATTTCGCCATCCCCTTCCTCCTTGGGACGAGTGACCCAAGGTACCGGAAGTCGGAGCAGATTGGTAAGTATATACCGGCGAGAGTAATAGGCATAGGACTGGAGAGACCGCCGAAATCGCAAAACATATACTGCGTTTTGCTTCTGCTCATTTTCAAGCCAACACTCGGGAGCAACATTGGGAGCATGATAAATAAAGTAAATTAAACTAACATAGACTCTCCACCACTGAGAGTACTTTTAATTGGGTTACTGATTATTTACAGAAGCTAGTTCACAATATAACACAACATAATAATTTACACAAGATCGGAAAATAAGGACAAGCTAATCAGATATAAACGGTCAGACTTCTTCGGCTGTTCGACATGGAATCCTCTGCTCCGTCGAATGACCACTGTTTTTATAACTTCGGGTACGTAGATTCATCTTGACGGTTACCCTCCTATGTCAAAATTGTCCAGTGTTACCAGCTACCGATAATAGAGGTGGTTTAGCTGCTTTTGATGCTTATAGTGTTTGTTATGCTGCTGAGCATGGGGTCCTGGGTTCGATCCCCACGTCGGGTAAAGTGTTATTCGGTTTTTCCATTACGAATTTCTCAGTAGCAGCCTGGAGTTTCGAATTGTATCCGATTGATGGCAATAGGCTCGCCCCCTATTTGGTACATAGGACTTAAACATACCGGCAAAATGAGGGTGTTATTATACACCTCTACCCAACATATACATATATGATGTCTTTGATTTGATTTTAGAAGTTTTGTTGTAATAGTACATTACTGCCGCGGTCTGTAATGACTGTGTTGCTAGCAGCACTGATGATGGCCGAGAGCGCAGTGTAGCGCAGCTCCAGGCCATCACAGCGCGGTCAGCATTGCGGCTCTTGATGTACAAGCTGGAATAAAGGCTGAGACCGAAGGTCGAGGCCTTTATAGCGCGGACAGCAAAGGCTGCAATGATGACCAAGCTTGAAGGCCGAGAGCGTAGCTAAACTAAGCCCGAGGCCATCATAGTGTGGTCAGCAGCGCAGTTATTGCGGATCAAGGCTTGTATAGTGCTTTACTCAAAAATGTTTGTAATTTAAATAAAAAGAGCTTAGTACCTATAGTAAGCATAAAAAATCAAAAAATAGCTGTACATATACAGCCAAATTATGAATAAATACTTTTTGCACAAGACTATTATTGAAACAAAACTCGACAATAATGGATTTTCAAAGGAAATTGCTGGTGGCTAAAACTCACCAGCAATGAATTTCCATACAACTTTGCTGGCGCCTATTAAAGTAGCGCGGAAACGTCGACTTTTCTCAAAGAAGGTTATCAAAATAATGATCACATTACAAGCATTTTTGAGTAAAAACCATTACTTCAATCAATACGATAATCAAATAAATTGACATTACTAGTGGTTGGCATCATGTCACCATTATAATTTTCATTTCTATAATGTTGGCAATACGTAGTCGGTAAACTAGGCTGTTTCTTGCACTGTGCAAGCAAAAATAGACATTATCGTTCTTCTACTGTACATACTCGGTACAACTTTTATATAATAAAAGACAGATACGAAACGCCGCCAGAGGACGCCCTAGTAGGACATACATCGATGTTATTGGTGATGTTCTTCACAAAGCACAGGTGCGTAGTACTCTCAACCAGCGTGCGTGTATGACAGATGTATGAATGTGGACGAAGCGAAAGAGGTATGAAAACATTGTAGCGTGTGGCGTTCTGTTCATGCCTACCCCCATGGGCAAAAATATAACTGTCCTATAACCAATATATATGACAGTTATATTTTTGATTCAAAATTCGCTTAGAGTTCTGCCTCATTAGTGCGTTGCGTCGTCGCAGCATCAACGCTGCGTCGTTTTCCATATATTTTAAATGACATGCCACATTAAAGCGTTGCGTCGTTGCTCGCGACATTTCAACGGCTCGGCGGACAAGAGACGAAGCGGGGTAGGGTGATGCGCTGCGCTGTCGGAGCTCCGGTGCGACGACGGACAGTGTTCCACTGCTAGAGCTGCGTGCGTCGTCCTCTTACGCTGCGACGTCGTGCGTCGTCGCCACGCAGGTGTGGCATACAATGCGTTGATCCGTTGCGACGACGCAACGCAACTCACTAATGAGGCATTGCCCTTACATTAGCGATTCGTTTACGATACTATACGTCAAACGTTTGTGCTAGGACTAGCGATATAAACGCTCAATAAAATTATCACACTATTACTTAATCGAACTAAATTGAACTGCCTCGTTGGTCTATTGGTGGCAAACGCGACTACTGATCATGAGCTCCTAAGTTCGATCTCCAGGTCGGGCAAAGTGTTATTGGGTTTTTCCGTGTGGAATTCCTCAGTAGCAGCCCGAGGTTCGGATTTGTGCCCGGTTGATGGCAATAGGCTCGCCCCTTATTACATGGGTCTTAAACATAACGGCGAAATGAGGGTGTTACTATACACCTCTGCCCAACCATTTGGGAATACAGGCGTGATGTTATGTACTGAATTGAAGTGAATGATGCTACCGTTTCTCCTCTTAATCGAATAATAATTAAACTAAAATTAATTATAAAAATATTTATTAAAAAATATAAAGCCTAAACTTTTAACACTATGTACAAAGTCTTCGTTTATCTTAAATTATCGTAATACATTTGCCTTATATTCTAAGGTTGATTACACACGTATTCATATTTACAGGACGGACCACAACGGGCCATCTGTCGCCTTTCATAATACCCAGGCCATTACATCACAGCGTGATGTATGTGTTGCAATCTGTGGCCTTATGAGGCCAGATATTGTAAAGTTTGTTGAAATAATTTTAAAGCCTCATTTAATAAGAAAAAAATAATAGTAGGTGATTTTTTTAAAAGGTTTTAAAGCTAGGCCAGGCCACGGAAAAAGATATTGGAGAGATAAAAAAATAAGGCCTTAAATAAATAATAAATTATAAGTTACCCCCAAATCTACACACCCATTTTGAAAATCAAATATGGCATTCCAAGGCCAACAATTGCTATAAAGTTGATTCCAATTTCAAAATAAAGCTACTTCTCAAAAATCAGAAATTAAAAACGTGGTATCCTAATACCGTGAGTTATTAATACCAGTCCAAAAATATTAAAAAGTAGATAATTTCTAAAGTTTCTTAATGTAATCATATTACTCGCTAAAATCTCAATTTGAAACCCACTTTTCTGTTACTATCCCTACATGTTTATATAATACATATTTTTTTACATTACAAGGCCTGGCCTTACCAAGGCCAGAGATACTAAAATAAGATTTTCAAACCTTTAAAAGTTCAACATAAAACTCTGCCTAAATATGTGTAGAAACAGTATTTACAGAGACGTTAGAAATGCCAGGTTTAACTTGGTTGGCGTTAGCATCTTCTTTCTCCTTCGGTCTCCTTTTTGGGCCTAGAAGGAGCTTTTGTAGCTGACAGGCCGGGGCCTCAACGAAGAGGTAAAGTGGGAGAGCGCAAAGATACGTTGTACTTACGATACCGGCGTATAACATTATCTGTAATGTAAATATGAAAGTTTCATGTGAAAATTGGTAGGTACTTTTTAAAAATAATTCCTTAACAAAAACTTTCAAGTACGTAAATGGTTTTATCTTGCTGTACCCCTGCAGCATCAAGATTTGAGGATTGAAGGTCGAAATTAGAATCGGCTAAGCAGAAGTAGTAGAAAAATCTGTCGCAAGATTTGAATCAAACAAACAAATGTACGAAGTGAAGCTAAATAAAAACTGCATTTTAATCATAATTCAAATTCTATAGTCGGCCTGTGAATGAGTGTTCACTGTTTATATACCTCCCCTAAGAGATCATCAAATAATAAAATGGATGAATTTCTCTGTGTTATGTCGCTTGAACATCATGTTCTCAATTCATTCGTCTGTCAAGTAACTTTTTATAACAGTCGCTGCTTTCTATTCACGTTAAATAATATTTTGGTCACTACTCATGACCTCAACAGAAAGAGACTTGGTAGCTTATTTTATCCAGACAGTACGACAATAAAACACTATATCTTTGAATTTCCGAGGTAAGTTTTAAGAATGATAGTAATAAGGGTATGCTCAGACCAAACGCATTTGAACACGTCGCTACAAGTACAGTTGCAGTAACTGATCATAACAGAGCACGTCACCGCAGCCGCAAGATGGGCGTTTTGATTTGAGCGTACCCTAATAGGTGTAATACTTACAGCAGTATAATCAGTAGCATAGAACGATCTCCTCATCTGTCCTCCGTAGGTCCTCAAGATGGTCGCGTGCAACAACATGGCGCAGTACGACATCCTCCCCAATGGCTGCAGGGGTCCCCATTCTACGGAGTTGACGTAGATTCCTGGAGAAAATACAGTTATTTAATCTTTACTATTATAAATGTGAAAATAACTTTGTCTGTATGTTTGTTACCTCATCATGACTCAACTACTGAACCGATTTTGATTGAACTTTGTAAAGAAATAGTCTGGAATCCGGAGAAGGTCATAGGGTACTTTTATCCCGAAAAACGCAGAATACACGATAAACGACATCCACGCGGGCGACGTCTAGTCTATACTAATATTATAAAGCTGAAGAGTTTGTTTGAACGCGCTAATCTCAGAAACTACTTGTTGCAATTGAAAAATTATTTTTGTCTTGGATAGTCCATTTATTGAGGAAGGTTATAGGCTATATAACATTACGCTACGACTATTAGGAGCGGAGCATAAATGAAAAATGTTGCAAAAACGGGAAATATGTCCACCCGTGCGCAGCCGAGACGGGCCGGTAGTATCATAAGAAGAAGACGTCAACGCGAAAGTACAGAGGCTTCAAATCGTAATGCCTAGCTTTTTCTCCAACTATGTTGTTTTCGGCTTCTAGTCTAACCAGATGCGGCTGAATACTAATGTTTTACACAAAGGACTACCATCAACAACTCTGCTAACTAGGCAGTGCCGATATCTCAATGTTAGACCGGTTGTCTAACTTTCAGGTTTCAGACTACTCGTAACAACTGTCAAAGGTATGTCACCCGGGACTGTCAGTCTAACGTGCTTTCCGAAGCACGGAAGCTTACTTATCTGTACATGGACAAACGTAGAAAAATCCTTTAAAAGATGTTTAAACAAGTCCACTTACGATTACATTTGTAGAAGTACCCGACGATAAACACACAGATGGCAAGAGCGAAGAAGTTCTGGTTCAAAGCATTGAAGACAGCTGACTCGAAGGCTGAAGCTTCACGGTGGTGGAGATCCCAGCCCATGAGGACAGTACCCATTGCAATGGGAATCGAGGCAATGAAGAGGAGCTTCATTAGCTGTAAAAAATATAAAAATTATCATTTCAGGAGTTAAAAGTTCATTGTTGTAGGTGGTCCACCACAACACAGTCGTAATAGTTAGCATATTACGTAATGAGTTAGAAAAAAATGCCCAGCCCATGACAATTTCTTATTCACTTCTTCCGACACTGGGAAGTGAGGGGATCGGATTTTTTTTTTTGTTAGGAACTAAGGTTTCAAATAGGCCACTCTTTTGCCATGATGAAGAGTCAAACACAGCATTTATACCTGCCTACCCAAGAGTTATGACGGGAAAAAACTAGTCAACCTAACGTTTGCATATTCTATAGGCTTCATACTTTCGATTGGTATGGAATTTGTCTATTAACAAAACCAGTGAAACCTTAAAAAAAAAAAATATCTTCTGGACTGAAATTTTTTAGTCAACCCATTTGCAATATATTTATTGACATATTTAATTTGTTATAAACTACTTTTCATCCATTAACCAGCTCGGTGAAGGTCGTTGTATAGTGGGATCTAAGACTAGTACCCATGATCCATTTCTAAACGGTTTCATTTAGCTTCCAAACTCCTATTCATTCGACAAAACAATAATCTCAAGACACATTCAAACGATAAAGTTTATAATAAAGACATTAATACACAAATAACCTTGGAGCCCATTTAGATAACTATTTCCAAAACTAGGAGTTTTAATCTCACAAATTCGTCGCTTTCAGTTTGTTGTGTGTATTTGGTCTAAAATGGCGGGGATAGCGATATTCCATTCCTATTGTTTTTAAAAGGTTTTAATTAGCTTCACTTTGTATAGGAAATCAGAATGGTCCCGACAAGAAAACGAGCAGAGTAACCTCGTAGTTCTTTATTTAAACAAAAACTTATTATAAAATACAAGAACGGTCGCTTTTATACTATTCTTACGACTAAAAACGAACATAGGGGGCGTACCAAGCAACTTCCGGAAATAATATTTTAAATACAATTATTTTAATCAAGCTTGTTGCTGACTTCCATCCAATTTCAAGATACAGAATTTAACACCGGAAGTCAGCTGCGAGAACTAACAAATATCAAAATAATTCAATGATAGGCTTAGAAAATACATTGGCACCCACCCATCAACAAAGATTAATTACATAAAAATTATAAAGCTAACATTCGGCCTTCCTGACATTCAGTTTGTCCTCAAACTATACATTATTCAAGACCTTTTTAATAACAATCAATATACAAGACCTGAATGTTCAATGTTCTCATCTACATTATTCATTTTTGTTAATCTCTATCTTATTCTCATCATCTCATAATCATAATTATTTTACATCTGCCACCCACTGCACCGCAAGCTTCACTAGTCAAGCACGCTCACTTGCCAGCCACTGTACGACTTCCAGTGAGTGACATATGCCCTAGATGGTGAAACAATAATATATTCAGTCTCATCATTTTGATTCTACATTCATAATTTCATCATGACATTCTGCATTTGCCACAAATTGCACCGCAAGCTTCACTGGTCAAGCTCTCTCACTTACCAGCCACTATACGACTTCCAATATGTGACTTATGCCTTAAGTGGGAGATGCACCGTGAGACTTCATCGGCGGTTAACCACTCAATGTCTTCCAACCGTCTATAGGTTGCAACGTAAGCTTCGTTAACCGTATCGTGCCGATCACCCCACGACTTCCATCTCTTAATATATTATAATCTGGTAAGTATATCTGTATTTTCATTTTAACATAATGAAAATAATACTACGAAACATTAATTACATATTTTTATTAAGTACATTATATTTCCTCTACCTTGTAATTACTTTGACTAGACACACAACATAATTATGAGTCATAACGTTCCTATTTCTCATATCAATTAGTTAATTACATAATTCATAAATGGTATATAATAATGATTTATAATAAATATATGTATATACTAGCTTTTGCCCGCGACTTCGTCCGCGTAAAATTATATTATTATCCAGTTCCGGGAAATCACCATTTCCTATTTTAAGCAACCAATCTGAGAACTGTAACATCTCCCCTCAGATGGACTCTCATATTTTTGGTAAGGCTCTGTTTTGTCACTGAAGGCCACAACAACACACAAATGAGACCGCTTCACGCACACTTTAACTTCGTCTGCTCGCGTTCCTTTGGGCACTACGGGTAAAGTCTGCCGGAAATCGCCTGCTAACGATACAGTAACTCCTCCTATTTGACAATTATTATTCCTAACATCTTGTAAATAACTATTTAGGGCTTCGAAACTCCCTTTATGAGCCATAGTACTCTCATCCCAAACAATTAATTTCGTTTTGCGGAGTACTTCTGCCATATTACTTTGTTTGGGTATATTGCAGAGTGGGGTTTGGGGTTGTATCAAATCGAGAGGAAGTTTAAACGCGGAGTGTGCAGTTTTTTCTCCTTCCAGCAGCGTGGCAGCAATTCCGGACGATGCGACCGCTAAGGCGATATCACGATTGCTTCTCACTTTGGCCAACAGTTAATTAAAAAGAAAAGTCTTGCCTGTTCCACCAGGAGCATCCAAAAAAAGATATCACCTACACCTGCATCGATACTGGAAAGTATTTTATAATAAATACGTCTTTGTTCATTGGTTACAGAGCCTTCACTACTTGACACCACTTCTGCTAAGGAATTGACATCGTTACTTGTTTCCTTCAGGTAGTCCCGGTTATTGTGTAAGCCTTCAGACCTTTGAGGCTGAGACAACCCGTACTGCTGTAGGCTTTGTCCTCCTAATGCTAATACAGCTTCTCATATTGTGACCAGACATTTATTGTAGATTTCATCTGCTAGATGTTCATCTATAATGCTAGAAAACTTTTCCACTTGTCGTTTGTAGTCTTCTGATAGGCTATCCCTGTATTTTACCCAAAGACTTAGTGCGTCTGTAATCTGACAGAATGCCACGCGCGCACTTTAAACGCATTCACGCATTTTAAATGGCGACTCGCATAGGGCTGCTTCCTCTAGGGCAGAATCTCAATGTTTGTCGTCCTCTAGCAAGCCAAGTTTCATGCAATCTAATTGAAAAGTTGGTTGGAGGACACCGTTGACAGTCTTCAAGTCATCGAAGGACGACGGACCCCTAACCAGGGGGTAACCTCGTGCAAAAGTAAACGAAGATGGTAACACTCGGTGTTATTCGGGTGAACCGTGTACACTCTACCTAGAGCGTGTTCTTTCATTATTCCTGGCCAGCCATCTACGGGTTTTCCTCTTTTCCTTCTCACAAATTTATTTTTTTGCCTTACAAAATATGAAGGCACTTCCGCATATAGAAGGGTTTTAGCAAAATCATCTGTTTGACATAAATCAAAAAATGCTAACAGTGTCGTTTTTGGTGGGCTATTAATTATGGCGGCGAGGTTGTCGGAATTAAAATAGACTCGTTGGCCATTTTCAAGGTGGACAGTTAAATGTATGACTGCGGGAAACCCTAAAATCCTTCAAACTGCCTCCGAACTACTCAAATAACGCCCACTCTCATATAATTTGAATCATCATCGTCATCAGCAGCCTATAATGTTCCTGCTGCTGGGACACAGGCCTCCTCTCTGTGAGAGGGAATGGGCCGTAATCCAGCACGCGAGCCCAGTGCGGGTTGGTAGATGTCACATGTCTTCGAATGTTTGGTTCTAGGACATGCCGGTTTCCTCACGATGTTTTCCTTCACCGTTTTGAGAGCAGTGGTGATGAAATAAATTACACAAAGTAATGCGCCTGGCGGGGTTCGAACCCACGACATACAACTCGTAAGTCGGGGCCGTTACCACTGGGCCACCACTGCTCTAATGCTTTTTTTAATGATTATTTGTCAATTTAATTTAATTTTGAACTGACTCTTGGGTAGTGAATGTTGGAAATGCTATGCAATTATTAGTGGACAAAGAAGAAATTAAATCTGACTCACATTCAGATTCAATAATTGTATAAGTAGGCGAATGAAAGTCTTGCACATCATTAGAAATTAGTGAAGATTGAGTAAACGTCGGAGATACAGCAATTTCAATGCGCCGTTTTTTGGCTATTGGACGCTCATCAGTGTTATTATCACTATCCGCATCAGCGTAGGCATCAAAGTGACTATTAGAAAGATCTTGGGGAAAACGTAACCTTTTGATAGGTTGGTCCTCTGTACCAAATTTGGCATACAGGTTGTCATTTCAATACACTTCAAATACAAATGGGTATATTTGACCGACTGCAACTAACTCGCAAAAACTGCCATATGTAGAGTTTTGTAACATATCTAAAGTATACTCTTCTTTTGTCCTATGATTGTTGCCATGACGGTCATGATACATAACAGCAAATTCATCCCAATTGTTCGTCACATGACACAGAATTTCTTTATGAATATCCATTGAGCGTTCTTGTGTGCCGTACAACAAATAAGAAAGCGTACGGAAAAGGCTTGCGGCATCCCCCACTATTGGTACAATAGTAAGGTTTATTAATTTCCCATTGAAGTTAACCAACTCTGCACCCATTTTTAAAATGGACACAGACAAATTTATAAATGTAAATAAATTGCGAAAAACAATACACACAAAATTAAACTTCTAAAACAAACTAAAAGAAAACTATAACTATTATTATACACAACAAATCAAACACAAATATTTTTACTATTAAAACTAAAAACCTATATTATACACTAACAAATCAAACACAAAGAATCCTTTTTAATTATTATAACAACAAATTGAAAAGAAATTAAATTAACTACACTGAAAATATTCTAATGAAATAATGAAAATGAACTTCCAAACAAATTATACAGCAATCGCAAATATTTGCTAAGTAGGTAATTTATGAGATTTCCAAGGAATTTTTGAAGGAAAATCAAGGTATAAGGTAAGTTTTTCATTCAAATATCCAAGAACAAATAAAATTGAAATTTCAAATTCTAATCCGATTTAAATATTCTTTTATATTTGTATTTTACATTTTTTTTAAAATATGGAATGATTCGTATAATTTATAACCAATATGTTCTAATCCTTACCAACTATCGATATCAACTTCGAAGCAAATCAGCGCCAAAATAACTTTCTACCCCTTTTTAATACCATTAGAGGATGAATTTCAATAAAATACGAAACACGTCTTCCATCAATTCTGTTAAAAAAGGTTTATGCAAAATTTGAAGTAGATTGGACCAAGGAATCACGTTGTCCCATACAAACTTTGCCCCCCTTTTTCACCCCCTTAGGAGTAGAATTTCGGAAAATCCTTTCTTATCGGATGCCTACGTCATACAAAGAACACGCCCTCCAAGTTTCAGGTCTCTACGATCAGCGGTTTAGGCTGTGCGTTGATCCGTCAGTCAGTCATTCAGGACAAAGCATTTTAGACTATTACCCGCGGTTTCACCCGCATCCTAGGGGAACCACTTGATGTACCCGGATAAAAATTATCCTATGTGTTAATCCAGGGCATAGTCTATCTGTGTGCCAAATCTCATTCAAATCCGTTCTGCCGTTTTTGCGTGAAAGAGTAACAAACATCCATACATACATACATCCACACATCCATACATACAAACTTTCGCATTTATAATATTAGTAAGGATAATATATTATTTACATTTTCCGGTTATCCGAAACATGAAAAATATAAAAATGAATCAAGAACTGTCTTTCACATTACTGATGATGTTACACAAATTACATAAGTTACAAGTGATTAAACGATTATTATTTTCATTTTACTTTTATTCATCACCCTTATCAACTACGTCATCATTATTTTCAGAATCAGACCCAGAGCTTAATTCATTAATACTTGTGCTAATCCATGGTTGCATCTGATCCACAGCCCAAATATTACAATAATGCTTTTTGCCAATGCTAGACCCAGGTATGCTAGAAACTTCATACCTATCATTATCTAAAATTTTTGAGATTCTATAGGGGCCTGAATATATAGGTAATAGCTTTTTACTTTGACCTTCATTATGACTTATCTGTTTTTGAATTTTGACTAAATCCCCTAACGCATATTTTTTTAGCTTCCTTACGATTCCTATCAAATCTTACCTTCTGTTTATGTTGTTCATTAGATATATGTTCACTAACTTCGGTTCTTATTTCATTTAAATCCTTATCTAACTGTCTCGTATCTAAAAATATTTCATTCATAATATTCTCACTATTGTGTTATAAGTTTTGCTTTATATCAATAATATCCTCGTACTTTGGGTCATTTAATACATCTTTTATGAAACATATTTTAGGGTCTGTTAATTGAACACTGAGTAACCAATCATCTTGTGTAATATTTAGAACTCTTAACGGATCAACCTCATTATTTGTATCGTGACTTTCTTGTGGGTTTCTACTCAACGCGTCTACGTGGGTCATATTGTGATTAGAACGATAAATAATGTTGCAATCATACTCCTGCAATGCCAGCCACCATCGAGCAATTCTTGGTAAAATATCTCGTTTGGAAAAAGTAGATCGTAAGGCGTTACAGTCCGTCACTATACTAAATTTTAATCCAAGCAAATATACACGAAAACGCTGAAGCGAAGTAACTACTGCCAATGTTTCTAAATCATATGCGTGAAACTTTTGTTCATCAATTGTAGTTTTTCTACTGTAATATGCAACTGGCCTTAAAGGAGCATGACTGTTTTCCTTTTGCAAGAGTATACCTGCCAGTCCAATCTTACTCGCATCAGTATGCAACTCTGTGATAAAGTTTGGATTATACAAGATTAATAAAGGACGCTCTATTAATTTATTTTTAAGGGTTTGAAAAGCGTCTACCTGTTCTTCACCCCACTTCCATGGACAGTTCTTCCTTGTCAAATCAGTCAGTGGCCGTGCTATTATTGAAAACCTTTCTATAAACTTTCGAAAGTAACTAGCCAGACCTATAAATTGTCTGACTTCATGTACGTTTCGCGGTATTGGAAAATTTTTAACTGCATCAATTTTAATTTTACCGGGCTTTACTCCTTCGCCTGTAATTTCATAACCTAAATAATCTATAGAAGTTTGAAAGAAAAAACATTTCTGGATATTTAAAGTTAGATTAGCTTCATTAAGCAGCTTGAAAGTTTTTTTCTAATTTTTGTATTCCTTCTTTAAAGTCTTTTGAGGGTATTACCAGGTCATCCATATAAGCTATAGCTGGCTTACACATGTCATTAGCCCCGATTTTACTGGAGCCTTGAGTATAATTTAACCTAAGGGCCTGGTTCATGGTCCTCTGAAATACAGAGGGCGCATTTGCCAGACCAAAAGGCATCCTCTTAAATTGATACAGGCCATCTGGCGTGACAAAAGCTGTGACGTGTCTGCTCTCCTTATTTATTGGCACCTGCTAATAACCACTCATTAAATCTAAAGTTGTGAAGAACTTACAACCACTTAGCTGATCTAACTGATCCTCTATCAATGGAAGTGGAAAATGGTCCTTAACCGTTTGACTATTTAACTTTCTGTAGTCTACACATAAGCGATGCCCTCCAGTTTTCTTTGACACAAGTATTATTGGACTAGCGTAACACGATGAAGACTCCTCGATAATATTGTGTTCTAACAGCTCCCTAACCATTTCTTGAACTAACTCTCTCTCTTTGTAACTCAGTCTATATGGTCTATAAACTACAGGAGTACTATCGGTTAACTTAATTTCCATTTCACTGAGGTTAGTGCAACCTAATTCCGAAAGATTTTGAGCAAAAGCTGTTCTATACTTTGATATTAAGCCTTGAACCATTTCAATTTCTTCTTTTGATAATTGTGAATTAATTTTAATCTCAGAAGCATTGATGGGACTATACTTCGATTGTAAACTTAAACAATTTAATTCTTTAATGTTATCATCATAACTAATTTTATATGCTCTAACCAATATCATATCTTTTCTTAAATGTAACGTAGCGTTATTTAAAATTATTACGGGAATATCACAAGAGTTTTTCAATATTTTGTAGACTCCTTCCTTGATCCAATATTGACAATTATTATAATTACGATAGCTTCTCGACACGAATATAGTGGAATCTTCAACAGTAGAAGAGTAGCATTTAATTAGGTCTGTATTTGTTATAGTATAATCCTCAAAAACGTATAATTTGACAACACTATTGTTTTCATGCTCAACACCAGGCAAGATTTCATCACAAAAATTATCACGGTTTAGAATTTCAAGCCGACTATTAGTTTTTATAACTAAAATATGTGGCAATTCAGTGAAATTCTGCCCAACTAATATGGGTACATGTAATTGGTTAGATGCAACAACATATGTCGTGATCAAAGCCTCAACTCCATCTATAGATAACAATAGATCAGCTTTACCCACAGGTTTAATGTGGGTCTCGCCTACCCCTTTAATAATAGGTAAAGAACTATCACTAATAATTAAATTGTACTGACATGCCAATATATTACTAATAAGAGTGCACTCACTTCCGAAGTCTATAAAACATTGAACTTGCTTAGTATTATTATTAATGAAAGCACTTTTGTAATATTTATTTTGTGAATTTTCTAAATCAGTAGTAGTGGTAATCATAACACGTTTATCTTGGCTATTATTTTGGTTTATATTTTTGTTTGCAAAACAGTCTTCTGTTTTGTGCCCATATTTTTGACAATTTTCGCATTTAATAACTGGTTTTGGACATTGTAAAACTCTGTGGCCGCTTTGTTTACAGTTGAAGCATAATAAAGAATTGTTCGACCTTCTGCATTGGTTTGTACGATGGCCACTTTTATTGCAAATATTACAAATAATTCTAGAATTATTTGGCATAGGAGTTTTAAATTTATTTAATTTAGGCGCTAGCTCTCTTTGTTCACGACACATGTCTTTGAGGTATTTTAATAAATCTTCCGGTTGAGTAAAACGGGCTGAAGATGCACCTGCTCTAATAGTACGATCTTCAAGACCGTGTATGATACAGTCTACAGCTTTCTTGCCTGATATATCACATGCATTCAAAAGTATCATCTTATCATAATAGTATTCATCGAGTGAATCGCCTATCCTATATTTCTTTTCTAACATTTCAAATAGCAAAGCACCGTAATTAGTGTCGGAAGGAAAAGCTCGTTTTAAATTATCTTGCCATTCTAACCATGTATATTTAATTGTTTTTAGCCCTTCATACCATTTTTTGGCATGACCTACTAACCGTGGCAAAGCATAATGAGTAGTTTGTTGATCAGACCAACCATAGATGTGAGAACATTCATTGACCTTAGTTAACCAAGTTTCTATTCTCTGGTTTTTAACAGACGGGTCAAATTCGGGTATTATATTTTTATCATATTTAAATTTTGTGGAATCAGTTTTGACATGAGAAGAAATGAAGCTTACTAAATCATGTAAATTAATCGGTAAATTAAGTGAATTGCTTCTCATACCTTCCACCAAAACTTCTTTTGAAGATCCTGGTACTGCCTCTGGCCCGTAGTCCGTAGTACTGCTCCTATTTTCTCCTGCCCGTACTTCTTCACGAACGTTAAAACCATCTTCAACAGGATCTTCGCCTCCTGGTTGGTTTATTGGACTTACCAATAATCTGTCATCGTTCAATGCAGATGAATTGTTAATCGGGTCTCCCACGGGAGACGTTGCAGTCCTTTTCCTACTTCTCCCCCTCGATCGGCGAGTTCTTTTAGATTTTTTTCGTTTGTGGGTACGCGTCCGGCTACGATAGCGTGAATGTCGCCTTCTTTCCCTCCGTTTTTTCAAATGTCTCTCTCTATACGAATCATCACTCGTATCACTTGACGAAGAGTCAGTAATTGTACCACGAGTACGTTTAGGCATATTAAAGTTCACCAATCAAGTACACCAAACAGTTTATAATAATGTCTATACACTCACACAAAGAAAAGAAAAATATACGCAATTCACTTACTATTTTCTTAGGTATATCCCACTTCTGATATAGGAAATCAGAATGGTCCCGACAAGAAAACGAGCAGAGTAACCTCGTAGTTCTTTATTTAAACAAAAACTTATTATAAAATACAAGAACGGTCGCTTTTATACTATTCTTACGACTAAAAACGAACATAGGGGGCGTACCAAGCAACTTCCGGAAATAATATTTTAAATACAATTATTTTAATCAAGCTTGTTGCTGACTTCCATCCAATTTCAAGATACAGAATTTAACACCGGAAGTCAGCTGCGAGAACTAACAAATATCAAAATAATTCAATGATAGGCTTAGAAAATACATTGGCACCCACCCATCAACAAAGATTAATTACATAAAAATTATAAAGCTAACATTTGTATATTTGTTTGTTTGATTTTCAAATCTTGCGACAGATTTATCAACTACTTCTATTTAACCGTTTCTACTGAATCTTCGCACACAAATTCAATTCCCATGACAATACAACTTTATAATAATTTCAACCTTCAATACTCAATTCCTGAGGCTGCAGGCGTACTGCAAGATAAAACCGTCTAACTTAAAAGTTTTTTTTAAGAGATTATTTATCATAAACTGATTGAACTACTTACAATAGAATCTCTCAGGTCCCATTTCTTCTGTTGCGCCTTATGATAGAAGTAGGCAGTCAGTACTCCAAGATGGTATCCAGCCCAGTTGCCTTGAGCCGAAACATACGCGTGGTAAAACGTATCATTGTACCCGAATATATCTCTTATCGACCTGCAAACAAAGTTCAAAATTCAATGACCGGTTTGGCAGATATAATGTTCTGGTTTGGTTGTGTGAAGGATATTTTGGATATCGAAGTCACGTCCAGAAATAATGCGTGTCGCGATTTCTATTACCGGATAAGCAGAGCTTTAAGTACTGTAGCTTATATTGGTGCGAAATAGTTTTGATTGTTGAAGTGTGAGGGTAAACCATAAAATATGGCGTTTTTAGGTTAACAAAGAAATTAATTTTTTTCTTGGCTAAAACCACAAAGAAATATTGACAAAATTACAAAAAAGAAAAAAAATATACTCGGAAATAGTTTCTCGGAGCGAGACTCGTTCTGTCTTTGTCTTTCTCTACGATGAAAACAGAGATAGCTTGGGACTCACTTTGATAAACTATCTCCGTGTAAATGAGCCTTAAAGGATGATTTCCACCAAGCGGCTCGCATTGCATCGGATCTGAAAGGATACGAACGGATGCGGCGACAGCCGATCGCGTCCAGCAGGGTGTCGACGCATATGATCGGGTCCGTACCGTCACTTGCAAACGTATGCGTTTCTGGGCCTAGTCAAATAGTTTCAATCCTACGGTGTTGACAGCCGAAAGAATCCGATCGGATACGACGACAGGCGAACGGAGCCGATGGCGCGTCGCAGAATACTTTCGGCAACGATCGCGGTCAAGCTGCTATGCGCGGCTTGGTAATATAGACTTTAAATACTGTGTACACGATTTAATATCATTTAAAGATTATAAAATTCGTTCCGATCCGATGCGATGCGAGCCGCTTGGTGGAAATCATCCTTTTGTCATGTCCATCATCACGTCAGTCCGTATTTGTCCACTTCTGAATATAAGCTAATTAATGATCACTTCAATGAACAGAGTAAAGCTATGATCACCATGATTGGTAAACGGAGTGATGATTGCCGTTTGATGGTAAAGCAGACATGAGGATACTGCCCATCCTCTTGACGACCCTTAGTCACCTATTACGACACCTAAGGATGGAAAAGAGGTGGCCTATTTATTGCCGAGACCCACATGGAAGTCATTACATCACGCTTATATTCCCCGAAGGGTTGAGCAGGGGTGTATAGTAACTCCCTCATTTCGCCGTTAGGTTTATAACCCATGTAACTAGAGGTGAACCTATTGCCGTTAACCGGGCACAATTCCAGACTCTGAGCTGCTACTGAGAAATGCCTAATGGAAAATCCGATAACACTTTACTCGACCTGGGGATCGAACCCAGGATCTCACGATCAGCAGTCGCGCTTGCGACCACTAGACCAACACGGAAGTCTAAAGTTTGGTAGGTCTTTTACCCAGTTAATCGTGTATTGTGTCAATTTGGGATATAAAGAGCCGAATTCACTTTTTTTGGCTTCCTCCGAACCTTGAAACTCGAGCCTTGCCGTCACTCGTCAGTCAAATAAACGTTGATAACTGGGCACAATATGTAACTCCGGACTGCTACTGAGGAATTCTACACTGAAAAACCCAATAACACTGCCCGACCTGGGGATCGAACACAAGACCACCACGGAAGTCATGTCTAACTAAGTCATGACAGTATTTCCCGATGGGATATGAAAATCTGTCGCTGTTGTATTCGGAAAATTGGATGACCACATATTGCAATACACTGGATATTCAAATTTCCATGCAGGATGACTGAATAATACTGCTTAACCCGAAATTGCACCCCGGACTTCACGACAAATGAGGTTTTTATTGTCTGATCTTCTGCCAAACAAAAGGGCTCGTAGCTAAACAACTAACAACTGCGCTTGCCGCGGTCAGTCCGTAGATGGGTGATAGTTCGTTACACATCGACACCACTTCGTGCCTCAAAAAGCACGTTAAATCGTCAGTCGCAGGTTTCAGACGAATACCTATGCCAGTCGTTACGGGTAGTCAGAAGCCCGAAACTCCGACAACCGGTCTAACCATAAAGTACCGTCATTGCCCGGTAACTGGTTTGCGGTGGTCTGATAGCAGTCGCTCTGTGTAAAATATTGGTATTCAGCCGCATCTGGTTAGACTGGAAGCTGACCCCAACATAGTTGGGAAAAGGCTAGGCAGATCACTTCTGTTTAGCGTAGCTTACTTAATTCCTGTCTCTGATGGGTGCAGTTCTTTTTTTTTTCCTAATCGACTCTTGTAGGTGGTCTTGCGGACCTTTTCTACGTAACCGGGCTATTATTGGCGAGACCAGAAGGGTCTCCGAACCAAGGATGGGTGCAGTAAGGGATGGCATCATTTTATAAGCTTTCCACCCATTAGGCCAGGAACTGTTATAAACACTGCTGCTGCTTTAATAGTAGTAGAGCTTCATGTGAAACAGCTCGTCCAGGGAAGTACTAGCACCATACCTACTTCTGCCGCCAAGCAGCGTTGCTGTGTTCCGGTTTGAAGGTTGATGATTTCACCAGCACCATGTAATTTTACAGGTACATGAGATTTTCCATCTTTATCTCTAAGGTTGACAACGTATCAGTAATCCTATTGGCGTTGTTGTGTTATACAAGGTTACTCGGAAAGGGGGTACTAAGCTGAAAGGGTGTTAAAGTACCCATAATAATCGATAACTTTTGTTCTACAACTTTCCCCAGAAGTCAATCAAAATCAAATCAGCGCTGGGTGTTTTGACGCCTAGCATATGCTGAGTTGGTGACCTTTTCGGCATGGACATGCTCGACAGCATAAAATTTGTGTTTAATTCTTATTATATTGTTCTTTCTTTGTTTATTTTATTTATTATGTCAGTGTTCTTGGCTGAATAAATAAATTTTCTTTCTTTCTTTCTTTCTTTCAATAAATTTAGAGATAGTTGTTCAAAGATTTTTGTAGGGGAACGAGGTATGGTGTTCCTCATACGAAAAGGGAGGATCCTCCTACCAGGCGGATCTTATGCCTGGCGGACCACTGCCCAACGGTTGATGTTGGGAAGTTGTATACCTATATATACTAACTCCGTGTCAGATCTTGATATTGCGATGCAGGATTTGTGACATTTCCTTTGACAGCTGTCACTGTTGTCGCTGTAGTCTGCTCGACATTCGTCGTGCTGCGTAGTTCTTATGTGGCGTGGATACACGCCGCCACAATTTCATTAAAAAATACGCTAAATTCTATCTATCCTCAGCTATGATCAGCTGTGTTTACATTTTAGTTCATATTTGGGGTCACGGATTAGAAGCTCAATTTTTTGAATTCATAACTAAAGCGGGGATGAGGAATTTATGAAAAATCTAAAATAAAAATCATTTTGTATGATTCTTTTTTATCGAATTTTGAGATTTTAAGGGCTTTCTTTAAAACAATCATCAGTGATACATTAAGTGACCCGCGGCTTAGTACCCCCTTTCCGACTAACCTCATATAGGCGGTGGTAACCATTTTCCACCATGTGGGCCATCGGATTGATTGCCGACCCTTTACATTAAAAAAAATAGGAGATTATTCAATGTAACTAATATTACTTACTCTGGGAATATGCTGACTCTTATCGGCAGAAGGTTCATGAAGTAGCTCTGAAGGAATGGTATTAGAAGACTGATGATCATAACTGCTGTTAGAACAGGAACTCCACTCCTGGGCCACCTCCAAATGATGAGCAGGATTACCAGGGTTATGAGGAAGAGCTGAGTGTCGGTGCCGAGGTACCTGTAAAATGAGACAAAATTATAATTAATATGGTTTGTTCTTCCTCCTAGCCTTTTCCCAACTATTTTTGGGGTCAGCTTCCAGTCTAACCAGATGCGGCTGGATACCAGTATATTACACGGAGCGACTGCCATCAGACCTCCGCAACACAGTTATTGGACAATGCTGACCCCGACATAGTTGGGAAAAGTTTAGGTAGAACAAAACAGGTACGTGTGATAGAGACTCGAACCCAGGAGCCATTGCAAACACTTCCTATCAAGGAATGTCTTAATTAACACTCTCCCTGCCGACAATATACTATAATACATTTTATGTTCAGGAGGCCATGGTGATTCTGCTTGTGAACGCCGTGAGTCAACAGTCAAAATTATTACAAGAGGTCGTGGGACACAAAAAAATAATCTTTCTGGACGCCGTGAGATCCGCCCTGACCTCTCGAATTCAAATAGTTTTTACAACTACTGGCGTGCTGTTATGGAAAATGTGATAAAAGTATTAAAAATATGCTTTGGTCTGCTGAACAAAATTTTTTGGCGGTCGCCGGCGGTGCCCGTCGCAGGGAGAGTGTTAAAAACCCTATTCAGGAAATAAAGCAAAAATGAATCTAATTCACTATGAGACAAAATGTTCCCCGATATGACACGCAACATTGAATCCACATGACGCTGTAATGTTGCACACTGCTCCGCAACGTTTTACGGCATTTCTACACGACGCGGGATATGTTGCAAGCCGCCGCTTCAAAAGCGGGTGCAGGAGTGTGCGAGCGAATTGTTCCGGGACATTCACGTCAATGTCCCACGTCAACTCCCGCGGCATTTTTCTCTAATTGTCCCTAATGGGGTGTCCAGCGTAAGCGACGAACGCGACAAACGCGATCAAGGCAACGGCATTCCCTACTAGCGGCCTATGTAATAACAACTATTGTCACCGCTTACCATCAACTATGCCAAGGTAAAACCATTATTTTTATCACTCTAAAACAGCACGTTTAAGAGATTAAGATAGGTACCCTCTTTCTAAACATTTCTTAACTGCAATTACTACTGGTACTAAAACCAACACTACTTACACTGAATTATTTAATTACGCAATACTTTTAAAGTAAACCTTGTGATTTTCGCAATAAGACTCATTTTATTTTCTTAATGTATGTTCTTAAATATTTGTCGTATCTTAATTGCGTACGAAAAGCTAATGTTGATGCAATGTTTGAAGGTCAGAGGAGATTGATGGAAAGCGTACCAGCCTTCGAAGAGTTGGTACAAGACAAAGATTCGGTTAAAAAATATAAAAATAATATTAGTAATTTAGGCAATGGTTTGTCTAAGTTTTGCGTAAGGTTAGTTACGCAGGAGTTTGTTGCGAGAATCGTTTTTTCTTTGTAAGAAATCTTTTAGCTCGATTGGTATCAAAAGATTAAAGTGCAGAGTCTACGAAGTGGAAAGGACAGGGTGAGGTAGAGAGAGAAAACAATGAAAGCTGAGAACAGGGCGACTTGGAGTAAGAAAATAAGAAAAGCTGACCCCACCACCATGTGGGAGTAAAGCTGGGAAGAAAGAGAGAGAGAGATGTACCAATCGTAAGAAATGACTAAGGGTGTTTGTAAAACTACCAATATTTGTGTAATTTCATCATCATAGTGTAAACACGATTAGACCATCACAGTCCACTGATGGGTACGGCTACTTCTCAGAATGTGAAAAGTATAGACGATACAAAACAAATCCTAGTGTTATCTAAAAAAAAAGCAAAATCTCCACAGAAATATTTGGAAATTCTAAGCTAGTATCGTAATAAAAAAAGTGGGTTGTTAGAATATCATTAAAAACAATTGGGTTATTACTAACAGACCATATACCGTTCCACTTCATCGCAGTTGCATCAAAACTTACAATTTCATGGACACAACGAACAAAATTGCTACATTTGGAGTTCACGCGTCTCTGATTAACATAAGCGGTTTCCTTTTCCTTCGGAATTAATTGTTTGTTTGAAGTTGAAATTGTTTTATTATTGTTTGGGTTCAATGACCGATGTTTTTGTTTAGTTAGATTCATTGAAACCCTGTTATTGTCTAGTGCTGAAATGGGAGTCCCATCCCTTCACCACTTGGCAGATGTATCGGCATAGTTTGTAATTGTTAACAGAAAGGAGGATACCTACTGCTTCCCATCTTCAAAAATCTGTTATACGGTTCTATTTTGAAATTTTGGTGTACATTAAAAATGCCTCCAAGAGTGACGATATTTACATACATCGCGCGCCCTAGGCAGTCGGCCCCGTACCAAACTTACTGACTAGCTTATCGTTTTACCACGGAGCTAATCTCAAATAGTTTGTGTCGATCTGAGAGAAAAAGAATCAAAAATATTAATTCAAATAATTGTGAGACCAAAAATAATTAAGGACTCACCAAGCCTGAGGTAAACATAGATTCTCAAACGGGAACAGATTTGGGCTCAGGATCACGAGCTGCCACCAGTTCATTCTGCACATGTCTCGCTCTCTTCTCACCACTGCATCCCACATAGGCCCAGAGCCTAGATGTGGCACCCAGGTCATTGCCAAACCCATCACTACCAACACTGCTGGCATTAACCTGCAAAAGAATGATGGTGTTATTTCAAGTGTAGTAGGTTATGAAACACCGTTGCGGTGCATGCTTTTGCGAATCCCGTGACCCCGGCCGAATGGTCAGGAGGAGGAACACCGTTGGTTTTTAGCTCTCGCCTTCCCGGGCGAGGGACATCAATGAGGATTTACCAGCGATAAAAAAAAAGGTTATGAAACACTACCGAAAGAATGTTTATCAGGCTTTTACGTTCTATGAAGGCTCATTTACACGTAGATAGTTTCTCGAGGTTAGTCCCTTGTTATCTCTGTTTACATCGTAGAGAAAGACAAAGACAACGAGTCTCGCTTCAGAAAATTATGGTCGTAAAAATCAGCCTTAAAGCCAATTAAGTTTATGTTCACTCCTTAAGCTCTGTTTTCAATGAGTCTTGAGTTAGTAGCAGTGACAGCCTACCGGTGTGGCCGTCGGACTGCCAAGACATAGGGCTCGAGTTTGAACCCAAGGCACGCACCTCTGACTTTTCAGATTCATGTGCGTATTGTATAATTATCACTTGTTAAAAACGGTGAAGGAAAACATCGTGAGGAAACCGGCATGCCTGAGAAATATATCTCAACGGCATGTGAAGCCAAGTCAGAGGCCCATGGGCGGCATAAACTCTGACACCAGGTTAGGCACTAACCACACGAAAAGAAGAAGAATGAGTCCTACTGATCTATTGATCTATACTACAATTAACAGTCCGTTCACATTATCATAGTCAACAGCTGTATCTGGGCCTCCTTCATAGACTCCTTTAACGATCGGTTTTGCTGAAGATCATATCATAATGACAATGTAGATTGTGCTATCAAGTCTGATGATAGCCTCAGGGAGAATTAGAGTGGACTATTTCATCCAAAGACCACTTGACTGTTCTGTTTAGTTCCATATATTTTCAAACGATGCCTTACCTGAGCCACCTGTTCACAAGAGCCATAGGAACAGTCTTCAGCGTAAAAGGATGAGTTTCAGCATACACCAGCATCTTATAAGCCATAAGGAACCCTCCCATCACGAAGAAGATCTGGACTATCACGCGGGCGTTGAACAGCAGAGATTTGAAGAAGTCATCGTAAGACTGAAAAGAGAGTTACGTATAATATTATTATTATTCACCCCTGACTTTTTAAACATTGCCCACCACTAGGATTTCTCCTGTATCGTGGGTGCGTTAGCAGACTCAAATCTTCACATGCACAAACACCCAGACCTGGAACTATCTGGAGGCCATACAAATATTTGATCCGTGTGGGAATCAAAGCCATTACCCGTAGCGCAGAAGCCAATAGCGTGGCCACTGCGCTGTTGTCAACCCTTTGCTTGTGTGTGTCTGTCTGTGGCGCCGTAGCTCCTAAATAGATGAACCTTCTTTCACACTCACAAAAAATGAAGAAGTAATACTTTCGGAATCTATACAAATAAATAAAATTGAAATGTCTGTTAGTAATGCCAAAATAACAGCTTTTTACTCAATGCATATGAAAGTATATACGGTATTTAAAACAAAAAACTATTTAAAAAAAAAAATCTGTCTGTCTGTTTGTTCCAGCTGATCTCCGAAACGGCTGAACCGATTTTGACGGGAGTTTCACTGGCTAATAACTGATATTATAAGGAGTAACTTAAGCTACTTTTATTTAAAAAAAAAAATTAAAATTCACGCTAAAAGAATAAAACCCATCAGACTTTTACGCAGACGGAGTCGTCAGCACAGTATTACATAAGTAAGCATTTTCCTCAATATACAATTCTAAATATTATTATATGACACAAAAGAAATATACGAAAGAATTGATCAATCACTTGACGCCAACGGCAAACAATAAAAAAACAACTTCTTCACGGATAGTGGTTTTATTATACAGAGTGTTGCAATGTTCGTAGTCATGACGACAAAATGCACCAAATTGTTTATTACTAGCGACCCGCCCCGGCTTCGCACCGGTACAATGTAGATACTAATGTGGGGCATATATACCTTCCTCTTGAATCACTCTATCTATTGCTGAAAACTGCATTAAAATCCGTTGCGCAGTTTAAAAGATCTAAGTGTACAGACAGTGGGAGCGACTTTGTTTTATACTATGTAAAGATACACATAAAATCACGCCTGTATTCCCCGAAGGGTTAGGCAGAAATGTACAGTAACACCCTCATTTCGCCATTAAGTCCCATTTAATAGGGGGCGAGCCTATTGCCATCAACCTGGCTCAAATTCAAACTCCTGGGTGCTACTGAGGAATGCCACACGGAAAAACCCAATAAAAGTTTGCCCGACCTGGGGATCGAACCCAGGACCTCACGATCAGCAGTCGCGCTTGCCACCATTAAATCAACGAGGCAGTATATGTTATACCTACTTTGTTGCATGTATGTGTTACATCAACACCCCTCCGTGCCTCGGAGAGCACGTTAAACTGTCGGTTACGGTTGTCATATAAATTCCTATGGTTAGAAGCCAGAAAGGCTAACAACCGGTCTCATCTAAGATATCAGTATTGCCCAGTATCTGGGTTGCCGAGATCTGATAGCAGTCGCGTATAAAATACTGGTATTCAGCCGCATCTGGTTAGACTGGTCGCTGACCCCAACATAGTTGGGAAAGGATAACCAAAATTACGGGTATTTTGGACAAGAATTGGTTGGATGGGGAAAATATAGTATCGTTTCCTTAGAGTCTTCTTCTTCTTCTTTTTGTGTGGTTAGTGACTAACCTGGCGTTAGAGTTTATACTGCCCATGGGCCTCTGACTTGGCTCCACATGCCGTCGAGAAATATCTCTCCGGCAAGTCGGTTTCCTCACGATGTTTTCCTTCACCGTTTTTAAGCATGTGATAATTAGGTATACAATACGCACATGAATCCAAAAAGTCACAGGTGCGTGCCTTGGGTTCGAGCTCGAGTCCTATGACTTGGGAGTCTAACGGTCACACCACTAGGCAATCACTAAAGTAACACAGTATCACTCACTTTCCTTATAGTAAAGATAGAATTACCAGAAGATCAAGATTACTAGGCAATGATCTATAGTTCTACACCTATTCTGCCTAGCCTTTTCCCAACTATGTTGAGATCAGCTTCCAGTCTAACCAGATGCGGCTGAATACCAGTATCATACACTGAGCGACTGCCATCAGACCTCCGCAACCCAGTTACTAGGCAATGCCTATATCCCAAAGTTAGACCGGTTGTCAGACTTTCAAGCTTCTGATTTCCCGTAACGACTGTCATAGATATTCGTATGACGCCCATAATTCGTATAATATCTATAGTTCTACACCTACTTGTAATAAAACCACAAATATTTAATCTGTACGTGGTTACTAACAAGGTGCGCATACGCAGACCGGAGGCAATTCACTGCAATAAACGATTGCGGTATTTCGTCATCACTTTGCGGTTACTTACGTCAAAATTGCAATATACTGCAGTTAATTTAATTGAATGCACTTAAGTTTAAAGATTTTAAGTGTAAGTAATTGTTAATTTAATGGACGATGTAAAATACCTCGTGCGATATTAATATCTGGATAATTTGTTTATGCTATTATGAGTATTTCGCTTAATATCATCATTATTTTTGTTTAATAGAACATTTTCTGGGCTGTCGTCAGATCTTCTCAGAGCTAGGAGCCCATTCACACAGCGGATCTCTTTTAACGGATCCGTCGGTACTGGATGTGTTGTTCACATCTGTCCCGTGGGATCAGTTAAACAAATGGCAGTTGCGTCGCATTTGGCAGGCAGGATACGATAAAAATAACGGATTCAGTATTTTTTACTGGATTCGTAATACTGTCGTGTATGTAAACTCACTCATACAACTACAGGCGCTATCACCAAAATAAAAATGGACCCACTAAAACGGGTGCTGTAAATAGTTTCTGTTTAAACTTAAAAAAAAAAACATACATTGACTTGTAAAAGTGTCTGTAACAAATTTATTTACAGACAAAAATCATTCACCATTATTTAGTAGAAAAGCACTTTTGCGAAACACTCGTAATTGGAATCGCTCTGAATCCGCCGTCGTCACGACCCGCTCACGCCTCGCGTTCGCATTTGATGTGACTTATTCATAGTAATCCCTTGAATACAACTCACGCGGGCTCACCGTATTCAAGTTTGTTAACACTAGAAAGACCAAAGTCGTCAAATTGACGATTTTGTGAAGTAAAATGATAATATTTTTAAAGTTACGGCTTGTTGCAACATGACACTCTGTGACTTTTAATATTTTGTGGTTTTAGGAGAGATGAGTTGGGTACGGTTTTCTAAAGGCCTAAATAACTGAAATATTGTATATAGTATATGTCCTCGAGGCGGTAAATAGATATACCTTTTCAGCCACCGCAAACGTTGGAGTGATCAGAAAGTCATTTAAGTCAAACAGTTTACTGTGTTCCGTCGTGTGTATGTGAGAGCTAGAGGGATATAGGGGAATGCCTATATATCTCTGTTCCTTGGATTCGTGTGTTCTTAGACCTTGTCTGCGCTTACCATCAGGGGAGGCTAGGAACAAACGCGACCATGTCAAGAATAATAAAAAAAAAATCTTTTGATCTTGTCAGAATCACACATATAATATTTAATGTTAGGAACAATCAATCTCCCATTAAAATTCTCAAAAATGCAACATCTGAACGCGAGGTTCTAGTTTCGATCCCAAGGTCGAATTCCTCAGTAGTAGCCCAAAGTTTGGATTTTTGCTCGGTTGATGGCAATAGGCTCGCCCCCTATTACATGGGACTTAAACATAATGGCGAAATGTGGGCGTTACTACACACCTTTGTCCAACCCTTCGTGGATTACAGGCGTGATGTTATGTTATGTTTACAAAGCAACAAATTCTACATCCTTCCGACTGTATCTGTTAGTGTCACCAACACAAAAGTAAACACTCAATCCGGTTCTGGTTCAAACCGGTTCTGTGACGTCAGAGGTCGTTGACATGTGTAGGTCAATAGATTTCGCGGTTATTGCGTGGTAGGTCGTGGTGTTTATTTTGATTTTGTGTGATGCTAAAAGGGTTATGGATGTGGATGACAGCCTTTGTATGTATGTCAACGTCTTCATGTCATATTTAAACCTGTTATCGGTAGCTGGTAACACTGGACAATGTTGACATAGGAGGGTAACGGTCAAGATTTATCATCGTACCCGAAGTTATAAAAACAGTGCTCATTCGACGGAGCATGAATTCCATGTCAAATAGCCGAAGAAGTCTGACCTTTTATATCTAGTTTGCTTGTCCTCATTTTCTGATTTTGTGTTAATTATTATATTGTGAATATTTTGTGAACTAGCTTCTGTAACTAATCACTAACCTAATTAAAAGTACTCTCAGTGGTGGAGAGTCTATATTGGTTTAATTCACTTTATTCACCATGCTCCCAATCCTGACATACTGATATTAGCTATAACTGTAATGATAGATTCACTCCTATAAGATTCTGTTGTAGGTATGTCTTTTATGGACCGATATATTCATTTTGTATGACGGAACTGGAAGTGTGACTGTATGTTACATCCAGACCCTCGTCGAGAGCTCGTTAAACCGTCGGTCACGGTTGACATGCAATTACCTATGGCCAGAAGCCAGAAAGGCTAACAACCCGTCTCATCTAAGATATCGGTATTGCCCAGTAACTGGGTTGCGGAGGTCTGATGGCAGTCTCTCCTTGTAAAATACTGGTATTCAGCCGCATTTGGTTAGACTGGATGTTGTTATCGGTAGCTGGTAACACTGGACAATGTTGATAAAGCAAGGTAGTCGTCAAGATGAATCAACGTACCTGACGATATAAAAACAGTGGTCATTTGACGGAGCAGAGGTTTGAGACCCTTCAGGTCTCGCCTATATCTGCCCGGTTACGTAGAAACGACCCGCAAGACAATATACAAGCAGCCGAATAGAAACGAAAAAACGGAGCAGTGGATTCTATGTCAAACAGCTTTTTTTTTCTTTTTTTTCCTATTCTACTATTGTAGATGGTCTTGCGGACCTCTTCTACGTAACCTGACTATTATTGGCGAGACCAGAAGGGTCTCCGAACCAATACCTACTATTCTAACTACCTAGCTAACTACGCAAAGCTAACTACTGTAACATCATGGCTATGACTATAGCAGCGACACCTCTAAGAGTGTCCCCAAGGGGGGACTCGAACTCTTAGGGTGTCGAATGCAAGAGGACTGGGAGGGATACGACAGCTTGATGAGGGCTGTATTCTCTCGTCATGGTGACTGCGCGGAGTCAGAAGGGACGACCGGCTCCGCGGCTGCGGCGGGTGAGCACGGTGGATCGGGGTGTCGAACAGCTGAAGCAGTTTGACCTTTTATATCAGACTAGCTGTGTCCTCACGGCTCCGCCCGTAGTCTATGTTACTCAGTGATAATGTAGCTTCCTAACGGCAAAAGAATTTTTGAAATCGGTCCAGTAGTTTTTAAGTTTATTCGTTACATACAAAAATAAAAAAATACAAATCTTTCCTCTTTATAATATTAGTATAGACTAGCGGCCCGTGGACATTTTTCCCTTTTTTGCAACATTTTTCATTTATGCTCCGCTTCTGTTGGTCGTAGCGTGATTTTATATAGCCTATCTTCCTCGATAAAAGGATAATGGATATCCAACACAAAAATATTTTTTCAATTCCTGAGATTCAAACAAAGAAACTCTTCAGCTTTATAATATTAGTATAGATTAGCATGTCCTTATTTTCTGATCTTGTGTAAATTGTGTTGTGATATATTGTGAATGCGCTTCTGTAACTAACCACTAACCCAAATACAAGTTCTCTCAATGGTGGAGAGTCTATGTTGGTTTCATTTACTTTATTTGCCATGCTCGCAATCCTGACATACCGATATTAGCTATAACTGTAATGATAGATTCAACCCTTGCACGATTCTGTTGTGTCTTTAAAAATGTATGCAACCCCAACATTGTTGGGAAAAGGCTAGAGAGAACTTATAAGGGAAATGCGCGTTACACATAACCTATTGGTTTTAACGCAATCCTGCATAAATGGCACGTTACACTATTGCATTATGTGCGGTTAAACCTGTTTTACTTAGCTAGCGGTTAGAGTGCGTTCAGACGGTCAAAGAAACTGTATGGATAGTGCAAGTTGCATTTAGCATAACATCACGCCTGTATTCGCCGAAGGGTTAGGCAGAGGTATACAAGATGTAAAAAGACCCTTCACGAAGTCGTCAACCATGTATTCAGTACATCAATCTAAGTAACCCTACGCAAAAATTGTCGCTGGGAAACGACTTTTATTTTTGGGAGAAAAATATTGTTTTACGGTAAAGCTTAATGAAACGCACAAAAACCATTGTGCTGATGGATGCAATGAATAGTAAACGGGAAATGAAGGTATTTCAAGTACATTTACAACCTTCAAAATTAGTATATAAAAAAAAAGTTGTGAAAAAGATGGAACTTTGACCTCCAATATCTCCGTAACTAGAAGGCATAGTCCAAAACAAAAAAATATCGCAATGACGTGGAAAATAAGTGCCTTTCGGCTTCGTTAAACCCTATTTACACCGTTTATAGTAACACCCTCATTTCGCCATTATGTTTAAGTACCATGTAATAGGGGGCGAGCCTATTGCCATCAACCAAGCATAAATCTAAATTACGCGGGCTGAGGAATTCCTCAGGGAAAACTCCAATAACACTTTGTTCGACCTGGAGATCGAACCCAAGACCTCATGATCAGCAGTTGCGCTTACCACCACTAGACCAATGAGGCAGTCAATATTATTAAAGTATGCAGTTAATTATATTTAGTTTTCTTCTTTTTGTGTGGTTAGTGACTAACCTGGTGTCAGAGTTTATGCCACCCATGGGCCTCTGACTTGGCTTCACATGCCGTCGAGATATATCTCTGATATGCCGCCGGTTTCCTCACGATGTTTTCCTTCGCCGTTTTTAAGCAAGTGATAATTATACAAAACGCACATGAATCCGAAAAGTCAGACGTGCGTGCCTTCGCTATCGCTGTTATAGGTATCTAATGTTATATTAAATAGAGTATAAACATATATCAGCCAACTATGTGGCTACAAGACAACAATTACTCTTTGGCATTTACTGTTTTAGTTATATACAAGGCTTCCCACTGCAGAAGTGAGAGGTACTCAGTTAACCAAATGTAGGTACAACACATTTATATTATAATACATTAAATGCATCAAGTTGTGAAATATTCACTTGTACAATTAAAATACAGTTGACTGTTGTTGCACGTCCATGACTATACATTTGTATGTATAGTCATGGACGTGAACGATGTTAAAGTCAAGCTCGGTATTTGGGATACAGCGGGACAGGAGCGATACAGAACATTGACATCAAGTTTTTTACAGAGAAGCTAACGGTGCTACGATTTACGATGTGTCAGAACCGAAGTCCCTAGCAAAACTGAATGAGTGGGTCAAGGAACTGCAAGTATACTCCACCAAGAAGAACATTGTTTGGTTGTTGGCAATAAGATTGAGATGTATATCATTTTGGGACCCAGTGCATAATATTAGCAAGCACATTGGGTCACCCACGTGACGGCGCAATAAGTATTCCTAAGGAGGGTTGATGTCAGGCAGGCGGCCGGTCATAAAACAATAAGCCAAAACTTCTAACAACATGGATTTATGAAGTACATGTTGTGCCGACCCCACCTTGTGTTGGATAAGGGCAGGAAGAAGAAGAATTACAATTCAAATGCACAAGAGCTGCCTAGCCTTTTCCCAACTATGTTGGGGTCAGCTTTCAGTCTAACCAGATGCGGCTGAATACCAGTTTATTACACGGAGCGACTGCCATCAGACCTCCGCAACCCAGTTACAAGGCTATGCCGATATCCTAATGTTATACCGGTCGTCAGACTTTCAGGCTTCTGACTACCCGTTACGACCGTCGAAGGTATTCGTATGACACCCAGGACCGAAGGTTTAACTTGCTCTCCGAGGCAAGGAGATGTCTCGATGTATAATGAATGGTCACCACAACCACACAATACATGGACTGACCGCAGCGAGTGCAGCTTAACCTTGCAAATCTTATGACCCGCGCGGTTGTCTATACTATCTAGTATACTAATCTATATCTATACTAATATTATAAAGAGGAAAGATTTGTATTTTTGTATGTAACGAATAAACTTAAAAACTAATAGACCGATTTCAAAAATTCTTTTGCCGTTCGAAAACTACATTATCACTGAGTAACATAGGCTACGGGTGGAGCCGTGAGGACACAGCCAGTTAATTATAAAACAAATTAACATAAAGGCGCTTATGAAACGTATAATTAAAGTGCTCTGCTCCAATTTGTCATATCCTGTGGAGTGAGTCAGTATTGCTTATAAGAATTTTAATTATAATAATTAAGTAATTTATATCTGCTTGATAAATCTCAACTCTCGGAATTACGGACAATGCACAGCTTAAACCGATGGGTATAGAAGAATGAAACTTTGCTCACGCCCTTCTCATGTGACGTAGGTCGACACTAAGAAATAATTCTTGAAAATTCACCCTCTAAAGGGGTTAAATAGGGGGTGAAAGTTTGTATGGAATTTCTTCATTTTTTAAATTAAAACATGATAATTTGTGTTTAGGCTTCTGTTTATAACGTACTAGCGACCCGCCCCGGCTTCGCACGGGTGCAATGTAGATACTATGAGGGGCATATAAACCTTCCTCTTGAATCACTCTATCTATTAAAAAAACCGCATCAAAATCCGTTGCGTAGTTCTAAGCATACATAGGGACAGACAGCGGGAGTGACTTTGTTTTATACTATGTAAAAAAGTGAGCACTAAGAAAGGAGCATACAAATTCATCACCTAAGGGAATTAAATAGGGGATGAAAATTTGTATGGAAGTTTGTCATTTCTGAAGTTAGAAATATGAACATTGGTGTTTAGTCTTCCGTTTATAACGTAGGAGAGCACTAAGAAAGGAATTTAAAATTCATCCCCTAAGGGGGTTTAACAGGGAACACGGCTAGTGCGTAAAATAAATTTTAAATTTCGCGTTCGTACACTCTGTGAAAATACAATCCGAACAGGCCGCAGTACTATTAAATTTATTTCAAGGATTAAATCCAGATCCACCAATCTCATTTCGCCGAATTTTGGTAGCCTAACAACAGAAATTGTTATTTGATGAAAATTACGGGTCAAAATGGTTACTGACCTGAATGGAATTGACAAATAAATTGGCGATAATTTTAGTTCAATTAATTTTAGTTTCTGACAACGGCAGCGATGTGGAAGTAATTCATTGTTGTTGGTGCTAATGCGTTGGATTATACGCTTA
This sequence comes from Amphipyra berbera, assembly GCA_910594945.2. Classification (NCBI taxonomy): domain Eukaryota; kingdom Metazoa; phylum Arthropoda; class Insecta; order Lepidoptera; family Noctuidae; genus Amphipyra; species Amphipyra berbera. The sequence continues at coordinate 13,198,235 of OU343145.1, forward strand.
TTAGTTAACCAATGAGTTCTAAAATAATTACAGTGTACCTATCTATACTAATATATTTCCACCTTAAGTGCCTCCGTGATATCCTAAACATCAAATGGTCCGACCGTGTTAGGAACACGGATGTCCAGCGAAGGGCTAATGTCTGCGGAATTGAGGTTTACCTGATGCGTCGTCAGCTGCGCTGGTCTGGACATGTTGTGAGGATGCCTGATGAGAGGATAGCTAAGCGCATCCTCTTTTCTGAACTCAAGGATGGCAAGCGGAAACAAGGCGGCCAGTTCCTTAGGTACAAAGACGTTCAGAAAAGGCATATGAAGAGATGCAATATAGATCCGTCTCGGTGGGAGGAATTAGCGAAAAACAGACCTGTTTGGAGGCGTTTGGTAAAGGAAAATGTTTATGACTTTGCGGACCAGCGGAGGAGAGATCTCGACGGCAGGCGAGATCAGCTCAGGAGTAAACCACCCTCCAACATACAATATAATTACCACAATGGCATTCTAACGTGTCCGCACTGTGCGCGTACCTTTTCAGCTAAGATAGGTTATATTAGCCACATCAGAGCACACGCCCGTCACCTATAAATTGTCGGAAAGGAAGAAAACTAAAACAGTCACCGTAGCCGAAATCGGCATGGGATTATATATATATATAATATTATAAAGCTGAAGAGTTTGTTTCTTTGTTTGAACGCGCTAATATCAGGAACTACTACTTGGAATTGAAAAAATATTTTTGTGTTAGATAGTCCATTTATCGAGGAAGGTTATAGGCTATATAACATCACGCTACGATCAATAGGAGCGGAGCATAAATGAAAAATGTTGCAAAAACGGGAAAAATGTCCACACGTGCGAAGCCGGGACGGGCCGCTAGTTATGAATACTTTTCAAATAATTGGAGGCCTATTTTGATGCTTTAAGCTGTATAAGCTTCTGGTTTCGGTTGCATAACATAACATTACGCCTGTATTTCCCGAAGGATTGGAGAGAGGTGTATAGTAACACCCTCATTTCGCCGTTATGTTTAAATCCCATGTAATAGGGAGCGAGCCTATCAACCCTACCTAGCCATCAACTGGGCACAAATCCAAAGTCCGGGCTAATACTGAGGAATTCCACACGTAATACAATTTACCCGACCTGTGGATCGAAACCAGGACGTCACGATCAGCAGTCGCGCTTACCACCACTAGACCAACGAGGCAGCTCTAATCTTTACATAGTATAAAACAAAGTCGCTCCCGCTGACTGTACGCTTAGACCTTTTAAACTACGCAACGGATTTTAATGCAGTTTTCAGCAATAGATAGAAGGATTCAAGAGGAAGGTTTATATGCCCCACATTAGTATCTACATTGCACCCGTGCGAAGCTAGGGCGGGTCGGTAATAAATAATATTACTTTAATATAATTTACATTTGTTGATAAGTTTATTCAACAATAGGTACTTACCGATAATTAAAGCAGTTTTCCCGCATTAAATACAACAGATTATATTGAATACAATGCATCGTGTATTGCATACCAATTGTAATTCAATTAATCACATCAGATATTAATGGTTCCGACACAATTTAATTGAATTTATGTATTGTTAAATTGGTGACAATTCGCGGTTTGGATGTCAGTGGCTGTATCATCCATTTAACACATTCGCTGCAAATTCCGCATAAAACAATAGATTTTTAATTGGTTTATGCGGAGTTGGCAGCGAACCGGTTAAAACCGTTTAAAACCCGGTTCCTATACCCAAAACGAATCGTTTTACTTACATAGCATAGGTGCTTACTTAGATAGCATTTTTTATTGACATATCTTGCATATATAAATAGACATAACATCACGCCTGTATTCCCCTTAGGGTTGGGCAGAGGTGTTTTAGTAACACCCTCATTTCTCCGTTATGTTCAAGTCCCATGTAATAGGGGGCGAGCCTATTGCCATTTACCGGGCACAAATCCAGACGTCGGTCTGCTACTGAGACATTCCTGATGGCAAAATCCGATACCACTTTGCTCGAACTTGGGATCGAACGCGGGATCTCACGATCAGCAGTCGCGCTTGCGACCACTAGACCAAGAAGGAAGTCTAAAGTTTGGTAGGTCTTTTACCCAGTTAATCCTGTATTGTGTCAATTTGAGATATAAAGAGCCCGTTCCGTTCACTTGTTTTGGCTTCCTCCAAGCCTCGAACCTCGAGCCTTGCTGTCACTCGTCAGTGAAATAAATATTCATATTTTTATTTTATTTAGACGACACGTTCGGTGTACTGGCTGAGCGATTGGCTTCTGCGCTGCGGGTCGTGGGTTCGATTCCCGCACGGAACAAATAATTGTATGGCTTACAGATAGTTGTTCCGGGTCTGGATGTTTGTGCATGTGAAAATTCGTGTCTGTAGACGCACCCACGATACAAGAGAAATTCTAGTGTGGGGCAAGGTTAAAAAAAAAGATTCTATGACAATCGTTTTTTTACTGGTGGGTCGCCATTGTTGGTCCTGACTTACAGGAGTTGCAGTGGTTGAGAAAGAAAAGAGAGTGTATCACAATAAAAAAAAAGTTTGCAGAAGCCTGAAAATTCAAAAAAATGGTCTAACCTAAAAATTAACTCCAGAAATTGGGTTCCACAGATATTCCGCCACATCTGATCAAATCTGATAAACCGAAATCATTAACTTACATGTTCAATAAACTCAGGGTTAGCAGTGTATCCGTAGCCGATGAAGATCATTGAATGTAGACCGAGGATCATCACCATTGTGTAGAATCTGAAACAAAATAATAGTAAAAAAACTTTCTGCCTTTGCTTTTATCGTTTTTACTCTGTATATAATTCTTCCTCTCCCGTGGTAAAAAAGAACCTCTCCTATTTGTTAGAATAACTGCACAACACCTAGTTTATCGCTTTACAGCAATAGGCACCTCTGACTTTTCGGATTCTTGTGCGTATTGTATAATTATCACTTGCTTAAAAACAGTGAAGGAAAACATCGTGAGGAAACCGGCATGCTTGAGAGATATTTCTCGACGGCATGTGAAGCCATGTCAGAGGCTCATGGGCAGCATAAACTCTGATACCAGGTTAATCACTAACCACACGAAAAGAAAAATAAGTAATAGGGTATGTGACTATATTTTTTTTATTAAAAATGTCGAAGTTGTTACAAAAACGATTACCAGCCAGTGAAAAAACCAATGTAATATTTAATAAAATGCCCAAGTTATAAACGATTGAAAACTGTTCACTAGACAAAGACAACACTACTACCACAATGACGTCATACGTTAAAAACTTCATAGTTACTTGACATTACTCCGTACAATATCCGTTTCGCGTGACAAGGACAGAAAATGGCCCCTCCACAAACTTCGCAAGCGTGTAGCTCCTCTATTTTTTCATCGATTTTATTTATTTTTTCACATATCGCGTTCGTTACTTTCTTTAAAATAATGTGAGAATCGAAACTTTAGAGTGAATAAAAGAGGTGAATGCATAGGAGAAACAGGGATGGAAGTAGACATGAGATGGAGGTGGATATATTTTAAACTAGCTGTGTCCTCACGGCTCCGCCCGTGGCCTATGTTACTCAATGATAATGTAGCTTTCTAACGGCAAAATATTTTTTGAAATCGGTCCAGTAGTTTTTAAGTTTATTCGTTACATACAAAAATACAACTCTTTCCACTTTATAATATTAGTATAGATAAAGAAAGACGATGTTCTTCTTGTTGGTTTTTTTAAAAATAAAATAAATGTTGTTATTTTGTAATGATGATTATTGCTTTTTATTCACTCAGACCCTTCCCATAATAATATTAAATTGTCGTACATTTTTAATAGTACCCAGTCAAACACCCTTTTGCACTCAGTCCAAAAAAAAACCCAGTAAGTGCTGGTATACACACACAGAGTACCTATTTAAGTAATATTCTCGCATGGCAAACCACGTAGAACGTTGAGTATGATCTGGTATCGAGGATGCATCGAATAACGACGGCTAACCGCAATCACTGCAGCGCAATTATCTCGATTTTAATCGCGAGGGAAATATTTATATTCGTGACTATGTTTTGCACGTTTTTAATCATGGATGAGACTGGTTTGGAATCGATTAAGTTGGTGTATAGTAGAGGCCTAATATTCAGCAGTTGGTAAATATTGGATAGATATAAAGTGCGACTGTTTTAACGAGTGATATAATCGAGAACATTATGATTAACGCGTACATTTAAGTAACGATAAAATAAAAAATAAAGCATAAACAACATCACGGCTTGTATTCCCCGAAGGGTTCGGCAGAGGTGTTTTTAGTACACCGTCTTTTCGCCAGTTATGTTTTAGTCCCATGTAATAGATGGCGACACTATTGCTGGGCTGCTACTGAGAAATTTCTAAAGGAAAAACCCAATAACACTGCTCGACTTGGAGATCGAACCCAGGACCCCATGCTCAGCAGTCGCGCTTGCACCCACTAGACCAACAAGGCAGTCTAGTCAAGGCATAAAAAAACTTCAGAAAATATTGGAATAAGAAGATCTCGATGGTATGTATAGTCCAACAACCCGCACCTGACCAGCGTGGTAGACCAAGTCCTATGCCCCTTTCATTCTGAGAAGAGGCCCGTGCCCAGCAGTGGGACAGTAATGGGTTAATTATGATGATAAATTCTTACCTCAAAGCCTGGAAGCATTTGAATAGTCCACCTTCAGCGCTGCCACCATGTTTCAAAGCTTTCCAGTTCTTCTGAACGCAGAAAGCCAGCATGAATCTATTAGCTGGAACAAATTGATTTCTAAGTACCTTATGATTTGAAGTTGAAGTTTGTCACTGACTGACTCTCCAAGAGATTATAACGAGAGATCTTTGGAGGATAATGTACCAGATCGTAATGGTAGGCTTTCTTTTATAAAGGCAAGTGGAAAGAAAGCAAATGGCCATTTTGATCAAGGGGACAAATCTATTAACAAAATTGCTGTCAAATCGTAACCAAACCAAATCAATCATTTTGACAATTTACAATTGGTCTGCAGATACTACACAGAAATTGTACCGTCGTATTAATTAAAAAATAGGGCCCGCATGCCAAAGTGCTAAGAGGCATAATAAAGTGGAATGTATATTATAGGATTTGCATTAAAATAAATAAAACTTAAAAGTAAAATGATGAAGTTGAACGAACGAGAAAAAAATTGCTTGCTCAATCGAAGAAATTATAGACATACCTTCTCCTTTCTCCATAGGCCTTAAGAAGTAATAAGCTGAACATCCCAAGTTAACCAGCAGTAGTGACAAAAGTAGGACTCCGATGACGTAGTCCAGGACATCAGGTGGTATGTAGTCACCTTGAGTCTTGCAATACCGCACTGATAGGGAGTCCACCTGGCACAAATAATTTGGATTACTAAACTGCGCCATGAAGAAACTTCTTTATTATGAGTAATAGTTTTACGAGTCGTAATATTAACTGATAACGATCGGTAAAATATAGAAACTAGTTATAGAACAATGCAATTTAGGTTAGATACTGTTTATCTTAACAACTGAGCAGATCCCACCCAAACACGTACATGAAACAATTAACAAACTTCTGCAACGGTAATTCCTCATTAACTAACCTGCAGACCATATCCCTGGTGGATGGTAGCATTGAGACAGTCTTTCAAGGCATCTGCAGTAGATTCTCCAGCATCTGCATGACTGGTGTTCATGCCACAGTGCTCCGAACCACATACTCCTCGATGCAGCTTCGAGTGCTGGTAGTTCTTGTAGGATAGCGTGGAGAAGTTCTGAACAGAGAAATAGGTTAATTTGGATTATTATTTTTTGGACTGGATATCAGGCTATCGCCTACCTATCGGTAGTAGTTGTCCTGCAGTCACCCTGTGATTACCAACCTACTTGCTAAGCATGGCGGTTACCTATGTTAGAACATCTCATACATAACATCACGCCTTGTATTCCCCGAATGGTTCGACAGAGGTGTTTTAGTACACCCTCGTTTTGCCAGTTATGTTTAAGTCCCATGAATAGAGGGCGAGCCTATTGCCACTAACCGGGCACAAATCTAGACTCCAGGCTGCTACTGAGAAATGTCTAATGGAAAAAACCCAATAACAGTTTGCTCGACCTGGGTATCGAACCCAGGACCCCATACTCAGCAGTCGCGACCACTAGACCAACAAGGCAGTCTCTCTGTTCTTTGTATCAATTCATGGTGTAGCAGGAGATGTCTTAGAACTGGTGTGTGCCGGCTAGTATTAATTCTTTCTCTTAGAGAAGATTTATTTTCAACAAACTGTTCTCCCGCGGCTGTGCACAGGTAAATCATTTGAATACAGCGCCACCTATCGGATCCCAGTGTAGCTACGAACCATTGTCTTGACAAAACAAATATATGTTGTAGGTAAATATGACCTCAATTGGTAAAGCCGTTCTCAAGTTATGGCGTGACCAAGGGAAACAGGGATTCATTTTTATGTGCATACTAGCTGCCCGGACAGACTACGTTCTGTCAAAAGTTATTGGCCTGTAGTGGGAAAAGAATATTTTCCACGCAATTTTTGTTTTTTCTCTCCATAAGAACCTTCCTTGTGCCTTAAGGAATATATTAAAAAAAATAGTCGAATTGGTCGAGTCGTTCTCAAGTTTTGCGCTTAGCAACACATTTGGCGATTCATTTTAATTTATATAGATATATTATGTATAGATAACTTTCCCACCCAAGATATTGACAGAAATATCGAACTAACGTCATATTGCAATTATCTTTCAGTTGAACATGACCTTCGTTTTTCAATTTCAAGTGCAGAGAAGTCCAAAGTTGATGTCACTTCAAAAATCTTAACAGTATGAAAAATTACAAGCACTGATACAATATTTGATACACTACTTATTGCTTCTTAACTTGAAGTGGTGACAAAAAGATCTCGTGTGTTTAGTGACGTTGCATTTTAAGTTGGCTCAGAATTCTGGTGACCAAATAAATCGAGCGAAGAGGTAAATATGAACATGAAAATACTGTGTCAAGGTAATGTTAACTAAAGTCTAGTACGCAATTGAATAAACAAATTAAGTGCCTACGTGGTGTGGTGTTTGAAAGTTTGAGGTCTTTTAAGGTAACAGTCACTTTTGCTCAACTGATTTTTATCTTATAGAAGCCCTTGGTCGCATTCTGCAACATTTTGAAAACGATATAGCAGGTAGCTTATTCTTCGTCGAGAATTTCAAAGCATTCCGACTGCACCTGCGTTCACAGGCTGCACGGCATGGCAAAGGATTTCTTTAAGCTCAAATAATTTTAAACCTTGTGTTAATATCATTAGCACTCATATTTGCTTCGCCGTGGCTACCGAATATCAATACGATATTTTATAAAATTTATTTTTCGAGTATTTATTAAATTTTTAGATTGTGTTAGTATAAATCGCCGTTTATTTCTATTGTAAACGGTGTTGAATACGAAGTACGAGAAGTTTCAAGTTTTTACAGAGACGCTCACGGTGCTATATTAGTTTACGATGTGTCAGAACTAAAGTTCCTAGCAAAACTGAATGAGTGGGTCGGGCAACTTCAAGTATACTCCACCAAGAAGAACATTGTCTACTTAGTAGTCGGGAATAAAATTGACAAGCATATAATTTTGGGACCCAGTGGATAATATCAGCAAGCACATTGGGTCATACGCGCGACGGCGCAACGAGTATTCCCTAGGAGGGTTGCTGTCAGGCAGGCGGCCGGCCATAAAACAATAAGCCAAAACCTCTAACAACATGGATTTATGAAATACATGTTGTGCCGACCCCACCTAGTGTGGAATAGGGGCAGGAAGAAGAAGAAGATTTGCTTAGCATACCGCGGGATGCTTCGTCGTGCAGCGGGATGCCGAAGCATCTTACGGTACGGTAAATACGAGTCCTAAAGGGTTAAAATTATTTGAGCTTAAAAAAATCTTTGCCATGTTGTGCCGCCAGTGGGCGCAGGCCATTATTTGGCGAGCTTGGACAAATTATGTCAAGATTTCTACATGTATGTACAGAAAATTTGTATATGCTGCCTAGCAAATGCTGTGTTGGTGAACATCTCGGCGTGGGCACGCTCAACAATATTTTTCAAACTCAATAAATTTTCAGTTGAATGATATTCATCGTGTGTTGAGTAAATACGATTTTTTTCTTCTTTCTTTCTATGTACCACAAATAGCCCTTTATTCTGTCTTTCAAACCAGTCTTTTCCATCTAACGGTTGTTCGGTAGCGATCGTTTTTAGCGATAAGACTAGCCTTTGTAATGTTTCTCACCACGATGAATTTTGTCATTTTGTTTGCATTAATGAGTGTTTAATAAATAATATTGTATCCTATTCTATTTGTCGCTTTTATAATTAACTAGCTGCCCGAACAGACTTCGTTCTGTCAAAAGTTATTGGCCTGTAGTGGGAAAAGAAAAGTGTTGTTTTTACTATTTTCCACGCAATTGTTATGTTTTTTCTCTCCATAAGAACCTTCCTTGTGCCTTAAGCAATATATTTAAAAAGAAATAGCCGAATTGATCGAGCCGTTCTCAAGTTTTGCGCTTAGCAACACATTTGGCGATTCATTTTTATTTATATAGATAGATTAATGAGAATAATTGGCTTTCAATTCTTCCTTTAACAACCGTGTTTCTAGCAAATAAACGTTTTTGTTTCTTAATTTCATAATTATGTTTACATTAGTTAAACCTAGAAATGAATATTGGACCTCATACCGGTTTGGATTGAATTGAAATTGAATCAATTCTTCCAAAGGCAAATCAAATCAAATTAATTTACTTGCGCCTTTGACGAATCAATCCATGAATGCTATGAAGGTGTCAAATTAAATTCTGTACTGTATACTATGCTCGTATACGTTCAGAAACGCCGGTAGAAGACGTCCTAGAAGGACATACATCGATGTTATTGGTGATGTTCTTCACAAAGGATAGGTGCGTAGTACTCTCAACCGGCGTGTGTGTATGACAAGATGTATGAATGTGGATGAAGCGAAAGGAGTATACATAAGGATCGTGGCATGTGGCGTTCAATAGTTTCTGCCTACCCCCATGGGAAAAAAGCGTGAGTTTATGTATGTATACGTTCGAAACTGCCCATAGTCAGTGAAGTTAATCTAGAAAGTGCCACCTTTGAAGTTCCACTTTATTCATGGATCAGAAGAGAGAAGAAAAGAGAAAGAGAGAGAGAAATCTGATTCAGAAAACCTTACCTTTATAAACTGATACAGCGGCGTATCGTCTTCCAAGAGTACCAGGTCTACGATGCAGTAGACGGCGTCAGGTTTCTTTAGACAGAGATCGAAGTCGTCCAGTTCTGACAGCGCTGGCATTGAGTGATAGTCGAATATCGATTCTGGTGGTTCATCTGTTGGAAGAAAATAAATGTGTGAGGTCTTCGTATTGATGTTTTGAATACAAATTTAATCTATACTAATATTATAAAGCTGAAGAGTTAGTTTGTTTGAACGCGCTAATCTCAGGAACTACTGGTTGGAATTGAAAAAATATTTTTGTGTCGGATAATCCATTTATCAAGGAAGGTTATAGGTTATATAACATCACGCTACGACCAAAAAGAGAGGAGCATAAATGAAAACTGTTGCCAAAACGGGGAAAATGTCCACCCGTGCGAAGCCGGGACGGGCCGCTAGTTTGTTGATAAATAGGCTAATCTCCTCTGATGGAAAGTGGTGACCTACCCATCAAAGGTTTTGGTGTGTTGGTGACAGCTAGTTCACACAGAAACTGTTTACAGGATCCGTTTTAGCGGGTCCGTTTTTATTTTGGTGATAGCGCCTGTAGTTGTATGAGCGAGTTCACATACACGACAGTATTCCGAATCCAGTAAAAAATACTGGATCCGTTATTTTTATCGTACCCTGTCTGCCAGATGCGACGTAGCTGCCATTTGTATAACTGATCCGTTGGTACAGATGTGAACAACACATCCAGCACCGACGGATCTGTTAAAACGGATCCGCTGTGTGAACGGGCGGTGAGGAGTTGCTGAAGTGTTGCCAACCTTTCGTTCTGCCTAGCCTTTTCCCAACTATTTTGGGGTCAGCTTCCAGTCTATAAGGTTAATTTATCCCTGGCAGTTCTAATCTAAAAATTACACATATACTCCAGCCATTGGTTTCAAGTATCTATGCTATACTTATATTTTATTTCAATGGATCCAATCGTTCTAAAAGTATTTCTCAGTTTCATAAACTTAAAATATCGGCACTATTAGAAATCTTTATAGAAGCAGTTTCTGATATTTCTGAGAAATGTTTTCAATTTATCTGAACGAGAGCTATTCAGAACGTATCGATACTTCTCTATATGGTACTGCGATGCTTAGAAGTTATTCAACGATGTTCAGTTGGATTTTTGTATAAGTTATGGTTTATGGTACCTCGTTGGTCTAGTGGTGGCAAGTGCGACTGCTGATCGTAAGGTCCTGGGTTCGGTTCCCAAGTCAGGCAAAATATTATTGGGTTTTTCCGCGTGGAATTCCTCGAGTCTATATTTGTGCCCGGTTGATGACAATAATCTCGCCCCCTATCACATGGGACTTAAACATAACGGCAAAATGAGGGTGTTACTACACATCTCTGCCAATCTCTTCGGGGAATACAGGCGTGATGTTATGTTATGGTTTATAATTGTTTTTATTGCCTCCCAATACTGTCCCACGGCTGGGTTCGGGCCCCTTCTCAGAATGAGAAGGGTTAAGGATTTGTCCTTTTATATCTTTTCTACTTGGATTCGTGTGCTCCATCTTATCTTAGACCCTGTCTGCGGTTATCATCAGTATCTCTAATACGAATTCGCAAATTATGATAATGGTGGTTTCTATGAACTCATTAAACTAAATCATTTATTTGTCTCTGTTTCTTGCGGGTGTGTGAGAGAGATAGAGTTTAGCGAGCTCAAGAAAACTATTACATAACATCACGCATGTATTCTCCGAAGGGTAGGGCAGAGATGTATAGGAACATCCTCATTTCGCCGTTTAGGTTCCATGTAATAGGGGACGGGCCTATTGCCATCAACAGGGCAGAAATCCAAACTCCGGGCTGCTACTGAAGAATTCCACACGGAAAAACCCAATAACACTTTGCCCGATACGGGGATCCAACCCAGGACCTCACGATCAGCAGTCATGCTTACCACCACTAGACCAACGATGCAAAAAACTATTATCGTTTCCATAATTTGCGAACTTGTACTAGGGGTGTGACTGGGGTCAAAGAATTTAAAAAAAGATAAAATATTAAAAATAAAATAGTTTTACATTAGAATTAAAATAGTATTACGTGATTTGTTGTTACTAAAGTCAGTGAACATTATATTTATCATAATAAGTAGGTATAAGTCGAACATGACAAATTGTTAACACAAACAAATTTGTTTAAACAAATGTAAAGAACAGAATTATGACGTCATAACACTATAATTTTAACCAGAGGCTATTTTAGTTACGAAATATTTTTTTCTTGTAAATATTGTAAAATAATATGTAGGTACACAAGGATTGTAAATATTATGGTTTTGAAATATAAGTACTTACTTACACGCCTAAATACTTTACACCTTGACCGATTGAAGATGTAATAATACCTGTCGTAATTTCTAAAAGAAAATTTCATTCAAAGATGATGTAGTAACTAAAATTTAAAGGAGTATGCTTTGGTGGTTTGGTCATGTTGAGAGAATGAGTGAACGGCGATTAACAAAAGGAATTTGTAAGGCAAATGTCAGTGGAAACGGTAGAGGATGTCCAACGACATACATCGATGTTATTGATGCTATTCTTCACAAAGGCAACACGGCTTTTAACGACACGTTTGGTGCAGTGGTTGAGTGATTGGCTTCTGCGCTGCGGGTTGTGGGTTCGATTCCCACCCGGAACAAGTATTTGTTTGGCCTACAAATAGATGTTCCGGGTCTAGGTGTTTGTGCATGTGAAGATTTGTGTCTGTAAACGTACTACGACCCAGGAGAAATCCTAGTGTGGAACAACGTTTTTTAAAAAAAGAAGGACAGCTGCGTAGTACTCTCAACCGGTGTGTATGTGTGACAAGATGTATGAATGTGGATGAAGCAAAAGGAGTATGTAAGGATCGTAGCATACGGAGTTCTATGGTTTCTGCCTACCCCCATGGGAAAAAGGCGTAAGTTTATGTATGTAACTCAATCTTTGCCTAACTTTGTAAGAAAGTAAGTCGCTTACTCCACTACTAAACTATGTACATAAACCTCTTAGCGTAATCAGCCCATTACTGTCCCACTGCTGGGCCTCTTGTCAGAATGAGAAAGGTTTAGGCCTTAGCCCACCACACTGGCCTGGTGCGGGCTGGCGGACTACACACACCATCGAAATCTCTATAGAGCCCTCTCAGGTGCACAGGTTTCCTCACGATGATTTTCCTTCACCGTTAACGCAAGTGATAATCAAATTTCTGATTCTGAGAAGAGGCCCGGCATTATTGCCAAACAGTGGTACAATAATGGACTGATTATATTATGAAGTACCTTCGGAAGAAGACATTGCAAATGTGCAACCGTGGCCAAAAGCAGAAAAAAAAATTGCCTTTTTTTTAAAAGACAATTATTCGTTTTTGAACGAGGGGCTCATGTCTCATTACCAACCGGGTTTGCGAAGTTAAGCTACGCTTGCCGTGGTCAGTCTGTGGATGGGTAACTGTTTGTTATACATTGAGATCCCTCCATGCCTCGGAGAGCACGTTGAACAATCGGTCCCGGGTGTCATACGAATAGCTATAACAGTCATTACGGGAAGTCAGAAGCCCGAAAGTCTGACCACCGTTCCAACCTTAGGATTTCGGCATTGGAGTTCTGATGGTAGTCGCTCCGTGTGAAATACTGGTATTCAGCCGCATCTGGTTAGATTGGGAGCTGAACCCAACATAGTTGGGAAAAAAGTAGGCAGAAGAAATAATAAGATTCTTAAAAATATTGATGTTTCAACAAAATCTAATTTTCTAACCATATAATGAAATACATACAGTTTAGTGTTGACAAAATTATATTAGCAAAACTTGAAAGGTATTCAACTGTACTATTTGAAACAAGTTTCATCTCAAGTGGCAAGAGATTGCGTTAGTTGGGCCATTTCTAGAATTTCTCAGCACAAACAGGTGTTTTCGTAACGAGCGTCTAGTTTACAGGTACAGAGGTATACTTCTATATACAGGTACACAGGTATACTTGTGAACTGCACAGTTGGCTGCATTAGTACACATGTTTGCGAGACTAGCTTTTTGGTTATGTGTGTTGAAATTATTGGAAATGGTGTTATGTGTGAACAAATATTTTTTCTTTTTATTAATGACTAGCTGTGTCCTCACGGCTCCGCCCGTAGTCTATGTTACTCAGTGATAATGTAGCTTTCTAACGGAAAAAGTATTTTTGAAATCGGTCCAGTAGTTTTTAAGTTTATTCGTTACATACAAAAATACAAATATACAAATCTTTCCTCTTTATAATAGGGGAATTATAAAACGATCAAATAAAAAAAAACTTAGCGACTGATGATGAGATAGGTACTGTTTTAATAACTTGAGCGGTATAAATTTGAGTAAGCGAAAATATAACTAAACTAACGACAAATATTGATTAATAATAAAATTCAGAACGAGCTTACAAAGAGTGGGTTGTGATTAATCCATTTCAGATATTAAAATTCTAGCCGTGCGACTAAATTACTAAGTGAGCGACTAGAAATACAGAGAGCAACTTCAATATTAAGATAAAGACGTTCGATTTTTCCAGTTAAGGTTTTACATAACGTACTTTTTACAGCAAACAATCTTTAGACAATAAATAGTTTGTCAAATTCGTAACACCTAAGTTAGGTTAGGTTAGAACTGCGATCACGCAACGCCAGATTACTTCTTTTGCAAAGGCAAATTTTGAAAAAAATGCGGGACGTAACGTTGACACTCAAGCAAGTATTAGGTCGCTCAAATATTATGAAGCTTCTCATTTTGTATTTTAAGTAACTCAAATTAGTGTTTGTAAGTTGCTGTTCTGTTGATTTCTCGTCACTCGCAGTCAGTCGCTCACTTAGTAATACTATAACGTAAATTAATTATTTTTGTCACATAAAACTTTAATTTACAGTCACTCGTTTAAATACTACCCTTTATAATATTAGTATAGATATAGTATAGACTAGAGACCCGCCCGGTTTCACACGGGTGCAATGTAGATACTAATGTGGGGCATATAAACCTTCCTCTTGAATCACTCTATCTATTGCTGAAAACTGCATTAAAATCCGTTGCGTAGTTTAAAAGATCTAAGCGTACAGACAGCGGGAGAGACTTTGTTTTATACTATGTAAAGAATTGGGTCTGTTCTTGACCTTTATCTCGCCTGAAGGAAAGCAATAAAAGATATTTGGAACCAATTTGATACTTTGTTTTAAGTTCCAACGAAAGACGAGGGGTGTTATAAGTTTGAAGCTTATGTCTGTCTGTGGCGTCATAACACCGAAATGGATGTGCCGATTTCAATACGGTTTTCTTTGTTTGAATGCTAATTTAATCGAGGTGGTTATAAGCTATGTTTGATGGAAATCGGATCAGCTGTTTGGGCGCCTTTTTTTGTCGGGGGTTAAAATTTTAAATCATTTTTGATTTATTAGTTAAAGAATGAGCAGACATGGGCAACTGCCTCGTTGGTCTAGTAGTGGCAAGCGCGACTGCTGATCGTGAGGTCGAGATCCTGGGTTCGATCCCCAGATCGGGCAGTGTTACTGGGTTTTTCCGTGTGGTATTCCTCAGTTAGCAGTCTGGAGTTTCAATTTGTGCCTGGTTGATGGCAATATGCTCGCCCACTGTTACATCTATATATCTAATCTAATACCTTTAAACGAGCAATTCTTGTATATATAATTGATAATCTGAATCTCGGAAACGGCTCAAACGATTTTTATGAAATTTAGTATGCTGGGGGTTTCGGGAGCGATAAATTGATCTAGCTAGGTTTCATTTTTAGAAAACGTCGTTTTATCCGTGTTTTCAGGCAATGAAAAACTGCTACAATATCATTAGAATACGAAAGTAAATTTCGCCACCATCTTCAAGGTTATAATAGCTCAGGTGGGAAACCGGGCGGTCCCGTAATAAGGAGATTCCGGTTCGAGTCTGGATGATTATTTTTTCCCTTTTTTTATTCGATTTCCTTCTTTTTCCCTTTTTTTTCTTTCCAAAAAACAAGATTTACCAAAAAAAAAAAACCGAGCGAAGCTCGGTCATCCAGGTACTGGAACTTAAAAATAACGGCGAAATGAGGGCGTTACTATACACCTCTGCTCAACCCTTCGGGGAGTACATTGTGTTATGTTATGAATGGGTAGAAGAATTTTCAGCACAGCCAATGTATTTATACATGACTAGCGGCCCGTCCCGGCTTCGCACTGGTGGACATTTTCCCCGTTTTTGCAACATTTTTCATTTATGCTCCGCTCCTATTAGTCGTAGCGTGATGTTATATAGCCTATAACCTTCCTCGATAAATGGACTATCCAACACAAAAAGATTTTTTCAATGCCAACCAGTAGTTCATGAGATTAGCGCGTTCAAACAAACAAATAAACTCTTCAGCTGTATAATATTAGTATAGATTTATGCAAGAACTAGCTGTGCCTGCAACTTCGTATGCGTAGAAGTCGTAGAACAACATTACTTGCTTAACTGAAATTATTATTATGTAGGTATAGATTAGTTTGGTTTTGAAAAATCTTTGTTTGTTCCAAAAACTATGAAAAAATACATAAAAAAACGGAAACCTCACATAGCTTCGGGTGCTTTATGTTTTTACCAACGGTTTAGGCTGAGTAGATGTTTAGTTGTTAGATTAGAAAATTAGAATTTTTACTAAACAAAATATGTTGTATTTCTATCAGTAGTCGGGTCCATTATAATAAGGTTTCCCTGTGAACAATGTTAGCAGTAGAAACACCAGGGATGTGTGCATGTGGAGACCGCAGCGGGCGATGGCCATCAGGGTGATAAGGGGGTACCGTACGATCTCCTTCGAGGCGGCGAGTCTTTTGGCCGGATCCGTGCCCTGGGATCTGGAGGCGAGAGCCCTCGCGCTGAGATATCGTCAGCGCGAGGAGGTGCCTGAGCGGAGCGAGCTCCGCCAGATCCTGGTGGCTGACTGGAGGGAACGACTTGCGCAACCCAGCGTGGGGCACGCCGTGATAGCGGCGGTAAGACCCGTGATGGAGGAGTGGCTGGAGAGGCGTCACGGCGCCCTCAGCTTCCGGCTGACGCAGGTACTCTCGGGACACGGCTGTTTCGGGAAGTACCTGTGTCGTATAGGCCGGGAGCAGACGCCCAGTTGTCACCACTGCGACTGCCCCGAGGACACGGCGCTGCACACTTTGCAGGCGTGTCCAGCATGGGGGTCGCAGCGCCGCGAGCTAGTCGCGGCGATCGGCGGCGACCTCTCGCTTCCGGCCGTGGTTCTGTCCATGTTCGGGAGCGAGACTGCGTGGGAAGCCATCCCCTCCTTTTGCGAGGGGGTGATGGCGACCAAGGAGGTAGCGGAGAGGGAGAGGGAGGCCGCTTCTTCTCTCCCTTCTCGCGCTAGACGCACCGGGCGCCGGAGGGCGCGTGACGATCTCCAGCCACCCTAGTGAGTGGCCTGCGGGCGGCGGGTTGGGGAACCCGTCGCCCGACCAGTAACGGGCCCAGGGAGGATGGCGCGTCGTGTCCTGCGCGCGCCTCTCGGAAGGATGTGGGGCAGGGGAGCAATTGCCCCACCACAGGAGAGGTCCACCAGAAGAAGCTGGTGGACCGAGACCTGCCGGGGTCGCGGTGCATGCAATAGCGAATCCCGTGACTCCGGCCTTAAGTCAGAAGGAGGGACACCGTGGTGGTTTTAGCCAGTAAGAGTCTGGCACACCCCCCCGTCTTCCCCAGACGGGGGATAGTCCACGAGGATTTCCCAACGATAAAAAAAAAAAAAAAGGGATGTGTGCATGTGGCTGGAGAGGCATCATGGCGCCCTCAGCTTCCAGCTGACGCAGGTACTCTCGGGACATGGCTGTTTCGGGAAGTATCTGTGTTGTATAGGCCGGGAGCAGACACTCGGGTGTCACCACTGTGTGGACTGTCAGGAGGACACGGCGCAGCACACGTTGCAAGTGTGCGCTGCGTGGACAGCGCAGCGCCGTGACCTGGTTGCGGCAGTGGGTGAGACCTCTCGCTTCCGGCTGTGGTTCTGTCCATGGTGGGGAGCGAGAGTGCATGGGAGTCCGTCGCTTCCTTTTGCGAGGAGGTGATGGTCACCAAGGAGGTAGCGGAGAAGGAGAGGGAGGCGTCTTCCTCCCTCCCTTCTCGCGCTAGACGCTCCGGGCGCGAGGGCGCGTGACGATCTCCGGCGACCCTAGTGAGTGGCCTGCGGGCGGCGGGCTAGGGACCCGTCACCCGACCGGTAACAGGCCCGGGAGGATGGCGCGCCGTGTTCCGCGCGCTCCTCTCAGAAGGAAGTGGGGCAAGGGACAAATTGCCCCACCGCTGGAGAAGTCCACCAGAAGAAGCTGGTGGGCCAAGACCTGCCGGGGTTGCGGTGCATGTAATAGCGAATCCCGTGATCCCGGCCTTAGGTTAGAAGGAGGTACACGTACACCGTTGGTTTTTAGCCGGTAAGAGTCCGGCAGACCCCCTCGCCTTTCCGAGCGACATCCATGAGGATTTACCAACGATATATAAAAAAGGGATTTGTGCATAAAGATAGCTCAGGTTGCTTAGGTACACGGGAGAGAGCCACATAGAGCTAATTGTGCGAGAAGCAGCTTCATGGCATAACATAAGCTAACCGGAAACTGTACCTACACGTTTAAAACTGAACGGAAAATAGATTAGGTACGTAATTTAGTATACACGCAACGCCATCTATTGAGCAATTATGCTACAACAAATGATGCTATTTTTTTTCTTAATGACTTTAAATTCTAATAACTTTAGATTGAGCGAACCGATTAGGATGAAACAGAAACTAAATGTTACTCCGAGATACGCACAATATTGTCTATAAAATTCAATCACACTGAGTCAAACAAACCGACAAACAGACACAAAGTCCAAAAATGATTGAAATGGTTTTTTTTTTCTTATCTTTTAACCATCCCCACTATTATTTTAAAAATATTTTCAATTTTCAAACACGGCAAGTCTACATATTTATGATAATATTAATAAAATATATGAGTATTTCAAATTAATCTATCGTATTGCCTTGCACAATTAACAATTTAGAATACACTCACTTATGAAATTGAGTGTATTTCTCTTCCACTGCCATTCAGATACCTAATAAATTCTAAATAACAATATCTTCAATTAATTTTTATTAAAGCTTAGTACCTTCTTCATGAGGATAGCATTTCAATAGACCTTCCGTAGACTGAGAATAGGTATCAATACAACAATTAATATTAGGTAATTTGTGGATTTATTCGTTGTAATATATTTCCTCACAACCTGATTTGATATTGATACACGTAACGCCATCTATTGAAATGAAATGGTATAAACGAATATTTATGCTAACTTCTTCTAGGGAACTTAAAATTCGCATATCTTTTAATTGCGAGAACCGATTGCGATGAAACAAAAACGACATGTTACATGGAGATAAGCACAATATTTGTTTATAAAAGTCAACAACATTGGATCAGTTGTTTTTACGTGATGCTTGCACAAACAAACAGATAAACATACAAACAGACAAAAATTCCAAAAATGTTAAAAATGGGTTCTATTGGTTATCGTTTAACACCCCAACCAAGTTTTTTTTAATATTTGCTATGTACAGACACGCCAAGTTTACAGATTTATTATACATATGTATAGATATATCAATTCCATACTTGAACCGAATTCTAACACACGCAAGGAAACGCACTTACTTCACTATTTATTTGCAATATCCTTTAATTATAATTAGTACTTGAATATCCGTTAATTATATACCTAGTGCGGACTTTCTTGAAGATGTATGTGATTTTGTACGCAATGTAATGGTTTCAATATGTTACCGATCGTAGCTGGTTAAAATAACGATTCGTACAGGCTAATGAAGACGCGAATTCTCTGTAGACATTTCGTGCTGACACGAAAGCGAAAGAACCTCTAACTTTAATTGTTTCTCTTTCCTGTTTAAAACTACGTAATGTCGATTTAAATCGATTAAATCAAGTAGGACACCCAACCCCATATAGGGGGAAAAATAGAAGGAAGAAGAAGATCAAAATAGTGCCAGAATAAGAATGTGCGTCGGCTGACATTTATTAGAGATTAGCATTTAGAAAAAAACTGAATGACATCCCACGGTCACTGGTTAAAACCAAATCAAATATATCGACACAATGCTAACGAAAATTTTATTCGTGGTTAGTCGGAAAGGGGGTACTAATCCGCAGGCCAATTAAAGTATCACTGATGAGTGTATATTAAAGCAATAGTTAAAATTTCAAAATTCGATAATAAAACTATGCAAAATGATTTTAAGTTTAGTTTTTTCAAAAATTCTTCATCTCTGCTTTAGTTAAAAATTCAGAAAATGAAGCTTCTAATTTATGACCCCAAATATGGCATAAATTGTCAACATGGCTGAGGATAAATAGATTTTAGCATATTTTTAATGAAATCTTTGAACACGAGACCCAACCCTATGTAGGGGGAAAAGTAGAAGAAAAAAGACGATCAAAATAGCACCAGAAAACGGATGTTAAATACATGCATTAAAGTCTGGCATCAAGCAGTTGACTGTGTTCCGTCGTATGTATGTGAGAGCCAGAAGAGTATAGGGGAATCCCTCTATATCTCTGTTCCTTGGATTCATGTGCCCCATCTTAGACCCTATCTGTGCGACCATCAGGTGAGACTAGGACCAAGCGCGACCGAATCATGAATTTAAAAAAATAACTGACAGTCGACTAAAATAGATCAAGCACGAGACCCATCCCCATTGGTGGGAAGATCATAGAAAGAGGTAGATCCAAATAGCGCCAGAAAACGGATGTATGTGGACTGACATTGATTAGAGATCGCCTTTAGAAAAAAACTGAATGACGACCCACGGTCACTGAATAAAACTAAATCAAATACATTGACGTCCATGTGATAGGTAGGTACTAATTAAAAATTCGCATACTGCTGCAAACAATTCTATTTGTACTATATTATGACAATCATAATTACCTAATAATGTTTTTAAACATCCTTTCTAACCCTTTTTATTAAAATAAATTCGTAGGATTAATAAAAGAAATCGTCAACTTATTACTCTTGTCATTAAATAAATTCACAGGTTTAATAAAGGAATCGTCAACTTATTACCCTTGTTATTTAAATAAATTCACAGGTTTAATAAAGGATTCGTCAACTTATTACTCTTGTCATTAAATAAATTCACAGGATTAATAAAGGAATCGTCAACTTATTATTCTTTTCATTAAATAAATTCACAGAATTAATAAAAAAATCGTCAACATAAAAGCTACTCGTGCTTTCAGCGCGTGAAACTCGCAAAAGTAAAAGAAAAGTTAGTTAGTTGCATGGTAAATTAAGTAGCCTTTGACAAGTTGCGCGACGTTTAAAATGATCACCTGCAGTATTTTTTAAGAATTTGTTTTATTGTGTCTCAATTATAAACTTCACAAAGAGTTTATTTATAAAAAGCTGCGAAAATTTATTTTATTTTAATTTTAAAATAAATTTCCTTTCCATTCATTATGTGACAGGATCTTCTCACCTCTTGACTTACGTTAACAATCACGCCAATTAAAAAACTGGTCACACATAAGTTGCAAAAATAGGCCTCAAAAATTCGCATTAAAAAAAATAAACAAACAAAAATGTAAAAAATTCAATGACGATTTTTTTTTTTTCAATACACTTTTTTTTAATTGTGTTGGGACATTTCTTACCTCTTTCCGTAACATTTTGTCCAAATGCACCAATAACACAGAACACAATGAACCACCACATCGTTCCTATGCACTTAGTATAACTGTCGCGATAAACGCGCGAATACCGCGCTCCTAATATTTTCGCAATCACTTGTAGGAAGGGGCATTAATGCGTCAAGTCCAGTGATTTGCGATATCGCTTAATATTCATAGTTTGTGTGTGTTTGTGTGATTAAAGGTGCGGCGAAGAAAATGTTTGATTATAAATACGGTACATTTAACCCTTACCGTATAAGGCAAGGATGTATTTCCAACCAACTTTTTTAGACAATGTCGCAAATGCCTAGTTGGTATATTTTTATACTGTCTTTGGACTGCCTTGTTGGTCTAGTGGTCGCAAGCGTGACTGCTGAGCATAGGGTCCTGAGTTCAATCCTCAGGTCGGGCATGTTATTTGGTTTTTCCGTGTGGATTTCCTCAGTAGCAGTCCGGAGCCCGGTTAATGGCAATAGGAGCGCCCTCTATTACATGGGACTTAAACATAACAGACGAAACGAGGTTGTTACTAAAACACCTCTGCCTAACCCTTCAGAGAATACAAGGCGTGATGTTATGTTATGTATATTTTTATTTTAAAACCTGGCAATTTTATTATTACTAAATTTATTAAAAAGAAAAAAAAAGTTTTTTTTCCTTTTTTTATTATGCATATTTATTATGCAAATTGTTTATTATTTTACTTTTCTAATAACCTTATACCCTATTAAGGGTAACAGTCTCCACGAGTGACAATACCTACTTAAGTACGTCCGCCGCACCCTGTGCAGTCAGCCCCGCTACCAACCTTGCTGACTGGGTAATCTTTTCACCACGGCATGAGCTATTCTCGTATAGCTAATGTCTTGGTTAATATCTTCGTATGATACTGAAAATTATCTCCTACTAGCGACCCGCCCCGGCTTCGCACAGGTGCAATGTAGATACGGGTTATTCTCAAAAAAGTGGCTCTGTAACCTGTCGGGCAGTTTTTAACGGAAATAGGTGATTTTTTAAATGCTATTTATTATATACTGCACAATATTGTACTTAAAGAGACTTTTCACACAGAGGCTGAGTAATATTCAGAAAACAGAAGCGATACATTTACAACAAAACAAAATTTTAATATCTGTTTCTCATTAACCTGCCATGTCCAAACACAACGAGTCACACTTTGAGGTAACATAAAAAACTTATATTTTATATATGCGTTTAATTCCACTAAAATATTAAGCCTGTATATTATGAAATTTAAGTTTATTCTAACGGTACATTCTGAATAATCATAATTTTCAAGCTATTCGTGTTCTTATTGTGTCCGGAGTGATTTTCTCCATAATCTGTAGTTGCACACTAACGTGGATAACACTAACACTATTACTTACTCAACATCCCACCCCCGCGCAAAATTACCAGGCAGTATCGGGCTGATCGCTGCCAAAGAAAGATGTGTTGAAGTTTACGCCGTTTTTTTAGAAATTACGTCAAAGTAGTACAATCTGAGTTTGTAACAGGTATGTTATCTATAATCTGACTTTAATATTTTCATTTGTAGTTATACTGCTTTGCGAATGTCAATGTTGACGTGTGTAATTTAGAGCCTACTTCTTGTTTTATAGGTATAAACTCCACAATCGTAACCGTTTTGTTGTTATCTGATCATAACCTTCGTTTTTTCATTAACCTGTCTCTCTTTCACCTGTTTGGAAAGCACAGGTTAATGAGAGTATTACCAGGTTAAAGAGACTTTGCCTGTTATTTTTTAATAAAATCCGTTTTATTACAAAAATCGAGTTACAATTTGGTGTAAATACTAAAAATATTTACTATGAAAATAAAAAGGTTAATTTAATCTGATAAAGTTTTTACCTGGGGCATTTTAAATTGTTTTATCAGATAATGGCTATTATTTATGCATTATAGTTATATTCTTAACTATTCGTTTATTTTTTTAAGGTAATATGCCAAAAAATAAGAAAAGAGAAGACATATTAGCTCGGAAGAGAGAGCTTGAAAAAAAAAGATATGAAAGAATAAAAAATAATCCAGAGCTTTATGCTAAATATAAAGAAAATAATAAAGCAAAATACCAAAAACGAAAAAATGACGGGAAAGTAGTATCTATAAATAGTTTGACAACAAGAGATCAGAAAATGTTAAGGAGGAAGTGGAGAGAAGATGCAAAAAAATCCTATCAACGCAAAAAGGAAAAAAACGCAATAATACAACGCTTTATAGAATGTAATAGTCCGCCTTCAAGCGATATTGAAAATAATATCAATATAAATAATATTGATGACGTGATTAGTGGCCAAAGAGAAGAACCATCAAGACCTGCACAGGGTGATTCTGAGTTCAGTAGGATTACTAGGTCCAACTCCAGGTCAAGAGAAGTTAGTCCTGCAACCTCGCAAGTTTCTTCAGTAAGTTCCGGGATCGTATCACCTAATGCGCAACGCTTAATTAGAAAGTTGCGCTATAAAAAAGATAAAGAAATAGCTTCCTTACGACTTAAATTACAATCAGTAATAAAAGTAAATGATGCCTATCGGAAAAAAAATTCAAGATTACAGCCACTGCAAGAAAAACGATGTTCATCAACACACTTTGAGAATGCCAATCTTGGCGACAATATTCACTTGCAAAACTCGGCTCTCCAACATTCAAGAGGTCCTATTCTCGTTCAACCTTGTACTAGTAATGAAATTTCTTTTGCCGAAAGTGTATTACGTTCTTATAAGAGTGTCAAATCATATAAAATGAA
Source organism: Amphipyra berbera (assembly GCA_910594945.2). NCBI lineage: Eukaryota > Metazoa > Arthropoda > Insecta > Lepidoptera > Noctuidae > Amphipyra > Amphipyra berbera. The sequence goes on from OU343145.1 coordinate 13,222,012, forward strand.
ACAAATGATTTCAAATAGTCTCAAACCTCATCTCGATACGTCGCTTCAAAACAGCAAATTAAAGGGAAGGTTTAAGAGTGTGTTTAGAAGACGGAATGGACTACTCAAAAACGCGCCAGTTTTGCAGAAGAAAAACGACGTGAATATCTTTCTTTCGGATGATAAAAATAGTAGCTGCGCAGCTGGAAAGAAGGAATACGTAAAGAAAGAAGGTGTTAAGGTACAAAAACGCTATTTGAATGATTCTCTTGGTAATCTTCATAAAAAATTTAACTTGTCTCTTACATACACCTTGAGTTTTGCTACTTTTTGTCGATTTAGACCATTCTGGATTTTGCCAGCTTCGAAAAGACCACGAGAGACCTGTCTCTGCGTTATTCACGAAAATTTTAAACTTTTAGTATCTGCACTTCACAAATATAAAATAATTGAGCCCAAAGACCCAACAAATCTTCTAAAAACTATTTGCTGCAACGTATATAATGCTAATTGCCTGTTCCGTGATTGTGTAAGCTGCAAAAATAAAGCTGTTCAATATTTGGTATATGACAATGATATTGACTTCTGCTATTGGACGTGGAACTCTAAGACCGATTGTATAGTACAAAATGGATGTGACAAAACTGTAAGATTGGTTAAGAAGGAGAAAATAGTGACAAAACCAAAAGAAGCCATTAAGCGCTGTGAAGAAAATATAGGAAAGTATATGGATCATTGCGGGAGAATGGTAAGCCAACAAGAAGCAATAAAAAATATAAAAGATCAATTGAAACATGACGAAGCTGTTATTCATGTTGATTATTCGGAAAATTATAAGTGCGCATACTCAAAAGAAATTCAATCTGCGCATTTTGGTGCCAGTAAGCCACAAATAACTATTCACACTAGCGTACTTTATTTTTTCGATGTTAATGGGCAGAAAAAATCACAATGTTTTGCTACTCTCAGTCCTAATCTGAGACATGATACAGCAGCTGTATGGGCCCATATGGAACCAATTTTAGATTTCCTAAAAATACATTCCCCACAAGCAAAAACTTTTCACGTTATTTCAGATTCTGCAAGTAGTCAATATCGAAACTATAAAATATATTTTGTTATAACAGCTCTAAGATGGAGCAATCCTCAGCTTAAATGTGTCACTTGGAATTACTCTGAATCCGGCCACGGTAAGGGAGCTCCAGATGGAGTTGGAGCTGTTCTAAAGCGTACTGCTGATGCATGTGTGAATCATGGCGCTGACATACCGGACTTCGAAAGTTTTTCACGATTGTTAAAACAAAACTTGGAAAGCATCGTAATTGATACTATTTCCGAATATAAGATTTTTGAAAAAGATAATGCTATTGCCAAATACATTACTGCCATTTAAAGGAACCCAGCAAGTTCATCAAATTGTATGGTGTAATACAAAAAGTACATCTGTCGTTTTAAGGCACCTCAGCTGTACCAAAGAAACGTGTTTAACTAAAGCCGAATATTGTAAGCACGGTAAACACCATGGCTTTCATGATGTTATAAGACACCAAGTCAGTACACCAAAGCCTAAACGCAAAACACGCAAAAGAGCTTCAGCTGTGACCACTGCTCGAGTTTTAGAGTCTTGTCTGGAGCTCAAAGATTTGGGTGACGGAAGTTATGTTACTCCTAGCGCGAGTGTTGCAGAAGATTTAAACCAAAGTGAATCCGTTACTCTTCTTCATAGATCTACACCATTTTCAGCACTATCTGAAATGGAATTGCCTCCGGAACTTCAAAGGAGTACTTTAGACAGAATTTTAATTGAAGGGTCTGGTACATTACCAGACCCTTCAATTAAAATTCTCTTAAAACTGAGTCTCCTTTGAACTCTTTAAGGCATGATATTGATAGTGAAAGTGATTTTGATTACAGCATCTTTTAAAATGCTTTGATTGATGGTTTCTAAAACCAGAAGTAAATGATCCAAAGATTAATTATTATTCAGAAGTTTATTTTTTATGTTAATAACGTTATTTTTTGTTTATTGACGGACTGATTGTTTGAGACTGATTAGATAAGGAATAGATACAAAATTTCTATTTTGTATCGTAAGAAATGTTCAGTAGATCTAGGCGAGATTTTTTGATGTCTTCTTAGTCCTTCTTTTTAATGTTAATGTTATTGTTCGCAGTTAATAATTAATAAAGCTGATTTTGCATGGTTACATTGTTTTTATTTTCACTAACCTGTTTGATTCTCTTTAACCAGGAATCATTTTCTCATTAACCTGTACGATACCTCTTTAACCTGTCCGACAGTTTTTTTGAAAGGCTGTATTTTGTATATTTATGTGAAAATTGCATTCCCTAAGAATAATTCTACATGAGAGAAATACTGTGAATGGATATCTGCAAAAAAAACTGAATATTTGCTTGATTTTTTAAAATTGATGAATTTATTCGAGCGGTGCCACTTTTTTGAGAAGTACCCATATATACTAATGTGGGGCATATAAAACTTCCTCTTGAATCACTCTATCTATTGCTGAAAACTGCATTAAAATCCGTTGCGTAGTTTAAAAGATCTCAGCGCACAAACAGCGGGAGCGATTTTGTTTTATACTATGTAAAGATATCTTATCTGCCCTAGCCTTTTCCTAACTATCTTAAGGTCAGCTCCCAGTCTTACCAGATGCGGCTGAATACCAGTATTTTAAACGGAGCGACTGCCATCAGACCTCCGCAACCCAGTTACTGAGCAATGCCGATACTCTAACACCCATATTCTAAGACGTTCCTCCAAAACTTACTCGACTCGACTCCACCTCGACTCAGCCTTTCTCTCTACCATCGGTAGTTATAGTTGACATAAACGTCCTCGACTCGAGATTTTTCCTCAGTCGAGGTAAGGAATCATCTGTCAAACTCAAGGTACCTCGGAACCTACCTTAAGGAAGGAAGTGTCAAAGTTCGTATGTAACAAAAATGAATATTGAAGACTTTATCGAATATGCTTACGATAATACTTACAACTATTTATCGCGGCGTTATTTGCGCGATGAAGATAAACAAAAATCCTCAAAATTATGACGTAATGACTCCACTCTACCTCGATTCACCTGAGGATCCCTCGGTCGAGGAACCTCAAATTTAACTCTAAATTGCGACTAAGAATACAATTTTGAAGGTGTTTTCGAGGCCGTCCTGAGTCGAGTAAGTTTTGGAGGAACGTCTTGGATTTGGGTGTAAGGTTAAACCGGTTGTCAGACTTTCAGGCTTCTGACTACCCGTAACGACTGTCATAGGTATTCGTATGACATCCGGGACCGACTGTTTAACATGCTCTCTGAGCACGGAGGGATCTTAATGTATAATGAACGGTCTATCCACGGACTGACCGCGGCAAGCGCAGCTTAACCTCGCAAATCATATGATCCGCGCGGTTGGTAATTAACCAAGAGCCCTTTCTGAAAATTATCGCCTCATTCTTTTTAATTACTGTTTACGATGAAGTCGGAAGGTGTATGATTCTTGCACACTGATCATTTGTGTTGCTTTATCAAGGTTGAACGTAGAGAAGTATCTATTATACAAGGTTAGTCAGAAAGGACGTACTAAGCCGAAAGGGTGTTAAAGTACCCATAATAATGGATAACTTTTGTTCTACAACTTTCTCCAAAACTCGATGGTTTAAGAGAAATAGCTTTTCAAAGATAAAATAAAAAATATGCTAAAACCTATCTGACCATAGCTATGATCAGCTGTGTTTACTATTTAGGTCATATTTAGGGTCACGGATTAAAAATTACATTTTCTGAATTATTAACTAAAGCAGGTATGATTTAAAAAAAAAAAAAAAATAGAAATCTTTTTGCATGCAAATAAAAATTATCAAAATTTTAAAATTTTAACATTTGCTTTAAGATAGTCATAAGTGATACTTTAAGTGGCCCGCGGCTTAGTACCCCCTTTCCAACTAACCGTGTATTAGACTAGCGACCCGCCCCGACTTCGCACGGGTACAATGTAGATACTAATGTGGGGCGTATAAAACTTCCTCTTGAATCTATCTATTAAAAAAAACCGCATCAAAATCCGTCGCGTAGTTTTAAGGATCTAAGCGTACATAGGGACAGACAGACAGCAGGGGCGACTTTGTTTTATACTATGTAAAGAAAAAACTGCTTAGGTTGTTATCTAGTACAATTTATACATCTGTAAAAATGCCTCGTTGGTCTAGTGGTGGCAAGCGCGACTGTTAATGGTGAGGTCCTGGGTTTGATCCCTAGGTCGGGCAAAGTGTTACTGGGTTTTTCCGTGTAGGATTCCTCAGTAGCAGCACGGAGTTTGGATTTGTGCCCGGTCGATGGCAAAAGGCGCGCCCCCTATTACATGGAACTTAAACATAACGGCGAAATGAGGGTGTTACTATACACCTCTGCCCAACTCTTCAGGGAATACAAGCGTGATGTTATGTTGTAAAATTCTTTAGTTACTGCCCGTTCACACAGCGGATCTGTTTTAACCGTTGCGTTGGTACTGGATGTGTTGTTCACATCTGTACCGACGGATCAGTTAAACAAATGGCAGCTGCGTCGCATCTGGCAGGCAGGATACGATAAAAATAACGGATCCAATATTTTTTACTGGATTCGGAAAACTGTCGTGTATGTGAACTCACTCATACAACTACTGGCGCCATTACCAAAATAAAAACGGACCCGCTGTGTGAACGGGCTCTTAATGTAAACACTGCAACAACAACAGGTTTATGTTACTAACTGTTAGGATTACTGGCCCGCCATTGCTAAACACGCTTGCAAGTAGCGTTCCGGTTCGTGCATTACTTGTATTTAATGTCTTCGTTGGGCTAGTGGTGGCAAGCGCGATCGCTGATCGTGAGGTCTTTAGTTTGATACCCAGGTTGGGCATGTTATTGGATTGTTTGTTGTGGAATTCCTCAATAGCAGCACGGAGTTTTTTTTTTCAATTTTGCCCCACTCTGGGGTTTTTCCTGTGTCGTGGGTGCGTTTACAAACACAAATCTTCACACGCACAAACATCCAGACCCGGAACAACTATCTGTAGGCCACACAAATATTTGTTCCGTACGGGAATCGAACCCACGACCCGTAGCGCAGAAGCCGATCGCTCAACCACTGCACCAATCGTTTCGTCAATTTTGGAATTGTGCCCGGTTGATGGCAATAAGCTCGCCTCCTATTACATGGGACTTAAACATAACGGTGAAATGAGGGTGTTACTATTCACCTCTGCCCAACTCTTCGGGGAATACAGGCGTGATGTTATGTATGTTGTCTGTTTAAGTGAGTATGAAGAAAATATGTCGGTTATATCAACTATAAAAATAACAGCAGTGGCTATCTAGTGGTGTGACCGTCGGAATGCCAAGTCATAAGTCTCATACGAACCCAAGGCACGCACCTCTGACTTTCCGGATTCATGTGCGTATTGTATAATTATCACTTGCTTAAAAACGGTGAAGGAAAACATCGTGAGGAAACCGGCATGCCTGAGAGATATTTCACGACGGCATGTGAAGCCAAGTCAGAGGTCTATGGGCGGCATAAACTCTGACACCAGGTTAGTCACTAACCACACGAAAAGAAGAAGAAGACTATAAAAAGGATTTATATTCTCTCACCGTGGTGAAAAGATTATCCAGTCAGCAAGGATGGTAGCGGGGCTGGCTGCCCAGGGTGCGACGGACATACGTCAAGATCGTCAGGAGTGGATCATCGTCATTCTTTTAATACATCTTGATTAAATAATGTTGAGGAGACGTTTGGTGCAGTGGCTGAGCAATAGGCTTCTGCGCTACGGGCCGTGGGTCGATTTGCGCACGGATCAAATATTTGTATGGCCTACAAATAGTTGTTCTGGGTGTGGATATTTGTGCATGTGCAGATTTGTGTCTGTGAACGCACTCACGAGAAATCCAGGAGCGTGGAAGGGTTCGGTTAGAAAAAAACCGGCCCAGTGCGAGTCGGACTCGCGCACGAAGGGTTCCGTAACATTATCTATAAAAACGGCAAAAAAAACACGTTTGTTGTATGGAGCCCCCTCAAATATTTGTTTATTTTAATTTAATTATTTATTTTTAAATTTAATATATAACTAAATATTCTGTGAATATTTCAAGCATCTACCTGTTGCCGTTATCAATATCAAGCAAAAACGAACAAAAAAACACGTTTGTTGTATGGGAGCCCCCTTAAATATTTATTTTATTCTGTTTTTTAGTATTTGTTGTTATAGCGGCAATAGAAATACATCATCTAACTATCATCATATAACTATATCTCTGTTTAACTATCATGGTTCATGAGATACAGTCTGGTGACAGACGGACGGACGGACAGCAAAGTCTTAGTAATAGGGTCCCGTTTTATCCTTTGGGTACGGAACCCTAAAAAACAACAAGTGTAACATTATTTTTTACATAAATTAAGCCTCGATATAGTGACATCTACTTGTCAATTCATACCAAACATAGGTAGTGTGAAATTCTGCACCCTCATTGCGTAATGCAGTGTACACACACAGCCAACGAAGGCTAATAAACGACGAACGTTCGACATTTGTTGAATTTAACCAACCTTTGTATAGAACGAATCCAGATTCATTAGGTTTTTAGCGGTATCGAGCCCCGTTTGATGACGTTCATTGGCTAGGTGTATACGTTGCTTAACACAATCCCAATCGGTTATGCTTCTATAACCTATTCACGGAACGAAAAAATAAAATGTAAATAACATTTGACTACTCTAAATAGAAATATTTTATATAAAATCGATGAAAAATTCGAAACTTTGAATAAGAAGTGTTTCAAATAGATTAAAATCACCCTATTTATTTTTTTAGAAATCAATGTTATGAAATATTTTAAAGAAAATAATATCTCTATTAAGAGTAGTCAAATGTCGTTTACATTTTATTTTTTCGTTCCGTCAAAAGTTGTAGTCAAATTTTTGGAGTATCTGTATAGCTGACACCTTGTTGGGTTACGGAGGTCTGATGGCAGTCGCTCCGTATAAAATACTGGTATCTGGTTAGACTGGAAGCTGACCCCAATATAATTGGGAAAAGGGTAGGAGGAAGATCTAAGCTTATACCATAAGGCTGACCGCACAACCACTAAGTGGCCGGGACACTGGGTAATTAGACACAGAACAATCACCCGAGCCATTAAGACGGCGACTGCTTACACCAAACCTGGGTGCTGGTGTCCATACTCCAGACATAATCTCTAAGACCTTGATCTCTGAGTTTGTTTCGGCTTTTCTTCTCAGAGCTAGTCAGATAGGACAGTGTTCCGCAAAGTGTGTGCCGCAGCACACTGGTGTACCGTGGTCATTAATTGGTGTGCCGCGGGAAAACCTATTTCTTATAAAATTATAAAGGCGGTCGGAAATAATGTAATTTTTGCTATCTTTATATTTATTTATTTATACTTCTATGCACTATTGTGGTACATAAGGCGGACTTAATGCCATAAGGCATTCTCTACCAGTCAACCTTAGGGTTAAAAAGAAAAGCATCAAAATACGTAGGTACAGGAAAAAGATGAGTTGACAATTTTGGACTGAATATATTAGGAATTCAAAAGTTAAATATAAAAAAATTACATAAAATACAAATAATAAAATATATAGATATTACAATATATATATATATATATATCAATTACAAAACGTTATGAAAATCTTAATGAAATTATGACGAAGACTAAATTAGATGATTAGGAGTGCAGCGACTCCAAGTAATGTTTCCTAACTTTGCGTTTGAACGAGAATTTACTAGGAGCTAATTTATATGATTAAAATATGAATTTTTATTTATGGTGTCTCCGAAATTCCCCGATTTCATAGGTGTACCTTGAACACAAAAAGTTTGAGGAACACTGCGATAGGAAACGCCAGCGCCATCTAGTCTTAAAAAAAACATTACATTGGCTTGTAAAAGTGAAATTAAAAACATTTATTATTTATCAATACCCGACTTGCCTTTACGATACTCACGGGTAGAGAATGGGTGGCCGAATCAGATGAAAGCATCACAATAGCCTAACGAAATAAAAAAAAAACTTACATAAGTATCACAAAAACAACTCCACAACAAAATTCGTCATCAACGGATGGAACAATAAATCAATCAGGTACCCATTCTATTTTATAGGTTGCCTATTATAGACTAGTCGTGGACCGGAACGTTGCTAAACGTTGCAAGTACTTGCCGATTTTACGTAAGAATCTGGCATCTTGATGGTGTTGTAGTTAGAGCAATCACTGTAGGCTTTTTAATTATTTCACATTACTGCGTGTGTTGCTATTTATTTTTAATGGTTAACCTACCTACCTAACTTATATTTTATTTTCGTCTTAATAAAAATTGCAATACTATGTTTTCTCTAACTTTCAAGAGCTCCAGAAAAATGATTTCTTGTTAATTACCAAAATTTTAAGACATTTGGGTAACAACTCAAAGCGATATTATAACACGTAAAGTTCACTATTAAACTATTTTCAAAAAAATATTACTATTCTAGACCTACGTAATAGTTTAGCTAAAAATCAGATTTTTCTCCACACAAAAATCGAAATAACTTTTGAACTCGGAATATCGCGAAACATACATGGGAATTAAATCTGTGGAGGAACGAGGTATGGTGTACCTCCTACGAAAAAAGAGAGGATCCTCCTACCAGGCGCGTCATATGCCCGGCGGGCTACTGCACAACGGTTGATTTCTTTTTTCCTATTCGACTCCTGTAGATGGTCTTGCGGACCTTTTCTACGTAACCGGGCTATTATTGGCGAGACCAGAAGGGTCTCCGAACCAATATCTACACTAACTACCTTTTTTTTTTTTTTTTTTTTTTTTAACTACCTAGCTAACTACGCTAACTACTGTAACATCATGACTATTATAGCAGCAACACCTCTAAGGGCGTCCCTCAGGGGGGACTCGAACCTCTTAGGGTGTTGAATGCGAGAGGACTGGGAGGGATACGACAGCTTGATGAGGGCTGCATTAACGGTGACTGCGCGGAGTCAAAAGGGACGACCGGCTCCGCGACTGCGGCGGGAGAGCACGGTGGATCGGGAGCGGCACAACGGTTGATGTTGGGAAGTTGTATATATACTAACTCCGTGTCAGATCTTGATATCGCGATGCAGGATTTGTGACATATCATTGTTGTCGCTGTAGTTTGTTAGACAATCGTCGTGCTGCGTAATTCTGATGTGGCGTGATAGATGCCGCCAAAAATCGATAGGTATTGTGACCCCCCTATCGCCCTGTCTCCTATGATCCACCTCGTGTGTTACACCGTGTATAATCATACACCTCTGCAAAGAGTTTTCTATGTAGAGATAACTGCCTCGTTGGTCTAGTGGTGGCAAGCGCAACCGTTGATCGTGAGGTCCTGGGTTCGATGCCCAGGTCAGGCAAAATGTTACTGGGTTTTTCCGTGTGGGATTTCTCAGTAGCAGCCCGGAGTTTGTATTTATTCCCGGTTGATAGCAATAGGCTCGCTCTCTATAACATGGGACTTTAAACATAACGGTGAAATGAGGGTTTTACTATACACCTCCACCCAACTGTTCGGGGAATACAGGCGTCATGTTATATTATGGCCTTCCCAGTTATTAACTGTGTGACGTCATCGATCTTACATTACGCAGTCTGCGTGACAATTTCTCAACAAGGCACCAAAATAAACAAAGCTTTTATAATACAGCGAGCTCATGCTCCTATATTAAACTTGACCAAATATCTTTACACGAGGCGGCATGTAATCGTGCCGAGATCCGCGCTTATTGTCTTTGTGACGCGGTGTAAGTGATAAGCGATTTGAGGGCAAGGATTTATAGAAAATATTTAACGTTAGATGGAAGGAGCTTATGGCTTATTACCAACCACACGGATCATACGATTTTCAAGGTTAAGTTGCGCTTGACGCGGTCAGTTCATGGATGGGTGACCGTTCGTTACACATCGAGACTCATCCGTGCCTCGGAGAGCACGTTAAACTGTCAGTCGACTTGACAGTCGTTACGGTTAGTGAGAAGCCCAAAAGTCTGACAACCGGTCTAACCTTACGGTTTCGGCATTGCCCACTAACTGGGTTGCGGAGGACTGAGGGCAGTCGCTCCGTGTAAAATACTGGTATTTCAGCCGCATCTAGTTAGACTGGAAGCTGACCCTAACATAGTTGGGAAAAGGCTAGGAAGAATGATTTAATGTTAGATGAAAATGCCAGCATCGATCTTGACTGTCGGCAAGAGTTATATGAGAATAGCTCATGCAGTGGTAAAAAGATTTGCCAGTTAGCAAGGTTGGTAGCGGGGCTGACTGCTCAGGGTGCGCCGTACGTATTTAAGTATCATTACTTGTGGCTTATTTCCACCAAACGTGCAAGCATCGATCTAGTGAAACCCAGGAACCTCATTGTAAAGGTATTGAAATATTTGACAGTTGGGTTTTTCCATTAGGAATTTTCCAGTGGCAGCCCGGAATTTGGATTTGTGCACGGTTAATGGCAATAGGCTCGCCCCCTAATACATAGGACTTAAACATAACTGTTGAAAAGAGGGTTTACTAAAACACTTCAGCCGTACCCTTCGGGGAATACAAAGCATGAAGTTATGTTATGTATGTTATAATTTTGACAGTTTTGAATGTTTTATACCCTTGGGGCCATATTGGCGGTATTCGTCAAACAATTCGTCTCATCGCGTTTCACTGTTTGGGGAGATTCGATGAATGTTTGCACTATCGCAACAAAAGGCCACGAATGTTCGTGTGACAGTATGGCTTTGGGGTTAGAGACCGGGGGTTTTAAAAACTGTATTATAAAGTGGACCCCCGCAGGAAGTCCCAGCTTGTATAGCAAAATAAACGCAAAAAACTAAGAATGTCGGCTGTGTGGTTCTTGGCTAAAATAGGTCACTCACTATATCATAATAATTTCATAGTTAAATCTTGGTTAACCCGGCGGCGAGCGTAAGGTTGGGTGTGGTACACCCAGACCTAGAAATATGGATCGATATTTTAATAGCGAATTGTTATTACACTTCGCGCGCCTGAGTAGCGCTTCGCGGGGGGAGGTACGGAAACGTGGACTGCCATTGTTTTAGTCGACCGCCGCCCGGCGAATGGTGTAGACGTGGTTGTAGCTGTCAGCGGGTGCGTGAAACCCACCTTACGCTACTTGTAACGAGTTTGAACAAACACATTTTATTTTATTTTTATTACTTTCTGCATGGTTTTGATTTATTTTCAGGATAAAAATCTAGAATGTCGTACGAAGATAACCTACACACGTTACGTCTTTTAGATAAAGCTGAAGCCAATTCTTCTGACGAATCTGGTAGTGATCAAGATTTTGATAATGTTAGTGAAAGAAGCTGTGTAAGTGAGACAGAGCAGGAGTTGGATGACGGGGAACAGCCTGTAGAATCTGTAGAGAATGATAGCGAAGGTAATGGTAGCTATTTGTTGGGGAAAAATGGAACGAAATGGTTCACAGTACTGAACAGGTCTAATGTACGTACCAGGTCAGAAAATATTGTAAGAGAAAGGCAAGGCGTGAGAATAAGTGCCTACTGTTTTGTTTTTATGCTTAGTCTATTAGAAGAAAAAATACTTTATGTTGTTTTTATTTTCATATTTTTGTCAAAAAGTGGTTAACAAGGGCCTTAACTAATAAATGTAAGTTGGAATTGATAATTTACTTAATTTTGTAAATAAATAACTATAATATATATATTTTTTTATTTCACCCTTAAAATAGTTAAATATAGAAGTAAATAACAGTTTAGAATTCAAAAAAATAAGTATTAAAAATAATAATGTATTAAAACAACACAATAACTATCTGGGTGTACCACACCCACCTAGCGCTTTGTGTTACATATTCTAACCTTACGCTCGCCGGGTTAAAGGACGGGCGGTTATCACACAGCACAAACGCCAATGTTTGATCCCAGAATCGATTGTTTCATTACTCATTGGAAAATATATCGAAATTGAACGTTTCCGTATAACATGCGCGATTTTGAATATAAAGTACTAATAAAGAATTAGTACCCAAAAAAGTCAGTAAAAGAAAATGGTTGATGTCGCAGACAGCATTCTGTTCATCCTTGAAACCATGGCAACCGTGAAGATATTATCACAAAATCAATCTCTTATCACTTGCGCCGCACGCCAAACTGCTCACGTTTCCGCCAAGGTCGTGTGCGAAAGGGACGGAGAATTAGAAAGTGTTATTAGAACGAGACGGCAACAACAAGACACTTCGCGGTTGAAGTAACTGAATTATTATATGTTGATTAATTAAGTTATGTACTTTCTTCATTGATTTTTGAAAGATTTTAATTCAAAGTGGGTTTTCAGAAGATTTACAGTTGAAATTACGGTTTGACGACACGTTTGGTGCAGTGGCTGAGCGATTGGCTTCTGAGCTACGGGTCGTGGTTTCGATTCCCGCACGGAACAAATAATTGTATGGCCTACAGATTGTTGTTATGGGTCTGGTTGTTTGAGTATGTAAAGATTTGTGTCTGTAAACGCAACCACGATACAGGAGAAATCCTAGTGTAACGCAAAGTTCTTAATAATAAATTTTAAAAAAGTAATGCCCAGTTGCAGAGCATGCAGAGGTCTGATGGCAGTTGCTCCATGTAAATTACTGGTATTCAAGTGAGTTGGTGGGCCACTGTATGGCCTGCGGGCTTGAGGTTGGCCTGCTGATCTAATACGGGTTGGCAGACTACTACTATAACATGTATAATGTTTGACCCTGCTTAAATTTCTCCAAGGGTAATTGCAAAATCATGAGGTTTTATGTTCCTTACCCACTTGCGACAAATTGTTGAAACAAACATTAAAATGACAATGACACGTAAAAAGTAACACATTTATGTTGTGTATTATTGCTAAAATAAACTGTTTGAACTATTTCGCAGGCGTGTACTAATATGACATATTAGGGTTTCGTAGGAATAAGGAATAAGACGACAAGAAACCTTTAGGGCACTGGCAGCACGGCACGGCAGGGGATTTTTATGCAACGAATAGGTATATAACTTAAGAGTTCTATTCAGCCTAGCTTTACCCAACTATGTTGGGGTCAGCTTCCAGTCTAGTTTTTTATAATGCCGATATCCCAAGGTTAGGTTTGTATGTACCTACTATGATTATCATTGAAATCTTCGTACCTACTATAATTATCCATTGAAATTTCAACTGCCGTGCCGCCAGTGGATACAGGCCCTTAGTTGTGTCACGTCCGTCATCAAAGATAAGCGACTCAACTTTTTTTTATAAAAATCTGGGGTAAGTAGGTACAGGCAGTTGCATTTGATTCAAACTGTCGCGTCTGTTAAAATTATTTTGACAATCTCGTAAATTATATACCTACCAAGTTTTTTAGCATCTGGCTCAGTTAAAATTGTTTGTAATAATAAGTGCAGTTCTTGAGTTCTAATGGATTCATTCAACAGAAATACTACGGTACCTTAGAGTCCGTTCACACAACGGATCCGTTTTTAACGGATCCGTCGGTACTAGATGTGTGTACCGACGGATCAGTTAAACAAATGGCAGCTGCGTCACATCTGGCAGGCAGGACACGATAAAAATAACGGATCGTGTGAGAAGGCACCCATACTTCTCCATACATCTTCATGTACGAATCCGTTTTATACCTATATACTGTTCCGTCATCCAATCTTTGATAACAAAACGGAACAAATTGGAAGTCGCCAATCACCGGTGCCGTCTAGTGCGATCACAAGAAAAGACGATCGCACTATTCGAGTGGGGAGAGGAGACTCCTTTTGCTCAGGCAAGCTCAGTGCTCCAACAAATCAGAGAGGCAGGAGAGGGCACGGTAGTCACAGCCCGCACAATAAGCGTTGACGCAATGATGGTCGGGGGGGAGAGGGGGGAAGTCACAGATCGTTTCGGCTGTATAAGAGCCTCAGAACATCATGAGGTGGTCGTCTACGAGGACAGGGGGGAAACTCTGAGTTTCCTCAAAGTTCCCAAGGACGATACAGTCGCCGCGACAAACCCGTCAACCAGCCCGGCTACTCAGAGTGGCTCAGAGAGGCTGCAGCAGAAGGCGGCAGCCGAAAAAGCCGCAGCCAGCCAGCACAGCATCAGCCCGCAGGAGAAGACACAGTCGAGGAGTCGCCTGAAAGCATTCGGCACTTTCCTCCAGGCATTGCTCCCAAATCAAAGCAAACCATCAAGGCAGGAGTCAGCCACGGAAAGCTTCTTCAGAGCGCGCCCAAGAGAGATGAAACAGCAGGAGCCCATCCCAACAAGGGCCGATAAAGGGCAAGTCATCCCACCATCTCTCGCACCTACGTCGGGCCCTACGGACCACGTGAAGAGCGCCTTCCTCGAATACCTTGCAATAGTGACAGCGACCAGGGAGGTCAACCTCACGACTTGCAGGAAGATCCATCAGTCCTTCCAACTAAATATTGAAGGACTGTTAAGGGTAAGGCTAGAGGAAGCCGAGGCAGCGGTATATGACAACGTCAAATCCGAAGTCATTATAGGAAAAATGACGGGGTCATACATGGCAGCCTACAGCGCGTCAAGTGGCTTCGTGGCCTTGAATGAAGTGGAGACGGAGAGCTCGGGCAAGCCGAAGTTCAAAACACCCGACGACGACCCGATAGTGGTTACCGCCAAATGCACCAGAATCATGCTGGACGACAAGATCCTCAAAATGGCGCAATCCATTCTGGGGACCTCAGATGTCGCAGCATCAGAGGAAAGTTGGGCGGTACCCAGTATCAGGTGGATAAACGGAGTCCCGGGATGTGGCAAGTCAACTTGGATTGTCAAAAACTTCGATGGGGAGAAGGACGTGGTAGTCACCACCACAACTGAAGCCGCTAAAGATCTCCGAGAGAAGCTTGCGCGCCGCTTAGGAGATCTCGCAAGACTCAAGGTGCGCACTATGGCCTCAATCTTAGCCAACGGGTTCAAGAAGTCAAGTAGGTGCTACCGCCTCACGGTAGACGAGGCTCTTATGAACCACTTTGGGGCTATAGTCATGGCGGCAAAGTTGTCTGGTGCAAGCGAGATTGTCCTCATCGGAGACGTAAACCAGCTACCATTTTTGGACAGAGAGAACCTCTTCAAGTTAAGGTATACCCGCCCAAATTTGGTAGCCACCATCACGCAACAGTTGCCTTGTACACACAGCTGCCCGATGGACGTGGCTTTTGCTCTGAGCGAGATATACTCCGGTATATACTCCTCCAAGTCGACACTGTCGTACGCTCACTCCCTGAAGGTGGAAAGGTTCACAGGTGCGCAAATACCGCATATCGCCCAAAACACCCTATTCCTGGTTCACACACAAGAGGAGAAGTCTTCTCTTGTAAACCAGGGATACGGCACCGGCGAAGGGTCGCGCGTCTTAACCATACACGAGGCTCAGGGACTGAGATACGACCATGTCATTGTCATAAACACCAAGACAAAGAGGCTCAAGATCCACGACAGCGTTTCCCATGCGGTAGTGGCGATATCGAGACACACAGTCAGCTGCGTCTATTACACCGATGACGCCGATGACGCCACAGGCCGCTTCGCAAAACGAGCAATGGGTGCACCAACCAAAACGGTCGTCGACTACAATCTAAAGACGGCCATGCAGCACCGAGACGCAGCAGTCGTGGAAGCTCTGCTCAAAGCCGCGAAATCCCTGGCTGGCAAATCCAAAAATCCCTAACCAACACCTTGTAATAAAAATGCCTAAATACCAACTCCAAAAACCTAAATGTGTAAAAATAAAAATAAAATTTGTAATAAATGTAATAATGCCCTCAGCATCCCGGTATCTCCATGAGAGATACCAAGAAATCAAACAAACCATAACATAATTATGTTGATGATGCATTCTGCGTTATCAACTATAGCATGTAAAATTAAAATCATTAAATAATATTTATAGTAGTAATATAGTCTTAAGTGTGTGTGCTGATGCAGGCATCGACTCTATTGAGTCGGCGCATGCATCAGCGCATAGCTAAGTTATACCTGCATGTCAAAATGATGCCTGCCGGTACATGCATCGACTTTATTGAGTCAATGCATGTACCACCAGTATCAACGCAATAATGTAAATGTGTATATTATAAGAAAAAAAAAAAAAAAAAAAAAAAAAAAACAATAATAACAATATTAAATAAGTAAACATATATATAATGTGATGGACTCGCATAGCTTAAGTAGAATAAGTAATATTTATAGTAATATAAATAATACATATTGTATTTCCGATACAGGAGTATCATAAGTAAAATAAAATAAAAAGTACCTAAACAATTAAATAACAGCAAAAAAGAGCGCGGACGAAATGTCTGCGGTGAATAAACTCATTTAAAAAAAAAAAAAAAAAACAAAACGGAACATGTAACAATGTCGGATCAGTATTTTTTACTGGATTCGGAATACTGTCGTGTATGTGAACTCGCTCATACAACTACAGGCGCCATCGTCATAATAAAAACGGATCCGCTAAAACGGATCCTGTAAACAGTTTCTGTGTGAACTGTGAACTAGCTGTAACTGTACGCATGACATTACAGGCCCTTGGCAAGTATTTTGTGATAAATGAAGAAATGACTTTTATATCTGTAAGTGAATCTGTTACAGACACTTTTACAAGTCAATGTAATGCTTTTTTTTAAGGCTAGATGGCGCCGGCTTTTCATACCAAGTAGCTCTGAGAAGAAAAGCCGAATCAAACTCAGAGATCAAGGTCTCTTTTAAAGTCCCGACAATGTGTTATAAAAACTATGCGAGTGTAACAATGTAGGGCAACGTCTGGAATGGCCTTTTGAGGAAAGTGCCATAGCAGGTTTGAGTTGGGTTTTTTTTAAACTTTGCCCCACATTAGGATTTCTCCTGTATCGTAGGTGCGTTTACAGACAAATCTTCACATGCACAAACATCCAGACCCGGAACAAATATCTGTAGGCCATACAAATATTTGTTCCGTGCGGGAATGGAATCCACCCACTTACGGGTGTAGCGCAGAAGCCGATCGCTCGGTTACCGCACCAAACACATCATTCACCACGAGTTTAATTTCGAGGCTGGGTAGATTTAACTCCTTCACGGAACCAGAACAAAGATAACCATCTTTTCGAAGGAGTTCCAACAACTTAACAGCCTTTGCTCCCAAAAAAGTTCAAAATTATCTTCCAAAATCTTTTATTCTCATCTTTGTTTTAAAAATGTTCATAATAATTTCCCTCAACTCCAAGTCCGGTTAGCCATAAGATCACCGCAGCTATCTGCACAAAGTTTTTAATTCGGAGTTTTTCCAGTGAAACTCTTATCGTGTGACTGGGTAAGACTGTTAAGTTTGGTTCCTTCTTAATCCTCAGGTTTGGGTACGGTTGCAGTGATAGCTGGAGAAAGATTCTTACGCGTTTCTTCATTCTATTCTGTGTTGTGTAGGGGATCTTAAACTTTAAAATTAACGGAACACCAACCAAATACCTTTTATTTTATGGAACCCCATATCAAATGATTACAAATCAACACTGAAAGGGCAATGTCCATTTTAGGCTACGCGTGAACATAATGCTACAAAATTAATAATTTTAACAATAATAATTTCATATTTTTTCAAGTCTTTCTGATTATATCTTTGTATCAATCAACACTTTTATGAATATGAATTTTACCAGTATTTTATTTGATTTTTATGATTGTAATACCGGTCGTCTATGAAACAAAGGAAATTAGCTATTTTTATAAACATATATCTCCTGCCCAGTTTCTAGATAACATATTGTTAACTTACGAATCTGAATAAAATAAAAATAATTCATAAAAATGTCTTTTATTTCACATTTGTAACCTTAATTGTCACATGTAATAGATTCTATTTAAACTCTTTTGATACTAAATCATATTCATATTCCTTTTCTTAGGACTGCTAACTAATTAATTATTGTACAAATATATTTGTCAATGTTTGTTCATGCCAGGCCAAAGTCTCATACTAAATGGACAATCCCCTCTACCGTGGTATTATTTAATAGCTAATAATAAATCATTTTGGCGGAACCCTGGTAACTATTATATTGACCCCTAGGTTTCGCGAAACCCAGTTTGGGAATCCCTGATCTACAGCACAGTACGACAAGAGTACGACACAACTAAGAAGCGATGCGAGTCGCATCGCTTATTTTAGCGCCACACACTCATTGCGTCAGCGTAAAGATCATTTTTTTGCTGCAGCACTAATAAACATTCGTGGTCTTGAAGTCGCATTCAGTTCAGAAGCGATCGGTTTTACGAAGTTTGCCGATGTAACTTCTTAGTTGTATTGTACTGTACTTCCCTGTTATTTCAAAATAAGCTCATAATTAAAAGAAAATACATAATTAAATCCTAGTGTTTTCTAGCCCTTTTTTTTACGTGGGGAAATCCTCATGGACTATCCCCCGTCTTCCCCAGACGGGGGATAGTCCATGAGGATTTCCCCACGTAAAAAAAACAACATCCTTCCGAGAGGCGCGCGCGGAACACGGCGCGCCATCCTCCCTGGGCCCGTTACTGGTCGGGCGACGGGCTCCCAACCCGCCGCCCGCAGGCCAATCACTAGGGTGGCCGGAGATCGTCACGCGCCCTCCGGCGCCCGGTGCGTCTAGCTCGAGAAGGGAGAGAAGAAGTGGCCTGGGATCTCCCTCTCCGCTACCTCCTTGGTCACCATCACCTCCTCGCAAAAAGAGGCGATGGCTTCCCACGCAGTCTCGCTTCCGACCACGGACAGAACCATGGCCGGTAGCGCGAGAGGTAGTGTTTTCTAGCCCTGCTTTTACATTCCCCTTTGCTCAAAACTCCAGCAGTACTCATTAGCGAGTTATTCCATTCCCATGTTATTTATTTATTATTCTGATGCAATTCTTAGTGTTAATTTTTAATAGCACTCCGGACGCTACCTTATTTTCAATTCATATAAAAAAAGCCTTTCAAAACAAAGTTAAGTTGGGTGCTAATGAGCGCACAACTTTGTTTATAGAAACGCGAACCCTAGCCTTGATACGGAAATAACGTGGATTGAGAATAAAAAAAATAAAACCGACTGCAAAAAACGATGAAAATAATAAAATAATTACCATATTATAAAATTAACAGTTTCAGAAGTAGGTGCCTTCAATTTGGTTCAGCGTGGATTAGCACCGACTTCTAAAACTGTTAATTTTATAAATGGTAATTATTTTATTCTTTTCATCGTTTTTTTGAAGTCGGTTTTATTTAAATATTTTTTTTCGTTTTAGTGGCCTTACTTAAAATATGGTTGGACCTACTAAAGACGCTGCTCGTAACATAATCATATCATCACATTATGCGTACTGTCCGTCATTGAGGAGTTCTATTGTCTATCTCCGAAGTTCTTCATCAGTTCTTCACCAAATTTAAATGGGACCAATCTGAAAGTATATCCTTTTTCAAATAAAAAAAAACTATCTAAATCGGTTTATAAATGGCGGAGTTATGAGGTAACAAATATAAAAAAAAAAAAAACATACAGACGAATTGAGAACCTCCTCCTTTTTTGGAAGTTGGTTAAAAAGAAAAACAAGTAGAACTTAATATAATAGTGCCTGCTTAGTTAGTAATTTTACACCTTATGTTTCTGTCATAAGGTTTAAGGTCACAATGATACGTTATAAGCTAATGTAACAACTGCAGGCCAAGAATGCTCGTTGAGCGAAAAAAATATCAGAACGCGTTGTGGCCGACTCGAAGTATACATGTTTACGGCACTGACATGTACTCCTTCCTTACGTCAGGTGGTGACTAAATAACTGGCACTTGCGGGCGGACTAATGTAAACCCGTACTATGGTAACACCGTACTATAATAGAAAAGCCGTACTGTAGTGAACCAATAGGTACTATTAATAAGCGCTTACTATAGTATGCCCGTAATGTAGTAAACCCGTACTATAGTAAACCCGTAACTTAATAAACCCGTACCATGTTAAGTTCCTATACTTTTATGTAATTAGAGCCCTCAAATATTGCAACACCTGGAAAAGGTTGCTAAGCTGTACCTACTCTATATAATAAGATCTGTATTATTTTACCTTAGTGTGCAAATAAATATTTTGAGTTTGAGTTTTTACTATAATAGTAAACCCGTATTGTAGTAAGCCCGTACTATATATAGTAAAACCGTACTATGGTAAGTTCGTACTAGGTACAATAGTAAACCCGTACTATAGTAAGCCCGTAGTATATAAGCTCGTCCCAGTTGGCCCGCACTATAGTAAGCCCGTCCTAGTAAGCCCGTACTATAGTAATCTCGTTCTATAGTAAACCCGTACTATATGTACACCCGTATATAGTTAGCCCGTAATTTAGTAAACTCATACTATTCTCCTACCCGCTACAACTCAGTCCACTATCTAAGACTAAAAGTCCACGAACTTAAGCCTTTAGTTGAGCGTTATCTCACAACTTGGGAAGGTATTAAGTGTTGAATGTAAATTATACAAGGGTCCAACTTGGATTTTTCAAGTATTTTTTTGTATATGTGGGGATAATACTTGCCGCGAATGGAGATTGGGCGAAGGAGCTCGCGTGGGAATGGAGGAATTCTGTATTTTGATCGGGCTCATTTTGGGAATGCCAGAAATGAAATGCAAAGTACACGAAGGTACCTACTTACACCCATATTCTAAGACGTTCCTCCAAAACTTACTCGACTCGACTCCACCTCGGTACCTATGACATAAACGTCCTCGACTCGAGATTTTTCCTCAGTCGAGGTAAGGAATCATCTGTCAAACTCACAGTACCTCGGAACCTACCTTAAAGAAGGAAGTGTCAAAGTACGTTAATAAAAATTAAATTTGAAGACTTTATCGAATATGCTTACAATAATCCTTACAATAATCCTTACAACTATTTATTGCGGCGTTATTTGCGCGATGCAGATAATTCAAATTATGACGTAATGACTCCGTCGAGGAACCTCAAAGTTCACTCAAAATTGCGACTAAGAATACAATTGTGAAGGTATTTTCGAGGCCGTTCTGAGTCGAGTATGACTCGAGTTAGTTTTGGAGGAACGTCTTAGAATATGGGTGTTAGAATTTCTTTATCCTTGAAAGTTATATCTTGTTTGGTGCAAGGAGTCAAGGTCTGGTACTTGATAGGTACCCAGGTTGATTAAGTATATAACATCACGCCTGTATTCCCCGAAGGGTTGTGCAGAGGTGTATAGTAACACCTTCATGTTGGCATTATGTTTAAGTCCCATGTAATAGGGGACGAGCCTATTGCCATCAACCGGGCACAAATCCAAACTCCGGGCTGCTACTGAGGAATTCTACACGGAAAAACCCAATGACACTATGCCCGACTTGGAGATCGAACCTAGGACCTTAAGATCAGCAGTCGCGCTCACCACCACTAGACCAACGAGGCAGCTTACATTCGAACATTCACAGTAATAACTGTGAATTAGATCATACTCTCAGCTACTGAAGGTAAAGTTTGGAAAGTCAGGTGTTGTGGTATAAATATGAGGGCAATCTATATTCAGGAGTCAGCAATCAGGAGTAGCAGTGATAGCGTGGCGGTTGAACGCTTGCCTTTCATTTAGGAGGGTCTGAACCACCCTTCTAACTTTTTAACCGACTTTCAAAAAAGGAGGAGGTTCTCAATTCGATTGTGTTTTTTTTTGTATGTTTGTTCCTCGATATCTTTGCTAATTGTGAACCGATTTTAATGATTATTTTTTTGTTTGAAAGAGTATTCTTTCGAAATGTTCCCATTTAATGAAGATCTGATGAAGAACTTCGGAGATAGATAATTTGAAGTCGGTTTTATTTTTGTTAAAAAGTGATTATCGAATTGGTTAATTAAAGACTATCATCACTTGCGTTAACGGTGAAGAAAAAGATCTCCAAGATAAGAAGAAGAAGAAGAAAAGAGCTCCAAAAAGTTCTCGATGGTGTGTATAGTCCACCTATCTACACCAGGCCAGCGTTGTGCATCTGCACTGTGTGAGACAGCCTTAACTATACGAGTTCGATCTGCGTCGCCTTTTTTCAAGTACCCTTATATTGGGGTCAGCTTCCAGTCCAACCAAATGCGGCTGCATACCAGTATTTTACACGGAGCGACTGCCATCAGACCTCAGCAACCCAGTAGCAGGACATTACCGATATCCTAAGTTTAGACCGGTTGTCAGACTTTCGGACTTCTGACTACACGTAACGACTGTCTTAGGTGTTTGTGTGACACCCGGGACCGACTGTTTAACGTGCTCTCCGGCACGGAGAGGTCTCGATGTGCAACGAACGGTCACCCATCCACAGACTGACCGTGGCAAGCGTAGCTTGACCTCGCAAATCATATGATCTGCGCGCTTGGTAATTATACCAGTATAGTTTCTATTATATTGTGATAACATTATCAGCTTCAACAAATGAACAAACAATGTCATCAAATCAGGTTAATTGAATCAGTTAGCAAACAGATATGCACATGACAATCGATTACCTTAATTGGATTAATGACTGAATTAACTACTAACAGCGATCTGCTAGATAACAATAATACTAAGCCTAAACAAAGGATTTGAAGATTGAAGTTAATTGGTCTAGTGGTCGCAAGCGTGACTGCTGAGCATAGGGTTCTGGGTTCGATCCCCAGGTCGGGCAAATTAATATTGAGTTTATCCATTAGGAATTGCGCAGTAGTAGCCCGGAGTCTGGATCTGTGCCCGGTTAATGGCAATAGGCTCGCCCCCTATTACATGAGACTTAAACATTACTGGCGAAATGAGGGTGTTACTATACCTCTGCCCAACCCTTCGTGAAATACAGACGTGATGCCGTTAGAAAGCTACATTATCACTGAGTAACATAGGCTACGGGCGGAGCCGTGAGGACACAGCTAGTCATTTATAAAATTATATTAAACTTTTTCTTCTGAGAATTACAGACGACGTTGCATGATTAGAAAATTACATAAAGTATCTAATAACAATAAGAAAAGTGCTCTTAAATTGAATAGAAGCACGTCATTGGATGAAAGTTTAATTCACATTGCAAATAACTTTGTAACTGCAGTAGAAACCTTTATAATGGAAGAGTCTTGTGATAACATTAGATAAATAAGACCCATTCGACGACACGTTTGGTGCAGTGGCTGAGCGATCGGCTTCTGCGCTACGGGTCGTGGGTTCGATTCCCGTACGGAACAAATAATTGTATGGCCTACAGATAGTCGTTCTGGGTCTGGGTGTTTGTGCGTGTGAAGATTTGTGTCTGTAACGCACCCACGATACAGGAGAAATCCTAGTGTGGGGCATCGTTTTTAAAAAAAAAAAAAAATCCTTACTTCCTTATCCTTACTATTATTATAAACGCGAAAGTTTGTATGTATGGATGTTTGTTACTCTTTCACGCAAAAACAGCTGAACGGATTTGGATGAGATTTGGCACACAGATAGACTATGCCCTGGATTAACACATAGGCTACTTTTTATCCGGGTACATCAAGTAGTTCCCCTAGGATGCGGGTGAAACCGCGGGTAAGAGTCTAGTAAATAATAATTTTAGCATGGAAATGATATAGATACTAACTGTGCCTGCGACTTTGTCCGGATTTTTTTTTTCGCGGAACTTTATTTTTCTAAAATAAAAGTAGCCTAAGTTACTCCTTATAACATCAGCTATCTGCCAGTGACAGTTCCGTCAAAATCGGTCCAGCCGTTTAGGAGATTAGCCGGAACAGACAGACAAAAACTAAAAAAAAAAAAATTGTTATACTTTCATAATGCATTTAGTAAAAAGCTGTTATTAAATTCGACTGTACGTGTGTATGTCACTGAACTCATCCTAAACGGCTGGACCGATTTGAATGATTTTTTTTGTATGCGTTTGAGTGGCGCCCTGGATGGTTTAGATTCACAATTGGACCCGGTACGTGGCGCTGCTGTCGGTATGTCACCAAATTTTTAGGGCAGGACGACGTCTGCCAGGTCCGCTATTATTAGTATAGATTACAAACAGACACTTCAATTTTATTTATTTCTATAGATAAGCATACATGCTTACTTCCAGCAGGGATTCAATACAGTATTATGCTTTTATGAATCTTAACAGTCAATCAAGATGAGCTGAAACACTACTTGAAGAAATAGTTCAAAAGATGTTGGTGCCTTGGTAGGTAAGTTTTGTCTAATATTATATGAAATGAACAGTTGGTAATGCTTGCAGCTAATTACCAACCGCGCAGATCATAAGATTTGCAAGGTTAAGCTACGCTTGCCGCGGTCAGTCTGTGGATGGGTGGCCGTTTCGTTACACATCGAGATCCCTCCGTGCTTAGGAGAACACGTTACACAGTCGGTCACGGGTGTCATACGAATACCTATGACAGTCGTTACGGATAGTCAGAAGCCCGAAAGTCTGACGACCGGTCTAACCTTAGGGTATCGGCATTGCCCAGTAACTAGGTTATAGCAGATATAGCCTAGTGGTGTGACCGTCGGACTGCCAAGTCATAGGTCTCGAGTTCGAACCCAAGGCACGCACCTCTGACTTTTCGGATTCAAGTGCGTATTGTACTAATTATCACTTGCTTAAAAACGGTGAAGGAAAACATCTTGAGGAAACCGGCATGCCTAAGAGATATTTCTCGACGGCATGTGAAGCCAAGTCGGAGGCCCATGGGCGGTATAAACTCTGACACCAGGTTAGTCATTAACCACCCGAAAAGAAAAAGTAACTGGGATGTGGAAGTCTGATGGCAGTCGCTCCGTGTAAAATACTGATATTCAGCCGCATCTGGTTAGACTGGAAGCCTACCATACTATAGTTAGGAAATATATGAGGAGGTCAGCAAAAAAAAATGTCATTTACACTTTTGGTTCGAAGCATTTTAGGATTCCGTACCCAAAGGGTAAAACGGGACCCTATTACTAAGACTCCGCTGTCCGTCCGTCCGTCTGTCACCAGGCTGTATCTCATAAACCGTGATAGTTAGACAGTTGAAATTTTTACAGATGATGTATTTCTGTTGGCGCTATAACAACAAACACTAAAAACAGAATAAAATAAATATTTAAAGGGGCTCCCATACAACAAACTTGATTTTTTTTTTTGCTTGTTTTTATAGATAATGCTACGGAACCCTTCGTACGCGAGTCCGACTCGCACTTGGCCGTTTTTTTTTCTCATTGGACTCAAAACTTTTATCGATTTCTGAAGAGATTTGATTCAAAAATAGCAATTTGCAAGTCGCATTCTGATCAAAAAGTGTCATGTGGAAGGCATACATAATGAAAAAAAATCTCGATTTTAGAACAAAAAAAAGTAAAAAAAAAACTACGTTTAAAAAAACCGACTTCAAAAACTAGAAAGTATAAAATAACTTAATAAAGATTTAATTTAATACACACCTCTTATGCAAACCTAATACCTTTACAGTTTCAGAAGTCGGTGCTAATCCACGCTGAACCAAATTGAAGGCACCGACTTCTGAAACTGTAAAGGTATTAGGTTTGCATAAGAGGTGTGTATTAAATTAAATCTTTATTAAGTTATTTTATACTTTCTAGTTTTTGAAGTCGGTTTTTTAAACGTAGTTTTTTTTTTAAACTTTTTAGTGTCTGTAATAGGTTGTTCTGTAAACTACAGTAGGAATTTGCTAGATTACATCTGGTAGAATAATGACATCGTCCACTTAAACTATAATGCTCACAAAAAAATAAAAATGTTAAATAAAATGAAAACTACTGGGCCAAACTATGTTAAATTTGTATGGGACCAAATGGCAACTATTTCGCATCAAACTAAAGAAGAATCACGCAAATCGGATCATAAATCTCAGCGTAATCGGTGTACATACATAAAAAAAAAACTTATCGAACATAGAACCTTTTTGAAGTCGGTTAATGAAAAAGTGTATATGACACTTTTTGTTCCTGGACTCCTCATAATAATTATGATCTCATGTACCCCACTCAGTACAATGTTGCATCCTCTAGTCCGTACAACAATGTCAACAGTCTCAACAAGTACAATACACAATGTCCCCAAATCAAATTGATTGAATGAGGTAGTCTGTTTGACAGTCCGTCAACAGATGGGCACCGAACAATCGATTTCGCTAATTGAACTAAAATAGTTACCTCTTTTGATTATCGCGATCGACTAATTTGTTTTACATAATCGATGGTTGTGTTTTGAATATTATACAATCACAGAGTTGAAGTTGTGCTTATAATTTATACTAACATTATAAAGAGGAAAGATTTGTATTTTTGTATGTAACGAATAAACTTTAAAAACTACTGGACCGATTTCATAAATTCTTTTGCCGTTAAGCTCTATCACTGACTTACATAGGCTATATTTATTACTGGAATAAAACTTCTTACGCGGGCGGAGCCGTGAGGAAACAGCTAGTGATACATAGTAAGACTTCCTAAATGATTATAATTTGCTGATCCGTTCCTTGGAAGACTTACGTAGCCGTGTCCGGGTAGCCGCATCAAAAATAACCAATCGACGCTATACGCGACTGCTCAGGAGAACATTTCTTCGTAGATGTAGGGCCTGCATCAGAGTGGGAGGCAGACATTTGAACATTTCCTCTTAGCCTTTTCCCAATTATTTTGGGGTCAGCTTCCAGTCTAACCAGATGCGGCTGAATACCAGTATTTTACACGGAGCGACTGCCATCAGACCTCCGCAACCCAGTAACTGGGCAATGCCGATATCCTAAGGTTAAACCGTTTGTCAGACTTTCGGGCTTCTGACTACCCGTAACGACTGTCATAGGTATTCGTATGACACCCGGGACCGACGGCTTAACGTGCTCTCCGAGGCACGGAGGGGTCTCGATGTGTAACAAATGGTCACCCATCCACGTACTGACCGCGGCAAGCGCAGCTTAACCTCGCAAATCTCACGATCGACGCGGTTGTTATTTAGCCACGAGCCCCCCTTTAGACATTTGAACATTTATTGTAATAAAATAACAAGTAAAGTGTTATTAATATCAAATGCTGTTGTTTATTTACACCCAAATGGTCAGATATATTCAATGTTAAAATTAGTTCCAATATTGCAAACTTTGTTGTTTAACCAAAATCCACTCCTTTTCTACACTAATAGCAATAATTCAGTATTTACTTTAGATACAACAATGAATAATAACATTTTGAAATTGGCTTTAAACACACATTGTTTTAAAATAATTGGTCACTTATGTTTTGATACCTACTTTTTTTACACTTCGGTTGCTTAAACTTTGTCTAAATGAATAATGTTCACAATTTTTTTATTAAAACAATAATTCAAGTTGTTTTTTTAAAAACGCTGTGCAATAGCAGTCATACTATTTATGGCTTATCTATCAGCTCAGTTAACGTAAATTACTATAATAGTAAAAACACCGACGGAATTCATTAATTTGTGGTCGTGGTGTACAAGAATGTAAAATAAGGTAACAAAAAACATAGATTAAAACACATATCTTTGGTACCACTTGGGATTTTTTTTTTCTGAATGTACGTTAGTTCTACCATGACCCATTTCAAGGTTATCCATTAATTACCGGACAACCTGTATATATAGGTATAATCTGAATCTCGGAAACAGCTCCAATGATTTTCGTGAAATTTAGTATGCAGGGGGTTTCGGGGGCGATAAATCGATCTAGCTAGGTTTATTTATTTATTTAAACTTTATGCAACAAAAAAAGTACAAAGGCGGACTTAATGCCTTAGGCATTCTCTACCAGTCAACCAAAGGTGGTGAAGAGATAACATGGCAGGTGCAAATTATTGTTCAAGAATAAAATAAGAAAAATTTGAGGTTAAAAAAAATAAAAGAACTCAAGGCGTAAATAAAACTTTAAATGTACACAAGTACAAAATAATACAAGTTTCATTTTTAGAAAACGTCGATTTACCAAAAAAAAACCGAGCAAAGCTACCAAGCTTTGCTCGGTTTTTTTTAGGATGACCGCATCCAGGTACTACTAATAATATGTATTAGTGCCTCGTTGGTCGAGTGGTGGCAAGCGCGACTGCTGATCGTGAGGTCCTGGGTTCGATACCCAGGTCGTACAAAGTGTTATTGGGTTTTTCCGTGTGGGATTCCTCAGTAGTAACCAGAAGTTTGGATTTGTGCCGGTTGCTGGCTATAGGCTCGCCTCCTGTTACATGGAACTTAAACATACCGGCGAAATGAGGGTGTTACTATACACCTTTGCCCAACTCTTCGGAGAATGCGGGCGTGATGTTGTTATGGTATATGTTAGTGTGGATAAATAAGTCTTCAAAATAATTATACACCCTAGGTAGTTAGCCCAGCTACCAACCTTACTAACTGTATACTATCACTTGACCCCGCATGACCTAACCTCAATCTTCCAAGTAAACAAGAAATCGAATCAAACTTTAACCTATTAAGGATCAAACCCAGAGCTTATAGATCCGTAGCAGCGATTACTACCAAACCAAGAAAGCGGTGTTGGATTTGAATTAGATTGAAAATAATGTAACGCCATTTTTTCCTCTTGAGGAAAGAAAATTTAGTTAATAAAAAAACGTAGTCCAAGAAGGATGGGCGTAGCTAGGAGGAGGCAAATGGGACGATAAAATTGTATCCCTATTCAATCTACTTTATAAAACTCTAACGCTGACAGACTAACGGACAGTGCACAGCTTAAACCGATGGGTCTAGAAGCATGAAATTTTGCACACGGGTTCCTTATACAACGTAAAAGAGTACTAAGAAAGGATTTTACAAAATTTACCCCATTAGCGGGGTGGATTTCCAAAGTTATTGTAAAAATATGGAGTGAAAGTTTGTATGGTAGTTCATCATTTTTCAAGTTAGAAGCATGTTTTGCACTAGAGTTCCTATAGTTCCACCATACGTAAGTGGGCACTGCGAAAGCATTTTCGAAAATATAGGGGTTAAATAGTAGATCCGATGGGAAATCCCATCGGGCACATGGCTAGTCTTTAAGAAATGCTCCACAAACCTAAAGTTGAATTTCTTTGGCAACCTTGGAAGACGTATTTATTACGATCGCCAACAAAGGCCATACAATTACATGCATGTTAACATGAACACGAACAATACAAATGTGCGCTTCCAATTACCCATTCACTTAATAGGTTGGTACAATAAGCTTGACAAGACAGAAATTAAAATTAATCAAAATACAATATACGAAAATCATAGAAAGAGAATCAAAATGAAAAGCAAAACTATAATGGTACAGAATAATACGAAATAATAAAAAATATATTGTTGTTTCTGTAGGTTGAACCAGTTAATGCTCTGTAAAATTAGTGTTATAACTGACCATTCTCATCACCAACATTTCTACCCGTAAACATTCAATACTGAATCTTCTCAAAGACCACTGCAATGAAGGAAATTATGCCATAATCAACATTGGAAAACGGATTTGTGAGCGCAGTGTGAATAGCAGAGAGGAAGACACGCTAGACTATCCTGTTTACTTAAACATAAGTCAATATTTACCCTCGAGCAGGGAAAGGGACCTTCCCTATCACCTATCAAGGACGGCCCAGCTGATGGAAAGTGGTTACCGCCGCCTATATACACCTACAATACCAAAAGGATTGCTGATGCGTTGCCAATTATAGAGACTAAGGTTGAAAGTCTTGTATGCCTACAATTTCGCCAACACGCATACATTTCAGACTGGATTAGAACAATGCTGTTTGGCGGTAGAAATAGGTATGGTGGTAGTATTTCGGATAAAATCTTTCACAGGGAGCTCTACTGCTATTAAAATACTTTACTAAAATATTAATATACCTATCTATCTATGTACCATTTCGGAGAAAGCTTTGATGTTATTCATCATCATCATCTCCCTGTCGTTATCCCACACTAAGTGTTGTCAGCACAACATAAGTATTCCTCTTCCATTCTCCTCTATCACCCTTCATCTCAGTACTCTCTCCTTTCTTACCCATATCATCTTTCACGCAATCCATCATCTTCATCAACGGTATAATTTATAGCGAATCCAATTTTGCACAATGGCCAATGAATACTATATTTTAAATCCAATTCAGTATTGAATTCTTTGTTTTGCTTCCTACTCCTAAAAAACTCGAACTGTGGACTAAAACCAATAAAGTGAAGATTGATTTCCCTCAGGCACCATTATATTGGACGAACCGAAAAGAGGTCAAACGTTTTGTGTTAAATTTCTAATTGCACCTCCAGGATCTGGTTTTTGATAGTCTAAATGGTTGAAGAATTTATTGTTTCATACTTGGTTTGTGTTTTCTTTTGTCTATTACATTTCAAGTCACGGAAGAGAAAAGGTCAGCTCATCTCTTCATGTCTTTAAAAGTGCCTTTCTCTGCGCAAATATACCAACATACTTCAAACACCAATATGTTTACGAAGCACGGTGATTCTGGCAACACTCTCCTTTTGTCAGTCCCGATTTGATGGTTGAGATTAGTATCTTATCATTTTTCATGGGCATAGACATAGTTCAAAGGGGCCTTATCAGATTCGTAGACTGCTCTGCCTAGCCTTTTCCCAACTATGTTGGGACCAGCTTCCAGTCTAACCAGATGCGACTTAATACCAGTATTTTACACGGAGCGACTGCCAGCAGACCTCCGCAACCCAGTTACTAGGCGGATATCCTAAGGTCAGACCTAGAAGGTTAGTTGTCAGACTTTCGGGCTTCTGGCTGCCCGTAACGACTATCATAGGTATTCATATGACATCCGGAACCGACGGTTTAACGCCTTCTCCGAGGCACGGAGGGGTCTCGATGTGTAATGAACGGACACGGACATCTACGGACTAACCTCGCAAATCGTATGATCCATACATACATATAATCACGCCTGTTTCCCATTGGGGTAGGCAGAGACTATAGATTTCTGCCTGCTACGATCCTGACACACCCTTTTTGCTTCATCTACATTCATTAACCTTCTCAGGCATGCCCGTCAGTTTAGGGTGCTATCAACATGGCATTTTTGAGAATGCTCGCGATTTACATACATACTTAAACTCACGCCTTTTTGCCATGGGAGTAGGCACAAACTATAGAACGCCACATGCTACGACCCTTACATACTCCTTCCGTCTCATCCACATTCATGCATCTTGTCATACACGCACGCCGATTGAGTGTACTTCGCACCTATCCTTTAAGAAGAACTTCACCAATAACATCGATGTATGTCCTTCTAGGACGCCCTCTACCGGCGTATCCGTTAACATCCGCCTTATAAATACCTTCCGGGATTTATAATTGGTTTGTAACTAGCCACAAGCCCTTTATAATCAGAAATAAGCTATCATATTTACCTGTCTACCTACAAACACACTATTATGCCTTCATAGGTAGCTGGCAAGAATA
This sequence comes from Amphipyra berbera, assembly GCA_910594945.2. Taxonomy (NCBI): domain Eukaryota; kingdom Metazoa; phylum Arthropoda; class Insecta; order Lepidoptera; family Noctuidae; genus Amphipyra; species Amphipyra berbera. The sequence continues at coordinate 13,253,459 of OU343145.1, forward strand.
AATTTGCATATAAATCGAAAGGCCCTGGTCTGTCGAAACTTTTATTAGAGAGTAGATAAAAAAAAAGTTATTCAAACTCCGGGCAAAATGAGAATGAGTTGAAAATCCTTTGAAGGTGGTTTTAGGAAAGTTTTCAATACTTTCGATAAGGTTGATTAGGATCTAGAATAAGCTGGATATATTTTTAGCTTGGAGTTTTTTTTTTTTTTTTTTTTAAAAAAAACGTTGCCCCCCACTAGGATTTCTCCTGTATCGTGGGTGCGTTTACAGACACAAATCTTCACATACACAAACACCCAGACCCGGAACAACTATCTGTAGGCCATACAAATATTTGTTCCGTGCGGGAATCGAACCCACGACCCGTAGCGCAGAAGCCAGTCGCTCAGCCACTGCACCAAATGTGTCGTCGTAGTTTTATATTTTGCAAGTGAACTCTGGAGTTTGTGGGAAGACTCCTGTATCTAAGATGCCAAAGTTTCTAGGACAGGGGTGGCTAACCAGTCGATCGCGGCTCTTAATCCAGTCGATCATGGCAAGGCAAAGAAAAATATAAGTTTAATGAAGAGGTACTGATTATGTAATTGGTAGATCGCGCAGAGTCTACTCAGTAAACAGTAGATCTTGGGTCGAATCAAGTTGGCCACCCCTGGTCTAGAAGATTTGATGGATTTTTGATTGCAGTTTTGAGAGTACGAGGGGTATGCAGAGATCCGGAGTATCATGTATACGAATTTGAATACTGTTAGGATGAGTTTTCACCAAACGGAAAAATCTTCGCGCACTTTTTTGTTGTCACTGAATAAAAAACTCTATCAGTATTGCTTTTAAGTATAAAATGCTGCATTGGCATTGGCCGATATCCTAAAGTTAGATCAGTTGTCAGACTTTAGGACTTCTGACTGCCCGTAACTAAGTTCATAGGTATTCTTATAACATCCGGGATCGACGGTTTAAGGTGCTCTCCAAGGTATACAGAATTGTCACCCATCCATAGACTGACCGTGGCAAGCATAGCTTAACATCGCAAACCGTATTATTAATTAGCCACGAGCCCCTTAGTTTTCCTCGACCATAAAGTAAAAATTACAACAATATAAAAATAATCATGAAACAGTCTACCTTTATATGACCTTCGCCAGTTTCAAAGACAGCAGGATAAAAAAAAAGAAACAGTAGGCAAAACAATCTTACCTTTGCTTCCGCAAAAAAAGGAAAACCCAAGCAAAAAGTCCAAAGAAAAAAATATCAAAAGGATCCCAATAATTGACATTTTGTACTTACGAACCGATTATTCGGTTGAACGGCCAAATTAACCGATTGACAAACGAACAAGTTTGTACACAATAAAGACGTTTCTCCAACTTGGATGTAACCCATCAACTTCACACGGGATTCTCGTCCCTATATCCGGTACCTTAGGGAATTGTTTCCCGTAAATAATTAATTTCAAAAGGGAATCTTGATGTATTTCCCTTGAGTTTAGACGAATTTGTTTTCTAAGGAATCGTTCGTGTTTTTACTAAGACGAATTACTACGGCCAGAATAACTTGATACGCAGTGAAGTAAGGAACTAAATGGAAATGTATTAAATTTGACGTATTATCGCTGTTTGCCTTCGCAAGCAGCGCCGCTCTGAAAGGCCAAATTATATTGGTTACTGTATGTAGGTTTTTAAAATTCTAGAACAGGTTAAAAATATATTGAGATTTATTGTTGGTTTTCTTTATGGCTTTTTAGCCAAACATTTCCACTGACTGCTTTGTTAGTCTAGTGGTCGCAAGCGTGACTGCTGAGCACAGGATCCTGGGTTCGATCCCCAGGTCAGGCAAAGTGATATTGCGTTTTTCCATTAGCAACTTCTCAGTAGCAGCCTGGAGTCTGGATTTGTGCCCGGTTAATGGCAATAGGCTCGCCCCCTATTACATGGGACGTAAACATAAGTGGCGAAACGAAGGTGTTACTAAAACACCTCTGCCTACCCCTTCGGGGAATACAAGGCGTGATGTTATGTTATGATGTTATTTTCACAATATATTTTTCTAAGAATTATAATTTACGTAAATTGAACTACCATATCCTCAATTTTGTTTTTTTTTTTACGTTTTGGAACGAGTAAATTCAAAGCTGATCTCTTTATTAACCGACTTCCAAAAAGGAGGAGGTTACTATGTTCGTCTGTATGTATCTTTTTCTTTTTTTGTTTATGTTCATCGATATTTTCGCCAATTGTGAACCGATTTTGATGATTATTTTTTTAATGGATAGGGTATACTTCGAAGTTGGTCCCATTTGAATTTGGTGAAGATCTGATAAAGAACTTCGGAGATAGACAACGGAACTCCTCAATGACGAACAGTACGCATATTGTGATGATGTGATTATGTTACGAGCAGCGTCTTTAGTAGGTCCAACCAAGTTTTAATTAAGGCCACTAAAATGCAATAAATAAAAACATTTTTTACAACAAAATTAAACCGACTTCAAAAAAGAATAAAATAATTGCCATATAAAATTAACAGTTTCAGAAGTCGGTGCCTTCAATTTGGTTCAGCGTAGATCAGCACCGACTTCTGAAACCTTTAATTTTATATGGTAATTATTTTATTCTTTTTTGAAGTCGGTTTATTTGCTTAGATCTATTGCTATTTATTCATTGAAGGGCCTAATACAGAAAGCAGTACTTCTGGACACGGCACGTATTGTTAGGAAGTTCCTCTCTCTGAAGCCCTAACCACTGGTAGCTTGGACCCTGTTCCCGGTGCCGGTGGGCTACTATTTTTATAGATTTATTGCCATTATTATTACCATTTATTAAGGTAGCTGCCTCGTTGGTCTAGTGGTGGCAAGTGCGACTGCTGATCGTGAAGTCCTGGGTTCAATACCAAGGCCGGGCAAAGTTTTATTGGGTTTTTCCGTGTGGAGTTTGGATTTGTGCCCGGTTGACGGCAATAGTGCTCTCTGAGGCACGGAGGGGTCTCGATGTCAAAATAACGGTCACGCCATACACTGACTGACTGCGGTAAGCGCAGTTTAACCTTGCAAATATGATATCCGTGGTTGTTAATTAGCTATGAGCCCCTCTTACTGCGAGTGTTAATTAGAAAAAAAAACGAAAATAAGAATAAACTTATTACCATAATATTATAAAATTAACAGTTTCGGAAGTCGGTGCCTTCAATTTGTTTCAGCGTGGATTAGCACCGACATGTGAAACTGTTCTTTTTCGTTCTTTTTTAAGTCGTTTTTAGTTTTTGTTTAAAAGTTTCTTTCTTTTCTAGAGGCCTTAATTAAAACATAGTAGGGCCTACTAAAGACGCTGCTCGTAAAACAATCACATTATGTGTACTGTTCATCATTATGGAGTTCCATTGTCTATCTCCGAAGTCCTTTATCAGATCTTCACCAAATTTAAATGGAACAATGTTGTTTCAAACAAAAAAAATTGTTTGCCAAATCGGTTTCTAAATGACGGCGTCGTGATGTAACAAAAAAATATGCAGCCGATTTGAGAACCTCCTCCTTTTTTTAGAAGTCGGTTAAAAAGCAAATGGAGCTGTCAGCAGAGTGCCATCTACCACCGCAATACCATTTGAGGGCAAGCTACAATCATTCAAGGTATTCTCAGGTGAATGTTTCAATCCATCATCATAAAACGTGGTCCTAATAATAAGAGCTTTTAAAAGCTACTTTAAACTTTTAAGCGCTTCGCTCGAAGCTACTTGCAAGTTAATAATTACGACATAAAGTCGTTAGTACAGTTGAAAGGAACATGTCTCTTGATATGACGATGGTCCAAGTTAAAAACTTATGTCTCGTTCGCATCGGGTAGGTACGTTCAAGTTCTTTTTTATCTGGGAACTAAACAAATAAATAAAATTAAAGTGTCTGTTTGTTGTAATGTCAAAATTACAGCTTTTTACTAAATGCGTAGGAAAGTATATTCCGTCGCTGGGCAGTGAAAACCTCGTAAGTGCAATGAAAGTAATTTTGCAGGAGGTGATAATAAACGCCTGTTAAAAAAAAGTATGGAGTGTAGATGTAAGGTTCTTCTGTTTTATTATCTATTCATCAATCTATTTCATGTTAGAGCTGTGCACGTTCGTTCTAAATATGCATTACAAGGTTTTTTACCCAACAAATGAATAACAAAAAATAAAAATGAATTTGTGCTTTACGAGGTTTTCACTGCCCAGCGACGATACTGTACATATAACAGAAAAGAACTTGTCTGTCTGTCTGTTTGTTCCGGCGAATCTCCAAAACGGCAGGACCGATTTTGACGGGACTTTCACTGGCAGATAATTGATATTAAAAGGAGTAGCTTAGGCTACTTTTATTTCAGACTATCTTCAACTAAATAGAAAAAATATGTAGTTTAAAAAACTATAAACACACTTTAATCACGCACTAAAAATTATAAAATAATTCTTTTATATCCAATGGTAAATACAAAAAGCGTGGAGCTTTTTGGTTGTGTGTACTTTTTCATTAATTTAAACAAAGCGCTCCACGCTTTTTGTATAAACCATTGGATATAAAAGAATTATTTTATAATTTTTAGTGCGTGATTAAAGCGTGTTTATAGTTTTTTAAACTACATATTTTTATTTTAAACTTTTTAGTCTTAAAATAACTTTTAACATATTTATTACTGGTACACAATACAGTTAAAGTTGGCTTAGTTAGCATTTCTTTAAAGTTATACATATATTAATTAAGTTATAATATTTTTGAGGGGATTACTAGTAGCCACTGAAGAGTTCCACTATCCACCTCCTGGTTCCATCGTCAGACCCTCGTTACCAAGCCCAATCTATTGGATTCATTGAGGCGAATCATATGAGCCCAAACTCGAGGGTTCAGTAGTAGCCACTGAAGAGTTCCACTATCCACCTCCGGGCTCCATCATCAGATTCTCGTTAATAAGCCCAATCTATTGGGCTCATTGAGACAAATCATATGAGCCCAAACTCGAGGGTTTACTAGTAGCCATTGGAGAGTTCCACTATCCACCTCCTGGCTCCATCATCAGATCAGCTCCAAGATACCAAATTATAGTATTGTCATCCGAACTACATATACATACAAGGTTTCATTTCGATACGACAATTGGAAGTAGGTTAAAATTGACTTCCAAGATTTTTTTACATTATTTGTTTGCTAGTTAGTTACAAGTGAAGCTAATATAAAGCGTATAAAATATAAGACAAACACCCTTTTCTAATAGCACAAGCGTCTACTAATGATTTATCTTCCATCACGTTTTCTCTTACACTTTAGACCGCTGTCAGAGAGAGACGAGAGATAAGTCGGCTTCCGTTTCCTGTCGCCGTCTCGCATGAGCCCTGACGCGTTGATATGTGTTGCCGATGGAAATGACACCAGTTTTGCAGTATGTTTATCTCAAAAAACAATGATGATCTACGCTGTTTTTCTTTTTAAGAAGTAGTCATTCTATTTTTAGAGGTGCTTGTGGCTCATCATACGATTTGCGAGGTTAAGCTGCGCTTTCCGCGGTCTAACTGTGGAACGGTGACCATTTGTTACACATTAGACCCGTCCATGCCTCGGAGAGCACGTTAAACCGTCAGTCCCGGGTATTATACGAATATCTATGACACTCGTTACGGGAAGTCGGAAGCCCGAAAGTATGACAACCTGTCTAACTAGATATCGGCATTGCCCTGTAACTGGGTTGCGGAGTTCTGATGGTAGTCGCTCCGTGTAAAATACTGGTATTCAGCCGCATCTGGTTAGACTGGAAGCTGACCCCCAACATAATTAGGAAAAAGCTAGGCAGAGCAGTTAGTCAATTTTATAGCGAAATTTCCATATTTTTTCTTTTTAACCGACTTCCAAAAAAGGAGGAGGTTCTCAATTCGTCGGTTTTTATTTTTTTTAAATGTTTGTTACCTAATAACTCCGCAATTTATAAACCGATTTAGATAAAAATAAAGTTATTTGAAAGGATATACTTCCAGATTGGTCCCATTTAAATTTGGTGAAGATCTGATGAAGAACTTCGGAGATAGACAATAGAACTCCTCAATGACGAACATTACGCATAATGTGATGATGTGATTATGTTACGAGCAGCGTCTTTAGTAGGTCCAATCATATTTTAATTAAGGCCACTAAAACGAAAAACATAAAAAAACATTTTAACAAAAATAAAACCGACTTCAAAAAAACGATGAAAAGAATAAAATAATTACCATATTATAAAATTAACAGTTTCAGAAGTCGGTGCCTTAGATTTGGTTCAGCGTGGATTAGCACCGACTTCTAAAACTGTTAATTTTATAATATGGTAATTATTTTATTCTTTTCATTGTTTTTTTGAAGTCAGTTTTATTTTTGTTAAATGTTTTTTTTATTTTTGATAATGGGTTTCAAGGAAATGTTTTTTCATGAGAAAACGTAATAAGACTGAATTTCAGTAAGCCTAGTTACTAACATAAAAGTAACGTTAATGTACCTAAGTGAATTTTGAATCAGAAATACTCGTTTCGCACATACTATTTAATTAAATTGAAAACTTAATTCATATCTATGTATGATACAAATTGAGCATGTCGCAAAAAAATAAACCAAAATGTTATAGGACAGGTGTATTTTCGATTCAAAATTCGCTTACATTAGCGAGAAGTTTACGATACTATACTTCAAATGTTCGTGCTAGGCCTAAAGATTAAAGATTTTACGATTACGGTTTAAGATTACGCTTAGCAATGGAAGCCTTTCAATATATTTAACACTAGCGGCCCGTCCCGGCTTCGCACGGGTGGACATTTTCCCCGTTTTTGCAACATTTTTCATTTATGCTCCGCTCCTATTAGTCGTGGCGTGATGTTATATAGCCTATAACCTTCCTCGATAAATGGACTATCCAACATAAAATATTTTTTCAATTGCAACTAGTAGTTCCTGAGATTAGCGCGTTCAAACAAAAAATAAACAAACAAACTCTTCAGCTTTATAATATTAGTATACCTATAGATAACATAACATCACACCTGAATTCCCCGAAGGGTTGGGCAGAGGTGTATAGTAACACCATCATTTCGCCGTTATTTTTAAGTCCCATGTAATAGGAGGAGAGCCTATTGCTATCAATCGGGCCCAAATCCAAACTCCGCGCAGCTACTGAGGAATTCCACACGGAAAAACCCAATAACACTTTGCCCGATACGGGGATCGAACCCAGGACCTCACGATCAGCAGTCGCGCTTGCCACCACTAGACCAATGATGCCATATATTTAATTCTGGATTATTTATTTTGATTATTTATTAAATAACAATTAAAAGTCTGCTGATCGTGAAGTCCTGTGTGAAATTCCTCAGTACCAACCCGGAGTCTGGATTTCTGCCCGGTTAGTGGCAATAGGCTCGCCTTTACATGGGACTTAAATGTAACTGGCAAAACGAGGGTGTACTAACAACGCCTCTGCCGAGCCCTTCGGCGAATACACAGCGTGATGTTATGTTATGTAAGTTTGTTGAATGCAATATTTTCTGGGGAATTCATTCTCTTCTCAATATACGGATATTCTAGTTCATGCAAATGTAGGAACATCGAACACTATATTATTGTTCGCGGATTCCTCAAATTCAGCATCTTTTATCGACCGAAATGTTCCGCTGAATTTAATATGAAAAGTTTACAAACAAAATTATGTGTTTGTTTGTTTGAAACATTGCATTTGTAGAGGAAAAGGGAGGATCCTCCTACCAGGCTTATTTTATGCCTAGCGGACCACTGCCCAACGGTTGATGTTGGGAAGTTGTATATATACTAACTCCGTGTCAAATCTTGATACCGCGATGTAGGATTTGTGACGTTTCATCTGACAGCTGTCATTATTGTCACTCAGCTGTCATTATTGTCACTCAGCTGTCATTATTGTCACTCAGCTGTCATTATTGTCACTCAGCTGTCATTGTTGTCACTGTAGTTTGCTAGACAATCGTCGTGCTGCGTAGTTCGTATATGGCGTGATAGATGCCGCCACACATTTATATTTGACTAGTTACCTGCCCTGATCTTTTCGACATCCTTGGCTAATATGATGAAATATAAGCTCATTATACTGGAACCCAGGTTAGGTAGCATAATTAGCTCATTACTGTACCACTGCTGGGCACGGACCTCTTCTCAGGATGAGACGGGCTTTCATCACGCTTACCTGATGTGGGAAATTAGCCTGGCTCAGCCAAGATATACTCCAGGATGAAGATACACAAAATTTATATACTATAGGTACATGCATACATACATAAACTCACGCCTTTTTCCCATGGGCGTAGGGAGAAACCATAAAACGCCACATGCTACGATCCTTACATACTCCTTTCGCTTCATCCACATTCATACATCTTGTTATACACGCACGCCGGTTGAGAGTACTACGCACCTGGCTTTTATGAAGAACCATCACCAATAACATCGATGTATGTCCTTCTAGGGCGTCCTCTACCGGCGTTACCGACTATATCCATTTCTAAAATTGAAATAAGGCCAAGCAAAGTCGGGTGAGATAACCTAGTGTCCAATAAAGTCGACACACGCGCCCTGAAAACTGAAACGACTCTGAATTTCTTTCAGGAATTTTTCAATATTATTATATTGCATTCTAGGGATAGTACATTGACAATATTCTTTAATTATAGTAGGGCTACCACGTATTGGAGCAGGGTTTCCCAAACTTTTATGTTTTGTACACCACTTGCCATGTTTTTCGGTTTTAGGTAGACCCCCTTCTGCATTTTTGTAAATTCATCGACTTCAAATATGTTTTTGAATGATTTCTAAATGTAGTGAGATGTAGAGTGAAAAAACAATAAAAAACACACTTTAAGTTTTATACATTTATTAAACCTGCGACAGTACCTACCTAAAATAGTACTATCGTAGTCGGTCTGTTTGTTGCGTTTTCAGGATCTGGATCTCGGTTGCGTCTAAGACAATTAATTGTAATTAACATTCCTGAAAATGTTTAAAGAGAACGTCAAGTAACCTGCCGTCAATAGATTAAAGTCATCTTCACTTCTTCCATGTGTCAGATAATTATGATTATTAAATAAAGGATAAACTCAAGAACTATAACTTATAAGAAACACAATACGATTCAAAATATTTTTTATTGTACACTATTAAAATATAGGATAGAACATAAATAATGTATTTTATGGTTTGTACAATGAGCGGTCTTATCGTTAATATTGATCTTTAACAGACAATCTTCGGATGGACAAGAAAATTTTATGATATGAATAAAGGGTAGTCCGTGGTGTACCAATAGATATAATTATAACATAATATAACATCACGCCTGTATTCCCCGAAGGGTTAGGCTGAGGTGTATAGTAAACCCTCATTTCGCCGTTATGTTTAAGTCCCATGTAATAGGGGCGAGCTTATTGCCATCGACCGGGCATAAATACAAACTCCGGGCTGCTACTGAGGAATTCCACACGGAAAAACCCAATAACACTTTGCCCGACCTGGGGATCGAACCTAGGATCTCACGATCAGCAGTCGCGCTTGCCACCACTAGACCAACGAGGCAGTTATTTGTATAATGTAAAAATCAATTAATGACAGCCGTTTATTAACAAATGCGCCAGTATTCAGGAAATAACCGTGTTCTTGGAAAATCTAATTATTATTATATACGCCCACGCTATAAGGTACATAATCAAAAATAAGCAATAACGATACAGAAAATATTTACACAATATTAAGGGCTCTCGCACACTCGATAATGTTATCATCAGCGATCAGCGATTGAAGGTACCCGCTCACGTGTCTGCATCGTACGCATCGGACGGATCGCATTAAACGGATTTTAGTATTCTTTATATGGCTAGTCTTGCAGGTGCGTTCACTTATCGGCAACGGATGGAACGGACAATCTAGAGTTTAGACAAAACCAAACTGGTTAGGTACTATTTTAATTGTATAATTTAGGTATTTTTTTACTGACATTTAATTTAAGATTCTATGAGTAGATACCTAACTCACACACTGACCTATTGCTTTAAAATGTTTGGGAAACGTATACTTTTGCAATGTTTGTAAATATGTGAACACCGTGTATATATCACATAATTAATTTGTCATTGCTTTATTTTAATTCTTTTTACCTATTGTGGTATAGTAATTTTATTCTAGGTGCATCGTCTTCACATATTATAATTTTATAATTAATGTACCTATACAAAATATTGTAAGATATTTTAAAAGAGTAACGGTGGAGTTTCTTGCCCATTCTTCTCCATTCGAAACTACCTTTTAGAAGTGGCGACTAGAATCAATTCTATTTTTTTTGTAAATTTTAACGTTCAAAAGTGCCTTTTATGTGTCTAATTGAAATAAATACTCTAATCGTCTTTCAGTTGTTGTATGCCACGACTGAACACTTCACTCCGTACACATTGGAACGCCACTCGTAGCTATTAAGTAAAGCTTTAGTATTTTCCAAACATCGCTCAGTGTCCGATCCGTGTTAAAACGAGCGATGTTGATACCACGATCGATGCAGCATCGATCGTGTTATCAAAATCGCCGATGCTAAAAGTATCATGTCTGCGTTAACCCTTAGGTAAAATATTGCAAAATCAGTACAAAATTATACACATTTTGCTTACATACTTCCCTTAATAAGCCTCGCTCTATTGACCCAATTAAATTATATTTATTTAGGGTTTATGTAATAAATTATGGGAGACCTAAATAAATATTATTAAATGATTGGATTATAACAATGTAATCAATTGGTCACGAATTTGTTAATCAACTGACCGCAACTTCGTTAGTTGGGATAAACTTATTACAATTTTGATACAATAGAATTGTTATTTTGTCCTGTTTGATGCGGTTTTTGGTAAAGAATAGGCCACTCTTTCTCCACCCGTGGTTGTTGAAAATGGCGACTACCCTGCGTGAATGTTTGTAAGTATTTTAAACACAATTAGAATTGGTTTTTGAATGAAATTAATAAATATTATATTATTTGTTAATGACACAAGCAGTGATAGCTTAGCGGTTGAACGCTTGCCTTCCATGTAGGAGAGTCTGAGTTCGATCCCAGATAGTACTTCTGACTTTTTGAATTCATGTGCGGATCAGAATTTGATTATCACTTGCGTTAACGGCAAAGGAAAAACATCGTGAGGAAACCTGCTCATCTCAGAGGATTCTATAAAGTTCTCGATGGTGTGTGTCGTCTGCCAACCCGCACCAGGCTAGCGTGGTGGACTAAGGTCTAAGCCCTTCTCATTCTGAGAAGAGGCCCGTGCCCAGCACTGGGACAGTTATGGGTTAATTGTGTTATGTTTATTGTAGAAAAAATTGAATAGTAGGTGTTTATTAGTGAGTATGGCATGCTTACGCGTGTATTCTGCTGATGGTGGGCGGGGTATTTGATTCAGGTATATAGAGTTGATCTGCGCAATGTCTGACTTACGCGGCCTTTCAGTCGGGAAAGGTTAATTCAAAACCCCTCACATAATCCTACACTGTACTTACAAAGCAGAAAAAATATTTGTCTGGGCGTTAAAAAATGTTTAATAACAAAACAACGAGACCCTGACTTTCTACCGGTCTTTCAGCTGTTATCGGTAGCTGGTAACACTGGACAATGTTGATAAAGGAGGGTAATCGTCAAGATTAATCAACGTACCCAAAGTTATAAAAACATTGTTCATTCAACGGAAAAAAGGATTCCATGTCGAGCAGCTGAAGAAATCTGACTTTTTATATCTGATTAGCTTGTCCTTATTTTCTGATCTTGTGTAAATTATTATATTGTGATATATTGTGAACTAGCTTCTGTAACTAATGACTAACCTAATTAAAAGTACTCTGAGTGGTGGACAGTTTATGTTGGTTTCATTTACTTTATTTACCATGCTCCCAATCCTGACATACTGATATTAGCTATAACTGTAATGATAGATTCACCCCTATAAGATTATGTAGTATGTCTTTTATACAGCTAGCTAGGAAACGCTATGGCGTTTATGCTATGGCATAGTGTCTTGTATTGTTGAAATCAAGCTATATACAAGATAAATATGTGTCAGAGAATAAGTCATTTGGAAGATAAGGGTCGTCAAAATGAATCAACGTACCCGACGTTATAAAAATAGTGGTCAATTCGACAGAGCGGGGGATTCTATGTCGAACCGCCGTAGAAGTCTGGCCTTTATTATCTCACGCGATTGTCCTTCTTATATTTTGATCTTATGTGAATTATATTATGACGTAGCTTATGTAACTAACAACTAACCCAAATACTCAACAGAGTCTGTGTTGGTTTTATTTACCAAATATCCGCTTTGCTTCTGGTAGGCAGACAGTGGTAGACAGTGGAACCGTAATGCTATACTCGATTCTATCCAATTCTATAACCGTGTCTGCGACATAGGTAATATTTAGATATGAGTCTATGAGTCAATATCAGTAACATAACATCACGCCTGTATTCCCCGAAGGGTTGGGCAGAGGTGTATAGTAACATCCTCATTTCGCCGTTATGTTTTAGTCTCAAGTAGTACGAAGCAAGACTATTGCCATCAAGTGGGCATAGATCCAAACATCGGTCTGCTACTGAGGAATAATATTTTGCCCGACCTGGAGATCGAACCTAGGACCTCACTACCAGCATTCGCGCTTGCCACCACTAGACCAACAAGGTAGTATCAGTAACAAGGCCCAAAAAGTATGATATTATGCTTCGCGAATTTAAATTTCCCTCACATAACTTCAAAAGACGCAATCCCTGTACCTCGCCATAAACGCCCATAGCGATGTCTTAAAAACTCGTTCGAAATCCTTTAACGTTAAATGGAAGCAACCCTTATCCGGCCGCCCTATTAACCTAATTACGTTATATTTACTTAGGGGATAATAAGGCTTTGTGACTTAATTTCGATTCTTAATAATAGAATTTAATTGGGCAGCAACGTTCTGAGTTCTGATTTTGAGTTGGACAAAGTTGGTTTTCTTTAAGAAATGTTTAGATGAAATTATGTCCAGAAATAGCAATGGAAATTGTAAGTATAACTGTATTTTTAGGGTTCCGTACTTCAAAACGAAAAAAGGAACCCTTATAGGATCACTTCGTTGTGCGTCTGTCTGTCTGTAAGACCATTTTTCTCAGAAACGCGTGGAGGTATCAAGTTGATATTAATATCACATACTCAAGTCTGCAATCCCTTGGAGCTGTGAAAAAATCAAACTTCTAAGTCAGTGTAATCAAAAGTTACGGCCGTTTATGTCGCATATTTTGACACTCGCAAGGGAATCAAAACCTATAGGGTACTTCCCGTTGACCTAGAATCATGAAATTTGGCAAGAAGCAATGTCTTATAGCACAAGTAAAAGAAAAATCTGACAACCATAAAGGAGATCTGATATTTTTGTATGGGCCTTGGTCCAAGTTGCGTCGTAAGATGATACGTTATATAAGGTCCAACCAAAATACCTGGACAAACTTTTACACAGTGTTCAGTAAGTGTAACTGAATATATCTATGCAAAAAAACGAGATCCAAGTGTTTTTTTTTTCTAACCAAATTTTTTTGTCAACTTAAATTTTACTTTAATTTTTTTTTTACATTTTTCACTTCGCTGTGTAGGTAAAACGCGGCACGGAATTAGCACGCACCCCAATGGCGGTCGATGCATAAGAAATGGATGAGTTTATTCTTAGAGAGTACAGGCAATTTAAAACATTATTATTTTTTTGTCAGAAAAAAACACTTGGATCTCGTTTTTTTTACATAGATGTGATTAGTTAAATGTATTGAACACTGTGTAAAAGTTTGTCCAGGTATTTTGGTTAGACCTTATATAAAGTATTCAGTACTTAATTATAATGTTATTTGTTAAAGCCCATGAAACTCGCACCTTGAAAAAAAAAGTTATTGAGGTATTTACAAAGGCTATTCCCTAAGTATTACTTTTAACTAAAACTTAGTTTTAGCCTAAGTCAAACCAGTTTGTATAGAACCTAGTTAGTATTGATAACGATGGGTCCTTTGTCTGGCGGGCTACTGTCCAACGGATGATTTTTTTTTTATAATTTGTTTTTTCTGCCTCTAGTTGCTCTTTGCGGACCGTTTCTACATAACCGGGCAGTTATTGTGTTGGGAAGTTATTATACTATCTGCGTGTCACAAAAACAAGCAGTCCGAGCAAACAAAAGCAAGAGACTGAAGAAGACGCGCATAACCAGTGCCAACTTCGGTTCTTCAGAAGAAGCGAAGTTCGGGCTGGTTATGCGATTGAAATGTGTACCCCTCCCTCAACCCCCTCGGTCCTCTTTAGTACCTTGATTTTATCGTAGTGCGTGTGGAGAGTCTTACTGTCTCATTTTCATGCATTTATTAAAGAAATACCAAGGTTGGAACTGTTCTGACTCAGACGCGTGCAAATGGACAAGATTATAACATAAAAAGTGGGTTTATGTATATAAATATTTGAATATTCATACTTTAATTTTAGTGGGCGGAAAATAAATACTTTTTCTTTCTTTCTTTCTTTCTATATCATTCTGATAACGCGACGAGGGGGCTTGAGGAGCTCGTGGCTAATTATCGTCGTTTGTCGGATGGTTAAGGCGTTTGGGTCAATCCCAGCAAATATTATTGCTTTTATTTAGTAGTATTCTAATTTAATGTTGTACGTAACATATTCATTTGTGTCGTTATTGCCCGTGGCATCACTATGGTCCTATCTGAAAATCAGCTTTGCAACATTTTGTTTTTTTTTAAATGTCGCAGCATTATGCTGAGATAGGAGCCCTTTTTAACCGACTTCCAAAAAAAGGAGGAGGTTCTCAATTCGTCTGTATATTTTTTTTTAATGTTTGTTACCTCACTACACCCTCATTTATGAACCGATTTGAAAAAAAGATTTCTTTTGTTTGAAAGAATATTCTTTCGAAATGGTCCCATTTAAATTTGGTGAAGATCTGATAAAGAACTTCGGAGATAGACATAGGAACTCCTCAATGACGAACAGTACGCATGATGTGATTATGTTACGAGCAGCGTCTTTAGTAGGTCCAACCATGTTTTAATTAAGGCCACTAAAATGAATGAAATAAAAAAAACATTTTAACAAAAATAAAACCGACTTCAACAAAACGAAAAAAAAAAATTACCATATTATAAAAGTAACAGATTCAGAAGTCGGTGCCTTCAATTTGGTTCAGCGTGGATTAGCACCGACATCTGAATCTGTTACTTTTATAATATGGTAATCATTTTATTATTTTTTTCGTTTTGTTGAAGTCGGTTTTATTTTTGTTAAAATGTTTTTTTTTGGCTTTGTGCAGGTAGTCTTTTTTATCCTTTTTTATTTTTATATTGTTTTTATTTCTGTGACTGCCTGTGTGAGTTCAGAATAAATTATTTTCTTTATTTCTTTCTTTCTTTCTTTCAAATCCGGAGTGGTAGGTTAGTCAACGGAAGGGGCCCGAGAAGATTGCGCGCCATGTTCCGCACGCCACTCAGTAGGTCGGGCCCCACGAAAGTAGGGGACGGCCAAGGGCTGGTAGACCAAAACCTGCACTAGCACTAGTGACTCCAGCCCTACATCCTCGAAGGAACACCGTGGTGTTTTTAGGCATATCCATTCGCCTTACCGGAGTGATGTGTACCCATAACGACGATCGGCAGTGAAAATCTCGTAAATCCAATTTTCTTCAAAAGCGTTTCATTTTGTTCTTTAGATTGATAAACTCGTCATACACGTATTAGTTCATCAAACTTTCAATGCAAATACTTCTAAGCCGTACGCCGTACGCCGTAATGACGTACGATGACAAACTTGTATTAACATTTGATCGGTCATTTTTTATTTTAGGAGACAGTTTTTGTAGCTCTTGTAAAAATTTGCATTTTACTCATACGCGGTTTTCACTGCCGACCGTCGATAAAGATTTTGAAAAGTATAAAAAATGTCGGTGATCAGAAAGCCGGTCCCCACAGCAAATCTTCCTCCTCACCTTTTCCCACCTATGTTGATGTCACCTTCCAGTCTAACCAGACGCGGCTGAATTTATTTTACACGGAGCAATTGCCATCAGACTTCTGCATCCCAGTTACTAGGTAATGTCGATATCCTAAAGTTAGACCAGTTGTCAGACTTTCGGGCTTCTGACTACCCGTAACGACAGTCATAGGTATTCTTACGACATCCGGCACCGAGGCACGGAGGGGTCTCGATAGGTATCGAACGGTCCATCCACGGACTGACCGCAGAAACTGCAACTTAACCTCGCAAATCGTATGATCGGCGGGTAATCAGCCACACGCCTGTCAGCGAGCGAGCCCCCATAGCAAATATGGAAACTAAATATTAACAATGGAACCGATATTTTTTAAATTTACTTCGTATTTGAACAAGAAATAATCAATCATTCTTATTTACTAACGGCTGACGGCTTCCATTTTTATTTCGCGCCCAATATTTTTGTTTGTAAAGCCAACTGTGTGACGACTTTGATAAACAACGGTTGACTGTTATTTAGCTATTTTGATGAAAAACCTTTTGTACGAAAAATTAAAATCTGAGACTAATCCAAGGTAATAACAAATGTTTTTGATTAAATGGTAAAAGAACACTCTCTTGGCCAAATACTGAAACGCTTCTCTCTTTTTTTTATTCTTCTTTGGTCGTGTTTGGCCCTTCACCTGATGGTAAGCGCAGTCAGGGTCTAAGATGGAGCACACGAATCCAAGGAACAAATATATAGAGGGATTCCCCTATACCTCTCTGGCTCTCACATACACGCGACGACAAATTATCGATTCTGGCTTGCCAAGTGAACTATCGGCTGAACTTGGATCTGATATCTTCTGAGACAAACTATCATATCTGTTGAGACACAGCATGAAATTAATAATGTGTAGGTATAAAAGTTCTCAAACGAAGTAAATAAAAAACAACATGAAAATGTACGCAACCAGAAATCCAACAATTTAACCTAAAGTTGGCACTGAATTTACTTATTTTCATATAATACTCGGCACTGCCCACTAAAATTATTACAGGAACAAAATCGCCAAAATATTTACGCACGTAAAACGAGGAGGTTCAACGCAGCATCAATTATCACGCAATTAAGTTACCCCTCACTCAAATTAATGAATTCCAAACAATAATATTGTGCAAGTACGAAATGCGTAGACAGAGAGGTCCATCTCCTATCTCTGTTCAGCGTAGACATGGGTAATGAGGTTATCGATTTATCATTGATGTTGTACCTATAAAAGGATAGTCGGAAAGGGGGTACTAAGCCGCGGGCCACGTAAAGTATCACTGATGACTATTTTAAAGCAAGTGTTAAAATTTCAAAATACGATTATTTTTATTTCCATACAAAAAGATTTTTATTTTAGTTTTTTCAAAAAAAAAATCATATTTGTTTTAGTTATGAATTCAGAAAATTAATTTTCTAATCCGTGACATCAAACATGACCTAAATTGTAAACACAGCTGATCATAGCTATGAACAGATAGATTTTAGCATATTTTTTACGATATGTTTGAAAAGCTATTTCTCTTAAACTATCGAGTTTTGGGGAAAGTTGTAGAACAAAAGTTATCCCTTATTATGGGTACTTTAATACCCTTTCGGCTTAGTACTCCTTTCCGACTAAACTTGTATAAAAAAGCATAATATTGTATTGTATTGTACTTTCGTGAGGGGCTCGTGGCTTATTAACGTCCTCACGGATCATTCGATTTGCGAGGTTAAGCAACGCGTACAGCAGTCAGTCCGTGGATGGCTGACCATTACACATTGAGATCCCACGTTAAACCATCGGTCCCGGGTGTCATACGAATATCTATGACAGTTGTTATGGGTAGTCAGAAGCCCGAAAGTCTGACAACTGGTCTCACTTTAGGATATCGGCATTACCTAGTAACTGGGTTGCGGAGTTCTTATGGCAGTCGTTCCGTGTAAAATACTGGTATTCAGTCGCATCTGGTTAGACTGGAAGCTGACCCCAACATAGTTGGTAAAAGCCTAGGCTAGGCAAGGGTCTCTCACTTGGCTTCACATACCATCGAGAAATATCTCTCAGGCATGCCGGTTTCCTCACGACATTTTCCTTCACCGTTTTTAAGCAAGTGATAATTATACCATACACATATTAATCCGAAAAGATATTATTATTATTATAATATCTGGTGAAATAATTACCTACATTGTCGGCTTAGCCGTAATCGGCAAACATGTTAAACTTTCCTAACGATCGCAAGTAATCAATTACGTTCCATTATAACTTTTCCCAAGTAATAGAAAATACAATGTATTATTTTCCTTCACTGGTGTAAGTGATAGAGTTTTCTTATAAGCTATAATAAGAATATTGGTTAATTTTTGTGTTGATTTGGTTACATTGTCAGAGGGGCTTGTGGTTAAATACCAACCGCGCGGATCGTACGATATGCGAGGTTAAGCTGCGCTTACCGCGGTCAGTCCGTGGATGGGTGACCGTTCGTTACAGATCGAAACCCTTCCGTACCTCGGAGAGCACCTTAAACAGTCGGTCTCGGATGTCATACGAATACCTATGACAGTCGTAACGGGAAGTCAGAAGCCCGAAAGCCTGAAAACTGGTCTAACATAAGGATATCGGCATTGCCCACCAACTGGGTTGCGGAAGTCTGATAGCAGTCGCTCCGTGTAAAATACTGGTTGGTATTTAGCCGCATCTGGTTAGACTGGAAGCTGACCCCAATATAGTTGGGAAAAAGCTAGGCAGAACGATTTGGTTACGTTGTGGAGTGAAAGAAGATGTAGTGAGAAGGATTGAGAAAGGTATGTTAAGATGGTTTGGTCACGTACAGGGGATGGATGAAAGGAGATTAACGAAACAAGTGTACAAGGCAAGTGATAGATAAATCAAATGAAAGATAATCAAATTCTGATCCGCACATGAATTTGAAAAGTCATTGAACATTGACAGGAACTTTTTACAGAGAAGCTCATGGTGCTATATTAGTTTACGATGTGACAGAACCAAAGTCCCTAGCAAAACTGAATGAGTGGGTCGAGGAACTTCAAGTATACCCCACCAAGAAGAACATAGTCTGCTTAATTGTCGGCAATAAGATTGACAAATATATCATTTTGGGACCCAGTGCATAATATCAGCAAGCACATTGGGTCATCCGCGCGACGGCGCAACGAATATTCCCAAAGAGGGTTGATGTCAGGCAGGCGGCCGGTCATAAAACAATAAGCCAAAACCTCTAACAACATGGATTTATAAAAAAACATGTCGTGCCGACTCCATCTAGTGTGGAATAAGGGCAGGAAGAAGAAGAAGAAATTAATTTGAAAAGTCAAAGGTACGGGCCGGGATCGCAATCAAACTCTCCAGCATGGAAGGCAAGCGTATAACCGCTAGGCTATCACTGCTATCAGAACATTGATAATTCCCATAAAATACTTTACGACCTGATCAAAATGCCAAACTGCTTCAAACACGAGCTAAACAGAGATAATCTTAAAACCCTATTTCAGGCAATAAACAATTATCCTAATACCATTTAAGCTTCTAAACAGTCCCATAATCTTAAGTACTAGACAAATCCTAAGATTAATGCGTAAGATCCAAATAATTGCTCATAATGTGTCTGTGACAAGAATTTGGATCTGGTGGCCATATTAGTAATTGTAGGTCCAATGATATTTATGGAGGCTGGCATTTACATGAAAGATCAAAATGATCAGGATTGCCTTTTGTTTTGGGATAATTATTATGAGGGTGATCATGATTATAATACTGATGACGGTATCATTGGTGAAATGGTAGGGTAGGTTTAAGTATCTCGAAAATTCGATTCCGAAGTTGTACAAAAACATGAAGATGATTATTGTTTTTTTTGGACGGGGCTAGGAAAAATATCGTTAGGTAACCTGCACACCTGAGAGGGCTCCATAAAGTTTTCGATGGTGTGTGTAGTCTGCAAACCCGCAACAAGTCAGCGTGGTGGACTAAAGCCTAATCTGAGAAGAGACCCGTGCCCTGCAGTTGAACAGTAATAGATTGATTATGTTATGGGACGAGCTAGATTTTCCATGAAAATGTGGAAACAGAAAATCCAGAAATCCATTACCTTTTCGCCTTCAGTTAAGAAGATTCATCCCAGGTGTTCATCCTTATTAAAATAGTATAAATAGCACTTCTAGATGAAGCTCTTAAAGTCATTATTTAAATTCTGAGGTTGGACGAAATGTTTGATTCGTATCTACATTCAGTAGACCTTATAAATGTACTTGCTTATAAACATTCCAGATTCTATGTCACCAAATTTAAAGATGTCATTGCTATAGAGAAGAATGGATTGGAACTATGAAAAATCAATGCTAGTAATTACATCTTTCAATACAAGATTTACATTTCGTTGCCGAAATTTAAAATAGTTCACAACAGGCTTTGGACCCCCAACTGTTGGGGAAGCATGAGGGCTGTTCATAAACATAATCAGTTACGTTTACAGAAACCCATTACCTATAAAACCTTCTAAAGACCAGCCCATGAAGTACAATGATCCCCAAACGACAGAGTTGCAACCCAAAATTTATACACGAGCATTTTTTAGACCTCCAAAATCCGTTACTTGCTCCGTAAGTATTTTAACTGGCGGAGTAATCTCATTTAATGGTAGAAGTTCGCTCGTTAATGTCAAATAGCTACGATTGTTATGTGGGGACCGGGCCCGATCCGGCCCCCACCTTGAGGGCTGGTGCAAAGGTATGTAAAAAGCGGGGAATGGAAAATTTTGTGCACATTGGCTGGAGACCATTCAGATCTCGTCAATAACTGCCCGGTTACGTAGAAACGGTTCGCCGGGATCATTTACAAACAGTGTAATAGAAAAAAAAAATTTGCTCTTGTTGATATGAAGGAAGGCACATCAAGTCAAGAGGTTTAGCAGACAGACCTTTTAGGCGTTTGACGGCATGTTATAATTATCTTTGCATTGTTATTTAGCTTTGTAAATAGTATTAGTAGTGGTAGCCAAATGGTCAAATAATTGCCTTCCATGTAAGAGGGTATGTGGCTTGCACCTCTGACTTTTCGAATTTATGTGCGAATCAGAATTTGAAGTTCAAAGCAGCGTTTGGTTTTATCTTACAGCCCCCTGCAGCATCAGGATTTGAGGATTGAAGGTTGGAATTATTATAATGTTGTATTGCCATGGGAATTCAATTTGTGTGCGAAGTTTCAGAAAAATCAGTTAAGCAGAAGTAGTCGCAAAATCTGTCGCAATATTTGAATCAAACAAATAAATATATACGAAGTGAAGCTAGTCAAAACAGTTGAAAAATCTGTTGGAAGATTTGAAACAAATAAACAAATAATACGAAGTGAAGCTAATTAAAACTGTTTAGAAACAAAAGGAATGGAAAATCGCTATCCCCGCCATCTTAAACCAAATACACACAACAAACTAAAAGCGACGAATTTGTGAGATTAAAACTCCTAGTTTTGGAAATAGTTATCTATACCGGCTCCAAGGTTACTCATGTAGGTATTAATGTCTTTATTATAAACTTTGTCGTTTGAATGTATCTTGGAATTATTGTTTTGTCTTATGAATAGAAGTTTGGAAGTACAACTTCCAAGGTTAGTCGAGAAGTGGAACTCTCGTGGGCCAATTTGAAGTGTAGGCGGAGTACACCCTGTGTAGGCGGCGGTAATCACTTACTATCAGGTGGGCTGTGAGCCTGTTTGCCAACCTCTTCTTCTTCTTGCAATTATCCCACACTAGGTGGGGTCGGCACAACATGTATTTCATAAATCCATGGTGTTAGAGGTTTTGGCTTATTGTTTTATGACCGGCCGCCTGCCTGACATCAAACCTCCTTGGGAATACTCGTTGCGCCGTCGCGCAAGTGACCCAGTGTGCTTGCCACTGGGTCCCAAAATGATATGCTTGTCAATCTTATTGCCGACAATAGAGTATAGAGGAGTATACTTGAAGTTCTTTGACCGACTCATTCAGTTTTGCTAGGGACTGGTTCTGATATATCGTAAACTAATATAGCATCGCGAGCTTCTCCATTCTGTCAATGTGCGAGATGAGACAGCTGATACTTACATTTTTACTTTTTCCATTTCAATAAGTCTATATCATCATAGAGCCAGCTTCCAATTAAATGTTTACTTTATGTAATCAATTTTAAATTGCACAAAGAAAGTTCAATCAGATGTTCTACAATCACTATAAAAATACTTGATATGAAAAGAAAAATATATCTTTGGTAAAAGGAAGCAAGTCGAGCATGATATTAAGCCGTATGCTTGGTTCTTTTATTTCTGACTTGAATGCGATATCATAGCATATTTATTTTTAAGATCTAGTAGTTATGATGTTCTTCACAGAGGACAGGTGCGTAGTACTCTCAACCAGCGTGCGTGTATGACAAGATGTATGAATGTGGATGAAGCGAAAGGAGTATGTAAGGGTCGTAGCATGTGATGTTCTATAGTTTCTGCCTATCCCCATGGGAAAACGGCGTGAGTTTATGTATGTATGTATATTAAAATCTCCTTCCTTCTAGCCTTCTCCCAACTAGGTTGGGGTCAGCTTCCAGTGTGGTTACACTGTGTAAAATACTGGTATTTTACACGGAGCGACTGCCATCAGACTTCCGCAACCCAGTTACTGGGAAATGCCGATATCCTAAGGTTACATAGTTTAGTTGTCAGACTTTCGGGCTTCTGACTACCCATAACTACTGTCATAAGTATTCTTATTATACCAGGGACCAACGGTACAACGGGCTCTCCGAGGCACGGAGGGATCTCGATGTGTAACGAACGGTCACCCATCCACGGACTGACCGCGTCAAGCGCAGCTTATTCTCGCAAATCGTATGGTTGGCGTAGTTGTTAATTAGCTAAAACAGACAAATTTCCCGTATAAACAACGTGCATGTTTGGTGGTAGGCAATGGTCCGCCTGCCTACCTATCAGTCTCCTCAAGTTCAGCACCAAGCAGTTTACTGTGTTCCGTCGTGTGTATGTGAGAGCCAGGGGGGTATAGTGGGTATCCCTATATATCTTCGTTACTTGGATTCGTATCGTCTTAGACTCTGTTTGCGAAGGTTATACATGAACAAGACAAAGCGTAGTGTTCTAATATAAGCCACAGAGCTTGTTCCCACTATGTTGTATATCGGGACAATAGAACATCGTTCCAACCAACTGGTATGGCAATTCGACACAATGTAATATAAATAGCGCCATATCTGTTCAGCTACAAGACTAGACGAGTTTTTGTTGGCCCGACATCTGACATATTGTGAACGGGCTATAATGTGACGATTCCTATAATTTGCCGAGCGTTATCGGTTTAAATGAAGATTCTTGTATCTTTACCAATAATGAAGCGAAGATCTCATAGCTTTGCATAGCAGACCCTACCATATGTTAGCAGCTATCATAGGTAAAATTAGCATACAAATCTAATTATGTACTCAGTGTTGCAATAAAAAACGCTTCGTTTTTGTTTATTAGAACTGGGCATAAGTACAAATAAACCCCACTCATGTTTGCAACTGGAAATACTACAATTAAGTTATTTTTATTCTGCAAAGGGTGTGAGTATCTTTGTAAATTTTAACGTTCAAAACTAACTTTTTTTTTTTTTTTTTTTTTTTTCCGCCCACGCGGACGCATACGGATCCTTAAAATTAAAAATATAATGTTTCTTAAAAATTAACGCTTATATTTAAACCTATTATATTAAACAACACGGTAACCCAAACACACAAAAAAAAAAAAAAAAAAAAATCTATGGTTACTATTATTTAGTCTATGGTGCACGGGCTACCATAACCATAAATCCTCATGCATCATAAAACTAAGTGACAATATACAAATACAAACATATAAACATGTTGAATTTGTGCGTCGCATGGTGCGTGAAAATTTAGGTCATTGCTCAGCATTATGCTGAGGCTTCGGACGAACCTAACGCCAACAGCGCTGATTTTCAGCAACAACCTTCGTTCGAGCGACGTAACGAAAGCACCAGAGAGAACCAGTCGTACCGTGAGTATTTAACTATCTTAAAATAGGTATTAAGCGGTGTATAAAATCAAGTTAAAATACTGTGTAGTGTGTTGTGCCAAATATAAATACAAACATTGTTATTAAATATGTAACTAGAATTGCATTTCATAACAAGACATGACAGTCGCGTCAAAACAAAACGCAATTATGCAAGAAGGCGGGCGGCGGCCATTGTTGCGTAAGAGCATCATAGCTGTAAACGACGCCGACGCTCGCAATTGTCACGTGACTGTAATTAGTCCCGCTTGAAATGCAGTAACTAGCTGCGTATACCATTCGAAAAGTGTAATATAAGTCAATAAATTGTACATATTTTGTGTAATGAAGTTAGTGTAACTTCCTAGTCCAATTTGAATTCATAATTTTTACTTTAATCCCTGGATACACTAAGGGACAAATGGAACAACATGTCACGAGACTTGACGCGGGACATCTTCGTGTATATATCCTGGGGACATTGCGCAGAACAATTTGCTCGCAAACATCTGCGCCCGCTCTCGAAGCGGCGGCTTGCACGTTCACCCGCGTCACGTAGAATTGCCGCACAATGATGCGTGCAACGTTGCGGGGCAGTGTGTAATGTTGCATCGTCATAACTCGACAAAATGTATGGAACAGCTGATTTTTCTTTCGTGATTTCAGGTTTGTTCCCTTAGTAAAAATTGTTCATAATGATGAGTACAATGACCCCTCTTCAGGTTTAGAGTATAAAAAAGCTAAGGTTGTATAAATATCTATCTATACAAGGTTATTCGGAATGGGGGTACTAAGCCGAAAGGGTGTTAAAGTACCCATAATAATAGATGACTTTTGTTCTACAACTTTTCCTAAAAGTCAACAGTTTAAGAAAAATAACTGTTCAAAGATTTCGTAAAAAATACGCTAAATTCTATCTATCCTTAGCTATGATCAGACGTGTTTACATTTTACGTCGTATTTGGGGTCACAGATTAGAAACTCCATTTTCTGAATTCATAACTAAAGCAGGGAAGAAGAATTTATGAAAAATCAAAATTAAAAATAATTTTTCATGGAAAAAGAATAATAGTAGGATTTTTAAATTTTAATACTTTCTTTAAAACAATCATCAGTGATACATTAAGTGGCCCGCGGCTTAGTACCCCCTTTCCGACTAACCTTGTATAATTCTTTGTTTCTTAAATGAAAATATTCCATCACAAATAAGGCTGACCAGACTTAATTAAGCAGAAGTCACCAACCGCAGTTAAATCTGGTCATATTTCTCCCCTCTTCCGTTAAAACGATCCATAATTCTTCAGTTGTTAGAATTGAGGGCGACTCACACAGTTCTGTCTATATTTTTTTAGCGGAGAGCATATTAAACCGTCTGTCTCGGGTGTCATACGAATACCCATGACAGTCATTACGGGTAGTCGAAGCCGGAAAATCTGACAACCAGTCTAACTTTAGGATATCGCCATTACCCAGTTACTGAGATGCGGAGGTCTGATGGCAGTCGTTCCGTGTAAAATACTGGTATTCAGCCGCATTTGATTAGACTGGAAGTTGACTCCAACATAGTTGGGAAAAGGCTAGGGACCTGAGACGGTACCGGAAAAGTATGTGTTTAGTTTAAGAAGACCCTCTTCTTCTCTCTTGTTGTCATGAGTTATATGAAAATATCTCATGTCGTGGTGAAAAGATTGTCCAGTCAGCAAGGTTGGTAGCGGGGCTGACTACCCAGGGTGCGCTGGATGTACCTAAGTATCGTCACTCGTGGAAGCTCTTTGGCAAAAAGTTGTGTGACTGTGTGTATGTATGTGGTTACATCTGTTAATACCTTTCTCCAAAACTGCTGAACTGATCTTGTAGTGGTTGTTTTACTTAGGTATAATTTACTCTCATAACATAATGTTATTTTAGAAAAAGGCACCAGCGACAGAAAAGTTGAAAGAAAATCGTTTGTCTTGGTATGGGCATGTAATGAGGAGGGATGAAACGTGTGACTAAGAGAGTGATGAATATGAATGTTGATGGTTGGAGGCGGAGACCAAAGAAAAGATGAAGAGTGTGAGGAAGGATATGAAAGATAAAAGGGAGTAAATGATAATGTGCCGGCTGACAGGGAAGAATGGAAGAGGAAAACATATTGCACAGGCCACAATTAATAACTTTATTTTTATTTGAGGTGGGTTTTTCTTGACTCTAGCCTAGATCAGAGGTAACAGAGACAAAGTCTACGATGGAGTGAGCTTACCCAGAAGAAGCCTGTTCACTCTAACGTAGAAGATATTCAATTTGTATGCGTTGGGGAACACAGACGCAGGTAGTGAGTTTCACTCTCTCAACTCAACTTGGGACTAGGACAGGAAGATGATGATGAATTCTATATTATTTTCTTCTAAAAATACTGTACGTATAAAATATTATAATAACATTCCGTCTGAGTTGGTGGAAGGCATTGCGAGCAAAATTGCCAAAGTTTGAATGAAGGCCTACTCTTCAAGATTGTTACGTAGACCGGTCAGAGAGGTATATCCGAGGGTGTTGCACAGAATAGGGAGAAAAGGTTCACTTCGTACAAGGCAAGAGAGGCTATAACTGGTATTTAATAAGGGACGGTGCACTGAAAACTGAAACAGCGGAATATAATCTATACTAATATTATAAAGCTGAAGAGTTTGTTTGTTTGTTTGAACGCGCTAATCTCAGGAACTACTTACTGGTTGGAATTGAAAAATCGTTTTTGTGTTGGATAGTCCATTTATTGAGGAAGGTTATAGGCTATATAATATTACGCTACGACCAATAGGAGCAGAGCATAAATGATAAATGTTGCAAAAACGGGAAAAATGTCCACCCGTGCGAAGCCGGGACGGGCCGCTAGTAACATAAAAAATATGTAGTTACGCACACACAATACTTAGATATACGTATTTTTAACCCCCGATTTAAATAGAGGGGTATTATAAGTTTGAAACCTACGTCTGTCTGTCTTTCGTATCGCATCCTAGCGCCCAAACGGCTGAACCGATTTAAATGCGGTTATTTTTGTTTGAAAGCTAATTTAATCGAAATGGTTATATGCTATGTTTGATGAAAATCGAATCAGCCGTTTCAAGATAATCAGCTCTTTTCATAGCGGGTGTAAAGACTTCTGCCATATTACTTATTTCAATTTCTGTCTTGCAATTTCTAACATATATGCAAAGCTAGTGATAATACAATATTAGGGTACCATTATGCTGATCTGATTGAGGGTTCAGATCGGAAGTTTGTTAACACTATTTGGACAACATGGACAAGGACTTGGAAGGTGGCCCAGGGCGACGATCGGTACTCGGCAATGACTAGTTACAGACCCATCGTGTTTGAGCTCTTATGACTGGTTGTGGAAAGCACTTTCTTATCGCATTAATAATAATCAGTAACACGGGTGGACAGCCACATTATAATGCAACGAGTTAAAAAATATATTTAAAATAAATATCGCTCTTACGACTGGACCTTCTCAACTTCATATTTTTGTTGGTTTGTTTTAGGCTTTTAGCTCCGCAAACAGATTTCAACTAAGTTATATTGGTTAATAGTTCTGTATATCGAGTTACTGCTACGTTTTATTGGTTTCATTATGATATTGTTTTGGCAATGGAGGCTGATATTGTTATTTTCAGCGATTTCAGCGTGTTTTTATTAAACGGTTTTAATAAGTTGCAGTGGTGGCCTAGTGGTAAAGGCCCCGACTTACGAGTTGTATGTAGGGTTCGAACCGAGCCAGACGCATTACTTTGTGTAATTTATTTCATCACCACTGCTCACAAAACGGTGAAGGAAAACATCGTGAGGAAATCGGCATGTCCTAGAACCAAAAATTCGAAGACATGTGACATCTACCAACCCGTACTGGGCCCGCGTGGTGGATTACGGCCCATTCCCTCTCACAGAGAGGAGGCCTGTGTCCCAGCAGTGGGAACATTATAGGCTGATGATGATGAATAAGTTTCACAACTAGCAATAATCGCATCTCAGATTAACCTCATTGATTACGATGATGGTAAAAAGCAGAGATAGCTTAGCAGTTGAACGTTGATAGAGGGTTAATGTCAGGCAGGCGGCCGGTCATAAAACAATAAGCCAAAACCTCTAACAACATGGATTTATGAAATACATGTTGTGCCGACCCCACCTAGTGTGGGATAAGAGCACGAAGAAGAAGAAGAAGCCTAGCGGAACGCTTGCCGTCCATGCAGGAGGGTTTGAGTTCGATAACGGCTCGCACCTCTAACTTTTTGAATTCATGTGGGGTCAGAATTTGATTATTATCACTTGCGTTAACAATGAAAGAAAACAATCGTGAAGAAAACTGGCCAAATTATTATATTTTAGATTCTATTATTATATAATGAGTGACACGTGGCTAATTAACAACCGCGTGGATCATAAGTCATAAGATTTGTGAGGTCAAGCTGCGCTTGCCGCGATCGGTCCGTGGATAGGTGACCGTTCGTTACACATCGAGACTCCTCCGTGACTAGGAGAGCACGTTAAACTATCGGTCCCGAGTGGCATACGAATACTTATGACAGTCTTTACGAGTAGTCAGAATACGGCAAGATACCGGCATTACCCAGTAACTGGGTTGCGGACAAAATACTGGTATTCAGCCGCATCTGGTTAGCCAGTCTAACCAGATGCGGCTGAATACCAGTATTTTGTTTAGCTGATCCCAATATAGTTGGGAAAACGCTAGGAGAGAGAGATTATACTACTAGATAGGCCCAAATTAAAAAAAAAATAGGTACAAAAATTTAACAAGTGTTACTAGCTAAGTACCCACGCGAACTGAAGTTAAACATTTTCCTGAAAAAAATGTTTACTTAAATTCAAAAAGTTATGAATGCAAATAGAGCCTCGCATTGGGTGAAAACTACCCTAATTAAGAATAAAATATGACCAAAACCAACATTTTCAATTATATCACACAATTTAGAGGTCCTATTTCCTCCTGAAAGACAAGGATAGAGTTATACAAGACAGATATAGCCATCCTCTTCCCCCATTCTAATTTTTCGAAAAAACGGGGTAAACAACCAACGCGACAGCTTTATTTTAAATTCAAATTATACCTATTTGTACGCAACAGATATGACGGGAATAAAAATTGGCCAAGTGCGAGTCGTATTTGCGCACTGAGGGTTCCGTAAAACGCTAACTATTATAAAGCAAAGCAATATACTTTGTTTGGTGTCTACATAACATCATCTGTATTCCCCGAAGGGTTTGGCAGACGTGTTTTAGTACCCTCGTTTCGCCGTTATGTTCAAGTCCCATATAAAACGGGGCGAGCATATTGCTATTAACCGGGCACAAATCCACAAATCACAAATCTGGGCTACTACTAAGAAATTCCCAATGGAAAAAAAAAAATATCTGTGCATCGTTGCTGTGCTTGCAAAATCCGCTATGTGAAAAAACCCTACTTTACAGGAGAAGCAAAAAACTGCTTTTTCCCCAAACCGATAACAACATTTAAACACTTAGTATGCAGAAAATTAGACTTTATGTCGAGACATCATAAAATATTATTTTTTTGCTTTTTTCTACGATGTAACAGGTGCTAGGATTTTTTTAAAGTGAATTTGGTCACATAGCGTATTTTTCTTGGGTCGTAAATACCGCGATAATATTCATTGTTGGTCTTCCTAGAACACTTAGCGGATTTTCCACACTATTATAAAATAATAAACCTGCTATGTGTCATAATGGAGCGCAATTCTAAGAGGCGCGTATCGAAATAAAAGTACGTTAAGTGTTTCTTTGCACACATAGAGGATTTTAGAAGCTGTCTTTGGCCAAAATTACATAGCTGATTTTGCTATCTCCTTAACCAAATAAATTATTAGAAAACAGATTTCACAGGCCTACGTGGCTTGTTGCGGTGCATGCTTTTGTGAATCCCACGACCCTGGCCGTACGGTCAGGAGAAGGAACACCGTTGGTTTTTAGCCGGTAAGAGTCCGGTAGACCCCCTCGCCTACCGCGGGCGAGGGACATCCATGAGGATTTTCCAACGAGAAAAAAAAAAAAAAAAGGCCTACGTGGCTTCAGAAGTACTATAAAATAGCATCAAACACCGAAATTCAAAAAAAATACATAGCAGCGACGATATATAAAAAGAGAAAGTGACTAACTGGCTGACTGATCTATCAAAGCACAGCCTAAACTTGAAATTTTGACAGTAGGTACTTTTTATAACGTAGGCGTTTACTAATGAATAATTTTTCAAAATTATTCGCCTAAGGAAATAATCACGCAAGCGAAACTGTGGGCAAAAAGCTATTCAGTATAAACTATAATTAACAAACTTTTATTTTGTATATGTAAGAATAGCCGTTTTAAAAAAAAACCGAACAAAATCATTGAAAATTTGTAATTTTTTAGCCAACTTCGTTATTTTTTGTTTCTTTTTTCATTATTTGCCCCGTTGGATGTCACAACTATAAATAAATCTATACATGCCCAGCACAAATGCAGTCGAGTAACTAACGTAAAAACGTAACATTAATATAGGTAAGTGAATTTTGAATCAGAACCACTCGTTTCGCACATACTATTTAATTAAATAAAAAACTTTATTTATATCTATGCATGATACAAATTTTGCATGTCGCAAAAATATAAACCAAAATTTTATAGGACAGTTGGATTTTCCATTCATAATCACTTTTTAACAAAAATAAAACCGACTTCAAATTGTCTATCTCCGAAGTTCTTAATCAGATCTTCACCAAATTTAAATGGGACCACTTCGAAAAAATACTCTTTCAAACAAAAAAAGAATCATTAAAATCGGTTCACAATTAGCAAAGTTATCGAGGAACAAACATACAAAAAAAAAAACACAATCGAATTGAGAACCTCCTCCTTTTTTGAAAGTCGGTTAAAAATTCGCATACATTCGCGATACGTTTACGGTACTATACGTCAAATGTTCGTCCTAGGCCTACTGTGACCAACTGGCTACCTCTTACCGTTACTGAGATAGAACCTTGTGACAGACGGATAGACATCGTATGCAATGCTATGCGTATTAGGTTCTCATTGGCACCCTACAGGTTTGAGATATCTTTATTTCCCATAAGAACTAATTCACTTACATGAGAAATTTTAAAAACTAAACCCTTTGGGCACGGAACCCTAAAAAGAAAAGAAAAAACAATTCTTTATTCAAATCACGAGCGCGAATTTACATAATACCCAACATATTAACGGGCGTTTTAAACAAACAACTTTTCAGTTTTTACTGTGGAGGCTAATGTCAAAATATGACGCGAGATTTGAATGGCGGTAGGATTTACAGCTCAATTTCCGAGCGGCTTTCAAATTGTATAATTTGGTAATACGCGGCTTCTGGTTCTCTTGACAAATAAAAGGAAACCTTGGAACGTTTTTTTATATTTTTTATTTAGACGAAAGAAAAGCAGTGATAGTCTAGCGGTTGAACGCTTGCCTTTCATGCAGGAGGGTCTGAGTTCGATCCCGGCCCGTATCTCTGACTTTTCGAATTCATGTGCGGATCAAAATTTGATTATCACTTGCGTTGACGGTGAAGGAAAAACATCTTGAGGAAACCTGCACAGCTGAGAGGCTCCATAAAGTTCTCGATGGTGTGTGTAGTCCGCCAATCCGCACCAGGCCAGCGTGGTGGACTAAGGCTTAATCCCTTCTCATACTGAAAAAAGGCCTGTGCCCTGCTGTGGGACGGTAATGGGCTGATTATGTTATGTTATATTTAGACGCTTTTCTTTTATGTTTTCAATTTTTTTTTAAACGTTGCCCCACACTAGGATTTCTCCTGTATCGTGGGTGCGTTTACAGAGACAAATCTTCACACGCACAAACATCCAAACCCGGAACAACTATCTGTAGGCCATACAAATATTTGTTCCGTGCGGGAATCGAACCCACGATCCGTAGCGCAGATGCCGATCGCTCAGCCACTACACCAAACGTGTCGTCAAAATTTAATAACTCTGTTTCGGAAAAATGAGTATTTTTTTCGGAATATCCAGTTTCAAGTTGTCTTACCCAGGTTCGAGTCTAACGTAATTTCTTGTGCTGCGCTAGAGAGACGAACGGAATTTCTAGATAAATTGATTATCTACTAACAGGTACTCGAGTGACTTGAGTGTTTGATAGCTTACTTATCATGGCTTAAATACTAAATCATAGAACCATAATAAGTCAAAACGACGACGTCATAACGACAGTCGTAGGTATTCGTATGACACCCAGGACCGACGGTTAAACGTGTCTTGTGTATAAATAACGGTCACCCATCCACGGACTGCCGTGGCAATTGTAGCTTAACCTTGCAAATCGTATGATCCACGCGGTTGTTAATTAGTCATTAGAGTGTATAACATAACATCACGCCTGAGAGGCTCGTGGCTAAATAACAACCGCGCCGATCGTAAGATTTGCGAGGTTAAGCTGCGCTTGCCGCGGTCAGTCCGTGGATGGGTGACCATTTGTTACACATCGAGACCCCTCCGTGCCTCGGAGAGCACGTTAAGCCGTCGGTCCCGGGTGTCATACGAATACCTATGACAGTCGTTACGGGTAGTCAGAAGCCCGAAAGTCTGACAAACGGTTTAACCTTAGGATATCGGCATTGCCCAGTTACTGGGTTGCGGAGGTCTGATGGCAGTCGCTCCGTGTATAATACTGGTATTCAACCGCATCTGGTTAGACTGGAAGCTGACCCCAAGATAATTGGGAAAAGGCTAAGAGGAAGTAAGTAGTGTATAACATAACATCACGCCCTATATTCCCCGAAGGGTTCGGCAGAGGTGTTTTTAGTACACCCTCGTTTCGCCAGTTATGTTTAAGTGCCATGTAATAGGGGGCGAGCAAATTGCCACTAACCACAAATACAGACCTCGGGCTGCTACTGAGAAATGCCTAATGAAAAAACCTAATAACACTTTGCCCACCTGGGGATCGAATCCAGGACATCACGATCAGCAGTCGTGCTAACTACTACTAGACTAACGAGGAAGTATATTGACGCACAAATGATAAGCTATTTCAAAAAAGTTTTCTTCCGTGGTTTTAGAACTTAAACGACAGTTTATAATTTACATACATTTCGTATTCCTGATTCTAAGTGCCAAATGGTACCATCTCTTCACAAAAAAAGATGCAAAGCATAGAATTAGAAAATCAAATAACGGGTCTGTGATAGCCTCAGTGTCTGGAAAAGCTATAGAGCGCACTTCAGAAAGTATTGTTATCACAAATATAAAGATGCCCGTCATTATAATACTTTTATTAAGTGTCAGAATAGTCAGGCGTTACATCAGGTTAAAGTGTCTTGAATATATTAAAAACCGGCCAAGTGCGAGTCAGACTCGCGCACGAAGTGTTCCGTACCATTATCTATAACAACGGCAAAAAAATCACACTTGTTGTATGGGAGCCCCCCTTAAATATTTGTTTTATTTTAATTAAATTATTTATTTTTAAAGTTAATATATAACTAAATATTCTGTGAATATTTCAAGCGTTTACCTGTTGCCGTTATCAATATCGGGCAAAAACGAACAATAAAATCACGTTTGTTGTATGGGAGCCCCCTTAAATATTTATTTTATTCTGTTTTTTTAGTATTTGTTGTTATAGCGGCAACAGAAATACATCATCTGTGAAAATTTCAACCGTCTGACTATCACGATTCATGAGATACAGCCTGGTGACTGACGGACGGACGGACGGACAGCGGAGTCTTAGTAATAGGGTCCCGATTTACTCTTTGTGTACGGAACCCTAAAAAAGACGCTATTTACTCAACAAATGTACAAGAGTAGGTATAGTCACCGGCACGTAACTTGGCAAGAGTAGAGAAGAGAATTCCTTTCCTTTCTTTCTTTCCTCTAAACATACATGTTTAAAAATAAATTATGGCAATAACCATAGAATAATGACAAGCATTAAAAATTAAAGAAAAATTGTTGCACTAAGTGTATATGCGCAAACTTACTGCCACTACGCCAAAACTTGCCAAGTTACGTGCCGGCGACTATACTTAGCTCAATTATTTTTAAAGAAAGAAAAAAAATTTGTTCTGCTTATCGGACAGACCGCACAAAAAAAGACAAGAGAAAAAAGGCAATAACTGCCTCGTTGGTCTAGTGTTGGCAAGCTCGACTGCTGATCGGTCCCCAGGTCGGGCAAAGTGTTATTAGGTTTTCCGGGTGGAATTCCTTAGTAGCAACCCGGAGTTTGGATGTGTATTCGGTTAATGGCAATAGGCTCGCCCCTATTACATGGGACTTAAACATAACGATAAAAAGAGGTTGTCGATAGCTCTGTCTAACCCTTCGGGGAATACAGGTGTGATGTTATGTTTATGTTAAAAAAGACATAAAAAAATATTATGCACTGTCAGCATACACACATAATAGGTTACCAACCCAGCATTTGCTTGGCATTGAAACATCAAGCACTGATTTTCATTAAACAATCTTGCAGTGACACACGGGCTTTCCCATACTGTCACTTCCGCAATACCTACGCAAGTACCAAGACCGTGTTGTTTAACCTTGACACATTTATACTTCATGGCGCTACCCTTCAAGCTGGCACCTGACATCAGATCTTTTTGCACCTCCGTCCGGGCTCCGGTCCCCAAAATTGGAAAATCGGACCGAAAATAGAATCTGTCTGTCGATACGTCCATTTGTTATCATTGCGATCTTATCCAATATGTATGCGTTCAGTCCGATATGAGAGAAAAGGAAATAATCCCTTACAAAACTTTTAAGACAAACGGTTTTATCTTACAGTACCCCTGCAGCAGCAGATTTGAGGATTGATGGTTGAAATTATTATAATGTTGTATTGTCATGGGAATTAAATTTTTGTGCGAAGTTTCACGAGAATTCGTTAAGCAGAAGTAGTTGAAAAATCTGTTGCAAGATTTGAATCAAACAAATATAAGACATGAAGCTAATTAAAACCGTTTAAGATATGCCTAATCTCGGTCGGTCCCGGCTACACTATACAACTATACGTTTAATATAAATAATATTGACATTTATAACCGACTTCCAAAAATATTTGTTAGGCACAACACCTTATTTATAAACCGATTTGGAAAATTCTTTTTTTGTATTAAAAAAATATTCTTTCGAAATGGTCCCATTTAAATTTGGTTAAGATGTGATGAAAAACTTCGGAGATAGATAATGAAACTCCTCAATGACGAACAGTACACATTATATTGCCTTAATTTGGTTCAGCGTGGATTTGCACCGACTTTTGAAACTGAATTTTAAAATATGGTAATTATTTTATTTTATTTTTTGTTTTTTTTTTTTTAAGTTGGTTTTATTTTTGTTAAAATGTTCTTATGTGACGTCATTAATGGAGGCTAAATAAAAGGGAGCCCCCTTTTATTTAGCCCGTGGCTTGGTGGTCAATCCGTGGATGGGTGATCGTTCGGTACACGTGTCTCGGAGAGCACGTTAAACTGTCGGTCCCGGGTGTTATATGAATACGTATGATAGTTGTTCCAAGGAGTCAGAACCCACAACCTTGGGATATTGGAATTGCCCAGTAACTGAATTGCGGAGTTCTGATGGCAGTTGTTCCGTCTAAAATACTGGTATTCAGCCACATCTGGTTAGACTGGCAGCCGACTACAACATAGTTGGGAAAAGGCTAGGCAGAACAACTAATACAGGCAAAACTGCCGCTGTATTCAAGACATCATTTCTTGGCTGCCTTTGACCTACCGCACTACGCCCAAAAAACATAAAAAAGCAAAAATAAAAATGCAACCTCCTTGACAATTTTCATTGTACTTCAACAAAAAGTCCGGCTCGCTCTTGACAGGATTCTTCATAAAAAACTGAGCCAATTTAAACTTTCCCTTTGTATTTCTGAAGGTCGCTGAGAGCATTGTTTTCTTAACAAATGCAGCCCATTCGAGGTAATTAAGTCTGTGCCTTTCTTTCTAATTTTAGAGTACCTAGATAAAAGAAAAATAGTGGAGTTGCTTGTTGTTATACTGGTATTGAAGTAACTCAGAGCCCATTGAAGGTTAAGAGGTGCCCTTGTTAGGGGCATTAGGATCGCATCTGACCCTAGACGCACTTGATGGCGTGGAGGATCGAGGTATGGTGTTCCTACAACGAAAAAGTTGGATCGTTCAATAAGGCGGGTCTTATGCTTGGGGGGCTACTGCCCAAGGGTTGATGTTGAGAAGTTCTATATAAACTACTGGCGGCCTATACTAGCGGTTATATAGCCTATAACCTTCCTCAATAGATGGACTGTCCAACACAAAAATAATTTAACAATTCCAACCAGTAGTTCCTGAGATTAGCGCGTTCAAACAAACAAACTCTTCAGCTTTATAATATTAGTACAGATATGCGTGTCAAATCTTGATATCGCTATGCAGGATTTGTGACGTCGGCTGTAGACTGCTAGATCTGCGTCGTGTTGTGTAGTTCGCATGTGGCGTGGTAGATGTCGCCACAATGGTAAGCGTAGACAAGGTCTAAGATGGAGCACACAAATCCAAGCACCAAATGCACCATGACTGATGCATGCGTGCCGTCAGTTAGAACAGGTCAACTCAAACTGGCTATGGCACTTTCCTCAAAAGGCCATTCCAGACGTTACCCTACATTGTTACACTGGCATAGTTTTT
Source organism: Amphipyra berbera (assembly GCA_910594945.2). NCBI lineage: Eukaryota > Metazoa > Arthropoda > Insecta > Lepidoptera > Noctuidae > Amphipyra > Amphipyra berbera. The sequence goes on from OU343145.1 coordinate 13,290,263, forward strand.
ATAACGCAATGTCTGGACCTTAAAAGAGACCTTGACTTTTGAGTGTGTCAGATAGGAAACGCCGGCGCTATATAGTCTTAAAAAAATGTACATTGACTTGTTAAAGTGTCTGTAACAGATTAATTTACAGAAATAAAATCATTTATCAGAGATATAGAGGCAGGCTCCTATACCCCTCTGGCTTTCACATACACACTACAGAATACAGTAAACTGCTTGGCGCGACTTTAATGTTAGGATGGTAGCTAGCCAGATGGACCGTATAGATCCTACCACTAAGCTCGCTTGTAAGCTCGTAGACATGGGTTCTTTCTTACTCGGATAAGCCCTCTTTGTCTTGAGACACCTTCTATTGTGGCCACAAGGCGAATTAGTGATCGTCTCTTCTTCTGAACGTGTCGATGGTAATCTAAATCGAGTCGGCCTAGAACTTACGAGTTTAGCGTTATCAGTAGCGTCCATTAGTTCCTGTAATGTGCAGGTGTCAGGGCACGCAGGGCATGATGTCAGGTGTCCCATCGTTTGTGGAAGAGCACTACTTTTACACTCTAATCTGGTATTGTCTATGAATCTCCACCTGAGCAGGTTTTCCTTGCTTCGACCAACCTGGGCCCGGATTCGGTGATCATAGTCCTCGTATTTTGTTGATTGTTGGATTAGAATCAATACTCCCCACCTCTTGGCATTCTCCTTCATATTATAAAGGGGGAATCCCGCTAATGAGGGAACCCCCAATGAATTTTTTAATCTTAGAAGTAATAAGAATCAAAGTTTAAATTCAAATCTTGACAAAGGTCAATGAATAGAAAAGCATTTCTTTTGCATTTTGTTTTGGGAAATCAATCTTACTTTTTTAATTTTACTCATATCATTTGGAGTTCTTTTTAGTGTTCCGTACTTCAAAAGGAATAAAGAAACCCTTATGGGATCACTTCGTTGACCGTCTGTCTGTCTGTCTGTCAAGAACCTTTTTCTCAGGAACGCATCGATGTATCAAGTTGAAATAAATATCAAATACTGAAGCCTGCAATCTCTTGGATTGGAGCTGTAAAAAAATCAAACCTCTAAGTCAACGCAATCAAAAGATACGGCCGTTTATGCCGCAAATTTTGATACTCGCAAAGGAATCAAAACCTATATGGTACTTCCCGTTGACCTAGAATCGTGAAATTTGGCAAGAAGGAATATCTTATAGTATACGTAAAGGGAAAATTACGAAAACCGTAAATTTGTAGTTAGGTACATTACAAAAAAAAAAATTACGGAATCCTTGGTGCACGAGTCGAACTCGCACTTGGCCGGGTTTTTTTGTTTTGACAATTTGTTACAAAAATCCATCTCGCTCTTTGTTTTTTCAAATCTTCTTTTAATAATATTCCTTTCACATTTTAAATGACTTCTCATTATACTTTATTAGAAACATATTTGTTATTTCAAGCCCAACTCACTCTTGACTGGCAGATGAATTTTCAACAGCGTAATTTAAAACTTTTTCGCTACACATGCCTTTGAAGTGTTTAATTACTTTGCAAAAGATGAACTTGAACGATATGGAAGATTAATCTCTTTTTACGTCGATGTACTAAAGGATATAAATAGATAGCTATTGATCGTGAGGTCCTGGCTACAATCCTCTGATCGGGCAATAATTCCTCAGTAACAGTCCTCCTGTATTTTGTCCCTCCCAGTATTTTGGATTTGTGCCCGGTTGATGGCAATAGGCTCGCCCCCTATTACATGGGACTTAAACATAACGGCGAAATGAGGGCGTTACTATACACCTCTGCCCAACTCTTCGGGGTATACAGGCGTGATGTTATGTTAAAAAATTAATGGAGCAATCCTCCTACTTGTTACGTTGCTAACTCTTTTGACCGATTTCGTTTCCTTAGGCGTGATTGGTTGTAGGATCTGTGTACGTGACCTTTCACTGTGAAGACAGCGCGAGTCGCTCACAATGTTTACTTCCCAGCACTAAAATTAAACAGTTGGAACTAAATATGAGTCATCTTGGAGGAAATAGGATCTATCTTCTATACATAACTATATATAATTACTTGTCCTGACTGATTCATCAACGCAGAGCCTAAACCACTGAAGCTGGAAACATGAAATTTGGACAGTAGGTTCTTTTTGTGACGTAGGCATCCATTTAGGATTTTTTTTTGGAAATTCTATTCCTAAGGGGATAAAATAGGGGATGAAAATTCACGCGGACGAAGTCGCGGGCTAAATGCTTTTAACATAATATCTGTGGTAACAAAGCTTGTTAGAAACAGGTAAATTATCGCAGTATGTTCATGACGTCATCGCTCCCATCCTCTTTACTCAATTGACACCCACTGGCGGAGAGGGGGTGTTCCACATCGTCATTCTTAGCCGAGAAATAATAGAACGTATAACAAGTGTCCCTATATACAAAATTCTCAACACTCAAACAAACATGTTACGGTGACGTAACAGAAACAAAACAAATAGGGTGATACTCAAAACTCGTGACGAAGTGGAAAATACATAAAAAGTTACACTTGTATGTATTTGTAGGCGCGTGTAGTGAGTGTATACGTATGTTCGCAGGCTGTTACATACTCATACAATGATGTTTGGGTAACATTGTCTTTTGGTATGTTATTTTGGTTGTGAAGTTAATGTCGAAAAGGATCCAGACAGAAATATTTTTGAGATATTAAATTTTTAAGTTTAGACAATATTTTCATTGATTTTCTAATTTTTTATTTCTTGGTTTTATTGAAATTAAGGAACAAAAACGTATAATATTTTACTTGTTATCGCTAGTTCACACAGCGTATCCGTCAGTACTGGATGTGTTGTTCACATCTGTACCGACGGATCAGTTAAAAAAAAGGCAGCTGCGTCGCATCTGGCAGGCAGGATACAAGAAAAATAACGGATCCAGTATTTTTTACTGGAATCGGAATACTGTCGTGTATGTGAACTCGCTCATACAACTACAGGCGCCATCACCAAAATAAAAACGGATCCGCTAAAACGGGTCCTGTAAACAGTTTCTGTGTGAACTAGCTGTAAAATGTGTAGTTCGGCTTAGTTTAAGAAGTAAAAGGAACGAGTTAGCATAAACTCATTGTCGTTAATGTTGTGGGTTGGATAAATCTTTGGAGACGTTTCGCTATTGTCATAATTACAAGTCCTGACATGCAGAGTGATAATCAGATGAAGGTTGTCTGGAAGAAATTGCTTTAAGCGATAAGACCGCCATTTGTACTGTTCTTAATAATGTGTACTCCTTCTGTTTTATTTCTTTTAGTGTACAATAAAGTATATTCTATTCTATTCTATCTATCTATCTAAGGCACATTTTTTAAAAATCTTTGCTCCCATTGTGATTTATCCTGTATCGTGGGTATGTTATCAGTAGCTACTATCACTGGACAATGTTGACATAGGAGGGTAACCGTCAAGATTAATCAACGTACCCAAAGTTATAAAAACCGTGGTCATTCGACGAAGCAGAGGATTCCATGTCGAACAGCCGAAGAAGTCTGATGTTTTATATCTGATTTGCTTGTCCTTAATTTCTGATCTTGTGTTAATTATTATATTGTGATATATTGTGAACTAGCTTCTGTAACTAATCACTAACCCAATTAAAAGTACTCTCAGTGGTGGAGAGTCTATGTTTGTTTAATTTACTTTATTTACCATGCTCCCAATCCTGACATAACGATATTAGCTATAACTGTAATGATAGATTCACCCCTACAAGATTCTGTTGTAATCTGCATATAATTATACAAACGCCCAGACCCGGAACAACTATCTGTAGGCCATAAAAATATTTGATCCTTACGGGAATTCGTAATACAGAAGCCAATCGGTTAACCACTGCACCAAACGTGTCGTTATGAAAAGAATTTACCAGAGACTGACCATTCACTTTCAAATGTTTAAAATCCAATTTATCTGTGCAGCTGTCAAAGGTGTGACGCACAGGAACAAGGAACGAGCAAAATGTCTCAGTTTCGGTCGTAACTCAGGCTCTGTTCGTTCAATATTATAATTCTTAGTACTTACATGATTCTTGTTTTTGGAGTCAGTTGCGGATAGTGGTATGTTATTTATGGGTTTGTGTAAGGATTTTTAGAAGACATTGAGAATTGAACGTTCATTATGCATAGCTCTTTCCCAATTCTTTTCAATTTATTTCCGAAAAATAAAAATTGAGATGGGTTCAGCTTTCTGCTTGGTGGTAGAATCTATACGGTCCGCCTGGCTAGCTACCAGTCTCGTATTAAAGTCCGGCGCCAAGCAGTTTACTGTATTCCGTCGTGTGTATGTGAGAGCCAGAGAGGTATAAGGGAATCTCTCTGTTCCCTGGATTCGCGTGTTCCATGTTATACACTGTCTGCGCTTACCATCAGGTGAAATTAGAGCCAAACGCGAACAAGGAAAGAATAAAAAAAAAGTTTCAGTCTAACCAGATACGGCTGAATACCAGTATTTTACAGTTTCTGGGCAATACCGATATCCTAAAGTTAGACCAGTTGTCAGACTTTCGGGCTTCTGACTACCCGTAACGACTGTCATACGTATTCGTATGACGCTCAGGTCCGACGGTTTAACGTGCTTTCCGAGGCTCGGAGGGGTCTCGATGTGTAACGAACGGTCATCCATCTACAGACTGACAGCGGCAAGCGTTGCTTAACCTCGCAAATTGTATTTAATAAGCCACGAGCCCCTCACATTGAGAATTGAAGATTGTGTGACAAACTTTTCTACAATTTACTGGCAAAAAGAAGATCATTTCAAACTTAGTCATAGAAAATAATATGCTATTGATTCATAAGACCCGCTTGAGCAGTATTTGAGCTTGAATATTTGATTCAAGCTTTAGCTAAGATTAATAGTATTTACAGCTTGAAGCAGTCCTCTCACTTCCAGTCGTTTTCAGCTTGCAAATGCTATGAGCATTTTGCTATGCAAAACTCTTGAATTGGCTATATCGTCGCGACTTATAATTTGATTTCCTTCTGTAATTAAAGTGATTTTGTCCAAAATTTTCCTCACAGATTAGCTAGCACCTTCATGATTATCACTATGCCCTTATCCCAACACTTATCTTGAATACGTATTCATCTTCCATTCTCCTCTATCAGCCGTTATCTCAGTACTCATTCCTTTCTTACCCATATCATCCTTCACACAATTTATCCATCTTTTTTTGGCTCACCTCTATTTGTATATCCATCCACATTCATATTTAACACTCTTTTAGTAACATCACTTACTTCCCTCCACATAACATGTCCATACCACGCTAACCTATTACTCCTCAAATTTTCAGTTACTGGCGATACTTTCAAACTTCCTCTGACATACTCATTCCTTATCTTATCCATTCTTGTCACTCCACATCGGCTAGCACCTTATCACGCTAAAAGGTGTACATAACTGACTCGTTAATCTAGTGGTGGTAAGCGTGACGGGCAATGTGTTAATGGGTTTTTCCATGTGGAATTCCTTAGTAGCACCCCAGAGTTTGGATTTGTGCCCGATTGATGATAATAAGCTCGCCCCCTATTACATGGGACTTAAACATAAGGACAAAATGAGGGTGATGCTATATATCTCTGCCCAATGCTTCGGGGAATACAAGCGTGATGTTATGTTAAGTGAACATTTTTAATTTTATTTTATTCTTGTCTCGGTCGCTTTTGGCGCTTTTGACCAGATGGTGAGCGCAGACAGGGTCTAAGATGGAGCACACGAATCCAAGGAACAGAGACATAGAGGGGTTCCGCTATACCCCTCTGGCTTTCACATACACACGACGAAACACAGTAAACTGTTTGTCTTTAATGTGAGGATGGTAGCTAGCCAGGCGGACCGTACAGATCCTAACACCAGACGTGCTGGATGTTGTTGAATCTAACAACACGCGTCCATTCCCCACACGAGTTAAAAATAATATTATTCATCACAAATAGATTCTAAACTCACTAGGAGGAGTCACAGTGCAGCCAACTGCAAAATCATTCCGCTTCCCAGTTGTTCACGACCCGCGCCGCCACGACAAGAGCACGCGACATATTTCACAGTGCTATCACTGCGTTTGTCGCTTACTCTGTGATTTATTCAGGGAAAAGGATTCAAGACTCACATGCACGTATGGGGAACTCAGGAGGTTCCCATATAGTAACATACTGCTAACATTTTGGTTTTACGACATTTGCGATTTATTTGTGTGTAATTTGGTGTTTGTAGTCCAAATATGAATGCGTGCATGAATTTGTGATAATGGTATGATTTACGATTAGTAACTACACAAATAAGATTTATTGGTGAAAATTACAATATGTGTACAGTTTGACAATAAATGCCAGGTTCCTATTAACAAAAACGAATCGTTTTGCTAACCAATGGTAGCATTTTTTATTACCAAACTGGGCATTTAGATAGACTCGTAAACTTATTTTACATGTGATAGTTACTTCCACATGGGAGGGTCTACTACGCAAAAATGCACATATTAATCTCACAAATTGTATGATCCGCGCGATTGTCAATTAGTCATAAATATAGACTATATTGACCTGACTTCCAAAAAAGGAGGAGGTTCTCAATTCGAATGTATGTTTTTTTTCTTTTTTGTATGTTAGTTCCGCGATATCTTTTTGCTAATTGTGAACCGATTTTAATGATTATTTTTTTATTTGAAAGAATATTCTTTCGAAATGGTCCCATTTAAATTTGGTGAAGATCTGATGAAGAACTTTGGAGATAGACAATTTGAAGTCGGTTTTATTTTTGTTAAAAAGTTTTATTATTTCTAAAAGTTTTCTTTCGTGGCTTAAGAACTTAAACGACTCTTTATAATTTCCATGCGTTTTGTGTTCCGGGTGGTAATTAGCCACGAACCCCTTATTTAATGTCCTTATGCTATACTCAATTTGTATAGGTATCGGATTTATTTGTACAGGTATCTGGCAATGTAGGCATCGTTTCATGTAATTTTAAGCATTCATTTTTTTAGTCAAAATATACTAATTTATTACCCCACCGGCAATCCTATTCTCTTACCTAATGAGCTCCCTGTTTCAGTTGTTTACGGCGAGAACTGGTAATATATTTCACAGAGCCTTTGTCGGTGACACGCTGAGATTTATTCAGGGTTGAGGATGCGAGAATCACACGCTATGGGTAATCCGTTTATGGTGCGTACGCACTGAGCCAACGAACGTCAACGAAGGGGACCCGAAACCGCCTAAAATCCGAATGAAATCAAATTCGTTCTAGCCGAGTTGCCGGGTAGTTACATTTTGCAAATAGTCCATCAGTTCTGATTTTTGGATAAATGTGTTATATTTAGCTGCTTTAATTAATTTTCGACCTTGTGTCTACTTTAATGCGTAATAATTATGGCGTAAATTATTAGCTATAGAAAAAATAGCTTCAGAAAATAATTATAAAGAATTTAATCTTCTACAAAATTGATCTGAACTATTTTTTCCGTAAAATCCATAGATAAAGAGTTATTTGATAAAAACTAATTTTTGGGCTTTTTATTCCAAAATGGCGGAGTGCGCGGAGGTTCCTCAAGGTAGAAAATTTGAAATTTTCACAAGAACATCTAAATATAACACATATCAAAAAATCTGAACGGACAGACCTTTTGCAAGGTAAACCCTTTTTTTGCGACAGGACTAATACGAAGTTTGGCCAAACTCAACAATTGACGAATGTTCGCTGGGGTTCGTTGGCTGGGTGTGTACGCTGCATTAGTTATCTTTAAAAGAAGAGTAACAAGTACAAAAATAACAATAATGTAAATAGGCACAAATGGTTCAAATATTTTAATCACCCTTTTTTACCCGGACGGGTCGGGACGGGTTAAAATATAAAACTTCCTCACCGCACGCTGGGAATAGACGCGTGTTGTAAGATTCAACAAAACCCAGCACGCTTGGTGATAGGATCTATACGGTCCACCTGGCTAGCTACAACCCTCACATTAGAATCCCGCTAGGCAATTTACTGTGTTCCGTCGTGTGTATGTGAGAGCCAGAGGGGTATAGGGGAATCCCTCTTTATCTCTGTTCCTTGTATTCGTGTGCTCCACCTTAGACCCTGTCTGCGCTTACCTTCAGGTGAGACTAGGGCCAAACGCGAACAAGTCAAGAATAAAAACAGTATGTAATAACGCAGCAATAGGCAACGATGTGTCACACGTATGGTAAATCTTAGTTTTTCTATCGGATTTATTGCAGAAGTTTTGATTGTAGCTAAACTGAATCCTACCCAAACAGGTTCATGTCAGAGCCCGTTCACCCAGAGGACCCATTTTTAACGGATCCGTCGGTACTGGATGTGTTGTTCAAATCTGTACCGACGGATCAGTTAAACAAATGATAGCTCCGTCGCATCTGACAGGCAGAATACTGTGGCGGCATCTATTACGCCACATGCGAACTACGCAGAACTACGAATGTCTAGCAGACTACAGCGACAACAATGACAGCTGTCAAATGAAACGTCACAGATCCTGCATCGTGATATCAAGATTTGACACGCAGATAGTATATGTACAACTTCCCAACATCAACCGTTGGGCAGTGGCCCGCCAGGCATAAGACCCGCCTGGTAAGAGGATGCTCCCTTTTCGTTGGAGGAACACCATACCTCGTCCCTCCATAATACCATTAAAAATAACGGATCGTGTTCGAAGGCACCCATACTTCTCCACACACCTTCATGTGCGGATCCGTTTTTTATACTGTTCCAGCATTCAGTTTTTGATGACAAAACGGAATGAGTAAAAATGTCGGACCAGTATTTTTTACTGGATTCGGAATACTGTCGTGTATGTGAACTCGCTCATACAACTACAGGCGTCATCACCAAAATAAAGACGGATCCGCTAAAAACGGTACCGTAAACAGTTTATGTGTGAACTAGCTGTAACATAACAGTAATGTAGCTGGTTGAACATACATCTTTATATAATTTAAAACAAAGTCACTCCCGCTGTCTGTACGCTTAGATCTTTTAAACTACGAAACGAATTTTAATGCAGTTTTCAGCAATAGATAGAGTGATTCAAAAGGAAGGTTTGTATGCCCTACATAACGAACGATAACGAAAGTCTGCGTGAGCGACGATGTCGACGCCACGAAATGATGCTATATTTAATATTATATATCATACTGTCTCAAATGATTCTATTTAATGCGTATTTTATCTATTTTCATATATTGAGTTTATTTATTTCTTTTTACTTGCTGCACCGGTGGACGTCATCATGTCAACGCCGGCTGTCGCTGAAAACCAGCGCTGTGGCTCTGTCTCGCACGTGAGACACAGCATTATGCTGAGCGATGGCCGTTTTGCGCGGATGTGACGCATATTTTTCCCCAAGCTTCTATTCAGTTTTGTTACGTTTATTTTATTTTGTGCGTCATGTTGGCGCGAATAAATAACTTTTCTTTCTTTCTTTCTTTTCTTTCTACATCTCTTTGAACTCGTGCGTAGCCGGGGCGGGTCGTTAGTAGTATATTAAATCACACTACTTCTAAGATACCTACAGTAATTATTTGAGCCACACTACTAATGAACCATCCTCCTAGAGTTTATCCCGATTTTGTTGTGGTCAGCTTCCAGTCCAACCAGATGCAGCTGAATACCAGTATTTTACACGGAGCGACTGCCATCAGACCTCCGCAACCCAGTTACTAGGCAATGCCGATATGCTAAGGTTAGACCAGCTGCCAGACTCGGGATTCTGACTTCCCGTAACGACTGTCATAGGTATTCGTATGACACACGGGACCGACGGTTTAACATGCTCTCCGAGGCACTGAGGGGTCTCGATGTGAAAAGAACGGTCACCTATCCACGGACTGCTCGCAGCAAGCATGGCCTCTACTAATCAACCGTGGCCCAGAAATGGGATGGTAATGGGCTGATTATGCTAAGCTTTTTATAACATATCAATATCTCTTACCAAAACTGCTTACATTATACATAATGCGTTCTCAAAGTACATTCCTGTCTAATGATCCATTTACCTGTAGACGGCAGGAAAGTGTAATTTGTCACTGAATACCTTCAATGCTCCTGTCGCGAACACCAACATCTTTTACTGAAATCACCTTTTTAAAAGATTTATTGAAAGCAATTCTGAATAGAATGCGCTTTTGAACTACAGATTTATTGGGTTTTGAAGACAGATTTAACCGAATGTGGCACAAAATTCAAGATGGAATTGTATTTTAGTATTTGATATAGCAGTGATAGCTTAGCGGCGTGACCGTCAGACTGCGAAGTCATAGGTTTCGAGTTCCAACCCAAGGCACGCACCTCTGACTTTTCGGTTTCATGTGCGTATTGTATAATTATTACTTGCTTAATAAAACCGGCCAAGTGCGAGTCGGACTCGCGTACGAAGGGCTCCGTACCATTATCTATACAACCGGCAAAAAATCATATCTGTTGTATGGGAGCCCCCCTTAAATATTTGTTTTATTTTAATTGAATTATTTATTTTCAAAGTGAATTTAGTAACTAAATATTCTTTGAATATTTCAAGCGTCTACCTGTTGCCGTTATCAATATCGAGCAAAAACGAGCAAAAAAATTACGTTTGTTGTATGGGAGCCCCTTTAAATATTTATTTTATTCTGTTTTTTAGTATTTGTTGTTATAGCGGCAACAGAAATACATGATCTGTGAAAATTTCAACTGTCTAACTATCACGGTTCATGAGATACAGCCTGGTGACAGACGAACGGACAGACAGCGGAGTCTTAGTAATAGGGTCCCGTTTTACCCTCTGGGTACGGAACCCTAATAAAAACGGTGAAGGAAAACATCGTGACGAAACCGGCTTGCCTCGACGGCATGTAAAGCCAAGTCCGAGGCCCATGGGCGGTATAAACACTGACACCAGGTCGATTCTCAGGTCGGTCAAAGTGTTATTGGGTTTTACCGTGTGGAATTCCTCAGTAGTAGTCCCCGGGTGATGGCAATAGGCTCGCTCCCTATTACATGGGACTTAAACATGACGGCGAAATGAGGGTGTTACTATACACTTCTGCCTATCTCTTCGGGGAATACAGGCGTGATGTTGTGTTATGTTAAAAGGTCATATAGGTATAAGTAATTACTTTGCATAGGTAATATACTAGGAGTCATTTTGATTAATAAATGAAATGCAAAAAAATTATGAACTTGATCGTTGTAAGGTCTTATAGAACACATTTACGCAACTTTTATTCCCATACACATTTAAATGGAGCGTGACTCACAAGTTACCGCAGAAGCTATTAAAGTCGCCGACATTGGGTACGGTCTGAGTGACAGCGATTTATGTATAACCTTATTATAACTGAGGATGAGTTTAAATAGCTCACAGAGATGACAATTATATGGCTGTTGGTGTATTACATGTGTTGAAATTAGTCTTTTGGAAATTGGGCAAGGTTTAGTTGAAGATAGTCTGGTAATTCGGTTAAATACGAATCCACCATCGGTTGAGAAATCACATACATTAGTAAAATTCGGTGTCAGTACTTAAACAGTTCGTCAGAAACCATGGACGATTCCATAATGATAAGTCTTTTTAGTCTCAGATTATTAGTAAGTATAACATAACATAAGATAATTAACCCATTACCGTCCCACTGCTGGGCATGGGTCTCTTCTCAAAATAAGAATGGTTTAGGCTTTATTCCACCACGCTAGCCTGGAGCGGGTTGAGAGACTACAAACACCATCGAGAACTTTATGGAGTCTTCTCAGGTATGTAGGCTTCTTCACGATATTTTCCCTTCATCGTTAACGGAAGTGATAATCAAATTTTGATCCGCACATGAATTCTAAATTTCAAAAGTACGTACCGGGGTCGAACTCTGACCCTCCTGCGTAGAAGGCAAGCGTTCAACCGCTAGGCTATCGCTGAGAAAGTATAGTAAATCAAAAAAGCAATGACGTCTGGATTTTATGATAGGCTGTCTTTCATACAATACAACGCATTTCCCTAATACCAATGAGCGTGCAAACTAATACAACCATAATTAAGCGGTTGGCTTTGCAACTGTACTCATGAAATATATTCTAATATAAAACATTCAACAACTGCCTCGTTGGTCTAGTGGTGGCAAGCGCGACTGCTGATCATGAGATCCTGGGTTCGATCCCCAAGTCGGGCAAAGTGTTATTGGGGTTTTTCCGTGTGGAATTCCTCAGTAGCAGCCCGGAGGTTGGATTTGTGCCCGGTTGATGGTTATAGGCTCGCCCTCTATTAGATGGGACTTAAATATAACGGCGATATGAGGGTGTTACTATACACCTCTGCCCAACTCTTCGGGGAATACAGGCATGATATTATGTTATGTATGTTATAAGACATTGTATTGGTCAACGTTGCGGCCATTTTTATCCGTTATGCTATCAGTGAGACCACACCCAATTCACGTTGAAATTAAAGTGATGACAATGACAAATTAACAGTTCAAGTGGTACCTAAAGTAGTTTGCGAAAACTTACAAGTTACGTAAGATGGCGACAGCAAGGATATTTATTTCTTTTAGAAATATTCTTTATCCATAGATTTCAGGGTCATGCTAGAGACCTTCCTTAGACTTTTTCACCTCCAAATTTATCCCAGCACTGTATCTTCGAAGGATTTCGGATAATAAGAACAGAAATGGGTTTTTCCGTGTGGGTTTCTTCAGTAGCAGCTCGGTGTTTGGATTTTTCCCCAGTTGATGGCAAAACGCTTGCCACCTATTACATGGGACTTAAACGTAACGGCGAAATGAGAGTGTTATTATACGCCTCCGCCCAACCCTTCGAGGAATACAGGCGTGATGTCATGTTATGTATGTTAAGAACAGAAATCTACATGCATCCTTCTACCCCCAAGAGGGCGGACGGTCATGTCGGACTTTAACCGACTAAACCACCACGTGTTCCTACATAGACCTATGACCGAGGTCGTGGGATTCGCTAATGCATTCACCGCAACCAGCAGATGTCCAATCTCACATACAAAGCTGAGGACGGGTCTACCAAAAAAAATGAAGCCGTCGCGGTTCGCCTGGTAGGTGTAAAGAAAGAAAGAAGATACATTTATTTAGCAAAGACTAAAAGGCACACAAAACATAAGGCAGAAAAAATATATTGTAGGAATGTGTGCCTCACGGCTGCGCCAAAAAGGCCCAGTTCAGCAAAAATGCCAGCCAACTAGTACCTGACGCTGGTTTTCAACTGGACCTTAAGTGTGAGGTGACGGATCAAATCGGTGTGAAACATCGGAGCTCATTTTGTAAAAAAAAGCTGGCCGAATCAAACTTAACAGAGCCGATGAGTTACGAAGGTCTTCCATCGCGAGCGTTCGCCACGCAACAGCCGCTCTCACTCCCGTGCCACCGCATTAGATGTTACACATCAATTCTTTTTTTCTTTTTTTTTTTTTTTTTTTTTTTTTAGATGGGACCACTCGCAATTAAAGCTCCGAGAGCTTTGCTTATGCTTAACCGGACTATTCCTGTGGGTGGCCAAATTAAGGCCCCCAGCCAGGGCTTAAAAACTAGAGAGAGAAAATCAACCGAACACTAAGGGCACCCCCTGTGGGGTTAGAACCTCGGCTTAGTGGGTCGATATGAGAATATAACAAGGGTCGGGCTGGGTAGATTATTTAGGGGCTGTTTTATAACTAGTGGCTCAGCACGCGGGCTGGCTCGTCAAACAAGGGTCGGGGTTGATTTTACATGAATTCGCGGGGGCCTCGGCGGCGGGGCCGGGGCGCGTCGGTATGTTTCTGTAAATTACGACACTGGGGCCCTAACCTACGCATTGTGGGGCAAGTTCCTAAGAGCTTGTGTGATGTCCGGGTAAGACGCGTATACCCGGGCAAGTGAACAGTAATCGCCTCTGCAGGCTATAATGTCTCTAGACATTTGAATCCCTCGGGGGCTATGGAATACCCCGAAGGTGCTCGTGATGACCCAGAAGGGGTCATATGGATCAAACGCCGGTTTCGGCGGAAGAGGTCGGGTCGCGGGGCGAAGAGGGGGGGCCACGGCTGGGGTGGGTGCTCCGGGAGGAGCTCCAACGGTGGGTGGGGCCGCGAGAGGCGCGGCCGTCTTAGTGATCGGCCTAACAGGGGGCGCGGGGGCCTCCGGCGCCGGAGGCGGCGGGGGAGGTTTGAATGGACCTAAGGCCGGGAAATGGGCCTGATGGTTCAGCGCGCTCCAGGGGCTGGGGCGCTGAGGACTAAGAGAGACCGGGGGCGGCTGCGAGAGGCTAGGTGCCTCTCGTTGCCGCCTCATCTGATTACGGTAGGCCAACTTAGGGGCCGAGGACTTGGGTGCCTTGGGGCATCCGCGGTAGTTCGCGGGATGGCCTGACTCGCCGCAGAGAACACAGCTAGGTGGTTCCGTGCATTGGGTCCGGTCTTTAGGGCGGGAGCAGTCGGCTGTTCCGTGGTCGCCTAGACACTTTACGCATCTAGGCTTCCCGTAACAGTTCCGCTGTGCATGACCATAGAGCTGACACTTGTGGCATTGGGTTACAATGCCACTCGCGTGTGGTTTCTCAATCCGTATGCCATAGAGGCCACAGATCGTCGCGATGTTGAAAATCGGATGGTGACCTTCGGTGCGATCGCATACAACTAGAATCATGTCGTATGATTCTCCGCTCTTGCGGTGCATGCGATGCACGTGCTGGACAGGGACATCCTGCGACTCGAGGTCGCTTTTAATGCGGTCAGTGGGGATGATCACGGGTACGCCTTTAATGACGACCCTGACGGGGCGCTCCTCTTTGAGCGAGTAGGTGTGATAAGGCACCTTCATGTCGCGGAGGAGATGGGCCATGTCACGATAACCCTTTTCGGATGTAATCGTGACCTTAATGCCCAGCTGTACAGCTCGGGCATTGGTGTATTGGATGTGGCGATCGTTCATCGCTGAGGACACATCCAGCCACATCCCTTTATCATGAATGAAAAAGGGTGGCAGGGGTCGGGACTTAGCGGGGGTGGCCGAGGTGGCCGGGGCGGTCTTAGCCGGGGTGGCTTTAGGTGCCGCAGCCGGGGTGGCTGTGGCCATGGGGCTTGGCGGGCGCCCCGCCAGGAAGGCGCTCACAGAGGGGGGAGGGGAGGCTTTTGTGGCCACCACCTTTTTTGGTGCGGATGCGTTAGAGGGTGCCTTGCCCTTCTTCCTCTTCCCCTTTCCGACGACCGTGTAGTCGTCTTCGGAGGAAGTGGTTTCGGAGGCCGAGGTGCACGACTCTTCCGACTCGGTCTCAAATTCCTCATCGCCGTCGTCCTCCATCGCCTCGTCCTCCATCACCTCCTCCACGGTCGGGGCGGCCGAAGACGCTCGAGCGGGAGGAGGGGAGGAGGGGGCCTCGAGCACGTCGCTAAAAGCGGCGATGTTCGAGCCAGAGGGGGTGGATGAGGGCGGCGCGGAGGGCGAGACGGTAGGCGCGAGGGGCGCGGGGCGGGCGCGAGGTGCGCGGGTGGACGGCGCGGGGTGCGCGGGGGCCTTGACGGTGCAGCGTAAGGCAGCAGTGACTCCGGTAGGGAGTTGGTCAATATACTTGGCCATGAGGTGGGGTTGAGATTGAAAAATGTCCTTGAGGACATTATAAAATAGGTCGCTGAGAGCGTCCGCCATGGTGGCGGTGAAAATTAAAAAATTAAAAGAAAGAGAGGGGGGGGGGGTGGGGGGAGACTAAACTCCTAACCAGCCCCGAGGAGACACGTACGTGTCGCCCCGGGCGAACAACTCCCGCAAAAAGCCCTCCCTTACGATTTTCCTAGTGGTAAACTACCGAGAAGAAAATCGCAAACAAACTCGGTAGCTGCACTATGTGTTGTTCGTATGCCTGAAGGGCCTATGTCCTAACTCCCCGGGCGGGATAACCCGGGGATGTGTAACCCTCCCTGTTGGGTATAAACAGGGAGGTTGTGTGCTACGGTGTGCCCTAAGCTTGAATACCTGCCGCCAATCTTATTGTGTGGACAGGTTCCCTGAGTCCCTTAGTAACTGGGCGTCAACCCTAGTTACCTTGGGAATGCTGTGAAGAGAACGGGTTATAGGTCGGGACCGACTAGGAGATCCCCCAAGGCCGGCTACCCCTTCCCCTACCGGCTGACAATTGACTGGTGTGCCGGGTCCCCACCACACTTGGTTTCGTTATCACCGTTAGGTTTCCACCAAGGGCCACAAAAACAGTGGACTTTCCCTGAAGGGGGCAAGTTTGATGAATACTCAGTCAAAGAAATAAGAAATTTTCGTCCGCTGTCTTAAAAAAGACAGCTTCGGAACTTCGACCTTAAGCGGCGCACAATCCGTAGCGAGGTGCTACGAAAGGGCGGGGCTAGTGGCCGGCGGTGACGCGTTCGTAGCCGGGCGCTACGTACGTAGCGCGCGATGACGACGGAGCGTGCGGGTGCGGGGTGCGAGGTGCGGTGTGAGACGGAGCGTAGCGCACGTGTGCGCGCTGCGGTGGCCGAGAGCGGAGTGTATGTTCTTTTTTTCTATTGTACTGCTTGTAGATAGTCTTGCAGACCGTTTCTATGTAATCGGCCAGTTATTGACGAGACCCGAATGGTCTCCAACCAATGATGTTCCACATCAAAAATCGCTACGCTTATAAAGGCTCCATACCCAAATCTACGCTGAAATTAAAGCGATGACAATGACAAATTAACAGTTCAAGATGTACCTACGGGAGTTTGTGAAATGTTCGTGTTTGTTACTTGACGCGCCGATGTGAACGAAATGTTTTGAGGGTAGCAGATGTTAGACACCTTTTCTGGTATTTGAGGGAACGAATATGTGGAGTGAAGGAAGTTAGTATGGGGATTTGTTCTTGAATATTAATATTTAACTGCCGCGTTGGTCTAGTGGTGGCAAGCGCGACTGCTGATCGTGAGGGTTTGATACCCAGGTCGGGCATAATGTTATTGCGTTTTTCCGTGTGAAATTCCTCAGTAGTAGCCCGGAGTTGGGATTTGTGCTCGGTTGGCAAAATGAGGGTGTAACTATACACCTCTGCCCAACCCTTCGGGGAATACAGGTGTGATGTTAATATAATATTAAACCTTCTTTATTAAAAGGGTCATCCAATAAGTACGCCATCTCATCCTTTAAAATATATTTTCTATATATTAATAATATAATTATCTTTTCTAAGATTTCATGTAGTCACCATGCTAGGTTGGCTTTCTATCTGAAAACCAGTAGGTACATCCAATTCTCTCACTCTGATAAATGCTAGGAAACAGAATCCAGTACCTTTACTCTGATACATTTCACTACCATATCTGACTTGGTTACTACGCGCAAGTCAGTTGTACTGGCTTTCTCACGATGTTTTCCTTCACCGTTAACGCAAGAAAATCAAATTTTGATCCGCACATGAATAAGAAAAGCCAGAGTTGAGAGTCGGGATCAAATTCAAATTCTTCTGCATGAAAGATAAGCGTTCAACCGATGGGCCACAAAAAATAAAACTCGGGCCATACTTAGAAGACTAACAAGCCTACATTACAGACACCAAAGTTTGTTCATACTACAATGCCTCCCCGGACGTACAGTGTACAGCGGCGGGAAGTCGGGCAGTTCCGTTGAGAGCTCGTTACTATAAAGAATTTTTAGGGTTCCACTATGGAAGAAAGAAGGAAGTTGACGATAAACAAATTACAGAAACCTTAACTTCTACTTGCGATTCTGACTTGTTTCTGGTTCTGATCCTGGTTTCGATCCCCAGGTCGGGTAAAGTGTTATTGGGTTTTTCCGTGTGAAACTTCTCAGTAGCAGCTCGGAGTTAGGATTTGTTCCCGGTTGATAGCAATAGGCTCACCCCCTATTACATGGGACTTAAAACATAACGGCGAAATGAACGAAAAAATTTAGGTGATCACTGAAAATCAGCGCTGTGCCTGTGGCCCACGCCATAGCACAGCATTATGCTGAGTGGTCACCTTTTTGTCACAGTTGTCTTTTATTTTAATATTATTTATATACTATCATGTTTTGTGTTAAAGTGTATCTGTGACAAATAAATGTTTTTTCTTTCTTTTCTTTTCTTTCTTCTTTCAAATGAGGGTGTTACTATACATCTCTGTGCAACCCTTCAGGGAATACAGGCGTGATATAATGTATGTTAAGATTCTGACGCCCGATAAATATTTAAATTAACATCTAACTTGCCAGGCAAATACTTCAGGCTAGGTAACAGTGTCACTGATAAAGAGAGATCTGAAGTGGATGCTCCTAAAGGTGCATCAAAAGAATCCCTAAAAGTGACGACGCGCTCTGAGCAATCAGTCCCGCTACCAATCTTGCTAACAGGGTAATCTTTCCATCAAGCAGTCAGCTATTCTTCTTCTACTTCTTTTCGTATGGTTAATGACTAACCTGGTGTCAGAGTTTATGCCGCCCGTCTCTGACTTGGCTTTACATGCTGTTAAGAAATATCTCTCAAATATGCCGGTTTCTTCAGGATGTTTTCCTTCACAGTTTTTATGTAGATGATAATTATACAATACGCACATGAATCCGAAAAGTCAGAGGTGCGTACCTTGGGCTTGAAGTCGAGACCTATGACTGCTACAGTCAGTCAGCTATTCTCGAGAGTAGAAGAAGAAGGTGCAATTGAAATAGATTCTCAATGAAATAAAAAAAAAAACAATTTGAGTAAAGTACCTAAAAACCCACAAAATATTACAGAACCCATATTTTTTTCCCAAAAGTCAAAAAACTCTGGATTTTTTGTTGAAAACTTTGATGACACTCAACGACTCTTTGTAGAGTTTCCAGACAGACTTAAGATGAATGTGTTTAATTTAATAAGAGATTATTGTAGCTTCACAAAACCCTAATGGAGTCTCTACTAATGTGTTCTTAATTTTGAAAGAATGAATGAAGACTGATTACTATAAAATTGTTTGGAAGATAAAGATAAGAGGACCTCTGTGATGTTACCAGCCTCGCAGTTGTACATAACATCACGCCTGTATTCCCCGAAGGATTCGGCAGAGGTGTTTTTAGTACATCCTCGTTTCGCCAGTTATGTTTAACACGTCGCACGCCAATTAGCAGACACAATAGATTTTTTATTGTTATCCGAACACATGGGTGTGCAATCGACGTTTAAAGAGTTAAGTCCCAAGTTGGGGGCGAGCCTATTGCCATTAACCAGGCACAGATCCAGACTCCGGGCTGCTACTGAGAAATTGCTAATGGAAAAATCCAATAACACTGTGCTCGATCTAGGGATCGAACTTAAGACCCTATGTTCAGCAGTCGCGCTTGCGACCACTAGACCAACATGGCAGTTATAATCGTAGTCAGTTGTACATAATAGCATAATCAGCCCATTACTGTCCCACTACTGGGCATGGGCCTCTTCAAGCGTATGGCACACGTGGGTTGCAGCTGAAAATCAGGTAGTTGCACCTGTCATTACGGGAAATCAGAAGCCCAAAAATCTGACAACTGGACTAACCTTTGGATATCGGCATTGCCCAGTAACTGGATTGCGAAGGTCTAATGGCAGTCGCTCCGTGTAAAATACTGGTATTCAGCCGCATCTGGTTAGACTGGAAGCTGACTCCAATATGGTTGGGAAGAGGATAGGTAGAACAGACACCAATAAATACTTTACTATGTTTTATATCCTGAAAGACTGTCACCTTTCAATATCTACATGTATTTCCCCTCATCATAACCGCGTTATACAAATAATGTCTGCGTGAATAGTTGCAATGTATCGCGATGCACGTCGAAGTGCAAACCACGGCGTAGTTTCAAATTCACGAACTTGAACCGAGATCTTAGTTGTACTTGTTTGAGGAGATAAAGTTTAGCTAGAAGGAACTGTTATGCAAATTCAGGTAAAAGAAATAGGAATAATTTCCCTTTTATTAACATAAGTGGAAACAGTGATAGCCTAGTGGTGTGACCGTCGGACTGCCAAGTCATAGATCTTGACTTCGAACCCAAGGCACGCACCTCTTAATTTTCGGATTAATGTGCGTATTGTTTACTATTTATTTTTTATTATTATTCAGCCATGATCATCCCACTGCAGAACAAAGGCCTCCCTACCCTCCTTCCACTCCTCTCCAAAAAGTGTCTAGTTCGTCCCGCCATCTCCTTCTGGGCCTGCTGCGACGACGTCTGACGTTGTGTGGGTTCCACTCTGTGTATAATTATTACTTGCTTAAAAACGGTGAAGGAAATCATTGTGAGGAAACCGGCATGACTGAGAAATATTTCTTGACGGCATGTGAAGCCAAGTCAGAGGCCCGCGGCTGGCGTAAATTCTGACACCAGGTTAGTCACTAACCACACGAAAAGAAGAAGAAGATCCTCCCTTGCTGGTACCAATATTCTGAAATCACCAAGCCTTTTACCAGATTGGTGATATAACTAGCGGTTATTCTTTGTAGATCTCCATTTAGAAGCCCCTGTTCACGGTAGGTACGGGGTAATAATGGTTATACACTGGAATTCTAAAAATGGCTACTTAAAATTAATAACCGTTATTGATCACTTTTCTTACTCCACATCCAGCTTCTGTACATCTTGGTATCGTATCCGCAGTTGCCACAACTCCGTCGGTTGCATTTTAATGCCCTGCTAAATAACACCACGACTTTGTATCTCGAAGCTTCTTACTAATAAATCAATTTATTTTCGCGTCAGTTCAAGTTGATATTCAAGTTGTGCAGTTTGCACAATTTATTCCAGACGTCTTCAGTTATAAATAGACTGTTTCAACTCTTTTTGAAGTTGATGTCTTCTTCTTCTTCCTGCCCTGATCTCACACTAGATGGGGTTGGCACAACAAGTATTTCATAAATCCATGTTGTTAGAGGTTTTGGCTTATTGTTTTATGACCGGCCGCCTACCTGACGTCAACCCTACTTCGGAATACTCGTTGTGCCGTCGCGCGGGTGACCCAATGTGGGTGCTGATATTATGCACTCCCATAATGATATGCTTGTCAATCTTATTGCCGACAACTAAGCAGACTATTTTGAAGGTGATGTAAGAGACTATTCAGGGATTATAACAACTGGATTAATAGACTGCCTCGTTGGTCTAATAGTGACAAGCGCGACTGCTGATCGTGAGGTCCTGGTTTCGATCGGGCCAAGTGTTATTGAGTTTTTCCGTATGGAATTTCTCTGTAGCAGGCCGGAGTTTGGATGTGTGCCCAGTTAATGGCAATAGACTTGCCCCCTATAATTACACGGGACTTAAACATAACGGCGTAATGAGGGTGTTACTAGACACCTCTGCCCAACTCTTTGGGGAATATAAGGAGCGATATTGTGTATGTCATTATGATTAGTAGTGGGGTCGATTCGTACATTGATTGAGTCTGATTTATCCAAAGTAAAAAAAAAACGCCAGTTGTTAAGTATAACATTTAGACAACCATGGATGCGTTCCATCATGAAATGCAGTTACTAGGTAGATTAATGTAACTAAATTCTGAAAGAAGACGAGAAGAAAATACAATTTATATGAGATAACAGTGATAGCCTAGCGGTTGAACGCTTGCCTTCCTTGCGGGAGGGTCTGAGTTTGATCCCAGCCCGTTCCTCTGACTTTTCGAATTCATGTGCGGATCAGAATTTGATTATCATTCATGTTAATGGTGAAGGAGGCATCATGAGGAACCCTGAATATCTGAGAGGGCTCCATAAAGTTCTCAATGGTGTGTGTAGTCTGCCAACATGCACTAGGCCAAACCAGGACTAAGGCCTAAACCCTTCTCATTCTGAGAAGAGGCCCGTCTTAGGAGTGGAACAGTAATGGGTTAATTATGTATTTATGTTTGAGCCGGATAACGTCCATAACTAGAAGTAGGTCTACCATTTAGGCGGAACACAAACAACGAGACGAGGCTGTCTGTATCAGAAATCTAAAATTCAATTGTTTTAGTTGTATATTCTAGTATGTTTCTTGGCTTATTACCAACGTCGGATACTCCAGAATTAGTCGTGCGTGCATTAAAAAGTACACGACAAAGATACAATGGAGACTTTTCTGAATTTATGTGAAATAGCTGAAGCCTGAACTCTATACTAAAATAGGAAACTAGGTTTCATTGTAGGTAATTTTTTTATAATTAAATAAATACCTATATGATTTAGGTGTTATGTGGGTCTACTTCCTCTTTTTCTTCCTGCCCTTATCCCACACTAGGTGGGGCCGGCCCAACATGTATTTCATAAATCCATGTTGTTAGAGATTTTGGTTTATTGTCTTATGACCGGCAGGCCCTGACATCAACCCTCCTTGGGAATACTCGTTGCGCTGTCGCGCGGATAACCCAATGTGCTTACTGATATTAAGTGTCAACATTTCACAAATTTTGCTTTCTCTAAACGTTGAAGCCATTTGTACGCTGCACCCTGCTACTGATGAAGGAAGATGTGTTGACACACAGGTAGCAAGATAACTATTAAACTAACAACTTCAAATATTCTAAGTCAAATATGAAAATGACCCTCAACAAAGCAGCAGCTTCACCACTTGCCAGGTGTGGTGATAAAAGAATTCACTATTAATTTAGCGTAAAATATAATCACAACAGTAGACAGCGAAAGGCTATACCTATACATCTAAGGATGATTTCTTCATACATTTAATTAATATTTAATCATTACTTTCAACTGGTTGGTATTCTTGCACATTTGAATACATGAAAACCTTCGTTAAAGTATCAGCTACAAGTTAAATATGAAAATCAAAGCCATTCAATTTGGTACTTCAAAGTTAAATAACATTTAATAACGAATTCTGGGTATTATTCAAAAAAACTATAAAGATTGAAATTTCTCTAAATCTACTGACTTTCGGTTAGGGTTCATGGGGTGCTAATTTGCTGCATAAAGGACACATTATCACGCCTTAAAGGGAATAATACCTCGAATATAAGTTCACCCTATAGTCAAACATCAAAGCAACAAATTTAACACCATAATCATTATCCCTAGCTACTAAAAAAATATCTCATCGCCGGAAAACACCACCTCAATCAAAATCCCTTATCAATTTTTCAATTTTGTCTGATGATAAACTGTCAGACATTTAGCTTATCTTTCATTTACAGATGTATGCACAATAACCTTCAATATTTTCATAGCTACAAATTGAAATGAAACATCTAAAGCAATGTTAACCAGATCCAAATAAGATGTAGGGTCAAATTCGATTTCATGATTTCTATGAATCAATCTACTAAAAACATTCATTTCGTCTGTGTTGATATAAGCTGTTGGAATACTGTTTGTTTGTTAAAGATTTTTTTTTCGTCTTCTTCGTCTGGGAGTTTTTACTTTTGTAGAACGAATTCATCATCATCATTTTAAGCCACTTTATTCTTAGGATGAATAGTTTTTGAGAAAATATAACCAGATTTATCGGCTATTAAGCAAACGTATTTCATTATGTTTTTGGTATTTGTTTTTGTCACATCGATGGATTTTGATCGTTTTGAAGTGAAGTGACTACTTCTTCCAATAATTATAATATCCATGGGAAGATTTTGGCTTTACATGAAGGTACTTTGATGTGAAAGTAGATTTTCTTGGGATTGTATACAAATTGGCAAGCGGCAAAATGAAACGTTGTCCAACATTATTAAAAAAAAAACATTTATTGTTTCAAGGAATGGGTTTGTCTATTTTTAATATAGCCCAAACGGCCTTAGTAATCCATTTGTGATCAATCTATTGGAGTTCATATGAAAATAGAATACATACTATACACAGTAGGCAGAAACTATAGAACGCCACATGCTACGATCCTTACATACTCCTTTCGCTTCATGCACATTCATACATCTTGTCACACGCACGCCTTATTTATAATACTACACTCGTGTCCTTTGTGAAGAACATCACTAATAATATCTATGTATGTTTTAAAATAGAATATTCTAAAATATAAACCACAAAATCTGCCCAATACAAACAAACCCCGGGGGCTACATATAGCAATCAATACTGATGTTTTTCCCAATCAAAATTTCATTCGGTAATAGTGTCCGTAGGTTGTCCGGGCCACTCTCCAAATTGGATTCTGGGTTGCTCTGGCAGGCTGAATCAATTACGATTTACCCTTACCGGGTAAGTTGAGATCGAATGATATACTTCTGAAATGAGGTATTGCAATACTTTTTCTAAGGCAGAGATGAAAAAATCTTAAAAAATTAGAAATTTATTTGGATTTTTTTGGGTAAAAATATTTCTGTTACGATTGAAAAAGTTGCACATTATTACAAAAGTTATCCAAATGATTATATCTAACAGGATGAGTACTTGAGTTTGTGCGTTGTGCGTTTTTGAGAAGGTTGGCCCTTCTTTGACACGCACAATGCGGATTTATGAGCGGCTGTTGCTTTCGTGTTGATTTGGGGGAGTGTCATTGATTCCTCTGTTGTGGGAATCCGTGCCGATGGAATTGTGCAGCGGTTCTCTGATGACATTTTTATTTTTGTAGGTATATATAATGTTTTTATATTTAATGTTGCTTTTAAGTAATAAAATAGGACGTACGTACGTACGTACGACAGCTTGCATAGTCGCGACAAAGTGAAGCAAGGTCCCGAAACAATCTATACTAATATTATAAAGAGGAAATATTTGTATTTTTGTATGTTTGGATTTTTGTATGTAACGAATAAACTAAAAAACTACTGGACAGATTTCAAAAATTCTTTTGTCGTTAGAAAGCTACATTATCACTGAGTAACATAGGCTACGGGTGGAGCCGTGAAGACACAACTAGTACTAAATAAAAGAAATGATGAGTACTGGTACATTTGTCATTTTGTTGGTCATAGTGATACTTTTAATCATAACACTATTATTCCATAAACATGAAATAGCTAACGTTTCTGTTTTATGTTACTTAAATATTAACCGTTACAGCTAGTTCACACAGCAACTGTTTACAGGACCCGCTTTAGCGGATACATTTTTATTTTGGTCATGGCAACTGTAGTTGTATGAGCGAGTTCAAATACACGACAGTATTCCGAATCCAGTAAAAAAATACTGGATCCGTTATTTTTACCGTATCCTACTTGCCAAATGCAACGCAGCTGGCATTTGTTTAACTGATCCGTCGGTACAGATGTAAACAACACATCCAGTACCGACGGATCCAGTAAACCAGATCCACTGTGTGAAAGGGCTCTTATTTGACATTAATCATTAAGCATTCTGCAACGACAATGGAAATAGATGGGATGCATTGTATAGATAGCCTTTCGATCTGGAATTGAACTTCAATCATCAGTTTGATGTTACAACCTTGGGTTTTGATCTTGTATCGCTTAGAATAACTACTGCCCCTTAAAAATATTGCTATATTATAAACTAGCTGTGTCCTCACGGCTCCGCCCGTAGCCTATGTTACTCAGTGATAATGTAGCTTTCTAACGGCATAAGATTTTTTGAAATCGGTCCAGTAGTTTTTAAGTTTATTCGTTACATACAAAAATACAAATCTTTCCTCTCTACAATATTAGAATAGATGTATGTTCAACCAACTACTTTACTAATATTATTGTTGTTAAATGAATTTGCTTGTGTAGAATTGAGTTTAGCTACAAACGAAACTTCTACGATAAATCCTAAATGTTAATCCTTTAGGAAAACTAAGGCTTACAATACGTGTGCCACATTTTGTGGATATTCGTCGACTTTTGAGTCTTTACATGTTAAAGTATAGGAAACATTTATGTCTACTAACAAAATTGTTTTTTTGGAGTTTTTTACTCCTCTTCTTCTTTACATAGTATAAAACAAAGTCGCTCCCGCTGTCTGTACGCTTAGATCTTTTAAACTACGCAACGGATTTTAATGTAGTTTCCAGCAATAGATAGAGTGATTCAAGAGGAAGGTTTATATGCCCCACATCAGTATCTACATTGCACCCGTGCGAAGCCGGGGCGGGTCGCTAGTTTAGATATAATTAAAGCGATTATCCAGGATGTAATGGAAAAGACTAATAAGATTATATTTTATGCACCATTTATTATTAAAATTTTAACTGCCTCGTCGGTCTAATGGTGGCAAGCGCGACTACTGATCGTGAGGTCCTGGTTCAATCCCCAGGTCGGGCAGTGTTATTGGGGTTTTCCGTGTGGAATTCCTCAGTAGTAGCCCGGAGTCTGGATTTGTGCCCAGTTGATGGTAATAGGCTCGCCACCTATTACATGGGATTTAGACTGAGGGTGGAAATGAGGGTGGTGCTATGTATAGTGTACAGAGGTGTACCTCTGCCCAACCCTTCGGAGAATACAGGCGTGATGTTATGGTTTGTTATTTTATTATTTAAACATGTTATGGAAGAGTAATATTGATAAAATCTCCACCATCTTAATCGGATTCGCAATCACAGTATGTCATTATTAGTTAATTCTGCCGAACTTTTTCCCAAGCATGTCGGGGTCAGCTTCCAGTCTAACCAGATGTGGCTGAATACCAGTATTTTACGCGGAGTGAGTGCCATCAGACCTCCGCAACCCAGTTACTGGGCAATACAGATACCCTAAAATTAGACCAGTGGTTAGACTGTCGGGCTTCTGACTACCCGTAACGACTGTCGGTATTCGTTTGACATCCAGCACCGAAAATTTAACGTGCTCTCCGAGGCACGGAGGGGACCCATCCATAGGCTAACCGTGACAAGTGCAGCTTAACTTTGCAAATCAATTGATCGGCGCAGTTGTTAAATTTCCACGGGCTCCTCATTATGCCTTAGTTTCTCAATAAAATAATTATTAGTCCTCTACTAATTACACATTTGGAAGGATAGAGGTAAAGATATTGAATTTGATATTTACCAAATACCCAATTGATTATGTTTGAGAATACAAAATTCAACATGTTAATTGATTCTTCAGATTACGTTTGCAGATCATGTAATGGGTATTCGTTATTTATTTTGTGTTATTTATAGAATCTAATAAGTTTTAAATGGGTAGTTACACTAATTTGTTTTTAATATAAGCTTATTCCTTGTTTTTGGGCTTTCTCTACTATTTCTTTGTGGATAGGGTTCTGGTTAATAAGATTCTTCTTCTTTTCGTGTGGTTAGTGACTAACCTGGTGTCAGAGTTTATGCCGCCCATGGGTTTCTAATTTGCCTTCACATGCCGTCGAGAAATACCTCTCAGGTATGCCGGTTCCCTCATGATGTTTTCCTTCACCGTTTTTAAGCAAGTGATAATTATACAATACGCACATGAACCCGAAAAGTCAGAGGTGCGTGCCTTGGGTTCGAACTCGAGATATATGACTTGGTAGTCCGATGGTCACACTACTAGCCTATCACTCGTGCTAATATAAAACGCTTATTATTACCACGGTAGGCAAGTTGGTTGATGTACCGCGGCTACCACGACTTGGCTTCCCGTCATTGGCGTGCCATATTTAGGCTGCAAATTCAATGTCAATTACGGATCCATCATCAGACCCATCATCGGTTTAAAAGTAATGGAGTTAGATTTTGCATTGAGTATAACTGAATATTGTACGTTCATACCTGCTGAAACAAAAATAGCAAGCTCCGTCTTCACTATTGCTCCTGTTCCCCATAGAGCAAACACAATTCAAAGTTCAAAGCTTCATTTGAAACAGTTAAACGCTATATGAAGGTAGTTTCGAGAAACATGAACCAATAACGGCTCTCGTACATAATAGACTTTATTGGACGGACTTCAACATTCACTGTGAGGTAACTTAGTACTTTGACGGTTCTCTTCACATTGAGCGGTTGTTCCAGTGATATCGCGAGGAACAATTTTGGTTTGAAATGCAACAATTACCAAAACATTGTAGTGTTTGGCTGGCAATTCTGCGGTCGTAAAGTGAGTAAAGTAATTTCACATGTGTATCCTGTTTCTAAGTATTGTTGTATCTAGCATTAAGATCATTTAGAGCTTTAATAAATAAACTAACAAAGTCTTCCCCAAAGATGTTCCATAAAATTCGCCATTTACTTTACACAACATAATTTACAATAATTTAATAAAAAAAAAAATTGAACCAGCTTCTTCTTTTCGTGCGGTTTGTGACTAACCTGGTGTCAGAGTCTATGCTGCCCATGGGCCTCTGACTTAGCTTCACATGCTGTCGAGAAATAACTCGATTTCCTCACGACGTTTTCCTTCACCGTAATTTTTAAGCAAGTGATAATTATACAATATGCACATGAATTCGAAAAGTCAGAGGTGCTTGCCTTGTGTTCGAACTCGAGGCCTATGACTTGGCAGTCCGACGGTCACACCACTAGACTATCACTGCTTTTGAACCATGAGCAGCATACATACATACAGATTCTAAATTATTTATTTAATTGACTCTTCTACGATATTTAAAAAGACAAGTAACTATCACATTTGATTTCTTTAAGTACATATCTTCTTCTTCTTCTTCCTGCCCTTATCCCTAGGTGGGGTCGGCACAACATGTATTTCATAAATCCATATTGTTAAAGTTTTGGCTTATTGTTTTATGACCGGCCGCCTGCCTGACATCAACCATCCTTGGGAATATTCGTTGCGCTGCGGTAATTCAATGTGCTTGTTGATTTTATGCACTGGGTCCCAAAATAATATGCTTGTCAATCTTATTGCCGACAACTAAGCAGACTATGTTCTTCTTGGTAAAGTATACTTGAAGTTTCTCGACCCACTCATTCAGTTTTGCTAGGGACTAAAGACTTTCTTTAAGTGCATATCTAGATCTGTTATTATTAGTACCTTAATCCATCTAGCTTCAGACATAAACTTCTTACAGATATCAATGATGAAACTTCTTGTAGATTCCCGAGCTGTTTAAAAGCAATTGAAACTTTAATTAGAGCATCTGCGACAGAGTTTACCTGTACGCAACTAACGTTGGCAAACATATCAATCACCAAAGTTGTACGGCGGTATGAAAGTAGTTTGTACGTTGACGACATGATGGTTGGTGCCTAACTACTCAAATTACCCAATTAGTGAAACGATTTGATATTCAGACTGATTTCAGTATAGAACTTTGATTTTAGTTGGTACCTATTTGGCGTTTTGGAATGGTAACAGCAAAAGCATATAACATAATTAGCCCATTACTGCTCAGAATGAGAAGGGTTTAGGCCTTAGTCCACCACGCTGGCCTAGTGGCACACTACACACACCATCGAGAACTTTATGGAGCCCTCTCAAGTGTGCAGGTTTCCTCACGATGTTTTTCCTTCACCGTTAACGCAAGTGATAATCAAATTCTGATCGACACATGAATTCGAAAAGTCAGAGGTACCGGCCGGAATCGAACTTAAACGCTCCTGCGTGGTAGGCAAGCGATCAACCGCTAGGCTACAGCGAAAGCAATGTAACAAAAATCCTACTTGAATTGATTTTTAACCCATCAAAATAATTCTTTATTTCTTATTAAAGGAAATAGGATTATGGGAGTGAAAAGAAAAATGCAGACATTGAATGTAGAATTTAGAACGGTTTTTTCAAATTAAATTTGACCACTTGGAAGATTATAATATTAGCTAGTGTCAGTCTCTTAGCATAGTGAAGATAGAGCAACCATAGCTTTTATAACCGGTCAGTATTATTAAACCAAAGAGGATTAATTATTTGGAATGTAAAGTAGAATAAATACCAACAGTTATCCTGCAATTTTAATTCTCAAAAGGATTTCCAATAAAGCTTAAAAATACAGTCGAAACATTTTTCATTCCCACCAGAAAATAATTACAAATCATAAAATGCCCCAGCTTTGAAATATAGCAAACTAACTTTATCCGACCCGGCTTCGTGCGGGTAGCAGTAAGCACCTACCTACCTACCTACCTACACAACCTGCATAACCTTTATTTTTTTTTACTTGAGGAGATCCTCATGGACTATCCCCCGTCTGGGGAAGACGGGGGGGTGTGCCGGACTCTTACCGGCTAAAACCACCACGGTGTCCCTCCTTCTGACCTAAGGCCGGGGTCACGGGATTCGCTGTTGCATGCACCGCGACCCCGGCAGGTCTCGGTCCACCAGCTTCTTCTGGTGGACCTCTCCTGTGGTGGGGCAGTTGCTTCCCTGCCCCACATCCTTCCGAGAGGCGCGCGCGGAACACGGCGCGCCATCCTCCCTGGGCCCGTTACTGGTCGGGCGACGGGCTCCCAACCCACCGCCCGCAGGCCACTCACTAGGGTGGCCGGAGATCGTCGCGCGCCCTCCGGCGCCCGGTGCGTCTAGCGCGAGAAGAGAGAGAAGAAGCGGCCCCCTGTCCGCTACCTCTTTGGTCGCCATCACCCCCTCGCAAAAGGAGGCGATGACTTCCCACGCAGTCTCGCTCCCGACCATAGACAAAACCACGGCCGGAAGCGAGAGGTCACCGCCGATCGCCGCGACTAGTTCGCGGCGCTGCGACCCCCATGCTGAACACGCCTGAAAAGTGTGCAGCGCCGTGTCCTCGGGGCAGTCGCAGTGGTGACAACCGGACGTCTGCTCCCGGCCTATACGACACAGGTACTTCCCGAAACAGCCATGTCCCGAGGGTACCTGCGTCAGCCGGAAGCTGAGGGCGCCGTGACGCCTCTCCAGCCACTCCTCCATCACGGGTCTTACCGCCGCTATCGCGGCGTGCCCCGCGCTGGGTTGCGCAAGTCGCACCCTCCACTCGGCCACCAGGATCTGGCGGAGCTCGCTCCGCTCAGGCGCCGCCTCGAAGGAGATCGTACGGTACCCCCTTATCACCCTGACGGCCATCGCCCGCTGCGGTCTCCGCAGGATAGCGATGTTGCAGGCCATCAGGGTGTCCGCCCAAATCGCAGCAGCGAAAGCGCAGCCGCTGCTCCCATTAGTTTGGGGGTCAACTGCCGAAAATGCGGCCCAAAGTCCCATCGGCTGTCGAGGACGAGTCCCAGATACTTCATCGTCGACTCGACACCGATGCGGACGCCTCCCACGACAATGTGGGATCCCGAGGGTGGTCCCTTCCGGGGCCCGTGGAAACTCAGGGCTTCGGACTTCCGCAGGGCCACCTCGAGACCCAATTGTCGGATCCTCTCGACGACTTGCGCAACCCCAGCTGTGGCTAAAATGGCCGCCTGCCGGTGTGTCCCTCCCCGCGCTGTAACCAGCGTGTCGTCGGCGTAGCAGGTCACGCCGACACCGGAGAGGAAAACCTACACACCCTACCTACCTACCCTAGCTATCTACCTTCCTACCCTACCTACCTACCTACACTACCTACCCTACCCTACCTAAGCCTACCCTAAGCTGTCAAGAAAGCTGTTCCATATAAAATGTATGAGAAAATGAATTATCCACATGAAAATTTTTTTCGTCAATTTTTCCAATATTTTAATAGTTATTCTGCTATTCGGGGCGGAGACAAAAACAACAAATCAAGATCTTAAAAATCGGTCCAGCAATTCTTGAGTTATAAATGCTGTAATTAACACGACTTTGTTTTATATACTAGTATATAGACTAGCGACCCGCCCCGGATTCGCACGGGTGCAATGTAGATACTAATGTAGGGCATAATAAACCTTCTTCTTGAATCACTCTATCCATTGCTGAAAATTGCATTAAAATCCGTTGCGTAGTTTAAAAGATCTAAGCGTACAGACAGCGGGAGCCACTTTGTTTTATACTCTGTGGTGTCCGATCATTTGACAAAAAACAAATAACAAATTTTAATTTGAAAAATAACATTTGACAAAATTATACTTGATAAATTTATTATTTTACATACTATTGTTTAATAAACTACTCATTAGACAATATATTTACAAAAAAAAAATATTATGCTAAAACATTAATTTACAAATTGATTATTTTTTTTAAACATGTTAGTTGGCAAAACAATGTAAAGCATAAATAACATTTGATAAAATGCATTGCTTGGCAAATATTTTATTAACCAAAATCTACGTTAATACAACAATCTTTCTTACACAGAAGAAGGTAGTTAGCTATTAAGTACGTATAAATTATTACTTTAGGTTCATGCATGGAAGTCTAATAATCAAAAAGAAGTTAAATAATCATTATAATCATTTATTTTCATAATAGGTACATTGTTTTATAATTTTAAATTACTTGCTATAGATTTTAATAGCATGACTTCTGAAAAATTGTCTTTTAGCTTTAATATACGTTCGATGCGATCATCTTTAGCAGCATATTTCTTTTTCGTTTTTTTGGAGGAGCACCTATCATTTTTTGTTGTATTTCACTTAAAGTCTCCTGAATTAATTCTTTAATCAAGTGATATACGCCCGGGTGATATGTATCAATGATTTGATTTATTTTATGGTGCCAACTGAAACAATGACTGGTTAGGTTAGAACTGCGACCACAACGCACGAGCCGAGCGAGCGAAGCGAGCGTGCCGCGGCAGCGGCCGGCGAGTGCCAGAATCGAATTCTACTTATTAAAATAGTTATTTTTGAAATTAATAATTTATCTTCTAACTTTTTGTATAATCACCAATTTGGCAAACGAATTATTTAGTCATGTGATTATTATTAAAATAATATTTTAACAGTTTAATTATTTCCTAAGTAAAACATTTTTGAAACCTGTATTATGTCAAATGATTGTTTTTAAAGTAATATGTTTGCGAAATGAAAGTTTGTCAAATGATTAGTTATTCAAACGTTGTTTGTAAAATGACCTTTTGTCATACGTTTTTTGTAAAACAATAGTAAACCATACTCTGTAAAGATATAAATCATATTTCATAGAGAGAATTCACTGTTATACCAGGAGCACATAGGCTGGCACATGCATACTGCAATTAAACCACTTTGTAACCCACATTTATGCAAACACGGTTTCAAGTAGTACGCAGTACTAATTGTAACTCTGTTCCCGTTAGCGATCATTAGCATGATGTTACAAATGTACCCCGTTTCTAAATCAGAGTGGATTTATTGCTGCACTGGTTTTTGGTTGCAGGTTTGCTCTAGGGTTTATTTTTTATTTATATATGTTACGGCTAAAATTGGGTGTGAACATAAACTTAAGATTAGCCGGCTAACCTTAGGTTTATCTTCGAGAAGCAGCTAAAATTCGATATCATGTTAGTTTGTGTCGTGATATTCCATCTTTAGCCGGCTAATGTGCACATTAACCGAAACGAAACGGCTAAAAATGTATTCGATGGACGCGCCGGGCCGGCGGAGGGCTTGAGGGGGTGGTGGGGAGACAATGCGCGCACACGTGGCAATTTTTTTGTTTAATATTGCGTCATCTTTCCTTGCGGTTGATTGCACGTATTGCAATGTCGTCGTCGCACAATCTCGAAACGCTTAAAACGAAGTTTGAGAGTAAGTTTCGTGAGTTACTATTGGTCAAGAACAAGTGACTTTGAGGTCAACGTCAAGTTCAAAAAAAATAACCACGAAGGGGATGGCGGGGTCTTCCAGACCTTTTTTTTTGCGTTGGAAAATCTTCATGGATGTCCCTCGCCCGGGGAAGGCGAGGGGGTCTGCCGGACTCTTACCGGCTAAAAACCAACGGTGTTCCTCCTTCTGACCGCTGGCCGGGGTCGCGGGATTCGCCTAAGCATGCACCGCAACCCCGGCAGGATAACCAGACCACCTAAGCATACTTCTTTAAATTTTTGTCACTCTTGTAAACGGATGGTATGAACGATCCATGGTACATCTTCCTAAGTTAGTTTAGCTTACAAGTGGTCACGCAAAGCAAGTGGCCGCGGGATTCGCTATTGCATGCACCGCAACCCCGGCAGGCCTTGGTCCACCAATTGCTGGTGGACCTCTCCACTGTAGGGCCCCACCTCACGACCTCCTGAGAGGCGCGTGGGGCACCCCACATCACCGGCGTACCAGAACACATGGTACGCCGTGACCACCCCGGGGACCAAACAAGTACATGGGCGCCAGACTACCCCGTGTCTGGACACCCCTGGTCCCCCTGCGACGGGTCAGATTAGTGGCCCCGCCGCCTACCACTTTTCGGCCGCAGAGGATAGAAAGGGCGGCCAGGTACACACCGCCACTCCTCTTCCCCTGCGGCCCCACCGCGTCCGCCATCTGACGGTGGCGGCCCCGTCAAGGCCGCGGAAAGTAGGGAGAACGGCGCACCGTAATACTCTACCTTAGACCCACCTTTAGCCGTAACATATACATACATAAACTTACGCCTTTTTTCCATGGGGGTAGGCAGAAACTATAGAACGCCACATGCTACGATCCTTACACACTCCTTTCGCTTTATCCACACTCATACATCTTGTCATACACGCACGCCGATTTAGAGTACAACGCACCTGTCCTTTGTGAAGAACATCATCAATAACATCGATGTATGTCCTTCTAGGACGTCCTCTACCGGCGTTTCCATTTACATCTGCCTCATAAATTCCTTTTGTTAATCACCATTCACTCATTCTCTCAACATGACCGAATCACCTAAGCATACTCCTTTCAATTTTCAATACCGAAATGGAAACTATACATATCTATGACAAATAATACTAGAATTTGATTAAAATATCATAGATAAAAATAGATTTGACAGTCAGGCTTCCCGGCGCGTGGCAATTTTAGACATTTAAATCCCTTTATATGGAGAAGGCTTTTCATCAGTCCCAGTGGTAGCAAGATTTAAAAATGGTGAATATGGCTATATTCTCTGTGAACAGAATATTAAAGCGATCAAAGCCAGATCACGTTTAGCAGTAAACATCTACGAGCAAATTTTTGTTAAAAATGAAAGTAAAAATGTTTTAGAATTTTATAATGAACAAGAAAATCGAAGTGCCTTAAAACGTCCTCAAATTCTAATTCATCCCTGTGGTGTTCTACAACAATAACACAAGAAATTTCACCTATGTCTTCCTTTTAGCCTTTTCCCAATTATCTTGGGGTCAGCTTCCAGTCTAACCAGATGCGGCTGAATACCAGTATTTTACACGGAGCGACTGCCATCAGACCTCCGCAACCCAGTAACTGGGCAATGCCGATATCCTAAGGTTAAACCGTTTGTCAGACTTTCGGGCTTCTGACTACCCGTAACGACTGTCATAGGTATTCGTATGACACCCGGGACCGACGGCTTAACGTGCTCTCCGAGGCACGGAGGGGTCTCGATGTGTAACAAATGGTCACCCATCCACGGACTGACCGCGGCAAGCGCAGCTTAACCTCGCAAATCTTACGATCGGTGCGGTTGTTATTTAGCCAGGAGCCCCTCAAGAAATTTCACCTATAACCTTACAATTTCACAGGAATTTTATATTTCTGTGGAAGACAAAACAAATGAGAAAGTTATAGCTGCCAAAGAAAACTTAAAATACGAGGGTAAGAAGTTATGACAGCCGGGTCGAAGGTTCCCGGTAAGGTTGGAAGATTTTATACTGATGGCGAGGAAGCTGCGATTATTTTTAGCTGTGAAGGAAATATTAAATTTGTTGCTTGTTGAGCGTTGAAAGTTTGGAAAGGTTAATAATTGCAGGTTGCATTAAAAACGTTGAAATATAGAATTATAGATAGATAGATAGATAGATATACTTTATTGCACACTAAAAGAAATAAAACAAGGAATACACATAATTAACAGTACAAATGGCGGTCTTATCGCTTAAAGCAATTTCTTCCAGACAACCATTGGATGGAAAGAATAGTTAAGAAAAAATATAAAGGGCAGTTTGCAGCGTACAAATATGTAACCTACTAAAAACCGGGAATCAACTAAATAATAGGTATAATCACAATACATATTTTAAATATATATATATATAGGTATATATATACACACACTCAAATAGGATACATACATAATTAATTATATATACAGATAATTTACCTATATAAACCACTATAGAGCAAGATAATGTTCTTTAACCATTCTTTTGCATTTTGCGTTATCAACTATAGCATGTAAAATTAAAATCATTAAATAATATTTATAGTAGTAATATAGTCTTAAGTGTGTGTGCTGATGCAGGCATCGACTCTATTGAGTCGGCGCATGCATCAGCGCATAGCTAAGTTATACCTGCATGTCAAAATGATGCCTGCCGGTATATGCATCGACTTTATTGAGTCAATGCATGTACCACCAGTATCAACGAAATAATGTAAATGTGTAAATTATAAGGAAAAAAAAAAAAAAAAAAAACAATAATAATAATATTAAATAAGTAAACATATATATATAATGTGATGGACTCGCATAGCTTAAGTAGAATAAGTAATATTTATAGTAATATAAATAATACATGTTGTATTTCCGATACAGGAGTATCAAATAAGTAAAAATAAAATTAAAAGTAAACAATTAAATAACAGCAAAAAAGAGCGCGGACGAAATGTCTGCGGTGAATAAACTCATTAAAAAAAAAAAAAAAAAACCATTCTTTTGAAAGAAACCAACGACTGAGCACGCCTTACAGGTACAAATTATGTTACGTATTCGCAGTTTTGTTTTGGTATTTTTATAACTGATATTTTAATACTAGTCAGTACTTACAAGGTTTTGGTGAATATTCGTGGTATTTCAAAGCTATGGCCAACATATTCCTCACAATATAACTTTTTGTTTTTAGGCTGCCGCCTTGCCACCGCCACACCAATTTCCGCCGAAACTTGATAAATGTGCCCCTAGGCATCAGGAGCAGTACTGTGAAATTGCAAACCTTATCTATATTGTATCATAAGTGGTAACTGGACGACCTTTCACGAAAATATCTAATATAAAATTCCAAGAACAGCCAACATTCTTCAAAAAACTAAAGTTTCAAATTCAACCCCCTAAACTCGATAACATGGGAGCCTCATCTGTTTATTTTAACGTATCGCCGATACAAAGTTATCTGGTAGCCATGACACATGCTCATTCTTTATTG
The DNA here is from genome assembly GCA_910594945.2 of Amphipyra berbera. Taxonomy (NCBI): domain Eukaryota; kingdom Metazoa; phylum Arthropoda; class Insecta; order Lepidoptera; family Noctuidae; genus Amphipyra; species Amphipyra berbera. The sequence continues at coordinate 13,327,170 of OU343145.1, forward strand.
TATTATCTACCTACCCCTTTTGTTTTTGCGAGCCTGCTTCAGATAACGAGACTGTTTGTTTTGGAAGAAAGGTTTCATTTAGGACCGGATTTGGGTGAGTAGGTATAATATAGGTTGGTAATAAAAGAAAAACAGGAAATTTTGTGGTTGCAGATGGGAGAAAAACAGATTTTAATGTTGTGATACTCTTCACAGGGAAATCGACTTTGGTTTTAGTTAAATAAATAGATGGGAACAAATTATTATGGGTGAAATTGCAATTTTAAAATTGCCTTTGTCTTCTGTCTGTCGAATTTTCCGCGGAATATTTCGTTGTTCAAACTCTCGGAGTACTTATTAAACCTAAGCAACCCCAGACATAGTCTAGACTAAATCCACACGGTACATCTATAAGTTTTCTATAGTTATAAGATTCCGTCTACGAAAGAGACAAAATTTTGTTACTCTACGATTAAATACGCCAAAATACCTATAATTATTAGATACGGTTTTCTCCTCAGTCTTTCTCCTTTAAATTCTTTAACGCTTATTATCATTGGCTCTTGACTCTTATTTTATAACATCTACTGCTATAATAAAAGCAATGGCTGCTACCCCATCATAAATTTACGCACGAAGATCTCCACAAGTTGCAAACTCTAGTCCAGGAAGTCCGCTAATGCCATAAAATAAAAGTTTCAACATGCACCGTTCCTTAGACAAGTTGAAGTAATTCACCTTACTCTCTCTCGCTTACTTTTAATCAGTTTGTAAATAAACTAGACTCTCTCGTTGTTATTAAAAATGCTATGCAAATTGTTAGTTGTTTGCTATAGGGATGGTAGTTTACTTCATAATTTTTTATGCTCATAGCTTGACTAACGTATTGCCCAGATTTGTAATTCTTCAAGACATAATGTTGTGTGTTCATTATCAAGCAGGCACTATTAGATCTGCCTAGCCTTTTCCCAACTATAACATTGTTAGGGTAAGCTTTCAGTCTAACCAGATGTGGCTGAATACCAGTATTTTACACGGATCGACTGCCATCAGACTTCCGCAACCTAGTTACTGGGCAATGTCGATACTCTAAGGTTAGACCGGTTTTCATACTTTCGGACTTCTGACTACCCGTATCTAATGTCATAGGTATTCGTATGACACCCGGGACCGACAGTTTAACATACTCTCCGAGCCACGGAGCCTCCGAGAAACGGTCACCCATCCATAGGCTGAACGCGGCAAGCACAGCTTAACCTCGCAAATAGTATGACACGCGCGGTAAATATTATTTTTCCTTCCTGCTTACTTTGACATAACGTCACGCCTATATTCTCCAAAGGGTAAGGCAGAGGTGTATAGTAAGACACTTATTTCACAGTTATGTTTAAGTCCCGTGTAATAGGGGGCGAGTTAATTGCCATCAACCAGATAGAAATCCAAACTACGGGCTGCTACTGAGGAATTCCACATGGAAAAACCCAATAACACTTTGTCAGACCCGGGGATCGAACCCAGGTCCTCACGATCAGCAGCTTGCCACCACCAATCAACGAGGTAGTTATAAATGCAAAAGTTAGAAACTTCTGGCTTATTCAAAAAATATTCAATATACTTGGGATCGTATATACTGTTATTCTTTATTGCAATACACGGCGTCTCATAGCTTCCCGAGAAGCACGATCCAAGTATCCACCTTACGCTTCAAACTTGATACAACCTAAACTCGCCAAGTTTTAAAATAGTTTTTCTTTTACATTATTCATGTATTTGTTTTGCACTATCCAGAGCCTCCGTGTGCTGAAAAACTGAGCCTTCAAAAACATCAGGCAGATATTCGTTGGAAATATTTTTTATACACTGTTCCGAACGTCTGTGAGGGATCCCGAATATCTTTTTTTCTATTTTGGTGTTATGTGGAAACTATTAAACGGATTTTGACTGTGTTTTTTGGAGGGAGGACGCAGGGATTTTTTTCGAAACACTTTTATTTTGACTCTCCTCTAGGGAGGACCGTAGTTTTTTTTTGGTTTTTTATTAATCCGTACCCATATTGGTCTGTCAACACCAGCTGTGCAGTGTGCGTGTATATGCAATTTTTTTCGAATATATCAAAGAACTACATAAGCTCTCTGATTAAAATTGATGCCAAAGACAGAAAACTGATACTTTTGTGAACTTTCTCTACCAGAATGTTTATACAACATCATCATCAACTTGTAAAGATCCACTGTTACACAAGGATCGCTTACTACTCTCTCTCTCTCTCTCTCTCTCTCTCTGTGTGTCTCCTGTGAAATTATATAACCTTGCAGACGCTGAAATCGTATTTCACCACATCTTGTTATCTCGTATTCGGTCTTTGCTGTCTTCGAGAATTCTACTAGAATAAAAAATTGTTTGCAATAAATATTTTTTAATTTTTTAAATGTATTGACGAAAACAGTCAATGTTATTAGTGCATAAGATGATGCTGATGACCATTAGTTAGCAGACCTAATAAGCATTTGACTATTTTCAAAAGAAAATAAGGTACCAAGAACCACAAGGCATTCTACTAATCAACACAATTTATTTTTATCGTTGTAAAGTCCTCATGGATGTCCCTCGGCCGGGGAAGGCCAAGTGGTCTGCCGTACTCTTACCAGATAAAAACCAACGCTGTTCCTCCTCCTGACCGATCGGCCGGGGTCGCGGGATTCGCAAAATCATGCACCGCAACCCCGGCAGATCAACACTATCTAGAGCAAGAGTCATATACGAAAAGTATACAAATAATAAAACACAATTCTAAGCATCATCATAAAAACACTATAACAATCCAAAAACCGTTTCCTGACCCAATTCCAAAAGAAATCCCGGACACTGAAGACAGTAATAAAAAAATAATGATGGTCTAAAGAGGTTGCGATTCTAAATTAACGGAATGCGGATGAGAACGCTCCCATTTTTTTTTTGTTAAAAAAGAAGTTACTGGCCCAACTTGATGCTTGTGTAAGTTCACAAGTAGGAAATGGCGGTGTCCGGAGTACTGTGGGTATGGATTTAACGAATTTGAGGACATGGTGAGGAAATTCAAAGGACCAATTTAAAAAAAAATATTATTAACTTGGTCGCATTTGACCTTAGTCGTATCGATGGTAAGCACAGACAGGATCTAAGATGAAGCACATGAATCCAAGTAGCAAAGATATATCTGGCCGGGGACTTTAATGTGAGGGTGGTAGCTAGCCAGTCGGACCATGAAGTCAAGATTCTACTACCAAGCGTGCTGGGTTTTATTGAATTTTACAACACGCGTCTATTCCCAGAGTGCGGTGAGGAAATTTTGTATTCTAGCCAGACGCGACACGGGTTTCTTTTTCAAAATAAATTATCGTGTTGTCTTGGGCTGAGAATAGATCACTCATATTTTTGAAACCTAGAAAACTGAGGAGCTATAAGAATATATTAGGTGTAGCCATCCTTCATTTCCATAACAATTTGGTCGTTAGCAAATTAAATGTAAATATTAGTTTTTTTTGTTGTCAAACTTTTCAGGGATTTGAAGGACTTTTTAGCATCGACCGCTAATTATCGAATCAAGGCTGAAAAGTTTAGACCAGAATCTGAAAAACTATACAAATATCAGAAATTTTGCCATTTAAAATCCACGAACTTTTTAAGTTAGTTTTATTTTATTGAGGTAATTGCTTTTCTGTTTGCACCCAGTTCTTTAAATATGACAAATAAAAAATGTCTCTTAGGACCAATTTATCAAAATATTTGATCTTTTCCAAAATCGTGCCCACCCTACCAATTTGCAGCATGTCCACGGCAAACTTCCGGGGAGGATGATCGCAGAGGAATTTTGCCAACGTCAAGTACCCCACATTGTAATTATGGGAAAACATTGGGGAGTCAGTGCATTACCTTAATAGTTATTGTTTGGGAAGGGCTCATGGGAATTTGGATAAAGGGAAGCGTATTAGGTAATAGAGACGCGCACAACATCAACCTTCTATACACTCTGCTAGTGACCGACGAGGCCCTGACCACAGACATGACGAAAATTTATGTGAGGATCAGAATTTGATTATCACTTGAATTAACGATGAAGGAAAACATAGTGACACTAGCACACTTGAGAGGATTCCTAAAAGTTCTCAATAGAGTGTTTAGTCCACCAACCCACACCAGGCCAGCATGGTGAACTAAGGCCTTGACCCTTCTCATTCTGAGAAGAAATCTGTGCCCGCGGTAGAAAAATAATGGACTGATTATGCTTGTGGTTTAAAGTCTATGGTACAGATAGACCTTTGAGGTTAAACCATGTTGTCGTGGCCAGATTTCCAGACGAGAACCCTTTGTACTACTGAAAGTACGTCTTTGTTTAAATTTCCGTCCTAGGTTGTTATTCAAATATCTATGCTGTCTATCTTGCAGTCGTTACTACGTAGTCGTTAGAATACTTGCTTCCACTAATTAGCTCGTGCAGCTTTCACGAGGTACATCTGGCGCGTTCTGGGCAGTTAGTTTCGCAACTATTCTTACTGACTTGCTAATCTTTTCACCATGGCGTGAGATATTCTCATATAACTCGCGCCGAGAAGATGAAGACTAGTTAACTTTAGTGAAGAGAGCAGTCTCCTCACAAAATACTGACATCCAACCTCAAGTTACTGTTACTACAGAATTTGACCCAAAATACTTACGTAACCATTGTGGTGTAACAGTGCATTACTTTAATAGTTATTATAACGGTGATAGTTGAAAGACATCGTTAATGGGAGGTAGCGATGTTAGCGGTGGAACGACGTCTTTATTACTTGTTGTTATAGTAGGGTAAGATTCTTGGATGAATGCTGGTGTGGACTCGTCTAATGCTGTGGATGACCCTTTACAATAGAGTTCTATGATAAAAATGATATGGGTAAGAAAGGATAAGTACTGAAATGATGGCTGATAGAGGAGAATGGAAGAGGAATACGTATTATGCCGACCCCACCTAGTGTGGGATAAGGGCAGGGAGACGATGATGAGAAGGCCTCCTCCTCGCTACAGACTACATATATATTTTGGGAGCCCACGAAGTCTACGTGTCCAGAAAACTTTACGTGGATAGTTGCTTTTTAACCGACTTCCAAAAAGGACGAGGTTCTCAATTCGACTATGTTTTTTTTTTTTTTCGTATGTTTGTTCCACGATATCTTTGCTAATTGTGAACCGATTTTAATGATTATTTTTTTGTTTGAAAGAGTATTTTTTCGAAATGGTCCCATTTAAATTTGGTGAAGATCTGATGAAGAACTTCGGAGATAGACTATTTGAAATCGGTTTTATTTTTGTTAAAAAGTGATTACCTATTGTTCCTTTTTTTGCTTGTTTATAGGATCTATACCTGCCTGGATAGCTACCACCCTCACATTAAAGTTTAGCGTCAAACAGTTTTACTGTGTTCTGTTGTGTGTATGTCAGTATAGTCATGTATATGTATAGAGCCAGAGGGGTATAAGAGAAACCATCTATATCTCTGGTGCTTGTATTTCGTGTGCTCGATCATAGACTCTGTCTGCGCTTATCTGATGCGACTAGGGCCAATGTGACCAAGTCAAAAAATAATAAAGAAGGTGCTTTTGGAAGTATACTTTCTCAGTCATACCGAAAGCTGACCTACTTGAGAAAAGGTTAGAATAATATCGATTAGCTAATACAGCCCTTCCCAACCTTTTTTAATGTTGGACCCTTAGGAGATCAAAGACGACAGTCACGGACCCCTTGTAAATAAAAAATAAACCAGAAATAATCAAAATCATGTTTTATTACTGAAACAGTTGCCAGTCGTCGGTCCCAGTTGTCATTCGAATATCTATGACAGTCGTTACGGGTAGTCAGAAGCTCAGAAAGTCTGACACTTTAACCTTAAGATGTCGGTATTGCACAGTATCTAGGTTGCAGAAGTCTGATGGCAGTCATTATGTGTTAAATACTGATATTCAGTCGCATTTGGAAGCTGTGAGTGTATGAGGTGTAATTTACTACACTAAGGTGATGAAAACAAAAATCCTCATCACTTTCAACAATTATTTGTTCAATCGTAATTCAATCGTTCCAGCTTACCTCAACATAGTTGAAAAAAAAGGCTAGAAGGCAGATATTTAGCAGAAGTATGTATACTTTTATTCATAAACTAGAAAGAAAGAAAGAAAGAAAGAAAATTATTTATTTTGGACTCACACAGGCAGTTACAGAAACAAAAACAATATTAAAAAAAAGAAAGAATAAGAATTTAGACTACCTGCACGAGGCCAAAAAGGGCTCCTATCTCAGCATAATGTTGCGACATTTAGAAAAAATAAAAAAAAAAACTAGACTACCTATTTGTCTACAGATTTTTTGAAAGATGGACTGCCCATCTTGGTCGGCCCAGAAAGAGGTGGCGAGATGACCTGGACGCATATCGCGAAGGCTGATTTGAGGTGGTACAGGAAAAAAGTACTTGGATGAACTCGGGGGAGGCTTTTGCCCAGCAGTGGGACAGTATAGACCGACATAAAAAAACCAATACAAGTCAAAAACTTCGCTAGAAGAAGACACAAATATAATTTACTAGCTTTTGCCCGCAGCTTCGCTTGCGTGATTTTTTTTCACCCCCATAGGGGTTGAATTTCGAGAAATCCCTTCTTAGTGGATGTTTACGTCACAAAATGAACCTTTGTCAAAATTTCAAGTTTCTAACCCCAACCGTTTAGGCTGTGCGTTGATAGATCAGTCAGTCAGTCAGCTTCTCCTTTTATATATATAGATAATATAACTAGCTGTGTCCTCACGGCTCCGCCTGTAGCCTATGTTACTCAGTGATAACGTAGCTTACTAACGGCAAAAGAATTTTTGAAATCGGTCCAGTAGTTTAAAAGTTTATTCATTACATACAAAAATCCAAAAATACAAATCTTACCTCTTGATAATATTTGTATAGATATTCTACCGTTAACACACAACGTACCTAAACTTCGATCAAAACATGTCTCACGTAAAATTACGTCATAATGTGTGAGTAATTTGACTAAGATTAATTACTACGTGCCTATTTTTGGGGACCAGGTGACGGAAGTGACTACGCGTCATTTGCTTTGTTTAAAATAATCCAGTTCTTGTTGTGACGTAGGCGTAATAAGATTATGTTCCTGGAATTTGGTTATCCATTTTGTTGAGATTTTTAAGATTTCATACTAAAATGTACCAAAGGATTTGCTGTTGTTGTTTGTTGATGTTGAGAGAATGAGTGAACGGCGATTAACAAAAGGAATTTATAAGGAGGATGTCAGTGGAAACGATAGAGGACGCCCCAGAGGGACACACATCGATGTTATTGATGATGTTCTTCACAAAGGACAGGTGCGTAGTACTCTCAACCTGCGTGAGTATACGACAAGATGTATGAATGTAGATGATGCGAAAGAAGTATGTAAGGATCGTAGCAAGTGGCGTTCTATAGTTTCTGCCTACACCTATGGGAAAAAGGCGTGAATTTATGTATGTATTTATGTACCAAAGGACCAATTTTGATCACTCCATTGCCCGTTCATCCATTTCTCTGTTATCTGCTTTTTATTATCCTATCTATTTTTAAACCTATCGTCACAGTTCAGATGACGTTAAATCTATCTACCTAGCCTTGACCCTACTAGGTTAGGGTCAGCTGCCAGTCTAACCAGATGCGGCTGAATACCAGTATTTTACACAGAGCGACTGCCATCAGACCTCTGCAACCCATTTACTGGGCAATGCCAACGACTCGAAAGTTAGACTGGTTGTCAGATTTTCGGGCTTCTGACTACCCGTAACTACTGTCATAGGTATTCGTGTAACACCCGAGACCGACTGTTTAAGATGCTCTCCGAGGCACGGAGGGGTCTCGATGTGACATCACCGTCCACAGAGTGACCGCATCAAGTGCAGTTTAACCTAGCAAATCGTATGATTAGCCACGATCGATTATGATATGGTCTTAAATAAGTACGCTAAAGAGAAAAATAAAACTTCCTAATATAGTTCTTTATTGCTACACTTCAGTGGAGAATCATGAATAAAGGCTAAGTGCAGCCTTTCAAAGACGCGCCTACTTTCCTTAATCTCTAAAGAAGTTTCCACCAACATACTCTGATCCCGGGAAAAAGCCGTCTTAATTACCCTCGCAGCCAAACTTTCTCATAATCTTTTATGAACAAATTTAATTACTGCACAGCCATTGGGAGTGCTCTTAGAGTATGAATTATATCAGCTTGCAAACGTTTGCTGCTTAGCATATAAAATAAAATCACCTAACTTGTCAAATGACGTTGTCAACGATGTCGACGATTTTTGATGTCAAACATCTAATGTGGCGGGACGGGTGTGAGAGCGGCTGTTGCGTGGCAACGCTCGGGGTGGCATACCCGCGACGGCAGACCTTCATAACTTGTCGGCTATCTTCGGTTTCAATCGGCCAGCTTTTTTTTACAATTGAGTTTCGGTGTTTCACATCTGCCAGGCGTCTCGCGACGCGACGGGTAATTTTTTTTTAATAAACCTTAATTTTTTTTAAATAAAATCATTTAAAATACAAGCTAATTAACTCAAAAGCATACACAATATTAAACACAGCCGCGACGCGAACTTTAATCCAACATGTGTCGAATTTCACGTCAAGGCTTCTGCGCTACGGGTCGTGGGTTCGATTCCCGCACGGATCAAATATTTGTATGGCCTACAAATAGTTGTTCTGGGTCTGGGCGTTTGTGCATGTGAAGATTTGTGTCTGTACACGCATCCACGATACAGAAGAAATCCTAGTGTGGGGCAACGGGTTTAAAAAAAAAACAATAAAATCTTAAAGGAAATACAAAAAAATAAAGCCGTCGCGGAACGGCTTGCAGATGTGAAACATCGAAAATCATTTAAAAAAAAAACCGAAGTGAGCCGACGATTTACGACGGTCTGCCGTCGTGTGTCTGCCATTGCGAGCGTCACCACGCAACAGCCGCCCTCACACCCGGACCGCCACATCAGATGTTTCACATCAAAAAACTGCTTCCGTTTTCAACAAGATTGTAAATAACAGTTATCTTATTAATACTGCAAGGTAGTACCTTTACATCGTGTAGCAGTCAAAGAGATCAGCTGCCTTTGTGTTAAGTCGATGTTTGACTTTAAGCGATCAAGTTTTCAGTTTTTAGTCGTATATTCGACTTCATTTGAATAAGTGGTACAAAGAAAAAGCTATTGGTTTCGGGTTAAACATGTTTGGTAGTGACACCGCATGAGATGTAGCAGTGATAGCCTAGTGGTGTGACCGTCGGGCTGCCAAGTTAAAGGTCTCGAGTTCGAACCCAAGGCACACACCCCTGACTTTTCGGATTCATGTGCGTATTGTATAATTATCACCTGCTTAAAAACGGTGAAGGAAAACATCGTGAGGATACCGACATAAAAAGCCTAGTCAGAGGCCCACGGGCGGCATAAACTCTGACACCGGATTAGTCACTAACCACACGATAAGAAGAAGAAGGCTGTATGAGATTGACCTGTTTTGATGTTTAAACGCTGAGAAACAATTATTTTCAAAAGGCAGAGGCAGAACGTTAAAAATGAATGCAGTCATCATCTTAAGCTGTTGTTAATTTGAGCCTGTGGACATTGTGATGCTGAGTCGCGGGTTGAGGAAAAGCAAATTTATTTTTGATGTTATCATCTCATCTCATGCGGCGTTACGTGTGTGAGTGGCTGTTGCGTGGCGACGCCCGCGATGGTAGACACACGACAGCAGACCTATGTAACTCTTCGGCTCTCTTTGGTTTGACTCGGCCACACATTTTTTTTACAACATGTGTTTCTATGTTTCACGTCAGCCAGGCGTCCCATGACGTTTCTTTTTTAACCGACTTTCAAAAAGGAGGAGGTTACTATGTTCGTCTGTATGTATTTTTTTTTTTATTTTTTTTTTGTGTATGTTCATCGATATTTTCGCCAATTGTGAACCGATTTTGATGATTCTTTTTTTAATGGATGGGGTATACTTCGAAATTGGTCCCATTTAAATTTTGTGAAGATCTGATGAAGAACTTCGGAGATAGACAATGGAACTCCTCAATGACGAACAGTACGCATATTGTGATGATGTGATTATGTTACGAGCAGCGTCTTTAGTAGGTCCAACTAAGTTTTAATTAAGGCCACTAAAAAGAAAAAAATAAAAACTTTTTTACAAAAAATTTAAACCGACTTCAAAAAGAATAAAATAATTACCATATAAAATTAACAGTTTCAGAAGTCGGTGCCTTCAATTTGGTTCAGCATGGATCAGCACCGACTTCTGAAACTGTTAATTTTATATGGTAATTATTTTATTTTTTTTGAAGTCGGTTTAAATTTTTTGTAAAAAAGTTTTTATTTAATATTCATTTTTTGGCGACAGGTTCGGCCAGCGTCTCATAGGAGCAATCTTTACGCCCACTTTGGTGATCCTCGGCATAATGTTCCATTTCTTTGTTGTGGTTTTATATCAGCTGTCTTATAATATTATATTATACAGTATATCATTAACAAATTCAAACCAATTTGTATAACATAACTTCATGCCTGTATTCCCCGAAAACTTGGCAGAGGTGTATACTAAAACCCTCATTTCGCCGTTATGTTTAAGTCCCATGTAATAGGGGGCGAGCCTATTGCCATCAACTGGGCACAAATCCAAACACTGGGCTGCTACTGAGGTTCAACACGAAAAAATCCAATAACACTGCCCGACCTGGGAATCGAACCCAAGACCTCACAATCACCAGTCACACTTGCCACCACTAGACCAACACCACTATAATATTTTATTCGGTATATCATTAAAAAATTTAAACCAATTTATATTTTCTTGTTTTTTGCACACTTTTAGTGCAAGCTCTTAACTCGTACCGCCTCGCTAAACAAGAGTAAACTGTTTTGGAACTTGGACACGCTCCAGATCACGTTCCGCGGTCGTATTATAAAGTATTCAGGATATTTATCACTGTTTAGCTGTCTGTTAGGTTATGTGAAGAGTAAGCTGAAAATTGGTAAGTAAAATTGTAGGTTAATTCACAAAAAAAACTTTAAAAAATGAAAATAGCAATCACAATTTCAGCAGACAAGTAGACTGGGTGGTAGACTGCCTCGTTGGTCTAGTAGTGGCAAGCGCGACTGCCGATCGTGGGGTACTGGGTACGATCCCCAGATCGGGCAAAGTGTTATTGGGTTTTTCTGTGTGAAATTCCTCAGTAGCAGCACGGAGTTCGGATTTGTGGCGGGTTGATGGCAATAAGCTCGGCCCATAACGGCAAAATGAGGGTGTTACTGTACACCTCTGCGCAACCCTTCGGGGAATACAGGCGTGATGTTATGTTATGTGGTTGACAGCATGGCTGGCTGCAGTTTGATTATCAGGTAAATAAAAATTTTAATTGGTTATATTCTAAATCGAACCACTAATATGAAGAGTGGTTCAGATTAAGCTAAATAATATACCTATAGTATTATAAATCTATAATAATATATATATAAGGTCTAACTAAAATATCTGGACAAACTTTTACACAGTGTTCAATACGTTTAACTAATCACCTCTATGTAAAAAAAAAACGAGATCCAAGTGTTTTTTTTCTAACCAAAAAATAATAACGTTTTAAATTGCCTCTACTCTCTAAGAATAAACTCATCCATTTCTTATGCATCGACCGTCATTTGGGCGCGCGCTAATACCGTGCCGTGTTTTACCGAAACAGCGAAGTGAAAAATGTAATATAAAATAATAATAAAAGCAAAATTAAAGATGAAAACAAATTTTGGTTAGAAAAAAAAACACTTTGATTTCGTTTTTTTTTGCATAGATATATTCAGTTACACTTACTGAACACTGTGTTAAAGTTTGTCCAGGTATTTTGGTTGGACCTTATATAAAGCTGAAGAGTTTGTTTGTTTGATTGTTTGTTTGTTTGTTTGACCGCGCTAATCGCAGGATCTACTGGTTGGAATTGAAAAATTATTTTTGTGTTGGATAGTCCATTTATCGAGAAAGGTTATAGGCTATATAACCGCTACGACCAATAGGAGCGGAGCATAAATGAAAAATGTTGCAAAAACGGGAAAATATAATATATGTCTAAATTGTCAAATCGATTAGTCTCAGGTAGGGTAGGTAGGTAAGACAGGTAGGTAGGTAGGGTAGGGTAGGTAGGGTAGGTAGGGTAGGTAGGATAGGTAGGGTAGGTAGGGTAGGTAGGGTAGGTAGGGTAGGTAGGGTAGGTAGGGTAGGTAGGGTAGGTAGGGTAGGTAGGGTAGGTAGGGTAGGTAGGGTAGGTAGGGTAGGTAGGGTAGGTAGGGTAGGTAGGGTAGGTAGGGTAGGTAGGGTAGGTAGGGTAGGTAGGGTAGGTAGGGTAGGTAGGGTAGGTAGGGTAGGTAGGGTAGGTAGGGTAGGTAGGGTAGGTAGGGTAGGTAGGGTAGGTAGGGTAGGTAGGGTAGGTAGGTTAGGTAGGGTAGGTAGGTAGGGTAGGTAGGTAATCTAAATATAAATTCTTCTGTATGTGTGTTTGTCACCTAACTCCTCCTTAACGGCTGGACTGATTTGGATGAAATTTTGTGTGTATATTTCAATGGGTTCCTGGATGATTTGAAAACACAATTGGACCCGGCCGGTGGCACTGCTGTCAGTATGTCACCAAATTTTCTGGGCAGGACGTAGTCTGCCGGGTCCGCTAGTATAAAATAAAAGACTCAGCTATAGTCGCCGGCACTTCATTTGGCAAGAGTAGGGGAAGAAAATTCCTCTCCTTTCTTTCTTTCTTCTAAACAGACATGTTTAAAAGTAAATTATGGCAATAACCATAGAATAATGACAAGCAATAAAAGTGACCATTTTTTTGTTGCACTAAGTGTATATGCGCAAACTTACTCCCACTACGGCAAAACCTTGCCAAGTTACGTGCCGGCGACTACACCTGTTATTGAATAGGACTTACTAGTCTCTGCTTTTGCTAGTGCCAAAATTTAGTATACTACAGTAAAAAATATGCCTTTAATAGGGCTTGTACACAAAACTACGAATCGGCGCGATGCGAATTCGCAACGCAGAAAACTGCGACGCAAACTGCTGCGATGCGATTTCGTGCGGCAAGGCGTCATCCTTCCAAGGTTCGGATGACCAATCCTTCGACGATCGTCAACCGTATTGAACGTATTTTATACTAGGTAGAATAAATTTGCGTAAAAAGATTTGCGTACTGCTGTTACTGATAAGAAGATATAGGAAAAATCAATTACGCGAATCAATTCGTAAGTTCTTGCGATGCGTCGTGCGAGCTCGTATATTTCTACGATGCGACGTCGCATCGCAGTTTTGTGTACAAGCCCATAGACCCTTCAAAGATTACCTTAGTAATAACTGCAAAAATTTAAACAATATTCAAGTAAACAGAAAAGTCAGACAAAGCTTGCCACATAATTTAACATTTTCTTAAAGTATTTTCATTTCTCACAGCGTGTCGCTGAAGCAATATTGGACGTTTCCAACTTGTCTCGCCATTGAAACTTATTGCGACATGACTCGACATGTCTCGCAAAATTATACTTTCCACTGCAATTGTCTGCGACAGACTTTGCGAGGATAGGAGCACACTGCATTGTAAAGGCTCTTGTATATTATGCACGATTTGGTTAAGCTAAATTTGTTTTATCGCTAAGTAAAGAATAGGGTGGATACACATTATCTGAAAGGAACTGAACAGGACCTAAAACTATACACGAATTAACTTAGTAATGATGCTTTAATGAAATTCGGACAAACTGATTTGTGGTCTTTTGGTACAATTCTTAAAAAATAATGAAAATGCCTCCCAACTGTTTCCGGACTTCCAGTTGCACTTTAAGGCGTATTGGAAATCATGTAAACTGTAATAATTCTCATAAAAACTATAAACTACCTCGTTGGTCTAGTGGTGGTAAGCGCGACTGCTGATCTTGAAGTCCTGGGTTCGATCTCCAAGTCGCGCAAAATGTTATTGGATTATTCTATGTGGAATTCCTCAGTAGCAGCCCGGAGTTTCGATTTGTTCCTGGTTGATGGCAATAAGCTCACTCCTTATTACATGGGACCTAAACGTAACGGCGAAATGAGAGTGTGTAACTAACTTTCTATACACCGCTGCCTAACCCTTCGGGGAATACAGGCGTGATGTTATGTTATAACAATAACTGTACCACATGATAATATCAAGACACTAAATCTCAAGTTTTGTAAGCGTTGCGAGTAAGATCATATCTTCTAATGGGTGATGTAAGAGGCGATAAGGCTCCAGTTATAAAATACTAGCGGCCCGTCCCGGCTTCACACGGGTAGACATGTTTCCCGTTTTTGAAATATTTTTCATTTATGCTCCGCTCCTATTGGTCGTAGCGTGATGTTATATAGCCTATAACCTTCCTCGATAAATGGCCTATCCAACACATTTTTTTTTTTTAAATTCCAACCAGTAATTCCTGAGATTAGCGCGTTCAAACACACAAACAAACAAATTCTTCAGCTTTATAATATTAGTATAGATCCAGTGTAGCAACTTAAATAACAAACTACCGAGCCAGTGTTAAAAGACCATTTCACACGCTTTGGTCCTTCAACAAAATTATGGTCCTATTATGCTCACACAAGTACAAACTATCAGCTGAGGTGTACGTTAGTATCTTGTGAATAACTCAAGCCGCAGCCGACTAAACTTTACTACCACAGACAAGTTAACTCGTAAACGGCTTATAGCTGCAAGTTACGTGCGGATGTACTTACAATCGTGTGTGGATTGCTTGAGTTATATCTACATATATACAAGGTAAGTCGGAAAGGGGGTACTAAGCCGAAAGGGTGTTAAAGTACCATAGGGATAACTTTTGTTCTACAACTTTCCCCAAAACTCGATACTTTAAGAGAAATAGCTTTTCAAAGATTTCGTAAAAAATATACCTACTAAAATCTATCTGTCCATAGCTATGATCAGCTGTTTTTACAATTTAGGTCATATTTGGGGTCACAGATTAGAAAATTAATTATCTGAATTCATAACTAAAGCAGGTATATTTTCTTTTTGAAATAACAAAAATAAAAATCTTTTTGCATGCAAATAAAAATGATCGAGTTTTGAAATTTTAACACTTGCTTTAAATAGTCATCAGTGATACTTTAAGTGGCCCGCGGCTTAGTACCCCCTTTCCGACTAACCTTGTATATTCGTTCTGAAGATTGAAAAAAATAAATTTCTAATTGTAAAGCTTTGTATTTGTAAAGCAGTCATAGCCTAGCGGTCCAACGCTTGCCTACCATGCTGGAGGGTCCGAGCTCGTTCCCGGCCCGTACCTCTGATTTTTCGAATTCATGTGCGGATCAGAATTTGATCATCACTAGCGTTAACGGTGAAGGAAAAACATCGTGAGGAAACCTGCTCACCTGAGAGGGCTCCATGAATTTCTCGAAGGTGTGTGTAGTCTACCAACCTGCACCAGGCCAGCGTAGAAAGAAAGAAGAAAGAAAGAAAAAGTATTTATTTTCCGTCCACGCGGACGCACACGGATACTTAAAATTAAAAATATAATGTTTCTTAAAAATTAACACTTAAATTTAAACAACACGGTAACCCAAACACACAAAAAAATTAAATAATCTATGGTTACTATTATGGTTACTGTTATTGTTATTGGTTCATTTTCACGTAGTGGACTAAGGCCTAAACCCTTCCCATTCTGAGAAGAGGCCCGTGCCCAGCAGTGGGACAGTAATGGGCTAATTATGTTATGTAATTGTCTTTGGTAAAGAATAGGCGTCATCGTTTTCTGTTTCTGGTTTTATGCCATCGTAATAATATTATCCTATTGTTTCTACTTCTTCAACCTCCAGCCATTGACTGCTGGATGTAGAATATTATCTTCGCTTGCCAAATATTTACTTCACTTACCAAATATTAAGTTCGCTGATCAATTAATTACTTCTCAGATTAACGTAACCGGTGCTATCCTGAAAACTTGCTTCACCTCTCAACATAATATCAACCAAACCTGATCAACGATTACAACTTGGTTGTGTAACAAACATACATCCAAACACCGAAACATTCAAACTTCCTCGTTTATACAAGGTTAGTCGGAAAGGGGTACTAAGCCGAAAGGGTGTTAAAGTACCCATAATAAGGGATAACTTTTGTTCTACAACTTTCCCCAAAAGTCAATAGTTCAAGAAAAATAGCTGTTCCAAGATTGATTTGGGGTCATGGATTAGAAACTCCATTTTCTGAATTCATAACTAAAGAAGGGATGACGATTTTTTTAAAAAACTAAAGTAAAAATAATTTTTCATGGATTTTTTTTATCAATTTTTTTAAATTTTGAGACTTTCTTTAAAACAATCATCAGTGATACATTAAGTGGCCTGCGGCTTAGTACATTCCGACTAACGTTGTATAATAACTCAGACGACTAACCTCCCTGCCTACCTCGTTACATAACAACAGTAATACATTACTTATGCACAAGCAGGCGCGATGTACGTGCTGCCTTTTAATTATTAGTTAGGGGAGAGAACTAGGTACGTCTTGCATAATAAAATTTAGAGTTGGTGCTAGGTACTTTAAATTTTACCTGGCAGTAGAAACTGGCCGTAACATTGCTTAATTGTCGCATATCATTTTGGGACCCAGTGCATACCTAATATCAGCAAGCACATTGGGTCACCCGCGTGTGAATTTAATTAAAGGCAATTGCATGCAGCTGAGATGAGAATGCTAAGAGGGATGTGTGGTATTACGCGAATGGATAGAATTAGAAATGAGTATGTAAGAGGAAGCATGAAAGTGGCGCCGGTGACTGAGAAGTTGTGTGGAAACCGGTTGCAATGGTATGAGCATGTGATGCGGAGGAACGAGGAACATGTCGGGAGGAAAGTGTTGAGTATGAATGTGGATGGCTATAAGAGTAGAGGAAGACCAAAGAAGCGATGGATGGATAGTGTAAAAGATGATATGGCTAGAAAGGGGGTGACTAACGAAATTACGGCTAATAGAGATGTATGGAAGAAGAAGACATACTGCGCCAACCCCAAGTAAGTTGGGATAAGGGCAGGAGGATGATGGCATTGGGTCACCCGCGCGACGGCGCAACGAGTATTCCCAAGGAGGGTTGATGTCAGGCAGGCGGCCGGTCATAAAACAATTATCCAAAACCTTTAACAACATGGATTTATGAAATACATGTTGTGCCGACCCCACCTAGTGTGGGATAAGGACAGGAAGAAGAAGAAGAAGTAGGAACTGGTTGTTTGCATTAGACTGTAAACGTCCACCGCTGAGTATGGACCAAGTCATACGTCTCAAGTTCGAACCCAAAGTACGCACCTCTGAGTTTTCGGATTCATGTGCGTATTGTATAATTACCACTTGCTTAAAAACTGTGAAGGAAAATAACGTAAGGAAACCGGCATGCCTGAGAGGTATTTCTCGACGGCATGTGAAACCAAGTCAGAGGCCCATGGGCAGCATAAACTCTGACACCAAGTTAGTCACAAACCACACGAAAAGGAGAAGAATAACAACTGCAATGAATAAAATATAAGTATAGTGGTGTGTGTAGTCCGCCAACCCGCACCAGGCCAGCGTGGTGGACTGAGGCTTAAACCCTTCCTATTCTGAGAAGAAGTTGGTGCCCAACAGTGGGACATAAATAGACTGATTATAATCTTAGTCGATTCTATATCGTCCTTGAACTCTTCCTCTAAGCCTTTTCCCAACTATGTTGGGGTAAGCTTCCAGTCTAACCAGATGCGGCTGAATACCAGTATTTTACACGGAGCGACTGCCATCAGCCCTCCGCAACCCAGTTACTGGGTAATGTCGATATCCTAAGGTCAGACCGGTTATCGGACTTTCGGGATTCTGACGACTGTCATAGGTATTCGTATGACACCCGGGACCGACAGTTTAAAGTGCTCTCCGAGGCATGGAGGTGTCTCGATGTGTAACGTACGGTCACCCATCCACGGACTGACCGCGGCAAGCGCAGCTTAACCTCGCAAATCTTATGATCTGCGCGGTTTTTAATTAGCCCCGAGCCCCTCCTATATATCATACTTGCACAAAATACTGAAATAAATTCATATCTAAAACCACATGGCCGCCATCTTAAAAGCACACACTGTAAACGAACCATAATAGAAATATACTCCATTCCCCGTGCCAACTCATGCGCATAAGGCCGCTCCATCCATTAAATTTATTTAAGCCACGTTTCAGTTTCACAGATAAGATTAATTGAAAAGTTAACGGAGACGAGCAACACTTTGTTATGTGAGGCTGACTCACAAATGCGGAAAACTAATGTTCTGTATCTTCAAGATTTGGTATTGTGAGGACAGAGTGACGTTTGGAGTTTTTTTGCTCTCTTCTTTCTGTCATTGTAAATTAAACTTGTTCGATTAACCTTACACTTAATAAGGCAAAAGGAATATATTTCTCATCAATTTTTTTTCAAGATGTTGCGATAGCCTCCTTGTTATGATTTTATTTTGAAACCCAGCAATATTACATCGTTTTACTATTTTTTTAATAGAAATTTAAATAAAGAAGCACGCACCGAGACTTAAAAAAAATGCCAAATTGTTTGTTATTAACGTTTCTTAAAACCTTATTGAGGGTAAAGTTCTCAAAGCAAAAATGAAATACGAACCAAAGTACGATCGTTATAAGTTCCAAAACGCTTTTCAAAATAAAGACTGCTACGCTCGCTTCCACGCCAAAACATCCGCGTTCTTAATATAAGAAGCAATTAGAGCATTCAAGGTATCAATAATATTCAATATACCTACAAATCGAAATAATTTCCTCATTTCAAAAAAAAAATGGTTGTAATATCACGGGAGTGTGAATCGACATAATATGAAATCAATGGTGAATATCGTCAAATGGATCTGACAATAATGGAAAACATATAATAATATCAAAGTATATTATTATTTCCATACACCATCACAAATAAACGAAAACGTTTGGAGGACCAAACATTGTGTACGTCGTAGGATAATCAGAAAAATTGAATCTTTGCGTAAATCCTAGGACGATTGTAAAGGACCGAATATTTGGAATCTAAGATAGATTTTTGTAATCATTCGCGCTATTTTCAGGGTCAATGCAAAAATACCAGTTTGTTTAGGAGAATTGGAAATTTGAACGCTGATTTTCATATCTAAGAGTTGATTCATATCATCTCTATTCTGGTTGGTCAGAACATGGGTCTTTACAATGATCATACCAGCCAATCAGCGCTCATAACGTGAACGGTATTCGCGACTTACCTAAATAAGCCGGATTTTTGCAATAATCCTGAAAATAGCTCGGATGATAATGAAAATCTGTCTTTTATTCCAAATATCCGGTCCTTTGCAATCGTTCCAGGATTTACGCAAATATCAGATTTTGCCGATTATCCTACGACATCTTCTTCTTCCTGCCCTTATCCCACACTAGGTGGGGTCGGCACAACATGTATTTCCTAAATCCATGTTGTTAGAGGTTTTGGCTTATTGTTCAATGACCGGCCGCCTGCCTGACATCAACCCTCCTTGGGAATACTCGTTGCGCCGTCGCCGCGTCGCGCGGGTGTACCAATGTGCTTGCTGATATTATGCACTGAGTCCCAAAATGATATGCTTGTCAGTCTTATTGCCGACAACTAAGCAGGCTGTGTTCTTCTTGGTGGAGTATACTTGCAGTTCCTCGACCCACTCATTCAGTTTTGCTAGGGACTTTGGTTCTGACACACCGTAAACTAATATAGCACCGTGAGCTTCTTTGTAAAATTTTGATGTCAATGTTCTGTATTCTACGACATATTATACAACAATAAAAATGAGACACGAAGGATCGAAAAATTGAGCGAGCGAATTCAAAGCTTCAATTTGTACGAGTATCCTGTACTGTGTGAGTCAGTACAGCCGAAGATGTGAATAATAAACTGGAAGATTATTCGTATGCGTAGCGCGGAACAGGAATATTAATCCATTCGTCTGGGGTTGGTGCTTATGGACTATGGGGAGGGTATAACCCTTTGTGTGTAGGTAATGTAATAAGTGAGTGAACTATTGATTAATTTTACGAAGGAATGGAAGAAGGGAAGTATATCGTCGCTGGGCAGTAAAAACCTCGTAAAGCACAAATTCATTTATATTTTTTGTTATTCATTTGTTTGGTAAAAAACCTTGTAATGCATATTTAGAACGAACGTGCACAGCTCTAAAATGAAATAGATTGATGAATCTATACCTATATTAATATTATAAAGCTGAAGAGTTTGTTTGTTTGTTTGAACGCGCTTATCTCAGGAACTACTAAATGAAATTGAAAAAATATTTTTGTGTTGGATAGTCCATTTATCGAGGAAGGTTATAGGCTATATAATATCACGCTACAACCAATAGGAGCGGAGCATAAATGAAAAATGTTGCAAAAACGGGAAAAATGTCCACCCGTGCAAAGCCGAGACGGACCGCTAGTAGATAATAAAACAGAAGAACCTTACATCTACACTTCATTCTTTTTTTTAACAGGCAGTTATTATCTCCTCTTGTAAAATTACGTTCATTGCAATAACGAGGTTTTTACTGCAAAGCGACGATATGCAGGGTGGAGTTTTTTAACCCCACCTGGAGAGACAGTACTCTAAATACTGGAGATGGCCAATTTAACTCAGAGGAAACAATTCTTAATAAAAAAAAAGCAAAACTGCATTCAGAGATTTTTGAAAATACGCTTACCACACTCGGGAATCCAACCAGCTGGAATCCAACAAAATAACACCCTAATCATAAGGATCAAATCTCTCTAACTCTCAAATCAAATCAAATAATTTATTTTGTGAACATAAGTAAAAAATAGGTGGAAAAATATGTCAAATTCAGAGACTGTCTATGTTCCGCCGTTAAGCATACAAAATGTTAACAAAAAATTAAATTAGATTAAAATCAACAATTCATTAAATTACATAACATCAAAATGTCAGAAGAATAAAATGTCAGTACAAGTAAATTAAATCAAATATGCGAATAGATATAATTAATAAAAAAATAAATGTCAACATTATAATTTGTCACTTAAAAAATCGCTTACACTTAGTCATGCAATAATTGTTTAAGTCTGCTTTTAAATTCATTGAGGTTGTTACAGTCTTTAATTTTTTTAGGTATTTTATTGTACAATCTGGGTGCCATTGCAATACAATTTTATACATAAACTCTGTTTTAGTAGGCAATGTGTGCAGTTTATCTGAGCGACGTAAACTTTCAACCGATTTATATAAATACGTATTATTTTTGACAAAATTACAAGATTCATAAATATAAAGTGATGGCACTGTAAGTACTTTTATATTTTTCTCTAACAAGTATGGGAAAATCAAACGAAAGGAAAACTATGAAAACTAAACTTATTTTATTAACTGGCTATACCAAAATAGACATTATTCAAAATAAGCATTTATTTTGTCCACTGTTGGAATCTTCTTCAAATACTCACTCATTAGAAAGTGCATTAGAAACAATTATTCCAATCTATGAATCAAAATTTGGCTTGACACTATTTTGCATAACATGACATATCATAGCATCACGCCTTGTATTCCCCGAAGGGTACGGCAGAGGTGTATAAATACACCCTCGTTTCGCCAGTTTTAGTCCCATGTAATAGAGGACAAGCCTATTGCCACTAACCGGGCACAAATCCAGACTCCGGGCTGCTACTGCGAAATTCCTAATGGAAAAACCCAATAATACTTTGCCCGACCTGGGGATCGAACACAGGACCCCATGCTCAGCAGTCGCGCTTGCGACCACTAGACCAAGAAGGCAGTCATTTCGCATCTAAGTTCCTAAAAGAATTTGAGACATTCCAATTTTATTTTTGCACAAACTATTTACGCATGCAAGTCGCTTTGTGTGGCTGGACCTTAAGTAATAAGACCAAGAATATTCGTATGCGTAGTACCCAAGATTATTGTACTATGGATGCGTGTAGAATGTTAGGAAAATTAATGAAATAGTGTACGGAGGAAGTTTCTTAATTGAGTGGGCAAAGGTAGTGCTCGAAGTTCTATCGATTGTAAAGTTATTGAGGGGTTGTTTACTTCATAGAATTATCTGTTAGTTGTCATCAACTTACCTTGACTTCTAAGTGCTTTCATACCTATTTCTTTTATTTTCACTTCTAAAATTCCTCTTCTGCTCATGCCTCTTTGGAGCCACACAAATAATTTAAAAATTTAAAGACAGCCAGGCTTAAGTGGGAGTGGGTCGGTCAAGTCGCTCGAATGCACCCGGAGAGGTGGGCAAAAGACTCACTGGATGCCTGAAGGAGTATGTCGTCGTCAAGGTCGGCCGCGGCGTAGGTGGAGTGACGATACGTGTTTGCGGGGCTAGCATGGTTAGAAACGGCACAAAATAGAAAGGTTTGGAAGGGAAAACCTAAGGGGAGACCTTTGCTCAGCAGCGGGACATTTCAAAGGCTAATAAAAAAAGGACTCATACATACATACATACAATCACGCCTGTATCCCATCGGGGTAGGCAGGGACTATAGATTTTCACCTATTACGATCCTGACACCCCTTTCGCTTCATTACATTCATTAACCTTCTCATACATTCTCGTCGGTTTAGGGTGCTACCAACCTGGCCCTTTTTGAGAACGTCCGCGATTTGTTCGTGATACGTTCGCCGAGGTCGGCCCCTACCAACTGTTCCATCCACACTCGCCTTGTATTTTAAAGACATAGCTTTCATAAATTCCTCTCACAATGCTTATTTATTTATTTGTTAGTAGAAATACACCAACAGCATAATTATAGGTATACATTTTGTCTTTTGCTTAATTATGGGTACATTATTTAATGTATACACTAATAATAATAGGTGTATACAATATTTATGCTTCTGACATTTCTGATAAAATTTTCTTCCATCATCCCCAAACAGTTCAAAGCTCAGGTCAAAGTCCAAGAGGTCATTGAGTCCAGTAAGATTGCTAGGTATTAGCGAGTTACCCGCCACCCGACCAGTAACAGGCCCGAGAAGGCGGCGCACAGTGTTCCGTGTGCGCTTCTCAGGAGGATGTGGGACGAGGCCCCACAGAGAAGAGGTCCGCCCAGAGACTGGCGGAACGGGACCTGCCGGGGTTGCGGTGCATGCTTTTGCGAATCCCGCGACCCCGGCCGAACGGTCAAGAGGAGGAACACCGTTGGTTTTTAGCCAGTAAGAGACCAGCAGACCCTCTCGCCTTCCCCGGGCGAGGGACATAAATGAGGAATTCCCAAGGATACAAACAAAATGGTATTACCGAGTCAGCACGCACTTTTTTGATAAATAACAATTCGCCTGTCCCTATTAATAATGTAGGTTCTGCAAAACAGTGATTTTACAGGAGAGCGCGTCAAAGTTTAAATTGCTTATATTTTTTAATTATATACGACTTTGTTAAAATGACTATTTCAAAAACTATGAGAAAAAAAATTTGTTTAAGCTTTTTGTTTTAGCTTTTTTCTTTTTGTTTAAGCTACTGCAAGACAGTGCTTTTATTAGGTCAATAGTTCAATAAAACCAAAATCGAGAAAATTGCATATCCGACCTTGTTAATAGGGACAGACGAATTATTATATTATATTTTATAACCTGCCTCGTTGGTCTAGTGTCGCAAGTGCGATTACTGAGCATGGTCTTTGATCCCCAGGTCGAGCAAAGTGTTATTGAGTTTTTCCATTCAGAATTTTTCATTAGCAGCCTGGAGTCAGGATTCGAGCCCGGTTAATGGCAATAGGCTTGTACATGAGACTTAAACATAACGGCAAAATAAGGGTGTTACTATACACCTCTGCCCAACCCTTCGGGGAATACAGGCGTGATGTCATGATATTTTTTAACCTCAGTATAGCACATATATTTTCCTACATCCAAAACATTTTACTTTTCCAAATAACGAGAACGTGCAACAATAACAACATGCAGATACAACCTTCTACCATAAACAATGGAATATAAACAAATTCCGTACATCCTCATTGTGAGAGAGACAATTTTATCTTAATACGAGTTGCAAACTCCACACGAGTGGTGTTTATCTTAGATCGTAGATAGAAAGTTCTGGAAGTAAGGAGATTGCATGAATGTAATAAAAGCTAATATTCTTTGTTGATCTAGAGATTGTTATCTGAGTTCTGTATTTATTGGAGGAGTAGAAGTGAAATACTGTATTTTGGATGGGTAAGTATACCTAGATATAATCATAACACGAAGTGAGTATAGGTTTTAAGATCCTGTGCAGTGTGCACATTTTTAACACACGATACTCGCGTTTTTAGAGCTCTGCCTCATTAGTGCGTTGCGTCGTCGCAGCGTCAATGCTGCGTCGTTTTCCATATATTTTAAATGACGCCATATAAATGCGTTGCATCGTTGCACGCGACGTTTCAACGGATCGGTGGACTAGAGACGAAGCGGGGGAGGGTGATGCGCTACGCTGTCGGAGCTCCGGTGCGACGACGGACAGTGTTCCACTGCTAGAGGGGCAAACGAGACTGACTGAGGTGCGTGCGTCGTCGCAACGCAGGTGTGGCATATAATGCGTTGATCCGTTGCGATGACGCAACACAACGCACTAATGAGGTATCGCCCTTATTAGTCTAGGAAAGTGACCTCACCAGATGAATGGTGGCCCATGAGCTAGCTATTTTCGCGTCGCGTCATATGGCGTTTTACAAGACTGTTCCTAGACGTTAAATGGGTAGTGATAGCCTAGCGGTTGAAAGCTTGCCTTATATGCAGGATGGTCCTCTGATTTTTCATATTCATTTGCGGCTCAGAATTTGATTAACACTTACGTTAACGGTAAAGGAAAATCATCGTGAGGAAACCTGCACACCTGAGGAGGCTTCATAAAGTTCTCGATGGTGTGTAGTCTGCTAACCAGCACTAGGTCAGCGTGGTGGACTAAGGCCTAAAACCCTTCTCATTGTAAGGAGAAGCCCATGGCAAGCAATGGGACGGTAATGGGCTGATTATGTTTGTATTATGTATGTTCCCAGACGTTTGCACATTGCTTTGGATTAATCGGCATCATTGTGTTTGAGCGCAAACATTGAAAAATTGTTTTATTGTCTACAAAAACCTGTAAAGAATGAGGTATCTTCATTACAGCTAGTTCACACAGAAACTGGTTACAGGACCCGTTTTAGCGGATCCATCTTTATTTTGGTGATGGCGCCTGTAGTTGTATGAGCGAGTTCACAGACATACTACTACTAGAGTACTACTAGAGCAGTACTACTAGAGTTCACAGTATACTGAATCCAGTAAAAAATACTGGATCCGTTATTTTTATCTTATCCTACGTGCCAGATACTACACAGCTGCCATTTGTTTAACTGATCCGTCGGTACAGATGTGAACAACACATCCAGTACCGACGGATCCATTAAAACGGATCCACTGTTTGAACGGGCTCTTAGTTTTGGAATCAGATCACATCTCACGAATGCACGTTATAAGCATTCACGCTTTGCAACAATGCAGTACAAAGGTTTTATAAACCGCACACCTTACGACTTTGTTCCCAAATACACTTTGCATCATATAATTTCAGAGAACAGTTCCAAAAGTTCCAAGCCTGTGTAGTAAGTAGTAGAGCATGGAGCACGGAGGGTCATAACATGTCGGGTTTAAGACACTGTATGTGTTATACATGGTGGTATATCTATAAAGACAATAGTAGGCTTGTCTGGGTTA
This sequence comes from Amphipyra berbera, assembly GCA_910594945.2. Classification (NCBI taxonomy): domain Eukaryota; kingdom Metazoa; phylum Arthropoda; class Insecta; order Lepidoptera; family Noctuidae; genus Amphipyra; species Amphipyra berbera. The sequence goes on from OU343145.1 coordinate 13,352,982, forward strand.
TAAATTTATGTACCAAAATTAAAAAACACGCCTCTCGATTTGGAATTTGACTTCAGAACCTCGCAATTAGCGTTTCCGAATAGCTTGTCTAAGCTTGTCACCTCTAACTTTTCTGATTCATGTGCGTATTGTATAATTATCACACAAACTGGCATGCCTGAGAGATATTTCTCGACAGCATGTGAAGCCAAGTCAGAGGCCCATGGGCGGCATAAATTCTGACACCAGGATAGTCACTAATCACACGGAAAAAAGAAGAAACCTGTCAACAAAACCAAAATGAATTGTTTTTTTGGCAAATATAAAGCAATTTCTTATTGCAGTAGCATCAGACATATATTATCATCAGCCAATTACTGTCCCACTGCTGGGCACGGGCTTCTCTCAAACAGAAGGTATTGGGTTAGTCGACTACACTGGCCTGGTGCGGGTTGGTAGACTACACACACCATCGAGAATTTTATGTAGCCCTCTCAGGTATGCAGTTACATTAGGCGTACGTAAAAGTAAAATTACCCCTGTCAGTAGGTACTTATTCTTCTTCTTCTTAGCGTGTCGATGGCAATCTAAACTGAGTCAGCCCAGAACTTAGTTACGAGTTTAGCGTTATCAGTAGCGTCCATTAGTTTGTAACGTGCAGCAGGGCACGCAGGGCATGGTGTCAGGTGTCCCATCGTTTGTGGAACAGGTAGGTACTCAAAATAACGCAAGCAAACCCAAAGTATAGTTACTCTAGCAAAAAGGCAGCAAGATTTTCCCCCATAACTTAGTATTCCACAGGCGCGCCCGTCAAATTTCCTAAGTTCGCAACATGCCACGACTCGCCAACTTACGCATCGTTACAGCTATCAGCCATTTTGTTTTGTATGTGTTGCTGTGTTGTATGGAAGTTATATGGTAGGGTAAAACCATGGCGAAATTATAAAATGTTTTGAAACAGAAATAGTGTTTATACTTTGAGTTTTGTAATAAAGCTAAGTCAATAGTTATGGATTAAATTATGATAGAACAGATCCGATAAAGGCAAATTAAACGAAGGTTTTGAAAAAAAATATACACAAGGTTAGTCGGAAAGGGGGTACTGAGCCGAAAGGGCGTTAAAGTACCTATAATAACGGATAACTTTAGTTCTACAACTTTCGCCAAAACTCGATAGTTTAAGAAAAATAGATTTTCAAATATTTCGTAAAAAATATGCTAAAATATACCTGTCCATAGCTATGATCAGCCGTGTTTACTATATAGATCATATTTGGGGTCACGGATTAGAAACTTAATTTTCTGAATTCTTATCTAAAGCAGGTATGTTTTTTTTTAAACTAAAACAAAAATCTTTTTCCGCGCAAATAAAAATTATATTTACAGAAATAAATGATAAATTATTTTATTTCTGTAAATAAATCTGTTCTGTTCTGGTCTTATGGTTGGAGGATCCTCCCTGTTTGGTGGAGGAACACCATACCTCGTTCCTCCACAAGTCTAACCTTAGAATATCGGCATTGAGCAGTTACTGGGTTGCGGAGGTTTGATGGCAGTCGCTCCGTGTAAAATACTGGTATCCAGCCGCATATAGTTGGACTGATAGATGACCCCAACATAGTTAGGCAAAAACTGGGCAGAACTAAATAAATCTGTTACAGACACTTTTATAAGTCAATGTAATGTTATTTTTTAAGACTAGATGGCGCCGGCCTTTCCTATTTGACTAGCTCTGAGAAGAAAAGCCAAAACTAACTCAGAGATCAAGGTTTCTTTTAAAGTCCAGACATTGTGGTATAAAAACTATGCGAGACTAACACTAACACTAACTGCCACATTGGTCTAGTGGTGGCAAGCGCGACTGCTGATCGTGAGGTCCTGGGTTCAATCCCCAGGTCAGGCAAAGTGTTATTGGGTTTTTCCGTGTGGATTCCTTAGTAGCAGCCTGGAGTTTGGATTTGTGCCCGGTTAATGGCAATAGGCTAGCCTCCTATTACATGGGACTTAAACATAACTGGTGAAACGAGGGTGTATTAAAACACCTCTGCCGTACACTTCGGGGAATACAAGCGTGATGTTATGTAATAATATTTTGTGTATTCTTCGACTGACAAAACCCTTGTCTATGGAGGTCATGCTACGTCAGATGTTGTGTTAAAATAAAAATAAATTGAAGACATTCCCAACTTTAAAAAAAAAACTCTACAAAATTGAATGAAAGTCTATAAAAAGGAAAGAGAAACACAACTTAAAGTTGTATTCTACAAGTTGTTTGAAGCTGAAGGACTAACTTCTGACCTAATAAAGTAGCGTTGTCTCCTAACTTACAGCGTCTTTTTAGTTCCCAAAATAGTGTTGGATCTTCTTTCTTTGACGACATTGAGTGATGTTCTTGCTTATAGAATTTGAAATTTAATGATTTAGCTACTTCTACAAAAATAAAAAAATAGCAATGATATTGAACGAGAGCTAATTACCAACCGAGCGGATCTTGCGATTTGCGAGGTTAAGCTGCGCTTGCCGCGATCAGTCCATGGATGGGTGACCATTCGTTACACATCGAGACAACTTCGTGCCTCGGAGAGCACGTTAAACCGTCGGTCCCTGGTATCATACGAATACCTATGACAATCATTACAGAACCTCGAGAGCGTGACAACTGGTCTAACCTTAGGATGTCATCATTGCCCTGTAACTGGGTTGCGGACGTCTGATGGCAGTCGCTTCGTGTTAAATACTGATATTCAGCGCATCTGGTTAGGCGGGAAGCTGACCCTAACATACACTGGCCTGCAAAAATAAGTATCACACTTAAAATTTCAATTTTTTCTAAACTATAGAAGTTAGAGATTTAAAATAAAAAACGTTTTATAGCAATTTTTATCAGCTTTCTTTGAAACTATAGTAACAAAGTTAAACTCTTTTTTGAGTCCTTTTTGTTTCGAAAATATATCTTGTGTACTTAAAAAGTTATTGCAATTTTAAAAGTGTGATACTTATTTTTGCAGGCCAGTATAGTTGGGAAAAGGTTAGACAGAACAGAACACTTACAAGTCAATGTAATGTTTTTTTTTGAGACTAGATGGCGCCGACATTTCTTATCTGACTAGCTCTGAGAATAAAAGCCGAAAGAAACTCAAAGATCAAGATCTCTTTTAAAGTCCAGACATCGTGGTATAAAAACTATGCGAGTGTAACAATGTAGGGCAAAGAGACTAAAATAATTGTGTGTTAAATAAAATATTGGGAGTTAATAATCACTTCAATTTAAATAAATATTGATATTATAGTTATTGGTCAGGTGAAAGACCCTTCGTGTTTAGAGTGGAAGCTGATCGCAACATAGAAAAGCATAGTGGCGTCACTTGAACGGCGTTTTTTGTAGCCGTAAGCCAGTGGCCGATATTTTAGATGTTTTTTATAATGTGTTCAATTTTGCCTGGAGTAAATTTCCTGCGAGGTGAGGCACGAAAATACTGCAACGGGAACGAAGGGAATAGACGGGGTAGGAAGTACTTACCGGCCGGCGACCGCTGCTCGTTCGTTGAGTTTTCACACCACACTCACTCACAACACTTTGATCGTGTATATTATAGGTTTTAAATGTTCATTTTAGGATTTTTAAGTTCACTGCAGTGAGTTTTGCGAAGTTTATACGGTAATTTTCATTTTATTGATTTATTATTGTGCGCGCGAGTTAATGGCGGCCGAAAGGTTTTTTCTCTTGCAACGTTGTGTGTGTGGCGCCTCTAGCGGAGACGCACGGCGGCAAGGATTTGGAGGGATTTTGGAGTCAAAGGAGTGTTGCAAGCGTTAACACATAGACTGATGATGATGTAAGCTAAAAATATAAACAGAAAAAGAAACACACCAACCTAACATAACATAACATCGCGCATGTATTCCCCGAAGTGTTGGGTGGAGGGAGATGTATAGTGACACCCTCATTTCTCCGACATATTTAAGTCCCATGTAATAGGATGTAATAGGGGGCGAGCTTATTGCCATCAACCGGGTACAAATCCAAACTTCGGGCTACTACTTCGAGCTACTGCGAATTCGACACGGAAAAACTTAATAACACTTTGCTCGACCTGGGGATTGAACCCAGGATCTCAGGATTAGCAGTCGCGCTTACCTAGTGGTAGACCAATGAGGCCGTTACAACAGACACATGAATCTAATTTTCATTAATACCAACGAAATTCATCACAGTCTAAACGGCTGACTATAGATAGATTTATCATCATCATCTCCCTGTCCTTATCCCACACTAGGTGTGGTCGGCACCACATGTTTTCTTCCTCCATTCTCCTCTATCACCCGTAATCTCAGTACCCACTCCTTTCTTACCCATGTCATCCTTCACACAATCTATCAATCTTTTCTTTGGCCTACCTCTATTTGTATATCCATCCACATTCATGTTTAACACTCTTCTAGTAACATAACTTTCTTCCCTCCACATAACATGTCCATACCACGCTAACCTATTACTCCTCAACTTTTCAGTCACCGGCGCTACTTTCAAACTTCCTCTGATATACTAATTTCTTATCTGTTGTTGTACAGCAGTGATAGCCTAGTGGTGTGACCGTCGGATTGCCAAGTCATAGGTCTCGAGTTCGAACCTAAGGCACGCACCTCTGACTTTTCGGATTTATGCGCGTATTGTATAATTATCACTTGCCTAAAAACGGTGAAGGAAAACATCGTGAGGAAACCGGCATGTCTGAAAGATATTTCTTGACGGCATGTGAAGCCAAGTCAGAGGCCCATGGGCGGTATAAACTCTGACACCAGGTTAGTCACTAACCATATGAAAAGAAAGAAAGATCTGTTGTTGTGTAGTGTATGTTAAATGGTGTTATAGTTAGATTAAATGCTAGTAAATTAAAAATATGTAAACAAGAAAATATACAATGCCTAACATTAATTCTTTCTACCGAGTTCATAATAGCAACATTATTCTGACGGTGTCCTCCATTCCCATGAAGGGAGCCGCGTTAAAATATGAATTCCATTGTAAAATGTTCAACCCCGACTTTGTAACCTTTTTAACGGTAACAATTAATTATTTTCTCTTCAAAGCTTCCTACTTATCGTTAGCGAAAAAGCTTGGTCGAAAGCTGGTTACATGCTTGCGACTTTTAGTCGTGCGACTTTTCGATGTGAAACATCTAATGCGGCGGCTGTTGCGTGGCGACGCTCGCGATTATAGACACACGACGGCGGACCTTCATAAGTCGTCGGCTCTCTTTGGTTTGATTCAGCCAGTTTTTTTTTACAAATTGTTTTTCGATGTGTCACATCTGCCATGCGTCCCGCGATAGTTATTTTTTTTCTTTATATTCTATTTTTTTGTTGTAATATATATATATATATATAATATATATATATATATATATATATTGTGTTGTCTCTTAATAAGAACTACATCCAATTCTCATTGTTGTGGTTTTTATAAAAGCTGCTCAATCCCAATCCGTTCCTTGGTTCCGCGGGAAACGGATCGAGAAACCAGTACCAATTAATCTCTTCAAATTGCGACAATATTTTGTTTTACGACTGACTGTCTTCTGAAATGTACTATTATATACCTAGCTACATCTTAAAACAATGATTCAATGGTCTATTCTTAATAAGTTATTCTTGAAATTTCCATACCTAACCGTGCGTTCACACAGCGAATCCGTCGGTACTGGATGTGTTGTTCACATCTGTACCAACGGATCAATTAAACAAGTGGCAGCTGCGTAGTATCTGGCGGACAGGATACTAAAAAAATAACGGATCCAGTAATTTTTACTGGATTCGGAATACTGTCGTGTATGTGAACTTGCTCATACAACTACAGGCGCCATCACCAAAATAAAAATGGATCCGCTAAAACAGTCCTGTAAACAGTTTCTGTGTGAACTAGCTGTAACATTGTTGTCATCTATCATTTACTCACTTATATCGCAATAAAATTGCGATTAATCGCAACTCTGAAGGCGTGCCTACATCTGATTTTCCACAGATCCGTTGCTAAGCCGTGTTTGTTACAAGGCTTTGATGGTATTAGCCCGAGGGAGTGGCGACTGAAAATAAAAATAAAAGTGCCCGAGCTGGACGATGTTTCAGTCTATTATCTTATATATTTGATTCCCAGATTATCTTACAGTCGCCAGTGTGTAATCCGCCAAAGATTATTTAAGAGGAGATTCTTGGAATTGATTTAATAAGATATACGTAAGTACCTTTGATAAATTCGGATCTGTTTTTCCTTTATTTATTACTTTGGTCTTAGTAAAACTCAGTAATCTTATTATACATATTGAATACAATGTATTATCAGTTGCAAACTGTGTGGTGTAACCGTCACACTGCGAAGTCTGGAGTTCGAACCCAAAGCACGCATTTCTGACTTTTCAGATGTATATGCGTATTGTATAATTATCACTTGCTTATAAACGGTGAAGGAAAACAACTTCCTCAAGTTTCCTCAAGTTTCTTCAACATATTCGTCAGTAGCAGCCCGGAGTTCAGATTTGTGCCTGGTTGATGGCAATAGGCTCGCCGCCTATTACATGGGAATTCAACATAACGGCGAAATAACGGTGTTACTGTACACCTCTGCCTAACTCTTCGGGGAATACAGGCGTGATGCTATGTGAATATTTTTCGAGGTAATAGAACTTATTAATTCAAAGTTTTGAACCTATATAAAACACTGCTATACAAAACTTTCCAAAATACCGTTTATCTCCATATCAGTATAGAAAACCAATGCAAATCCCATAAATCAAGACGATACTCAACCGCAATAGAAGTGAGTTCAATCCGGGCATTTCTATGCAAAATTATGAAGAATAATAATTCTATGCATGCATAATATTTTATTTACATAAAAGAAAACGATGGAAAAATGCTTGCGTTTGATGAGCGAGTACGTTCATTTGCATATTTCGTACTGGGAGAACCTGAACCCGGGACAGGAGTGATACAGAACATTGACATCAAGTTTTTACAGAGAAGCTCACGGTGCTATATTACTTAGTTTACGACGTGTCAGAACCAAAGTCCCTAGCAACACTGAATGAGTATAGAGGAACTTCAAGTATACTCCACCAAGAAGAACATATTCTGCTTAGTTGTCGGCAATAAGATTGACAAGCATATCGTTTTTGGACCCAGTGCATAATATCAGCAAGCAGATTGGGTCACCCGCGCGACGGCGCAACGAATATTCCCAAGGACGGTTGATGTCAGGCAGGCGGCCGGTCATAAAACAATAAGCCAAAACCTCTAACAACATATACTTATGAAATAGGACATGTTGTGCCGACCCCACCTAGTGTGGGATAAGGGCAGGAAAAAGAAGAAGTACTGGGAGAACCTGACGTGCTCCGAGGAGCACGTTGACCTGTCAAGCGAATATCTGCGGCAGTCTGGAGCTCATAAATACAGACGACGTTCTAACCGTTTTCAACTATTCTAGAATTTTAATATTTATTTTATGATAATTAATATGCGGCAGTTACATTGAAAAACGGTGGTAAAGGATATTAATGATATATTTGAAATGAAAAAGAAATAATTATTTATTACAATCACTTGAAACGATCATTAAAATCGGCAAAAGTGGAGAAAATGGAGGGAGGATTTTGCCCAGGAGTGGGATAGCATAGGTCGATAATATAATCAATTCTGTTTCAATAACTCAACACATAACATTATGTCAAAACCAAAGTATATTTAAGTTTTTGAAAATTTCCTTTGCACTTCGTCGCTCCATTCAAAAGCTTACCATAGATAACAAAATGGAGGTAAAATAAAAATAATAATCTTTCAACCCAATTTACAAACGATTGTATCCAAAGCCTTTTATTACAGACTCCGCTTCTTTGTCAAAAATGGATATTTATCTAACAATAATCCTTTCTTGTCCCCACGATTTAAGAAAATAAGTACCTTAGCACCGGGGTCCGACACTTGGGCCATTTGTCCACTTTATGATGGATGATGACGTATTAGATGACGTAAATGGACCTGGGCTGGACCCCTTTTGAAGTGAGGTCTTGTATATAGGTATTCAAAGCTTTTAGGGAGTAAATAGGACGATCAATTACCTAGATTTATTTTTTTGGTCCTTTGAGGCACTGGGCCTTTTTGGTTGAATAGGTATTTTGCAAATTATACTTAAATGTACGTATCGATCACATTATTATTTATTATAAGCAGTGATAGCTTAGTGGTATGATCATCGGGCTGCCAAGTCACAGGTCTCGAGTTCGAACCCCCGGTACGCACCTCTGATTTTTCGGATTCATGTGCATGCCTAAGAGATATTTCTCGACGGCATGTGAAGCCAAGTCAGAGGCCTATGGGCGGCATAAACTCTGACACCAGGTTAGTCACTAATCACACGAAAAGAAGACGATCAAATTATAAGATACTAGCTGTGTTCTCACGGCTCCGCCCGCGTAAGAAGTTTTATTCCAGTAATAAATATAACCTATGTTACTCAGTGTCCTATGTACTCAGCTACATTATGTAGCTTTCTTACGGCAAAAAAAATAATTGCAATCGGTTCAGTAGTTTTTAAGTTTATTCGTTACATATAAAAATACAAATCTTTCCTCTTTATAATATTAGTATAGATTTCTACGGTATAAACTGTGGGGAAATGTTGTTAGTTACATATTTTCAACGTTTGTACCCATTTTTTCATTGTACATACAATGTTACTAAGAGTTATTAAGTCCTTGACTGCTAGCACATCGAAACTAGCAAAATTTGACAACTTTGACATAGCCTACAATACGAAACGACAAACAAAAGATAAAATCGTCACTCAATATTTTAACCGACTTCCAAAAAAAGGAATAAATAGGTTCTCAATTCGACTGTATATTTTGTTTGTTTGTTTGAAATGGTATTTTTTCAAGATGGTCCCATTTAAATTTGGTGAAAATCCGATGAAGAACTTCGGAGATAGATAATAGAACTCCTCAATGACGAACAGTACAGATAATATGATTGGGTTACGAGCAGCGTCTTTAGTAGGTCTAACCATGCTTTAATTAAGGCCTCTAAAAAGAAGAAAAGGAAAACCTTTTCAACAAAAATAAAAACGCCTTAAAGAAAAACAATAAAAAGTATAAAATAATTACCATAATAATATTATAAAATTAACAATTTCAGAAGTCAGTGCTAATCCACGCTGAACCAAATTGAAGGTCTTTGAAGTTGGTTTTATTTTTGTTATACAATGTTATATTAATTTACTAATCATTTTAACTCTTTGTTGCCGTCATAAAAATTATCGTACGATTTTAGGTACTCAAAAGAAATCTCTTCTTTTTTTAACTTCTATCATTTACTTATTTTAATTTCAGTACAACAAATTTTCACAGCGTGTTACTTCTCATAGGAAAACAACCAAACAGTACAGTACAGTACAGTAGGAGAATGAAAATGGTATGCACTTTAAGGTCAATTTTTATTTGCACAGTGCAAGAAACGAACTATTTTACCGACTACGTATTGCCAACATTATAGAAATGAAAATACAAGTATTTTTTGACATGATATTATAGTGTGGTGGTGACAGAAACAAGTAATATCAATTTATTTAATCATCGATTTGATCGATGTCATGATTTTACAACAAATCTCCTTAAATCCAATCAAAGACAGTTCACGGCACTTCTACGTCATATGGAGGCAAAAGGCAATTTTAATCTTTACTCCCAAATAATTAAACATAATTTTCCATACATTAGTCTGTTCCGTTCAACAGTTTGAAAAAATTACATGTGCCCACGACGTGAGAAAGGAATGAATTTGAAAACTGACGAATCTTTTCATTCCCGTACTGTACATACTAAATCGACAATATGCAAACACAAACACAGCCAAAACGAGAGCAAACCCCCATCAACATCATATATATTCGTTGTCAAACTATTCCAGAAACTACACAACTACAAATAGTTTGTAAAACCTAGCAGTCGGACAGCAACCACTTAAAATTCACCAAGTGTTTCCACGTCATAAACTTTATAACCAGAATTATTTTGGGCTAGAATAATTTAGATTAAAATGTAGCTCGGTCACAGATTTTAGTCCCTGGCAAAATTCCAAAGGACCACTGAGGGCGAAAGGACCAGTATCCAAATTTTGCCATACAATTCTAAACCTTGCAGTGAAAACTTTTAGAGTATAATTTTGAGTATAGTCAAGTGTTGGTTAGTGATTCTGCATTTAAATGTCAGTAAGCTTTAACCCATTCATACATTTTCAAGGTGCGTGTATTAAAAATGTAGGATTTTTCAGATGTATTTCGCAAAATGACTGCTTAAGCGCCCTCAATATGAATGACTTGCGAGTTGTTTAGTGTTTTTTTTTCACCTTTAGACATGGTTTTACTTATAAAATGTTCTTTTTTAATCTTTATCCTATTAATCAAAAATATAATTTAACTGCCTCGTTGGTGACAAACGCGACTGCTGATCTGGAGGTCCTGGGTGGAATTCTTCAGTAGCAGCTCGGAGTTTTGGATTTGTGCCCGGTTGATGGCAATCGGCTCGACTCCTGTTACATGGGCCTAAAACATAACGGCGAAATGAGGGTGTTACTAAACACCTCTACCCAACCCTTCGGGGAATACAGGCGTGATGTTATCAGTGTGTGTATCAGTAAACTGCTTGGCTTGACTTTAATGTGAGGGTGGTAGTTAGCCAGGCGGACCGTATAGATCCTACCACCAAGCGTGCTGGGTTTTGTTGAATCTTACAACACGCGTCTATTCCCAGCGTGTGGTGAGGAAGTTTTATTAAGCGGTGTCGACACAGGATAAAAAAGAAAGTTTAGTTTTTAACCACCTCTAAGATAATTGTACAACAAAACTTCTCACATAGAGTAGCATGTGTAACAATGTGGGCAAATGTGCTAGCTTTAATTGAAAATACCCAGTTTCTGACACCTGTTTCCTAACATTTGCAGGTATATTTTGTGGTACAAACTGGTTATTATTTACACCCTTTTAGGTCCTTGTACGTGTCTACGTTTGCATGCTAATTACCCACAAAATTCTGGAAACTAGGTATGAAGATGACTAAATTTTGTTTGGATATAAATAAGCTATTTGAATTTAGTGTTATAGTAGTAATGAAATAATAGGGTATTTGTTTACTATTAAAAATGTACAACAATTTAGTATTATTTTAAAGAAATTATAGATACAAATTGAATTGTGAAAAAATAAATAAAATCGATGAAAAAATAGAGGAGCTACACGCTTGCGAAGTTTGTGGAGAGAGGGTTTTTTTTGTCCTTGTCGCGCGAAACGGATATTTTACGGAGTGATGTCAAATAATTATGAAGTTTGCAAGGTATGACGTCATTGTGGCGTCATGTTGTCTCTTTCTAGTGAACAATTTTCAATCGTTTATAACTTGGGCATTTTAGTAAATATTTCATTGGTTTTTTCACTGTTGCTTATCATTTTTGTAACAGTTTCGAGATTACTAGTAAAAAAATTATAGTCAAATACCCAATTATGAGGTCCAACCAAAATACCTGGAAAAACTTTTACACAGTGTTCAGTAAGTTTAACTAAACATATCTATGCAAAAAAAAACGAGATCAAAAACTTTTTTTTCACCCAATTCTTTTTTCAATTTTTATTTTTTTTTACGTTTTTCACTTCCCATATTAGGCAAATCACGGTGTGGAAGTGAAGCGCGCCTTGTTGCGGTCGATGCATAAAAAATAGATGAGTTTATCCTTAGAGAGTACACGCAATTTAAGACGTTTTAATTTTTTGGTTAGAAAAAAAAAAAACACTTGGATCTCGTATTTTTGCAATCTATGCAAAAAGAACGAGATCCAAGTGTTTTTTTTTGTAAAAGTTTATCCAGGTATTTTGGTTGGACCTCATATAGCAGTGATAGCCTAGTGGTGTGACCGTCGGACTGCCAAGTTATAGGTCTCGAGTTCGAACCAAAGGCACGCACCTCTGACTTATTGGATTCATGTGCGTATTGTATAATTATCAGTTGCTATTAACGGTGAAGGAAAACATCGTGACGAAACCGGCATGCCTGAAAGATATTTCTCGACGGCATGTGAAGCCAAGTCAGAGGCCCACGGGCGGCATAAACTTCAGAGTTTATGCCGCCCGGTTAGTAACTAACCTGGTGTCAGCACCAGGTTAGTTACTAACCACACGAAAACAAGAAGATAATGACGACACTGCAAACATTTTTACAATTATTGTTTGCACTGTTGTCATAATTCCTCTGTAGAGTTAGCGTTCACAACGGGAGACTACAATTCATAATTCCCAGCGATAACCGGCGTTGACTACAAATGTAAACTCATGGACGTGAACGGTGTTCAAAGTCAAGCTTGGTATTTGGGATAAAGTGGGACAGGAGCGATACATAACATTGACATCAAGTTTTTACAGAGACGCTCACGGTGCTATAATAGTTTACGATGTGTCAGAACCGAAGTCCCTAGCAAAACTGAATGAGTGGGTCGAGCAACTTCAAGTATACTCCACCAAGAAGAACATAGTTTGCTTAGTTGTCGGCAATAAGATTGACAAGCATATCATTTTGGGACCCAGTGCATAATATCAGCAAGCACATTGGGTCAGCCAACGAGTATTCCCAAGGAGGGTTTATGTCAGGCAGGCGGCCGGTCATAAAACAGTAAGCCAAAACCTCTAACAACATCGATTTCATAAATACATGTTGTGTGACCCCACCTAGTGTGGGATAAGGGCAGGAAGAAGAAGAAGTTAGCGTGGCCTGACTACCTCATTTCACTTTTGGACAAAGTTTTTATACAGAAACATTGATATTTATGTATCTTAGATAACATTTACTGTTAGATACGCTTCATAGAATGCGAATGATCAAAGGACCAATTTCTTTCCAACTCAGCCATGAGCTGAGTAAACGCTAGACATGAATGAAGCAGAGGTTGCTAAATTATCTTGTTTGTGAGTGAGTTCCGCTTTCATAATTGCCAAGCTTCAATGCAGTCAGAAACTAATCGTGCAATCCCGAAATATGCACTGGAGTTTTTAAACCTATGCATGTTTAATTATCGGGAAAAATATAACCACAAATTTCCTAAAAAAATACAAACGTGCTCTTTGTAGACCTGAAAATAGAATTCAAGGTCTCACGAGTAGTCAACTCATTTAAATTCGTTTTGAAAAATAAATCAATGAGCAATGAATATCTATACTAATATTATAATCTGTGCTATATGCTATAATAATATTATGAAGAGGAAAGATTTGTATTTTTGTATGTAATTAATAAACTTAAAAACTACTGGATCGATTTCAAAAATTCTTATGCCGTTAGAAAGCTACATTATTACTGAGTAACATAAGCTATATTTATTACTGGAATAAAACTACTTACGCGAGCGGAGCCGTGAGGACACAGCTAGTTCTTAATATAGTAACAACTGCCTCGTCGGTCTTGTGGTGGCAAGCGCGACTGCTGATCGTGAGATCTGGGTTCCATCCCCAGGTCAGGCATAGTGTTATTAGGTTTTTCCTTGTGGGATTCCTCAGTAGCAGCCCGGAGTTTGGCTATGTGCCCGGGTGATGGCAACAGTCTCGCCCCCTATTACATGGTAGGTACTTAAACATAACGGCGAAATGAGGGTGTTACTATACACCTCTGCCCAACCCTTCGGGAAATATAGGCGTGATGTTATGTTTTATGTTTAACAATATGACTGTTCGTTAAATGCAAGCTTTTATTCATAAACTAAACAAAACTGTTGTGTTAGTCATATTGTTATGACGTTTATTTAACCAAAAAAATTAACTAAGCGACATGGTGAAAGAAAGAAAGAAAGAAAGAAAATTATTTATTTTGGACTCACACAGGCAGTTCAAGAAACAAAAACAATATTAAAAAAAAGAAAGAATAAGAATTTAGACTACCTGCACGAGGCCAAAAAGGGCTCCTATCTCAGCATAATGTTGCGACATTTAGAAAAAAAACAAAATGTCGCAACGCTGGTTTTCAGATAGGACCATAGTGATGCCACGGGCAATAACGACACAAATAAATAAATAAACATGTTACGTACATACAATATTAAATTTGAATACTACTAAACAAAAGCAATAAATATACTGGCCTGCAAAAATAAGTACTACAGTTTTAATGATATTTCCTTTTAAAGTGTGATACTTATTTTTGCAGGCCAGTGTAGATTAATATAAACAAAGTTTATTATTACCACACTAAATACTGATATTGCAGGAATTTATATGAAAACCGAAATCATTTTAATTAAATGTGTATTCCAGGTAGTTTGCTATTTTTGTTATTTATTCGGAACAAATACGCGGATATTAAAATATATATTGCAATTCCAGTTGCCAGTTGCAGCCACCTTGCAGCAATGATATCATAAACTGTTTCTGTTTTTGTTTTTGTGTATTACTAACGTAGTTTATAAGTACGTAGGCAGAGTGATAAGTCTGGTAAAAATTAAACAATGAATATATATTTTGTAAAAGTTATTATTTATTTTTCAACATAGTCTCCCCATAGCTCCATACACTTCATCCAACGTTTGTCCAACTTCTCGATCCCTTGAATATAATACGATTTTGTAAACCCTTCAAAATAGGCATTAGTTTTATGCATAATCTCTTCATTGGAGCAATTTTTTTTCCACCCAGCCATTTTTTTAAATTCGGTAACAGAAAATAGTCGCAGGAGGTTAAATTCGAAGAATATGGTGGGTGGGAAAGTAACTCATAGTGTAACTCATGGAATTTGGCCATGCCGATCGCGCAGGGGTGCACTCGTGCATTGTCTTGATGGAAAAGGATTTTCTTCTGAGACAAATGCGGCCGTTTTTCCATTAAAACTTTGTTGAAATGGTCCAATAAATTGACATAATATTCGCCGGTAATCATTTTACCCTTCTGTAGATACTCAACGTGGACTTTACCACGTGCATCCCAAAAAATATTGGCCATCACTTTGTTGGCCAATAAAACTGCTTTGGCCTTCTTCAGCGCAGGTTCGCCACAAGCAATCCACTGTTTTGACTGTTCCTTGGCTTCTGGTGTATAGTGATGGATCCACGTTTCGTCTACTGTTATGAAACGACGCATAAATTTCATTTTATCCAGTTGAAACAACGCCAAACCTGCCTCTGAAGTGGTCACACGCGTGTGTTTTTGTTCCACAGTGAGTAAACGCGGCACCCAATACGCGGAGAGCTTCTTCATGCTTAAACATTGGGGTAAGATATTGCGCATACGTTCGTCTGAGATGCATACTATCTCAACTATCTCACGCACTTTTACTCGTCGGTCATTCAATACGATGTTATGGATTTTGGCGATCATCTCTGGTGTCGTGACCTAAACAGGGCGTCCTGGACGTTCAGCATCACTTGTGTTCATACGACCACAACGAAAATTGGAAAACCAGTTGTGAATCATTTTGATCGACGAAGCGAAGTCCCCATATTATTTGTCAAGCTTTTGTTTCGTTTCCGTAATAGTTATTTTACGCAAAAAATAATGTTTAATCAACACACGAAATTCACTTTTCTCCATTTTTGCGAAAACTCAAGTAATTGCTTTTATTTAATGGCTGTCAAAAAAAAGATAACCGACATAACTGGCTAAAAGTTATCATTTAGATTCTCAAAAGAGTGTTAAATAAAAACACTATATGCAATTTGCGATAACTTTATTCCTAAGTTGATTTTTACCAGACTTATCACTCTGCCCTCGTATATTGTTACTAACACTATGAGTCTTGTTGCTCGAAATAAATAAATAAAAAAAATGGCTTACTCGCTGGTATTTCGCTATCTCGCTGGCATTTTGCTTACTCGCTGGCATTTTGAGGCATTGCACGTTGACGCAGCTGAACCGTCGCGTGCTCGCTGCGTGGTGGCGTTGTAGAGACACATTGTACCATTGTAATAATGAACGTGTGGAGGAACGAGGTATCGTGTTCCTCCAACGAAAAGGGAGGATCCTCCTACCAAGCGGAGTCTTGTGCCTGGCGGGCCACTGCCCAACGGTTGATGTTGGGAACTTGTATATATACTATCTGCGTGTCAAACTTTGATACCGCGATGCAGGATAGTTTGCATGTGGCGCGATAGGTGCCGCCACATTACTTCCCCCCAGACCGGAGGTCGATTGTGGTTGTGTTTGTGCTTGAGCCTACGTACGTGCGTGCGTGCAGCGTGCGTGCGTGCGTACAGCGGGCGTGCGTGCGTGCAGCGGGCGTGCGTGCGTGCAGCGTGCGTGCGTGCTTGCAGCGTGCGTGCGTGCGTGCAGCGTGCGTGCGTGCGTGCGTGCAGCGTGCGTGCGTGCGTGCAGCGGGCGTGCGTACTCATCACGTCGCTGTCACCAATGTGGAGGAACGAGGTATCGTGTTCCTCCAACGAAAAGGGAGGATCCTCCTACCAAGCGGAGTCTTGTGCCTGGCGGGCCACTGCCCAACGGTTGATGTTGGGAACTTGTATATATACTATCTGCGTGTCAAACTTTGATACCGCGATGCAGGATAGTTTGCATGTGGCGCGATAGGTGCCGCCACAAACGCAACGTCTGCGACACAGAGCGTGATACCCCGCTTGCCCGTCGTCTCCAAGCTATTGCGTAGGTTTGTTGTGCCTAAGCCTGTTTATATAATGTACCGTATAGAGTGAATAATATAGACACCAAGTTTTACCTTTTTATCTGAACTTTCATATAAGCTACTCCCGAACAATATGACGTCAGTGACAATAATAAAATAGTACAAAAGAATACAAAAGCGTAATGTATTGAATCCATCTTGAAATATTTTTTGGAAGGTAACAATGTTTTGCTTAATTTTTTTCCCAACTGTTGGGGTCAGCTTCCAGTCTAACCAGATGCGGCTGAATTCCAGTATTTTACACGGAGTGACTGCCATCAGACCTCCGCAATCCAGTTAGGTACAGGACAATGCCGATATCCTAAGGTTACACCGGTTGTCAGACATTCAGGATTCTGACTACCGTGTCATAGGTACTTTTATGACAATCAGGACCGACTGTTTTACGTGGTCTCCGAGGCACGGAGGAGTCTTGATGTGTAACGAACGGTCACCTTTCCACAGACTGACCGCGGCAAGCGCAACTTAACCTCGCAAATCGTATGATCTGCGCGTTTGGTAATAAGCCACAAGCCCCTCATAATCCTCATAATCTTCTTTTTCTTCTTCTTCCTGCCCTGGTCCCAAGTTACTTGGGGTCGGCGCAATATGTTTTCCTCTTCCATCCTTCCTGACAGCCGTCTCATTATCATTTACTCCCTTATCTTTCATATCCTCCCTCACACAATCTATCCATCTTCTAATTGGTCTCCCCTTCCCATCTATCAACATTCATATTCATTACTCTCTTAGTCACAGATTTCATCCCTCCTCGTCACATACCCATACAAAGATAAACGATTTCCTTTCAACTTTTCTGTCACTGGTGCCACTTTCAAACTCCCTCTAATATACTTATTTCTTACTTTGTCCATTCGCGTCACTCCACACATTTATCTCAATATTCTCATCTCCGCTACGTGTTATCTTCTTT
The DNA here is from genome assembly GCA_910594945.2 of Amphipyra berbera. Classification (NCBI taxonomy): domain Eukaryota; kingdom Metazoa; phylum Arthropoda; class Insecta; order Lepidoptera; family Noctuidae; genus Amphipyra; species Amphipyra berbera. The sequence goes on from OU343145.1 coordinate 13,370,583, forward strand.
CATCCGTCTTCTTCACGGCCCAACACTCTGATCCGTACAGAACGACAGGATTTGTAAATTTTACCCTTCAGCTTGAGAGACATCCGTGGGTCACAAGTTGTCACTGTGACCTGTCGCCATTTCATCCAGCCAATCCATAGTGCTCATAATCATTTTGGAAAATAATATTATAATGTCATATACATTTTTTTATATTACATCGACCAATCAATCGAATTTCGTGGTTATTCTGAACAAACTAGTTTCAGGTTTAGTGTATAGTAAAAATAATCCTGTGTAGTAAAGTCTACATCAAAGATAGATAGATAGATTTACTTTATTGCACACTAAAAAAATAAAACAGAAGGAATACACATAATTAGGAATAGTACAAATGGCGGTCTTATCGCTTAAAGCAATTTCTTCCAGACAACCATCAAAGTAAATTCAATGCGGATCACAAGACCAAAGCATCGATTTATTTCATTCTACTTCTTCTTTTCGTGTGATTAGTAACTAACCTGGTGTCAGAGTTTATGCCACCCATGGACCTCTGACTTGGCTTCAGATGCCGTCGAGAAATATCTCTCAGACATGCCGGTTTCCTCACGATATTTTCCTTCGCCGCTTTTAAGCAAGTGGTAATGAATACGCACATGAATCCGAAAAGTCAGAGGTGCGTACCTTGGGTTCGAACTCGAGACCTATGACGTGGCAGTCCGAAGGTCACACCACTAGGTTATCACTGCTGTTGTCGTTATTATTCCAATCAGAGTTGGCTCTGCCGGGCTAGGTAAGTAAGCATGGATATGGCAAAGCCAACTCTGATTGGAATAATGACGACACTGCAGAGATTTTTACAGTAATTCTTTGCACTGTTGCCATAATTCCTCTGCAGGGCGATGCCTCATTAGTGCGTTGCATCGTCGCAACAGATCAACGCATTGTATGCCACACCTGCGTTGCGACGACGCACGACGTCGCAGCACAAGAGGACGACGCACGCACCTCTAGCAGTGGAACACTGTCCGTTGTCGCACCGAAGCTCCGACAGCGCAGCGCATCACCCTCCCCCCGCTTCGTCTCTCGTCCGCCGATCCGTCGAAACGTCGCCTGCGACGACGCAACGCTTTAATGTGGCATGTAATTTGAAATGTATGGAAAACGACGCAGCGTTGACGCTGTGACGACGCAACGCAACGCAATGCACTAATGAGGTAGAGCTCGCAGAGTTAGCGTGGTCAGACTCCAGGCTCGATTGATTTATAGGATATCATGCAAACCACTAATCGATTTTGTATTATTTGCCCGAAAAAGGCAAAGAAACCATCCCTTCTATCATTGGACATCTAGACGCATTGCAAGTTACCATCCATACCTAGTTGCCATTCCACCAATTCGCACTAAGCGCTTCCAAACATCCTTCATGATGCGCACGGCAGAAGAGTGGAACGGGACATCTGTGTTCCCGAACGCGAACGCATACAACCCGAATCTCTTCAAAGTTAGAGTAAACAGGCTTCTTCTGGGTAAGCTCACTCCATCGTAGACTTTGTCTCCGTCATCCCTGACCTAGACTAGAGTCAAGAGCAAACCAATGTCAAAAAAAGGCTTATTTAAATTTTCGATCCTAAATTCATAAATAAACTCAACATCTGTTTGTCACGCCATCTATTTCGTGTAGATGTACAATCTCGTCGTATTTTACGGCAGCCTGTCAGATATCGTAAAAATTCATGTCCGCTGTAAGCAGTAAAAAGGAGAGAACATTGGTGTCGGTGATTCTGAGACGGTATTAAAACGTTGCGAAAACGAGAATTATAAATAAACTAGTTGACTTGCCTTATCTTGATACGGATACATACAGAACGAAGAAGTTGCATCAGCAAACTTGATCGGACAACCTATGGCAGTCGCTCATTATCGCGCCACTCACTTATTGCGTCAACGTAAAGATATTTTTTTACTGCAGTACTAATTAACATTCGTGGTCTAGAAGTCGCACTCAGTTCGGAAGTGATCGGTTGTACGAAGTTTGCCGATGCGACTTCTCAGTTGTCTCATACGTTATTTCATTAGTTTCCATCAAAAATTTGATTGCTTCGACTTTCTTGATAAACATCGTGATAGTTCAGAAAATAGAAACAACAGGTTTATAAATTCTACACATATTAAGGGAGATCGTAGACGACAGAATTTTGGCACATCGTGTGTGTTAATGCAAAGAATTTAATGTGTTCTATTTTCGCGAACTAATAATCTCTTTTTAACAAAAAAATAAAACCGACTTCAAAAAAAAAACGATGAAAAGAATAAAATAATTACCATATTATAAAATTAACAGTTTTAGAAGTCGGTGCTAATCCACGCTGAACCAAATTGAAGGCACCGACTTCTGAAACTGTTAATTTTATAATATGGTAATTATTTTATTCTTTTCATCGTTTTTCTTTTGAAGTCGGTTTTATTTTTGTTAAAATGTTTTTTTAAATTTTTTCGTTTTAGTGGCCTTAATTAAAATATGGTTGGACCTACTAAAGACGCTGCTCGTAACATAATCACATCATCACATTATGCGTACTGTTCGTTATTGAGGAGTTCTATTGTCTATCTCCGAAGTTCTTCATCAGATCTTCACCAAACTTAAATGGGACCAATCTGGAAGTATATCCTTTCAAATAACTTTATTTTTATCTAAATCGGTTCATAAATGGCGGAGTTATGAGGTAACAAACATTAAAAAAAAAAAAAAAAAAAACATACAGACGAATTGAGAACCTCCTCCTTTTTTGGAAGTCGGTTAAAAATAAAACCGAGTTCAAATCGTCTATCTCCGAAGTTCTTCATCAAATCTTCACCAAGTTTGAATGGGACCACTTCGAAAGAATACTCTTTCAAAAAAAAACGGATCATTAAAATCGGTTCACAATTAGCAAAGATATCGCGGAATAAACATAAAAAAAAATAACATCTCCTTTTTTGAAAGTCGGTTAAAAAGTGCGCCCCGACTTGTTTGTCGTCTCAGATCTCCCTTAACCAGGGACTGAAAAACCAGAAAATGAAGATACGTTTAAATTGCGGCATGACGTCATATCCCTAAATTCTGGTTACCTGAATATTACGAAACTTAAATATATTTCGGTACCGAAGAAAATGCGAAACGGTATATTCCGGTATCGGTACCTAAACCTTTTTAAATAAGGGTTTTCATTGATGAACCGCCGCGCCACCCTGTCCTTCGCTATGAAGCCCCAGATGGCATTACTATGATTCATGCCGCGTCCGATTATAGACCCTCCCAAATCAGTTTAGTACGCCGTCCCAGGCATGCGCTACTAGAGCCCGATGACGATATCATCCTCCTCCAGGAGGCGAATAAATCGACTAGTACATTACACATACACCGCCGCCGCCGACTGGCGTATCGCCCTCGCCGACGAGGCCCCTCGCGACGTCCCACCGCCGCCGCCCCCGATCCACCGTGCTCACCCGCCGCAGCCGCGGAGCCGGTCGTCCCTTCTGACTCCGCGCAGTCACACCGTTGTTAATGCAGCCCTCATCAAGCTGTCGTATCCCTCCCAGTCCTCTCGCATTCAACACCCTAAGAGGTTCGAGTACCCCCTTGGGGACTCCCTTAGAGCTGTTGCTGCTATAATAGTCATGATGTTACTGTAGTTAGCGTAGTTAGCTAGGTAGTTAGTTTAGATATCGGTTCGGAGACCCTTCTGGTCTCGCCAATAATAGCCCGGTTACGTAGAAAAGGTCCGCAAGACCATCTACAAGAGTCGATTAGGAAAAAAAAAAGTATGATTCATTCATCATTCCATGTTTTTCGGTAATCAAATGGTATGGCCCAACCTTTATAAGAAAACGGTATACTTATAATTTAAAGGTACCTATCGTAACCTTGTACCATAACCGCTTTCAGTCAAAATCAAGCTATCTTATGATGAAAACTGGAATAAAAACTGCCGTGAGTGATAACAGGTTGACGAAGAAGTCCTCCTCCCTCTTATCTCAAATATTATGGCAATGAAAGATAACAAAACTTTCATTTCCATATCTTCTTCTTCTTCCTGCCCATAACCCACACTAGGTGGGGTCGGCACAACATGTATTTCTTAAATCCATGTTGTTAGAGGTTTTGGCTTATTGTTTTATGACCAGCCGCCTGCCTGACATCAACCCTTCTTGGGAATACTCGTTGCGCCGTCTCGCAGGTGTTCCAATGTGCTTGCTGATATTAAGCACTGGGTCCTAAAATGATATGCTTGTCAGTCTTATTGCCGACAACTAAGCAGGCTGTGTTCTTCTTGGTGGAGTATACTTGCAGTTCCACGACCCACTCATTCAGTTTTGCTAGGGACTTTGGTTCACCGTTCACGTCCATCCATGACTTTACATTTGTAGTCAACTCTGATTGTAGCTGAGAATGATGGATTGTAGCAACTTTCATTTCCATATATCTATACATATATAGGTATAATTACCTGTCCTGACTGACTGACTGACAGATTCATCATCGCAGAGCCCAAACCACTGAAGTTGGAAACACGAAATTTGGACAGTAGGTTCCTTTTGTGACGTAGGCATCCACTAAGAAAGGATTTTTGGAAATTCTGTCCCTAAAGGGGCAAAATAGGGGATAGAAGTTTGTATGAAAACTCACGCGGACAACTCGCGGGCTGTGCTGGTATTATAATAATAATAATATTTTTTTATCAAACACGTTGCCCAACACTAGGATTTCTCCTGTATCGAGGGTACGTTTATAGATACAAATTTTCACATGCACAAACGCCCAGACCCGGAACAAATATCTGTAGGCCGTACAACTATTTGTTCCGTGCGGGAATCGAACCCACGACCCCTAGCGCAGAACACAATCGCTCAGCCACTGCACCAAACGTGTCGTCAGCGTTTATTTTATATACACTAAAAACTATAAGTATAAAACTGATACAAGTTTCCCCCTTTGCATACAAACTTCCCCCTTAGCATACAAACAAAATCATTCCCCAAAAACATTTGCACTCCCATAAAAGTTCGTAACATAAAAATTCGGGCCGAAATATCGGCTGGCCGAATAGCGCTCACCTCTTTTACAGCTATTTAATAGACGTACACAGCACTGAAACAGGTGAAAGAAAACATTGATGACATCGTATGGATTTTATTCGTGTACGAAGCTTTGTTTGTGTTTGAAAAATATGCCACCATGTCTCTTTACCTGGGTGTCACCAATAACATTACGTCTGTATTCCCCAAAAGGTTGAGCAGAGGTATACAAGGTTAGTCGGAAAGGGGGTACTAACCGAAAGGGTGTTAAAGTACCTATAATAATGGATAACTTTTGTTCTACAACTTTCCCCAAAACTAGATAGTTTAAGAGAAATAGCTTTTCAAAGATTTAATATAAAAATATGCTAAATCTATCTGTCCATAGCTATGATCAGCTGTGTTTACTATTTAGGTCACGGATTAGAAACTTAACTTTCTGAATTCATAACTAAAGCAGATAGATTTTTTTTATGAAAAAGCTCAAATAAAAACCTTTGTGCATGCAAATAAAAATTATCGAATTTTGAAATTTTAACACTTGCTTTAAAATATTCATCAGTGATATTTTAAGTGGCCCGCGGCTTAGTACCCGCTTTCCGACTGTCCTTGTATAGTAACATTCCTTTTTCACCGTTATGTTTTAAGTCCCATGTAGGGAGTGAGCCTATTGTCACCAACCGTGCACAAATCCAAACTCCGGGCTGCTACTGAGGAATTCCACAAGGAAAAACCGTACGACTGCCTAACCTGGGGATCGAACTGAAGACCTCACGATCAGTAGTGGCAGCACTACTAGACAAATCAGGCAGCTGGGTGTTAGCTCTATTTTAAACGATAAAAAAAATCAAAGTTGAGGGGCTAGTGGCTAAGTAACAACCGCGCGGATCATACGATTCGCAAGGTTAATCAATCATAGATGTTTAGAAGAACAATATGTTATCAACGAGTTGTGGTTCCGGAACCACAGTGCCATAGAACTTGACAGCTGTCTAGCGGTAGTTTGAACCTTATTGCGTCAATGCATTAGGCAGTGATAGCCTAGTGGTGTGACCGTCAGACTACCAAGTCATAGGTCTCGAGTTCGAACCCGAGACACGCACCTCTGACTTTTCGGGTTGATGTGCGTATTGTACAATTATCACTTGTTCGAAAACGGTGAAGGAAAACATCGTGAGGTAACCGGCATGCCTGAGAGATATTTCTCGACTCGAAACTCTGACACTAGGTTAGTCACTAACCACACGAAAAGAAGATTAGGCCCATGTTGCTTATACGAGATAGCGTGTCTATTAATTTCAATGTCGTTGTATACAATATTGAAATCTTTCTATACTCCAAAGGGGCTCGTGGCTAATTACCAACCGCACGGATCATATAATTTGCGAGGTTAAGCTGCACTTGCCGCGGTCAGTCTATGGATGGGTCACCATTTATTACACATCGAGACCCCTCCGAGTCTCGGAGAGCACGTTAAACAGTCTTACCCGGGTATCATACGAATACTTATGACAGTCGTTACGGGAAGTCAGAAGCATGAACGTCTGATCACCGGTCTAATCTTAGGATATCGGCATTGCTCTGTAACTGGGTTGCAGAGGTCTGATACCAGTTGCTCTGTGTAAAATCGGCCGGTATTCGGCCGCATCTGGTTAGACTGGAAGCTGACCTAAACATAGATGGGAAAATGCTAGGCAGAACAGTGGTGCATTAATATATCGGGTATAAAAATACCCTTAATGAAGCCAGGAACCACGTACTCTTCCCATCATTTCGATGGTTTTTTTTTTGTATTGGGCCATACCTGGGAACCGACTGGTTGTGGAGATAATGAAGGTCAAAGGGATATTTTTTTAATTTATTTTTTTACAAAATCTGCGTTTAAATGTTATTACTAAACATTCTTCTAAGCAAACATTGTCAACATTTTTGAAATGTAGGCGCAGTCTACTGCGCGCGCGCTTTCATTGTGCGCTACAGTTAACAGCCAAGTATTTTTTAATAACTAAAAACAAAAGTCGTTTCCCAGCAATTGTTTCTGCTCTATTATACTTAGTTTGATGTACAGTATGCGTAGACGTCAGCTTCGTCGAAGGTATTTTTACACCATGTATTTTGGCTTTTCTGTAAAAGATTGACAAATAAATAAAATAAGAATCTTTTCCGGAACATTTTCGAACGGAATCCTAAAGATCCAATATGTAACTAAAAAGGGAACGAAACACGTTTAACTTTGACACAAATAAGACACTTGACGAAGCTCCGATGTTTTCCTTTCACCCACTTCGTATGTGGATATAAATATATTTATTACTGAACGGAGAATTTTATTTGAACTGGCAACGTATTTAAGGTAAATAAGGTTGTATTTTTAACTGCCTCTTTGGTCTAGTGCTGGCAAGCGCGACTGCTGGTCCTGAGTTCGATCCCCAGGTCGGGCAAAGAATTATTGAGTTTTTCCATTAGGATTTTTTTTAATAGCAGCTCAGAGTCTGCAATAGGCTCGCTCCCTATTACATGGGATTTGAAAAAGAACGGCAAAATGGGAGTCTTACTATCTCTGCCCAACCCTTCGGAGAATACAAGGCGTGATGTTATGTAGTTAAAATTTGACATACATACCCATTACATTCAAAAGAAAATGATATGCCGAAAATTCTACAAAGAAGCGAAATTGTAAAAGTAAGGTAACATTGTAATTTACAATTTCCGGAAACACAATTTCTGGCTTATCGATAAAATAATAACTGATGACAGTTTCAAGACGCTGAAAAAGCAATTTTCTTAATCAGATATTTAGCAATTTTCGCCTGAAATTGCTCTTGGAAACTGGAGAGTTTTATTGTTCTTGGTGGGTTACAAGTGAAAATAAATGGTTGGATAAGTTGTTTAGTCCCTTGTGGCCTGCATTCAGTGGGTTAAGAGACCCACCGCCCTTCTCAGGAGGATATGGGGCAAGACCTCACTGAGTAGAGGTTTACCAGTGGCTGGTGGACCGGGACCTGCCGGGGTTGCGGTGCATGCTTTTACGAATCCCGCGACCCCGGTTGAACGGTCAGGAGGAGGAACACCGTTGGTTTTTAGCCGGCAAGAGTCCGGCAGACCCCCTCGCCTTCCCCGAGCGAGGGACATCCATGAGGATTTTCCAACGATAAAAGTCTGTTTAGTCCCTTACGGCCGAACTCAATTCAGTCTCTGGATTGATGTAGATTTTGACAGAAATTCAGTAGAAGTAATGTCTACAACCTTCATCAATTATACATTTTGGATTGAAAATAATTGACTGCTTTGTTTTTTTTTCTTACAAAGAAGTCTCGTTTGTTTCATTACATAACATACGTAATTAGCCCATTACTGTCCTACTGCTGAGCACGGGCCTCTTTTCAGAGTGAGAAGGGGTTAGGCTTTAGTTCACCACGCTGGCCTGATGCGAGTTGGCAGACTACACACACCATCGAGAACGTTATGGAGCCCTCTCAGATGTGCAGGTTTCCTCACTATGTTTTTCCTTCACCGTTAATGCAAGTGATATCAATTTCTGATCCACACATGAATTCGAAAAGTCAGAGGTACGGGTCGGGATCAAACTCAAACCTTCCTGCATGGAAGGCAGGCGTTCAACCACTAGGCTATCACTGCTTCTTATTTCATTAGTAAATTATTATTTTCAAATTTTTGTTTTGGCTAAATCAACGAAGAGGATGTACTAGGTATTCTAGTTACCTAATTGTTAAACAGTTTTTATAATTACAATTTGTTGAATTTAAATTTTTAAACACTATACATCGGTTTAGTCGTAGACGTAGTAGTACAAGAACGGTCTACGCCGTAGCTATGATGTAGGTCGCTGCTACACCGTAGCAGATCGCGGATTGGTTACGCACTGAGTGCTACATAGTTAAGACCTTGTTTCAATACGCTACAGAATTACATACATACATATACTCATGCCTATAATACCCGAATGGGTAAGCAGAGGTGTTCTCCTATTACAGGAGTCCGTACATCCACGTTTCGCTTCTTGTATTAAGTCCCATGTGATAGGTGGCTTGTATTCTTAATCCGTCTCCGCAGAATTTGAATTATATAAATTATTAAACATAAACATAACATCACGCCTGTATTCCTTGAAGAGTTGGGCAGAGGTGTATAGTAACACCCTCATTTCACCATTACGTTTAAGTCCCATGTAATAAGGGGCGAACCTACCAACCGGGCACAAATCCAAACTCCGGGCTGCCACTGAGAGATTCCACATGGAAAAACCAATAACACTTTGCACCTCACGATCAGCAGTCGAGTTTGCCACCATTAGAACAATGAGGCAGTTAAATTATTAAAAAACTAGCTATGTCCTCACGGCTCCGCCCGCGTAAGAAGTTTTATTCCAGTAATAAATATAGTCTATGTTACTCAGTGATAATGTATCTTTCTAACGGTAAAATAATTTTTGAAATCGTTCCAGTAGTTTTTAAGTTTATTCGTTACATACAAAAATACAAATCTTAACTCTTTATAATATTAGTATAGATAAATAAACGCTGTGCCGAACTGACGACATAACAAAACAGCTGATCCTTTAAACCTCTTAGAAAGCGATAAAAATAAGGTTAAACCGATATAAATCAGACAAGACTTATTCCCAGTTGAAAATTTTGAAGAAATAATTTCTTAGATTTACGAGATAAATCTTTTCTTTACACTCTCTCTCCTGCCGTGACAAATCCCACCTTTTTTCTCGGGATTGTCACGGATTAATTGTGACTTCTATCTAAGTCCGTTCAGCGAGTGTCGGTTGTTACAAAATAATTCAACTTTTTTAAAATTATTTAGAAATGAAAAGATAAAAAAATGTTCGGCTTTGTCCAAGTAAGGGTCGATTTTAACAATGTCAGATGAAGTTTATATAGAAAAACTGTCAAATCGTATTCTACTGATAAATGTAAGTCAATTTGGACTTAAGGTAGGTACATAACAGAGTGATCGGGATTCTATCGTCCACTTTGCTCGGTCCCTGGATTTGTGATGATGTCCCAGTGCACCCGGATATCGCTGCAGAAGGAGGGAGCCCGGAGGCGGGCAAAGAAGAGGAAGCCCAGATGTGAGCCACGCTGGGTGGGTCGCGAATGTCATGCGTAGCAGTTCTCGCGGCCCACCCATCAAAGCGAAAGTAGGTGCACAGGCGAATTTTTTAGTGGGTGCAAGCCCCACATAGTCACGCCGTCTCCCCAGACGGCGTGGAATGCAACAGGATTTTTTTTCGCTCAAAAATAGAAAAAAAGTACATAGCAGAGTATCACCATCAATACGCATTTTACTCATAGAAAATTTGCATTTTATTTTACCTTGCGCACGCTTGCTTTCACATTTTCGTATTGACTTAGCTTTCATTTGCGTCAACACGCTTACACACGCTAACGCATGCTGTAGACTGCTTACGTACACGTAAACTTGCTGTGGATTGCTTACGGACACGTACGCATGCTGTAAACTACTTAGGTACACTTAAACATGCTGCGGATTGCTTACGGACACGTACGCATGCTGTAAACTACTTACGGAAGCTTAAACATGCTGTAGATTTCTTATGGACACGTACGGATGCAATAGACTGCTTACGGACGCTTGAACATGCTATAGTAATGCATATACAGCTAATGCGCATAAGTGTGTCTAAAATCATTCAACACCAAGATTTAAGACACATTTATTATCCGCATTAACTGTGAAATCGTGTCATTTTAGCTGGAAAGCATTCTATAGTACATGTCATAGGTATTCGTATGATACCTGGAACCGACTGTTTAACGTGTTCTCCGAGGTACGAGCGCTAGTAATAACCACTACTCCTCAGGCAAACTTTTCAGGGATAGATAGTTACAACCTCGTCACTAGTAACAAGAACCACTTCTTCCGGATAACCGGTTTCCAAGGATTCCAGGTGTCTGATAAACCACAGACCTTCCCTTATCGGTTGATGTTAGAAACTAATTGAAGTATAAACTTCGCTAGTCCGATGTAGGATCTATGATGTAAAATATCCAAGATGGCATCAACATTCTTGAGAAAGGGCTAGAATCTTGATTTGTATCTATTGATGAGACAAATTATATTTTTTAGCAGTGATAGCCTGGTGGTGTGACCGTCGAACTGCCAAGTCACAGGTCTCGAGTTCGAATCCAAGGCACGCACCTCTGACTTTTCGGATCCATGTGCGTATTGTATAATTATCACTTGCTTAAAAACGTTGAAGGAAAACATCGTGAGGAGGCATGCCTGAGAGATATTTCTCGATGGCATGTGAAACCAAATCAGAGGCCCATGGGTGACATATACTCTGATACCAGGTTTGTCACTGACCACACAAAAGGAAGAAGATAATATTTTTTTTATAATAACATTTTATCTCTCAACTGCCTCGTTGGTTTAGTGGCGGTAAGCGCGACTGCTGATCGTGAGGTCCTGGGTTCAATCCTCAGCTCGGGCAAAATGTTATTGTGTTCTTCCTCAATAGCAGCCCGGAGTTTGGATTTGTGCCCAGTTGATGGCAATGGGCTCGCCCCCTATTACGTAGGAATTTATTATAACGGCGAAATGAGAGTGTTACTATACACCTCTGCTCAACTCTTCAGGGAATACAGGCATGATGTTATGTTAAAACGTCTTTTGTTTTTTCTATATAAATCATGTATGGAAATAAAACTATTGTTTAAATATTTGTGATGACACTCAAAAGATGGATAGTAACACTGAGCTTCTATTGATTTCATTTTTCAATATCACCTAAAATCTCTTTAAATCTTTAAAAAAGGCTTACACCCATATTCTAAGACGTTTCTTCAAAACTTACTCGACTCGACTCCACCTCGACTCACTACCAAGTTGACATAAACGTCCTCGACTCGAGATTTTCCCTCAGTCGAGGTAAGGAATCATCTGTCAAACTCAACGTACCTCGGAACCTACCATAAGGAAGGAAGTGTCAAAGTTCGTATGTAACAAAAAATAGTTTTGAAGACTTTATCGAATATGCTTACGATAATCCTTACAATTTTTATCGCGGCGTTATTTTCGCGATGCAGATAATTCAAATTATGACGTAATGACTCCGTCGAGGAACCTCAAAATTCACCCGAAATTGCGACTAAGAATACAATTTTGAAGGTGTTTTTGAGGCCGTCCTGAGTCGAGTATGAGTCGAGTAAGTTTTGGAGGAACGTCTTAGAATATGAATGTTAAAGATAGAGCGAGACAACAGGTGAAATAGGCTACTAAAAAGGCCACCTTACTTTAAATAGAGTAATCCTCAGCATTATTGATACGGGTCTGTACATAAAACTGCGATGCGACGTCGCAACGTAATAATCTGCGAGCTCACGCGACGCATCGCTAGAACTTGCGAAATGATTCGCAACGCGCATTCCTGCGATGTTACACTTTATTGACGCCATTTTAGTCTGCTCTGAGACAGCGTGTGGCACAAACTATACAAGGTTAGTCGGAAAGGGGGTACTAAGCCGCGGGCCACCTAAAATATCACTGATGACTATTTTAAAGCAAGTGTTACAAAACTCGATTATTTTTATTTGCATCCAAAAATATTTTTAGTTTAGTTTTTTCAAAAAAAAAAACATACCTGCTTTAGTTATGAATTATTATTCAGAAAATTAATTTTCTAATCCGTGACCCCAAATATTTATTTATTTATACTTCTATGCACTATTGTGGTACATAAGGCGGACTTAATGCCATAAGGCATTCTCTACCAGTCAACCTTAGGGTTAAAAGAAAAGCATCAAAATACGTAGGTACAGGAAAAAGATGAGTTGACAATTTTGGACCAACAATTTTGGACAAATATGACCTAGACCTAAATTGTAAAAATAGCTGATCATAGCTATGGACAGATAGATTTTAGCATATTTTTACGAAATCTTTGAAAAGCTATTTCTCTTAAACTATCGCGTTTTGGGGAAAGATGTAGAACAAAAGTTATCCCTTATTATGGGTGGTAAAGCGCCATGGCTTTATAATATTATTATTGGGTTTTCATTGGGCCATTGTGAAAAACGCTAGTATTTGGTGCAGAGCCCGCTCATCGGTGACTTGCACCAAGCTTCACGAGAGAAGCTCATAGATGGCGCTAGCATGCACTATTCGCAACATTTATCTGCGTCACGATTGGTGGATGACTCGGTCGCTCTGCGCATGTGATTGTCTGCCGTTGACAGATCACTGCCAAAAATAATGTAATTCATTTGGTGCGTCTTTTAAAAATGTCTGCATAAAAAAATCTAGTATTCTTTAACTAGTCCTTAAAAATAATTTCATAAAGGTCGATGAGTCGTTCCTTGGACTCTTGTTCTTTATTATTTTTTGAACTTTCACTGTGATTGCAAGAGATTGCGTCCGATGAACATTCGCCGGCCGGCACAGCGTGAAAAATATCTGATGATTAAGCTGAAAAGTCACCTGATCATCGGCCAAGCCCACTTTTCAGCTTCATCATCATCGGCAAATATTCTCACGATGCAGGCATCGCGAGAATATTTTGTGTTTTTCACGATTTCTAGATGAACGCTCAATAATCCGTTCCGCCATATTTTTTGGGCAATTTTCTTAAAAAATATTTGAACGCAAGTTCGCCTTTGGCGCGGCTATTTACATGCCGTACCAATGGGTACTTTAACTACCTTTCGGCTTAGTACCCCGTTTCCGACTAACATTGTATAGGGATACAATCAGATGGAACACTCTCGAACAAGAAAACGAACATTTTCCTTATCTGTGAACCTCACATATAAATAATTCCCATCGGCGTTCATAATAGTAATAAATGGATGAACCCAAAATCTTCTTTGTTTCTTTTTCCTGTATCTTCTTAGCAATAATAGAAATGAGTACTTCTTTTTTACCGACTTCCAAAAAAAAGGAGGAGGTTATCAATTCGGCTGTTTTTTTTTTTAATGTTTGTTACCTCTTTACACCGTCATTTGTAAACTGATTTGGAAAATTCTTTTTTTTATGAAAGAATATTCTTTCGAAATGGTCCCATTTAAATTTGGTGAAAATCTGATGAATAACTTCGGAGATAGACAATGGAACTCCTCAGTGACGAACAGTACGCATAATGCGATTACGTTACGAACAGCGTCTTTAGTACCTACTGTAGGTCCAACCATGTTCTAATTAAGGCCACTAAAATGAAAAAAATAAAAAATATTTTAACAAAAATTAAATAGAAACCAAAAAAACTAAAAAAAGAATAAAATAATTACCAAATTATAAAATTAACAGTTTCAGAAGTCGATGCCTTCAATTTGGTTCAGCGGGGATCAGCACCGACTTCTGAGACTGTTAAATTTATAATAATTATGGTAATTATTTTATTCCTTTTTTTCGTTTTTTTGAAGTCGGTTTAATTTTTGTTATTACGATCCATGTCACGACCTAGTCTAGTTTACAAAATACGTTCAGTATGGTTGACGGTCTTCGAAGGAATGGTCACCCGAATCGTGGAAAGGAGATGCCTTGCCGCACGAAATCGCATCGCAGCAATTCGTATCGCAGTTTTCTGCGTTGCGAATTCGCATCGCACCGATTCGCAGTTTTATGTACAGGCCCTACTACATTACGTCACTTCGTATCAGAGCATCATAAAGTAACTAGTGACGTTTATAAGATCCAAAATAAGGGCCAGGTTAGTCCCTTATAAGTCGAGGCCACCCTTACAGCACTTATTAACTGTTACTAAAGTTATTGGGACAAGTTATGTGAAAGGGAACTATTAAGGTAATGGGTTTTGTTAGTACGTTTTCTATGTAATACCAGAGGGGCTCGTGGCTAATAAAAAATTCGGCTGAATACCAGTATTTTACACGGAGCGACTGCCATCAGACCTCCGCAACCCAGTTACTGGGTAATGCCGATATCTTAAAGTTTGACCGGTTGCCAGAGTTTCGGGCTTCTGACTTCTCGTCACAACTGTCATAGGTATTCGTATGACACCCGGGACCGACATTTTAACACTCTTCGATGTGTAACAAACAGTCTCCCATACACGGACTGACCGTGGCAAGCGCAGCTTAACCTCGCAAATCGTATAATCGACACGGTTGGTAATTAGCCTCGAGCCCCTCGTATTCTACTGCTCATCTTCTCGACATAAAACCTCAACCTTTTACGAAAACCTTTCATTCGCTTTCACAAAAGCGAACAATAAAACTATCATATAAAAATGAATGGCTCTTTTCCACATAGCGCCGTCCCCAATGCCTTCTCGGGTAGAATTAACTTCACTCAGTCAGTATTAAGAGATCTCGTTTACTGAGAGAAAATTAGTTTTCATATATCTTATAATAGTTAGTCGAGTATTAGTTATGTAATTACTTATTATGGGAGCGGTTATTATGTCATGGACGGAATTAGATTGGTTTCAGTTTTTGCCTTTGTGACTTTGTATAGAGGAGATGAAGTGGATATGGCTGACGGCAGCGTAAGACGGCGACGGCATATGCCGTGACGGGAGACGGCATTACTTTGCAGTGTTAATTTGTATGAGACCAATTCCAACATACGGCTATAAAAGACATACCAACATAATCTTGTAGGGGTGAATCTATCATTATTGTTATAGCTAATATCAGTATGTCAGGATTGGGAGCACGGTAAATAAAGTAAATTAAACTAACATAGACTCTCCACCACTGAGAGTACTTTTGATTGGGTTAGTGATTAGTTACAGAAGCTAGCTCACAATATAACAATTAACACAAGATCAGAAAATGAGGACAAGCAAACCAGATATAAAAGGTCAGACTTCTTCGGCTGTTCGACATGGAATCCTTTGCTCCGTCGAATGACCACTGTTTTTATAACTTCGGGTACGTTGATTCATCTTGACGGTTACCCTCCTATGTCAACATTGTCCAGTGTTACCAGCTACCGATAACACGACTGCAACTGCCATGAGACAGGTCGTAACCCGTTTTGACGCATAGCGGCAGACGGCACTCCCGCACAAATACAGTACTGCCGATGAAGTTCGACATTATACAGGGTGTAAACGAAATCATGTAACTCCTTCAAACCTCGTGATGTATTGGTGACATAGATTAACCCTGCACGGGATACATTTGCCAAAGCCAAAAATCCTATTCATAACACCTACACGTTACACAATGAAACCCTGAAGCGTGTATCTACCGTACGTGATCTTGGCACCTACTTTGATCCACACATTACTTTTAATCAGCACATAATACAGAATTGTAATAAATCTCGTAAAAATCTTGGCTTTGTCTTACGTCAAGCAAAAATATTTAGAAATACACAGGCTATTACATAAATGATTTTTTATAAACTTTATTTTTCGCGTATTTTTTACATCGTGAAATTGTATATTATTTTATCGGTGAGTGCGGTGTGGGTAAATCCTAGCGTTTACAACGGGAGACTGCAATTCATCATTCCCAGCTACAATCAGAGTTGACTACAAATGTAAAGTCATGGACGTGAACGGTGTTAAAGTCAAGCTTGGTATTTGGGATACAGCGCGACAGGAGCGATATAGAACATTGACATCAAGTTTTTACAGAGACGCTCACGGTGCTATATTAGTTTACGACGTGTCAGAACCATAGACCCTAGCAAAACTGAATGAGTGGGTCGAGGAACTTCAAGGTATACTCCACCAAGAAGAACATAGTCTGCTTAGTTGTCGGCAATAAGATTGACAAGCATATCATTTTTGGACCCAGTGCATAATATCAGCAATTACATTGGGTCACCCGCGCGACGGCGCAACGAATATTCCCAAGGAGGGTTGATGTCAGGCAGGCGGCCAGTCATAAAACAATAAGCCAAAACCTCTAACAACATGGACTTATGAAATAGGTACATGTTGTACCGACCCCACCTAGTGTGGGATAAGGGCAGGAAGAAGAAGAAGACAGGCTATTACAATAAAAAAAATATTATACGCTACTTATTGAACAAGTACAGAAATCATTTGTTCGGTATCTCTACTTAAAACTATACGGATATTACCCATATATGTATCCAACACCATTTGTATTAGGAATGGTTACATACCAAAGTTTAGAGGTTAGGAGAAATCTCACGCTTGTGAAATATTTTATCCGCTTAATACAGGTTTCCCTATTTAATTCTTCCTTACTAGAGTACATCACCACTAACGTTCCGTTACCTATCAGACATACACTGCGCCCTCGCCAGCGTCCTCTATTTTCGGTTCCTCAAACTAGTTCTATGACCCTAAAAACCAGTCCCCTGCACTTAGCTCTTACCCTCATAAATAAAATCGTATAGTATGATGAATCGCTAGATGCCTTTACAAGTACCGAAATATTTCCTGACGGCTGCCAATTCGTACTTGGAGTCTATTGCCACTCCCAGCACTATCTCCTCATCGTAAATTTTATTAATGCTCTTTATGTGTATCTTTTGTTTATGTAAACATTCTTTATATGTGTGCTAATTTTAAGTTTGAAATTTAAATTTATTTACCATTAACTATATTTCTTTTATATGCTATGAGCGCAATGTTATTTTTTCTCTAGAGTTATGTTACATTAGACCTATAACTTATATGTGTAGTATTAAACTGTCAGTATAAGTTGGTCAATAAATAAATAAATTTGGATATAAAAAAGGATGTAATCATCTTCATGTTCTTAACATGAGGCATTCTAGCGCCCCGAGCTAGATGACCGCGCGGCGAACGATACCGCGTCATTCGCTCGGGCCACTAAAATGCCTCACGTTAAGAACATATGTTTACTTTTTGTATTTTTTTTTTATTGATTCCAAAAGTATCCCGTGCAGGGACAATCTACGTCAGCAATACATCACGAGGTTTGAAGGAATTACATGATTTCGTTTACACTCTGTAGAAGTGTTGACAGAAAGTTAACAGAAGACACAACCGCAACTTAGTA
Organism: Amphipyra berbera; assembly: GCA_910594945.2. Taxonomy (NCBI): domain Eukaryota; kingdom Metazoa; phylum Arthropoda; class Insecta; order Lepidoptera; family Noctuidae; genus Amphipyra; species Amphipyra berbera. The sequence goes on from OU343145.1 coordinate 13,388,579, forward strand.
GTGCTGCGACGTAACTGCAGTGCCTGCTGCTGGCTTCAGAATCTATACGACGGCAACTGATGCCCGACCGCATTTGATGTCGGCCGTCTACCGCTGCCTTCTGCCGTTTCCCGTGAAATCGCACCTTACGGCATTCGTCCATATCGCACGCACCGGACGGATCGCATTACATGGATTTTAGTATTATTTTGGCCAAATACTCAAATGCTAGAGAGTATACTATGAACACCTTTTTTATTGTTGGAAAATCCTCATGGATGTCTCCCGTCCCGGGAAGGTGAGGGGGACTGCCAGACTCTTACCAGCTAAAACCAACGGTGTTCCTCCTCCTGACTGTTCGGCCGGGGTCGCGGGATTCGCAAAAGCATGCACCGCAACCCCGGCAGGTCCCGGTCCGCCGACCCTCGGAGGACACAGCGCTCCGCCTTCTCGGGCCTGTTACTGGTCGGGCGGCGGGTCCCCTAACTCGCCGCCCACAGGCCACACATTAGGGTGGCTGGAGGTCGTCGCGTAAAGCGGTGATAGCCTAGTGGTTGGACGCTTGCCTACTAGGCAGGAGGGTCCGATTTCGAATATTAGGTATTCGTATGACACCCGCCATGGGGTACAATAATGGTGTATGTGTAATAAAGAATGATTACTACGTACTCTTCTTCTTTTCGTGTGGTTGGTGACTAACCAGGTGTCAGAGTTTATGCCGCGCATGGGCCTCTGACTTGGCTTCACATGCCGTCGAGAAATATCTCTCAGGCATGCCGGTTTCCTCACTATGTTTTCCTTCACCGATTTTATGCAAGTGATAATTATACAATACGCACATGAATCCAAAAAGTCAGAGGTGCGTTGTCACTACGCACTTAAAATTGCACTTATAATTCCTAGCTCTATTACTAGCAATGCAAAGTTTAACATAAAAATGGTAAAAAAACACCATTTTAAAATAATTAAAACGCAACAAAATTTACTGGCAGGTAGTACACAAACTAGAACAAAAAATTCTATGGACTAGCTTTGTTACTATTTAAAATCAGTACACACGAATAAAAAACAGTTTTTTTTCATTTACACAGCAATAAAGCGGACAGTTCGATACAGTTTACTGTATGCCATGAATGGACTGCATGGCAGAGATAGAAGCTGTCCCATACCCCAGGAACATAGAAAGAATGGATGTGTTCATTCCCTTAAATAAACTTGAAAAAAAAAGTACAAACCGACTACAAAAAAATGTTAATCATAAAATAATGACCACATAACAAAAAACAAAAAAAAACATCATCAACAATCCCCTCGGAGGGACTCGTGGCTAATTTACGATTAGCAAGGTTAAGCCGCGTTTGTCGCGGTCGGTCTGTAGATGGGTGACCGTTTCGTTACACACTCCGTGCCTCGGAGAAACAGTCGGGCCCGGGTGTTATACAAATACCTATGACAGTCGTTACGGGTAGTCTGAACCCCGAAAGTCTGACAACCAGTCTAACCCTAGGCTATCGGCATTGCCCAGTTACTGGGTTGCGGAGATCTAATGGCAGTCGCTCCATGTAAAATACTGGTATTCAGCCGCATCTGGCTAGACTGTAAGCTGACCCCAACGTAGTTGGGAAAAAGCTAGGTATGACAGAATCTCGACGTTATAATGTGGTTCCTCTTAGCCTTTTCCCAATTATCTTGGGGTCAGCTTCCAGTCTAACTTCTGACTACCCGTAACGACTGTCATAGGTATTCGTATGACACCCGGGACCGACGGCTTAACGTGCTCTCCGAGGCACGGAGGGGTCTCGATGTGTAACAAATGGTCACCCATCCACGGACTGACCGCGGCAAGCGCAGCTTAACCTCGCATATCTTACGATCGGCGCGGTTGTTATTTAGCCTCGAGCCCCTCGTTATGTTATAATGTGGTTGTGGATCCTTATTAGCGATTATTATTACAAGAGCTGATTAACTTCCAAAGGCTGAACTGATTTCCATCACGCAAAGCCTATGACCACCTTGATTACACGAGCTTTCAAATAAAAAACGCATTGAAATCGGTACATCCGTTTGGGAGCTCCGATGCCACAGACAGACATAGGCTTCAAACTTATAACACTCCTCTTTTTTCGTCACATGTTTACTTCTTGTAATTATTTTTTTATTGAATGCAATAGTACCTATCCCGTGTAGGGTTAGTCTATGTCAGCAGTACATCACGAGGTTTGAAGGAATTACATGATTTCGTTTACACTCTGTATAGTCAAGTCTACTTGCCACATCTCCCTTCATTCTATATTCTCAGATCTCTTTGCAGTGGAAAAGTATCCTACGTCCTGAATCACTTGTTTATATTGGATTGTACTGGTATCTGACGTTCGAAGCTATGTGTATCTGTTAAATAGAGTATATGACATTTTTTTTTATTAGATATTCGAAACTTACAAATATGATAAGCAACAGTGAAAAAAAAAACCGGCCAAGTGCGAGTCGGACTCGCGCACGAATGGTTCCGTACCATTATCTATAAAAACGGCAAAAATAATCTCGTTTGTTGTATGGGAGCCCCCCTTAAATATTTGTTTAAATTTAGTTTAACAATTTATTTTTAAAGTAAATATATAACTAAATATTCTGTGAATATTTCAAGCGTCTACCTGTCAATATCGAGCATAAACAAGCAAAAATATCACGTTTGTTGTGTGGGAGCCCCCTAAAATATTTATTTTATTCTGTTTTTTGTATATGTTGTTACATCGGCAATAGAAATACATCATCTGTGAAAATTTCAATTGTCTAACTGTCACGGTTCATGATATACAGCCTGGTGACTGATGGACGGACGGACGGACGGACAGCGGAGTCTTAGTAATAGGGTCCCGTTTTACCCTTTGGGTACGGAACCCTAAAAATCAATGAAATATTTAATAAAATGCCCAAGTTATAAACGATTAAAAATTATTCACTAGACAGAGACAACACTACTACCACAATGACGTCATATCTTAGAAACTTCATATTTACTCGTCTTTATTCCATATAATATCCGTTTTGCGCGACAAGGAGAGCAAATGACCCCTCCACAAACTTCGCAAGCGTATAGCTATTATATTTATTCGTAGTTCTTTTTTTACATATGGATTTCTCTCTATAGGTACTTTATTTAAAATAATACTAAATTGTTGTACATTTTTAATAGTAATCAAATACCCTATTTAATAACATCACGCCTGTATTCCCCGAAGGGTTGGGCTGAGGTGTATAGTAACACCCTCATTCCGCCGTTTTGTTTAAGTCCCATGTTATATGAGGCTGCTGCCATCAACCGGGCACAAATCCAAACTTCGGGCTGCTACTGAGGAATTCCACAAAGATCCAATAACACTTTGCCCGACCTGGGGATCGAACATAAGACCTCATGATCAGTAGTCGCGTTTGCCACCTCCAGACCATGAGGCAGTCAAAAATGTATCTGTTTAGGAGATACGATGCCACAGGCTGACAAACAAAGGCTTCAAACTTATAACAGCAGGGATAACCTAGTGGTGTGACCGTCGCACTGCCAAGTCATAGGTCTCGAGTCCGAACCCAAGGCACGCACCTCTGACTTTTCGGATTAATGTGCCTATTGTGTAATTATCACTTGCCTAAAAACGGTAAAGGAAACTATCGTGAGGAAACATGCCTGAGAGATATTTCTCGACGGCATGTGAAGCCAAGTTAGAGGCCCATGGGCGGCATAAACTCTGACATCAGGTTAGTCACGAACCACACGAAAAGAAGACCTTATAACATCAATATTTTTGTGTCTGTGGTAAAAATAAACAATGTTCTTGTCAATCTGGACATATCAGATGATAGTCCAGTCCAGCCACCCAGTGACGTCATAAAATTCAATTACAGCGAATGGCTTATAATGATAGTTGCCGTACTGGTCACAATGCAATGAATGGACTTTGTGTTCAGGAGATAAAAACTGCTTCATTGATGAAAGGAACTAGCTTGTGTCCCGCTGAATCACCTGTGTATTTTTATTACCCGAGTGCCAAGGAAGGGTTATGATTTAAGCACGTATCTTGTATGTTTGTAAATTGCTTTATTACCTCGTATCTTCCAAACGGCTGGATGGATTTGGACAGTTAGAATATCGTTACATTCGTCTTAAAAACCTAAGTGTCCTTAGGGTAGGTGTTTGAAAAAATAAAACAAAATGGCGGATTTTTGGCTCCAAATAGTAATACGTAAATAAAAAAAAATACCACCAAACCTAAGTAGGGTATTAAAATAAAGGATATTAAAAGAGGATTATATATATATATATATATATAAGTTAAATGTTTAAATTTAATTAGGAATAATTGTGAATTTCATTTTATCGTTGGTCACAAGTTGTCCCTGTGACCTGTCGCCATTTCATCCAACCTAAGTTGATCCGATGCGTAACGTCTCGGTCAATTTCACCATCCCCTTGGACGAGTGACCCGAGGTACCGGAAGTCGGAGCAGACTGGTAAGGATATACCGGCGAGAGTAGGTAATAGGTATAGGACTGGAGAGACCACCGAAATTGCAAAACATATACTGCGTTTTACTTCTGCTCATTTTCAAGCCAACACTCTCCAGTCTTTGCCACCGTTCCTCCAATTTGCTCTGGACCTCTAGGCCACTCTCGGCAACCAGCACAATGTCATCGGCAAACAGCATACACCAAGGAGCCTCTTCTTACATGTGACTTAAATTTATAACTGGCGAAACGAGGGTGTATAAAAAGCTTCTCTGCCGAACCCTTCGGGGAGTACTAGGCGTGATGTAGGTATATACGATACTTATAAAATAAAATCTTTAAATTTTTGTCTGTCGGTCTGTTTGTTCCGGTTAATCGCCGAAACGGCTAGACCAGTTTTGACGGGACTTTCATAGGCAGATAGCTGATGTTATAAGGAGTAACTAAGGCTCCATTTATTGTAGGAAAAGATGTAGGGTATTGTAGGATCCCGCGCAAAAAAATTAACACCCATCCGACTTCTACGCAGACGAAGTCGCGGGCATAGTTAGTTTCGAATAAATTTTCGAACAAATTTTCTCATTATAGCATGCGTCGCTGTGGCCTGCAATGTGCCGCATTGCCTCGGCTTCCAGAGCTTTCATAGGCAAATTGAACCTACAATAAGCGGAGGAATGAAATGACGACAAATTGGATGAAGCAGATTGAAGACTTAATTGACCGCAATCTCGGTCAATTATAGTCTCCAATTCTGACCGGAGTTATAACTATAAAAACATAACATCACGCCTGTATTCCCAGATGGGTTGAGCAGAGATTTCCCTTTTCTTTCTCCTAGCCTTTTCCCAACTATGTTGGGGTCAGCTTCCAGCCTAACCAGATGCGGCTGAATACCAGTATTTTACACGGAGCGACTGCCGTCAGACCTCCACAACCCAGTAACTAGGCAATTCTGATATCCTAAGGTTAGGTCGGTTGTCAGACTTTCTGGCTTCTGCCTACCCTCATTTCGCAGTTATGTTTAAATCCCATGTAATAGGGGGCGAGCCTACCGCCATCAAGCGGGCACAAACTCCGGGCACAACTGAGGAATTCTACATGGTCTAATGTTGGCAAGCGCGAATGCTGACCGTAAGGTCCTGGGTTTGATCCCCAGGTCGGACAAAGTGTTATTGGATTTTTCCTCAAATTCCTCAGTAGCAGCCCGGAGTTTGAATTTGTGCCCGATTGATGGCAATAAGCTCGCCCCCTATTACATGGAACCGGCGAAATGAGGGTGTTACTACACCTCTGCCCAACCCTTCGGGTAATGCAGGCGTGATTTTATGAAAATATTAATACGACTCACAGAACTACTATTGCTTGTTATTGCGCATTTAACTATAGCAAAACTCAACCAGTTGAGCCGACAAATCAGTTTTACTAGCAAGTTGAATGTTGAGGCCAAACTTATAATTGGATCACAGAGGATTTTAGAATAAATTGGTTTAATCGCTACGTATTTTGCTGTTGTGAGCAGTTATTGTTGTATTGTAAATGGAAGTTTTTGGGGTATTAAATGTTCAGTTAGCGCTGAGGAAAGTTAAGAAGAATTTGTGGGTTGTTTTATTCGAAATCCATCATGAGGAACAGGTGTTGGTTAAATATTCTTCATTATATTTTATGTTATAAGCAATAAAGTAAGAAACAGGCAAAAGTAATAAAATAATCTATTATTTATTTATTTATTTATACTTCTATGCACTATTGTGGTACATAAGGCGGACTTAATGTCATAAGGCATTCTCTACCAGTCAACCTTAGGGTTAAAAAGAAAAGCATCAAAATACGTAGGTACAGGAAAAAGATGAGTTGACAATTTTGGACTGAATATATCAGGAAATCAAAAGTTAAATATAAATTACATAAAATACATATATACAAATAATAAAATATAAAGATATTACAAACTCAATAAAATTGTAAATATTTAGTTAATTATAATTTAAATAATGTAAATCGTGCAATAATTTGAAACCGCTTCCTTATACCGTTTCCTTTTAGCTTGCATAGCACTTTTGTAAATGTGAGAACTTTGTGGACCTGCCTCTATAAATTTGTAAATTACTGTTATTCATATAGTTTTTATTCTATTTTATTTGTTAATTTTTGTTCTACATTACTCATTAGTCTGTGGTCAGGACTCCATTGTTCTCTCACTATCCTAAATCATTGTACTCTGAAATTGTTAAAGATATTATTTTTAAAAGAGTAACCATGGAGTTTCTTGCCGGCTCTTCTCCATAGGAAACGACTAATTGGAACCGTGCTTCTAAATTCGACTTTTCATAAGCACCTGTATTGGTTTATGTGAAATAAAAACTTTAGATTTTTGATTTTGATTTTGACCGAATAAATAAATACTGTAGCATGCATGGTGTGGTCTCGAATACTTTCTCACTCGCACACCGACTATCTATCTTGCTCGGCACGCCCACCAACTCCCACCAGGAAACAGAAGCATATGACATGATGCACCATGATTATATAAGGAGCTGCGCGGCCAACTATCATCACTTAGCTAGCGACCGTGCTGGAGAGATAGCCACCTGCAGTCCTCCAGTACCCAGTTGAGTTTAGGCAACAGAGTGCGGATAGCCACCTGCAGTCCACTCTTGCGCCTTAGCTTAGAAAACCTTAAACTAGCCTAGATTTCACGTTATAGGCTAAGAGTGCGGTTAGCTACCAGCAGACCACTCTGATGCTTGTTAGGGAACCTAGGAAGTACGATATATGCATATGATTATTAAACCCTGTATGATTAATTTCTTCAAATACACAACTGTCAAGATTATCATTGGCGTTTTACTTACAACTACCCTACAATACTTATATAAAATACTAGCGGACCTGGCAGACGTCGTCCTGCCCGGAGAATTTGGTGACATACCGACAGCAGCGCCACCTACCGGGTCCAATTGTGAATCTAAACCATCCAGGGCGCAACCCAAACGCATACAAAAAAATTCATTCAAATCGGTCCAGCCGTTTAGGAGGAGTTCAGTGACATACACACGTACAGTCGAATTATATATATAAAGATATAAATACCATAAAAGCAAATAATACTATTTTAATTCAATATTTAACTTTTTCTTAACAAAAAGCGTCTTCATCCTCTCCCCTATTAAAAAAATTAACTTTGCTGTGCCCGACAGGGTTCATAATTGATTCGATGTTTTAACATACCAACTGTTACTATTATATGTACACATTATGGAATGCAATAAACTTTATTGAATAAAGTATTGAGTATTAATTATTGTTGCCTGCATAAAGCTGGCTTCCCACGGTGCGTGGTGTTGCGGACGGACGCAGACCAGCCTGCACCGATGCACAATGGAAAAAGTATCGTCCGTGGTACCGCAGACACGTCCGGTGCGGTGCGTCCGATCCGCGCCGAGTCAGTAACTTCAAAAGGTGCAGTGCGAGTTCGTGCAAGGTGGTGCGAAGTCGTCCGCATAAACACAGACTTTCTTTAAAAAATAACACAATAACCGCAGCTGCAGCAATACGTTCTCTTTCACTGGTATGCATTTTGGAATGACAAAATGGCTTCATATCTCAAGACCCACACAGACTGACACGCACCGTAAGGGCGCGTTGCCACTATGTCGTGACGATTAATTTATCGTTGGATGACTGTCATCTCTAGCTGTTCCCATTATAACGACTGTTTGTCGTCAATTTTTTTTAACGTTTAGCGACTATCGTATCTAGCTGTTCCCATTGGATCATGACGACATTTTATCGTTTCACGGCAGTTGTTTTGTCGTTTGCACATCAGTAGCAAGCTACAAGACGAGACGATATTTTTATCGTGGCCACGACAGATAGTCGTAACAACGACACTTGATTTACCGTCACGATGTCGTGACGTTTTTTTATCGTTTTACGACTGTTGTGCTAGCCGTTCCCATTGACTTGACGACCTGTCGTCACTGCAAAAACAAGTTGTGAACGACAGTTAACCGTGTCGTCTTAAAAGTGAACACCTCCATTTAAATATATAAGCCATGACACATAAAACTACACGACTATCTGTCGTCACGACAAAGTGGGAACGCGGCCTCAGAAGACCTTGTGTGCGGTACGTGGCTGTCCGTGATCGTCGGCCGTGCGTGATAGCTGTGGGAAGCCAGCTTAATAAAATATTTGATGTGATATAAATAAATTCTGCTCACTTTATTTGAAAAATTAAAGTGGAGCGCTGTTTGCGGCAGGTAGGTACTTACGAAAACCTTTTTACCAAGTGAAAGTTAATGAAAAATTAAAACGTTTAGAGATATTTTAAAATTATTAGGAGTCAGCGAATACCGATTGCCAAGTTTATTTTACAAAACTTGGTTAGCTAGTTATAGGTGACGCTAATATAAGAATACCTATGACAGTCGTTACGGGTAGTCAGAAGCCCGAAAGAATGACAACCGGTCTAACCTTAGGTTATTGGCGTTGCCCAGTTACTGGGTTGCTGAGGTCTAATGGCAGTCGCTCCGTGTAAAATACTGGTATTCAGCCGCATCTGGTTAGACTGGAAGCTGATTAGGAAAGGCTACGAAGAAGAAGAGAGTTGTTTTATAATGTGTACAACATCACTATGGGTCTTATTACCTGACTAGCGGCCCGTCCGGGCTTCGCACAGGTGGACATTTTTCCCGTTTTTGACACATTTTTCATATATTCTTCGCTCCTATTGGTCGTAGCGTGATGTTATACAGCCTATAACCTTTCTCGATAAGTGGACTATCCAACACAAAAATATGTTTTCAATTCCAACCAGTTGTTCCTGAGATTAGTGCGTTCAAACAAACGAACAAACAAACAAACTCTTCTGCTTTATAATCTTTATAATATAATTCGACTGTACGTGTGTGTCACTGAACTCCTCCTAAACGGCTGGACCGATTTGAATGATTTTTTTTGTATGCGTTTGGGTGGCGACTTGGATGGTTTAGATTCACAATTAGACCCGGTAGGTGGCGCTACTGTCGGTATGTCACCAAATTCTCCGGGAAGGACGACGTCTGTTGGGTCCACTAGTATTAGTATAGATAATAAAAAACAAATAATAATAAATCTTAATGTACCACCTTTGAATGTTGAAAATAAATATTTTTCATTACCACAAGGAACACAAAAAATCATACATCACTCCGCAACAAATTAACGACTAGGCCCTCCAATTAAAGTTTTCGTTCATAGCTCATCGCGAAGCTTAAGCCTCGTGTGGAATTAATTAAAACGCTGGAACGAATCCAATTCCAGAGATTTTGACTACACGTACAAGTTAGATGCATGCATTCGACTGTAGAAAGCTGAATTTGTAAGCTGAAGTGGTCCCAGTGTGTGCTGTAGGATTATCAGGAGCGAAGGAGTCCATAAGTGAAGCTTTGCTCTTTGCAGGGACGCTCGCCATTTTGTGCAGAATTATGAGCAAGTGTAATGATAAATGATTTTTAATTCTGCAAATAAATCTGCCCTTTTGAAAGTAGCGCACGTTACTGAAAAATGTAGGAGTAATAGGTTAGCGTGGTATTGACATGTTTTGCGGAGAGAAGAAAGTGCGAAGCCACTGGATGAAAGGCGTAGGAAGCCATCGCCTCCTTTTGCGAGGAGATTATGGCGACCAAGGCTACCAGTAACAGGTCCGAGAAGGCGGCGCGCAGTGTTCCGCGCGCGCCTCTCAGGAGGACGAATGGGGCAAGACCCCACAGAGAGGTCCGCCAGGGGCTGGCGGACCGGGACATGCTATTGTGAATCCCGCAACCCCGGCCGAACGGTCAGGAAGAGGAACACCGTTAGATTTTAGCTGGTAAGAGTTCGGCAGACCCCCTCGCCAGCCCTGGGCGAGGGACAACCAGGAGGATTCAACAACGATAAAAAAACAATGATGAATGTCATATTACTAGAAGAGTATTAAATATGAATGTGGATGGATACACAAATAGAGGTAGGCCAAAGAAAAGATGGATGGATTGGTGAAGCATGATATGGGTAAGAAAGGAGTGAGTACTGAGATGATGGCTGATAGAGGAGAATGGAAGAGGAATACGTGTTGTGCCGATCAGACCTAGTGTGGAATAAGGGCAGGAGATGACGATGATGATGAAATAAATCTGCCCATTACTAGCCCACTGCTGGGCACGGACCTCTTCTCAGAATGAGAAGGGTTAGGTCTTAGTCCACCACGCTGACCTGGGGCCAGTTGGCGGACTACATACACCATCGAGAACTTTTTGGAGCCCTCTCAAGTGTGCAGGTTTCCTCACGATGGTTTTCCTTCACCGTTAACGCAAGTGATAATTAAATTCTGATCCGCACATAATTCGAAATGTCAGAGGTTCGGACATAGAACTTAGAACCTCCTGCATGGGAGGAACGCGTTCAACCGCTAGGTTATCACTGCTTACAGACACTTCCGCGAGTAATTTCTTTTTGTTTTCGTTTAAGAGTAGATGGCGCCGGCATTTTCTATCTCTGAGAAGAAACACCGGAACAAAGTCAAAGGTCAAGGTCTCAAGTCCAGACATAGTGTCTACATCAGGTGTCCAGTCTAGTATGGCAGTCTATGACCGCTTGTTGACGAGGTGAACGTAACCACAGGGCGACCCTAATGGCCGATTTTGGTAACCTTTCTGGACTGATGGAGGTTTTTGACATTACATCTATTGACTGCCTTGTTGGTCTAGTGGTTGCAAGCGCGACTGCTTAGCATGGGGCCCTGGGTTCGATCCCCAGGTCAGGCAAAGTGTTATTGGGTTTTTCCATTAGGAATTTCTCAGTAGCAGCCTGGAATCTGGATTTGTGCCCGGTTAATGACAATAGGCTCGCCCCCTATTACATGGGACCTAAAAATAACTGGCAGAAACGAGGGTGTTTTAAAAAAACACCTCCGCCGTACCCTTCGGGGAATGTAAGGCGTGATGTTATATTATGTTTCTGTTGATGTCAAAACCTACAGAGATTTTGGATTGAGATCAGTCATTAATATCGGTCGAAAATATGACCCTGTAAACATCTAGCCAACAAGCTTGGCTGATCATCTAGACGTGAGGCATAATTTTTTTTTTTTTAAGAAACGTAGCCCCACACTAGGATTTCTCCTGTATCGTGGGTGCGTTTACAAACACAAACATCCAGACCCGGAACAACTATCTGTAGGCCATACAAATATTTGTTCCGTGCGGGAATCGAACCCACGACCCGTAGCGCAGAAGCCGATCGCTCAGCCACTGCACTAAACGTGTCGTCAATTATAATTATATTATTATCATATTAGATTAGGTATTTTTCGATGCGAGTCCGTACCTAATCCAAAGCGTGGAGGATTAGGTATGGCACAAAATATTTGTACACAGTGTACACAGAAGATATTCCGTACCTTTAAATGTGGTACCTACAAGATGATAGATGTAAGCCTGTGAGAAAGTCCACGACTGAGGGAACGCCTAAAAAAAAAAGTCATCCAATTGTCGCTTGAAAACGAATGTTTGCAAATGCACCCAAGCATTACATATTTTTAAATAATAGGATTACGTGGATTAGGTATCGTTTTTACCTAAAACCAGCGATAAACCGTACCGCGTTCAATCCGTTTGCTCAACAAGGAATCCTCGATCAACCGAAGAAGTCTGCTCCATCTGATTAGCTTGTCCTTATTTTCTTATCTTGTGTAAATTATTATATTGTGACTTACTTTCTGTAACTAAACAGTCGGGTTTTATACAAATACCTATGGCAATCGTTACGGGAAGTCAGAAGCCCGAAAGTCAACTGGTAAATTTTAGGATATCCGCATTGCCTAGTAACTGTTAATATTTAGTCTTTGGTGTCGCACAGCTGTTCATTTATTACTGGCATAACAATGATGTTTTGTTTGCAGTAAGTATATTTAAGTTATGCAAATAATCAAAGCTATAGTTAATAAAATAAAGCCTGACAGCTGTCATCTCGATCAACAATATGGCTTTGAACAAGCATCTAAATAATAATAAGTTAGAAGCCCGAAAGTTTGACAACCGGTCTAACCTTAGAATATTGGCATTACCCAGTAAGTGGGTTGCGGAGGTCTGATGGCAGTCGCTCCGTATAAAATACTGGTATTCAGCCGCATCTGATTAGACTGGAAGCTGACCCCAACATAGATGGGAAAAAGCTAGGTAGAACGAAATCGCTCTAACTAATCACTAACCCAAATATAAGTATTCTCAGTGGTGGAGAGTCTATATTGGTTTCATTTACTATCTTACCATGCTTGCAATGCTGACAGACTGATATTAACTTTAACTGTAATTATAGAGTATACAGGGTGTAAACGAAATCATGTAATTCCTTCAAACCTCGTGATGTACTGCTGACATAGATTGACCCTGCAAGGGATACATTTCGATTCAATAAAACAAAATTACAAGAAGTAAACATGTGTTCTTAACGTGAGTCATTTTAGCGCCCTGAACGAATTGCGCGGCTATCGCTCGCCGCGCTGTTATTGAACTCGGGGCGCTAAAATGCCTTACGTTAAGAACACATGGTTTACTTCTTGTAATTTTTAAAAAAAATATCCAAAATTATCTCGTGCAGGGTTAATCTATGTCAGCAGTACATCACGAGGTTTGAAGGAATTACATGATTTCGTTTACACCCTGTATACATAGATGTAGGGCCGACACGGTTTTGTTGTTGTCTTTTAAATATCCATACTCTAAACTGAGAACTAAGTAATTGAGCGACACAAAATGAAATTGCACTAATTGGAACTCTGCGATTCGCAGCATATTGTGTTACAAAAACAAATTAATAGCAAACTGTTGTCTCCTTCATTTAATTGAATATTTTCGACGCCATTTTTATTCCAAATTTATCTTTTTAATTGAAATTTCTATTTGTTTGGTATTAATGTGACATTCTTTCTTTTCTCTTTTCTGTTCTCCAAAATCCTAATTCTCCTATGTATCTTCGAGAACGCTTTGAATTTCTTGTTCCTAGAGGGAAACCTTGTCGCTCATCCTCATCTCTTCTCCTTCGTATGCCTTCCCACACCTCGAATCGTTATGATAGATCATTTACTGTTCGTGCTTCGCGCCTTTGGAATTTTCTTCCTCACTACTTACGTGATAGCCCGTCGTTAGATGTTTTTAAGAAAAGAATTAGGGAACATTTCCTGTCTACATGACCTGTATGTATGTATGTAGTATTTTATATATTATATTGTATGTATTACGTTTATGTATTGTGTGCTATACACATATTTGTTTAATTTATGTAGATGTGTATATTTATTATGTATTTAATGTGTAATTTTATATAACTTAGGTAATTGTTCTCCTCAACATCAAATCTCTCTATCGCTCTAAGGTTTGCTGTTAGAAAACTCATTTGTGAGTTAAGCTCGCCTTTGTACATGAATTCACCAACAAAACTGTATTATATATTATTATTTTGTGTACAATAAAAAGAGTTTAATCAAAGATTTAAAGTTCAATCGTTTGTCCCCCTTTTTATATGGATTTATAAAGACTTCATTAGTCATAATTTGTTCCGGTTAGTTATCTCGGTGAGTGCGGTACTTAGTTATTAGCAAAGCAAAAGGGAAATGTAGGGTGTATGCTTAGGGGAGGAAAATCCCCCTCAATATTAACATCAAATGAGTCTACGCTCACTATGTTATCGGTACCTGGTAACACTGGACAATGTTGACATAGGAGGGTAACCGTCAAGATTAATCAACGTACCCGAAGTTATAAAAACAGTGGTCATTCGACGAAGCAGAGGATTCCATGTCGAACAGCTGAAGAACTCTGATCTTTTATATCTGGTTTGCTTGTCCTCATTTTTTAATCTTGTGTTAATTATTATATTGTGAACTAGCTTCTGTAAGTAATCACTAACCTAATTAAAAGTGCTCTCAGTGGTGGAGAGTCTATGTTGGTTTAATTTACTTTATTTACCATGCTCCCAATCCTGACATACTGATATTAGCTATAACTGTAATGTTAGATTCACCCCTATAAAATTATGTTCTATGTATTTTATACTACTGAGTAGAAAGAAATAAAAAATATAGGGAACTAAAAACGCCATCAGTTCGAAAATGGACATTTCGTATGAACATGTACACATGCATGCAACACGCATACATGAACTTTTCGCATCAAATCACCTTCTGTATACGTAAGTTCACTTACAGATGCTTACGCACGTTTACGCCCGCTTACGCCAGTTTACGCCCGCTCACGCTTATACATGGTATAGAATGCTTTCGCATACACGATTGAAATCTTTCACAGGAAATATGGATAAGTGTGTTTAAAAGCATCCTGCTTTTAGCGAATTGATGCAAATTAATGTGATTAGTTGCATATAGCCTTTCTCGAATAGGAGGTAGAATTGTTCATGGTCCCTCTCTATGTAAGCGGATTAGTGACCGCAGAATCCTCTCGCACTAGTGACGCCATTTCCCATCACTAGCTTGAAGCTTTATATTCTGATTTGTATAGGTAGGTACTTATGTAGTCTTATACTAACGACCTCGTTGATCTAGTGGTGGCAAGCGCGACTGCTGATCGGGAGGTCCTGGGTTCGATCCCCAGGTCGGGCAAAGTGTTATTGGGTTTTTCCATGTGGAATTCCTCAATTTGTATTTGTGCCCGGTTGATGGAATTAGGCTCGCCCCTTATTACATAAGACTTATGGCTCATTTACACGGTACAAGTTTCTTGAAGCAAGTCTCATGCTATCTTTGTTTTTGTCGGAGAGATATAACGGCGAAATGAGGGTGTTACTATACACATCTGCCCAACCCTTCGGTCAATACAGTCGTGATGTTATGTTATTTTATGACCGTTCATTACAGTAAAGATCATTAGAAAAGCATAAAAACATCATGAGCACGGTAGTATAACCCGCCAAGTTCAACAAGAAATTCCCAATAAATTGTGTGTTTATACCGTAAATCTAACTTAAACTTCACACACACAATAAAAAGCTAGTTAAAATTCACTTTGTATCTAGTTTTTGCGCCGTTACAGAAACAGCTGTGACTACAGAACATAAATTATATTTTTTATCGGATTCAGGAACAACAAAACAGATGATTATAACTTTTCGTATAAATCTTGAATGTTGAGACAGAATTCCTAATTCGTAGAGAGGAAATGATGTTCGTTTTTTTTTAATCTATGACTTGGTCGCGTTTGTCTCATCTGATCTTCTTATTGTGTGGTTAATGAGTAACCTGGTGTCAGAGTTTATGCCGCCCGTGGGCCTCTGACTTGGCTTCACATGCCGTCGAGAAATATCGTTCAGGCATGCCGGTTTCCTATAATACTCTGGCAAAATAGGTTTTTGTATTATAATTATTATTTTAATAATATCGCTTTACAATACTTGATTAAGTGAGATGGCAAGGTATATCAGGAGTGCAGCGAAAGATATTTTGGGAGAGTCAAAAGGGAAAGGCACGATAGATAGGGATACATGGTGGTGGTCAACAGAAGTACAAAAGGTGTTGAAGGAAAAGAAGATTAAGTTCAAAGAATGGCAGTGTGTGGAAGAGGAGAGTGCAGTTTTAAAAGCAGCAAAGAAGACTGAATACAATGCATGGAAGAGAAAAGCCAAGAAAGGCGTTGCTTCAGAAAGAGCAAAGGCGCAGGAAAAATTATATGACACACTGGATAGCCCAACAGGCCAACGAAACCTATACCAGCTCGCTAAGGCTAGAGAGAGAAAGATGAGGGATGTATGTCAGATAAAGTGTATAAGGGATGAAGCTGGAACAATTCTTTCCGATGCTGAGAAAATTAAGGACAGATGGAAGGGTTATTTTGAAATACTAATGAATGAAGAGAATGACTGGAGTGGTGTGCTTGAGGATAAATCTGTGAATGAAGGACTTGTGAGAAAGGTTAGTATGGATGAAGTGAGAATAGCAGTAAATGGGATGAAGAATGGGAAAGCAATAGGACCAGACGGAATACCAGTTGAAGTGTGGAAGTTACTGCGTGTGGATGGCTGGAAGTGGTTAGCTTTATTCTTCAATAAGTTGTTGCAGGAAGAAGCCATCCCTGACGAATGGTGTAACAGCTCGCTGGTGCCCATCTTTAAAAACAAAGGTGATGTGCTGGAGTGCAACAACTATAGAGGAATAAAGCTAATGTCACATAGTATGAAAGTTTGGGAGAAAGTTATTGAGCGACGTCTGAGAGAGGAGAGTGAAATTTCACAAAACCAGTTCGGTTTCATGCCTGGTCGAGGAACAACGGATGCCATTTTTGCTATTCGCCAACTTTGTGAAAAATACAGAGGTGCTCACAAAAATCTGCACATGGTTTTCGTTGATCTTGAGAAGGCATACGACCGGGTACCCCGTGAGGTTTTGTGGTGGGCCCTTAAGAAGAAAGGTATGCCTGGAAAGTATGTGCAGTTGATCCGAGCGATGTGCGGTAGATGCCGTACTCAAGTCCGGTCCGCAGTGGGCACGACTGCCAGTTTCAATGTGGCTGTAGGCTTGCACCAAGGGTCAACTCTCAGCCCTTACCTCTTTCTGGTGATAATAGACGCTCTTACGTCGGAAATCCAGGAAGAGGCTCCTTGGTGTATGCTGTATGCCGATGACATTGTGCTGGTTGCCGAGAGTGGCCTAGAGGTCCAGAGAAAATTGGAGGAATGGTGGCAAAGACTGGAGAGTGTTGGCTTGAAAATGAGCAGAAGCAAAACGCAGTATATGTTTTACGATTTCGGCGGTCTCTCCAGTCCTATGCCTATTACTCTCGCTGGTATATCCTTACCAGTCTGCTCCGACTTCCGGTACCTTGGGTCACTCGTCCAAGGGGATGGTGAAATTGACCGAGACGTTACGCATCGGATCAACTCAGGTTGGATGAAATGGCGACAGGTCACAGGGGCAACTTGTGACCAACGGATGCCCCTCAAGCTGAAGGGCAAAATCTACAAATCCATTATAAGACCTGTCGTGCTGTACGGATCAGAGTGTTGGGCCGTGAAGAAGACGGATGAAAGAAGATTACACGTAGCGGAGATGAGAATGTTGAGATGGATGTGTGGAGTGACGCGAATGGATAAAGTAAGAAATAAGTATATTAGAGGAAGTTTGAAAGTGGCACCAGTGACAGAAAAGTTGAAAGGAAAGCGTTTGTCTTGGTATGGGCATGTGCTGAGGAGGGATGAAACACATGTGACTAAGAGAGTGATGAATATTAATGTTGATGGATGGAAGGGGAGAGGGAGACCTAAGAAAAGATGGATGGATTGTGTGAGGGAGGATATGAAAGATAAGGGAGTAAATGATAATGAGACGGCTGACAGGGAAGAGTGGAAGAGAAAAACATATTGCGCCGACCCCAAGTAACTTGGGACCAGGGCAGGAAGATGATGACAATACTTGATTCCAAACTGTAAAGTATCAGCATCATGCAGCTATTAATGATACACTTACAATCATATCATATTACTGCCTATTGTCTGGTAGTATGAATCTGTCATGCTCACTTAAATGTCTTGCTGATGGTGGCGTTGTTTATCCGGTCGTAGGGTTCCCTACAATATGGTTGAGCTGACCAATGCGAATGTGCACGTCATGCTCGTGAACGGGTGCCGTCTGTCGGGACTGGTCAGCCCTTAACTGCTATGGCAATCCTAGAAGGCATATTTTTCTATTTGTTACTCTTATGTGAGTTTATTTGTTACATTAATCTGCATTATTCTCATTCTATTTCTCACACTACTGTAATGGAATTGTCATGAACTATTTTGAAAAGAGTATTCATGGAGTTTCTTGCCGGCTCTTCTCCATCTTTTGGAACCGTGCACCTAGTTTTGACGTTTTATAAGTGCCTGAAATCTGGTCTATTTGAAATAAAAAACTTTGACTTTGACTTTGATGTTTTCCTTCACCGTTTTTAACTAAGTGATAATTATACAATACGCACAAGAATCCGAAAAGTCAGAGGTGCGTGCCTTCGGATCGAGCTCGGAATCTATGACTTGTCAGTCCGTCGGTCACACCACTGCTATTACCTGATGATAAGCGCAGACAGGGTCTAAGATGGAGCACACGAATCCAAGGAACAGAGATGTAGAGGGATACCCCTATACCCCTCTGGCTCTCACATAAACACAACGGAACACAGTAAACTGCTTGGCGCTTGGACATTAATGTGAGATTTGACAATAGTTTTTATGAAAATCGACAGTAAGTCGATCTTTAACCAATTGCGTCCGAATAAAGATAACAACTACCTCGTTGGTCTAGTGGTGGCAAGCGCGACTGCTGAGCGTGTGGTTCTGGGTTCGATCTCCAGGTCGGGCAATCGGTGCATGATTTTGCGAATCCCGCGACCCCGGCCTAACGGTCAGGAGAAGGAACAGTTGGTTTTTAGCCGGTAAGAGCACGGCAGACCCCCTCGCCTTCCCCGGGCGAGGGACATCAATGAGGATTTTCCAAAGAGAAAAAAAAATCGGGCAAAGTGTTATTGGGTTTTTCAGTTTAGAATTCCTCAGCAGCCCGGAGTTTGGATTTGTGCCCGTTTAGGCTCGCCTCCTATTACGTGAGACTTAAACATAACGGCAAAATGAGGGTGTTACTATACACCTCTGCTCAACCCTTCGGGAAACACAGGCGTGATTTTATTTGTTTTGTAACGTCCGAAGTTCGTAGTAATAGAATAGAATAGAATATACTTTATTGTACACCAAAATTGTAACACAGCTCTTAAACAATAACAAACATTAAAGGGTACAATGGCGGTCTTATCGCTGGTAGCGATATCTACCAGACAACCTTTGGATGAACAGGAAGTCAATGAATAAGTAATTTTGAACTTATCTGGATAAAGTTAGTTTTACCCATCCACCTAATATTTGACGTATAGTATCGTACACGTATCGCTTATGAAAGCGAATTTTGAATCGAAAATACAACTGTCCTATAACATCTTGGTTTATTTTTTTGCGACATGCACAATTTGTATCATACGTAGATATGAATAAAGTTTTCAATTTAATTAATAACATAACTATAATAGAAAGCAGGATGGAAAAAAACTTTAAAAAAATACCAACTTAAAAAAACGAAAAAAAAGAAGAAAAAAAACAAAAAAAGAAAGAAAGAAAGAAAGAAGTAGTAAGAAAGAAGTTATTACCACATTTTAAAATTAACAGTTTTAGAAGTCGGTGCTAATCCACGTTGAACCAAACTGAAGGCATAGGTAGACTTCTGAAACTGTTAATTTTATAATATGAATATGGTAATTATATTTTATTTTTTTTTCGTTTTTTTTGTAGTCAGTTTTATTTTTGTTCAAAAGATTTTTCTTTTTATCTTTTCGCTGCTTGTAATACAATCACATTATGTGTACTGTTCATCATTGAGGAGTTACATTGTCTATACCCGAAATTCTTCATCACACTTTCAAGAATTATTAAAATCGGTTCACAATAGACGGCGAAATCGGTGAACATACATAAATAAAATACATACAGTCGAACATAGAACCTCCTCCTTTTTTAAGTTGGTTAAGAATAGTATGTGTGGAATGAGTATTCCCGATTCAATATTCATCTACATTAACGTTAAGTTTGCGTTAGTAACTCGACAGCTTGCATGCTAAGCCTAGGTATTACTAAAATGGAGTCTATCACCCATATTCTAAGACGTTCCTCCAAAACTTACTCGACTCAGAACGGCCTCGAAACCACCTTAAAAATTGTATTCTTAGTCGCAATTTCGACTGAACTTTGAGGTTCCTCGACGGAGTCATTACGTCATAATTTGAATTATCTGCATCGCGCAAATAACGCCGCGATAAAAAAATTGTAAGGATTATCGTAAGCATAATCGACAGTCTTCAAAATTATTTTTTATTACATACAATCTTTGACACTTCCTTCCTTAAGGTAGGTTCTGAGGTACCTTGTGTTTGACAGATGATTCCTTACCTCGACTGAGGAAAAATCTCGAGTCGAGGACGTTTATGTCAAGTCGAGGTGGATTCGTGACGAGTATGTTTTGGAGGAACGTCTTAGAATATGGGTGTATTCGTCTTGTTGACAACACAAGACTTTATTACCGAAGTACATAAGTGTACTATGTAGTAAGTAGTTCCAAATACATAAAAAAACTTCATTACATACAAGTACTCTCATCTAGGTATCTAAGAGGAAAACAACAATTATTTTGAAAGCCTCCTTTGCAATACATTCGGGAGAAACAAACAAAGGAATGAAAAGTAAACTGTTCGTTTAATATAAATATCTGTTACACAGAGGAAACAGTTTTTTTTTCAATTCCGGACATATTTACCTTTGTATGTTCATGCTCGTTTGACTTTTGTGTTCGGCAGAGTATTGAGAGATTTCATGTTTTCAAGGTTTCGTACTTCAAAAGATAAAAAAAAAACCTCTAAAAAGTAAAAAATAAAATGTTTTAAAATTAGTATCAAATATTGCAATCCACTGGAGCTGTGAAAAAATCAAACTTCTAAGTAAACGCAATCAAAAGATTCGGTCGTTTCAGCCGCATATTTTGACACTGGAAAGGGAAGCAAAACCTATAGTGTACTTCCCGTTGACTTAGAATCATGAAATTTGGCAAGAAGCAATGTCTTATAGCTCAATTAAAGGGAAAAGTCCGAAAACCGTAAATTTGTAGTTAGGTACATCACAAAAAAAATGAACCCTCAGTGCGCGAGTCTGACTCGCAGTTGGCCAGTTTCTTTGGCATCTTCCTGCACTCAATAACGCAAGTAGCAGATGTTGGAGAAAAAACAGTCAGGCGTTGGCTGGCATTTCGCTCGAAAATAAACAGATAGATGGATGGATAGATGGGCAAAGATTGTCACTCACTGGTTGCCTGAAGGAGGACATCGTCGTCAGGTAAGTCGGTCGGTGGCGTGACGATCTAGACTGGGTTGGGAAGGCAAAAGGGGAGGCCTTTGAACGACAGTGGGACATTTGAAAAAAAAAAGATTGGCAAACAAGCCGACGGTCTTTCTGGTGGTAAGTGATAACCATCGCCTAATAAATCTACGATACCAAGAGGCTTGCTGATGCGTCGCCAACCCTAGAGGCAAAGTTAAAAAGTCTCATGTGCCTGTTATTTCACCGGCACCCATACCCTTCAAACTGGAACACAGCAATGCTTAGCGATAGGAATAGGTATGTTGGTATTACTTCCCCAGACGTACTTATTCACAAGGAGCTCTACTACTATAGTCCACGCGTAACTTTTGACGACATGTTTGGTGCAGTGGCTGACGGGGTGTCCTGCGTAAGCGACAAACGCGATGCGGTGCGACGCGACGCTACACGACGTGGAACAAATACGCGTTACGTCGCGTCTCGCTTCATAGGCTGCTAGTAGGGAATGCCGTTGTCTTGATCGCGTTTATCGCGTTCGTCGCGTCGCGTGTTACTTACGCAGGACACCCTGTAAGCAATTGGCTTCTGCGCTACGGGTCACGAGTTCGATTCCCGCACGGATCTAATATTTGTATGGCCTATAAATAGTTTTCCGGGTCTGCGCGTTTGTGTATGTGAAGATTTGTGTCTGTAAACGCACCCATGATACATAAGAAATCCTAGTGTGGGGCAATGTTTTTTTTTTTTTTAAAAAGTGATGGTCTCTTCTTGAAGTATGGGAGCGGCAGGAGGGGGGTTGCGAAACAAAAGACGCGCTCTGTCAGTTTGCTTTGTCTTGTCTATTGTGCGCACCCGCTCCTGCTGCTGCCATACCTCACGAGGTGACGAGCACTTGCGCGCGAACTATACCAAAATGTGTCAAGGGAGTTAAGGTGTGAACAATATTACATTTTTGGGATAACGTAAATAATGTTTTAGACCAATGAAGCAGTAGAATATTGATGATGTAAAAATATATGTCGCAGCAAGGAGGCCGTAGATTAAGAAACTTTTAAACGTCATTTTAGAACAAAAGAGGCGATTATTTAACAAGTGTCAGTGGGGATGTCATTCATTGCTCTGCCGGAGAAGGTGTGCTGGTGACCGGAAGACCTCACGATCTCCATCCGTCATTTTCCATCGCGAATACTCATGTACGAGGAGGAACGCGTGCCTGGGAGTATCACTCTTGCTCCCTCGCCGTCATATATTATTATGAAGTGGGCTCGTGCCCAGCAGTGGGATAGCAATGGGCATTAGGTATTCTGTATATATCTGCCTAGCCTTTTCCCAACTATGTTGGGGTCAGCTTCCAGTCTAACCAGATGCGACTGAATACCAGTATTTTACACGGAGCGACGCCACCAGACCTCCGCAACCTAGTTACTAGCCAATGCCGATACTTAAACATTATCAAACTTTACGACTGTCATAGGTATTCGTATGACACCCGGGACCGACTGTTTAACGTGCGCTACGAAGCACGGAGGGGTCTCTATGTGTAACGAATGGTCACCCATCTACGGACTAACCGCGGCCAGTGTAGCTTAACCTCGCAAATCGTACGATCCGTGCGGTTGGTAATTAGCCACGAGCCCCTCATTAGGTATGCTGTATATTTCACGAAAATAATTTCAGTTTTAATTGAGCAGTCTAGTTAATAATTTTAGTTAAGACAGATAAATTGCTATTTCTAATTTATTAGTCTAGCCCTTTACGTGGCAATTCATTTGCCTTCAATTAACTAGATGACTAATTACTGTAATTAAATAATATATTCTGCAATTTATTGCAGAGGGTTTTGATGTACAGTGAATCGAGTACTTCACTTCTTCTTCTTCTTCTTCTTCCTGCCCTTATCCCACACTAGGTGTGGTCAGCACAACATGTATTTCATAAATCCATGTTGTTAGAGGTTTTGCCTTATTGTTTTATGACAGGCCGCCTGCCTCGCGTCAACTCTCCTTGGGAATACTCGTTGTCCTGTCGCGCGGGTGATCCAATGTTGCTGATATTATGCACTGGGTCCCAAAATGATATGCTTATCAAACTTATTGCCGACAACTAAGCAGACTATGTTCTTCTTGGTGGAGTAAACTTGAAGTTCCTCGACCCACTCATTAATCATTACTCGAATCGAGTACTTCAAATTTTTCTTGAGTGTTCTAAGAGCTGACTGATATCCTGTTACTATAGCCACAAACTAATCGGTTTACTGCTCGTTGATCTAGTGGTGGCAAGCGCGACTGCAGATCGTGAGATCCTGGGTAAGATCCTCAGGTCGGGCAAAGTGCTTGGGTTTTTCTATGTGCAATTCCTCAGTACCAGTCCGGAGTACGGATTTGTGCCCGATTGATGGCAATACTCTCGCCCCCTATTACATGGGACTTAAACATAATGGCGAAATGAGGGTATTACACACCTCTGCCCAACCCTTTGAGGAATACAGGCGTGATGTTATGTTATGGTACCATAATTCCGGGAATTTGTAACCCTTGTTCAGTTGGTACGATTTCTGCGAAATGTACCTAGGACCTATTCAGAATTTGTTCTTTTTTTCACCCTTTGATAAAGGAATCCCTTGAAGGTAATACAATATTCATTGCTCGTTCTGGAATATCCTTCAAAAAGGTCAAGTAGAACCTACAAGGCTAAAGTGGTGCTTTTTGGTTGAAGATGTTTGTTGTTGTACCGGGCTATCATGCTATAATCCAGTCATTATAACTTTGTATCTTTTTGTAAAGAAACCTTTGTTTGTAAAACATTCATTCCATTTTCATTCATTCCCAATTTCTAGTAAGTTACATATTTGTACGCTGCAAACTGCCCTTTATATTTTTCTTAACAATTCTTTCCATCCAATGGTTGTGTAGAAGAAATTGCTTTAAGCGATAAGACCGTCATTTGTACTGTTCCTAATTATGTGTATTCCTTCTGTTTTATTTCTTTTAGTGTGCAATAAAGTATATCTATTATATCTATTTATTTATTTATAATTTCGCACAAAAATTTTTACAAAGGCAAAAAACAAAAAATCTATCTATCTATTCATTTTGGTTTATGAATACTGTTAGGTACTGACGCCGAGCTAGGATTCGGGACCCGTGTCCAATTGAAGCCATAATGTACGCATGTAAGCAAGCCGTAACTTGTCGAGACAGGTTACGACCTGTCCCGCGTAAGACCAAAGCCAACGGTAACAAGTGGCGAACAGAGGTGTTACAACTGCCATACCCGTCACCACTTGGGCCCCCGTAGGCGGAAACATAAGAGGGCGCTAGGCCGATACACACGATGACGAGATCACCCTCCTCCAGGAGGCGAATAAATCGACTAGTACAATACATATACACCGCCGCCGCCGACCGGCGTATCGCCCTCGCCGACGAGGCCCCTCGCGAGGTCCCACCGCCGCCGCCCCCGATCCACCGTGCTCACCCGCCGCAGCCGCGGAGCCGGTCGTCCCTTCTGACCCCGCAGTCACACCGTTGTTAATACAGCCCTCATCAAGCAGTCGTATCCCTCCCAGACCTCTCGCATTCAACACCCTAAGAGGTTCGAGTCCCCCCTTGGGGACACCCTTAGAAGTGTTGCTGCTATAATAGTCATGATGTTACAGTAGTTAGCGTAGATAGCTAGGTAGTTAGTTTAGATATTGGTTCGGAGACGCTTCTGGTCTCGCCAATAATAGCCCGGTTACGTAGAAAAGGTCCGCAAGACCATCTACAAGAGCCGATTAGGAGAAAAAAAAAACCGACATACACACAGTCTCTCGCCACAACAGTAAATCGAAACAACAGCAAAAGTTCAAATGTGAAAACCTGAGGAACTAAAGTCTGAAATATAGTGAGATGTTATAGTGAAATTGTAAACAAGAATACAAGAACGTTTGTGTTAAGACCAAGAGTTTCATTAATGCACACACCACGAACCCATACAGTCCACCACAAATACATTAAACAAACACGTCCTATAGTCTGCGCGCAAGTGTTACGGCCCGTTCACACAGCCGATCCATTTTCACGGATCCGTCGGTACTGGATGTGTTGTTGACATCTGTATCGAAGGATCAGTTAAACAAAGCAAAATTGAATGAGTGGGTCGAGGAACTTCAAGTATACTCCACCAAGTAGAACATAGTCTGCTTAGGTGTCGGCAATAAAATTGACAATCATATCATTTTGGGAACCAGTGCATTGGGTCACCCGCGCGACAGCACAACGAGTATTCCCAAGGAGGGTTGATGTCAGGCAGACGGCCGGTCATAAAACTATAAGCCAAAACCACTAACAACATGAATTTACGAAATTCATGTTGTGCCGACCCCACCTAGTGTGGGATAAGTGCAGGAAGATGAAGAAGAAGAACATTGATTATTTTGTATGGAACAGATGCTTTTTTTCTCAAATTTGGTGTATGTAGTAAAATTTGTACAGAATATCTAATGAGCAGAGTTCATGGTTTTCGGATTGTAAGCGACTAACCTTACAGGCTTAGGCTTATAAAGGATGATTTCCACCAAACGGCTCGCATCGCATCGGATCGGAAAGGATTTTACAATCTTTAAACGATAATATCTGGGTGACCGAGCATTGCTCGATTTTTTTTTTGGTAAATTGTCGTTTTCTAAAAATGACACCTGGCTAGATCGATTTATCGCCCCCGAAACCCCCTGCATACTAAATTTCATGAAAATCGTTGGAGCCGTTTCCGAGATTCAGATTATATATATACAAGAATTGCTCGTTTAAAGATATTAGATATATTAGATTAGATAGATAAAATCGTGTACACAGTAGTTAAAGTCTATATTACCAAGCCGCGTACAGCAATTTGACCGCGGACGGCTTCCGCGACACGCGATCATAGCCAAAAGTATGCTGCGACGCGCGATCGGCTCCGTTCACCTGTCGTCGTATCCAATCGGATCCTTTTAAAAATTAGTACACGTCAACACGGTAGGAATTAAACTATTTGACTAGGCGCAGAAACGGATACGTTCGCAAGCGACGGTACGGAGCCGATCGTATGCCTCGACATCCTGCTGGAAGCGATCGTTGTCGCCGCATCCATTCGTATCCTTTCCGATCCGATACGATGCGAGCCGTTTGGTGGAAATCATCCCTTAGGTTTTAATTTATTTTATGTATTTGCAAACTGGCGATCACTCTCTAAGAACCACATTTTTAAGGCACCGCACATTATCGTTCAAAAACAAAACAATGGTGTATTGTTAATATCACCCCAAAATCCAAGCATCAGATTCTCAACAAAATGATTATTCATCAAATTTCTGAGTACAGTTAAAATACTTAACAGTGAATGTTCTACATAATTTATGTTAAATTTCCGTCATAAACTCATCATTAGGTACTCTTGATAAGGACGAAGTTTCGACGAGGTGGGTCGAAGTACCTTAACTGAAGAAGTATGTATCCAAATCAACCCTTTGCTCGTTTTTGTCAAGGATGTATGTTGACTGGATGTGCGAAGGGTTTGAAAAGAATAGATTTATTTGCGAAAAACATGGGTAAGGACAATTCTACATAAGTCACAAAAGTAGCCACATATTTAACCATACATACAATGGTGTGCAAATTAAAAGATTAATTTAATACAAAATTATATGCAAGAACTTAGAATCCGATTATTTACATGGATATTTGAACAACAAACATGAAATAGTTTTTATAAGAGCTAACAATTATATATATTTTTTAATACATAGTATGAACACAACTCAAAAAAATAAATATTTTTTTACGTAGTGAAATTAATAGTGTATTAAATATAATCTATACTAATATTATAAAGAGGAAAGATTTGTATTTTTGGATTTTTGTATTTTTGTATGTAACGAATAAACGTAAAAACTACTAGACCGATTTCAAAAATTATATTGCCGTTAGAAAGCTACAATATCACTGAGTAACATAGGCTACGGGCGGAGCCGTGAGAAAACAGCTAGTATTTTAGAAAGTACGTGTATCTAAGAACTCTTTTACAGAATATAAACATTTTATAACTAAACCTTTTTTTTTTTGTTGACTGTGATTCTAATGGTACGCTCAAACCAACGCTTGACTTGCACGGCTGCAATCAGTAGGCCTACCACGAATGCTGTCGAGTTACTAACGTAAACGTTAATGTAAGTGAATTCTGAATCGGAAATACTCGTTTCGCACATACTATTCAATTAAATTTAAAACTTTATTCATATCTATGTACGTATACAAGGTTAGTCGGAAAGGTGGTACTAAGCCGCGGGCCACGTAAAGTGTCACTGATGACTATTTTAAAGCAAGTGTTAAATTTAAAAATTCAGTAATCTTTATTTGCATGCAAAAAGATTTTTATTTTAGTTTAAAAAAAAAACATAGCTTCTTTCGTTATGAATTTAGTAAATTAATTTTCTAATTCGTGACCCCAAATATGACCTAAATTGTGAAAACAGTTGATCATAGCTATGCATAGTAAAATTTTAGCATATTTTTTACGAAATCTTTGAAAAGCTATTTTTCTTAAACTATCGAGTTTTGGGGAAAGTTGTACAACAAAAGCTATCCCTTATTATGGGTACTATAACACCCTTTCGGCTTAGTACTCCCTTTCCGACTAACCTTGTATATGTATGAATAAACCAAAATGTTATAAGGTAGTTGTATTTTCGAATCAAAATTCGCTTACATTAGCGATACGTTTACGATACTATACGTCAAATGTTCGTACTAGGCGTACAGGTAACTGGAACTGTATTTGTAACGACGTGTTCAAACCAAACGCGTCCTGTTTGGTTTGTACACGTCGCTACAAGTACAGTTGCAGTAACTGATTGTAACCGTGCACTCCACCGCGGCCACAAGCTGGACGCGTTAGTGTAAGCGTACCCTAAATGTTATCGAGTTCAAGTGTGAATCATAATTTGATTATCACTTGCGTTAACGGTGACGGAAAACATAGTGAGGTTTCTTCACACCTAGAAATTTCAAAAACGTTCTCGAGGGTGTGTGTAGTCTACCAACCCGCACCAAACCAGCGTGGTGGTCTAAAAATAATTTATCCTCATTCTAAGAAGAGGCTCAACAGTGGAACAGTAATGGGCTGATCATGAATTTTGAAACTCAAATAAAATTATTTCCATCCGAAAAAATATAAAGCGTATTCCATGTAAAAACAAATATCATTTTCATATAATCGTACTGCGCTGCGACCTGATGTGAATAAACAGAATTTATTAATCCCTCCCCTACGCCGATATGAATTTTTATGGCCAACAAGCAGTAATTATTATAAAAATGAAGGATTGATGTGTCACTAATATGTTTTTATATTCGTATTGCGTACAAAATGGACGTTAATACTTACATGTACACTCGATTGTGGTCTTTATGGGGTTAGAGCTCTGCTTCATTAGTGCGTTGCGTTGCGTCGTCGCAGCGTCAACGCTGCGTTGTTTTCCATATAATGACATGCCACATTAAAGCGTTGCGTCGTTGCACGTGACATTTCAATGGATCGGCGAACGAGAGACGAAGCTGGGGGAGGGTGATGCGCTGCGCTGTCGGAGTTCTGGTGCGACGACGGACAGTGTTCCATTGCAAGAGGGACAAACGAGACTGACTGAGGTGCGTGCGTCGTCCTCTTGCGCTGCGACGTTGTGCGTCGTCGCAACGCAGGTATGGCATACAATGCTCCTCTTTCGTCCAAACCCTCGCCCAGTATAGACGTGCTGCTCAATATTTTAAAATAATAAATAAAGTTATTCACAGTATAATAGTTCACAACTTCAATTGCATACATTAGTTAATTGCTTATCAATACCTCAAGTGACCATCGGCTCCCAGAAGCCCCCCGACCCTCTTCGAGGAAAAGAGAAGCCATACAATAATTGCCATCCTGCTCCTGCATCGCTAAAGACGGCCGCGTGTGCGCCGCTGCCTGCGCACGCACACTGTTACACCTTCGGAACCAGCTACGAAGATTCTACTAGGAATCCTACGCTTAGAAACTACTTCAAGCCTGTCGCTGAATCGCTGCGCGTCACTGCCACGCCGCGCTATCCGTGTCGCCGCCCTGTGAGTGAATTTTATAGATTTTAACGTTCTCTTGCACATTTGAATATGGAGCGCACGCCGCCGAAATCACTCTCCGTGTCGGATCCTAACCTAAATAGAGGCGAGACCGACCGATTAACTTCTAACGTCACTACCAGAAGTAACTCTAAAAGGGTACGCCTTGAGGACGACGCAGTTCCTGATAAACTAGACCAATTCAAGGAAGAGATCATGGAGATGTTAAAAACCATGTTAACCCCATTAAACTCAAGACTACAAAGTGTCGAAAAAAACTTATGCGATATTAAAATGCAAAATACTGAAATTAAATCATCAAATGATGAAATAGAAAAGTCTCTCGACTTTCTCACGAATCAGATTAAAGAATTTGACACTAAAATTGCTAAAATAGAACGAGAGCGCAACACTACGAATGCCTTAATCGCTGATCTACAGGAAAAAAACGAAAACCTCGAGCGAATCATTAGGAAAACCTCTGTAGAGATCAGAGGCGCTCCAAAACAGAAAAAGGAAAATAAATCAGATATTTCAAACATGGTGACTACCCTTATGAAGTCAATTAGCTTAGAAATAACCCCTTCTGACATAAGGGATGTTTACCGTCTTCCGTCTAAAGAGAATACTACTACGTCGACGATCGTGCTGGATTTTGCCAATATCTTTCTGAAGGAGAATTTTTTGAGAAGTACTAGACTTTACAATAATGCACATAAAACCTCTCGACTTGACTCCTCGAACCTCGGTCTGGAAGGCACCAAAAATCCTCTCTACATCTCCGATCATCTCACCCCTCAAGCTAAGAGACTTCACTTTCTTGCGCGAGACTTCGCTGAAGCCGAAAACTATCGCTACTGTTGGATTTCTAATGGTCGGATCTTGCTCCGAAAAGAAGAAGGTGACAAATATATTCTTGTTAAAAATGAAAGTACGCTCCAGCAGCTTCGTGAGAATTCGAAAACTGAGAAGACTTCTACTCGTAACTAATATTTATGTTCTACTCTTTATTTTTTACTTTTGTAACTATCTATTAGTATCTCCAAAAACAACCAAAAGCACCGTAAACCACAAGACCACTCCAAACATAACAACTCGCACAATACACACACATATGCCACACATATCACTAACTATTCATATTCCATTAGAACTGCCTTTTTTAGTTACTAATTTCCCATATTACAAGCCAATCCAACTCACAAACAATATCTTCACATGCAAGCCTACATTTTTTGCACCCATTGATTTTATAATCCCGTATAACGTTTCAGAGCCCGTTTTATCACATTCGACATCCTTAATCAAACATACCACCATACCCACTGCAGAACTAAAATTAAATCTATATAATATATTCCTAAAAATTACTGGCAATATTTTACTAATCATTGATACTATTAACATCGATACCTACATAAGAGCACGACAAGATCTCGCAAAACAATATGTCAACGATCTCAGTGACAGAAAATCCCAATCTAACTACCCCTATGCCATCGCTAACCAGATAAACTACGTAAGCAGTATTACTGAATATTTCAAACCGACACCCCTTTCCAATATATATTATATTAATTATGGCTAATCACTATCAATTGATCAGTGAACTGGATGAAACCGTCCTATACACCAGTACGAAGCACAATAACCTACAAAAGTGCATAAGTGATATTGGTGATATAAATTCTCAACTAACGATAATTTGTCAAAACATTCGCAGTATACAGAAAAACTTTGACAACTTTACTGTTTTCCTGTCCAGACTAAATTTTTTGCCAGACGTGATCGTCTTGACAGAATGTCGACTGAATGACGCTACCCCTGTCCTTAACCTTGAAAACTATGAATGCTACTACTCTAAATGTTACCTGAACCAAAATGATGGTATTGCTGTTTTTTACAAAAATTGTCTCCAAGTAGTTATAGAAGAACCTTCTTTCAAGGACGCAAACTGTCTGCTTATTCACGTTGGTGGTGATTTCATGTTATGTGCAATTTACAGGTCTCCATCTTTTTATTGCATTCATAATTTTTGTAATTCATTGGAAAAAATTATGAAAACATGGAATACAACTAACTGCGCAATAGTAGGTGATATCAACATAGATATTAAAGAAGGTTCCCGGGACGCACGAGCGATTGAATATTTAGATATTACGGGTCACTACGGTTACTATCCTGCCCACTTGTATCCTACACATGACCTCAATTGCTTGGACCATGCTATGTTAAAAACAAAATCAACCGCTAGGGTAACAATATGTGACTCAGGAATAACAGATCATGACACTGTCATAGTTGGAATTGCTAAGGATATTTGCTGCAAACTGCCTAGAACAAGTCATAGAACTAAGATAGACTATCCAAACTTAGCCAAGACCATCACAGAAACCGATTGGAGCTATATCTATAAATACGATGACGTTACCGAAGCCGTAATGGACTTTTCAGATAAGCTGAGTGATATAATACGTGGGTACACGAGTCTGGAGGCAATTCGTAATTCAAAAATGATAAAAAAACCTTGGATCACTAAAGGCTTGTTAAAATGCATTAGAAAGAGAGACATGTTGCATATGGAAGCTAAAAAGAGAGAAAACACTGACAACCTAATCATACAGCAGCGATATAAAGTCTACAGAAATGTTTGTAATAACCTAATACAAAACCTTAAAAATGAAAATGATAAGAAGCAACTGGAAAGCGCTAATGGAGACAGTAAAAAAACATGGACAGCTATTAAAAAAATTTGTAACATTAAAGCCAAAAGTTCAAACGGATTAGAACTACTCCACACACATAATGATCCTGTAAAGTCACTAAATATTGTTAATAATTATTTTACGAATGTGGGTGAACAACTTGCTAAAAACACTCTATTACGTATTAATCAAACTGAGACCGAACTGGCTGCTATGATAAACTCCAAGGATAACAGTAATCCATCTGGAAAATCCTTTTTTGCAACTGCAACAGATGAAGCTGAGATTGCTAAGATTATAACAAACCTCAAAGACAATTCTGCTCCTGGGTGGGATGGGATCACAAACAGAACACTAA
Organism: Amphipyra berbera; assembly: GCA_910594945.2. Classification (NCBI taxonomy): domain Eukaryota; kingdom Metazoa; phylum Arthropoda; class Insecta; order Lepidoptera; family Noctuidae; genus Amphipyra; species Amphipyra berbera. The sequence goes on from OU343145.1 coordinate 13,421,140, forward strand.
AACTCACCAAGCATTGTCTTGCTGGTCCAATTGCCTTCTTGTGTAACCTTAGTATTTCAACAGGGAAAGTTCCAACAGTGATGAAAACTGCAAATGTATGCCCTATCTTCAAATCAGGTGATAAAATGTTACCGGTTAATTATCGTCCCATATCCCTACTCACATCGTTATCCAAAATCTTGGAAAAAATTATGAATAGCAGACTCCTCAGCTTTCTGGAGAAAAATAGTTTACTATCTGATAATCAATACGGTTTCCGAAATAATAGGTCAACGGAGGACGCAGTCACTAATTTAGTCGATCACATTGTAACTGAACTTGATGAAGGTAATAAATGTGTTGGCGTCTTCCTTGACCTAGCGAAAGCCTTTGATACGGTTTCCAGTTGTATTCTCCTGGAAAAGATGGAAGGATTTGGTATCCGTGGCACACCACTAGAGTGGTTCAAATCCTATCTAAATGACCGCACTCAAAGGGTCCGAATGGGTGACAACTACAGCAATTACGCCAGCGTGCACTACGGAGTACCTCAAGGCAGTGTGCTTGGTCCAACCCTCTTCATTTTATACATTAACAGCCTCTGCTCACAGCATCTCGACAAAGCTAGAATATTCGCTTATGCTGATGACACCGCCATTATTTTCTCTGACAAGACGTGGGAGTGCGTTTACAAAGCTGCGCAATCTGGTGTAAATCTGGTCTCCACTTGGCTTAACCACAACCTTCTAACACTAAATGTGGATAAAACGAAGGTTCTAAATTTCAGCGTCGACAATAGAACTTCCTGCCCGAGTCAGCTTGCTCTCAGATTGCACACTTGCAACAGTGACGCACATAACACCTGTACATGCCCCAGTCTCACAGTGGTGGATAATATTAAGTACCTTGGCGTTTTCATTGACAAACACCTTACCTGGACAAAGCAGATTGAGTATGTTGGCAGTAGGATGAGAAAGCTATTGCATATCTTCAAAAAAATGGGCCGGATCGCTGGTGAAAAAGTACTGAAAATGTTATACTACACACTATGTCAATCTGTTGTTGGTTACTGCATTGTGACATGGGGTGTAGCACACAAAACACATTTAATAAAAGCAGAGCGTGCACAGCGAGCGATCCTTAAAGTATCCTACAAGAAACCAGTGCGATACTCAACTGATGTGCTATACCAAGAAACTGGTGTCCTGCGCGTACGCCAGCTTTACATCATGGCTGTTGCACTAAAGTTTCATAAAAATGCGCATAATAATATAAGAAGTGATTCCCAGCGCTCCCAAAGAAGAATAAATAAATGGTGCAAACCTAGGTGCAGGCTACATTTTGGCAACAAACGCTTTTCTTATATGGGACCACTTATATATAATAAGCTGAATGATGAAATCCATCTACTACCGCTGACTAGATCCAATTGTAAAAAGGAAATAACAAAATTTTTGACTGGCAGAGACTATGAAAGCACAGAAAGCTTCCTCAGTACTACTTAACTGTATCTCTTACTATTCGCAAAACCATCGTATTCACACACCTAAAGCCATACTACCCTCTAACAATTCTCACCTTTATGTACACACATCCCTCACTCACCCACACAAATAGCCCAACATCCAACATCCCACACACTCCGAACCATACATCCACAGTCCACACACATAAACACACCTCTAAACACCACACCAACCACACACACCCACACAAACATCTAAGTAGGTACACATTCTTTAGTAATATTGTTCGCATTAACTCTAAGTAGAAATTAACCTGCCTTGTATTTGCATGAATGAAAGAGACTAGTCTCCACGACACAGGGAATCCTAGTGTGGAGGCTAGTGCCCCGAGTATTTTAGAAGTCTACTTACTTTGAACAATAAAGTTTTTATTATTTTATTATTATTTTATTTTATGCGTTAATCCGTTGCGACGATGCAACGCACTAATGAGGCATCGCCCTTAAATGACGCTGAAATTGAAATTAATTTTTGCGTGGATGGTTCTGATGAAGTTGCAATATGCATTGAATATTTGGCCAACCATTTTTCTGTGTAGGTATTAACATATCATAACTAGCCCATTACTGTCCCACTGGGCACGGGCGGCTTCTCAGAATAAGAAGAGTTTAGGCTTTAGTCCACCACGCTGGCCTGGAGCGGGTTGGCACGCACCGTTAAGAACTTTATGGAGCCCTCTCAGGTGTTCAGTGTTTCCTCACGATGTTTTTCCTTCAACGTTAACGCAAGTGATAATCAAATTCTGATCCGCACATGAATTCGATAAGTCAGAGTTACGGGACGGGATCAAACTCAGACCCTCCTTAAACATAGCGGCAAAATGAAGGTGTTACTATACACCTCTACCCAGCCCTCTGGTGAATACAGGCGTCATGTTATGTGTTATTATTCTCTTTATTCTACTACCTACACTAGCTGTGATAGCCTAGTGATTGAACGTTGCCTTCCATGCAGGAGGACCTGAGATTAGCTTCGCAGCTTTTGAGTTAGACTATCACTTGCATTAACGGTAAAGGAAAACATCGTGCGGAAACCTGCACACCTGAGAGGGCTCCATAAAGATCTCGATGGTGTGTGTCGTCCGCCAACCCGCACCAGGCCAGCATGATAAACAGCACACAGCAGCACAACAGTCGCTATTCCTTCAAAATTAAATTACGTGAACATCTCCACAAGAAATTGGCAGAATCATCTCAGCACTGATTTATTCTTTACTATATTTTTGTAGGTATTAATAATAATAATAATTATTTGGTGTGGACAAATGTGCGGTCATGCATGTAAAGCGAGGGAGGATTGCGGAATCCGAGGGAATCCAACTCCCGAATTCCGTACAACTTAGATCCCTCTCCCCAACTGAGACCTACAAATACTTGGGTATGTCGGAGGCTTTAGGCATCAGCGAGACCGACATGAGACAATCGTTGCGGGAGCGCTTCTTTGGCCGCCTGAATAAATTACTGAAAAGTTTTTTATCAGGCGGAAACAAGGTGCGCGCCTTTAACGGTTGGGTCATGCCGGTCTTGATGTACTCCTTCGGCACACTCAAGTGGACTCAGGCGGATCTTGACGCCCTGGATAGAAGGGTCCGTGCACTGCTGACTGCACATCGGATGCATCATCCACGTTCTTCAGTGATGAGGCTGTACATTCCGCGAAAGTGTGGGGGTCGAGGCTTTTTAAACGCTAAGACCCTACACAACCGCGAAGTGTACAGTCTCAGGGAGTATTTCCTCCAAGCTGAAGGGGTGATGCACCGAGATGTGGTCGCAGTGGACAAGGGATTCACCCCGCTCGCCTTGGCTAGAGAGAACTGGCGCAAGCCTGCAGTGCTTAGTACCAATGATCGCGAGGTGGTGTGGCAAAGCAAGGAGCTACACGGGCGCTACTATCGGGCCCTTCATGGGCCCGATGTTGACTTTTCAGCGTCCGTATCCTGGCTACGTTCTGGTAACCTCTTTGGGGAAACCGAAGGTTTTGTTTGTGCAATTATGGACGAAGTCATGATGACGAACAATTATAGGAAATATATAGTGAAGGATGGCACGGTTGACATCTGTCGGGCATGCCACCGTCCGGGAGAATCTATCCGACACATTGTTTCCGGTTGTTCTCGTCTTGCCAACGGTGAGTACTTGCACAGACACAACCTGGTGGCCAGGATTATTCACCAGCAACTTGCCTTGAAATACAACCTTGTGGAATCGGAAGTACCGTACTACAGGTATGTGCCCGACCCAGTTCTCGAGAATGGTCATGCCACATTGTACTGGGATCGATCTATTATCACTGACAGGACTATTGTAGCCAATAAGCCTGATATAGTGGTAATAGATCGATCAGAGCGCCGGACAATGATTGTTGATATCACGGTCCCTCATGACGAGAACCTCGTGAAAGCTGAGAAAGATAAACAAATAAAATATCTTGATCTAGCACACGAGGTTGTCGGCATGTGGGATGTGGACTCAGCAGTCATTGTTCCGATAGTCGTTACGGCGAATGGTATAATAGCCAAGAGCCTCGATATTCACCTCATGAGGCTCTCGTTGGGTGGCTGGATCAAGGGCTTGATACAGAGAGCAGTACTCCTTGACACGGCACGCATAGTGAGGAGGTTCCTTTCTCTGGAGCCCTGACTGCCGGCAGTTTGGACCCTGTTCCCGATGCCGGTGGACTACTATTTTTTATATTTTTAAATGTTTTTGTGTTTTTATAGAAATATTTAAAAATGTAATTTGTAAGTATTTTAAAATAAATAAAGGCAATAATAATAATCATTTTATTATCAGACAACTGAGGCCCATAGAAAAAAAAATACATAAAATAATCTTATACAATAATAAACTAATACATATTAAAAAAAAAAAACAAAAACCTTATTAACTAAACACGTAACGTTGTCGGCGGCGTCGTGTTTCGCTGCGTGGTGTCGCGTAACCGACCTCGGAAACGTCGATATACGACACCCTTCGGCCAAAAGTCCTCTTTTAAGAAGGTCTGTAGATGGTGGGTTGGAACCCGTACCACAAACGACTTAAAGTTGATGTTGTGGCGCGATTCCAACCTTTCGACCCTCAGAGTCCAGTTGGTCTTCACTCTTAAATACTCCATGACTTCCTCAATCTTCGTGGTGTGATGCAGACGCGAAATGTACAGCTGCGTCGTAGGTACAGCAGGACGCAGCAGCATGTTGGGTCCACTCGGTGCGGTACCGCACTGGTTACGGGAACAGGGCTTCTTCTTCTTTTCCACCTTAATGAAACCCTCTTCATCAACTTGGCCCGTTTTTGGTAAGGAGCTACGGACCGCAGACAGGGCAGGTTGAGCACCCTTTTGCAGTATTATATAATACTATGGATATATATGTATGTATGTATGTAGGTATTGATTATTATTAATATATATTTATGTATGTTATGTTTATTTGATATATTCGTATAATTTATAAGTGTAAATATATTTTTTCAAAATGTTTCACAGTAATCTTTGTTTATTTTTAATATTGTATTGCCTCACATACACAACTCTACTTAGTGCACCTACCATGTTTTTTTGTCTGCACCACCCTGAGGTCGACTGGTAGAAAATGCCTAAGGCATTAAGTCCGCTTTTGTACAAATTTTGTGCGAAAGTATAAATAAACTAAAGCACCCTTTCCATTCTGAGAACAGGCGAAGACTGGGGGGGGAGGGGGGGTTGTTATAAAAGGTAAAATAAGTTGAGCACATCAGAATTTTTTGCCAGCCGAGCCACGACAGGAAGATGCGTCAAACTTATTACGTCAAGCCTGCAGTTGATTGGTGGTGATATCACAACCGGCTTACCATCGCCATATCGCCTGATTTAGGGCGGGGGATTATGATTATATAGTCTGGGGAGCTTATTTTATGGGTAATTCTGTCTGTACACTAGAGTATAAGCCAAAACTCTGTCCAATTATTGACATAAATAAATAGCGTATAATCAATTCCCTGTTTTCATTCGTTTGTTTCAATTATCAATTTTTATGAGGTTTTTCAATTCGACGTGTACGATGTTGGGGGGGGGGTCTTAACCCCTACGACCCCTCCTCCTCGGACTGCCAATGCCTGAGAAGCCCTGTGCCCAGTAGTGCGACAAATATGAGCTGACATGATGAGTTTCTTCCTTGGTGAGTTTCTCTGTAACACTACAACTAGACTTTAATTATTACCTATTATAATATTTTTATTGACATTATATTTTGGACATTTTGTATGAGTATTAGCAATATTTTAAATTAGAAAGTTATTATTTTTGACATTGTGTAATGGATGAATCTTCTTTTTCTTTCTCTTAGCCTTTTCTCAATTATCTTGGGGTCAGCTTCCAGTCTAACCAGATGCGGCTGAATACCAGTATTTTACACGGAGCAACTGCTATCAGGCCTCCACAACTCAGTAACTGGGCAATGCCGATATCCTAAGGTTAAACCGTTTGTCAGACTTTCGGGCTTCTGACTACCCGTAACGATTGCCATAGGTATTCGTATGACACCCGGGACCGACGGCTTAACGTGCTCTCCGAGGCACGGAGGGGTCTCGATGTGTAACAAATGGTCACCCATCCACGGACTGACCGCGGCAAGCGCAACTTAACCTCGCAAATCGTACGATCGGCGCGGTTGTTATTTAGCCATACAAGAATTGCTCGTTTAAAGGTATTAGATTTTGTCCTCATTTTTCTGGGCACGTGCATTCTTTAAAAATCCAGCAAATAATTGATATTTTGTATCAGGCAGGAATTACATCGCGGAGCATACCCGTAGCATATGCGGTATAAACACGATGCATACTCATCATGGATGAATCTAATTTAATTTAATTTTACATTCTTTATTTGACATACATCATGTTATAACATCACTATTTTACATTTGTAATGGTGGAATGGAATCGTAAATTTGTTTTTTTCGATATTTTTTATTTTGACAATTTTTGATATTTTTTATTTTGCAATTCCCCTGTAGATATGTTTAAACATATCTACAGGGGAATTGCAAACGTTTTACTTTTTTAATTAATTAATTTGGTTACTGTTTTAATTATGACTTATGTTGTAATTCTTTCAATTCTTAATTCTATAATTTAGTGTATGATTTCGGTACGATGTAAAAATTGTTACTGAAATAAATGAAAAATGAAATGACTATATCTCTCTATCTATCTAATACCTTTAAACGAGCGATATATATATATAATCTTAATCTGGGAAACGGCTCCAACGATTTTCATGAAATTTAGTATGCAGGGGGTTTCGGGGGCGATAAATCGATCTAGCTAGGTTAAATTTTTAGAAAACGTCGATTTTCTCGAGTTTCCTGGCAATGAAAACCTACTGCAATAACATTAGAATATGAAGGTAAATTTCGCCACGATTGACAAGGTTAAAATAGCTCAGGTGGGACATCGGGTGGTCCCGAAATCAGAAGACTCGGTTCAAGTCCAGGTGGTTGTTTTTTTCCAGTTCCTTCTTTTTCTTCTTTTTCCCTTTTTTTTCTTTCCAAAAAACACGATTTACCAAAAAAAAACCGAGTAAAGCTCGGTCATCCAGATACTTTATGTTATAGCAGACTTGTAAATACATTCATGAATCCTCAGGGATCAGTGTAACGTAATACCTACCGAATCCAATCGAAAATATAAAATATCCTTCCATATTTTTATTCTCACAATCCTGAAACATATTTTCACACCTGAAAAATGACAATACAAAAAACAATATCAACAAACTTTACGAGTGAACCTTGTATTTGCATAATGCGATGCGCGGAATTGAACCCGCTACCCCGCAAAGGTTAATATATTCGTGTTGAAATACAATATTTCAGAACGAGGGAAATATTGAAGAGGGTTTTTTTTGGATTTGTTTTTGAATAAAATTAAGCCATATCTTATCATCAATCAACTCGGGTTATCATAGTTCACTGCTGGACAAAAGCTTCTACTAAATTGTGTCACAGCACCTGGTCCTCTGCCTTCCACATCCAGTCCACCAGCTACCTTCTTCAGGTCAGAACATCTGGCTAGTGGACGTCCTAGATCTTATTCCACCACGCTGGCTTGGTGTGGCTTGGCATACTACACACACCATCGAGAACTTTATAAAGCCCTCTCAGATATGCATGTGTCCTCATGATGTTTTTCTTTCATCGTTAACGCAAGTGATAATCACATTCTGATCAGCACATGAATTTGAAAAGTCAGAGATATGGGATCGAACTCAGACTCTCCTGCATGGAAGGTTAGCGTTCAACCGCTTGGCTATAACTGTTTACACATGGAAAAGGAAACCGCCTTGACTTAACTGCCCTGTTGGTTTAGTGGTCACAAGCGTGACTGCTGAGCATGGGGTCCTGGGTTCGATCCCCAGGTCGGGCAAAGTGTTATTGGATGTTTCCATTAGAAATTTCTCAGTAGCAGCTCGGAGTACGGATTCGTGCCCAGTTCATGGCAAAAGGCTCACTCCATATTACATGGGACTTAAACATAACTGGCGCAACAAGGGTGTACTAAGAACACTTCTGCCGAACCCTTCGAGGAATATAAGGCGTGATGGTATAAAGGAAAAAAAAAGAGATTAAAATAATTGCTACAATATTCTTTATATAAGTAGTATTAGAATTTCCAGAATTAGATTTTTATTACATCTGAGACTGGCTCAGAATTGTGTAATAACTGTAGGCTCCATTCATGATCTGAAAAAAGAAAATTGTAAGAGGGAAATAAAATCAGGACATAATAATGAAGATTTTATTACGTGAGGTACTTACATAATAAAAACCTTTGGTTAATATTAATATCACGCCTGTATTCCCCGAAGGGTTGGGCAGAGGTGTATGGTAACACCCTCATTTCGCCGTTATGTTTAAGTACCGTGTAATAGGGAACGAGCCTATTGCCATCAACCGGGCACAAATCCAAACTCTGGGATGCGCTACTGAAGAACTCCATACGAAAAAACCAAATAACACTTTGCCTAACCTGGGGATCGAACCCAGGATCTCACGATCAGCAGTCGCGTTTGCCACCATTAGACCAACGAGGCAGTCAGTTGGTTAATATTTTTCTTAAAAATTCTGACATTTTTGGAAACGGTTGCTAGGTTAGAAAAAGAAAAGAAAGAAAAAGTATATATTTTCCGCACACGCGGACGCACACGCATACTTAAAATTAAAAATATTTGGTCCCCACCTATGAAATTGGCGTTTTTTTCTCACAAATAGAGAACCTCGTCACTTCTATGACTTAAAATATTCATCAATTGCTTGATATTATATCGAATAATAACCACCATACACAACTACCAATAGTAAAAAAACCTTATTACTTATAGTTTTCTAAACATAAAAAATACCTTAAAAATGATTCCTCTTTCTGTTAGCAGAAATTACCACTATTTTTGTTTTAACTTAGCCAAAACTTATTTTTGTCGCATAATCTAAGTGGCATACGTTATCTTAGTTTTTAAACATTAGTGCATAAAAGTTTTAAAACATTAGTGTTCATAGTTGTTAAATAAATTAAGAAAATGTTAGTATGAAAAATGCAACGTCTTTAAATTTTTCCATACAAAACGCTGATTTCATAGGTGGGGACCTAATAAAATGTTTCTTAAAATTAGCTTACACTTAAATTTAAAAATATAACAATGTGGCAACTCGAACACAAAAAAATAAAATAATCTATGGTTACTATTTAGTTTATGGTGCACGGGCTACCATAAATCCACATGCATCATAAATCTAAGTGACAATAAACAAACAATATAAACATTTAAACATGCTGAATTTGTGCGTCGCATGGTGCGTAAAAATTTAGATCATTGCTTTAGGTTAGCATGGTATGGACATATAATGCTGAGGGAAGAAAGTCATGTCTCTAAAAGAGTGATAAATATGAATGTGGATGGACATACAAGTAGAGGTAGGCCAAATAACAGATGGATGGATTGTGTGAAGGATGATATGGGTAATAAAGGAGTGAGTACTGAGATTTTTTTTTGTTTTTTTTATTTGTTACTAGGCCTGCGTTTGGCCGCCATCCCGCCTTATGTTAAGCGATGATGCGGTCTACGATGGAGCACGCTTACCGAGAAGAAACTGTTTCACTCGTGACTTGAAGACACCCAGATTGTAACTGTCGGGGAACACCCACTCGGGCAGCGCATTCCACTGTTTGGCGGTTTTCACAATGAAAGTGGAATCAAAACGCTTCGTTCGGGTTTTTGTATATCAATACTGGCCGTCCGATAGAAAAAAGGGCAGGGGGGTATTAGAGCATGCAGATCTGAAGCACACTCTCCGATATGTGTCCGACAAAATGACGGTTGATAGAGTAGAATGGAAGAGGAATACGTATTGTACCGATCACACCTAGTGTGCGATAAGGGGAAGGAGATGATGATGATGCATCGATATTTGGCCTATCTCTATTTCTATATCCATCTACATTTATATTTAACACTAGCTGTGTCCTCACGGTTCCGCCCTCGTAAGAAGTTTTATTCCAGTAATAAATATAGCCTATGTTACTCAGTGATAATGTAGCTTTCTAACGGCAAAAGAATTTTTGAAATGGGTCCAGTAGTTTTTAACTTTATTCGTTACATACAAAAATACAAATCTTTCCTCTTTATAATATTAATATAGACTATTCTAGTAACATCACTTTCTTCTCTCCGCATAACATGTCCATACCACGCAAACCTATTACTCCTCAAATTTTCAGTCACTGGTAATACCTTCAAACTTCCTCTGATACACTCATTCTTTATCTTATCCATTCTTGTCACTCCACTCATTCGCATCTCTGCTGCATGCACTCCTTTCATTTGTTGCCTTGGTGGACTTTTCTTTGAATCGATTGATTGAATAATTTGTAAAATCATTCTTTTTCAGTATTTTGATTTAGGTACGTATCAGAACATCCTGGAATTGATATGGGCGCGGTCGCACTGTCGGATGCCTCGCTTAGCACCTGGCGTCCAGTAAAGCATCCGGCAGTGCGGCCGCGGCCTAAAGTAGTCTGGGATAGTTACGTCACTAGACTAGTACAATAAGGTTAGAAATAAAATAGATTCCGAAAACACGTTATGTGCTATGTTGACTCCAGAAAGAAGATAATTATCAAATGTTTACTTACGTTTATAAACGTAGCCACAGTCAACTTAGTAAAAGGACCAGCAGAGAACACGACGACTTTGTTGAGCTGTGCTACTAACAAGTACAGGTCTTTGCGGTACTTGATACTCTTTGCCCACCAAATACTCTCATAAAAACCATGCATTAAGTCTGAAAAGAACAAATTATTATATAAATAGACGGACAAAATGACAGCGTAAACAATAAAAAGTAACCGTTACGGGATGCCTGGCAGATGTAAAATATCGAAACTAATTTTGTAAAATGTAAATTTAAAAATAAAAATATCCGACTGCATTAAAAGTGAACTTTAAATAAAAGTTAAAAACCAAACTGCGTAAATATGAACTTTAAATAAAAACTGAAAAGAAAAAACTAATCCCATACAAGCGACTTTAACAGTCGGGGCCAATTATTGGGAACTAGCTGCTGCCCGCGACGTCGTCTGCGTGAAGGCTCCAGCACCAAAAATACCTAAGATGCCAGTGTCGCTATAGCATTATAAGAAAACAACTTTTAAAATAGCATTAAAATATAAGTTTTTTTTGCAAGCGAAGCAAGTGAAGAGATATAAATGGGAATCCTGCTGAGTTCAGTCATAAGATGTCACTGAAGGAAATAGAGAAAATAATGCAGGAATACATTCCAGGACACAAAAGAGTAAAAATACGTACAAAGGTATCATACCTTACAACACTTCCCTATAAACTACGTTGGTAGTTACGCTGCCAGGAGTCAAAATGTAAAGAGAGTCAGGACTGGTGACGCGGGAGCAAGCGACGTACAGTTGCCCGTGTGAGAAGCAACTCGTCCTGAGGTCGGCACCCGCTGCCCTCAGTGTCTGCCCCTGCGACTTATTGATGGTCATCGCGAAACAAACACTCACGGGGAACTGTACGCGCTTGAACTGGAACGGGAAGTTATGAGGTATGAGGGGAATGCGTGGTATAAATACTGCATCGCCGACGCCACAACCCGTAAGAATTTCCGCCTCAATGGTATGTCTGTGGAGTGAGATGACTTTAAGGCGGGTCTCGTTACACAGCTTCGGAGGAGATAGGTTCCGAAGAAGCATAATCGGGACACCGACCTTCAGCTTGACGGTATGCGCTGGAAGTCCACTTGCTGACAGGGAGTTCAGAAATTCCACGGGATAATGTGTGGCGTCATCTTGCTCGACAACAGTGTTTATCGAGGTGTAGACCACTTCATTCCCATCAATTTCCGAGAGAATGCATTCGTTAATTGCTGCAGCCTGATCATTTTTGGGCGTCAAAATGGCCCGCTCACACACTCAAGAATTCTGCTGGTGCGGTATACGACTGATGTCCCCGTACACATAGCGAATGAGTTCTTCTAAGCTGGATACCACTCTACCGAGAGACTCTGGAAGCACCCCCTGTCCACCTCTCTCTTCTGGTAGAGTGCCTTCGCCAAGACTTAGAAGGGCATTGGAGAATACTTGAGCACGTGCATTGCCGCCGAGCTGAGCTCTCATATTAATGGTCAAGCGCAGCGTACGAACTCGTGACCACAAAGAAGATCGTTTCAACGAAGCATTCACCTCGTCAGCCCTCGATCCCCGCGTCACCACGGGAAGCGTAACCTCTGTAACCCACTTACTGGATAATGCCGATATCCTAAGGTTAGACCGGTTGTCAAACTTTCGGGCTTCTGACTTATTATTATCGAGACGCTTGTTCGAAGCTATGTTGCTGATCGAGATGACAGCTGTCAAGCTATATTTTACTAACTACAGATATGATGATTTGCGTTGGTTAAGTATACTTACTGCATACAAAACGTCATTGCTATGCCAAGAATACGAACAGCTGTGCGACACCAAAGACCAGATATTCTTTAGTCAAAAGAATAAGAATACCATTTTTTTATTTTATTTATATGCGGGATTTAAAATCACAGTAAAAGCTTCGCACACGTCCGCACCATCCGACTACATTTATCAGAGTGGTCGATCCGATGTATTTATTGACCTATACTGTAATGAACTACAGTGATATTTATTAAATGCTGAATTTTCGACGCCATTAATTTAATAAATCATCGAAAAGCATTTTGTATGTAAAAAAATTATGATACGGTTTTTACAGATGATTTTCCCCCAAAAGCCCGATCAAATTATTCATCTATACTAACATTATAAAGCTGAAGAGTTTGTTTGTTTGGACGCGCTAATCTCAGCAACTACTGATTGGAATTGAAAAATTATTTTTATGTTGGATGGTCCATTTATCGAGGAAGATTATAGGCTATATAACATCACGCTACGACCAATAGGAGCGGAGCATAAATGAAAAATGTTACAAAAACGTAAAAAAAGTCCACCCGTGCGAAGCCGGGACGGGCCGCTATTCAATATAAATGGCAAGCTACTGGCTTTACAGAAAAATCCTTTAAAAAACTTTAAAGTTAAACGGTTTTATCTTGTAGTACTTTTCCAGCATCAGGATTTGAGGATTGTAGTTTGAAATTATTATAATGTTGTATTGTCATAGGAATTGAATTTGTGTGCGAAGTTTCAGAAGAATCAGTTGAGTAGAAGTAGTTGGAAAATATGTCGCAAGATTTGAATCAAACGGACCAACATAATAAAAAAAATATACGAAGAGAAAACATACTCACAGTTATTTGATAAACACTAACACATAGCATTACTGAGCAAATAACCAAGTATAGCATCATTATTGGTGATAGGCACGAGTCAAACAGACGAGCGAATCTGAAAAGATAAAATCTGTATATAGATCAGCCATTAAAACTGAATATAAACGGTAAACAAACCTTTGATGGTGAATGTTGAAAGAAAGAAAGAAATTTATTTGGCACGTAAGCAGTCAGACACACAGACAAAAACTAATAACAGAGAAAACAAAAAAATAAACAAAAATAAAGTAGCTGTGTGTCTAGCAGCTGCGCCAAATAGGTTCAGTTCAGCATAAATGTCAGACCACTAGTGCCTGACGCTGGTTTTCAACTGAACCCATTGTAACGTAACTGATGTAAACCAGTTCCAAATAGATACATAGCGTGCTTAAATAAATAAACACATAAAATCTTAATAAAAATAAATACTATTGGCCTTTAATTACGGATGTCTCAGTGGTCATGCCCGTTCACTTAAAACAAGATGTTAAGATGGATGCAGTGTGTGGAGTGACGCGAATGGATAAAGTAAGAAATATGTATATTAGAGGGAGGTTGAAAGTGGCACAAGTGACAGATAAGTTGAAAGGAAGGACAGGACAGATAAGTCGTTTGTCTTTGTTTGGGCATGTGATGAGGAGGGATGAAATGTGTGACTAAGAGTGTGATGAATATGAATGTTGATGGATGGAGGGGGACAGGGAGACCAAAGAAAAGATGGATGGATTGTGTGAGAGAAGATATGAAAGAATATTATAACAAAATTCTGATCTACACATGAATTGGAAAAGTCAAAGGTTGGGATGATCGAAGACAGATCCATGAAATATTCAAAAAAACAAACTTACTTGACTAATTCAACATGTCTTCTATGACAGTTCTTCAATCTTGTCATAACAAGTTCATGCTCAACTGGGTTCGATTCTGTCCCAAATGTATTTGTAGAATCAATCTTTAATAATTCCAATTCAGCTCTAAAAAACACCATGATAACCATAGCATTTGTATCAAATGATGTGATCCAACCTCCTCCGTATATAGCTGCATAACTTCGGTATACAGAGGCTACTAAATAACCAACGATAGTGTTTTTATCGAACGCTACCCAAGAACTGACGACTTGTAAATAGGTATCGGTTCCATTTTTTACGTTCGCTCTATACGTCTCAGAGGAAATATATTTTATGATCGGCTGTACTATGACTATGATAACCGTCGCATACATTAATGACCAATAAAGATAAGTAAACTTTCTACAGTATTTCGTAAAAGGTTTTATAAGATCTAGTTTTTTCTTGCCGGTTGTCGCCCGTTGGTACAAGTCTGCTTGCGTCACATACTCGATAATGCTCTTCCAATATTTTTGCCAGCATAATATTGTTGTTACCTTAAGCACATTTACGGTGGCCGGCATTGTAACCTTCAAATTGTACAGCAGTAAACTCATATCTGACTTCACGTACCAAACATCAATGTAGTGCGTTACTATAAAAATGATAACTAGAATATGCATTAATAAATAGAAACATTTCTTCCAAAAAATTTCTGGAATTAGCATTCCCCAAAATTGTAATGCTTTAACATGTAATGGCCAAGTAATGGTCTTTTTGGATTTTCCAATTTCTGGAAAATATTTCTCAGCATTTTTATCTGATTAACTTGATGGAACGGATTGGAATAATGATGCAACACGATTCCAAAGACGAAGATAATTACGTGATTTCAAAGAATAGGGGTAGAAAAAGTCGATGCCTCTGAATATCGAGTTTTTGGCTTAACTAGTTTTTTTTAGTAAATTCATCTTGAATATTGGTAAAAGTCTATATCCGATTATGTTGAGAGGTTCAGCTTCTATTATAAGAAAATCCGTATTCTAAGAAGACAGATTTAAAAGAGCCCTTTTCACACATTGTATGGCAGAGATCTCTACAAAAACTTTGTGAAAAACATCACCAATAACATCGATGTATGTCCTTCTAGGACGTCCTCTACCGGCGTTTCCATTGACATCCGCCTTATAAATTCCTTTTGTTAATCGTCGTTCACTCATTCTCTCAACATGACCAAACCACCTAAGCATACTCCTTTCAATTTTTGTCACTACATCATCTTTTAAACCGCAACTTTGTCTAATCTCATCATTTCTCAATCTATACTACTATTGATAATATAACACTCAACTTCACACTTTTTTATATTGAGAAATTGTGAAGTGTTAGTGCGGTGTGGGTAAATCCGGTATAATCCTAGCGTTCACAACGGGATACTACATTTCATCAATCCCAGCTACAATCGGAGTTGACTACAAATGTAAAGTCATGGACGTGGATGGTGTTAAAATCCAACTTGGTATTTGGGATGCAGCGGGACAGGAGCGATACAGAACATTGACATCAAGTTGTTACAGAGAAGCTCACGGTGCTATATTAGCTTACGATGTGTCAGAACCAAAGTCCCTAGCAAAACTGAATGCACTGGGTCGAGGAACTTCATATATATACTCCACCAAGAAGTACATAGTCTGTTTAGTTGTCGGCAATAAAATTGACAAGCCTAGATATCATTTTGGGACCCAGTGCATAACATCAGCACAATATAAGCACATTGAGTCACCCGCGCTAAGGCGCAACGAGTATTCCCAAGGAGGGTTGATGTCAGGCAGGCGGCCGGTCATAAAACAATAAGCCAAAACCTCTAACAACATGGATTTATAAAATACATGTTGTGCCGACCCCACCTAGTGTGGGATAAGGGCAGGTGGAAGAATTGATAATATAACAGAAAATTGCGAAATCTGCTTGCCGCGGTCAGTCCGTGGATGAGTGACCACCCGTTACACATTGAGAACCCTCCGTGCCTCGGAAAGCACGTTAAACAGTTGGTCCCGGGTGTCATACGAATACTTATGACAGCCATTACGAGTAGTCAGAAGCCCATAAATCTGGCAACTGGTCTAACTTTAGAATATCGGAATTGCCCAGTAACTTGATTGCGGAGGTCTGACAGCAGTGGCTCCGTGTAAAATACTGGTATTCAGCCGCATCTGGTTAGACTGGAAGCTGACGCCAACACAATTGGTAAAAAAGCTAGGCAGAACGAGATTCATTCATAAATTAAATAATCAAAAGAAATAAAATCAAATTATTCAATCAAATTACGACCATTTCAAACAACTTGTGGGCCTTAAACTACAACCATTGCCTCCATTTCGGCATCACACTTGTGCGTCGTTCACTGTAAGAATTCACGCGGTAAACCGCAGTTTAATGGGATTCCTATGCCTGTCCATATTTGCGGTTTTCACAGAATGCACGGTGCATCTAATGCGAAAATGTTCATTGAATAACTGGATGTAGTTAAGCAGAAAGGACTTAACCCACACAGAGTCACTTCTGAGTTATTGACGTTTTAAGTTCAGAGTGGTTTTCTTCAGTGATGCTGTTGTGATTCAGATTTTGTTACGTATAACACATCCTTGGTGAAATCAATCGTATTTTTACATTATATATAAGTTGGTTGATGGTTATATTGTGTATTTCTGGACTTATTTAGGAAAATATAGGGTTGGATGATTTAAGCAGGTTGGGTCTTTATAAGTAATAAAAAAAACCTGCCTAATATGTGGTTTGGTTTCCGGTCACAAAAAACGTATTTCTTTTGTTTATTTCGTGGATCTTTTTTGCTGAATGAAAGGCCATACCGTATGGACCATTTTGGTACCAATAACTCATTTTTGTCAATTTTGTGAATTCAGTCCTTTCTGCTAAACTATGTCCAACTGGTGTTGGTCTGAGTCGCAAGTGACAAGTTTCTAACCGACTTCAAAAAGAAAAAGGTTCTATGTTTGACTGTATCTATTTTTTTATGTATATTCACAGATTTCTCCGTCAATTGTGAAACGATGATAATGTTTTTTTTTTGAAGCGGTATTCTTTAGAGGTTGTCCTTTTTAAATTTGGTGAAGATCTGATGAAGAACTTCGGAGATAGACAATAGAACTCCTCAATGACAAACAGTACACATAGTGTGATTGGGTTACGAGCAACGTCTTTAGTAGGTCTAACAATGTTTTAATTACGGCCACTAAAAAGAAAAAACTTTTTAACAAAAAAATAAAACCGATTTCAAAATAAATAATAAAATAATTACCTTATTATTATAAAATTAACAGTTTCAAAAGTCGGTGCCGTAAATTTGGTTCAGTGTGGATTAGCACAGACTTTTGAAACTGTTAATTTTTTAATATGGTAATTATTTTATTATTTATTTTTTTCTTTTTTTTGTAGTCGGATTAATTTTTGTTAAATGAGTGAATTTAAAGTGAAGTGAGGCTGTCTACATATTTTGTAAAAATGTTGGTTGCTTACTGTTCTTCTTAGAAATATGTAGTTTTAAAATCTCATGATTGCCGAACACTAAGACATTCAGTATACCCACTGTAGGTCATGGGGTTTCACCAAAGAGTTATATATAATGGATTTAAACTAGACACCCCTCTTTTTTCGCCCGGGGTTAAAAAAAAGACAAGATTCTTCAATTAATATAATACACTAATCAGTTTAATCTATGTTTACACATGGAAAGGAAAACAAAACAAGCAAATACGAGACCAAAATAACATAACATTACGCCTGTATTCCCCGAAGAGGTGGGCAGAGGTGTATAGTAACACCCTCATTTCGCCGTTATGTTGAAGTCCCATGTAATAGGGGTGAGCTTATTGATCAACTGGGCATAAATCCAAACTCCAGGCTGCTACTAAGGAATTTCACACGGAAAAACCCAATAACACTACCCGACCGAACCCAGGAGCTCCCGATCAGCAGCCGCGCTTGTCGCTACTAGATCAACGAAGCAGTTACCAACCAATAAAGAGAAGGTTGGCGAAACCAAAATAATTGCTACAATATTATTTATGTAAGTAATAATATTAGAATTTTTAGAACTAAATTTCTATTTCATCTGCGACTGGCTGAGAAGCGTGTAATAACTGTAGGCACCTTTCAGAATCTGAAAACAGAAATGTAAAATAGAAATAAAATCAGGACATAATAATGAACAAAACACAAAAAACAACATACTAAAAGGAATTTATAGGGCGGATGTCAATTGAAACGCCTGATGGAAATCGAAACGAGGACATCTACCACGCCATATGCAATCTACGCAGCACGACGAATATCTAGCAGACTACAGCGACAACAATGACAACTCTCAAATGTGACGTCACAAATCCTGTATCGCGATATCAAGATTTGATGCTAACGGGGTGACCTGCGTGAGCGAAAAAACGCGACGCGATACGTCGCGGAACAAGAACGGTATAAGCCTCCAGTAGGGAATGCCATTGTTCTGATCGCGTTCGATGCGCTCTCAGCATCGCGTCGTGTCGCGATTGTCGCTTATGCAGGACACCCCGTAAGATAGTATAAATACAACTTCCCAACATGAACCGTTGGGCAGTAGCCCGCCAGGCATAACACTCGTCTGGTTGGAGGATCCTTCATTTCGTTTGAGGGACACCATACCTCATTTCTCCACACTACCTTCACCAGATCGTCTGTTCATTCACTTGGAGCTCGTCCCACGCTGCGATTCCCGGTGCGTGATCTCCACTCAAAAACCTCAACTTTGCTTATTTCTCATATATCCGTATTTTGTACTCGACAAAAAGCAAACTTACGTTTAAAAAAGTAGCCACAGTCAACTTAGTAAAAGGACCAGCAGAGAACACGACAACTTTGTTGAACTGGGCTGATAATAAGTACAGGTCTTTGCGGTATTTGACACTCTTTGCCCACCAAATACTCTCATAAGGGCCATGCATTAAATCTTCACTCTGAAAGAAACAAATTATTTAATAAATAGAAAGGAAGAAAAGAAAGAAAGCAAATATTAATAAACTTATTTGCTCTGCCTAGGCTTTTAGGTCAGCTTCCAGTCTAACCAGATGCAGCTGAATACCAGTATTTTACACGGAGCGACTGTCGTCAGATCACTTACTGGGTAATGCCAATATCTTAAGGTTAGACCCGTTGTCAGACTTTCGGGTTTCTGACTTCCCGTAACGACTGTCATATGTATGATACCCGGGACGACAGTTTAACATACTCTCCGGTGATCGTCAGGATGACGACCAAGAGGGATTTTGAAAAGTTGAGCAATACCAAGTTTTCGTACCTATTTGGTACCAGACATCAAATAATTGGTACCTCGCTAGAGGGGAAAACTATAAAGAGGAAAGTGGGCGGCCATTCTGACTTCAGAATGGCTGGACCACGTCGGTTTACCTAGTTGTAGGCGTTATAACTAGTTCATTTTTTCGTTAAAATTTAGTACCTCATTGGTACCTCAACATAATGTGTTTCAACAAATGCTTTTCTTAGATTTTTTCGATAAGCCAAAGGAAAGTTACACTTAGAAGAAGTTTTGCATGTTATCTGGACCACGTAGGTTTCACCTATATTGCAAATGTATATTTTAGTATCTATAGCTTTGTTGATTTGCGTTGGTTAAAATATACTTACTGCAAATAAAACGTCATTGCTATGCCAGCAATATATGAACAGCTGTGCGACACCAAAGACCAGATATTCTGTAGTCAAAAACCTTTGCATTGGATTGGTTTCAATCTGTAAGAATGCCTCTTTTTTTGAAATATATATTTGAAATTTAAAATCACAGAAACACGTCGGCATCGTTCGACTACTTTTACCAGAGTGATCGATCCGATTTATTTATTAACCTACACCGTAATATAACATAACATCACGCCTGTGTTCCTCGAAGGGTTGGACAGGGGTGTATAACACCCTCATTTCGCCATTATGTTTTAAGTCCCATGTAATAGGGAGCAAACCTGTTACCCTACCGGACACAAATCCAAACTCCAGGCTGCTACTGAGGAATTGCACATGGAAAAACCAAATAACACTGTGGCCGACCTGGGAATCAGACCCAGGACCTCACGATCAGCAGTCGCGCTTGCCACCACTAGACCAACGAGGCAGTTGTAATGTACTACAGTGATATTAAATGCTTGGAATTTTAGATGTAATTAATTTAAAAAATCATCAAAACGCACGTTGTGTTTAATTATCATGATGCAGTTTTTACAGATGATTTTTCGGCAAAAGCACGATCAAATCCTTTATTCAGTCTTCTCCTTTTCGTGTGGTTAGTGACTAATCTACTGTCAGAGTTTATGCCGCCCATGCCTCTAACCTGGCTTGACATGCCGTCGAGAAATATCTCTCAGGCATGCCGGTTTCCTCACGGTGTTTTCCTTCACTGTTTTTAAACAAGTGATCATTTTACAATACCCACATGGATCCGAAAATTCAGAGGTGCGTGCCTATGACTTGGCAGTCCGACGGTCATACGGCATACCACTAGGGTATCACATTTATTCAATACACGACAAGTTTATGATCGAAGCAGTATTAGGTAGAATAATACTCACCGTTATCTGATAAGCAGTAACACACAGCATTACTGAGCAGACAAACATGTATAGCAACATTATCGGTGACAAGCACGAGTCGAACAGACGTGCGAACCTGAAAAGATAAAATCTATAAACAGGGTGTAAACGAACTCATGTATTTCCTCCAAACCTCGTGATGTACTGCTGACAGATTTTATTGAATTCAAAAGTATCTCGTGTAAGGTTCTACACGAGATACTTTTGAATTCAATAAAATAAATTATATTACAAGAATTAAACTTGAGTTCTTAACGTGAGGCAGTTAGACCCCCGAGTTAAATGACCGCGCGGTGAGTGATAGCCGCGCAATTCGCTCGCGGCGTTAAATAAAAAAATACCTGGAACATACCTACATGGGGTATTTTCAAATACCCCTGGGTATGAGGAATTCAGATTTTTGTTTTGGACGTCACTATTTGGACCACCCTGTATATCAATAATCACTTTTTAACAAAAATAAAACCGACTTCAAATGGTCTATCTCCGAAGTTCTTCATCAGATCTTCACCAAATTTAAATGGGACCACTTCGAAAGAATACTCTTTCAAACAAAAAAAGAATAATTAAAATCACAATTAGCAAAGATATCGCGGAACAAACATACAAAAAAATAAAAAAAACACAATCGAATTGAGAACCTCCTCCTTTTTGGAAGTCGGTTAAAAAAGGTATAGCAAGAAGAGAATCGTTGAAAAAAATAAATAAAATCAATCTAAAAATGGAGGAGATACATGTTTTTCGTCTTTAAATGGCGTATTTTCTGTCCGTGTCGGACGAAAGGCTATGTACGGAGTAATGTTAAGTTAATAAGTTTTTTTTAAATATAACGTCATCGTTCAATAATGTAGTTTCTGTCTAGTTAACAATTATAATTTGCTGATAACTTGGGCATTTTATTACATACTAGCGGCCCATCCCGGCTTCGCACGAGTGGACATTTTTCCCGTTTTTGCAACACTTTTCATTTATGCTCCGCTCCTATTAGTCGTAGCGTGATGTTATATAACCTTTAACCTTCCTTGATAAATGGACTATCCAACACATAAAGAATTTTTCAATTCCAATCAGTAGTTCTTGAGACTAGCGCGTTCAAACAAACAAACTCTTTAGCTTTAAAATATTACTATAGATTTCAATGATCCTTTCATTGTTGCCTATGTTCTTTGTAAAAGTATCCATACAATTAATAAAAAAAATGTTATTTACCCTATTGTATGTTTAAATCTCTCTAACACTTCTGACTATACCTTCGTAGTTACGTAATGTTTTATTAAACTTTTTATTAATCCAAAATCAGCACAGATCGTCCAATCTCCAATCTGGTATTGCCTCTTTGAACTTCGGAAACCCACGCAATCCAAGTAATCCTAACTCCATGTTAATACGGAAACCAGTAAACAAAGTTACAAGAATTTATCGTTTAGATTTAACTGTACAAGTTAGATTGACTTTGCAAATGTTAATTTAGATTTTGATCACACATTTTAACATTGTGGGGATACAATTTTATCTTCAGACAATTTGGGTTTCCTGTTGTGGGCTTTATTACAGTATTTGGAGCTTCTTCTTTCTTTTCGTGTGGTCAGTGTATAACCTGGTGTCAGAGTTTATGCCGCCCATTGGCCTCTAACTTGGCTTCACATACAGTTGAGAAATATCTCTCAGGCATGCCGGTTTCCTCACGATGTTTTCCTTCACCGTTTTTAAGCAAGTGACAATTATACATTTGGAGGTGCAGAGCCCCCATAAACAGTCAAATTTTTATCGACACGATTGGCGCAGAATAAAACATTATCAGCCCATTAATGTTCCACTGCTGAGGGGCTTGTGGCTAGTCAAAAACCACGCGAGTCATATAATTTCTGCAAGGTTAAGCTGTGTTTGCCGCGGTCAATCCGTGGATGGGTGGCCATTTGTTACACATCGGGACCCCACTGTCCCTCGGAGAGCACGTTGAATCGTCGGTACCGTTTATTATACGTATACCAATGACAGTCGTTACGGGGAGTCAGAAGCCCGAATGTCTGACAATCGGTCTTACCTAAGGATATCACCAGTTATCGGGTTGCGGAGGTCTATTGGCAGTCGCTCCGTGTAAAATACTGGTATTCAACCGCAGCTGGTTGGACTGGAAGCTGACCCAAACATGGTTGGGAAAAGGCTGAACAAAGCGAATTGTACCACTGCTGTGCACGGGCCCCTTCTAAGAATGTCAAGGGTTTAGGCCTTAATCCATCACGCTGGCCTGGTGCGGGTAGGCGGATTACATAAGCAGTTGTGCAGGTTACCTCAAGATATTTTCCTTCATCGTTAACGCAAATGATAATCAAATTCTGATCTGCACATGAATTCAAAAATTCAGAGGTGCGCGTTGGATTCGAACAAAGATTAAAAAAAAACTACTTACTTGACTAACTCAACATGTCGTCTATGACAATCCTTCAATCTCTTCATAGCTAGTTCATGGACAATTGGCTTCGACTCTTTCCCAAATATATTCGCCGAATCAATCTTTAATAATTCCAATTCAGCTCTGAAAAACACCATGATAACCATAGCGTTTGTATCAAATGATGTGATCCAACCTCCTCCATATATAGCTGCATAACTTTGGTATACAGAGGCTGCTAAGTAACCAACGATAGTGTTCTTATCGAACGGTACCCAAGAGCTGACGACTTGTAAGTAGGTATCGGTTCCATTTTTTACGTTCACTCTATACGTCTCAAAGGAAATATATTTGAAGATCGGCTGTACCATGACTATGATAACCGTCGTATACATTAATGACCAATATAGATAAGTAATCTTTCTACAATATTTCGTAAAAGCGTTTAGAAGTTCCATTTTTTTCTTATCGGGTGTCGCCCGTTGGTACAAGTCTGCTTGCGTCACATACTCGATAATGCTCTTCCAATATGTTTGCCAGCACAAAAATGTTGTTACCTTTACCACACTTACGGTGGCCAGCATTGTAATCTTCAAATTGTTTAGGAGTAAACTCATATCTGACTTCACGTACCACACATCAATGTACTCGGTTGCTGTAAAAATAGTTACCAGAATATGCATTAATAAGTAGAAATATTTCATCCAAATATTTTTGGGAAGTAGCAATCCCCAAAATTGTAGTGCTTTAACATTTGGCCCAAGCAATGGCCTTTTTGGATTTTCCAATTTCTGCAATATATTTCTCAGCATTTTTATCTGATCAACTTGATGGAACAGATTGGAATAATGATACGATCCCTTATTATACGATTCCAAAGACAAAGATAATTACGTGATTCCAAAGAATAGGGGTGGGAAAAGTCGACACCTCTGAATATCGAGTTTTTGGCTTAACTAGTTTTTTTAGCAAACTCATCTTGAATATTGGTAAAAGTCTGTAATCCGATTATGGTGAGAGATTCAGCTTCTATCTTTCGCAAATCCGAAGTCTAAGAAAACAGATTTAAAATAGCTTTAAACTAGTTTATTTTCAAATTATTTAGCTATCCCTAACAGGCAATAAACTATTAAACATGGGCCTCCAGCTAAGATTGTAGCAAATTTTTTTTTCATATACTTTTAATGAAATTACAGGCATTCAATCAACTCAGGAGGGGCTCATGGCTAATTACCAACCGCGCGGATCATACGGTTTGCGAGGTTAAGCTGCGCTTACCGCGGTCAGTCTGTGGATGGGTGACCGTTCGTTGCACATCGAGACTTCTTCGTGCCTCGGAGAGCGCGTTAAACAGTCAGAGAATACCTGTGACTGACAACCGATTTAACCTTGGGATATCGGCATTGCCTAGTAACTGGGTTGCGGAGGTCTGATGGCAGTCGCTCCGTGTAAAATACTGGTATTCAGCCGCATCTGGTTAGACTGGACGCTGACCCCAACATAGTTGGGAAAAGGCTACACAGAACAGGCCATCAATCAACTCAACCTTTTGTTTTATTATTCAAATAAAATTTATAAAAACGTTTAATTAAAATACATCATGTATTTTCCAACTCCGTCAATGTGTTATTATTTTCACAAATAAGCTATATTTTCTTCTGAAACGTTCTTTTGTTTGTCCGTCAGTTGAAAAATCACATCTAAAACTTTTTGACACGATATTTCCATAACAGTATTTCACAGAAATTTTGATAAAACAGTTTTCTTGAGATAAATAATATTTTTATCCAGATCTAGGTGAAACAAAAACTTAGAAACTTTCAAGGTTTAATAATTCATTGGCATTGATGTAAAATATAAGTTTATTTTGTAGGTAATCTTGGATTTTCACGCAAAAATCGAAAATACTTGGGCAGGAAATTTTATTCTGATTTTAAGGTTCGGTTTGGTACGACCATACCATCAGCGATGGGCCGAATAAGGGTTTCACCGAATACGAATAATCAGCCGAATGTTCGGTTAAAAGTTTACTGAACCGAACATTCGGCCGAATATTCACCAGGATTGGGCGTGCTTTATCGTGCATTGCAAGAATTCAAGTCCGTACTTGTCGAACGCATTGAATCGCGCGACCCTTTCGACCGTTGGCGCTGTTATCCCCGAACTGTTGTGGCGTCATCTAGTTAGCGACAAAACATTAGCGCATGCATTTGTTTTTGTGTACAATATCGTTAAAACTCAGTAAATTGCCAAAAATACAATGAAATAAGTGGAGGGAAGAGGTCGAACATTTGGATTTTTTTCTGTGAAACTGGCAATAAATGATATGACATACTTGATATGGATACAATTATGTAATTACACTACTTCATACAAGCATAGAGGCAACTTTTAACGCAAGATTATTCGGTAGAATATTCGGCATTCTTGCCGAATAATCGGCTGAATACGAATGTTCGGTAAACATGCCGAATATGCCGAATGCCGAACATAAAACGAATATTCAGCCCATCCCTAGCTTATTTAATGATATCACTGATATGATTAAATAAATAAGTATCATAGATTATATGGCTAGAAAGGGGGTGACTACTGAAATAACGGCTAATAGAGATGTATGGAAGAGGAATACTCCACCGACCCCAAATAAGTTGGGATAAGGGCAAGAGGATGAGGATGATGATGATGATCACCGTATGGCTATCTATAATATAACATCACGCCTGTATTCCCCAAATGGTTGGGCAGAGGTGTATAGTAACACCCTCATCTCGCCGTTATGTTTAAGTCCCATGTAATAGGGGGCGAGCATATTGCCGCCAACCGGGAACAAATCCAAACTCCGGGCTGCTACTGAGGAATTTCACATGGAAAAACCCAATAACACTTTGCCCGACCTGGAAATCGAACCCAAGACCTCATGATCAGCAGTCGCGCTTGCCACCACTAGACCAACGAGGTAGTTACACTGTATGGCTATCTACGTAATTTTTCAACTAGGCGGTCGCGTTAGTGGTTATAAAACAGTTATACGGTTTCGCGATACTCAAATAGGGATGAGCCGAATATTCGTTTTATATTCGGTATTTGGCAGACTTACCGAACATTCGTATTCGGTCGAGTATTCGGCAAAAATACCGAACATTCTACCGAATAATCTTGAGTTAAAAAGTTGTCTCTATACTTGTATGAAGTAGTATAATTGCATAATTGTATCTATATCAAGTGTGTCTTATTATTTATAGTCAATTTCACGGAAGAATGCCCAAATGTTCGACCTATTCCTTCCACGCATTTCATTGTATTTTAGGCAATTTACTGAGTTTTAACGATTTTTTACACAAAAAATATGCACGTGCCACTGTTTTATCGCTAATTAGATGACGCAATAACAGTCCAGGGGTAGTAGTATCAGCGATCGGAAAGATCACGCAATTAAATGCATTCGACAAGTACAGACTTGAATTTTTGCAATGCGCGATAAAGCGCGCCAAATCCTGCCGAACATTCGGCCGAACGTTCGGTTCCGTAAACTTTAACCGCACATTCGGCCGATTAATTCGTATTCAGTGAAACCCTTATTCAGCCCATCACTATACTCAAATACGTTCGGTGCAAGCTGGGCAGTCAGCTCCGCTACCAACCTTGCTGACTGGATAATCTTATCACCACGACATGAACTATTCTCTTATAGCACGTGCCAAGAGAAGAAGATTGCAGCTATTCTAAAATCTGAGATTTTTTGCTGACAAAATAATAATTCAAACGGAGCCTTTTACAAAGTCATATTTTATATTACACCTATAAAAATCCTAAAGTTTCCCTTATCACGAGTTATATCTGAGTATAATTTATTACTCCAGCAATAAATCTTTGGTCCCTAATTAAAATATTTGATAATTTTCGCGAAAAAATATAATGAAACAAGGCTCAATCCATGTTAATCTCGTAGGAGAGGTAGGTATCATTAAATTTTTATTAAATATTTGAAACATTATTGGCTCATTGGCTAGAGCAACATTTTTATGGTTGGGAATTTTGTTAGCCAATCAAAAATTCCTTCGGGGTTCAGGATTTCGTATTTTATTTTGCGTCGGAATGAAAGTATATCTTAGAAATATTTAGTTCAAACTATTCTTTATTATATTAGGAAAAAATTAACCTAACCTTGTTGTTCTTAAAATTATATTGTTTGTTGTGTATCTATAATAAAGGACTAGACTATCTGAAGTAAAGTTTGACGATGGACGACCAGGGAGGTCGCTTAGGGCGACGGTCGCGCCACTCGTCGTCGGGACGTCATTGTTCTCTCACAATCCTAAATCATAGTACTGTATCCACTGAAACTGTTAAAGATATTATTTTTAAAAGAGTAACCATGGAGTTTCTTGCCAGCTCTTCTCCATAGGAAACGACTAATTGGAACCGTGCACCCAAATTCTACTTTTCATAAGCACCGGTATTGGTTTATGTGAAATATTTTTTTTGATTTGATTTGATTGACCTTGCGGCATTATTATCACCTTTATG
This sequence comes from Amphipyra berbera, assembly GCA_910594945.2. Lineage (NCBI taxonomy): Eukaryota > Metazoa > Arthropoda > Insecta > Lepidoptera > Noctuidae > Amphipyra > Amphipyra berbera. The sequence goes on from OU343145.1 coordinate 13,448,877, forward strand.
TACTCACACTTTTTAGGGTTTCGTACCCAAAGGGTAAAACGGGACCCTATTACTAAGACTCCGCTGTCCGTCCGTCCGTCTGTCACCAGGCTGTATCTCATGAACCGTGATAGTTAGACAGTTGAAATTTTCACAGATGATATATTTCTGTTGCCGCTATAAAAACAAATAAAACAGAATAAAATATATATTTCTACAACTCCCATACAACAGACATGATTTTTTGTCGTTTTGGTACGGAAACCTTCATGCGCGAGTCCGTCTCGCACATGGCCGGTTTTTTTCACTGTCAAATACTGCACTCACATTTACTTTCGCTCGCCTATATTTCTCCAATTTATTGAATCCTGGCTGCTTTTCTTATCCCTCGCTTACTCTTATTATGTAACCATTTTGTGTTTGATTGCATGGCGCTCCTTATGAAGCGCGTCAACCATTGCTCTTCAGACATAACTCCCATCCCCACATGTAAAAACAGCTGAGTTATCCAACCTTGTGTGTCTGTTGGCTTATTAGGAAGAAATTGGCGGAAAACTTATGGCAAACTTTTACACAATTTCACCATTCAACATAGACATAACATAACATCACGCCTGTATTCCCGAAGGGTTAGGCAGAGGTGTATAGTAACACCCTCATTTCGCCGTTATGTTTAAGTCCCATGTAATAGGGGGCGAGCCTATTGCCATCAACCGGGCACAAATCCATACTCCAGGCTGCTACTGAGGATTTCCACACGGAAAGACTCAATAACACTTTGCCCGACCTGGAGATCGAACCCAGGCCCTCACGATCTACAGTTGCGCTTGCTACCGTTAGACCAGGGGTCGGCAACCTGCGGCTCGCGAGCCGCATGCGGCTCTTTCGATGTAAAGTTGCGGCTCTCCAGTTTCATACGCAAAAAATAATTATCTTACTATCACAACCCTTAAAATCGTGCAATCAATCCATAATTGAGTACTATAGTATAGTATGACTGAATTATACTGACTATGACTGAGAGATAGTCTGACTATATCTAAATGTATTTTCGTTTCGTATTTTTTTTTATAGGTAATTATTTTTGCTAGACGCCATTCCAAGATTATCCAGTAATTACAGGACACTCTGTATAAGCAAATACTTATAATATTGAAACATTTTTTTTGTAGCTCTTAAAAAACTGATATTTCGTAAATTGCAACTTTTGGCTCTTCCGTCTCAAAAGGTTGCCGACCCCTGCACTAGACCATCGAGGCAGTTACTATTAAAATTAATGTTTTATCGACATTTTTATCGATTGTGTCCCACCACTATTCATTGCAATTAAATAATGCCGCCATATTATCACTTTCTACATTACTGTTAATTGTGACACCTACCATAGATTTTTCAGCCGTTAATTACATATTAGCCTTCGTTATTACAAAGAAAATTTATGAAATAATTTCTGTTATAATAACTTAATTTTATAGCCTGCGATAATTAATTTAATTATCATTTTGATTTATTCGTATACTCGCTTTTTATCGCAGTTTTGTCTGCGTTTTTTTTATTCTAGTCAATTTCCTATCAATGGGCACTAAGGCCGCGCTCCCACTTTGCCGTGACGACAGATAATCGTGTAGTTTTAAGTGACGTGGCTTATATATTTAAATTAAGGTGTTCACATATAAGACGACACGATTAACTGTCGTTCACGACTTGTTTTTGCAGTGACGACAGATTGTCAAGTCAATGGGAACGGCTAGCACGACAGTCGTAAAACGATAAGAAAACGTCACGACATCGTGACGGCAAATCATGTGTCGTTGTTATGACTATCTGTCGTGGCCTCGATAAAAATATCGTCTCGTCTTGTAGCTTGCTACTAATGTGCAAACGACAAAGCGACTGCTGTGAAACAATAAAATGTCGTCGCGATCCAATGGGAACAGCTATATACGATAGTCGCTAAACGATAAAAAGTTTTGACAACAAACAGTCGTTATAATGGGAACAGCTAGAGACGACAGTCGTCCAACGATAAATTAATCGTCACGACATAGTGGGAACGCGCCCTAACACCGACTCGGTACTGACACGATATCAACGGACAAGCTTGCTGTAGCATTATACATGGTGATTTTTAATTCACTGTTATTTTTTCAGGGCGTGAAAGTACTCATGATTATGAGCAAATTTCACTATGACACAAAATCTGAAATATCGAAAAAAATATCAGCAGTTTCATACAAAAATGCAATATTTACCCGATAAAAATGTATGAAACAGATGTTTTTTTGCTATTTCGTAGTTGGTCCCATAGTGAAAGTTGTTTATAATCATGAGTACTTCCACCTCCTGAAAGGTTAATAGTGAATTAAAAATTACCGTGTATAAAAAATACACTACCTATTGATATCTACTTACTCTCGGACTCACGGACAGCGCACAGCTTAAAGGATGACTCACGCTAGACCGTGTCGGGTCCAAGCCAAGTGTCGGCCGTAGCACGGTCAATTAATATTACAAATATTTTGTATGGACACACGCACGCTATACCGAGCGGCAACCAGACAAAATATATGTAATATTAGTTGACCGTGCTACGGCCGACACTCGGCTCGGATCCGACACGGTCTAGCGTGAGTCATCCTTAAACCGGTGAGTTTAGAAGCATGAAATTTTGCACACAAGTGTCTTATATAACATAGATGAGCACTACGAAAGGATTTTTGAATATTCATTCCCTAAGGGGTGAAAATAGGGGGTGAAAGTTTGTATGAAAGTTCGGCATTTTTCACGTTAGAAATATTGAAATTGGTCTTTAAGCTTCTGTTTATAACGTAGATGAACACTAAGAAAGTTTTGAAAATTCATCCCCTAAAGGGGTGAAATAGAGGATCCTATGAGAAATCACATCGGACACGGCTAGTTATAACAGAAGACTACACAATCTGTTCTCTCTAAAAACAGTCCTTAGTTTCTTTCATAAATTAATTAATTTAAAAGAAAAAAATCAGAGTATCACTTCAAATTAAGACCACTTCAAAGAGGATCCATCAAAAAATCTCTTCATCCTAAACAGGGGTGTTCTAAAAAAAGCGACCCGTCCCCTCTGGCTACAATTAGTGTAGATTAGCAGGTACGGACGAATGATTGCATCCTTAAGAACATTTAATGAGAAAGTCATTAGGGGAGCGCGTGACCCGTTTCCTATTGCGACTGGTTGACAGTGTACAGAGAAGGCAGAAGGTTATATGTATTACTTTTTATTATTTCTTTAATTGCCTCATTGTTCTAGTCGTGGCAAGCGTGAGTACTGATCGTGACGTCTTGGGTTTGATCCCGAGGTCGGGCAGTGTTGCTTTTTTTTATTGTTGGAAAATCATCATGGATGTCTTTCGCCCGGGGAAGGCGAGGGTGTCTGCCGGACTCTTACCAGCTAAAAACTAACGGTGTTCCTCCTCTTGACCGTTCCGCCGGGGTCGCGGGATTCGCAAAAACATGCACCGCAACTCCGGCAGGTCCCGGTCCGCCAGCCACGTGCGGACCTCTCCTCTGTGGCGCCTTGCCCCAAATCCTCCTGAGAAGCGCGCAAGGAACACTGCGCGCCGCCTTCTCGGGCCTGTAACTGGTCGCCCGCAGGCCACATACTAGGGTGGTTGGAGGATGTCGCGTACGCGCGCCCTCCGGCGCCTGGTGCGTCTAGCGCAGAAAGGGAGAAGAGGAGACAGCTCCCACTTCCTCTCCGCTTCCTCCTTGGTCGCCATCACCCTCTCGCAAAAGGAGGCGATGGTTCCCCACGAACCCTCGCTCCCGACCATGGACAGAACCACGGCCGGAAGCGAGAAGTCACCGCCAACTACTGCGACTAGTTCGCGGCGCTGCGAATGTTGCTGGATACGCCTGCAGCGTATGCAGCGCCGTGTCTTCGGGGCAGTCGCAGTGGTGACAACCGGGCGTCTGCTCCCGGCCTATGCGACACAGGTACTTCCCAAAACAGCCATGTCCCGAAAACACCAGCGTCAGCCAGAAGCTGAGGGCGCCATGCTGCCTCTCCAGCCAATCCTCCATAAAGGCAAAGTGTTACTGGGTTTTTCCAAGTGAAATTTCTCAGTAGCAGCAAACAAAATTATATATAGTAGACACCTCACTTCACTTTAAATTCTTCTACAAAAAAGCGGTCACGTGCGAGTCAGTCTTGAACGTTAACAGTTTCGCGCTGGCGTTTCAACGAAAATTTTCGCATTAGTTGCACCGTACATTCTGTGAAAACCACAAATGTTGAGAGGCATAGGAATCCCGATAACGGGCGGTTTACCGCGTGAATTCTTACTGTGTACGAGACAGAAGTGCAAAACAGAAATGGAGGCAATGATTGGAGATTAATGACCAAATACTCAAACTGCTGTCACTGTCACTTCGCCTTAGAGGGACAGGGATAGCACGAAATTAACGGCAACTTAAAATCGAGTAGTATTTGAGTGTTTTGCCATAAGGTCCGTGATTTTTAAACCTCTCTCAACAGTGCGGCCTGGGAGCAGTATTCCAAGTGGAGCTGTCAAAGTATTAATGTAATTTGGATTTCAATATGATGGTGAAGTTACAATATGCAGAAGAACCAACAATACGGAACAAAACTCAAAGTAAAAAAAATATTTTTATTATAAACATAACATCACGCCTGAAGGGTTGGGCAGAGGTGTATAGCAACACCCTTATTTCGCCATTACGTTTAAGTCCCGTGTAAAAGGCGGTGAGCCTATTGCCATCAACCGGGCACATACACAAGCTCCGGGCTGCTACTGAGGAATTCCACACGGAAAAACCCAATAACACTGCCCGACCTGGTGATTGAACCTTTTTTTTCTTCTCGTTGGAAAATCCTCATGGATGTGCCTCGCCCGGGGGAGGCGAGGGGGTCTGCCGGACTCTTACTGGCTAAAAACCAACGGTGTTCCTTCTCCTGACCATACGGCCGGGGTCACGGGATTTGCAAAAGCATGCACCGCAACCCCGGCTGGTGATCGAATCTAGGACCTCACGAACATAGGACCTCACAATCAGCAGTCGCGCTTGCCACCACTAGACCAACGAGGCAGTTTCTTTCTGGTTACAAAACAATAATTATTCCGCTTAAACTTCTGCTCTATATTTGTACAATGTCATTTGGTTAAAGATACAAGAAACGACATTTACAGCCGTTTCATGACTATTTTATTTATGTTATTAGGGTGCCTGACTTTTTAAAGTGACGTTACAACAGTTCTCTGAATAGAATACTTACTTCAGAGGTTTTTTATATCAGGTTTTTAATTGACTATTCTTATTAACTCTTATTGTTCCTAGCAGTGATAGCCTAGTGGTGTGACCGTCGGACTGCCAAGTCATAGGTCTCAAATTAAAACCCAATGCACGCACTTCTAACTTTTCGGATGCATGTGCGTATTGTATAATTATCACTTGTTTAATACCGGTGAAGGAAAACTTTGTTAGGAAGCCGGCATGCCAGAGAGATATTTCTCGACGGCATGTGCAGCCAAGTCAAGGGCTCATGGGCGGCATAAATTCTGACACAAGGTTAGTCACTAACCACGTGAAAAGAAGACAAGAGTTTGACTCTTATATTAATGATTCTTTCGCTATGTTGATAGTAGATTGTCGTTCTGTCATTTGCGCCCTGCGTAGCCTTTTTCCAACTATGTTGGGGTCAACTTCCAGTCTTACCAGATGTGTCGATGTCTCTACGAATACTTATGACAGTCGTTACGGATAGTCAAAAGCCCGACAGTCTGACTACCGGTCTAATTGTCATTGCCCAGTAACTGGGTTGCGGAGTTCTGATGGCAGTGGCTCCGTGTAAAATACTGGTATTCAGCCGCATCTGGTTAGACAGGAAGCTGACCCCAACGTTGTTGGGAAAAAAGTCTCAGGCTGCGTTGAAGAGGTTATAATAGAGACGAATAACAGATTCAATATTCCCAAGGTAGTACGGTAGATGAGTGCGGTAATCGTGTCGTTAACTGAAATGGATCGCGATCCCTCTGTAAAATGGATGCCGTTAAATTGTATGAGTCTATTATTGTGGGGATAGCTGAGTGGATAGGGGGATAGGATAGGTGCAAAGTGTGTTTTGATTCCGGAAATGTCTTTATTTTTGTAATCAAGTGTATCCCCACCTCTGACTTTTCGAATTTATGTGCAGATCAGATTTTGATTATCACTTGCGTTAACGGTGAAGATGATATTGTAGTGACAAAAATTTAAAGGAGTATGCTTAGAGAATGAGTAAACGGCGATTAACAAAAGGAATTTTACTGACTGTATCCAGTAATAGTATTGCCTGCCAAGCCTTTTCCCAACTATGTTCGGGTCAGTTTCCAGTCTATTCAGACGCGGCTGCATACCAGTATTTTATACGGAGCGTCTGCCATCAGACCTCCGCAAACCAGTTACTGGGCAATGCCGATATTCTAAAGTTAGACCGGTTGCCAGACTTTCGGGCTTCCTAATTCCCGTTACGACTGGGACCGACGATTTAACGTGCTCTTCGAGGTACGGAGGGGTCTCGATGTGTAACGAACGGTCATCCACAGACTGACCGCGGCAAGCGCAGCTTAACCTCGAAAATCGTGTATTCTGCGCGGTTGGTAATTAGCCACGAGCCCCTGTTTACGTACCTTACTGTACCCAATAATGGTATTGCTAAATGAAAATCTTCATGAAAAGAACAGCTGATTCATTTTATGGGTCCCATTGTAAATCACACTGAAGAGATAACAGGTGCTACGTAAGTCTGCGTTCAGACGATATGCGCACACTAAGCGCACGCCACGCGCGTCAACACCCGCGTTTAACTCGCTTTGATTTTTTTTGTATAAAATTTGAGCCTTATGACACATCAATAGATCTCAAATTGCATTTATCGAAGTCCAACCGCACACGCCAAGCGCCCGCCTCGCGCCTGCCTCGCGCCCGCCTCGCGCCTGCCTCGCGCCCGCCTAGGGCCGGCCTCGCGCCCGCCTCGCGCCCGCCTCGCGCCCGCCTCGCGCCCGCCTCGCGCCCGTCTCTCGCCCGCATCGCGCCCGCCTCACGCCCGCCTCACGCCCGCCTCGCGCGCAATTTGAGATCTATTGATGTGTCATAAGACTCAAATTATATACAAAAAATTTCAAAGCTTGTTAGATGCAGGTGTTGACGCGCGTGGCGTGCGCTTGGCGGGCGCGTGTCGTCTGAACGCAGCCTTATTGTCCTTATCGCTTTTATCTCATGGGAAATTGTGTCTAGGAAAAAAAACTTATTGTTTTTAACGGTAGAACAATTTCTTTACAAGTAGAGCATTCAGCTACCTCGTTGGTCTAGTAGTGGCAAGCGCGACTGCTGATCGTGAGGTCCTGGGTTCGATCCCCAGGTCGGCCAGTGTTATTGGGTTATTGCGTGTGGAGTTTCTCAGTCGCAGCCTGGAGCTTGGATTTGAGCCTGATTGATGGCAAATAGGCTCGCCCCCTATTATATGGGACTTAAACACAACGGTGACATTAGGGTGTTACTACACACTTATGCCCAACCCCTCGGAGAATATAGGCGTGATGTTATGTTTTATGTATGCTTTTTGTAAATTATAATATACAGTGTTCAAATAAAAATTACACAATGCCTCAGGATATGGCTGTCCACTCTGTCTGACACCACGCACAGAAGCGTGTTGGTGCTACCCTTTACCCAAGACCACAGGGAGGCCGTTCTTTTGCGAAGCACCGTCTGGAAGCCATCCGTGCTGTGGTCGGCGAACATGCCGGAGGCACTGCACCGCCATGGAAGCCGCAACAAACCCCTGAAAGCGTTGTTATACTGGACGCGCAGAGCACTGCAGGCTTTTCTAGTGTAATTGCTCCACAGGTAGCACGTGTATAGCGTTTGGCAATAGCTTTTCAATAGTGTGACTTTAACGTCACGTGAGCAGCGCCCAAACCTGCGAGAAAGCATATTACTACGTATTTGGGGGTGGCTCTGATTTAAGCCAATAAAACTTTTATGACACGTCGATATCTAAAGTAATGGGGTTTGTCCGTGGTGGTGATTCGTTTATTCCTATATACAACGTGTTACAAAAATACTCCTAAAGCCGAAATGGGGGTAAAGGGTACCTTGTAAAGAGTCTATTGGCAATATTTGAAAACCGTAGTATTACTCAAAAAAAATTTGGATGGTACATAAAATAATCATCATTGAAACGCAACCCTGAACACTTAAAACTAAAGAGTAGACTACCCAGAAAGTTATTTAAATTCTTACCTAATTTCCTCTGAGAAGTAAATGACAACAACCATAAAAGACTGCTTGATTAATTTTCTTTTTCATGGGGAATTATGTAACACGTTGTATACTGGGACACATCTATATAAATAAAAATGAATCGCCAAATGTGTTGCTAAGCGCAAAACTTGAGAACGGCTCGACCAATTCAGCTACTTTTTTTAAATATATTCCTTAATGCACAAGGAAGGTTCTTATGGAGAGAAAAAACATAAAAATTGCGTGGAAAGTAGCAAAAACAACACCTTTCTTTTCCCACTACAGGCCAATAACTTTTGACAGAACGAAGTCTGTCCGGGCAGCTAGTTGTATATATATACAAATTTAACATACAAGAGCTTAACCAACCCAAATTATATCCAAATCTAGTGCAACATGATCTTTACTTATGGGACCCGGTCGTAACTCAAGCAGGATTACATATCTGGGTAGAACCCGGTATCCGGTACGGATAACTTGTATATGGGACGATGATACAGCACAAAATGTGATGGGTCGCACCTAAATGGTAGCTCAGCTGTTGTTTACGTGGTACTAGTGGGGGGCGACGGGTTTGCCTTGGTATTATAATATTATAAATTCTTCTTCTTTTCGTGTGGTTAGTGACTAACCTGGTGCCAAAGTTTATGCCGCCCATAGGTATTAAACTTGGTTTCACATGCTATCGAGAAATATGTCAGGCATGTTTCCCGATATTTTATTTCATCGTTTTTAAGCAAGTGATAATTATACAATACGCACATGAATCCAAAAAGTCAGATGTGCGTGCCTTGGGTTCCTGGAGACCTTATGACTCGGCTTAAATTAGAAATTAAAATCTATACTAATATTATAAAGCTGAAGAGTTTGTTTGTTTGAACGCGCTAATCTCAGGAACTACTAGTTGGAATTGAAAAAATATTTTTGTGTTTGATAGTCCATTTATCGAAGAAGGTTATGGGCTATATAACATCACGCTACGACTAATAGGAGCAGAGCATAAATGAAAAATGTTGCAAAAACGGGAAAAATGACCCCCGGTGCAAAACTGGGACGGGCCGCTATAATTATGGGTATAAAAACTTTTGAACATTAGCATGCATTCTTCTTCTCAGCGTGTCGATGGCAATCTAAATTCAGCAGACCCAGAACTTAGCTACGAATTTACATTAATGGAGTAACGCGATGTTTCCTGGTCCCGGCGTAAGCAACATAATATTATCTACCAAGTACTTAATCGGGAACGGCATTAGAATGCATAAACCCGCTTATTCATTAAAAATGTCTTGCGTACACTTGTCGCTACAGATTCCGGGCGATAAAGCCTCGTATCCAAGCAACGTTGTCTGATGATTTCGCTTCTATCAGTCGTCGACAGCATGTCGCCAGAGGAACTAGTGTTGATTTCGGCGGCGGTAGGTATAATTTTATCTAAAAATGCATCAAACACTCAACAAAATTTGATGCTCAACTGCATGTTGTACCGAAACAAACAACAAGTCGTGCGTCATGTTGCGCGCCAGCTGGCAACCTCGCGCGATGTTGTGCAACGCTGCCGAACATGTTGAGCGTCACGTGTTGCGCGTCAATAATTGCCTAGTGGATACGAGGCTTTAGATTCTACGTCACCAGGTACATTTGTTTGTGCGATATTCTTGTGCTAAGTCTAGCTGCCAGACATTACACGCGATGTCCCCTTTTTGTTGTTGGTGAGACGTGCCGTGGGACATTCAAATTTGTCCCCTAATGAATATACGGTTTAATTTTACACCATAAGGCTGCGTTCAGGCGACACGCGCCCGCCAAGCGCACGCCACACGCTTTGAAATTGTTGGTATATAATTTGAGTCTTATGAACCATCAATAGATCTCAAATTGCATTTATCGAAGCATGGCATGAGGCGGGCGCTTGGCGTGCGCGGTTGGACTTCGATAAATGCAATTTGAGATCAATTGATGTGTCATAAGACTCAAATTATATGTAAAAAAAACAAAGCGAGTTAGACGCGGGTGTTGACGCGCGTGGCGTGCGCTTAGCGGGCGCGTGTCGTCTGAACGCAGCCTTATAAAACAACAATGTGTAAGTTGATCGTATCGGTCTAAGCGACAGTCAATTCTTACGGACAAAATTTGCATGGACAAACAATACAAAACCTTCCACATTTCCTATTTTTTGTAATTTGTAATTTTTTTCAAAAAACTTTTACGTGTCAAAACAATTTTGTTTTAAAATCTGGCGAGAGCTTTTCTCAGAAGAAGCGTCAAAACAAACTCGGGGTCAAAGCTTATTTTAATGTTTTTTTTTAGTTCTAAAAATTATTATAAAAACAACGTAATAAGCCAATTTCTGTCCTACTGCTGAGCATGGGCCTATTCTCAGAATGAGAAGAGTTTAGGCCTTAGTCCACCACACTGGCCTGGTGCGTGGCACACTACACACACTATCGAGAATTTTACGGAGCCCTCTCAGGTGTGTAGGTTTTCTCACGATGTTTTTCCTTCACCGTTAACGCAAGTAATAATCAATTTTTGATCCGCATATGAATTCGAAAAGTCGAGACGTGTGAGCCGGGATCGAGCTCAGACCCTCCTGCATGGAAGGCGTGCGTTCAACCGCTACGCTTTCACTGCTTTTTCATAATTATACAGGGTGTCCAGTAAATAGTACGACATACTGTGGGGAGTGATAGCTTGGGTCAGTACCTACCAAAATAGCACATAACATGTTCCGCAAAATGTTACGGTTTTTAAATTATACAAAAATTTCCAAAGTATCGAAAAATGTAAGTTTTTTGTTTGTAGAACGCTTTCTTCTTTCTGATAAAAAAATATTTACCAATGAGTACAGTAACTTTTTACAAGTAATCTAATGTAAAAAATACGAGAAAACGAATTTTTATTACAAGATAGTAAAAAATTTAATTTGTCGATATTTTGGAAAATTTTGTATAACTTGAAAACCGCAATATTTTGCGAAAAACATTATGTGTTATTTTGGTAGGTATTGACCCAAGCTATCACCCTCTGCAGTATGTCGTACTATTTACTGGACACCCTGTATACGTATTATAACTTTCGTGAGACACATTCATATTTATGATTAGTTACGGTTTACTCACGTGCATTTTCCGGGATTGCCCGACTAGTTTCGGACCCAAACGAGTTCAACTCGCGACCTCGCCGCGTGATCAGCTTCAGATCAAGGGCTCCGTTTGGCTCCGAAACTAGTCGGGCAATCCCGGAAAATGCACGTGAGTATACCGTAACAAATCATAAATACCCTGTGTACGACAACAAAAATAAAATACCTAATAGTGAACTGGGCTAGACAAATTGTTCATGGTGTTTTTTTATCTGTACATACATACATAAACTCACGCCTTTTTCCCATGGGGGTAGGCAGAAACTATAGAACGCCACATGCTACGACCCTTACATACCCAATTTCGCTTCATCCACATTCATACATCTTGTCATACACGCACGCCGGTTGAGAGTACTACGCATCTGACCTTTGTGAAGAACATCACCAATAACATCGATGTATGTCCTTCTAGGACGTCCTCTACCGGCGTTCCCATTGACATCCACCTTATAAATTCCTTTTGTTAATCGCCGTTCACTCATTCTCTCAACATGACCAAACCACCTAAGCATAATCCTTTCAATTTTTGTCACTACATCATCTTGTATCTGTACTAATTGAAAATTTTGTGGAAAAGAGGGGCTCATGACTAGTTAAAGATCACGCGGATTATAAGATTAGCGGGGTTAAGCTGCGTTAACCGCGGTCAGTCTGTGGATGAGTGACCTTTGTTACCACCAAAACCCCTCCGTGCCTCGGAGACCACGATAAAAAGTCAGTCCCGGGTGTCATATGAATATTTATGACAGACGTTACATGAAGTCAAACCTCGGAAGTCTAACCTTAAGATATCGGCATTGCCCAGTAACTGGGTTGCGGAGGTCTGATGGCAGTCGCTCCGTGTAAAATACTAGTATTCAGCCGCATCTGGTTAGACTGGAAGCTGAACACAACATAGTTGGAAAAAGGCTAGACAGAATGAACTTAATGTAAAGGTTGTAAATTTCGAACAGACAAACATATACTTCAGTTTGTCACCATCCTCCTGCCCTTATTCCAATTTATTTGTGGTCGTCGCAGTATGACTTCTTCTTCCATACATCTCTATTAGCCGTCATCTCAGTAGTCACCCCCTTTCTAGCCATATCATTTTTCACACTATCCATCATCGTTTCTTTGGTCTTCCCCTACACTTATAACCATCTACATTCATACTCAAAACTTTCCTCACGACATCATGTTCCTTGTTCCTCCGCATCACATGCACATACCATGACATCTGGTTTCCACATAACTTCAGTCACCAGCGCCACTTTCAGGCTTCCTCTTATACAACATGTAACGTAATTAACGCACACCCTCAAACACCCCAATTAGAATATTATGTTATGATCATAATAAATACATACACTGTAATTTTAGTTAACAACGTTCTTGAAATAAGGTTTATTTTTCTTTATTTTGTATTGATTGACGGAATTTGTATTAGGTATGTAATACAAATAAAAATGCACTTTAAAAAGTATTTTTGCCTTGATTTACGGTCGGTTTGTTTTGACTGTACAGTGGTAATGTGACTAATTTCCGTAGTTTTAATTATTTTTGGGATAAAAAATTACCTACCTATATTAAAAATGATAGAAATCGATTCAGTAAACGATTCTGAACAAACTACTTTCAGGATGTGCGTTAATTATGTTACATATTGTATACTCACACATCCCTCTTAGCATTCTCATCTCAGCTTGCATGCCTTTCATTTATCCCTTTTGTGGCCCAACATTCTGATCTATACAAGACAGTAGACATACACATCAGTGTCTGTTAAACGATAAGGCTACCTACAAAATGTTACAAGACACTATCCACAAACGGGACGTGAATCCCTCCTAATTCTATTCTACGGCTAACTATACAAGGTTAGTCGGAAAGGGGGTACTAAGCCGAAAGGGTATTAAAGTACCCATAATAATGCATAAACTTTTGTTCTAAAACTTTCCACAAAAGTCAATAGTTCAAGAGAAATAGCTGTTCAAAGATTTCATAAAAAATACGCCAAATTCTATCTATACTCAGCTATGATCAGACGTGTTTACATTTTTCGTCATATTTAGAGTCACGGATTAGAAAATTCATTTTCTGAATTCATACTTAACTAAAGCAGGGATGAAGAATTTTTGGAAAAACTAAAATTAAAAAAAGAAAATATGGTTTTTTTTTTGTCGAATTTTTAAATTTTAACACTTTCTTTAAAACAATCATCAGTGATACATTAAGTGGCCCGCGGCTTAGTACCCCCTTTCCGACTAACCTTGTAAAAGGATAGATAACAATTAGGTACTATAATCTTGCCTGACTAGTTATTCTGGCGATATGCCAAGGTAGACTTCAAAGGTCAAGGAGAATCGTATCTTCACACACGTGTACACCATTGATTTTTGTTGTAACAAGATTGTACAATGGGGAATGAAAAGCTAAGTCAGTTTTCAAATTAATTACTTTGTCACATCGCAGACACGTCATGTTACCTTTTCAAACTGTTGAACGGAACAGACCAATGCATGGAAAATTATATTTAATTATTTGGTAGCAAAGATCAAAATTGCCTTTTGCTTCCATATGACGTATTAGTGTCATGTACTGTCTTTGATTTTATTTAAGGAGTTTTGTTGTAAAAACCATGACATCAATCAAATCGATGATTAGATAAATTGACATTACTAATGTCTGTCACCATTATAATTTAATTTAATAACCTGTCAAAACATGCTTGTATTTTCATTTCTATAATATTGGCAATACATAGTCGGTAAAATAGTTCATTTCTTGCACTGTGCAAGCAAAAATAGACATTAAGGTGTTTATACACCTTAAAGGTTATCCTTTTCATTCCCCTTCGTACATAACAGAATTTGTGCTCGTAGCTAAATTACAATTGCGTGGATATGCGCTCTGCGAGGTTAAGCTGCGTTTGCTCCAGTCAGTCTGTGGATGGGTCATCATTCTTTCCACATGGAGACCCATCCATGCCACAGAGAGCACTTAAAGTGTCGGTTCCACATAACATAACATCGCGCCCTTATTCCCTGAAGGGTTGGGCAGAGTCGTATAGTAACACCCCCATTTCGCCGTTAAGTTTAAGTTCCAAGTAATAGGGGGCAAGCCTATTGCCATTAACCGTTCACAAATCCAAACTCCGAGCTGCTACTGAGGAATTTTACACGGAAAAACCCAATAACACTGCCCGACCTGGGGATCGAACTCGGGACCTCACCGATCAGCAGTCGCACTTGCCACCACTAGATGAACAAGGCTGTTCCGGTCGGTTCCTATAGTCAGTTGTCAAATATATATGACAGTCGTTAAAAAAGAAAACTCCAAAGCGGTACATATCGTCGGTCGGTAACCACGCATGGGTAAAATACATTTTTATAAAAGAGATAGATATAACTGTCTCCTGAACAAACAAGGCCGATCAAATGTTAATACAAGTTTGTCATCGTACGTCAGAGATAGCTTAGAAGTATTTGAATTGAAAGTTTGTTGAACTAGTACAGTCAGCAACAAAAGTGTGTTAATACTTCAGTTTTTTTAATCATAACTGAACACAATAATATTACAATTTAATCGGAACACATGTAAAAATTAAATATCACAAACTCATGACTATTATATGAAATTCTGAAAAGCAGTCTATTGAATAATTTTGTGTCTTTTAGATTTTATGTATAAGTAACAGTGTTAACCAACTTTCGTTGCTGACCGTACGTGTACGACGAATTTATCAATTTAAAGAACAAATAAAAAGCTTTTGAAAAAAAAATACGGGGTTTTCACTGCCGAGCGTCGACATTTGAATAGAGAACATCCTCCTTTTTGAAGTCGGTTAAAAACATAATGTCGTAAAAATCAAAGAGCCCATAATATTTAAATCAGAAACAATTTGCGAAAGGTTTTTAAGTCAAACCATTAAAATGAATTACAAAATTCCTACTGAAATATTAAAATTTACAACGGAGTAATTTTATAAGCCTCGTCAGCTTTGATCTTTAATTATAATAATATTATGAATTAAGCAAAAAAATTATGATCCGTTTGATGGGTGGAGCTAATGGGTTATTTAATTAAATTAATCAATTGAAGAAAAAATAGGTTAGTATTTAAACGAGTGACTGTAAATTAAAGTTTTAAGTAACAAACATAATTAATTTACGTTATAGTATTACTAAGTGAGCGACTGACTGCGAGTGACGAGAAATCAACAGAACAGCAACTTACAAATACTAATTTGAGTTACTTAAAATACAAAATGAGATGCTTCATAATATGTGAGCGACCTAATATTTGATTGAGTGTCAACGTTACGTCCGGCATTTTTTTCAAAATTTGCCTCTGCAAAAGAGGAAATCTGGCGCTCGGCGGCCGCTGCCGCGGCACACTCGCTGCGCTCGCTCGCCATCGCGCGTTGCGTGGTCGCAGTTCTAACCTAACCTAACCTAGGCGTTACGAATTTGACAAACTATTTATTGTCTAAAGATTGTTTGCTGTAAAAAGTACGTTATGTAAAACCTTAACTGGAAAAATCGAACGTCTTTATCTTAATATTGAAGTTGCTCTCTGTATTTCTAGTCGCTCACTTAGTAATTTAGTCGCACGGCTAGAATTTTAATATCTGAAATGGATTAATCACAACCCTCTTTTTGTAAGCTCGTTCTGGATTTTATTATTAAGCAATATTCGTCGTTAGTTTAGTTAATTTTTAGCTTACTCAAATTCATACCGCTCAAGTTATTAAAACAGTATCTCATCATCAGTCACTAAGCTTTTTTTTATTCGATTTTTTTATAATTCCCCGAAAAAATATACTTTGTCGTTCTCGAGATAATGCCTATACAAGGTTAGTCGGAAAGGGGTACTAAGCCGAAAGGGTGTTAAAGTACCCACAATAAGGGATAACTTTTGTACTGCAACTTTCCCCAAAACTTGATAGTTTAAGAGAAATAGCTTTTCAAAGATTTCGTAAAAAACATGCTTAAATCTATCTGTCCATAGCTATGATCAGCTGTTTTTACAATTTAGGTCATATTTGTGGTCACAGATTAGAAAAAATATTTTCTGAATTCATAACTAAAGCAGGTACGTTTTTTTTTAATAAACCAGAACAAAAATATTTTGCATGCAAATAAAAATTATCGAATTTTGAAATTTTAACATTTGCTTTAAAATAGTCATCAGTGATACATTACGTGGCCCGCGGCTTAGTACCCCCTTTCTGACTAACCTTGTATATTCCCGTTAAAATGAGTCTAAACCCCTGATAAACTATCGGCATACCAAACGCGGGTCATGAGTGTCAGCGGGTCCACGTGAGTTCTATACTATTATGGAACATGATTCACCAAATAACAGCGGGGGTCATGTGCGGTGCGGGTCGTGAGCGGCGCGGGTCGTGATTGACGCATGTCTTTGACAGACCCGCGCTCTCATTTGATGTGACGTGTTTCATAATAGTTCCTTGTATACTACTCACGCGGGCACGCTGACGAAACGGACCGCTCGGACCCGCGTTTTTTGTGGCGAAGGTCTTACAGGGAAATCACTTGGAGACGTTTTTGCGTTTATAGTAGCGTACGGTACTTTTAAGCGACTACTGCGGGAGGTAGCTAGCGCAAACTGGTTTATTTCGGTTTTAGTCACTGTGTCTATTTACACTACGGTTGTTGTGGCGAAGGTTTAACGTAAGTGGCATCGATCGCCAATCTTGTTGCTCACAAGACAAGTACTTCGATTAGTAGGTGGATTAATTCATGCGGGTCAACCTCAACGGTGATATTCTACTTCAGGATCCAATAACTGATAATAACAGCCCGTCTTTTCTTGTTTTATCCAAACTAAGCCGCGGGCAACATCTAATCTATCTATATATATATCTCGCAAAAACTCGAAAATGGCTCGGCCGATTTGAATATTTATTTTTGTTTTGTTCGCCTCATTACTTGGTTGGCTTAGAAAAAAAGAGAATTAGGAAAACAATAAATTATACGAAGTTTATCGAGTCATCTAGCCTATCTATATATGTATATGTATATATACTAGCGACCCGCGCCGGCTTCGCACGGGTGCAATGTAGATACTATTGTGGGGAATTAAATCTTCCTCTTGAATCACTCTATCTATTAAAAAAACCGCATCAAAATCAGTTGCGTAGTTTTAAAGATCTAAGCATACATAGGGACAGACAGACAGCGGGAGCGACTTTGTTTTATACTATGTAAAGAAATGAATCCCTATTTCCCTTGGTCACGCAATAACTTGAGAATAACTTTACCGATTGAGGTTATATTTACACAATATAATTGTTTTGTCGAGACAATGGTTCGTAGCTATGCTGAGATCCGATGAGTGGCGTTGTAGTCAAATTATTTACGCGGGCACAGCCGCGGGAGAACAGCTAGTGTATAATAAAAATAAATAACTCAAACACGTTCATGTTTTACGACTACAATAACACATTAAATACACTATACATTTTTAATACAAACATGCAAATGAACCAAATGAATACAAATAGTACAAAAGTATTGTTGTTCAGTTATTTATTACTTAAATTATTATAATTATTTTTATTGCTTATATTAATTAAACTAATTATTTTATTGCTCCATTTTACTTTCAAAATGATATAAACGAACTTATAGACGAACTTTAAGTTGCGGTGTGTTTACGATTTATGCTTAAGAGAAAACGCAGGCTCCAAAATATTAATAATTTGAATAGGTTTTTGCGATATATTTGCGTCCCACCCCTCCCGCAAACCTTCCCAATTGAGCGCGATAGAGACACCTGCATCTCGGACTGATTTCTCCTGTGCAATATTAGCGAATTCGTACTTTCGAATTTCCCTGTTTCCTGCTTCAAATATGTACCGATTTTAATATATTTTGCTGTAATAATTCAAGAAAGACTTTGGTTATGTCTGTATGTTTTTCTTTCATTTTTTATATTCGTCAAATTTGTTTGCCAGATGTTTGAAAACGGTGGTAAAACCGGTCGATTTTTGTAAAGTTTAAATGTTTCTAGTTCTTTTAATAATTAATTTATTGACAAAAACAAAACATAGGGACATAGTAGTGGTAAATATATATCATATGGTAAAATATATTTGCTCTAGTAACATTATCCAAGGAGGAAACTGAGGAATAGGTATGTATGGACTAAATGCCGACCGCATTTCCTCTTAAGTTGGAGAAACTTTGACGAATGAACTCTGCTTTGTATTGAAACTGTGTACCGTAATCTACCGGTACACTCTGCGAAACCCTTCGGTTCCGCAGAGTGTACTTATAGTAACACCCTCATTTCGCCGTTAGGTTTAAGTCCCATGTAATAGGGGGCGAACCTATTGCCATCAAGCTGGCACACATCCAAACTGCGGGCAGCTACTGAGGAATTCTACACGGAAAAACCCAATAACACTGCCCGTCCTGGGTATCGAAGCCAAAACCTCACGAGGCAGTTAAAATTTTGCTGACCAGTCAAAAAAAGATATCTCGCCATCGAATCGCAGCGATTCATCGTCCTAGTCTGAAACATCATTATAAATAATATTAAAATACTTTATAGTTTTGAATTCATAATTACCATTTTTGAAGCCTGTTACAGTTGTAAGCCCTCTTTAAAGTTAAAACAATTTTTGTACAAAATAAACCTTTAAATTTCTTTGAGAACTCGCGATTATATTTAATTGCAAAAGGCAGGTAGGGGAATTGTTTGCTTACGGCGTGGTTGAAGAGTAAATAATATTGAAAGCCCATACGACTTTCAATATTATTTACTCTTTGCTACAGGTAATTTAATAATAATATTAGTTTACGTGCTATTAACTTATCTGTCTCGTTAGTCTCGTGTCAGGTTATCAGACTTTCGGGCTTCTGACTAACTGACTAAACGTAACGACTGTCATAGGTATTCGTATGTGTTATCGGTAGCTGGTAACACTGGACAATAGGATAGCAGTGATAGCCTAGTGATGTGACCGTCGGGCTGCCAAGTCATAGATCTCGAGTTCGAACCCAAGGTACGCACCTCTGATTTTTCGGATTCATGTGCGTATTGTATAATTATCACTTGCTTAAAAACGGTGAAGGAATACATCGTGAGGAAACCGGCATGCCTGAGGGATATTTCTTGACGGCATGTGAAGCCAAGTCAGAGGCCCATGGGCGGCATGAACTCTGACACCAGGTTACTCAGTAACCACACGAAAAGAAGAATAACACTGGACAATGTTGACATAGGAGGGTATATAACCATCAAGATTAATCAACGTACCCGAAGTTATAAAAATACTGGTCATTCGACTGAACAGAGCATTCCATGTCGAACAGCCGAAGAAGTCTGATCTTTTATATCTGGTTTCCTTGTCCTCATTTTTTGATCTTGTGTAAATTATTATATTGTGATATATTATGAACTAGCTTCTGTAACTAATTACTAACCTAATTAAAAGTACTCTCAGTGGTAGAGAGTATGTTGGTTTAATTAACTTTATTTACCGTGCTCCCAATCCTGACATACCGATATTAGCTATAACTGTAATGATAGATTCACTCCTATAAAATTATGTTGTATATCTTTTATATATCAAACCCGGGGTCGACTGTTTAACGTGTTCTCCGAAGCTAGGAGGGGTCTCGATGGTACAAACGGTCATCTATCCACAGACTGACCGTAATTGTATGATCTGCGCGGTTGTGAATTAGGCGGACTAATTTTGTATGTAGTATAAAAGACATACAACAGAATCTTCTAGAGGTGAATCTATCATTACAGTTATAGCTAATATCGGTATGTCAGGATTGGGAGCATGGTAAATAAAGTAAATTAAACCAACATAGACTCTCCACCACTGAGAGTACTTTTGATTGGGTTAGTGATTAGTTACAGAAGCTAGTTCACAATATATCACACAAGATCAGAAAATGAGGACATGCAAACCAGATATAAAAGGTCAGACTTCTTCAAGCTGTTCGACATGGAATCCTCTGCTTCGTCGAATGACCAGTATTTTTATAAATTCGGGTACGTTGATTCATCTTGACGGTTACCCTTCTATGTCAACATTGTCCAGTGTTACCAGCTACCGTTAACACTTTGATGTGTACCCGGTGTGGGTACAGGTTTGAATATAAAACTTCCTCATCGCACGCTGGAAATAGACGCGTGTTGTAAGATTCAACAAAACCCAGCACGCTTGGTGGTAGGATCTATACGGTCCGCCTGGTTAGCTACCACCCTCACATTAAAGTCAGCCAAGCAGTTTACTGTGATCCGTCGTGTGTATGTGAGAGCTAGAGTGGTATTTAGGAGAATCTCTCTATATCTCTGTTCCTTGGATTCGTGTGCTCCATCTTAGACTCTGTCTGCGCTTACCATCAGGTGAGACTAGGGCCAAACGCGACCAAGACAAAAATATTTTTTTTGTTTAAAAACGTTTTACACGTTTTATACAGGCTGTAAACAAAATCATGTAATTCCTTCAAACCTCGTGATGTACTGCAGACATAGATTAAACCTACATGTATAACGGGATACTTTTTAATTCAATAAAAAAAAATACAATAAGAAAACACGTGTTCTCAACGTGAGGCATTTTAGCGCTCCAGGTTAAATGACCGCGTGCTGAGCGATACCGCGCAATTCGCTCGAGGCGCTAAAATGCTTGATGTTAAGAACATAATGTTTATTTCTCGTAATATTTTTTTTATTGAATGCAGATGTATCCACTGCTTACTTAATCTATGTCAGCAGTACATCACAAGGATTGAAGGAATTACATACATTCATACATAAACTCACGCCTTTTTCCCATGGGGGTAGGCAGAAACTATAGAACGCCACATGCTACGACCCTTACATACCCCTTTCGCTTCATCCACATTCATACATCTTGTCATACACGCACGCCGGTTGAGAGTACTACGCACCTGACTTTTGTGAAGAACATCACCAATAACATCGATGTATGTCCTTCTAGGACGTCCTCTACCGGCGTTCCCATTGACATCCACCTTATAAATTCCTTTTGTTAATCGCCGTTCACTCATTCTCTCAACATGACCAAACCACCTAAGCATACTCCTTTCAATTTTTGTCACTACATCATCTTTTAAACCGCAACTTTGTCTAACCTCTTCATTTCTCAGTCTATCATTCAAAGTTATACCGCACATAGGAAGGAATTACATGATTTCGTTTACACCCTGTATAACGTGTCCAGAAACAATAAAAGCAATTTTTTTTCTTTGACGTAGTTCCGTTCCAACCTTGATTGGGATTTCTGTTAATACCGGATCGAACAACTTACAAACAAACTTAGGTACCTACGTATTGTGGCTATTAGTTAAGAATTATTGTTGCTACGTGGAATACCGTGTGTTCATGACACATGTTTTAATTACTTATATTTAGAACAGTGCTAATTAATTACCGCACCGATCATACGAATTGAGGTTAAGCTGCGCTTGCCGCGGTCACTCCGTGGATGGGTGACCGTTACACATCGAGACCCCTCAACGTTAAACCGTCGGTTCCGGGTGGCATACGAATTCCCATGACAGTCGTTACGGGTAGTCAGAAGTTCGAAAGTCTGATAACCGGTTTAATCTTAGGATATCGGCATTGCTCAGTAGCTGGGTTGCGGAGGTCTGATGGCAGTCACTCCGTGTAAAATACTGGTATTCAGCCGCATCTGGTTAGACCGGAAGCTGACCCCAACATAGTTGGGGGAAAACACGTGGATGCGTGCTATGGATGGTCGCGAGTTAGCTATGCACAGACCAGTGTACCACGCACACAGCTACCTTGCGGCGGCGCAATTTCATAGCACATCTTACTCACTCCGCTACATAGCTTGGCATCAGTGGAAACGGTCACATAGTTTCGAAGCTTAGGTTTTACATTGCTACATAACACATCTGTGGTGAAGAGTCACCCTTTTTTTTCTCGTTGGGAAATCGTCATGGATGTCCGTCGCCCGGGGAAGGCGAGGGGGTCTGCTGGACTCTTACCGGCTAAAAACCAACGGTGTTCCTCCTCCTGACCGTTCGGCCGGGGTCGCGGGATTCGCAAAAGTATGCAACGCAACCGTGGAGAGTCACTCTAACCCTCGCGCGCGGTCTATACGTTGTTTGTCTATCTCTCCGTTAAAAAAGACCATCTTAAACACAAATCAAAACGTTAAATCCTATCCCTATTACCCCAGTAGGGTAACAACAGCCCAGTCGATTCCAAACATTAATTTTGAGCGTGAAATATTTAAATTTTAATCGACTTTAGGTTTCATAATTTCTTATCAGCAAAGTAATTTAAACTTTGTGTGCGTCTTGGTAACGATAGGCGGCTTCTGATAAAACCGTGTATGTTTCAAGCTTATTACTTGGATGGGGTAAGCAGTGCTCATGTTGGGTTCATTTTCTAAGTTATTAGACTTAGCCTCATTGGTTACAGGTAGTTAGTTATTAGATTTAGCCTCGACTGCTGAGCGTGAGGGCCTGGGTTCGATCCCCAGGGTGAGCAAAGTTTTATTGGGTTGTTCCGTGTGGAGTCAGTAGCAGCCTGGAGTTTGGATTTGTGCCTGATTGATGGCAATAGACTCGCCCCCTATTACGTGGGACTTGAACATAACGGCGAAATGAGGGTGTTACTATACACCTGTGCCCAACCATTTGGGGATTACAGGCGTGATGTTATGTTATTGTTATGTAGACTTTAGTTCACCACGCTGGTTGGTGGACTACACACACCTTCGAGAACTTTTAAGAGCCCTCTCAGGTGTGCAGGTTTCCTTAACAATGTTGTTCCTTCACCGTTAACGCAAGTGATAATCAAATTCTGATCCGCACATTAATTTGAAGTCAGATGTGCAGGTCGGGATCGATCTGACACTCACCTACTCACGCTATCTCTCTCTTCCTCCTAGCCTTTTGCCAACTATGCTGGAATCAGCTTCCACAGTCTAACCAGATGCGGCTGAATACCAGTATTTTACACGGAGCGACTGCCATCAGACCTCCGCAACCCAGTTACTGGGCAATGCCGCTAGCCTAAGGTTAGACTGGTTTACCTCACCTACTCACGCTATAGCTGCTATTTTACCAGACATAGTGTTTGCGTTTTCTCACAATTATTCATTTTAACGTTCTATATGGAGACCCATGTAGATGCTTTCACAAAAGCTAGCTGAAACAAAAGAATAAACCTGTTCGTGTGGTTAGTGACTAACCTGATGTCAGAGTTTATGGGCCTCTGACTTAGCTTCACATGCCGTCGAGAAATATCTCTCAGGCATGCCGGTATCCTCACGATGTTTTCCTTCACCGTTTTTAAGCAAGTGATTATTATACAATACGCACACGAATCCGAAAAGTCAGAGATGCGTGCCTTGGGTTCGAACTCGAGACCTATGACTTGGCAGTCCGACGGTCACACAACTAGACCATCACTGCTGTAAAGAATAAATGAACAGATTATAAAAGCCGCTATAAGATCAACAAAGTTTGAAACATTTCCCCCCCACATCAACATAGGAAACATATTAAAACGCAAACTCCAAGTATTTTAAGTACATCATTACAGTTTCTAAGTCCATGGCGAATCCTAAACAAATACGCTGACTTTAAAGCTAAGAGTTCACTAGTTAACTTTGGTTTATAAACAATGTTTCAGACACAATAAACTATGTTTCTGCAACGTTGAAACATGTTGATTCATCTTCTTTCGCGGTTTGTTGCGGAGCTGAAACATTTAGCTATGTATTCACTTGTAAAAATTGGTTTTTAGACTCTGTTGTAGAACAAAAATGTGTATATTTCTGAAAAATTGAAACGTGATATGGAAAACATTCGTGTTTAAACTTGTGTCGCGGTAGTTGCGTGCTCTCCACCAGCGGTGGAGGGCAACATGGTAGCTAAAACATTAATTTCTTTACGGACATTTACGAGTGTGTACACGTTTTACTTGTATATAAACACGATAATAGTGTGACACAACAGCATAGAATTCTAAATAATCTATACTATGATCTATAGTAATATTATAAAGCTGAAGAGTTGGTTTGTGTGTTTGAACGCGCTAATCTCAAGAACTACTGGTTCGAATTGAAAAAATATTTTTGGGTTGGATAGTTAATTTATCGAGGCAGGTTATAAGCCATATAACATTACGCTACGCCCAATAGAAGCGGAGTATAAATGAAAAATGTTGCAAAAACGGGAAAAATGTCCACCCGTGCGAAGCCGGGAGGAGCGGCTAGTAAGATAATATGGACTAGGCAAGACATTTCTGCCGTATGCCGAATGAGACACACACACACAAGACTGGTGTTCTGAGACAGCGAAACGGGGTCGCGGCAGACCGTGCAAAAGATGGCGGTACGAGTTGGATGCCTTTCTTGACAGTTGGCATGAAGCTGCACAGAATCGCGACAGATGGAAGGAATGGAGGAAAGCTTTTGCCCAGCAGTGGGACAGTACAGGCTAATTATAATTGGACGTAGTTTAGCAGAAAGGACTCAACCCACACAGAGTCACTTTTGAGTTATTGACGTTTTAAGTTCAGAGTGGTTTTCTTCAGTGATGCTGTATTCAGATTTTGTTACGTAATTACACATCCTTGGTAAAATCGGTGGTTGATGGTTATATTGTGTATTTCTGGACTTATTTAGGAAAATATATATGATTTAAGCAGATTGGGTCTTTATACGTAATAAAAGGGAAATACCTGCCTAATATGTGGTTTGGTTCCCTGTCACAAAAACGCATTTCCTTTGTTTATTTCTTGGATCTTTTATGCTGAATAAAAGGCCCTACCTTATAGACCCTTTTGGTACCAATAACTCATTTTTGACAATTTAGTGGTTTGAGTCCTTTCTGCTAAACTACGTCCAATTATTATAAAGACAATATGGACAACGGTGATTAATAATCTTTAAGAAATTATTTCAAGCCGAAAAACCAGAACATAAATTCTAGAAACCGTTTGCAACTTGGATCCAAAACATTATTACCTAGTGAATACATGGCCTTAGACGCCATAAGCCACGGTATTTCGTATACAGAACTTAGTTTATAGGGGATAATCCTCCGGTATTGGAAATCTCAATGGCCTGAACGTTGAGCTTAGGAAGATTCTTTATTACAAAGGATTGTCGGGTAAGAATCGGAATTATTGAATTGTGGTATCATAGTGATGCGCGATGGCGAGATGTTAAAGTCGATTGTTTAAACGTTCTCGATGATTCTCGATAGTTTAACTAGAAAAAGCCCATACTATTAATATACTGTTAAAACTACTTCTGATTATTAGGCGTGTACAACGAATTGTTATTATAATTATTTAATGTAGCGATCTTCCTCTATAATCTTTACATAGTATAAAACAAAGTCGCTCCCGCTGCCTGTACGCTTAGATCTTTTAAACTACGCAACGGATTTTAATGCAGTTTTCAGCAATACTGGTGTATTATAAAACTGGTTGTTCTGCCACGGCTGTGCCCGCGTAATTAATTTGACTACAGCGCCACCTACCGAATCTCAGCATACGAACCATCGTCTTGACAAAACAAATACATTGTGTAAATATGACTTTCGATAAAGTCGTTCTCAAGTTATGACATGACCAAAGGAAATAGGGATTCATTTTTACCCGACTGCCAAGGAAGGGTTATGTTTCTCGCGCGTATCTTGTATGTATTTATTAATTGCAAATTATTAACCGAAAGACAATTAATGGGTTCCGCCTGCTACTAAACTGAATGCGGGTATTTAACTTAGGCTTTCAGCTCATAATATAGATTGTTAAACCGAAGTAGAGTTTACTTCGTTTATAGTTTATTTTAATTTTGTTTTCTATTCTCAATCTTGTTTCGGTCTTAATAGTGCACTACTTTTATTTATTTCTTTGCAGTCGAGTTTTTGATTTTTTAAATTAATTATTTTATTATATATATATATATAGATTAAAATGTTATCATAGGAATGATAATGCATGATACATCTTTCATTTGTAATATTTGATATAGGTATATTTTTTTAAAATTTTAAATGGTAGTAATTGCTATAATAGTTTGTGTAGCTCTCAATATTGCAATAGTTATAAAAGGCCACTAAGTTTGTACCAAAACAATATGTAACACATGAACTTAGATCTTCGAATAGTTTTCTTTCGGTCGAGTCGATGCAATCGCGAATAGCGAGCAATCTCCGATTCTTGCGCAGTCGAGCGCATTGGGACTCGGACTCATCGAGGCAATAGTTATCGGTACTCGAGGATAATCGACGCATGAGTCCGATGATTCGAAACCATCGAAAAATATCTCGATCGTTTTTGGAGAATGAGTCGATTGTTGACTCGAATGAAAATTCACACGGCTGCGATTCTTTCGATTGTTGTAATATCTCGGAATAGCCTATCACTAGTATGAATAGGCTTGAAGCCTTTTCTTGCGGCCATTGTGGAAGGCATGCTGATTATAACAATAATAAATTGATTTTGCAGCAGATTTCCAAGACAGCCTTGTTGGTCTAGTAATAGCAAGCGCGACTGCCGAGCATGGGGTTTTGGATTCGATCCCTAGGTCAAGCAAAATGTTATTGGGTGTTTCCACTAGGAATTTCTCAGTAACAGCCCGGAGGTTAATGGCAATAGTCTCGCCCCCTATTACATGGGACTTCAACATAACTGGCGAAACGAAGGTGTACAAAAACATCCCTGCTGAACCCTTCGGGGAATACAAGATGCGATGTTATGTTTATGTTTATTTCCAAGCATAATCACCCCGTTACTGACCCACTGCTGGGCACTGGCCTCTACTCAGAATGAGAAGGGTTTAGACCTTAGAGCTCTGCCTCATTAGTGCGTTGCGTCGTCGCACGCGACGTTGCAACGGATCAGGGGACGAGAGACGAAGCGGGGGGAGGGTGATGCGCTGCACTGTCGGAGCTCCAGTACGACGATGGACAGTGTTCCACTGCTAGAGGTGCCTGCGTCGTCCTCTTGCGCTGCGACGTTGTGCGTCATCGCAACGCAGGTGTGGCATACAATGCGTTGATCCGTTGCGACGACGCAACGCAAAGCACTAATGAGGTATCGCCCTTAGTCAACCACGCTGGCCTAATGCTGGTTGGCGGACTACACACATCATCGAGAACATTTTTAGGAGCACTCTCAGCAGTGGTGTGCATTGGTTTTTGGACTAGATAGACAGCCACTAGCGATGTCGCCTTTCAATTGTACGCTTAAACACATTTCAATACGATTCTGACCAAAATAAATCATAGCCATACACGCTTATTTTATATAAAGTAATAGTTAAAGATAGGAGTAGTTAATTAAATCTTATGAGGTAGGCACTGCTTAATTGCCTAAAATCATGTAATTCCTTCAAACCTCGTGAT
Source organism: Amphipyra berbera (assembly GCA_910594945.2). NCBI lineage: Eukaryota > Metazoa > Arthropoda > Insecta > Lepidoptera > Noctuidae > Amphipyra > Amphipyra berbera. Next base: position 13,476,675 of record OU343145.1, read on the forward strand.
GTACTGCTGTCATAGACTAACCCTGAACGGGATAATTTTGCATTCAATAAAAAAAAATTACAAAAATTAAACATATGTTCTTTACGTGAAGTATTTTAGCGCCCCAAGCGAATTGCGCGGCTATCGCTCGTCGCGCGGTCATTTTACTCGGGGCGCTAAAATACCTTACGTTAGGAACACATGTTTACTTCTTGTAATTTTTCTTTTTGAATCAAAAAGTATCCCGTTCAGGGTTAGTCTATGTCAGCAGTAAATCACGAGGTTTGAAGGAATTACATGATTTCGTTTACACCATGTTTATGTGGTGCTACCCACTTACCATAAGGTGGGCCGTACTTGTTTCCAAAACTATCTAAAAAAAATGAAGACATCGCGGTACGCCTGACAGATGTGAAACATCGACGCGCGCATTCGTGTATTCGTGCGCTTACAAAGCTAAATGCTCTCCTGACTTCAGCACCGGAGTGCGATTTGTTTGCGGCGAGATGGATAGATGTGTGTCGTGAATGTTTAAGTTTTTGTGAGATGATGGATGACAGATAAATGTTATTATTTTATTTCTAAGGATTTTATGTTTTTTTTAATATTTTTAATAGGTACTTTGTTTGGTGTATTTTTATTCTATTTTATATTTTTTATATTTTATCTGCACAACGCATTAGTGTTAACTGTAATGTTGTACATGTTATACTTGAAATAAATAAAGCGAAATACATTATGTAAAAAATAAAAAAAACTGGGCGAATCAAACCGAAGGGAGCCGACAAGTTGCGAAGGTTTGCCGTCGTGTGTCTGACATCGCGAGCGTCGCCACGCAACAGCCGCTCTCACACCCGTACCGCCGCATTAGATGTTTCACATCAAAAAGTTGCACTCGTTCATGTTCAAGGGTTTATTCTTTTAAGATCATTATTATTTCTCTCTGTTGCCAATATGGAAATAATCTTATATTTTTCTTCAATTCAGACATCAGTACGGACAAGTTAATTTGAATACATTATCATAATATAGGTTGATATGGATATGAAAGAAAGTTCTGTGAGCATCTGCTTCATAAAATTTTCATACATCTACATAAAAATATTTTTTATTTATTTATTTTTCCAACTTACATCTATCATTATAGGGTTTTACGATAGTGTATATATGTATAAATTTATTTTAAGTTATTATTAAAATTCAACTATGTAACTTATTACAAACAATGCATTCTTTGTGAATTCGCTCAGAGAACAATAGAATAGGTCCGTGTCACTAGCTATGAGGTTGAGAGTGCGGAGTGCACGCGTCAGTGGCACCTCGCTTGAAAGATTGGTTCGAGCGCGCGGCTCCGCCAGCAGCCGTCGCCACACGTACCTGTCGGGTACACATAAACCTATGTGCCCTAACATCTCCGTATTATGTACCTTCCCTCTAAGTACTTTGAATATGTACGATGTAAGTGCGAGATCTCTCCTGACCCTCAGTTCGTTATATCCAACCATACCCAAAATAAATAAAGTTGGGTACATAACTAGCCCATAGTAATACACAATGCACAGTGGACAGTAGTACACAGTTGGGCATGGGCCTCTTCTCAAAATGAGACAGGTTTAGGCTTTAGTCCAGCACGGTGACCTGATGCGGTTTGGCGGACTACACACCATCGTGAACTTTATGGGGCCCTCTCCGGTGTGCAGGCTTCCTCACGATGTTTTTCCTTCACCGTTAACGCAAGAGATAATCAAATTCTGATTCACACATGAATTTGAAAAGTCAGTGTTACAGGCCGGGATCGAATTAGATAAAAAAAAATGAAATTCTTATAATTTTAGTAAATGCAGATGATAAAGTCAAATTCTTGTATGATTGTGGACCATTTTCTAGTGATTTTGAATATTGAAGTATTATAAGAGAGATGAAAATAATTTCTAAATAATACCCAATACTCAATTCTTTATTGCATTCCATAATGTATTATATGGATGGTAATAACAAGTAAAATATCAATATATAGATGTCGGGCACAGCATAATTGGGAGAGAGGAAGAGGGCTTACTTAGCCCGCAATTTAATATTATTATAAACTAGCTGCCTGGACAGACTTCGTTCTGTCAAAAGCTGTTTGTTTTGTTTTTACTATTTTCTACGCAATTTTTATGTTTTTTCTCTCCATAAGAACTTTCCTTATGCCTCAAGGAATATATAAAAAAAATGCCGAATTGATCGAGCCGTTCTCAAGTTTTGCGCTTAGCAACACATTTGGCAATTCATTTTTATTTATATAGAAGATTATTTGATGTGTTTAGTTGGGTGTATATTATTAGGTTCGTGCATATAGGTATAGTGTATTAGTTATTTTAATTTTAAATATTGCATAAAAGTAATGTAGGTAATTATAAAATAACTATTAAATTAAAAAAAAAAAAAATACATGTATGGCAGAGATTTCTACACCGACTATGAAAAGAGCTGATTATCTTGAATCAGCTGATCAGATTTCCATCAAACATAGCCTATAACTGGCTCATTGGTCTAGTGGTGGCAAGCGCGACTGCTGTTTGTGACGTCCTGGGTTCGAACCCGAGGTCAGGCAGTGTTATTGGGATTTTCCGTCTAGAATACCTCAGTAGCATCCCGGAGTCTGGATTCGTGCCCGGTTGACGGCAATAGGCTCGCCCCGGACTTAAACATAACGGAGAAATGAGGGTGTTAATATACACCTCTGCCCAACCCTTCGGGGAATACAGGCGTGATGTTATGTTACAGCCTATAACCATCTCGATTGAACCAGCTTTCAAACAAAAATAACCGCTTTAACATCGGTCCATCTATTTCGGAGCTACGATGCCACAGACAGACAGACATAAGCTTCAAACTTATAACACCCCTTTTTTTTCGTCGAAGGTTAAAAAATATTGGTAGGATTTTGTTTTGTTACCTCGCTGAAACAAAACGTTAACCGAAATTCATAATGAGTGAAGGCCTCTCATCGAGCGGCGATGGTTATAATCCATATTGTCAACACTGATTCTGTAAACACAATTAAAAGTTTCAGTGGCAAGGTTTGAGGGGTAAGAGGAAGCGATTCTGTTTATACAAGGTTAGTCGGAAAGAGGGTACTAAGCCGCGGGCCACCTAAAGTATCACTGATGACTATTTTAAAGAAAGTGTTAAAATTTCAAAATACGATAATTTTTATATGCATACAAAAAGATATTAGTTTAAAAAAAAATATACCTGCTTTATGTATTCAGAAAATTAATTTTCTAATCCGTGACCTCAAATATGACCTAAATTGTAAAAACAGCTGATCATAGTTATGGACAGATAGATTTTAGCATATTTTTTACGAAATCTTTGAAAAGCTATTTCTCTTAAACTATCGAGTTTTGGGGAAAGTTGTAGAACAAAAGTTATCCCTTATTATGGGTACTTTAACACCGTTTCGGCTTAATTGCCCCTTTCCGACTAACCTTGTATAAAACTTGAATTGTCAGTGAAGTTTTATGTAACATCGTTATATTCGAAAAGTCTTCTAGAGAAATATTAGAAAAGTATTCTAGAGAATGCTGTTTTCAACACATAACATCACGACTGTATTCCCACACGGATTCCCACAATAGAAGAATCTTTATTTTTTTTAAAGACTGCACCACACTACGATTTCTTCTGTATCGTGGGTGCGTTGACAGACACGAATCTTCACACGCACAAACATCCAGACCCGGAACAACTATCTGTAGGCCATACAAATATTTGTTCCGTGCGGGAATCGAGAATCAATAACACTCCCAATCAACCCTCTCTAAAGAAAGGAACAGCCGTTCACAAATTCACAGATTATACGTGTCAAAGAAGGGCCGACCTTCTCAAAAACGCACACAGAAGAAACTCATAAACAGCTATCATGACAAGTAGTGACCGAGCATTCGCAATGACAGTCGTTACGTCCTCCCACGGATGTAGCATAGTCTAAATTTTTCACAGAAATGCACTTCAAGTAGAATTCTTCTTCTTCTTCTTCCTGCCCTTATCCCACACTAGTTGGGGTCAGCACAACATGTATTTCATAAATCCATGTTGTTAGAGGTTTTGGCTTATTGTTTTATGACCGGCCGCCTGCCTGACATCAACCCTTCTTGGGAATACTCGTTGCGCTGTCGCGCGGGTGATCCAATGTGCTTGCTAATATTATGCACTGGGTCCCAAAATGATATGCTTGTCAATATTATTGCCACCAACTAAGTAGACTATGTTCTTCTTGGTGGAGTATACTTGAAGTTCCTCGACCCACTCATTCAGTTTTGCTAGGGACTTTGATTCTAACACATCGTAAACTAAAAGAGCGCCGTGAACTGTCGAGCAGAATTAAAATTTGTAAAAGGATGCGTGCTAACTACGTAACCTAACATAACATCACACCTATATTCCCCGAAGGGTTGGGCAGAAGTGTATAGTAACACCTTCGTTTCGCCGTTATGTTTAAGTCTCATGTAAAGGGGGGCGAGCCTATTGCCATCAACCGTGAACAAATTCAAACTCCGGGCTGCTACTGAGGAATTCCACACGGAAAACCTTATAATACTTTGCCCGACCTGAGGATCGAATCCAGGACCTCACGATCAGCAGTCGCGCTTGCCACATTTAGAACAATGAGGCAGTTACTGCTGAGTTAGTTGCTTTTTTCAAGTGGTTATTAAAAGACTACTCTCTCGATTACTACGATTTACTGATTGTTATGCGTTTATGGCACAATATATAGCAATGATAGCCTATTGGTGTGACCGTTGGACTGCCAAGTCATAGGTCGAGGCGAGTTTGAACCCAAGGCACGCTCCTCTGACTTTTCGGATTCATGTGCGTATTGTATAATTATCACTTGCTTAAAAACGGTGAAGGGCAACATCGTGAGGAAACCGGCATGCCTGAGAGATATTTTTCGACGGCATGGGAAGGAAAGTCAGAGGCCCATGGGCGGCATAAACTCTGACACCAGGTTAATCAGTAACCACACGAAAAGAAGAAGAAGAAGGCACAATATGTAGCACCTAATTATCTGCACCATACTGCCTAGTTTTTTCCCAACTACGTTGAGGTCAGCTTCCAGTCTAACCAGATGCGGCTGAATACCAGTATTTTACACGGAACGACTGCCATCAGACCTCCGCAACCCAGTTAATGGACAATACCGATATCCTAAGGTTAGACCGGTTGACAGACTTTCGGGCTTATGACTACCCGTAACTACTATCATAGGTATTCTTATGACACCCGGGAATGACGGTTTAACGTGCTCTCCGTGCTCTCCGAGGCAAGGAGGGGTCTTGATTTGTAAGAAACGGTCACCCATCTACGGACCGACTCTGGCAACCGCAGATTACCCTCGCAAATGTAGCGAGCCACGAGCCCCTTCCGCAGATATTACATTGTCAAAGGTATTTTTAAATTTAAGAGTTCTTTGGTTAGAACCTCTCTACTTTTCTTCTTTTGGCCGCCTCTAAAATCGCCTAATCCGATCACTTGGACCAAAATCACAGCCACCTATTTGTCTGATAAGCTTGTTATTTAAGTTCTTCTAATTAATTAGCGTTTAATTTTGATATGAATAACTTTGAATGAATAATTTTAAACTTGTGTTCGAGCGAAATTCATTGGTTACTAGCCACACGAAACACCAACCACGCGAATCGATGGATCTGCGAGGTCAAGTTCCACTTGTCGAGTTCAGTCCATAGATAGGTGACCGTTCTTTGAACAGCGAGACCTCTTTGTGGTGCTTATAGATCTGTGTTAACATCAAGCAAGCGTCCCCACCAACGATTCCAGGAAATATAATTTGATTTTATTTGATTTGACTAGAACAGGGAAAGATCTATAAAGCCATGGTTAGACCTGCTGTCTTGTGTGGATCGAAATATTGGGCCACAAAAGAGATAAATGAAAGGCAATTGCATACAGCTGAGATGAGAATGCTAAGAGGGATGCGTGGTATTGCGCGAATGGATAGAATTAGAAATGAGTATGTAAGAGGGAGCCTGAAAGTGGCGTCGGTGACTGAGAAGTTGTATGGAAACCGGTTGTCATGGTATGGGCATGTGATGCGGGAGAACGAGGAATATGTCGTGAGGAAAGTTTTGAGTATGAATGTAGATGGTTATAAGAGTAGAGGAAGACCAAAGAAGCGATGGATGGATAGTGTGAAAGATGATATGGCTGGAAAGGGGGTGACTACTGAAATGACGGCTAATAGAAATGTATGGATGAAGAAGCTAAACTGCGCCGACCCTAAATAAGTTGGCATAAGGGAAGGAGGATGATGATGATGATGATGACGATGATGAGAACCTTATGTAAACATAACAAGAATCTTGTGAAAGCCAAGAAGGATAAACAAATTGAGTATCAACACTTGGCACACGAGATTCTCCATGTCCATGTGAGAGGTTGACTCAGCAGTCGTTGTGCCGATTGTTGTAACGGCCAATAGCTTAATAACCAAGAGCCTCGACCAACATCTGATGAGGCTCTTGTTGGGCAGCTGGATCAAGGGCCTGATACAGAAAGCGGTACTTCTTGATACGGCGCGTATTGTTAGTAGGTTGCTCTCACTGAGGCCCTGACCACCGATAGCTTGGATCCTGTTCCCGATGCCGGTGGGCTACTATTTTTTATATTTATGTTTTTTTATTATCTATACTAATATTATTCAGCTGAAGAGGTTGTTTGTTTGAACGCGCTAATCTCAGGAACTACTGGTTGGAATTGAAAAAATATTTTTGTGTTGGATAGTCCATTTATCGCGGAAGGTTATAGGCTATGTAACATCACGCTACGACCAATAGGAGCGGAGCATAAATGAAAAATGTTACAAAAACGGGGAAAATGTCCACCTGTGCGAAGCCGGGACGGGCCGCTAGTATTAAATAAATGATGGAATCAGGCGTTACTTTGCGGAAATCCATGACATATAAATATACAATAACAATATTTAGCGTTAAATCCATGACATATAAATATACAATAACAATATTTAGCGTTAACTCCGCGTCCAAACGGTCGGAGAGTCAATATCTCCTGAAGATGCCCCGTGGAGGGGCGAAACAAGTGTCGTATCGGTTTGATTTGTTTGTGTGTTGCATTTTATTAATCGCACCTTCTGCATTTGCATATATTTGTGGGCGGGAGGGCGGTGCTGCATACTGCATTCAGGCTTGATCAATTGTTTGGTGGAATTAACATTAAATATTATTATTGTATATTTGTATATAAAATATTTAAAAATGTAATTGATATGTATATGGAATAAAGGAGAAAATAAATGAAACTATCCATATAAATAAACTAGCGGCCCGTCCCGGCTTCGCACGTGTGGACATTTTTCCTGTTTTTGCAACATTTTTCATTTATGCTCCGCTCCTATTGGTCGTAGCGTGATGTTATATAGCCTAAAATTTTCCGCGATAAATGGATTATCAACACAAAAATAATTTTTCAATTCCAACTAGTAGTTCCTGAGATTAACGCGTTCAAACAAACAAACAGACTCTTCTGCTTTATAATATTTGTATAGATTTCAATCTACCAAATTATTTATTTATTGTTAAACCGTAATCATACAAAAACAAATAAATGCTTTCAATACACATAATGATATACATTTTATAATGAAGTACCTGGATGACCGAGCTTAGCTCGGTTTTTTTGGTAAATCAAGTTTTTTGGAAAGAAAAAAAAATGGAAAAAGAAGGAACTTGAAAAAAAAGGGAAAAAAATAATCATCTGGACTCGAACAGAGTCTTCTGATTTAGGGAGGGCCCGATTTCCCACCTGAGCTATTTTAACCTTGTAGATCGCGGCGAAATTTACCTTCATATTCTAAATGTTATTGTAGCAGTTTTTTATTGCCTGAAAACACGGATAAAACAACGTTTTCTAAAAAGGAAACCTAGCTAGATCGATTTATCGCCCCCAAAACCGCCTGCATTCTAAATTTCATGAAAATCGTTGGAGCCGTTTCCGAGATTCAAATTATATATATATATATACAAGAATTGCTCGTTCAAAGGTATTTTTATTATAGATGGGTTAAAAAGACATGCAATACATAATATTCAGGTACTGAAATAACTTTTCATGTACACAGCAGCATTAATGATAATAGTTGAATTCGCTCAGCCGAACAATAAAACCGTAAATTGGAAAGTGAATCGGCATTACGGAAATTGCGTAAACTGTTTTGAGGAATGACAATGTTTATTAAATTCAAAAGCAGCAGTGATAGCATAGTGGTGTGACCGTCAGACTGCCAAGTCATAGGTCTCGAGTTCGAATCCAAGGCACGCACCTCTGGCTTTTCGGATTCATGTGCATATTGTATAAATATCACTTACTTAAAAACGGTGAAGGAAAACATCGTGAGGAAACCGGCATGCCTGAGAGATATTTCTTGACGGCTGAAGCCAAGTCAGAGGCCCATGGGCGGCATAAACTTTGACACCACGTTAGTCCCTAACCGCACGTCAAGAGGAAGATTAAAATCAAAAATGATTACTTATTGCTAAAAATAAAATATATGATTGGTCTCTGCTGAGCTCCAACTAGACACTAGTAAAATGTGGCAACTAATACTACGCCGAAGTCGGCGTACTCGAGTCAGTCTCGTTGCAACCAATGTGTAAAGTTGACGTGTCGCGCGTTCTATTAAGAGGAAATGCGGTCGGTATTTAGCCCATACAAACGTATTCCGCAGTTTCCTCCTTGGATAATGACACTAGAGCAAATATTTTTTACCATAATTAATATAATATATCTACCACCACTATGTCCCTATGTTTTGTTTTTGTCAATAAATTAATTATTAAATAAAAGAACTAGAACCATTTAAATTTTACAAAAATCGACCGGTTTTACCACTGTTTCATACACCTGGCAAACAAATTTGACGAATATAAAAAATAAAAGAAAAACATACAGACATAACCAAAGTCTTTCTTAAATTATTACAAAAAAAATAATTAAAATCGATCCAGATTTGAAGAAGGAAACAGGGAAATACGAAAGTACGATTTCGCTAATATTGCACAGAAGAAATCAGTCCGAGATGCAGGTGTCTCTTTCGCGCTCAATTGGGAAGGTTTGCGGGAGAGGAGGGATGGAAATAGATCACAAAAACCTATTCAAATTGTTAATATTTTGCAGCCCGCGTTTCCTCACCGCTCATAATACAAAGTAAAATGCCGGTTTGCGTAGTGAAACTGTGTAAAAACAAAACTACAAGAAATAAGATCGTTGCAAATGTCGATATTGAGTGAGCGCGTTCAAGGAGCTATTGTTCTTAGGTAGAACGGTATCTAGATGGAGCGTGGCAGAGACCAATCATTAATCTAAGAGTCTAGTGTAGTCTTAAAGCAACGCGGCCACCGAGTCGTCCAATAATGTAATTATTTATAACCGACTTCAAAAAGGAGGAGGTTCTCTATTCGATTGTTTTTTTTTATGTATGTACACCGATTACGCTGAGATTTATGATCCGATTTACGTGATTCTTCTTTAGTTTGATACGGAATAGTTGCCATTTGGTCCCATAAAAATTAACAGTGGCCCAGTAGTTTTCATTTTATGAACATTTATGAAAAGTTTTGTTTACGTGGTCGATTTAATTATTCTACTTGATGTAATCTATAAAAATCCTACTGTAGTTTACAGAACAACCTATTACAGACACTAAAAAGTTAAAAATAAAAAAAACTACGTTTAAAAAATCCGACTACAAAATCTATAAAGTATAAAATAACTTAATAAAGATTTAATTTAATACACCTGTTATGCAAACCTAATACCTTTACCATAATATAAAATTAACAGTTTCAGAAGTCGGTGCTAATCCACGCTGAACCAAATTGAAGGCACCGACTTTTATATTATGGTAAAGGTATTAGGTTTGCATAAGAGGTGTATTAAATTAAGTCTTTATTAAGTTATTTTATACTTTTGAGTTTTTGAAGTCGGTTTTTTTAAACGTAGTTTTTTGTAACAAATTTCAACACAGTGCAAAACAGTGTCTTAGAAAGATGAAAATGCTAATCAAAAAATTATTATGAAACCCCGTGTGGGGGCAGGTTGTAATATAAAACTTCCTCACCACACGCTGGGAATAGACGCGTGTCGTAAGATGCAACAAAACCCAGCACGCTTGGTGGTAGGATCTGTAAGATTCGCCTGGCTAGCTACCACCCTCACATTAAAGTCAGCCAAGCAGCTTACTGTGATCCGTCGTGTGTGTGTGTGAGAGCCAGAGTGGTAGAGGATTCTCTCTGTATCTCTATTCCTTGGATTCGTGTGCTCCATCTTAGATCCTGGCTGCGCTTACCATCAGGTGAGTCTAATTTCAAACGCGACAAAGTCAATAATAATAAAAAAAAACGGCCAAGTTCGAGTCCGACTCGCCCACGAAGGGTTCCGTACCATTATCTATAAAAACGGCAAAAAAATCACGTTTGCTGTATGGGAGCCCCCTTAAATTTGTTTTATTTTAATTTAATTATTTGTTTTAAAGTGAATATATGTTGTTGTTTGTTGTATGGGAGTGGGGACTCCAATAATTCTTAAATATTTATTTTATTCTGTTTTTTAGTATTTGTTGTTACAGCAGTAAGAGAAATACATATTCTGTGAAAATTTCAACTGTCTAACTATAACGGTTCATGAGATACAGCCTGGTGACAGACGGACGGACGGACAGCGGAGTCTTAGTAATAGGGTCCCGTTTAACATTTTGGGTACGGAACCCTAAAAACTTCTTACATATAAAATATTATGTATGTGTGTTCGTCTTCTATGCGTTCGTGCATCGTTCATCCGATTGAGTTGAAACTCTGTACAGCTCTTGTTGGTACTTGTGTGAAAGTTTCTGATGGAGTACCACCAACATACACTAGGTGGCGCGCGAGTTATAAAGGACAATATGCACGGGGGAGTAAAATTTATATTGAGAAAACTTCTTACGCGAGCGGAATTGCGGTCACAGTTAGGGATCGGTAAAGTGAGCTGTCATTTCAAGTCATGTCGCCTGACATGACATGTGATATCGTCTGACGTCATTGCCCGAGTCGCGATACATTTTTCCCGTAACGAATACGCCGCTTTATTAACCGACTTCCAAAAAGGAGGAGGTTACTATGTTCGTCTGTATGTTTTTTTTTTTTTTTTTTTTGTGTATGTTCATCGATATTTTCGCCAATTGTGAACCGATTTTGATGATTCTTTCTTTAATGGATGGGGTAACTTCGAAGTTGGTTCCATTTAAATTTGGTGAAGATCTGATGAAGAACTTCGGAGATAGACAATGGAACTCCTCAATGACGAACAGTACGCATATTGTGATGATGTGGTTATGTTACGAGCAGCGTCTTTAGTAGGTCCAACCAAGTTTTGATTAAGGCCACTAAAAAGAAAAAAATAAAAACTTTTTTACAAAAAATTTAAACCGACTTCAAAAAGAATAAAATAATTACCATATACAATTAACAGTTTCAGAAGTCGGTGCCTTCAATTTGGTTCAGCGTGGATCAGCACCGACTTCTGAAACTGTTAATTTTATATGGTAATTATTTTATTCTTTTTGAAGTCGGTTTAAATTTTTTGTAAAAAAGTTTTTATAAACATAACATTACATCACGCCGTGTATTCTCCGAAGGGATCGGCAAAGCGTCGCTTAAGTTCTAAGGCCGGCCATATACGGGTTGCTCGAGCAGTTCGTCAGTGATCAAAATACACGGACCACTCGTGCAGTCACCGTCAACAGCTTGAAGCTGCCATCGAGCAGTTGAAACTGATCGCTGCAGCAGTCGGTTTCAACTGCTCGACAAGTCACAATTTCAAATTATTAGCAACATGGATTTTGAGGAAGAATCAAAAGCGAGAGCACTCGGCAGCTCGAGCGGTTAGTGTATGTCTGCGGTCAAGTAGTTGCTGCTTGACCGCACGATGAAATTTCACCGTGCTGCTGACCGCCCGGAGCAGTCGCAATTACTCGAGCTGTACCGTGTATGTCGCAGTCGCAGCTTGAAGCAGTCGATCCTGACTGCTTCGAGCTGCCCGTGTATGGCTAGCCTAACACCGCATAACTCGAAAAATAGTAGTTTTGAGTTAAGCACGTAATTCGATAGGGAATCGAAAAACGCATCGTTTGACAAATCACAATCAATGGTCAGATCCAATAGCAACGCGTTATTTCAAAAATAAAATCCAGCGCGTATGTAATATTTTTTCCATCAAGCCATGTAAACAGCTAAAACAGCGTGTAAGTCTGGCGAGTTCCATACTGGATCGTGTTGCGAAAGTGCTCCGTCGAAAAAACCAAAATAAAATAGAATATTGTAGATTAAAAACAATTATATGATAAGTACAAAAAAAAACAATTTTTTGCTCTCCTGAAAAGTTAACTATTTTGAGTTACGCGATGTTAGAACTTAAGCGACGAAAGGTGTTTTAGTAAACCCACATTTCGGCAGTTATATTTAAGTCCCATGTAATAGGGAGTGAGTGTATTGCCATTAACCGAGCACAAATCCAGACTCCGGACTCCTACTGAGAAATTCAAAAAACCCAATGCCACTTTGCCCGATCTGGGGATTGAAACAAGTACCCCACGCTCAGCAGTCGCGCTTGCAACCACTAGACCAACAAGGCAGTCAAGTTCATAAAATCAGAATAATTCTAATCAAATCATATCAAGATATGAAAACAATTAAAGTAAGTACAATAGGCGGATGGAAAGGTTCGTTAGTTTCCAAATTCATTCCTTTCTCACATCGGAAGCACATGTTATCTTTTCAAACTATTGAATAGAACACACCAATGCTCGGAAGATTATGTTTAATTATTTGGTAGCAAAGATTAAAATTGCCTTTTGCCTCCATATGACGTAGTAGTGTCTTTGATTTGATTTAACGAGTTTTGTTATAAAAACCATGACATTAATCAAATCGATGATTAAATAAATTGACATCACTTGTATCTGTCACCATTTGACCATAATATCCTTTTTTTTTTATCGTTGCCAATTCCTCATGGCTGTCCCTCGCCCGGGGGAGGCGAGGAGGTCTGCCGGACTCTTACCGGCTAAAAACCAACGGTGTTCCTTCTCCTGATCGTACGGCCGGGGTCGCGGGATTCGCAAAAGCATGCACTGCAACCCCGGCATGTCCCGGTAATGTTGGCAATACGTAGTCGGTAAAATAGTTCGTTTCTTGCGCTGTGCAAGCAAAAATAGGCCTTAAGGTGTATAATCTTTTCAGTCCCCTATTGTACATAACATAACGTATACATATTATTATATTGTAATACCTATAATGTACACATTAATATATTGTAGCTTATTGAACATTTCGTATCGGATGCCAAATCATCCCACCCGGATATCACTTAAGCGACCTTTATCCAATACAAATAACCCGATAACCGGGTAACCGGAAAAGTTTTGAGTAACCCAGTTACGAATATAATGGAAACATACCAGTTTAAACTAGTTTTCGTCAGATAAAAGTGGTCATATCCGGTATACTAAAATGTTATCGCTTGAACTTTTATTTGTTTCGAAATTGGTTGAAGTGTTTCTTTTTTTGTGTTTCTGCTGTTTTTGCTGAATAATATAAGAAATTGCAGAAGATTAGTAAAACAGGTTTAGTAGGGTTACTTTTGAAAATATTTCCGAATTCAATGAGACCCCAATTAAAAAAAAAAAACAAGTGACGGTGAGTACCTACTCTTGAATAAAAATACCTATATACAATTCTAAAATTACACTTTAAAAACACACACACACATGAAACTCACGCTTCTTTTCCATGCGGGTAGGCAGAAACTATAGAACGCCACCTGCTACGATCCTTACATACTTCTTTCGCTTCGTCCACTTTCATACATCTTGTCATACACGCCCGCCGGTTGAGAGTACTATGCACCTGTCCTTTATGAAGAACATCATTAATAACATCGATGTTTGTTCTACTAGGGCGTCCTCTACTCCGGGGTTGCGGTGCATGCTTTTGCGAATCCCGACACCCCGGCTTTAGGTCAAAAGCCGGTAAGAGTCCGGCGGACCCCCTCGCCTTCCCCGGGCGAGACATCCATGACGATTTTCAAAAGAGAAAAAAATAAAATAAAAAGGGCGTCCTCTACCGGCGTTTCTAATATAATATTGATTAGTTAGAAGAAAGAAAGAAAGAAAGAAAGAAAATTCATTTATTCAGCCAAGAACACTGACAGCATAAATAAAATAAACAAACAAAGAAAGAACATAATAGGAATTAAACACAAATTTTATGCTGTCGAGCAAGTCCATGCCGAAAAGGTTACCAACTCAGCATATGCTAGGCGTCAAAACACCCAGCGCTGATTTTCAGCTGGCACCCCCGCAGTGACACACGGATGGAGGTAGTTAATTTTAAATATATATTCTATTATACTTGAATGGATAAAAGTGTTTTATAATGTGTCAATAAACTACAAAAATATAATAAAAAATAAAAACTACTTTTAATATAATTTGTGACAGCTAATCAAAAATATGGCAATTGAAATAGCAGGCGGCGCGGTACGCACTTCCTGTTAAGATGAGGCGTTGACATAATTATATCCATTTTATGTCACTCTTTGCTCGACCACAACCCCGGTAACATGGGTCTCATAAAATGTAAGTTTGCACTTAGTTCATTCAATAATCAGCCCATTACTGTCACAATGGCACGGGCCTCTTCTCAAAATGAATAGAATTTAGGCCTTAGTCCACCACACTTGCCTGGTACGGATTGGCGGACTACACACATCATCGATAACTTATTTTAGCCCACTCAGCTGTGCAGGTATCCTCACGTTTTTCTTCACCGTTAACGCCAGTAATGATCCAAGTCTGATCCGCACATGTTATCGGTAACTGGTAACACTGGACAATGTTGACATAGGAGGGTAACCGTCAAGATTAATCAACGTACCCGAAGTTATAAAAGCAATTCCATGTCGAACAGCTGAAGAAGTCTGGCCTTTTATATCTGGGTTTGCTTGTCCTCATTTCTTGATCTTGTGTTAATTATTATATTGTGAACTAGCTTCTGTAACTAATCACTAATCTAATTAAAAGTACTCTCAGTGGTGGAGAGTCTATGTTGGTTTAATTTACTTTATTTACCATGCTCCCAATCCTGACATACTGATATTAGCTATAACTGTAATGATAGATTTACCCCTATAAGATTCTGTTGTGTCTTTTATACACATGATTTCGAAAAGGAGATGTGGGCCAGGATTGAGCTTAGAAAAAGGCCTGCATGGAAGGTGAACGTTCAACCAACAGTTATTGAAACCCCAAGAGTCAGAGATGCATGGGGAGCTTCCACGAGTGACGATTCAGTACGTTCGGCGCACCCTGGGCAGTCAGCCCCGCTACCAACCTTGCCGACTGGCTAATCTTTTAACATTCTTATACAAGGTTAGTCGGAAAGGGGGTACTAAGCCGCAAGGGTGTTAAAGTACTCATAATAATGGATAACTTTTATTCTATAACTTCCTCAAAAGTCATTAGTTTAAGAGAAATAGCTGTTCAAAGATTTCATAAAAAATACGGTAAATTCTATATATCCTCAGCTATGATCAGCTGTGTTTACATTTTAGGTCATATTTGGGGTCACGGATTAGAAGATTTATTTTCTGAATTCGTAACTATAGCAGTTATGTTTTTTTTTGAAAAAACTAAAATAAAAATCATTTTGCATGAAAAAAAATATTATCGAATTTTTGAATTTTAACACTTTCTCCAAAGCAGTCATCAGTGATACATTAAGTGGCCCGCGGCTTAGTATCAACTAACCTTGTATAGCTTGTGCCGACACTAGAGAAGAAGATTAACTTGATTGATTGATCATTATTCTCAAACCACTGTCACCCAAAGTCAAAGTCAATGTATTTATTTCAATTAGGCACATAAAAGGCACTTTTGAACGTAAAAAATTACAAAAAAAATATTTAATTGATTCTAGTCGCCCCTTCCAAAAGGTAGTTTCGTATGGAGAAGAATGGGCAAGAAACTCCACCGTTACTCTTTTAAAATGTCTTATAATATTTTGTATAGGTACATTAATTATACAATTATATGTGAAGACGATGCATCTAGAATAAAATTACTATTCCACAAAAGGTAAAAACCCTTCTTCCATAAGAGTCTCTGTATAATCTCTTGCTTCTAGCCTTTTCCCAACTATGTTCTGGTCAGCTGCCAGTCTAACCAGATGCGGCTGAATACCAGTATATTACACGGAGCGACTGCCATCAGACATCCGCAACCCAGTATCTGGGCAATGCCGTTATCCTAAGGTTAGACCGGTTGTCAGACTTACGGGTTTCCAACTACTCGTAACGACTGTCATAGGTATTCTTATGGCACCTGAGACTGACGGTTTAACGTACTGGTCGAGACACGGAGGGGTCTCGATGTGTAACGACAGTCACCCATCCCCCGACCGACCACGGCAAGCGCAACTTAACCTCGCAAATCGTATGATCGGCGCGATTGTTATTTCGCCACGAGCCCCTCCAATAAGATTTTCCATAACACAACACATAAACATAACATCTCGTATTCCCCGAAGGGTTCGGCAGAAGTGATTTTAGTACACCCTCGTTTCGCCAGTTATGTTTAAGTCCCATGTAATAGGGGGCGAACCTATCGCACTAACCGGGCATCATCAAAACACCAGGCTGCTACTGAGAAATTCCTAATGGAAATACCCAATAACACTTTGCCTGACCTGGGGATCGAACCCAGGACCCCGTGCTCAGCAGTCGCGCTTGCAACCACTAGACCAACGAGTCAGTCAGTACGATTTTCCGTATAAACAAACAACGAATGCCTCACTAACTAATAAAACGCCTCCTGCCATGATTTCTTTCCTCAACCACTTAACCCACAAAAAACCTTGTACATGGTCCAAAAAACCCGGATATATCGGCTGGTTATCGAGACCTGAAACTCCATTAACCGTTCCCTGCTGCGTCTCGAATATTGAGTGAATGTGTCCAATTAACCCCCAGCCGATTCCACCCGTGACGGCGCAGAAAATCCAACCCTTGTTAGTGTCAACCCTAAAATTCGGATAATCCGGATATCGACAAGCGTTGAATCGGTTAAGTTACCCTTTGGATCGGGTGTGTTTTGGCCGGGTGAGACGGCGCGTTTTTATTTTAGGTCGGCTTCTGCTCGCCGTTGGTTTTTTCGCGGTTTAATTTTTTATTCGGTTGGTATGTGTGGTTCTTTTGCGTATTGGGAATTGTGGTTCTATTGACTACGTTTTCTGTCGGACGTTGGGGAAATAGTTGCATGGTGTAGTTTCAGTGACCTAGATCCTGTTCACGATAGGATGGGTTGGTTGACACAACCATAGAACGTAAATTGTTATAACGTGCAAATTGACTAATTTTCAGTTTTTTCGAAAGGTTGGGCAGAGGTGTATAGTAACACTCTCGTTTTGCCAGTTATGTTGAAGTCCCATGTAATAGGAAGCAAGCCAATTGCCATCAACCGGGCACAAACCCAAACTCCGGACAGCTACTGAGGAATTCCACACGGAAAAAAACAATAACGCTTTGCTCGACCGGGGGTCGAACCCAGGACCTCACGATCAGCAGTCGCGCTTGCCACCACTAGACCAACGAGGCAGTTACTAACCGACGTAACTAATTGCTCTAAAAACATGAATTCCGAAGGCCTAGCACGAACGGTATACACTCATATTCTAAGACGTTTCTCCAAAACTTACTCGACTCAGGACGGCCTCGAAAACACCTTTAAAATTGTATTCTTAGTCGCAATTTCGAGTGAACCTTGAAGTTCCTCAGCGGAGTCATTATGTCATAATTTTAATTATCTGCATCGCGCAAATAACGCCGCGGTAAATGATTGTAAGGATTATCGTAAGCATATTCGATAAAGTCTGCAACATTCATTTTTACTACATACGAACTTTGACACTTCCTTCCTTAAGGTAGGTTTCGAGGTATCTTGAGTTTGACAGATGATTCCTTACCTCGACTGGGGAAAATCTCGAGTCGAGGACGTTTATGTCATCTATATCTACCGATGGTAGTGAGTCGAGGTGGAGTCGAGTCGAGTAAGTTTTGGAGGAACGTCTTAGAATATGGGTGATAGTATCGTAAACGTATCGCTAAAGTAAACAAATTTTGGAAACACAAATACAACTATCCTGTCCTGGTTTATTTTTTGCGAAATGCACAATTTGTATTTTACATAGACATTAATAAAGTTTTAAATTTAATTAAATAGTATGTGCGAAACGAATATTGCCTATTCCAAATTCACTTACGTTACGTTTAAAAAGAAAGAAAATAAAGATAATTATGTATTTAAGTCTCGTAACAGACATACAAACACATTAAAAAAAAAATACATACAGAGGAACATAGTAACCTCCTTCTTTTTGGAAGTCGGTTAAAAAAACTGCGCGGATCATTAAATTTGCAAGGTTAAGCTGCACTTGCCGCGGTTAGCCCGCGAATGGATGGACGTTCGTTACAAATCGAGACTCCATGCCTCGCAGAGCATGTTAAACAGTCGGTTCCGGGTGTCATACAAATACCTATGACAGTCGTTACGGGTAGTCAGAAGCCCGAAAGTCTGACAACCCGTCAGAATATTGGCATTGCATAGTAATCTGATGGCAGTCGCTCCGTGTAAAATACTGATATTCAGCTGCATCTGGTTGTTCTATTTGTCTATTTGCGCAACTTCCAGCTAAAACTGTAGCCAGAGCCGAATACCCAGTCTGTCGTACTCTAAGTGTTTGGCCAGACTGGCAGCGTGGTGCGGGGAGCGGCGCGGGTGCGGGAACGCGCGCGATTTACCTGTCCGCAGTGGAGCGTGGCTTCGTTCTGAGCGTTATCGTGTCCAGTGTTTGTCAAAATATCATATTATGGATGAAGAATACTTATTTTTACTGGAAAATTCTTACTAAAAAACAATGTTTCGACATCCACAATGCAGATCATGCTTGAATAGCACTTATTGATTCATCAACATTTAATTTTGAAGACGCCATCACAACAACGCGCGTGGGCAGCTCGAACTAGTTTGAGATCCCCCGCTCCCGCACGGGTTGTCGCTTGCCGTCCGCGCTCTCACTGCGGCCACTTGTATGAACAATCTATGGCGTGAGCCACCCGCGCGCTCCCTGCACCGCTTCCCGCTCCCGCGTGCCCACTATGGACACTCAAATGAAGTTCTTCTGTTTGAACTCGCCGCACCGCGCCCGCCCCGCGCCCGCGTTTGCAGTCTGGCCAAAGTCTATAGGTGCTGAATGCCCTTCTGGCTGCCAACCCTGAATGTGGTGTGTTTGCGGATGAATGGATTAAAATTATGCGTATATGTCTGGTGTTCTGTGAGAGAAAGTATGCAAGGGAGTCCACTGTTCCATGTTAGTTTTAAATTATATTATATTATTGTAAACGTAATTATTGTCTCTATGTTAATTCATGTAATTGGTGTTGTACCGTTTTAATTAACTATAAATAAATAAATACTGGAAGCTGATCCCAACATAGTTGAGAAAAGGCTAGGTAGAACAACAAACTTCGCACTAACATGACTCTTCTTCTTCCTGCCCTTAACCCACACTAGGTGGGGTCGGCACAACATGTATTTTATAAATCCATGTTGTTACAGGTTTCGGCTTATTGTTTTACGATCGGCCGCCTGCCTGCAACCCTCCTTGGGACTTCGCACTAACGTAACATTTTGTAAAAAGATATTAAGAACGTTTTAAGTTTATGAACTCATTATTAAGGACTTTAATATTTTAAATACAGCCTTTAATCTAAAAACAGTGAAATAGACTTCAACAAATTGCTCAACTTCAGAACTTCTTGTGAATTGTTTCGGACACTTTAGAAAGTGTCGAGACTTGTGCTTAATTATTCAAAATCCATTGAAATCTAAGAGATGAACTGTTTCATAAATATTATAGTAACCATGAAACTGATTGGTCTAGTAGCCGTAAGCACGGCTGTCGACCGTGACTTCAGAACTCGATTCCCAGATTGGACAAAGGTCATGGAGCATATTTGACCCGCTTTGCGAAGAGTGACGAACAATAACCAAAATTATTTTGAAATAAAGAAATATAATGTGTCCTTTCATTGTATATAATTGTTTGATTAAAAATAGAAGGGAGAAAAACGAACCGAATATTTTTTTTACAAAACATCGACGAAAAAATCAACTTTTTTGTTTTTAGAAAACATAAAAACTGATTCGCGAGCAAGGATTTGAACTTGCGACCCTCTGGTTAAGTACACCAGTTCCCTACATCACTTTAGTAACAGTAGAACATCGACGACATTTTTAAGTAATTATTTTATAATACTTTTAATTTTTTCAAGATTCCCACTACCCACATTAATGCGACTAATATCATAGTATATCAGAGTCATATGTCAATACATTCTGCTATATTTCATTTGTATCCGCCGTGGGTAAGGTTTCCATACTAAAGTGTCCAATGACCTTTAATTAATTACAGATATACCATTGTATTTTGGTAGAAATTCAGAGTTTTCTGGTGTCAGCTTCCAGTCTAACCAGATGCAGCAGACCAGAATTTTACATGGAGCGACTCCATCAGACCTCCTCAACCCAGTAACTGGGCAATGCCGATATTCTAAAGTTAGACCTGTTGTTTGACTTTCAGGCTTCTGACTACCCGTAACGACTGTCACAGATATTCGTATGACACCCAGGACAAACTGATAAATGGCGACCAATGATAAAAATAAAGGAGAATGGGCACATTTGTTTAGACCAGGGGTGGCCAACTTGATTCAACCCAAGATCTACTGTTTACTGAGTAGACTGTACGATCTACCAATTACATAATCAGTACCTCATCATTCAACTTATATTAAACTTATATTTTTCTTTGCCTTGCCATGATCGACTGAATTAAGAGCCACGATCGACTGGTTGGCCACCCCTGATATAGACTCTGGTCCAAGAAGCTTAAATAGATACTACTATACCTTAATTACGTGTTGCATGTTGAGTCCTACAAATCTCGAAGCTTATGAAAATCGCTCCATAAAAAAGAAGTTAATATTGATTTTTGTTTAAATTGAAATACTACTGCTTTGCGGTAAAAATACAAAGATTAGTCAGTATTATATATTTACCAATACTATAATTGGATCTTTTACAATTATACAAGGTTAGTCGGAAAGGGGGTACTAAGTCGCGGGCCACTTAAAGTATCACTGATGACTATATTAAAGCAAGTGTTAAAATTTCATAATTCGATAATTTTTATTTGCATGCAAAAAAATATATATTTTAGTTTTTTCGAAAAAAAATCATACCTGTTTTAGTTATGAATTCAGTAAACTAATTTTCTAACCCGTGACCCCAAATATGAACTAAATTGTAAAAACAGCTGATCATAGCTATGGACAGATAGATTTTAGCATATTTTTTACGATATCTTTGAAAAGCTATTTCTCTTAAACTATCGAGTTTTGGGGAAAGTTGTGGAACAAAAGTTGTCCCTTATTATGGGTACTTTAACACCCTTTCGGCTTAGTACCCCCTTTCCGACTAACCTTGTATAATACAAACATAACCTTCACGACTATATCCCCCGAATAGGGTAGGCAGGCGAATGCTGGCAACGCGATCTTAGATTTGTTCGCACGGCGTAAATATTTTTTTTGTTTCCATAACAAGATAATAAGAATTTCTATAAAGCTTTAAAATTACAGGTGTGTAGTACTCTCAACCGACGTGCGTGTATGACAAGATGTATGAATATGGATGAAGCAAAAGGAGTATGTAAAGATCTTAGCATGTGGCGTTCTATAGTTTCTGCCTACCCCCATGGGAAAAAGGCGTGAGTTTATGTATGAATGTATGTAATTCCTTCAAACCTTGTGATGTACTGCTGACATAGATTAAGTAAGCAGTGGATACATCTGCATTCAATAAAAAAAATATTACGAGAAATAAACATTATGTTCTTAACATCAAGCATTTTAGCGCCTCGAGCGAATTGCGCGGTATCGCTCAGCACGCGGTCATTTAACCCGGAGCGCTAAAATGCCTCACGTTGAGAACACGTGTTTTCTTATTGTATTTTTTTTTATTGAATTCAAAAGTATCCCGTTATACATGTAGGTTTAATCTATGTCATGAGTTTATGTATGTATGTGTACAACGAACTTATCTCAAGCAAAGCCGCCGCAAACAGCTAGCTACTTCATAAGTTACTTGTTCGTCATATTCCGCGTTCATCGTCAAGTAAGTTTCGGAGCAATCTTTACGAGCTAAGTTTAAGTTAAACAGTGACTTAAGTTAAGTTTTGTCACTGTTTCAGGCAGACTGTAAGTGGTCAATCAGAGTGCACTAGCGGGTGCAGGGGCGGGCGCGGGTGCTCGGGACTTGGCGTCTGCGTGTTCACAGTAGTGCCGAACGAGCTATCGTAGCGTGCCTGAGTTCGGTCGTTCTCAAACTTTGCTGCGTAGTTAGAAGACATGGATGACGATTTAATTTTATTAATGGAAAATTCGTACTTGAAATGGAAATTGCGATATATGAAGTTTGGTACACACGATTTAAATTCATTCAAAGATATAAATTCTTCCGTATTGATATCCATGACGACGCTTTGGCGGGTGTATCAAAATGGTTTAGAACCACTCGCTAACCTAATAGACGCTACATTACTCTGAACGATACGAGCGGACTAAGCCATTAGAAACTCCCGTGCCACCCGCGTCCGCGCCCGCCTCATGCAGACGCGCAGCTCGTGGGAGCACTGTGAATGCAACTGGCGTCTACATACATTTGATTTACCCGCGCCCGCGCTCGCACCCGCGCCCGCCTCCACTCTGAAATACGGCTAAGTTTTGTACACAACTTTACATGATGCGATACTGAAGTGTAGCGAATTTGGGCCATTGTGTACACGGCTTAATAAACGAACTGCCTGTAACTCCGTTTCCGGGGTGTATATTTTTGAACTGCTTCGTTGGTTTCGTGGTGGCAAGCGCGACTGCCAATCGCGAGGTCCTGGATTCAATCCCCAGGTCAGGCAAAGTGTTTTTGGGTTTTTCCTTGTGGAATTCCTCAGTTGCAGCCCGGAGTTTGCATTTGTGTCTGGTTGATGGCTTAGGCTTGCCCCCTTTTACACGGGACTTATATCTTATATTTTTAAAGATAGACTTCTTTCGCGTGTTTATAAAGTAAAATGGCGGCATTTTTTAAGTAGTTCTAAAATTGACACCAGTTGGCGCCACTGCAAATGTAGACCTATTAAAACTTTGTTCAGTACAGTCAGCAACAGGATTCGCTGAATGAATACGATGACACGTTTGGTGAAGTGGTTGAGCGATTGGCTTCTGCGCTCCGGGTCGTGGGTTCGATTCCCGCACGCAACAAATATTTGTACGGCCTACAGATAGTTGTTCCAGATCTGGGTGTTTATGCACGTGAAGGTTTGTGTCTGTAAAGGCACCCACGATACAGGAGAAATCCGAGAGACGCAAAGTTTAAAAAATAAATAAAAATTATGCAATATTAGATACTAGCGACCCGCCCCGGCTAGGCACGGGTGCAATGTAGATACTAATGTGGGGCATATAAACCTTCCTCTTGAATCACTCTATCTATTAAAAAAACCGCATCAAAATCCGTTGCGTAGTTTTAAAGATCTAAGCATACATAGGGACAGACAGACAGCGGGAGCGACTTTGTTTTATACTATGTATAAACATATTGTAATTTAATTAGGTTTACAAAATACTTGCTTAGCTAGCGGGTCATGATTTGCCATGAGCCTTGCAAATAATTATTTCTTAAAGACGGTTGCTTCTCCAATTACCCCACTGAAATAGAAACAGTTTCTCAGAACAATTGATTGGTGCACTATTTTCTATTGTTACCTCCATTTAAATCGATCGAGTTCGCTGAACTGCAGTCAATATAACGCATTGATTTTATAAACAGTAGATTAGTTGGATTTGATTAACTGTTGTATCTATACTGTGGCGAGTATGAACGACTGTCTTCTTCCTTCTAACCATTTCCCAAATATGTTGGGGTCAGCTTCCAGTCTAACCAGATGCGGCTGCATACCAGTATTTTACACGTAGCGATTGCCATTAGACCTCCGCAACTCAGTAACTGGGCAATACCGATATTCTAAAGTTAGACTGGCTGTCAGACTTTCGGGCTTCTGACTACCCGTAACGACTGTCATAGGTATTCGTATGACACCCGGGACCGACGGTTTAATGTGCTCTCCGAGGCACGGAGGGGTCTCGATGTGTAACAAACGGTCATCCATCTATGGACTGACCGCGGCAAATGCAGCTTAACTTCGTAAATCGTATGATCGGCGCGGTTTTTAATCAGCCATGATAATGAAGAAAAAGGTTAATATAATGAATAAAATCTGAGACCAAAAAATCTAATGTGCCAACTGATGTTTACATTCCGATGACAGATAGATACAAAAATACTATAACCACAGATTATATAACCTATAACTAAACCCTCACAGCTAACTTAACTAAATGAGAACATCTATTGTCGACGCTTGACAAAAAAAAATATCTTCTATATTAAGATACACAACGAACTACCCTCTATCGATTTAAGATTATATCTCGAAGACTTACCAAAAGGTTTGCAGCCCAGCAAAAATGTATTCACTCTTATTCTAAAGATGTTAAGGTTCAATTTTGCGTATTTTTTTCTTGTCAGGGGTAGTGAATGCAACGTTTCAGGGTTTTCCCTATCCTAAAGGGATTTTTTGAGATAGTTTATGACCGTTTAAGAATATCTTTCGAACACTCGTTCGGACGATGTCATCTATACGAAACAGATATTTGATAATATTTTTTTGTAATATTATAGAACATTGTTTGGACAATATTTTGGGTAATCTTTGCGTATTACGTATGGCTCAATTTTTTGGGGTTTTGGGTGGTTTTTCTTTAGAATTGAGTAGTTTGTATTACTTCTGCGTGCGTTTACCTCCAAAAGTTAAGTTAGCATACATGTAAGATTTCAGAATCATAATTTTACGGTTCTCAGCTAAAGAAAGGTGTTTTTACATTTTTTATTACGAATAAAGGGTAGAAACACTTTGTTTATTGTTTTGACGACACGTTTGGTGCAGTGGCTGGACGATTGGCTTCTGCGCTAGGGGTCGTAGGTTCGATTCCCGCACGGAACAAATATTTGTATGGCCTACAAATAGTTGTTCCGGGTCTCGGCGTTTGTGCATGTGAAGATTTGTGTCTGTAAACGCATCCACGATACAAGAGAAATCCTAGTGTGGGCAACGTACATTAAAAAAAATTGCATCCAAAACTTGGTTGAAAAATTCAGGGACTGAAGAAGTAAAGAAGTTCATTCATTTTGCGCAAGACTTAAAAGATGCCATGTATAGAAGCCACATTGATAGCAATCTGTAGTAGGTAAAGAGGCTTTTTACCCAAGTGCCAAGGGAGGGTTATGTTTTTCGCGCGTATCTTGTATGTTTGTAAATTTATTTATTACCTCGTATCTTCCAAACGGCTAGATGGATTTCGACAGTTAAGGTATCGCTATATTCGTCTTAAAAACCCAAGATTCTTTAAATAGATGTTTGAAATAAAAAAACAATATGGCGAATTTTTGGCTCAAAATAGAGATAGGTTAATAAAAAAAAAACCAAACCTATTGACTAGGGTATCAAAATAAAGGAAATTAAAAGGGGATTACAAAAATATATACTACTTATACTTATTTGCAATTGGGTCCCGCCTGCTACTAAACTTAATGCGGGTATTTAACTTAGGCTTTCAGCCCATAATATAGATAACTAGTCTGTTAAACCGAAGTGGTTTACTTCGTTTATAGTTTATTTTAATTTTGTTTTCTATTCTTAATCATCTTGTTTCTGTTTTTGTAGTGCATTACTTTTATTGGTGTTTTTGCAGTCGGGTTTTTGATTTTTTAAATTAATTATTTTTTAGTCAACTTAGACATTATAACAAAAAAAAATCTCGTATTTGAACCATCTAAAATTAATATTTCTGGATATTCAACCAATCCTAATTATAAAAATCCAAAAAAGCTTCCGTCGTGGCATATTCAAATTCCCACTTGGAATCATGAAATGTTATACACTATGTCCTCACTGCAAACGTTAATAGTGGACTAGTGTTGTTCCGCATAGCCAAAACTACCCGGGAAACGAGATTAGAATATATTGGTGCTTGTGGCTAAATGGTTACTGCGATCGACTGAACTGCGACGTAACACAACGTTGCTGTGGTCAGGTATTGGATAGGTAGCACTTGTTCAACATATTTGACCTTTCTAAGCATAAACATAACGCCTGTATCTTCCGAAGGGTTGGGCACAGGTGTATAGTAAAACCCTCATTTCGCCGTTATGTTTAAGTCTAATGTAACAGGGGGCCTATTGCCATCAACCGGGCACAAATCCAAACTCCGGCTGCTTCTTCTTCTTTTCGTGTGGTTAGTGACCTGGTGTCAGAGTTCTCTCAGGCATGCCGGTTTCCTCACGATGTTTTCCTCCACCGTTTTTATATTTAAACATGACTGTTAATGAATGGAGAGGAATTCTCTTCTCTACTCTTGCCAAGTTACGTGCCGGCGATTATATCATTTAATTCGTTGTCAATTATGACGTCAACGAATGTGATTGGTCGAAAAAAATACTAACAACAAATCACAGCTCTTGACATGAGATTTGCCAGCTGGTTATAACGTTTTTGCGTTGATCAGAATTTTAAAAGCCAGAAATATTCTCAAATATTATTGTCTAATACTTAAGACACGCTTATGGAGGGACGGATGATACAACTTGCAAGGTCCGTGGATGGGTGACCGTTCGTTACACATCGAGACCCCTCCGTGCCTTGGAAAGCACGTTAAACAGTCGGTCCCGGATGGCATACGAATACCTATGACAGTCGTTACGAGAAGTCAGAAGCCTGGAAGTCTGACAACCGGTCTAACCTTACAGTATCGGCATTGCCCAGTAATAGGGTTGCGG
Organism: Amphipyra berbera; assembly: GCA_910594945.2. NCBI lineage: Eukaryota > Metazoa > Arthropoda > Insecta > Lepidoptera > Noctuidae > Amphipyra > Amphipyra berbera. The sequence goes on from OU343145.1 coordinate 13,503,778, forward strand.
AGGTCTGATGGCATTCGCTCCGTGTAAAAAAACTAGTATTCAACCGCATCTGGTTAGACTGGAAGCTGACCCCTAACATAGTTGGGAAAAACTGGGCTAGGTATACTTACTTAAGACACGCTTAGAACACTACTCACCATCGATCATAAAATAGCCATAAATATTAAACATTACGTCCACTACACAAGATACAGTATACGATAGTGTTGTGATGTAAAGCGGCACTTTATCCCGGACGCGTGATGGTATCAACTAGTGAGGTGCAGTACCAATGACAGCGGTACGTATTTCGATAAAAAAAATGTTAAGAAAAAAATTACAAATAATAAAGAAAGAGATAGTATTTATTTACGTCAAGAAGTAACACACATTACACATTAACCACCAAAAATTTGTTCTGCCTAGCCTTTTGCCAACTATGTTGGGGTCAGCTTCCAGTCTAACCAGATGCGGTTGAATACCAGTATTTTACACGGAGCGACTGCCATCAGACCCTCGCAACCCAATTACTGGGCAATGCCGATATCCTAAAGTTAGACCGGTCAGACTTTTGGGCTTCTGACTACCCGTAAGGACTGTCATAGATATTCGTATGACACCTGGGACTAACTGTTTAGCGTGCTCTCCGAATTTCACCGAGGCACGGAGAGGACTCAATGTGTAACGTAAGGACTGACGGCGGCGAACGCAGCTTAACCTCGCAAATCGCACGATTCGCGCTGTTTGTGGTCTTGATAAACGATCTTAAGGTAACCATTAACGACCGATATTAATTACGAATTTATGTAAGTTTACATTACTCTTCACAAAAAAGTAAAGTGATATTGGGTTTTTCCATTAGGAATTTCTCAGTACCAGCCCGGAGTCTGGATTTGTGCCCGGTGAATGGCAATAGGCTCGCCCCCCATTACATGGGACTGAAAAACATAGCAGGTGAAACGAGGGTGTTACTAAAACACCTCTTCCTAACCCTTCGGGAAATATAAGGCGTGATGTTGTTTGACATTACTTCTATTGAATTTGAACAGCCTCGTTGGTCTAGTGGTTGCATGCGGACAAAGTATTATTGGATATTTCCGTGTGGAATTCCTCAGTAACAGCCCGGAGATTGAATTCGTGCCCGGTTGATGGCAATAGGCTCGCTCCCTATCACATGGGACTTAAACATAACGGTGAAATGAGAGTGTTACTATACACCTCGGTGCAAACCTTCGGGGAATACAGGCGTGATGTTATGTTTATGTAAAACGTTTTTTTTTTTTTTTTGTTGGAAAATCCTCATGGATGTCCCTCGCCCGGGGAAGGTGAGGGGGTCTGCCGGACTCTTACCGGCTAAAAACCAGCGGTGCTCCTTCTCCTGACCGTTCGGCCGGAGTCACGGGATTCGCAAAGCATGCACCGCATCCCCGGCAGGTCCCGGTCCGCCAACCCTCGGCGGACCTCTCCTCTGTGGGGCATTGCCCCACATCCTCCTGAGAAGCGCGCACGGAACACAGCACGCCGCCTTCTCGGGCCTGTTACTGGTCGGACGGCGGGTCCCCTAACCCACCACAAAACCTACATCAATCCAGATATTTTAGATTGGGGTCGATCCCCAATTTCGGCCGTACGTCTATTAGTCAATCCATGAGCCACAATCGCTTGCGCTAACACCGCACCTCAACAATGCAAATGTCCATAGTTTCAAAGTTTTCGTTATCTTTCAGTTCTGAAGAGATTTACTCTAAAACTTCTGTCTGGGGGCCTTTTGTTAAATATCTTCGCAGCTTGTTATATGACGAAACATGAGATTTGTTTTAATGTATTTTATGCAATATTTGTTAGACTTAAAATGGAAAGACAGCAAAAAAATATTCACATACAATGAGGAATATATACTAGTTACTAGTAAAAGTTCGAACGACTAATATCGAAACGGCATGTTTAATATTATAAAGTATACAGTACTGTTAGTTATTATAGTAGTAAAACAAACTATTCCAGAAAACACCTAGTATTTTAGTTTTATTTTGTAAAAATGTTCATGAAAAGATTAGAGAATTGATCTAATAACTACGGTAAAAATCTTAGTGTCGATTTCAATAAGAGAATTGTTATCCTTTTTTAACCGACTTTAAAAAATAAATGTCTCAGTTTTACCTTATGTATTTTATGCTTCACTTTTCAGATTCACCCTGCCTACCTGCCATTTTTTTAACGTGGGGAAAACCTCAAGGTTACCCTCTACTCTAAAGAAGGCGGAGGGATATGTCGGACTATTATCGACTAAAACTACCATGGTGTTCCTCCGAGGACCTATGATCGGAGCTGTGGGATTCGCCGCAGCATTCACCGTAACCTCAGCAGACCCTGCCTAGCCTTTTCCCAACTAAATTAAAGTTAGCTTCCAGTCTTACCAGATGCGGCTGAACTTTTTTTTTCAACCTTTCATTACCAAACTAATCTGAAATTCAGAATTTAAAATTAAGTTTTATAGAAAGTATTTCAAAGTAAGAATAAATCTCTGGTAGATCGATGTCAGCACTTCCCGTAGTTAGATTTACATTTCCATTCAGACGAATAGAAAATGTTACTTGCAATATACTAGACTAACCTAAATTCTCACACGTACATTTCTAAACTAAAGTAACTCTAAGAGCCCGTTCACACAGCGGATCCGTCGGTACTGGATGCGTTGTTCACATCTGTACCGACGGATCAGTTAAACAAATGGCAGCTGCGTCGCATCTGGCAGGCAGGATACGATAAAAATAACGAATCGTGTGTGAAGGCACCCATACATGTTCATGTACGGATCCGTTTTTATACTGCTCCGGCATACAGTTTTAGATGACAAAACGGAATGTGTAAAAATGTCGGACCAGTATTTTTTACTGGATTCGGAATGTTGTCGTGTATGTGAACTGTCTCGTTTAAATACAGGCGCCATCACCAAAATAAAAACGGATCCGCTACAAAAGGTCCTGTATACAGTTTCTGTGTGAACTAGCTGTTAAGCTTTTCACATACGGGGCAACAGCTCGCAACTTAAAAGTTGTTGGCAACTGCGATGCAACCAATGTTCTTACAAGGTGCATCTAAAGTTGTGAAGATTTTAGTCATAACTCAAGGCATCGTGTATCGGGTATACGTATGTACGTCTCCTGACTGTTTGGATTTGTTTTTCAATGTCTTGGAAGAATTCGTGGAGGAACGAAGTACGGTGTTCCTCCAACCAGGCGGGTCTTATGCCTGGCGTTTCATTTTGGAAAGATTTATAAATAAGATTTGCATGTCACATCTTGATAGCGCGATGCAGGATTCTATGACGTCATCTGTGATGAGTTATCATTATTGTTGCTGTAGTCTGCTAGACAATCGTTGTGCTGCGTAGTTCGCATGTGCCGCGATAGATGTCGCCACAAATTTAATAGATTGTTTTTGCTTCTTATTCTTTATTGAACACAAAATAATAATCTATAATACAGTTCCGTTGGTAAATTCATGTACAAAGGCGAGCTTAACTCGCACATGAGTTTTCTAACAGCAAACCTTAGAGCGATAGAGAGATTTGATGTTGAGGAGAACAATTACCTAAGTGTACAAGTGTTCTTAATAATTATTTCACAAAAATTTGCGTTGGAAACGCGTAGTCGCCATTGAAAACTAGTTTTCGACAACCTGCACCGTGTGTAGGCTGCCATTAAAATATATGTACCAGCGTAATTGGTTGCATCGTGTAAGGATGGCTTAAAATAACACATAACATCACGCCTGTATTCCCCGTAAGGTTGGAAGAGGTGTATAGTAACACCCTCCTTTCGCCGTTATGTTTAATTCCCATGTAATAGGAGGTGAGCCTATTGAAATCAACCGGGCACAAATCCAAACTGCTACTGAGAAATTCCTAATGGTAAAACCCAATAACACTTTGCCCGACCTGGGGATCGAACCCAGGACCTCACGATCAGCAGTCACGCTTGCTACCACTAGACCAACGAGACAATTAAATGAGACGTAAATCAGAACCAACTACTTAATATCTTCAAAGCAAAAAAGTATCATTATAACAACAAAAACTACGATATTACACCAAGAGGATCGCGTTAAACTTAATCACGGCGCTCAAGTTCCACGCTCATTCCAGTCACGTCACGCCCCGCCGGGACGGATCCCGGGATTTATATCCCGGAATCCCGGGACTGCATCGCACTTACTATTCGTCCAAGCGTCGTTGCATTTTTCCTGCCAAATACAATTTTGGACAACACTGTAAGGATAGGGCAAAATTGCGGTACATTTTGCATTTTTATACGCGAAATTCCTTTAAAAAGATAACCCCGGCTTTGTACGGAATTGAGTGGTACACTTGGTTATTCTCTAATTTGGGTACCGGGATGTTTTCTTTTATAAAAAAATGTCGAGTACCTAGGCACAAAATAGATAGGTACAGAAGTCAATCTACATACAAGTGCGCTCGAGCAACGCACACATAGACACTGCTCACGGACACGATATCTCGGACTGTTTGGGAATAGAGTGCGTGTGAGCGCGAGCGCGAGTGCCATTCGCTTGAGAGAGATAGATATATAGATAGAGCGACCGCCGAGCGTAGGTATGAAAAGTGAAGTACATACATGTCATTGACTTCTGTACCTATCTCTTTTGTGACCTAGGTGTGTATATTGGATTAGTTTGGATCTGAAGATGCAGTGATAGCCTAGTGGTATGACCGTCGGACTGCCAAGTCTACGTCTCGAGAACGAACCCAAAGCACGCACCTCTGACTTTTCGGATTCATGTGCATATTGTATAATTATCACTTGCTTAAAAACGGTTAAGGAAAATATCGTGAGGAAACCGGCATGCCTGAGAGATATTTCTTGACCAGAGGCCCGTGGACGGTATAAACTCTGACATCAGGTTACTCACCAACCACACGATAAGAAGAAGTTTGGATCTGGACGCTTTAAGATGGAATTTACTGGAAGCAGTAGATAATGGGGTGTTTAAATATAACATTGTAAGGGTGATTATAAATAAATAAATAAACATAGCAACAGAACATCATGCCTGTTCCCCGAAGGGTTTGGCAGAGGTTTATAGTAACACCCTGTTTTCGCCAGTTATGTTTTAAGTTCCATGTAAGGAGGCGAGCCAATTGCTATCAACCGGGTACAAATCCAAACTCCGGGATGCTACTGACGAATTCTTGACAAAAAACCCAATAACACTTTGCCCGACCTGGGGATCGATCCGAGGACCTCACAATCAGCAGTCGTGCTTGCCACCACTAAACCAACAAGGCAGTGATCTCTGAACACAAAACAGATATTTTGCTAGCACTGCATAAACCGCTACCATTAACTCCAGAACACTAATTAGCTAAACTAACGATCGATACAAGTTGCAACATGTCGATGCCAAATCGTTTGGACGCAACAAATGTCGTATGCCACACGTACGGGAGTCGTACGTGATTTACACGTCGAGGGAACGATTTGTTAAACGCAGTTCTAGTGTGTTCTGCCTACCCTTTTCCCAACTATGTTGTGGTCAGCTTCCAGTCTAACCAGTCCGGCTGAACACCAGTATTTTACATGGAGCTACTGCCATCAGACCACCGCAACCCAGTTATCGGGCAATACCGATTAAACAAGTTGCCGTTAAACAGTCGGTCCCGGGTTTCATACGAATACCTATGACAGTCGTTACGGGTAGTCAGAAGCCCGAAAGTCTGACAACCGGTCTAACTTTAAGATATCGGCATTGCTCGTAACTAGGTTGCGGGGATCTGATGGCAGTCGCTCCATGTAAAAAACTGGTATTCAGCCGCATCTGGTTAGACTGGAAACTGACCCCAATATAGTTGGGAAAGGCTATGCAGAACGAATCGATAAACATTCACAAAAAACTTCAACACTGATTCTGGGCAAAATCTATCTATACAGTGCAATCATTAGCTGGTAACATTGGAAAAAGTTGATAAAGAGGGTAGTCATCAAGATGAATCAATGTACTCGACGTTATAAAAACAGTGGTCATTCGGCGGAGCAAAGGATTCTATGTCGAACAGCCAAAGAAGTCTGACCTTTTTTACCTTATTTTCTGATCTTGTGTAAATTATAATATCGTAAACTAGCTTCTGTAACTAACCCCTAACCCAAATATAAATACTCTCAGTGGTGAAGAGTTTATGTTTGTTTCATTTAATTTATTTACCATGCTCGCAATCCTGACAGACCGATATTAGCTATAACTCTAATGATAGATTTACCCCTACACGAATCTGTCCCCGTTTTTTACAAAAGTAACATAAGTATTCATAGCAGTACAACTTTAAAAACACTAAAAGGAAGTGCCATCTTTTAAATCTGCACTTCTTTCAACTGTTTCATTACGGAATGAGCTCGAAAGAAAGGCGAACAAAACGGGTACATATGAGGGTATTTTATATCTTTTTCAAGCTTTATGTGGGGGTTATAAAAATGAGTTATTTCTTTCTTTGAAGATTTTGTTTCATTTGCGAAGTATGTTAAAGCGTTTGAATGGGTTCAACTCGTAAAAGAAACTGACATGGCATCCAGTATTTGAATCCTAAGTTTCTTTTCAACCGAATGGGCACTTAACCATATTTGGCAAGGAAAGAAATCGGTTATTAAGCTTTTTTTTTAGGGTTCCGTACCCAAAGGGTAAAACGGGATCCTATTACTAAGACTCCGCTGTTCGTCCATCCGTCCGTCCGTCTGTCCGTCCGTCCGTCCGTCCGTCCGTCAGTCCGTCCGTCCGTCCGTCCGTCCGTCCGTCTGTCCGTCCGTCCGTCCGTGCGTCGGTCCGTCTATCACCAGGTTGTATCGCATGAACCGTGATAGTTAGACAGTTGAAATTTTCACAGATGATGTATTTCTGTTGCCGCTATAACAACAAATACTATAATAATAAACAATAAAAAACTGAATAAAATAAATATTTAAGGGCGCTCCCATACAACAGACTTGATTTTTTTGCTCGTTTTTGCTCGATATTGATAACGGCCACAGGTAGACGCTTGAAATCTTCACAGAATATTGAGTTATATACTTATATTATTAAATTCGAAAAAAAACAAAAATAAGGGGGGCTCCCTTACAACAAACGTGTTTTTTTGCCGTTTTTATAGATAATGGTACGGAACCCTTCGTGCGCGAGTCCGACTCGCACTAGGCCGGTTTTTTTTTAATGTGCCATTTTTTTCGTGAATTTCGTCAATAACCGATTTTATGAAATAAAATACGAGGAAGGCTATTAGCTTGCAAATAAAAAATAATTGAAGCCTTTAGCACTCCTAAATCCAAAGATATTTACATTTTTAATGAACACCTAAATTACCTACTGGGCAGGTAAAAATTAAAATGGCTGCCATTCTGAGAAGAGGAGGTTACACAGGGGGTATTTTAGACGACAAAATTAAGTGTTTAACATGTCGTTAAATTTTCGATAGTGTAATACGCAACACACTGTAGAACTATACTCGGGAGCAATGAATCCGGCTCACCAACATAAACAACACAATGTTAAAATGTACAGTAGGGAAACAAATAGGTTCGTCAGTTTTCAAATTCATTCCTTTCTCACATCGCGGGCACATATTACCTTTTCAAACTGTTGAACGGAACAGACCAATGCATGGAAAATTATGTTTCATTATTTGGTAGCAAACATCAAAATCACTTTTTGCCTCCATATGACGTAGTAGTGCCTTATAATGCCTTTGATTGATTTAAGGAGTTTTGTTGTAAAAACCATTACATCAATCAATTCGATGATTAAATAAATTGACATTACTAGTGGTTGTCATCATGTCACCATTATAATTTTTAATATCCTGTCAAAAATACTTATATTTTCATTTCTATAATGTTGGCAATACGTAGTCGGTAAAATAAGTGGTTTCTTGTACTGTGCAAGCAAAAATAGACCTGTTCCCCGACTGTACAACAAGACATTGTTTAACATTGTTTTCCGGGTATTACGTTTTATGTTGATCTTTTTCTTCTTTTCGTATGATTAGTGACTAATCTGGTCTCAGAGATTATGCCACTTATGGGCCTGACTTGAGAGGGGCTCGTGGCTAAATAACAACCGCGCCGATCGTACGATTTGCAAGGTTAAGCTGCGCTTGCTGCGGTCAGTCCATGGATGGGTGACCCTCCATGCTTCGGAGAGCACGTTAAGCCGTCGGTCCCGGGGGTCATACGAATACCTATGACAGTCGTTACGGGTAGTCAGAAGCCCGAAAGTCTGACAAACGGTTTAACCTTAGGATATCGGCATTGCCCAGTTACTGGGTTGCGGAGGTCTGATGGCAGTCGCTCCGTGTAAAATACTGGTATTCAGTCGCATCTGGTTAAACTGGAAGCTGACCCCAAGATAATTGGGAAAAGGCTAAGAGGAAGGGGCCTCTGACTTGGCTTCACATGCCATCGAGAAATATCTCTCAGACGGCAGGTTTCCTCACGATGTTTTCCTTCACCGTTTTTAAGCACGTGATAATTATACAATACGCTCATGAATTCGAAAAGTCAGAGCTGCATGCATTGGGTTTGAGACCTATGACTTGGCAGTGTGAAAGTCACACCACTAGGCTATTACTGCTACATTTTAATTTGATGACCCGTTTTCATTGCTTGTACGTGTAATATTAGCTGCATAAATACCATTATTGTTATCGGCAGCTGGTAACACTGAACAATGTTGACATAGGAGGGTAACCGTCAAGATGAATCAACGTAGGTACCCGAAGTTATAAAAACAGTGGTCATTCGACGGAGCAGAGGATTCCATGTACAACAGCCGAAGAAGTCTGACTTTTTATATCTGATTAGCTTGTCCTTATTTTCTGATCTGGTGTAAATTATTATATTGTGATATATTGTGAACTAGCTTCTGACTAATCACTAACCCAATTAAAGGTATTCTCAGTGGTGGAGAGTCTATGTTGGTTTCATTTACTTTATTTACCATGCTCCCAATCCTGACATGCCGATATTAGCTATAACTGTAATGATAGATTCACCCCTACAAGAGTCTGTTTTATGTATTTTATAAATATCAGCTGCATAAATACTATTATCTAACTGTACAGTGACAAGATCAAAACTCAAACTTGAACAGGTCATTCTCTCCGAATAATAACAAAGCTAAACATGACTTTCCCAGAAAAAAGGTTCAACGTCCTATAATAACCAGTTTCCTTAAACAATACGCCGAAAATACTCCAAATAAACATTACGAAAAAACAATTTTCAAACAAAAGTAAACGGTTTTATCCTGTTTTCCTTCCATTTCAGTAATACCATCAAATCTATACGTCTACTAAAATCTTATATTTATTTAAGAATATTATTGTAAAACCCTCTTTTACCCTTATTTCGCCCATAAAAGGGTAACCTATAGAAATAAAATTTTACGAGATACCGAATATAGGAAATGTATAAGTACCTATTAAATTATATACCTATTGGCATTTGGAGTTATGTTTAGTAAAAACGTATGAATTTATATAAATTCGGAGTGCGAGTATGCATTTATCGATTTTTGAAGTACTTGGTGATATGATCTTTTTTTTTCTGAGCGAAATAGATGTTTATCGCATACCACGCCGCGCGGCGCCGTCCGGGGAGACGACGTGGTTATGTGGGGCTTGCACCCATTAAAAACTTCGTCTGTGCACCTACTTTCGCCTTGATGGGTGGGCCGCGAGAACTGCTACGCACGACATTCGCGAACCATCCAGCGTGGCCCACTTCTGGACTCCCTCTTCTTTGCCCGCCTCCGGGCTCCCTCCTTTACCGATATCCGAGTGCACTGGGACATCACCGCAACTCTAGGGACTGTGCAGCGTGGACGATAGAGTCCCCGATGTATCGTATTTCACCGCCTGCGCCGTCTTGCCCCCCTGCTACGAATCGGATCAGCAAGAGAGTTTACTTTCTTGATGGTATTATGATCTATACCAAGGCAGGCCAACCTCACGCTCGCGGGCCATAGAGTGGCCCGCCAACTCACTTGAATGTCCCCGCGAAGGGAATTCCAAAATGACTGAATGCAGTTCGACATCTTTCAACAATGATGGACAGTCTCTTAAGAATGTTCTCCTGTAGCCACAACTGTTAAGGTAGCTGCCCTGAGTGCCCCATCTCACTATCCACTCTGTATAAGCCCTTGTGTTTGATATTATCATTGATCGGTATGTTACCTATAAGAGGAGTGACCCGACCGCCACCATGTAGCAGAATTTTGGCCAATCTAAAAATGGGTTGGCCAGCCTTGATCTATACGGTCCGCCAGCCTAGCTACCACCCTCACATTGAAGTCCGTCAAACAGTTTACTGTGTACTGTCGTGTGTATGTGAGAGCCATGGAGACATAGGGGAATCCCTCTATATCTCTGTTAATTGGATTTGTGTGCTCCATCTTAGACCCTGTCTGCGCTTACCATCAGGTGTGACTAGGGTCAAACGCGACCAAGTCAGGAATAAAAAAAGTGCTATAATTCTTAGTTTGTAGCTTAATATTTTAGGCAAACAGGGTTTGTCTGTTCAGTAGACAACGTTTACGGGCAAATATTTTATTGAGAATTAAATTATCACTTGCGTTAACGGTAAAGGAAAACATCGTGAGGAAACCTGCATACCTGAGAGTACTCCAAAAAGTTCTCGATGGTGTGTGTAGTCCGCCAACCCGCAGTAAGCCAGCATAGTGGACTAATGCATAAACGCTTCTTATTTTGAGAAGAGGCCCGTTCCCAGCAGTGGGAAAGCAATGGGCTGATTATGCTATTATGCGTTTACTGCGGAGTTTAACAGCATAGATAGCCTAGTGGTTGGTGTGACTGTCGGAAAACCAAAGTCATAGATCTCGAAGTCGAACCCAAAGCACGCACCTCTGACTTTTCGGATTCATGTGCGTATTGTATAATTATATCACTTGCTTAAAAACGGTAAAGGGAAACATCTTGAGGAAACCGGCATGCCTGAGATATATTTCTCGACGGCATGTGAAGCCAAGTCAGAGGCCCATGGGCAGCATAAACTCTGACACCAGGTTAGTCACTAACAGCACGAAAAGAAGAAGAATGCGCAGTTAGCTGTATGTAATTAGTCCTACGATCATTACCGTGATTCCAATGGTATGGTCCTTCGCACTTCAATCCGTTTTCACTTCAAAAATCCTGAATTAATCCTCAGATCTCAAAAAGGTATCGGATAAGCCGTTAAAGGTTTTTTTCGTTGATTAAAACATTCTTAATTGCACCCGGGAATTAGGGTTGTATCCAATAAAATATGGAAATAATCCCGCCGTCTACCGCAACGGGATTTAGTAGCCTCTTCGGCTATCGTAATAAATGACCTTGGTACGTCCTTAATTAAATATCCATTTTGGTTTTTTTTAATTGGTAACATCTCTTTTGATATACAGGGTGATTTCAAATTCGACCAAGCTATTTTGCATCAGAGATATGTATCTATCACATAATTAATTTGTCATATCTTCATTTTTAATTCTTTTTACCTATTGTGGTATAGTAATTCTATTCTATGTGCATCTTCTTCACATATAATTGTATAATTAATGTACCTATACAATTTTTTTAAGACATTTAAAAAAAGTTACGGTGGAGTTTCTTGCCCATTCTTCTCCATACGAAACTACCTTTTTGAAGGGGCGACTAGAATCAATTCAATTTTTTTTTGTAAATTTTAACGTTCAAAACTGCCTTTTATATGCCTAATTGAAGTAAATACTTTGACTTTTTTTGTAACATTTGTGGGGAAAAAATCGGCGAACTGATTTTTTTTCACTTATTTTAATCCAGAATAATGAGCGGCATCCCCGTTTTAATTTTCGGTACACCCTCGCTTACACCCTGTATAAGGTATACGGGTGTACAGTATGACACAACTTAGAAGTCGCTTCGGCAAACTTCGTAAAACCGATGACTTCCGAACTGAGAGCGACTTGAAAACTACGAATGTTTATTAGTACTGCAGTAAAAAATGATCTTTTCGCTGTCGCAATAAGTGTTTGTCGTGAAAATGAGCGACTGTCATTGATTGTTAGATCAAAGGACATGTTATATTTTTGTATGGAAGCTGGGCTTTGGCTGTGAACAGAGAAGAGATTTTTTTTTTTTATGAAAGTACATAAAATATGGAGCTTTCGTATATATTTTTTATTTTTTTTAAAAGCACCCTTCTATTGTTTTTTTTAATTTAAATAATTAGAATAAAAAAATAAAGTTGCAACCCACAGTTGTTAACCCATAATTATTAATTCTGGCAACACTTCTATTGGATGACATTTATTGTCATTGTCAACGTCAGTCATTGTCAAAAAGTCAAATTCAATTCAACTTATTCAACTGTTGTCTGTTATTGTGACTGTGGTTCCTGTGTTTTTGACTATGTACCATTGTTTTGAGTTTTTTTTTATTTGACCTGGCTTTTAACAATAGATAGCGATTTTGTGTGACACCTTTGACATGATTAGACATTGATGACATTACTGACAATGACAAGTGACAACCTTGCTGACATACAGTAAATATTTTCTTTTATTCTATTGAGACAAGGGAATCAATGCCATACATCCAAACCATTAAGTTAATTCATTGATTTTATTTTAAATTAAGCCATTTAATATTATTTTAATATTAGGATAAATATTATGCTTTCAAAAATGATATATATCATTTTTATTTCTAAGTTTTTTATCAGTTTATTAGTTTTTTAACAAAAAAAAATATCAGGATTTTAAATGTTTTATAATTAAATAATGGTGCTTTATAAAAAAAAATGTTTTTGTAAGCACGTCCTAGACAGTTTTCCCTATCAGAAAAACCGCACATGTAAGCGGTTCAAAAATAAAATTATTTTAAGCCCATTTCATAACATGTCCTTTGCCGATGCCACTTCTAAGTTGTTTCGTATTGTATCAATATCTACGTAACTGCACGTTCATAGAAAGAGTGACGCTTTAAAAATGTCGGCCATATTTTTGGACACTGACAAATTGGCTGGCTTCTATTTTTGTCACGTTCCAATGAGTATTCTTTTATTTATAACTTGGTACATAACAGGGAAGAATTTGATACAGTGTGTATTTAAATTTTATAAACCTATTTGCCCGTTTTTGTAGCTATTTGGGGCTGTGAAGGTATTTCCTATTTCGATTAATCGAACCAGGTGGTCGGCTTGGTTCGACTATGGAATACATGGTCTTTGGATCTACTCGACCGCATACTTGTCCGGAAAAAAGTTCATATAGTGGAGAGGCTTGTGGTTAATTACCGACCGCGCGGATCATACGATTTGCGAGGTTAAGCTACGCTTGCCGCGATCAGTCTGTCGATGGGTGACCGTTCGTTACACATCGAGACCCCTCCGTGCCTCGGAGAACACGTTAAATAGTCAGTCCCGGGTGTCATACAAATACCTATGACAGTCGTTACGGGAAGTCAGAAGTCCGAAAGTCTGACAACCGGTCTAGTCTTAGGGTATCGGTATTGCCCAGTAACTGGGTTGCGGAGGTCTGATGGCAGTCGCTCCATGTAAAATACTGGTATTCAGCCGCATCTGGTTAGACTGAAAGCTGGGGTCAGCTTCCAGTCTAACCAGATGCATGATATAGTTGGGAAAAGGCTAGGCAGAACAGAACAGTCTGATTGATCGAACTATGCGGTCGAACCACGTGGCTAGGACCGACGCGACGATTACGTGCTAATATTATTATAATGATGATAATACCTATATCTGAACACTGTATCATTATCCTTCATAATGCGCACGGCAAAAGAGTGGAACTCACTACCTGCGTCTTTGTTCCCGAACGCATACAATCCGAATCTCTTCAAAGTTAGAGTGAGCAGGCTTCTTCTGGGTAAGCTCACTCCATCGTAGACTTTGTCTCTGTCACCTCTGACCTAGAGTCAAGAGCAAACCCACCTCAAACATAAAAAGAAAAAAGAACATAACTTCTTTGAGGGCTAGTGAAGGCTATGTCAGACAAAGTAAATTCCATTCAACCGTAAAAGTCAGCAGAACATACCAATTGTTATGGAAATTGCCATCATCAAGACTCTTGACAGACTGGTTGGTCATGTCAGTTTGTCTTTGTTGTTAGCAGACAGGGGAGCGGTACTTCCCATCCTCTTGATGTAATCCCTTATGGCTCGGTTCCTATGGCCAAAAACGAATCGTTTTGCTTACCAATGGTAGTAGTTTTTATTACCAAACTGGACTTATAAATGGACTCGTAAGCTAATTTAGCCATGATAAGTTCTAACGTATAGAAGTATGTGCTATGCAAATCTATTGGATCTTTGCTCCATTTTTGGTAAAGACACAGGAGTCTTCATTTTAACCGACTCATAGGGATCGGCCATCAATCGTATTTTTATAAACTACTACTGGACCCGGCAGACGTTCTCCTGCTCGGAACATTGGGCGACATACCGACAGCAGCGCTACCTATCGGGTCCAATTGTGTTTTCAAACCATCCAAGAACCCATTGATATACACACAAAATTTCATTCAAATAGGTCCAGCCGTTTAGGAGGAGTTAGATGACAAACACTAGTACAGAAAAATTATATTATTAAGATAAACTTTATCAAACTCTTCTGAATAAGTCATTTTCTAACTCCAACACGCCCCAAAATATTGTCAACAACACCAATAACACAACACAACACAATCACTCCAGCTCCAAAAACAACACCGCAATATTGCCAAATTGATATGTCGCCGCATTTTGTCGTCGTTGAAGCCTACCTGTTTATATTTACCCATCGGGTTGATTTAAGAGACCCGATTTTTACTGACGTCATACCCGGATTTTCAGTTGACTGGGTGTGACTTTTGGAGCAAAAATATTGTGTTGACATAAATACTTATTATGAGTTGGAGAAAGATTGTCGTTATACACAACCTGCAGTGCGGCCGCTGTAGTAGGTACGCGTTCTATTATTATATTTTTTTATCCTTGAAAAATCCTCATGTATGTTCCTCGCCCGGGGAAGGCGAGGGGTTCTGCCAGACTCTTACCGGCTATAAACCAACGGTGTTCCTTCTCCTGTTCGGCCGGGATCGCGGGATTCACAAAAGCATGCACCGCAACCCGGTCAGGTCCCGGTCCGCCAGCCGCTGGCAGAGAGAATGCGTTCCTGACATTTTGTTATTCGTACACTAGGACCAAGTTATCTGTGAATTGAAGAGCGTCGCTCTGTTCGCTCGTGTATTTTATAATGAATAATGATCCATCATGAGGGATACCTAATTTGAGATGATACACAAATTATGTCCCATTTTTTGCCACTTTGTAGATGACTTGGTAGCTCTGATAGCTCATTCCGTACACTGCACTTGCAAGTCGTAACAAAATCATGATTTGTTGTCAGATACGGGACGTTTTGACAAGACAGGCATTCTTCTTCTTATCGTGTGGTCAGTGACAAACCGGGTGTCAGAGTTTATGCCACCCATGGGCCTCTGGCTTGGCTTCACATGTCGTCGAGAAATATCTTTCAGGCATCCCGGTTTTCTCACGATGTTTTCTTTCACCGTTTTTAAGCAAGTGATAATTATACAATACGCACATGAATTCGAAAAGTCAAAGGTGCCTTGGGTTCGAACTCGAGACCTATGACTTGGCAGTTCCACGGTCACACCACTAGGCTATCACTACAAGTGTACAATGTAGAGGGCAGAGCCCTTTAAACACGAATGAACACGTTATACAATACCCAGTGAAGGAGAAACGGTGGCCTGAACTGATACAACTAACAATATCGATGCTTATGATTTACTATAAATCTTCCCTTTATTCGAGGATCAGCAGATAAATATAAAAGTACATTTTATTGCTTCCTCATATAATAGTATTTCAGCTACTATTTATAAACATTTTACGATCTTTTTTGATATGTCATGGCGATATATTCTTTGCTATTGTTAGTATTGTTTGTATAACAAATATTGACAAGATTTACTTATGTAGTTTTTAGGGTTCCGTACCCACTCAACCGCCCGGCCCCCGCCTCCGAATTTCAGCCAACCGCCACGGACCGCGCGGTCTTGTTTATGTAATTTGACCCCTTCTGACCTTAGCGATAAAAACACCTGACGTACGCAAACTACAAGTGCTATATCAAAATAAAAAATACAGATATAAAGCTGAATAATTAAGGAACATACTTATCTATAAACCAAGAGATATAATTATAATTTGAAACTCAAAAAAAAAAGATTAACTTGAAAAACAGTGATGGAAAATTGGAAAAATTTGAAAATTGGAAATTTTTGATGGATAACTCTTAACTTTATATCCATTTTAACAATATTAAAATAAACTAGATTATATTTCCTTTCTAACAATACCAGAATGTATAAACTTATTTTATTCCAATAAGAAGAAAATCTTATAAGAAGTTAGAAACTCCTTGCTGGTTTTGACGCGGCCTCGCGCGCCCGTATACTGTATATACTATGTATATCGAGTCAAGATAGAATCTTTACGAAACTACCTGTATTTATTTAATTACTACTACCTGTATTTTACTAATAATGAACTATTTTTCCGTTTTCACACATTTTTGGTCAAAATAAACACATTTCTTTGTGTTTACCTTATCAACCGGCAGCCATTGTTCTCATCGCGAACAATAACATTTACAAAACCGAAATATTGCAACTTGAGATTCTAAAACTACCTACGTGTAATAAAATATTGTAGCACTATTCTTTACGATCCTTTGTATGTATAATAGTGTTAAAAATAAACAATGATGTCAGATTAGCTATGACATATTTACGACCACCCGCCGGCGCCCCGCCGCGCCGCACCCACTTGAGCGATAACAGATGTTTACAAAGTTTGACAATTTTTTTGTTTGACTTTTTGTTTGAAGTAGTGCTGACAAGTGTGATTATTTCGTTGTATAATTTCATAGAGAACGACTCTACTAAAGGTTTTTTCGTATACAAAACACGGTAGTCGATTTTATAAGGATTTTTTAAACTGTTTCGTTTTGGGTACTGTAGTACCCATGGCGGTTTACTGCTTTTTGACTTTGGGTACTGTAGTACCCGGTGGCGGTTGAGTGGGTACCCAAAGGGTAAAACGTCTATTACTAAGACTCCGCTGTCCGTCCGTCCGTCTGTCATCAGGCTGTATCTCATGAACCGTGATAGATAGACAGTTGAAATTTTCACAGATGATGTATTTCTGTTTCCGCTATAACAAAAAATACTAAAAACAGAATAATATAAATATTTAAGGGGGCTCCCATACAACAAACGTGATTTTTTCGCTCGTTTTTGTTCGATATTGATAACGGCAACATGTAGGTAGACGCTTGAAATATTCACAGAATATTTAGTTATATATTCACTTTAAAACATATAATTAAATTAAAATAAAACAAATTTAAGGGGGCTCCCATACAGCAAACGTGTTTTTTTTGCCGTTTTTATAGATAATGGTACGGAACCCTTCGTGCGCGAGTCCGACTCGCACTTAGCCGGTTTTTTCAAGAAACGTTAAGTACATATGTACGATTGAAATGAAACGTCATCTTCTAAGGGTTAGGCAATTCAGATGTGGTCATTATCTACCACAATTTTAATTCAGAACAACACCTATAAAAATTGTGATAGGTAAGAAATTAAAAAAAATATTTACCATTCGAAGAATGCCACGGCGGTCTAGTGGTGGCAAGAGCCACTGCTGATCGTGAGATCCTGGGCTCGAACCCCAGGTCGGGCAGTGTTATTGTGTTTTTCCGTGTGGAATTCCTCAATAGCAGCCCGCAGTTTAGATTTGTGCACGGTTGATGGCAATAGGCTCCCCCATTATAACATGGGAATTAAACATAACAGCGAAATGAGAGTGTTACTATACACCTCTGCCCAACCCTTCAGGGAATACAGGCATAGAAATTGTATCCAATAAAGTCTATAAAAATTGCGTAGAATTACACTAAAGGATAATTTCCACCAAACGGTTCGTGTCGCATCGTATCGGAAAAAGATACGAAATGATGCAGCGACAGCCGAACGCGTCCGTCAGGATGTCGACGCATACGATCGGCTCCGTACAGTCGCTTGAGAACGTATCCTCTGCGCCTAGTCAAATAGTTTCATTCCTACCTTGTTGACGTGTTCTAATTTTGAAAGGATCCGATCGGATACGATGACATGCTAACGGAGCCGATCGCGCGTCGCAGCATACTTTCGG
The DNA here is from genome assembly GCA_910594945.2 of Amphipyra berbera. Lineage (NCBI taxonomy): Eukaryota > Metazoa > Arthropoda > Insecta > Lepidoptera > Noctuidae > Amphipyra > Amphipyra berbera. The sequence goes on from OU343145.1 coordinate 13,522,034, forward strand.
CTACGATCGCGTGTCGCTGAAGACACCCGCGGTCAAGCTGCTGTGCGCGGCTTGGTAATATAAACTTTAAATACTGTGTACACGATTTAATATCGTTTAAAGATTGTAAAATCCGTTCCGATCCGATGCGATGCGAGCCGTTTGGTGGAAATCATCCGTAAGTCTCCATCAATCTCCCATCACAATAACAAGAGAAATTGTAGATATGATAAAAATACTGATAGGATTACTCGTCTATCTATCCGTCTGTCTATCACGCGATTGACGTGTACAAATGAAAAATTTAACCGCTCGCGGGCTTCCGACAGGAACATTATATAAGAAAAAGTATTCGGAAAAAACTTTTATGGGTCCCTGAGTATGAATATGACAAGCTACACTAATTTAGTCGAAAGCATCGGTGCGACGGACTCCTATAATGCGATCCTTTGTTGTAGCCATGTACCTATCACAATTAATATGTCGTTGTTTCATTTTTTATTTTTTTTTACCTTTTGTGGTATAGTAATTTTTTTCTAGGTGCATCGTTTTCACATATAATTGTATAATTAATGTACCTATACAAAATATTGTAAGACATTTTAAAAGAGTAACGGTGGAGTTTCTTGCCCATTCTTCTCCATACGAAACTACCTTTTGGAAGGGGCAACTAGAATCAATTCTATTTTCTTTGTAACTTTAACGTTCAAAAGTGCCTTTTATGTGCCTAATTGAAATAAATACTTTGACTTTTTTAGCAGTCTAAGGAATAATTTTGATAGTGAACTCTAGTGCTGATGTAAAACGAATTCTATAATACATGTGTAGAATACATAGTGAGTTTCTTTTAAGTAATGTTACTAATTGTCATTATTTTTTCGGTTGTTTCAAAATGAATAGGGTAGTACGCTAGGACATGACTCTTGACAGATTTCACGCACTTCTTGTTCTGCCATCTGGAATTACATTCTAATCTTTAGCTTGAGGAGGAACCAAGTATGGTCTTCTTCCAACGATAAGGGAGGATCCTCTAACTAGGCGGGTCTTATGCCTGGCGGGGTACAGCCCAATGTTTGAAGTTCGGAAGTTGTACTACTATCTGCATGTCAGATCTGGATATCGCGATGCAGGACCCTGTGACGTCATATTTGATAGTTTTCATTATTGTTGCTGTAATCTGCTACACAAGCGTTGTGCTGGGTAGTTCGTATGTGGCGCGATACATGTCGCCACTAGTTCTAATCGTTCTGCCTAGCCTTTCCCCAAGTATGTTGGGGTCACCTTCCAGTATAACTAGATGCGGCTGAATACCAGTATTTCACACAGAGCGTTTGCCATCAGACCTTCGCAACCCAACTACTGGGCAATGCCGATATCTCAGGATTAGATATAGCTTGTCTAATTAATACTTTGAAATTTGAAGGCTCACTGAGTGAAAAATATTGACATCCCGAAGGACTGGGTACCCGTCATATTCCTGATTACGTCATCAGGCCACCTACGGGGTTTTTTTATTACCTTTTAAAACTGTATGTTAGAATCTTTTCTACGGAACGCAGATTTTTTAATTTATATTTTTAATGACACACTTATTTAAATCGTGGAGCTTATACAAATTTATGTGTTTTTGATCCGCTCAATTTTGTTATTGATGTAAAATACATACAACAAAATCTTGTAGGGATGCATTTATCAACACAGTTATAATTAATATCGGTAGGTATGTCAGGATTGCGAGCATGGTAAATAAAGTAAATAAAACCAACATGGACTCTCCACCACTGAGAGTACTTATATTTGGGTTAGTGGTTAGTTACAGAAGCTAGTTCACAATATAATAATTTCCAAAATTTACACAAGATCAGAAAATAAGGACAAGCTAATTACATAGATATAAAAGGTTAGACTAATCCTCTGCTCCGTCGAATGACCGGTTTTATAACGTCGGGTACGTCGATTCATCTTGACGACTACCTTCCTTTATCAAAATTGTCCAGTGTTACCAGCTACCGACAACAGGAGGGGTCTCGATATGTAACGAACGGTCACCCATCCACGGACTGACCGCGGCAACCGCAGCTTAACCTCGCAAATCGTATGTTCGGCGCGATTGTTATTTAGCCACGAGCCCCATTGAGTCATCATCCCTTAGACCTTAAATGTAAATTAACGTCACCAACGATTACCAATAATGTCAGAAGTAGATAAATATTATTACATTATATCAATTCCTCATCTCCTCAATTTCCTCTCCCCTTATTCATCACTTCCGTTATAAATGAGGACAACATTTTCCTTGACCACTTGAGCCGTTAATGAATTATATCATAATTAATTTCTTCATAATAATTATTTTGCGTCTCGTCTACAAATCTTTTTAATATTCAGCCCGTTTCAAATGCTTGCTTGGGTAAAATAATTTATTGTTGAAATAATTATCTTTTGCAATTTTATTTCAATTATAATTTATGTTTGTTATAATTAAGTGGCTCATAGTATTGCATTTTAATAAATTGTGACTTTTTATTTCTTTTTATATTTTTTACGTAGTTTTTGCTATTAGTGATAGTGCTTGGTCTAGAATAATAAATTAATCTGAGACCTAAGTGGTTAAGCTAAGAACTTAATTTGGCGAGACAGGCTTGGGATAAAGCAGAACTCCAAGTAGGTATTATCGAACGTTCTTTTGTATATGTCGTAGGATAATCGCGAATAGGCGCGGCGGTCGGCGGTGACCTCTCGCTCCCGGCTGTGGTTCTGTGCATGGTCGGGAGCGAGACTGCGTGGGAAGCCATCGCCTCCTTTTGTGAGGGGGTGATGGCAACCAAAGAGGAAGCGGAGAGGGAGAGGGAACGGTGTGCTCTTCTCCCTTCCCGCGCCAGACGCACCGGGCGCCGGAGGGCGCGTGTACGCGATGATCTCCAGCCACCCTAGTGTGTGGCCTGCGGGCGGCGGGTTTGGGGACTCGCCGCCCGACCAGTAACAGGCCCGAGAAGGCGGTGCGCCGTGTTCCGTGCGCGCTTCTCAGGAGGACGTGGGGCAAGGCCCCACAGAGGAGAGGTTCGCCATGGATTGGCGGACCGGGACCTGCCGGGGTTGCGGTGCATGCTTTTGCGAATCCCGCGACCCTGGCCGCACGGTCAGGAGAAGGAACACCGTTGGTTGTTAGCCGGTAAGAGTCCGGCAGACCCCCTCGCCTTCCCCGGGCGAGGGACATCCATGAGGATTTTCCAACGAGAAAAAAAAAAAAAAAAAAAAAAAGGTTAATCGTGAAAATCGGATCTTTGCGATAATCCTAGGACGATTGCAAATAACCGGATATTTGGAATCTAAGACAGATTTTCGTAATCATTCAAGTTATTTTCAGGATTATTGCAAAATTGCGGCTTATCTTAGGTAAGTCACGAATAACCGCTGACGTTATGAGCGCTGATTGGTTGATACTATGTTATATTATTATTTTATCCGTTATACACATCTCACATGCACAAACGCCCATACCCAGAACAACTATCTGTAGGCCATACAAATATTTGTTCCGTGCGGGAATCGAACCCACGACCCGTAGCGCAGAAGCTAATCGCTCAGCCACTGCACCAAACGTGTCGTCTTTACTTTACCTATAGGCCTTTATGAAGACCCACCCTTAACGAAGCCGAGAGACACGTATTCTTCCCATCATTACGAAGATTTTTTAGTATTGGGAACCGACTTGTAACGGAGATATGAAATTCATCATATTTTAGAACGTTTTTCACGAAAACTAAGTTATTACTAAACATTCTTCTATACAAACATTATCAACATTTTCGGAATGTAGGCACAGGCTGCTGCGCGCGCTCACATTGCGCGCTACAATTAAAAGCTGTTTTTTAAAACCAAAAAATAAAAGTCGTTTCCCAGCAATTATTTTTGCTGTATGTTACTTAGTTTAATATACAGTATGCGTAGACTTCGGTTTCGTTAAGACTATTTTTACACCCTGTATAATAAGTAATGTGTTGAAAGCTTGACTTTGTGGGGATACTCGATATCTGAAACTGAACTGAGGTTCCAGATGAAAACCAGAGCCAGTACTTGTGTCTTGGCACTAAGCTGACCTGGAACCTATTTGGTCCAGCCGTGAGACACATACCTACCTACTTTTGTTTATGTTAGTATTTTTCATTTGTTTTGTATTGTTTTTTGTGTTCTGTTTTGCTGTACCTAATTGTCTTGTCTGTGTCTTATTTGTGTTGTGTCCAAATAAATATTTTTCATTTCATTTCATTTCAATTTTAGTAGAACAACATTTCGAAATTCACGATGTTTTTTTACTATTTTCCATATCGCACTGATAGGTTAATACTGTATCAACTCAAAATTTGATCAATTTGAGACAGCTACTCTTTTTTTTTTAATAACCTTTCCCCACACTAGGATTTCTCCTGTATCGTCGGTGCGATTACAAACACAAATCTTCACACGTAATTAATTTCATTCACTTCATTTGTAATCTATAACAGGAAGTAATTAATCAGTTTTCTGTCGTTTCTGAAAAAGGCTTCATTTTGAGTTGATACACTATTGATCAAGCAGTGCGATATAAATAAATAAAATGTATTTGTATGGAAAGCATTTAAAAATATACGCGAATTTCGAAAAGGAGTTCTATGAAAGAAGTTCAATTTCCAATACCGAGTGACCACACAAAATTCTTAGAGTTATCTAGACACGCGGTAGCGTGTCAAGCCAAGTTCAAAGGAAAAAGGAACTGGCGACAAAGCAGCCGTGTGTTATATTACACGAACCATTTGAAGCCAATTTTGAGTCCTTAATAACTCGAAATCTATTTAACATACATACATATTTAACATATTTACACAAAGCAGATAACTTAGGATAAATTGAAGCTCAAGATTTGACTTGGCTAGTTTTCACATACAAGTTATCTTATATTTGGCTAATCAACTTATCTTCTTTATGTTATACGCAAGTTACTGTTTTTTATATTGTAAGGTCAACATAATTATCTTACTCTTCTAAAAATTCGGTTTGCTGGTAAAAACTAGCCAAGTCAAACTTGAGCTTCAATTTATCCTAAGTTATCTGCTTTGTGTAATTAAATTTCAGGATTATCTACAGAACTTGGCACCCATTTAGATCTCAATTCTTTTGTCGGTGAAGTCGACCACCACGCATATTCTTATTATTGAACTTGGCTCCCATTTTCACATTTATGTTTTCGGTGGGATTTTTTTAGCAGCTTGTAGAAAGTATCCGGTTCCAATCCGTTTTTTTGCGGTATCCAGCTCCATTTATTTGCGTTCGTAGGCTAAGTGTGTACGCTGCATAATACGCAGTATTATACTAATGCTCTTTTATTTTAATAATCTGTTATTTTAGAAGCGAATTTTACATAACATAACATCACGCCTTGTATTCTCCACAAAGGGTTCGGCAGAGGTGTTTTTAGTACACCCTTGTTTCGCCAGCTATGTTTAAGTCCCATGTAATAGGGGGCGAGCCTATTGCCATTAACCAGGCACAAATCCAGACTCCGGGCTGCTACTGAGAAATTCCTAATGGAAAAACCCAATAACACTTTGCCCGACCTGGGGATCGAACCCAGGACCCAGGACTAGACCAACAAGGCAGTCAAGTCAACAGTAAAGCGAATTTTAATAACACTGAATCAATCAATACCTAGATACAATCAATACCTAGATACAATCAATAAATCAATAATCTGTAACTGCCTCGTTTAACTCAGACTCTACTAAAGACTCGCACTTCAGACTACTAAAGAACAGCACTAAACACTCCACTAGAGACTAGCACTAAACACCCTACTAAAGACTCTCAATAAACTCTACTAAATACTATACTTAACACTTGCAATCTACTAAACACTCATACTTAAATGTTCAATATAGTTAACACTAGAAATACCGGCATTAGTGTCCTACCTAGAAAGACAAAGATCGTCATATTGACGTTAGGATATCCATTGACGTTGATGTCAAATTATTGTTAGGTGTATTAAAGAAAACACAGTTATTATTTATAAGCTTTTAATTATTTTAATCAGAGACACATTTTGTACAAATTATGTTTTTTTTTACATGTTTTATACATTTTACACAAACTGGTTTCGTGCATGCGTCACAAAAGTAAGACGTTTTATTTCTTTTGCATTTTATATTTATTTGATAAGTTCGTCTTTTATTCGACCCCGTGTCTTCTACTTCCATGCTTACATTTTCAGGATCAGTCATTAGACGAGCTGGGCCTGGCCGATTTTTTATATGTTCGGCTCGTAACTCAGAAACGAGCTGGAGTATAAAACTGTGCCGAGAAATATTATTTTGAGTAATTTTTCTGTAAATAACCCACGAGTTGATAACAGCTATATCTAAAATATTATAAAATATGTGCATGGGCCATCTACGAGTACCAGCTCTCACGGAATATTTCCGTGCCATTTGGCCCAAAATATCGACACCAAATTTTGTTGCATTATAAAATTCTACAGTTTCGGGAATTTTCTTTTCCCCTGCACCAATTTGAACAGTCGGGTGTAGAGTGTTGAGAATCATAACATTTTTATTAGGTTTTCCCTGATAAATAGTTAGGGTAGTATCGGTATCTGTCTTCAATATGCATTAGTAATGCGATAAAAGCATCAAGCTCCTCTAAAGACATACACAAAGTCTCATCGTTGGTCCGTCGACGAGCTTCCGTTTCTGTGCACGACTTTATGAGTCGAAGAGTTGTGTCATCAAGGAATAGACGCCAAGCAGTAATCACCTTACCATTTTCAACGAATCGTTTTGCGTAGGGGGTTGGGCCTGGAATTTCCCGAAGCACGTTTTGACAACCACGCCGTCCGGTCTGGCTTCTACTCTGGGTATGTGTTATACACTTCCATTCGGTGCCATCACTTGTGATCAAAGTATCACCTGTAGCAGGTAGTTCCGATTGTCGATTGGAAGAATTCCCACCGCGTCGACCTCGCCCTCCTCTACGCCTGCTTCTCGACTAGGACCCACGTCACTTGTGGAAGGTGATTCTATTTGGATATCTTCACTTGAATCTGAGCTGTCCGACAATAATCGGTTTCTGATCACAGGTATGTAGTCCGTATCTGCGATATCAACTGCATCAGCACTGTCTTCTCCACCCGATTCAGACTCTGAGCTACACAAATTCCGAAGATTTTGCAGTTGTCTCTGTATTTCAAACTCAGACAGATTTCTACGAGCACTCATATCCATATCGATTTTATTCAAAACGGATACAAAAGGCGACGAATACAAAATTATCCTCCTTACACACCACTAAGATATGCAACACTAGTCGATCAATAAGCTAGCACAACAATATATTGAGCGATAATGTAAACAAAATATTTCTAAGTACCCTCAAGTATCAAAGTTAACCGAGCCCTTTGTATTGGGTCATTTTGACGATAGTGGTCTTTGTAGGTATTACTCATTGTAATTCCAGAACTAATTAAGATAACAACGTTATATATCAATAGGGTGTTTAAAACCACAAAATATTAAGTCACAGAGTGTCATGTTGCAACAAGCCGTAACTTTAAAAATATTATCATTTTACTTCACAAAATCGTCAATTTGACGACTTTGGTCTTTCTAGTGTTAATATTCGATTCCAGTGTACTGCCTCATCGGTCTAGTAGTGGCAAGCGCGACTGCTGATTGTGAGGTCCTAGGTTCGATCCCTAGGTCGGGCAGTGTTATTGGGTTTTTCCGTTAGGAATTCCTTAGTAGCAGCCCGGAGTTTGGGTTTGTGCCCGGTTGATGGTAATAGGCTCGCCCCTTACATGGGACTTAAACATAACGGCGAGGGTGTTACTATACACATCTGCCCAACCCTTCGGGGAATACAGGCGTCATGGTATGTTATGTTATATTGGTTAGTAGTGATTTTGATCAATATAGATAAAATATTATAGCAAAAATTAATCTTGAATAATGTCTGTCTTCGTGTCGAATGATTTTAAACGTCAAAATATTCATTACACTTGAAGACAAAGTAATTAGACCAACAAAGTTTTCATGTAACACAATACAGTCAACTTTTACTACGAACAATGAGTTGCGATGCTGTTCGCTGATGCCTTTTGTTTGGCCGTCAGTATATCAGTAGCTGCTATAAAACCCAAATAGTTTGTATCTTTTTGTTTGTTATCTATTGTTGGATGAGCAAGAGTCCAATCAGGTTGAAATGTTCATCGATGCGGCTGTATTTCAGTATTTTATTCAGCGCATTTTTTTGGGTTTTTAGAAAAGGATCAATTTTCTTTTCTTTTCAAATGTTCTATTTAGCCTTTTCCCAACTATGTAGGGGTCAGCTTCCAGTCTAAGCAAATGCGGCTGAATACCAGTATTTAGTACGGAGCGACTGCTATTAGACCTCCGCAACCCAGTTACTGGGCAACGCCGATATTCTAAGGTTAGACCGATTGGCAGACTACCCGTAACGACTGTCATAGGTATTCTTATGACACACGGGACCGACGGCTTAACGTGCTCACCGAGGCACGGAGGGGTCTCGATGTGTAGCGAACGCTCACTAATCCACGGACTGACCGCAGCAAGCGCAGCTTTAAAACCTTGCAAACCATATCGCACTGCTAGATTAATTACTGTATCAACTCAAAATTTTATCAATTTGAGATATATCTTTTTATTTTATTTTTTTAAAAACGTTGCGCCTTACTTGGATTTCTCCTGTATTATGGGTGCGTTTACAAACACAAATCTTAGCACGTAATTCATTTCATTCACTTCAACTGTAATCTATAACAGGATGTAAATAATCAGTTTTTTGTCGATTCTGAGAAAAGCTTTATTTAGAGTTGATATACTATTAATCTAGCAGTACGAATATGATCTGCGTGGTTGTTGATTAGCCTCGAGACCCTCCAAGAGCAATTTTCTTTTCAAAGATTATAAAAATATAACAAGACCTTCATCTTTTAATTGTTTCAAGAATAAACATCTGGGAACGCCGGTAGAGGACGTCCTAGAAGGACATACATCGATGTTATTGGTGATGTTCTTCACAAAGGTCAGGTGCGTAGTACTCTCAACCGGCGTGCGTGTATGACAAGATGTATGAATGTGGATGAAGCGAAAGGGGTATGTAAGATTCGTAGCATGTGGCGTTCTATAGTTTCTGCCTACCCCCATGGGAAAAAGGCGTGAGTTTATGTATGTATGTATGTAATAAACATCCGCATATAAGCTTACCTACACAAAAAAGTGAAATTAGGAACCTGTTGTTGGATGGGCCCAAATGTCCGCACCGCGCTGTCAGAGCGCTTGTACACTGAGTCCGATCGGAATCCATTTTTTTTAATCTCAAATTTTTCTTATTTTATTCTTGAACAATAATTTGCACCTGCCATGTTATCTCTTCACCACCTTTGGTTGACTGGTAGAGAATGCCTAAGGCATTAAGTCCGCCTTTGTACTTTTTTTGTTGCATAAAGTTTAAATAAATAAATCCAAGAATATAAGATCCGTACTAGCTGCAGTACTATTTGTATGAATAGTTATGCACTGCAAATAATCCAAATTCTATAGATACGCAGCCGAATTTCCACGGATCGAATTTTTTTTCGTGTTAGGTTCAGACGCAGTGCTCAGGCGCTCTAAGATCATATTTTTTTTTCAAGCATGTGGTGGCATCTATCACTCCACATGCAAACTACGCAGCACGACGATTTGTAGCAGACTACAGCGACAACAAATGTCAACTCTCAAATGAAATGTCACAAATCCTGCATTGCTATATCAAGGTCTGACACGGAGTTAGTATATATGTTGCAGTCAAAACTCTTAACCAGTCAAAAGTACTATTGACTAGCAAAATCAGTCAAAAGTACTTTTGACTGAATAGGTTAGTCAAAAGTGGTTTTGACTGAAAATTATTGGTAATTAGTACTTTTGACTGCAAATTTGCGGTTAAAAGTACTTTTGATTGACGCTCTTCGTCAAAAGTAGTTTTAACTGAAATAAAGCATCAGTCAAAAGCATTATTAACTCGTTAGGTGTGAATAAAATAGATATTTATTAAATGTGAAATCGTTTATTACGAAAAATTTGGCATTACAATCAATACAAAGAAAACATACACTTAAAAAGTTTATATGTGCGTTTGTCGTTATTTTTATCGACCACCTTAACTTTTTAAGAGTTTTGACTGACACGACCAGTCAAAACCACTTTTGACGGAATCACTTAGTCAAAAGTACTTTTAACCAGCTCCATTGGGCAAAAGTACTTTTAACTGTTATTTTAGTCAAAAGTATTATTGACTAAAGCATACGGTCAAAAGTACTTTTGACTGATTTTGCTAGTCAATAGTATTTTTGACTGGCTAAGAGTTTTGACTGCAACATATATACAACTTCCCAACATCAACCGTTGGGCAGTAGCCCGCCAGGCATAAGACTCGCCTGGTTGGAGGAACCTCCCTTTTCGCTGGAGGAACACCATAGCTCTCACCTCCACAAGCATAATGTTTTTTTTTACTATTGCATATTATCATATACGTTCATAAATAACAGAATCAGGCATTGCTTTGCGTAAGTTCATGAGATACAAATATACAATAACAATATTTAGTGTTTATACCGCCAAACAATTGATCTAGCTTGGATGCAGTATGCAGTACCGCCCTCCCGCCCGCAAATATATGCAAATGCAGAAGGTGCGATTAATAAAATGCAACAAACAAACAACTCAACCGATACGACACGTATCTCGCCTCTCCACGGGGCATCCTCAGGAGATATTGACTCACCGACCGCTTGGACGCGATCGCTTGATCTTAATATTGTTATTTTATTAAATTTGTATGTACGTTCATGTATAATTATTACCGTCGAGCTTATAAAACTTTGTATTGTAAATGGAACATTATTAAATTCACCAAATATTTCAACACATAGGTAAGAGTCCGTTCACACAGCGGATCCGTTTACCGACGGATCAGTTAAACAAATGGCAGCTGCGTCGCATCTGGCAGACAGGATACGATAAAAATAACCGATCCAGTATTTTTACTGGATTCGGAATACTGTCGTGTATGTGAACTCGCTCATACAACTACAGGCGCCATCACCAAAATAAAAACGGATCCTGTAATATAAAAAGTTCCTGTGTGAACTAGCTGTGAAATCTCTCATTAGGTACTTTAAATACCTACACTACCGGACAAACTAATTACACTGCACATTTAATTTTGAGTTTCAGTGTAACTCGAGTAACACTTTTGTTTGCTCGGCAGTGCACGGCGTACGGGAACAGTTTCCGAAAGTTGTTACTCATTGTTTTTGATTCATTATGGAAACATTATTTTGGAGAAAGGACAGTACCTACAGGCAGTATTTTAATAAGTTTTTCCATACATAACAGATACGATAATAGCTACTCTCATACGATAAAAGAAAATCGATAAATTAAGGTAATAAAATTAGTAGCTGCAGATAAGCTGCGCTTGCCGCGGTCAGTCTGTGGATGGGTGACCTTTCGTTACACATCGAGATTCCTCCGTGCCTCGGAGAGCACGTAAAACAGTCGATCCCGGGTGTCATATGTCAGTCGTAACGGGTAGTCAGAAGCCTGAAAGTCTGAAAACTGGTCTAACCTTAGAATATCGGCATTGCCCTGTAACTGTGTTGCGGAGGTCTGATGGCAGTCGGTCCGTATAAAATACTAGTATTTAGCCGCATCTGGTTAGACTGGAAGCTGACCCAACATAGTGTGGCATTTAAAATTATTAAAGATACTTTTTATCATCATTTGCACTGCCCATACACTTGTCGGTATAGCACAAACAATTGACGTATATAGATATAAACGTATCGCTAATGTAAGCGAATTTTGAATCTAAAACACAACTGTCAAAAGGGGAAAAAATAACCATCTGGACTCGATTCGGGACCGCCCGATTTCCCACCTGAGCTAATATAACCTTGCAGGTGGTGGCGAAATTTACCTTCGTATTCTAATGATATTGTAGCAGTTTTTCATTACCTGAAAACACGGATAAAAAGACGTTTTCTAAAAATGAAACCTAGCTAGATCGATTTATCGCCCCCGAAACCCCCTGCATACTAAATTTCATGAAAATCGTTGGAGCCGTTTCCGAGATTCAGATTATAGGTATATATATATATACCTATAATCTGTATCTCTATCTCTATATATATACATATATACCTATATATATACAAGAATTGCTCGTTTAAAGGTATAAGATAATATATGCGCAACGAGTAATTCCAATTCAAAATTCTCTTACATTAACGCACTAGGCCTACCCATTTTTTTACCAGCGAGAATATTTCAAGACTATATCTACCAAAGGAGCAGCCGTAGCAGTGTCTGGGGCCATAAAGAACAAAGGGCCCTTAAAAAAAGATACAGGGCCTCTCAACGGCACCTGATCACTTACCTTGAGTTTCTAGCTATATATAGCCCTGATGTCTCCCCACACGGAGCAAACCCTCAGCTACCTTCAGCGCAGAAAGATAAACCATGGCAGCCAATCAGATCGTCGTTTAAAAATATAAAAGAGATTTGGTTGAGGCTTATTATCAAATCTTTAGCCCCAAATAAAAAAATTCGTAGAACGAGAGTAGGCTTTCAAATCATGCGCTACCTATCATCTCATCAAAGATTGAAGAGATTCTCATGAAACTGGAAGAGACTGTAAAAATAACGTAAAACCTTACCGCTGCCTACATTTTATTAAAACGCTCCGATACGACTTCTTACTTCACCATCAGCTCTGTATGTTACAGTCAAAACTAATTTTGACTACAAAAATCAGTCAAAATTAGTTTTGACCGACGTCCTTAGTCAAAACTAGTTGTGGTTAACTGAAAGGTAGGTTAGATAAGGTTAGAACTGTGATCCTGTGACCAGAAACGATTCACCGATCACTTCCCACTATTTATAAATGGGTGCGTTCAGAAATTAGTGGTTTTGGATTGATTATAGTGCGAATTAAAACTCCCAGTCAAAATTGATTTTGACGGGACAAAATTGATTATGACTAACACGCTTGGTCAAAACCACTTTAAACCGATGTTTTTTAGTCAAAATAACAATTTGTCAAAATATCATTTACAAAAATCGTTTTGACCGACGCGATGATTTTTCGCAGTCAAAATAACTTTTCACTGGTAATGAGTTTTGATTGTAACATACTTATACATAATTAAGTATAACAAAATCGTAACGATGCTAGGACTGTAGATACATAAAATATTTATGGAAAAACATTTAAAAAAAAAAAAACTGACTTCAAAAAAAACGATGAAAAGAATAAAATAATTACCATATAAAATTAACAGTTTCAGAAGTCGGTGCCTTCAATTTGGTTCAGCGTGGATTAGCACCGACTTCTAAAACTGTTAATTTTATAATATGGTAATTATTTTATTCTTTTCATCGTTTTTTTGAAGTCGATTTTTTTTTTAAATGTTTTTTATTTTTTTCGTTTTAGTGGCCTTAATTAAAACATGGTTGGACCTACTAAACGCGCTGCTCGTAACATAATCACATCATCACATTATGCGTACTGTTTGTCATTGAGGAGTTCTATTGTCTATCTCCGAAGTTCTTCATCAGATCTTCACCAAATTTAAATGGGACCAATCTGGAAGTATATCCTTTCAAATAAAATAAAAAATTATCTAATTCGGTTTACAAATGACGGACTTATGAGGTAACAAACATTTAAAAAAAACATACAGACGAATTGAGAACCTCCGCCTTTTTTGGAAGTCGGTTAAAAAAGTAAGTGCAACGAACCCTCACGCCAGTGCTGCTGGACAGATCATAGGCAGCCACGTCCATTAAAGAGCGGATCAGATTATAAGATACAAATTATCACGCTATTGACTGTTGGTGATGTGCAGTGATCTCGTTTCCGTAGGCAAAGCCGCGGGTACAAGTAGTATTAAATATGTAATAAGGACATGAACCACAACAACCTTTTTCATTATTTGCGTACGAATTAAAACAGGCTGTACAAATATTTTAGGATTTCATACCTCAAAGAGAACCCTCATGACCTTCAACTTTTGTTCTGTCTACATTTTTCCCAATTGTGTTATGGTCAGCTTCCAGTCTAACCAGATGCGGCTCAATACCAGTATTTTACACGGAGCGACGGCCATCAGACCTCCGCAACTTAATTACTGTGCAATGCCAATATTCTGAAATAATACTGCAGCCCCACGACCCGTAAACTGACATGCTGCGCCAGATGTTGCCACGCCTGTTGAGGCCTGTCGCTGCCTGTGTCGAGCAACTTTGAACCTACCGTCTCCTGACGAATAGGACGGGCGACGACAGGCCACCGCAGCCCTTATCGGACACGACGTTTCCACGGCCTGACCTGTCAATAAAAACATTTTAACAAAAATAAAACCGACTTCAACAAAACGAAAAAGTAATAAAATAATTACCATATTATAAAAGTAACAGATTCAGAAACCGGTGCTAATCCACGCTGAACCAAATTAAAGGCAATCTGTTACTTTTATAATAATTATTTTAATTATTTATTTTATTACTTTTTCGTTTTGTTGAAGTCGGTTTTATTTTTGTTAAAATGGTTTTTTATTTCATTCATTTTAGTGGCCTTAATTAAAACATGGTTGGACCTGCTAAAGACGCTGCTCGTACACATAATCACATCATCACATTATGCGTACTGTTCGTCATTGAAGAGTTCCATTGTTTATCTCCGAAGTTCTTTATCAGATCTTCACCAAATTTAAACGGGACCATTTCGAAAGAATACTCTTTCAAACAAAAGAAGATTTTTTCAAATCGGTTCATAAATGAGGGTGTACTGCGGTAAGAAACATTTAAAAAAAAAAAAAAAAAACGTACAGACGAATTGAGAACCTCCTCCTTTTTTTGGAAGTCGGTTAAAAAAAAACAGGCCATGGGCCCCCAGATTTAGACCGGTTGTCAGAGTTTTAGGCTTCTGTGTCAAGTCAACGTAATCAGTGGATTACCTGTAACAACTGTCACAAATATTCGTATGACACCCGGGACCGACTGTATAACATGCTCTCCGAGGTACAGAGGGGTCTCGATTTTTAACCTCTTGAATGACGGGCGCACAAATGGGTGTGCATAAGCTATTGTTTTACTATTGTGTCTGCTAATTAGACACTCGATGGGTTAACTAACAACGGTCACCCATCAGCGCGGGCAGCAACAAGCGTATAATCTGCGCCCTTTAACAGCAAGCGTGAAATCCGTTGAACATTCAAAACAATGCTTGAAGTACTCACAAAACTTTTGTTTTAAGTAACTCAATATTTAAGTTAATCTGACGATTTCACGAATTAATCTGTAGGTACCCGAAGCAAGTCGTATTGTTGCTACGTTTTCGTTTTAAAACAATTGTTCTTGTTTCGTTCGATAAACGCTTTTATGCTGAGCTGCATAACATCCCGAAGGGTTGGGCAGAGGTGTATAGTAACACCCTCATTTCACCGTTATGTTTAAACCCCATGTAAATTTGATAGCAGTAATAGCCTAGTGGTATGACCGTCGGACTGCTAAGTCATAAGTCTCGAGTTCGAAGGCACGTACCTCTGACTTTTCGGATTCATGTGCGTATTGTACAATTATCATTTGCTTAAAAAAACGGCAAAGGAAAACATCGTGAGGAAACCGGCATTCCTGAGAGATATTTCTCGACGGCATGTGAAGCCAAATCAGAGGCCTGTTGAGTGGGTGACTATAGGGATCGACAATCAAACTTCACGTTCAGATTAAGACTGCATTTATTGATTCCTTCACAATACACGTACCAATTTATATGTACCCCCATACTATCAATTACCATATAATATCAATCTACCGACAACCCCCCTTTTCAAAACAATTAATAATACAAAAATAATACAGTACATAACTCACCATTCATCTTCATAATAATCATTTAAACACTTAAAACAAAACATCTTAATGACTGATTCTACATACCTAATTATTAAATACCTACTTTGATCGAACAAAGCAATGTGAATATCGTTAATTAAACAATTGAAGTAGCTATACGCTACAATTGGATTGACATACTATTACATTTTATTATTAACATTCAGCTAGTAGGTACCTACCTACATTAATTTTAATTTATTGAATTGTAATTATATAAAATTAATCATAAAGAATACAAGCACGATATTTAATTGAAATTATTCTTAATAAACCTTTAATTATTATTAATACATAATTATTTATTTTACATAAGTAGGTACTTTATATTAATACTACTAAATTATACTGTATACAAACAACAAATAACAAATCAAAATATTTGTAGACAAAACTTAAACAAAGATTGCGTACATTAAACATTATAAAGGCAATAATTACATGCATTTGTTTAATTTATTTACACTATCTTACCACTACTTTTGTACAAGTAAGAACATTTGATAGTTGGTAGCCTCTTATGGTTTTTAACTGTTAGTAGCCCCATCTCTCAGGCGGTCTCACCACCCTGCCAAACCGAGTAACATATTGTTCATTACTTGTATTTAAACTTGACGGAGAAGTAGAACTCGCCATATTAGAATGCGAACAGTGACCATTCAACGCGGTGATATCATCGTAAGGGAAAGATAATGATTGCGAGGGAGTAGGAGAACTCTGCTTGAGTTCTGTAATTAAATGTCGTCTATTTCGTACAAGATAACCACCTCCTAATAAATCTACTGCGTATGATCTTTTCCCAACAATTTTTTTTACAACTCCTGAAACCCATTCTTTGTTTACTCTCACTTTCACTTTTTGACCTAAAATTAATGCTTTCAGATCTCTTGCACCTTTGTCATAGTACAACTTTTGTTTAATTTGTCTTAAAATTATATTTTCTCGGACATTTTTGTTAATATTTTGTAATTGCTTGGGTAAATAAGGCATGACACCCCTTAATTTACGATTATTTAATAAATCTGATGGAGATGCCAGTGAATTACTGATTGGAGTATTATTATATTCGAGTAAAGCTAGCTTAAAGTCACTGCCCTCCATATTCGTTTTTTTCATAATGTTTTTTACTATCTGAACACCCCTCTCTGCTTGTCCATTCGACTGAGGGTACCGGGGGGATGAGGTTATATGTTCAAAGTACCAATCACGCGCAAATTCACCAAATTTATATGAACTAAACTCGGGTCCGTTGTCTGACATCACGGTATTTGGTATACCTTGTGTACTAAATAAATCTTTTAATTTATCAATTACATGCTCAGAGCACAAAGAGTTTAATTTGATTACATAAATAAATTTACTGTAATAGTCAATTACTAACAAATATGACTTACCATTATAATGGAAAATATCTGCACCTAATTTTGACCACGCTCGGTTTGGAACATCATGAGGAATCAAGGATTCTCTCCTATTTTCATTTTTAAAAGTTAAACATGCCTGACAACTATTTATAAAATCTTGAAGCTGAGAGTTAATATTTGGCCAGAACATACTCTCACGAACTCTAAGCTTGCACTTTTCGAGACCCATATGGCCTAAATGTACTATCTTCAACATATCCCTACGCATACATTGTGGTATGACTATCCTCTCACTCTTCCACACCAAACCATATGCGACAGAAAGTTCATTTCTGTAAGTCCAATACGGAGCAACATCGACACATACATCTTGCTTATGTACCGGCCATCCATCTCTAATGTATTTAATCAATTTTTGTAGTTCTGAATCACTGACTGTTGCCTTCTGTATTTTCACAAAATGCGAATCGGTGAGTGGATTACAAGTAGAAATTGCACAAACCTGTGCCAGAGCATCCAAATGATCACGTGGCAAAATATAATGTTCTTTACTACTTAGCGGTTCAGGGGCACGGGATAATGTATCCGCAATATATAAATACTTCCCTGGTTTATATACTAATTGAAAACAATAGGATTGCAATCTAAGCAACATATGCTGCAATCTAGCCGGGGCCAAAGTGATCGGTTTATTTATAATACTTACAAGTGGCTTGTGATCGGTTTCTATAATTATATCACTTCTGCCATAAATATAAGAATAAAAT
Organism: Amphipyra berbera; assembly: GCA_910594945.2. Taxonomy (NCBI): domain Eukaryota; kingdom Metazoa; phylum Arthropoda; class Insecta; order Lepidoptera; family Noctuidae; genus Amphipyra; species Amphipyra berbera. The sequence continues at coordinate 13,540,136 of OU343145.1, forward strand.
TTCTCGCAAGCAAACACACACGCTAATAATTCTTTTTCTATTTGAGCATAGGATAGTTCAGCTTTAGTCAAAGACCGTGACGCATAACACACAGGTAGGTCACTCTGCATTAGACATGCGCCCAAACCGTGTTTACTAGCATCTACTGAAATAAGAACTGGCTGCTCTAATTTATAATACTGAAGAACTGGATTTTTTGTTAAACATTCTTTCAGATCATGAAAAGACTTGTCATGTTTTTCAGTCCAGTGCCACTCAATATCTTTTTTTAGAAGTTCTCTTAATATATGTGTCTTTTCAGATAAGTTTGAAATAAAACTACCAACATAAGTAATTAATCCTAAAAATCTTTCTATATCTTTAGTATCTTGTGGTCGCGGCATATTTTTAATAGCTGATATATGTGACTCATCAGGATGAATTCCTTCCGACGTGATTTTGTGCCCTTGGTACTTAATTTCTTTTAACTGAAAATTGCATTTCTTTGGATTTAGTTTCAAGTTAATTTGCCTGCATCTGTCTAATACGTTTTTTAATCTTTGATCGTGTTCTGCCATAGTTTTTCCATGAATTAATAAATCATCAATAAATAGACACACCCCTTCTATGTTATCAAAATATTCATACATTTTTTTGTGGAACACTTCAGAGGCCGAAGTAATTCCATAAGGTAAACGCAAAAACTTATATCTACCAAATGCCGTATTAAAAGTACACAAGTCTGTACTATCACTATGCAATTTTAACTGCCAAAATCCTTGTTTTGCATCAACCGTACTAAAGAATTTAGAACCAGCTAATTTTGAAGTAATCTCATCAAGGGTTGGTAATTTGAAATGTTCCCGTTTAATGGCTTTGTTTAGATCTTTAGGATCTAAACATATACGTAAATCACCATTACTTTTTTTTACCACAGTCATACTGTTTACCCAATCTGTCGGACCATCCACTCTGGCAATAATTCCTTGTTTCACCATTTGGTCTAATTTATTTTTAATACTATCTTTTAACACTAGCGGAAGTTTACGAGGAGCATGCACAATTGGCATAGCTGTACTATCTACCATTATCTTATATTCCCCGGGCATACATCCTATACCTTCAAACACATCGGAATATTCTTTCATAATCGAACCTTTTAACTCCATCTCAGACCCTTCACACACATCTAACACCAACTTCACAAGATTTAACTGTTCACATGAATACTTGCCAATGATTGGAGGAGAAGGCACATCCGCAATAATAAACTCTAATATATATGGACTACGTTTATGATAAAACTTAAGATTGCATTTGCCAATAACTTTGATATCACCGCCCGAATAACCGCGTAATTTCAAATTCGATGGTAACAAATCCTTTTTGTCTAATTTAATATTGTTTAAAAATTTACAAGGTAAAACATTAACATCTGCACCAGTGTCAATTTTAAAAATTATTTCACAACCATTAATTAACAAAGGAACCGACCAATCATTTTTCAAGTTATTAAAACAATAAATTACCTGACATTCATCCCCGTCCTCCTGCACTTCATATAGATTACACATACGTGAAAAATGATTTAAGTTGTTGCATCGTAAACATCTACGACCATACGCAGTACACCGTACATTTTGTCCGTGTGCTACACCACACATTGTACAGCACTGCACACCGCGATTCATTGCTTGCGGTTTAGTTGATGCCGGTCTTGCTGGCGACAGCGGCAGTGGCGGCGCAGCATACCGCGGCGAGCGCGCAGGCCCGGCCGCGCGTTGCCAGCTCGACGCGCTAGCGCCCGCAGCGTTGCGCCCGCGCCACCCTCTTCCACGTGTACCTCTACTCATCCACATTACGTCCCGGCTCCGTTTACTTTCACCTTGATAATGATCAATCTGATTATTACCCATGTTGACTGCAAAGGAGTAGTGTTCTGCTGACTCCTTTTTTATATTACCCGCTTGTATTTTGGATATTTGGGCAATATTACATATGTCCAATGCTTTTTTCAAGCTTAAATCTTGATCTCGTAGCAAACGTTCTCGTAGTGCACCCTCTTTTATACCACAAATCAGTCTGTCCTTAATCAAATCCTCAACCAAATCTTTAAACTCGCATTTCGCCGCTAATTTCTTCAATTCAAAAGCATATTGTTCAATGGACTCGCCCTCATGCTGATCACGTGTAAAGAAACGATGTCTCTCTATAGTTAAATTCTTCTTTGGATGAAAAAACGTATCGTATTTTTGTAACAAATCTTCAACTGACGTAAATTTTTGATTAAATTGTTCGTAAACCTCTCGACATTGTTCTCCAATTACATGTAGAAGAATACTAATTTGCACAGTTTTTTCCTTGTTTTTAAATTCACAAGCATAGTAGTATATCATGTACGCACTTTTCCACTTCTCCCAGTCTTTTGATAAGTTTCCAGAAGTAACGTTATTCAATGCGTTACTAAAATTAAATGGCGGTGGCGGTGGTAGCACGGAATCCATGTTGCAAAATCACTTTTTACCGACTGTTCTCAAGCACTTAATATTATTATATTTTACTTGTGTTGACAACACTAACAAAAATTTATATAAAATTAATTAAAATGTTCGTATTTTAGACCGGCTGCGCCATGTTGAGTGGGTGACTATAGGGATCGACAATCAAACTTCACGTTCAGATTAAGACTGCATTTATTGATTCCTTCACAATACACGTACCAATTTATATGTACCCCCATACTATCAATTACCATATAATATCAATCTACCGACAAGGCCCATGGGTGGCATAAACTCTGTCACCAGGTTAGTCACTAACCACACGAAAAGAAGAAGAAGAAGTATCCCATGTAATAGAGGTCGAGCCTATTGCCATCAACCGGGCACAAATCCAAACTTCTAGCTTCTACTGAGGAATTCCACATGGAAAAACCCAATTACACTTTTCCCAACCTGGGGATTGAACTCGGGATCTCGCGATCAGCAGTCGCACTTGCGACCACTAGATCAACAAGAAATTAGCAGTAAGTATGAGATATAGCATCAGATACAAGCTGACACCTTTTTTTAACATGGTCTAAATCCTTATGTCTACTCTCCTCCCTGGAGAAGGCAGAGGATTAGTTAAACTTACCAAATGAAACCACCAGGGTATCCCTCTGAGGACCTATTGCTGGTATTGCAGGATTCCCTAAAGCATTAATTCGATTCTAGCATACATAAACTTACGCCTTTTTCTCATGGGGGTAGGCAGAAACTATAGAACGCCACATGCTACGACCCTTACATACCTCCTTTCGCTTCATCCACATTTTTATTTTTATTTTATTTTATTTTATTAGGGAAAACAAACAATTGTACATTTTGTCTTACATCTAGGTATACAATAAAGTAGATCAACGTACAATCAACAACGTTTCCACATATCACTATTAGTATTATTTACTTACATACAGTATGGATGAAAGAAAGGGCTAATTTTAACAGTAGGTATACTAAATTGTTAGGCTTTAAGTATATTAACTAATTCATTTCTAAATACGTTATGAGGTAATGCAAATATGTCTATCTTAACAAAATGTAGGTTATATATTTTGACTAATCTGTGGAGAGGCGCCCGCTCACCCGCATTTGTACGACTAGTGGTTGTAGCGACGAGCGGGCAAGCGCGCGCCTCTCGTCTTATAACAGTTCTGGGCACTTTATAAAATATATTGTTCACAAGTTCATACACACATTCATACATCATACACGCACGCCGGTTGAGAGTACTATGCACCTGTATTTTGTGAAGAACATCATCAATAACATCGATGTAAGTCCTTCTGAGGCGATTCTAGCAATACTTGCCTAAACATTCCAATTAAAAAACATTCTTGTTCCTAAACATTCCAACTTCGTGAACTTCGATTTCATTTCATCAAATGGAACTATGAACTGCTTAATACATTGTTTGCTTCACATTCCACTAGTGAGCCGAAATGCACATTAAATGCATACAAATCTACCTCAGTTTCCGATGCATCAAACTCGCAAACCTGCATTCGGAAATTATTAGAACTCTGATGTGCCAATTAGCCTGAAAATCTCGCTGAAACTGCAGAGGTTACTGAAAATTTTCAGTGCAAAACGTGCACGTTTCAATCATGTTCGTAGCAATTAATGTAAGTACATACTGTTCTATTATGAAATAGAGCATAAAACTGAATAACTGACATATTTGTAAAGAAATAATGGTTCTGCCAACTATGTTGGGGTCAGCTTCCAGTCTAACCAGATGCGGCTCAATACCAGTATTTTACACGGAATGACTGCCGTCAGACCTCCGCAACCCAGTTACTGGGAAATACCGATATCATAAGGTTAGACCGATCGTGAGACTTTCAGGCGTGTGACTATCCGTAACGACTGTCATAGGTATGACACCCGGAACTGATGGTTTAACGTGGTCTCCAAGGCACGGATGGGTCTGGTTCCCATCTACGGACTGACCGCGGCAAGCGCAATTTAACCTTGCAAATCATATGATCCGCGCGGTTGGTAATTAGCCACGATGAGCCCTTCTAAATCATAAAGAAATAATCTTCTACATCTTCCTGCCCTTATCTCACACTAGGTGGGGTCGGCACAACATGTATTTCGCAAATCCATGTTGTTAGAGGTTTTGGCTTATTGTTTTATGACCGGTCGTCTGCCTGATATCAGCCCTCCTTGGGAATGCTCGTTGCGCTGTCGCGCGGGTGACCCAATGTGCTTCCTGATATTATGCAGTGGGTCCCAAAATGATATGCTTGTCAATCTTATTGCCGACAACTAAGCAGACTATGTTCTTCTTGAAGGAGTATACTTGAAGTTCCTCGACCCACTCATTCAGTTTTGCTAGAGATTTTGGTTCTGATACATCGTAAACTTATATAGCACCGTTAGCATCTCCGATGATAAAGAAATAATATCGTCAGTGGAAAGGTAAAAAGACTAGTGCGCCAATATACCTACTTTATAGTAGAGAGATTCAAAATATTTTTAAAGAAAATAAACAGTTATTTTTCTTAGAGTATACATATTAAATAGATAATTAAATTATCTATTTAATATAACTACGAAAAGAAAATAACTATGTTCATTTTCTTAAAAAAATACCTTGAATCTCTGTACTGTAAAGTAGGTATATTGGCGCTTTAGTCTTTTTACCTTTCTACTGACGATAAAATTAAAAAAAACACGCTTTTGTACTGAAAACTAAATACCATGAGGGGTTCCAATACCAGTCTTCTAGTATATACTATATACTAATATTATAAAGAGGAAAGATTTGTATTTTTGGACTTTTGTGTTTTTTATGTAACGAATAAACTTAAAAACTACTGGACCGATTTCAAAAAATATTTTGCAGTTATAAACCTACATTATCACTGAGTAATATAGGCTACGGGCGGAGCCGTGAGGACACAGCTAGTTTATAATAAACTATTTATTGCTTTTGTTTAGTAGTATTCAAATTTAATATTGTACGTAACATGTTTATTTATTTATTTGTGTCGTTATTGCCCGTGGCATCACTATGGTCCTATCTGTAAACCAGCGTTGCGACATTTTGTTTTTTTTAAATGTCGCAGCATTATGCTGAGATAGGAGCCCTTTTTGACCTCGTGCAGGTAGTCTAAATTCTTATCCTTTCTTTTTTTTAAATTTTGTTTTTGTTTCTGTAACTGACTGTGTAAGTTCAGAATAAATCATTTTCTTTCTTTCTTTCTTTCTTCTGGCTCCATCATGACATCAGCTCGATGGTACCATATGGTCATTTTGCTATGTTTAAGTGCCATGTAATAGGGGGCGAGCCTGTATGTGTATATAGGCGGTAATCACTCAGGTGGGATATAGGCCTTTTGGAAATCCGATATTTTAAAACAAAACCTCCCAGAATGCATTCGTCTGAATTCAAACAAAATTTTGCACTCATGAACTATTAAACTCCTGTTACAAGCTAAACGATCTGCCAATTATATGCCGGCAATCGTTGCAGACTTTGAATCTGAGATAAAACGGTAATTACAAAGCTGATTTTGAGCTTTAACTGAGGATTTAGATGATTAGTTAAATTCAGATACGTAATTGCCAATTGAATTTCGGATTGAAACGAATGCTCTCTGTAGGCAACAGTTCTGTTCTGCCTAGCCTTTTCCCAACTATGTTGGGGTCAGCTTCGAGTCTTACCAGATGCGGCTGAATACCAGTATTTTACACGGAGCGACTGCCATCAGACCTCCGCAACCCAGTTACAGGGCAATGCCGAAAAGGTAGTCATAGATAAACGGTATAAAAAGGCCCTTAACGAAGCCGAAAGGCACTTATTCTCCACGTCAATGCGATCATTTTTTTGTACTGGACTATGCCTGGGAACTTTCTAGTTACGGAGATATTGGAGGTCAAAGTTCCAACTTCTTCACAACTTTTTTTTAAATACTAGTTTTGAAGGTTGCAAATGTACTTGAAATACCTCCATTACCCGTTTACTACTCATTGCATCTATCAGCACAGTGTGTTTTGAGTGCACAATTAGCTTTACAGTAAAACGAAATTTTACACCCAAAAAAAAGTCGTTTCCCAGCGACAATTTTTGCGTAGGGTTACTTAGTTTGAGGTACTGAATGCATGATTGACGGCTTGGTGAAGGGTCTTTTTACACCTTGTATATTATAATTGTAAAATTATAAAATCTATGAAATTAATTGAGTTCTAATTTCAACACCATAAGTTTACATGAAAAATGCGACAAACAACATTGTCTGTCTATCTGTTTGTTACTTCTACACGACTAAACTACTGGACCAATTTTGATGAAACTTATCACAACAATAGCCTGAAACTCGTATATGGACATAAGGTATTCTTTATTGGGGTATATTCAAAGACTTAAACTCGACTTAGACTCGACGTGACGATACTCAAGTACGTGACGATAAGTGGTCCGGTGTACCCTGAGCAGTCAGCCCCACTATCAACCTTGCTGAAGAGCTAATCTGTTCACCACGGCAGAGCTATTCTCGTATAGCTGATGTTGACGTAAGAGAAGAAGTTCGATGTTCTTTTCGTGTGGCTAGTGACTAACCTGGTGTCACAGTTTATGCTGCCCATGGGCCTCTGACTTGGCTTCACATGCCGTCGAGAAATATCTCTCAGGCATGCCGGTTTCCTCACGATGTTTTCCTTCACCGTTTTTAAGCAAGTGATAATTATACAATCCGCACATGAATCTGAAAAGTCAGAGGTGCATGCCTTTGGTTCTAACTCGAGATCTATGATTTGGCAGTCTGATGGTCACACCACAAGGTTATCACTGCTGTTAAAAGATTGATATACTATCAACTAGTTAAAACAAAAACTATAAAATTAATAAAACATTATCCATTAGCGTTTAAACAAAAAACGTAGGATTACTCGAGACTCAATTAAAAGCCTTTTAATTTTCATATCAAAGTTAATTGTTTCTGTTGAGGTCACTTTGACATAGATACTTTAAAACCTTTCTGAAAACAGACCCCGAGTCTGAGGACTTGGGATTAAACCTTTCTCATATGGAAAAGAGTGAAAAAATACGATGCAGGGAAAATAAAAGTATTTTGGAAAAAAATATGAGCGCACAGAGTTAGCTAAGAATGTTTAATGTACATTTTTACAGACACCTATAGTTAATTGCTATTATTTCCTTTATTCATTTGAATACAATTTAGATTTTTAAATATTTCTATAAAAATATAAAAAATAGCAGCCCACCGGCATCAGGAACTGAGTTCAAGCTACCGGTGGTCAGGGCCTCAGAGAGATGAACTTCCTAACAATGCGCGCCACGGGTACTTCTGGACACGTCCAGAAGTACCGCTTTCTGTATCCGGCCCTTGACCCAGCTGCCCAACGAGAGCCTCATCAGATGTTGGTCGAAGCTCCTGGCTTTTAAGTCATTGCTATTATTTTATTATTAAACGGTTTTATAATTAGCTTCACTTCATAATTATATTTGTTTGTTTGATTCAAATCTTGCGTCATTGTTTTCGACTTGCTTAACCAATTCTCCTGAAACATCGCACACAAATTCAATTCCCATGATAACACAACATTATAATTTCAACCTTTAATCCTCAAATCCTGATGCTGCAGGGGTGCTGCAAGTTAAAACCGTTTAATTTAAAAGTTTTTTTAAGGGATTATTATAAAGAATGGTCGCACTTGACGATGTTTTCCTTCAGCGTTAACACAAGTGATAATCAAATTCTGATCAGTACATGAATTTTAAAAGCCAGAATTGCGGGCTTGGCTGGAACTCAGACCTTCCTGCATGGAAGGCAAGCGTTCAACCGCTAGACTAACACTGCTTTTATGATAACAGCATACATTGTTTATTTTCTTAAAGGTAGTAGTACCATCAAAGTATTTATTTCAGTAATTCATTGACGAACAATCAGAGAAATCAGATCAAAATCGACCATTTTGAACATAGCCTGACATTGACATTTTGATATAGGTATTATTTCCGAGCAGAGTTTGTTTCAGTTCAATCAAACAGAAAATATCAGAATACAAATAGACAATAGTACCGATTCTGTTACGTAAAAACTAAACTTAACTAAAAATATTGCTATCTTTTATTAATGGGCAAAACAAGACCGAGACGGATACAATACCTGTCGTATTGTATGGATGTGAGTGTAGGGCCTGCAGTGAAGATGCGAATGTTGAGATGGATGTGTGGAGTGACAAGAATGGATAAGATAAGGAATAAGTATGTCAGAAGAAGTTTGAAAGTAGCATCAGCGATTGAAAAATTGAGGAGTAATAGGTTAGCGTGGAATGGACATGTTATGCGGAAGGAAGAAAGTGATGTTACTAAAAGAGTATTAAATATGAATGTGGATGAATATACAAATAGAGGTAGGCCAAAGAAAAGATGGATGGATTGTGTGATTATTGATATGGGTAAGAAAAGAGTGAGTACTGAAATGACGGCTGATAGAAAAGAATGGGAGAGGAATACGTGTTGTGCCGACCAAACTTAGTGTGGGATAAGTGCCGGGAGATGATGATGAAAACAAGAAAGACGGATCATTTTTAGAGCTGTCAAACTAGTTTAATTGTTGAACATCAATGTGTTTTTAGGCGGCATATGGTGAGGTATCGTCTAAATCTGTTTGGAAAGGGGTTTGAACATTTTTCTATGGAAGCTGCCATTTATTTATTTTTTCAAAGTTGCATCGCATCGTTGTTTTAGAACCAAAGTCCCTAGTAAAAATGAATGAGTGGGTCGAGGAACTGCAAGTATACTCGACCAAAAAGAACACAGTCTGCTTTGTTGTCGGCAATAAGATTGACAAGCATATCAGTTTGGGACCTAATGCATAATATCAGCAAGCACATTGGGTCACCCGCGCGACAGCGCATCGAGTATTCCCAAGGAGGGTTGATGTCAGGCAGGCGGCCGGTCATAAAACAATAAGCCAAAACCTCTAACAACATGGATTTACGCAATACATGTTGTGTCGACCCCACCTAGTGTGGGATAAGGGCAGGGAGAAGAAGAAGAGTTGCATCGCATCGTTTTTATATCATGTTTATATACAAGGTTACTGGTAACTCGACGTATTCCTTGCAGGACATTATAGAAGGGCTGAAATGCAACAAATTAAGCCACCAAATGTTCTACCGAAATTCAGTAGCTTCTGAGATTCATTATTTTTGATTATTGTTGAAAAATCCCAGATTCAACCATTTGAAACCTATTTAAAAATAATGTAAGCCGCGAATGTATTAAAGTTTATGTTTTTATCATAGCTGATGCCATTGCAGGTATCTGTGAATAATTCTTCTTCCTCTTAGCCTTTTCCCAATTATCTTGGGGTCAGCTTCCATCTTGTATCTGTGAATAATTAAAAGTTCAAAAATACCAAACAATTTTGCAAATATGATTGAATCTGGGATTCTTCAACAATTAACTAAAAAAATTAATATCTCTAAAACTACTGAATCTCGGTAGAACATTTGGTGGCTTAATTTGTGGCATTTCAACCCTACTATAATGTCCTGCAAGGAATACGTCGAGTTACCAGTAACCCTGTCTAATACGTAATTAGTTCATTTTAATTATTGTCATTGTTCTCATATGGCGTTCTTTACCGCCAAATATCTCGACAACGTGATACTTTAGGGCACCGCATTGCTAACATTTTTTGTTTGTATAAGAGTCTTCTACCCATATATACCAGTTCCAAAGTGCGCCGCAACTCAAAATGACGGCATGGTGGTTTTTCCACAAAGATTCTATCCCCTATGACGTACTTGACTTAATGTTCTATGACCCCTAAGTAAGGCAGAGGGCACAGTACTCTGCCATCGCGTTCTATCTTGGGCGACGCGCTTCGCCTTGAACCATGTCCGCCCAATCTTTTCTGACTCCGCAGTCACACCGATAATTTAGCACTCATCAAGTTGTGTCCGTCCAAGTCCACCCGCCAGTAACGCCCTAAGCCGAGTTCCGAGTCCCATTAGGTGTCGCCCTTAGTGCTGTTGTTGCAAGTAGTCATGATGTTAGTAGTAGTATTTAGCTTAGGTTAAGTATTTTACTCGTCCCCATTAATCGGAGACCCTTCAGGTCTCGCCAATAACTGCCCGGTTACGTAGAAATGGTTCACAAGACCTGCAAGCAGTCCAAAAGAAAAAAAATTGTTAAACTTTCCTTGTGGAGTCCATTTCAGAGCGTGTCTAGGAAAGGACTCCGCAATAGAAGTGAAAACTATCTCCTTTATTTCAATATAATTTTGACAGCTCTAATATTCTTCCATCTCTTTCTTGTTTTACATGCAAGTAAAGGATAGAAATATTTTTAGTCAAGTTTAGTCGATACTCAACAGAATCGAGGGAATAATAATGATACAATACAGACTGCTAGGTATATTTAGTCAAGCGAATTATTAATATACCTATCTAAAATGCTTTTAGTAACATATTGCGTAGGTAGTACCTTTTTGCTACGAACTGGACGATCTGGATATAACCTACCCGTGAAATCGCCTTAGGATATTTGGGTAGTGTTCCGTCTGACCGTTATATTTATTGGACAAATATTAGTTACTGGAATTACGCAGATTAGATGTTTGATAAAGAATTATGTGTGGTCGTTTTTTACTTATCATACTTTTTGTGAAGGATTAGGAGAACGACTACACTAAGATGACAACAGTTTGACTTACAATGCCGAAATTACGTCACCAATGTGTGGGCGGGATTACGCTTGAACATTGCACGCTTGTATTCCCCGAAGGGTTAGGCAGAGATGTATAGTAACACCCTCATTTTTCGCCGTAATGTTTAAGTCGAGGGGGTGAGTCTATTGCCATCAACCGGATACAAATCCAAACTCCGGGCTGCTACTGAGGTATTCCACACTGAAAAACCTAATAACACTATGTCCGACCTGGGAATCGAACCCAGGACCCCACGATCAGCAGTCGCGCATGCCATCATTAGACCAACGAGACAGTTGCGAGGCGTACTGACAACTATTTATCTTATTTATTTATGTACACACAAAGTAAATTACATGAATAATGTCTTAGGAATATGAAATATAAACGCACTGTTTATTTTTTATAGAATTCTGCCATTATATATTCGCTTTCAGTAACTAAGGCCCATAGATGTATGGTCGTTTACAGACGGTTAAGAAACGGCAGTTACTAAGCAATTATCTTTCTGCGCTACGGATCGCGAAACAAATACACTGGCCTGCAAAAATAAGTATCACACTTTTAAAATTTCAATTTTTTTCTAAACTATAGAAGTTAGAGATTTAAAATAAAAAACGTTTTATAGTAATTTTTATCAGCTTTCTTTGAAACTATAGTAACAAAGTTAAACTCTTTTTTGAGTCCTTTTTGTTTCGAAAATATATCTTGTGTACCTACAAAGTTATTGCAATTTTAAAAGTGTGATACTTATTTTTGCAGGCCAGTATATTTGTATGGCCTACAAATAGTTGTTCCGGGTCTGGGTGTTTGTGCATGTGATTATTTGTGTCTGTAAATGCACCCACGATACAGGGGACAGATACAGACATAATAGAGTGCAACACCATCAATTTTGCTACCATTTCCTTTCAAAGATTAAAATTACCTACAAAGTTATGTTACCCATCTGTACTCTTAATCTATGTCAATCCATTAAAACTATGATAAATGTTTGTAATAACATAACGAAAAATAACAAAATATATAAGAATAATCTAGCCTTTGTTATAATAATAATAATTAGCCTTTGTCATAATAATTAAGCCTTTGTTGTAATAATAATAATTAGCCTTTGTTATAATTTCCCTAAATAATTTTCTATGAAAGATCTTGTTGCGTAAACTTATGTAATTATGATTTATCTAATAACTTTTAATAATTATACTTCTTTAATAATATTATTTTCTGACAGTAAGACGAAAGTCACACTCAGACTTTTAACTTAGCTTGTCGCTGCCTTTAACTGGGTACTTACAATATTTCCTAGTTGATAAGACCGGAGTTAAGTAAAATAAGATTTATCAAAAGAAAATTGTGCGTAAGCGAATTTTGAATCGAAAATGTAACTCCCCTATAAAATTTTGGTATTTTTTTTGTGACATGCACAATTTGTATCATGCATAGATATGAATAAAATATTCAATTTAATTAAATACATACATACATAAACTCACACCTTTTTCCCATGGGGGTAGGCAGAAACTATAGAACGCCACATGCTACGATCCTTACATACTCCTTTCACTTCATCCACATTCATACATCTTGTAATACACGCACGCCGGTTGAGAGTACTACGCACCTGTCCTTTGTGAAGAACATTACCAATAACCTCGATGTACGTCCTTCTAGGGCGTCCTCTATCGGCGTTTCAATTGACATCCGCCTTATAAATTCCTTTTGTTAATTGCCGTTCACTCATTCTCTCAACACGACCAAACCACCTGACATGCTCCTTTCATTTTTTGTCACTACTTACATCATCTTTTAAACTGCAACTTTAATTAAATAGTATATGCGAATCAAGTATTTCCGATTTAAAAATTCACTCACATTAACGTTAGTAACGCCACAACATCCGTCATCATAACCTACGATTTGACAGCTTCTTCTTCTTTTCTTTGGTTAGTGACTAACCTGGTGTCAGAGTTTATACCGCCCATGGGCCTCTGACTTGGCTTCACATGCCGTCGAGAAATATCTCTCAAGCATGCCGGTTTCCTCACGATGTTTTCCTTCACCGTTTTTAAGCATATGATAATTATACAATACGCACATGAATCCGAAAAGTCAGAGGTGCGTGCATTGGGTTCGAACTCGAGACCTATGACTTGGCAGTCCGACGGTCACACCACTAGGCTATCACTGCTGTTAAAAAATATTTGTACCTGTGAGATATTTCTCAACGGCATGTGAAACTAAGTCAGACGCCCATGGGCCGCATAAACCGACACCAGGTTAGTCACTAACCACACGAAAAGGAGAAGATACATTGATCAGTCTATCGAGACTATCAAAACACTAAGACTAATTTAAAATCAATCAACACCAAATATTTTCTTCTCAAAAAAAAAACACAACGAACTACCATCAAACGAACTCTCTACTCAATCCCGCGATCACTTTCTCATCTGCAGCTTACGATGTTCTAAACAGTCCAACGCAATGTCCCTCAATGTCTCGCTGTGCCGATATCACGTCATTTTCCACCCGGACGACTATCCGACGATCCGACGACGTGACGACGTGAAAAATAACCACCCTTATCTGCTCGATAAGTATTTCTTTACAATCGACTTGTTTTTTCGGTAAATGATTAATAGATTTCTTTTATAGATGCTGTCATTTCTTTTTTAGGGATCCGTTGTCAAACTAGGAACCCTTAGGGCGATGCTTCATTAGTGCGTTGCATTGCCTCGTCGTAACGGATCAACGCATTGTATACCACACCTGCGTTGCGACGACACACGACGTCGCAGCGCAGGTGTGGTATACAATGCGTTGATCCGTTACGACGAGGTAATGCAACGCACGCACCTCAGTCGATTGACTGAGTCGACTGCAAAGAGTGTAGTAATATTTAGGGTAGTCGACTGCTAGAGGAGCAAACGAGACTTCTTTTGCCTCTCTAGCAATGGAAAACTGTCCGTCGTCGCACCGGAGCTCCGACAGCGCAGCGCATCACCCTCCCCCCGCTCCGTTTCTCGTCCGCCGATCCGCTGAAACGTCGCGTGCGGCGACGCAACGCTTTAATGTGGCATGTCATTTAAAATATATGGAAACCGACGCAGCGTTGACGCTGCGACGACGCAACGCAACGCACTAATGAGGCAGAGCTCTTATAGTTTCGTCATGACTGTCTGTCTGTCGGTCCGTCTGTCACACGTGTGAAAATCCACTTTTTAACCACATTGTTTGAAAATTCGCAGGTAAGTGTCTTCTGTAAACCGCAATATAGGTGTGTGGTGTTACCAAAAAAATATATTAAGAGGTGGCATTCCATACATGAAATTGAGGGATGAAAAAAATAATTCGCGTACCTCGCCGTATCGTTGGACCGTCGGAAAAATAACTTTATATTTCACAACACCATTGTGAAATATAAAATAAGTATACTCTTTACTTCTTAGTACAGTCAACAAAACTGTTCGGTATTCAGGCAAACATTGGATATCAATGCACTACGCAGGCAATTGTCATTTTAATTGTGTGCGTAATAACTTTTTATACGAAAGATACGGTCAGACAAGCTATGGCAAAGGCTTACAATGAAATACTCAAACGCTAGTAAATTTTAAGTTGCCGTTGAATCTCGTGCTGTCACTGTCACTCTACGGCAAAGTGTAAGTGACAGCACGAAATTAACAGCAACTTAAAATTGAGTAGCGTTTGAGTATTTGGCAATTAGCCACTCAACACACGTGAACTCTGTTAAAATACGAATGTAATTGGTTGCCTGTATACTTATTAATTTGGTTGGCTGTACATGCTACAGAACCTTATACGGTGCGTGGACCGGCACTGCACTTGGCTGATTTTTACTGGTATATCTTTTAGATACTGTTTTTTGTAGACATTCTGTCATGATGTAAGTAGGCTATACAGCAAATGATCCCTAAGCACACAATTTATTAGTATTTTCATTTTTTGGCACGTTTACGTCTAAGAGCCCGTTCACACAGCGGATTCGTTTTAGCAAATCGATAGTTTCGATCGGGAACCCGGGAAAGAAACTCTAGAAGTTACCCATACTTCTCCATACATCTTCATGTACGGATCCGTTTTTTATACTGTTCCGGCATCCAGTTTTTGTGTGTAAAAATATCGAATACTGTCGTGTATGTGAACTCGCTCATACAACTACAGGCGCCATCACCAATGCTCTCCGAGGCAAGGAGGTGGTGTCGTTGTGTAACTAACGATCAGCTATCGACAGACTAACCGCGGCAAGCGCAGCTTAATCTTGAAGAACACGATAAACCGTCGGTCCTGGGTGTCATACGAATACTTATGACAGTCGTTACGTGTAGTCAGAAGCCTGAAAGTCTAACATCCGGTCTAACCTTAAAATATCCCATAAATATAAATATCCATAAATATCATAAATAAATATCCCACCACAATAGAAGAATCTTTTCCAAATTTCATCGAGGAAAAAATACAAAATTTTAGTGATATTTCGGAAAGGCTTTTCAAAATTAATATTCATTATCCGATACTGTTGTTTTGGACCAAAATTTACGTATAGCCTCCGTTCTTACCATTTATGGAAACATACATTACTCTTGGACAAAGTAGACAAAATTATACGTAACACATTAACGTCAATCCTTAACGTGGCTCTGGACGACCGAGCTTGGTTACAAGCCCCACTTCCCATTCGTTTGGGTGGTCTCGGCGTCCGCAAAATTTCTAGTATTAGTTTACCGGCGTTCTTGTCCTCGGTCCACGGTACGGAGAAATTAACCAGGAAAATCTTATCATCCTCACTGGTTGATTTTGAAGTACCGTGCTTGACCGATGCTGTGAACGCCTGGAAAATGGCTTTTCCCAATCAGTGTTGCCCGTCAATCCATCTTCCCAGAGACAGTGGGACGAGCCGCTTTGCAGTTTGACACGGAAAAACCTTTTGAATACGTCTGTCAATACTGCCGAGCGTGCTCGTCTTTTGGGTGTGGACGAATGGAAGTCGGGACTTTGGCTTCAGGCACTTCCGTCATCCAACATAGGCACTATGTTGGATGACGTAAGTTTCCGTTTCGCCACTTGCCTGCGCTTGGGCGCTCCATGTGTTGCTCCTCATCGGTGTCATTGTGGTGAAGCAGTCGACAGCCTCGGACACCATGGTCTGTCTTGCTGCAGGAGTGCAGGTCGCATAGCACGGCACGCCAATATTAACGACATTATCCGTCGTGCTCTTGCCACCGCCGGCGTGCCAGCTGTACTAGAACCGAATGGTTTGGCACGTGACGACGGGAAGAGACCAGATGGCATGTCGCTATTGCCATGGAAGATGGGTAGGCCTTTGGTATTGGACGCAACTTGTGTCGACACCCTTGCTCCATCCCATCTTCCTCGCTCGGCGGGCTGTACTGGCGCTGCCGCTGCGGCCGCGGAGGCCCTCAAACGGCGCAAATATAGTAACCTCATTGGTTGCTATGACTTTGAGCCGTTTGGGGTCGAAACGCTCAGGCCATGTGGTCCGAGTACACATCTTTTCTTTAAAGAAATTTCCCAAAGGTTGGTCGACGCTGGCTTATTCTTTGGCCAAAGAATAAGCGTTGCCATCCAGCGTGGCAACGCTGCCAGTCTTCTGGGCACGCTTCCGGATGATGGTGATGAGGAGGATATTTTGACTGATGATGAATATTTGAATGATGATATTTGAATGATGGTGATATTTTGACGCCTATGTGATGTTTTTGAATAATTTGTATTTAATAATTTTGTATATAGGTAGTTAGTTTTGACTTTAGATTTGTATGTTTGTAGTTTAGTTTTATATTGTATATATTAGGTTAAAATGTAAATGATAATTGTGAAAATTAAATATATTTAAAAAAAATAAAAAATTATAATCTATCTAATACCTTTAAACGAGCAATTCTTGTATATATATAACCTGAATCTCAGAAACGGCTCGAACGATTTTCATGAAATTTAGTATGCAAGGGGTTTCGGGGGCGATAAATCATCTAGCTAGGTTTCATTTTTAAAAAACGTCGTTTTATCCGGGTTTTTAGGCAATGAAAAACTGCTACAATATCATTAGAACACGAAGGTAAAGGACATGGACAAAAAAGTACATTCTATATACTTATACATAGTAAATAATATTGTAAAATAGAAATAGAAAAATGAATTGATACGTAGTTTTTAGCCTCTCTGAACTTGTCAGTTTTTATTACAAAATAATAAGTAATGCAAGATGAATTCAAAGTTCCGTTTGTCAACGTCCGCCATAATGGATCATAGAGAAAGATAAAAAATAATAATGGACGTTCCAAACCACGCTTACTACTTGTAAACATGTGTGATGTGGATGACAAATGCTCTTATTAGGAATATTTTACTCATACGAAACTATCTTCATTGGTAATTGTTGCATTTAATAAAATTATCTTATCATAATTTATGTTGATGCGTAAGATAGTTTCTTTTTAATATTACAGACAAAAAATAAACTTAAAACGGAACGCGTTTACTTGTTTGACAGTGTGTTTTTATCTATGTCAAATGTCAATGTAATATCATATGTCATTTCATTGCGGATTCTTCATTGCGTTACTGTTTGAATTTTTGCGATTATTTTCTCTATTTGACCCCCGCTTATCTACTGACCGATACCTTATACCACTCAATTACCTTGCTATTAACACTGGACTCTGATTTGCATAGCGTTTCGGATTTGTTTTGTGAATCATTATGAAGTGCATACATCAACTGCGGAATAGCCATACAAAGGTTGCAGAGGCATCGCATATCCTCGCTTTCTGCACACCATCAAACAACACTTTTGCGTTGGATAACCAATGCTCAACCCCAGGTATGAAGTTGGAGTAGAAAAAACTGAATCTGATTTATGATGAGCCTAATCGTCTTGGACAGTTTATTAATGATTATAGTATGAACAGAAGACTAACTCTGCATCGCTGTAATGAATATTGAGTTATCTAGGTAATTAAAAGCTAACAAAATATTTTTATTTGTTTTCTCTAATAAATAAATTATTATTTATACCTACTCTGTGTTTTATTTTGTGTTTTTCTTGTTAATTGGTAATTAAACTATAAAAATATAGATAAGGATAACCTGTAAAAATGTATTACATGTTACATTATAATTCTATACACTTATTGCTAGCGATCTGATTAAAGGTTTAGTGAAACTATTTACGTCTAGTCTGTAGTAATGACAAGTTCTATGAGTTTTTTATTTATAGCAATTTAATGTGCCAATATTCACGAATATAAAACACAAAAAATCGTTGGTGTACAATAAATTCGATAACTATGCCGACGCCCATACAGAAATTGACCATGTCCTTTCGCCACTATCTACAAAGTTATGATAGCTCAGGTGAGAAATCGGGCGATCCCACAACCTAAAAACCCCGGTTCGAGTCCAGACGATTGCTGGGTTGGGTCCTGACAAGGGAACTCCTCAATGTTTAGCAGCACAGACACGAAATTTTGTGTACGCGTTTTATTATAATAGCCGGTTTTAAGTTTTACCGTGACATGGTTGCCGCACTCAGGGTTGGGTCCTGACTAGGGAACTCCTCAATGGTTAGCAGCACAGACATGAAATGTTGTCGCGTTCAATTATGAAAGACCGTTCTAAACTTCAACATTATATACCGACTAAAAATAAAGAGTAAATTAATAGTAAAAAAAAACATTTTTAAAAACAAGCTTAAATGGTCTAAAAAGACGAAAATAAACTTTAAATTAAATCTATCCCATCAATTTATTACATTATACAACTAATTTATTAAAACAATATAAAAGCCTGTTGCGAGATACTAAATAAACAAGAATACAATATGTATGTACAATAAGTAATAAATGTGGTGTAGTAATTCTAAGAAAAATGTACCTATGTACTTTATAAAATTGTATGTCTCGCGACAAACTTTTACATTGTTTAAATAAATTAGTTGTAAAATGTAACTAATTGATGGGATCGATTAAATTTAAAGTTTATTTTCTTCTTTTTAGACCATTTATTCCCTTTTTTTTCTTTCCAAAAAACTTTACCAAAAGATTTACCAAAAAAAAAACCGAGCTAAGCTCGGTCATCCAGGTACTAATAATAATATCGGCATTGCCCAGTTACTGGGTTGCGGAGGTTTGATGGCAGTCGCTCCGTGTAAAATACTGGTATTCAGCCGCATCTGATTAGACTAGAAGCTGACCCCAAGATAATTGGGAAAAGGCTAAGAGGAAGACCTACATAGTCAAAAGTCTATTTTTGACTATGTAGGTACCAACAGTAATTCGTTTTCTGTCACTAGGATTCCTCGTGTATCATGGGTGCGTTTACAGACACAAATCTTCACATGCACAAACCTTTCCTTTTTTTTTCCTTTCCTTCCTATTAGACATATAAAAATTAATGACACCCCCAAAAGTATAAAACAATACCGATTCTCAAATTTGACTCGGATATTGCTAATGGTAGGCGTAAATTTTTACATCCACCTCCATTTCATATTCGAAGGACGAGGCTCATTAAAATTTTACGCACCTTTTTGCAAATATATAGATACGTGCAGAAGGTTCATTCAGTACTATTGTACTGAAAGGCTAGGCAGAACTATTGTTCTGCCTAGCCTTTTCCCAACTATATTGGGGTCAGTTTCCAGTCTAACCAGATGCGGCTGAATACCAGTATTTTACACGGAGCAACTGCCATCAGACCTTCGCAACCCAGTTACTGGGCTATCCTGATAACATAAAGTTAGACTAGTTGCCAGACTTTAAGGCTTCTAACTACTTGTAACGACTGTCATAGGTATTCTTATGATACCCGGGACCGACTATTTAACGTGCTCTGTGAGGCACGGAAGGGTCTCGATGTGTAATCCATCAGTAAAATATGCCATGGCAATGTTTTTTTTTATATTCTACGACTTAGTCGCCTTTGATAACTAAGCTCAGACAGGGTCTAAGAAAGAGCACACGAATCCAAATAATATACCCCTCTAGCTCTCAAATACACACGACGGAACACAGTAAACTGCTTGGCGCCGGACTTTAATGTGAGGGTGATAGCTAGCCAGGCGGACCGTATAGATCCTACCACCAAGCGTGCCCGGTCTTCTTATCTAATTAAATAAAGTTTAGGTATTATTTTATTTCAATGTGTTCTATTAATGGTTACATAACATCACACCTGTATTCCCCGAAGGATTGGACAGAGGTGTATAGTAACACCCTCATTTCGCCGTTATGTTTAAGTCCCATGTTATAGGGCAAGCCTCGCCATCAACCAACAAATCTAAACTCCGGACTGCTACTGAAAGTCCTAATGAAAAATCCAATAACACTTTGCCCGACCTGGGGATCGAACCGAGGCCCTCATGATCAGCAGTCGCGCTTACCACCACTAGATCCACGAGGCAATGGTACTTACAGTAACCCTGTATATAATGCTACGCTACAGTTTGCACACGCGGTCGCGATACCACGTCTTTTCCTATAGACGGAAGTGAGACTTCTGCATACACATTACAGCACCATTTTTTCAGAAATTAACATTTTGGTATCGGAATCACGTCTGGTTTGTGACGCCAGGTGGCATGCCCACATAATTACATAGCTTTTTATATATTTTTTCACGTATTTCGGTGTGGGTTTTCAGAAAATTTTGTTCACAGGATATTGGGAATGGGGATGCTGATAATAGGGAGAGTTTTAGTTGCCTTTATGTTGCACCAGTTGGGTAGGTAGGTATGAGCTATTTAAGGGGCAGCGATGCGTTCCCTTAACATCTCAGTGCTCCACATGTGCTGAAAATGGCCACTGAAAGGATCGTAGTGAGTAAAAATCTCACATATCGGGAGTCGAGAATTTTATAAATCTTTTCTACGATTTGACTGCCTCTTTATTCAAGTAATCGCAAGCGTGACTGCTGAGCATGGGGTCTTGGGTTCGATCCCCAGGTCTGGCAAAGTGTTATTGGGTTATTCCATTAGGAATTTCTCAATAGCAGCTCGGAGTCTGGATTTGTGCCCGGTTGATGGCAATAGGCTCGCCCCCTATTACATGGGATTTAAACATAACGGCGAAATGAGGGTGTTACTATACACCTCTGCTGAACCCTTCGGGGAATACAAGGCGTGATGTTATGTTTATGTGTTATGTTATGTTCTCTCGAAAAAAAGGTAAAAATAATCAAGCGTATCTTTTTGCAAAGGTGTCCCCCAAAGGAGATTAACAGTTTATCGATTTAATCTTGTGGTAATCTCAGTCGTTAACACTGATATTGCAGCATCAGCGGCAATGCACTGATGCTCGTTAATGCTGTATTTAACGTTTAAGTCTCGATAAAAGTTAGTCGTGTGGCTCATAATAATAAATACCACTAGTATTTTTGTAATCAACTAGCTGTGAGTCGCGGCTGTGCTCGCGTACATTTTCGAAAAAGTCATGTAATTATTTGCGTAGAATATTGTTTATACCAATTTAATTTTTAATTTTAATTTGGTCGAGAATCAGTCTTGTCTACACTAATATTATAAAGAGGAAAGATTTGTATTTTGGTATGTAATTGGGATTTCAAAAATTCTTTTGCCGTTAGTAAGCTACATTATCACTGAGTAACACTGGCTATATTTATTATTAACAAATATGTCCACCCGTGCGAAGCCGGGACGGGCCGCTAGTTCTTTTACATGTTTAAATGATGTAATGGTATTTCTTTAATTTTTTAGGGCTCCGCACCCAAAGAATACCAACCGGACACAATAACTAAGCCTACGCCGCCTGTCCGTCTGTCTGTCAATACGTCCGTCTGTCGGTAACAGGGCTGTATCTTCTTAACCATAATAGACAGCTAGTTGAAATGTTTACAGTATATGTGTAACTATTGCTTCTATCATTACAAATATCAAAAATAAAAAAAATCTAAATCCAAGGATGTCCCCATATTATAAAAAACCACAAATAAAAGATTTTTGTTCCTGCTCTATCATAAAAACAGTAATTAATACCTATAAACGTGAAACTTAGTACGATTGTAGGGCATGCTCTATAGTTCAATAAAAAATAATAAAAACATTTATTTCACAGACATGTGCTGTGGTACGGAACTCTTAGTGCGCGAGTCTGACTTGCACTAGGCCAGTTTTATTTAAGTAGGTACTAGCTGCCCGGACAGACTTCGTTCTGTCTAAAGTTATTGGCCTGCAGTGGGAAAAGAAAAGTGTTGTTTTTACTATTTTTCACGCAATTTTTATGTTTTTCCTCTCCCTATGAACCTTCCTTATGCCTTAAGGAATATATAAAAAAAATATAGCCGAATTGGTCGAGCCGTTCTCAAGTTTTGCGCTTAGCAACACATTTGACGATTCATTTTAATTTATATAGATAAAATATGATCAAAAAATGCATTTAACATGATAAATCGGAAATTATAAAAATGCCAATGTGGCCTATCGATGTATAACAGACACTTCACAACGTTTGAGTATGAAACCAGTCTCAATATTTTCCCGTTTCGGCTCATAACCGCGTGTAGTATGATAAATATACTACGATCGGTAGCTTGTACCGATTTCGGGGTTACCATCGACTCGTATGTCATAGTTTCGATCGTGTTTTGTGATATCGTTATGTTGTTCGATTACATAACATAACATCACGCGTGTATTTCCCGAAGGGTTGGGCAGAGGTGTATAGTAACACTCTCATTTCGCCGTTATGTTTAAGTACCATATAATACGGGGCAAGCCTATTGCCACCAACCGGGCACAAATGCGAACTCAGGGCTGCTACTGAGAAATTCCTAATGGAAAAATCCAGTAACACTTTGCCTGACCTGGGGTTCGTACCTAGGACTCCATGCTCAGCAGTCGCGCTTGCGACCACTGGACAACAAGGCAGTCAAAATTGATCAAAATCTCGTCAAAAAATTCCAACTACCATTTTCACCTTATTTCCAATGGTACTAGCAACCCCATTCGGAGTGCATTTGGCACTCCCCTTGTATTGACATGTGCTTCTCCCACCAAATATCCCGTAAGGATACACATCGATGCATTACTTTATACAACGAGGAGCGACGTTGACAAATGTCACTGGCAGATATCGAGGTCCTTGAGGGACGTGATTGAGAGAAAAAAAATGTAACAAAAATTTAAAGGAGTATGCTAAGGTGGTTTGGTCATGTTGAGAGAATGAGTGATCGGCGATTAACAAAAGGAACTTATAAAGCGGATGTCAGTGGAAACGGTCGAGGACGCCCTAGTTGGACATACATCGATGTTATTGGTGATGTTCTACACAAAAGACAGATGTGTAGTACTCTCAACAGGCGTGCGTGTATGACAAGGTGTTTGAATGTGGACGAAGAGAAAGGAGTATGTAAGGATCGTAGCATGTGGCATTCTATAGTTTATGCCTATCTCCATGGGAAAAAGGCGCGAGTTTATCTATGTATGTATGGCGTTGGAATCTGACTGTAAAATTATTACAACATATTTTAGTTCTCGTTGGATGGATTAAGCAAGCTAATCGTAAGAGGTGACGCACTTGGCACCATAATTATTGTGCCCGAAAAATTACACATAAGTGTACATCACGCCTGTATTCCCCGAAGGTTTGGGCAGAGGTGTACAGTACCACCCTCATTTCGCCGTTATGTTTAAGTCCCATGTAATAGGGGGCCAGCCTATTGCCATCAACCGGGCGCAAGTCATAACTCCGGGCTGCTACTGAGGAATTTCATACGTTAAAACCCAATAACACTTTGTCCGACGTGGGGATCGAACCCAGGACCTCACGATCAGCAGTCGCGCTTGCCACCACTAGACCATCGAAGCAGTCAACAGTGGGTGTACAGACTTCTGTAATAGGAGAACACTTCTGCATATTCCTTCAGGGATTACAGGCGTGAGTATATTGTATGTATGTACCGTTAATTAAAATGTATACCCCCATTATCTCTCTTAACTCCACAATTCAGAAATCAGTGCGAGCCTCATCATCCTCGTTATGTTTGGCACGGACCGGCCGTACGTAATGATTAAATTTACTGTGCATTACCGCTCAGACTGACGCCTCCTGATATCGGAACTGTTAAATTAATTAGTAATATAGTAGCGCTAGTAATAGTGCTTACCCTGACATAATTAGAAACCGGTTTGTTTGATAATGAAAAAAGTATCTCTATATCTAACTACACGCAGTCGATTAGAGGATGATTTCCACCAAACGGCTAGCATCGCAGCGGATCAGAAAGGATACGAACGGATGCGGTGACAGCCGATCGCGTCCGGTAGGATGTCGACGCATACGATCGGCATAGAATAGAATAGAATATACTTTATTGTACACCAAAATTGTAACACAGCTCTTATACAATAACAAACATTAAAGGGTACAATGGTGGTCTTATCGGCTTGTATCCGTTTCTGCGCCTAGTCAAATAGTTTAATTCCTACCCTGTTGACGTGTTCTAATACAACGACAGGCGAACGGAGCCGATCGCGCGTCGCAGCATATTTTCGGCTACGATCGCGTGTCACGGAAGACGCCCGCGGTCAAGCTGCTGTGCGCGGCTTGGTAATATAGACTTTAAATACTGTGTACGCGATTTAATGATGATGCCAAAGATGTCAAAAAAACACTGTTCAAGGCATACTGCCAATCATTTTACACCTGCAGCCTATGGATCAACTTTACTCAAAAAGCTTATAGCGCCCTAAGAGTTCAATTTAATAATGCGTACAGGGCGCTGATGGGGCTGCCGCGACACTGTAGTGCATCAGGAATGTTCGCGGAGGCGCAGATAGATGGATTCCATGCCATCATACGCAAGCGAGTTGCTTCACTGATGCAGCGGGTGCGCGGCAGCGCCAACAGTCTCCTGACTACTGTAGCAGAGGTAGCAGAGAGGGTCGATAGCGAGATCCTGAGACATTGGACAGTGATGCATGTGAGACCGCTCTTCAATGTCTCAAAATAGGTTTGAATTACAATTTCTATGCACCTAATAGTTATTAAGTCAAATATGGATGTATTCTGAAATAAATGATTTATTATTATATTATTATTAATATCGTTTAGAGATTGTAAACTCTGTTCTGATCCGATGCGATGCGAGCCGTTTGGTGGAAATCATCCTTTAGGTATATCCCGAGATACCTTAACCAACGCGTTCAGCTTCTAGCTGTTCTAGTTGAGCTTAAGGTACTTATCTATCACTTATTGACTGGACGACACGTTGTGTGCAGTGGTTGAGCGATTGGCTTCTGTGTTACGGGTAGTGGGTTAAATTCCTGTTATTAAACAAATATTTTTATGCCCCACAGATAGTTATTCCGGGTCTGGTGTTTGTGAGTGTGAAGATTTGTGTCTGTAAACGCACCCACGATACAGGAGAAATACTAGTGTGGGGCAACATAAAAATCAACAATAACGATCGCCTTACACCACAGTCAGATTTAACAAACAAGCATGTTACCATAACATGATTTTAAACCTTGCATTTATCCTTTAGACTATACAAAAATTGGTTTAAACCAAGACTAAGGTAAACCCAGATTTATAATATATCCATCACTTGCTAACGTCATATAACAAAAAGAGATGGAGCTATTTTAAAACCGAGGTTTTTCTTAGTCCATCTCTCGTAATAAGAGGGTATAGGTACAAATAATTATTGAAGTCGTATAATTTTACTAGGATTGTTAGTTCTTTTTCGCAAAATATTTCAAGATGTTATTTCAACCTCATAATTTTGCATTACTTGTTATTTAAACAACACGCAGTTCTACTTCCTAGAATGAATATTCAAGTTTATCTGTTGAATGTTTTAACTCTATTTTAAGTATAATAGCAGTAGCTTGTAATTGAGGGGCTCGTGGCTAAATAACAACCGCGCCGATCGTACGATTTGCGAGGTTAAGCTGCGCTTGCCGCGGTCAGTCCGTGGATGGGTGACCATTTGTTACACATCGAGACCCCTCCGTGCCTCGGAGAGCACGTTAAGCCGTCGGTCCCGGGTGTCATACGAATACCTATGACAGTCGTTACGGGTAGTCAGAAGCCCGAAAGTCTGACAAACGGTTTAACCTTAGGATATCGGCATTGCCCAGTTACAGGGTTGCGGAGGTCTGATGGCAGTCGCTCCGTGTAAAATACTGGTATTCACCCGCATCTGGTTAGACTGGAAGCTGACCCCAAGATAATTGGGAAAAGGCTAAGAGGAAGAAGCAGTAGCTTGTAATTTTGGGTGTTTTGTTTTTTCGTGTGTTATTTATTTATTTAAACTTCATGCACAATTGATGGTACATAAGGCGGACTTAATGCCAATGGCATTCTCTACCAGTCAACCTTTGGGTCAAAAATTAAGCACTTCGAAAAAGGTACAAAAAAAGAAATTAAAACAAATATTGAGTAGGTAAATAAAAATGATTAAAAACAAAATAATACATAAGTACTAACAAAATATATACTTTATATATATCTATATATTACAATAAAAATACATATTAAACCTATATATCTATACATACATACATACACATAAATATTTATAACTATGATGGACAGTTCATTCAGACTAAGGTTGCAGCGATTTTAAGAAATATTCCCGAACTTTACGTTTAAAAATGAATTTACTCGGAGCTTTTTTCATATCAAGGGGTAGCGCGTTCCAGAGTTTGATTGCTGAGACAGCGAACGAATTGGACATGAAACCTGTGCGGTGAGAAGGAATGAGTAGAATTAGATTTTCAGAGGCACGAAGCCTACGACTGTGAGAGCCACCCAAAAGTTAAAAATATGTTTTTAGATAATCAGGAGCACTAGGATCATTAATAATGGTGAAGAGTGAACAGAGAGACCTGAGGGACTGTTATTTCAGAACAGTATAATTTTATAAACTAATTCCGGCTTTACACCTGTAAGATTTCCTCACGTAAGTCCCTTACATAATTAACTTACGATAAATTTGCATGCATGTAAACTCTCTTGTAAGCAGCATATCGACTAATTTGTAAAGTCGAATTAATTGTCATAAGTCACTTACATAAATTTTACGGAAGCAACTTACAAGTGTGTTGGCGGCCTAATATTCGCTCCCGATTTCGTTTCTGTAACTTGTACACATAGCAAAAGCAATAAGTACTTACTTTACGGCCAACTCTTCTGTGAAATGTCAAATTGACGAAAGTTGTGACATTGACAGTTTAATTCAGTTGCCAGGATGACAAAAATCTTTTCCATGAATTTATTAAATATTTAATTGGGAATTTGTGCCTTTACAATATTGCTCGAAAATTATTATTATTTCAACAATCGGAAAAAAATTGGCTCCAATGTTTGTAGTTGGCATATTAATACATTGGTAGTTGGCCTTATAGTATTGAATGTCTTTGGCCTTCTCATGCCGGCTTAGAATGCCTGTCTTGTCAAAACGTCTTGTATCAACAAAAAAATATTGAATCGTAAGAAAATTCCTGTGCCTAAACTATTGAATGTAACATAACCTAATATCACGCCTGTATTCCCCGAAGGGTTGGGCAGAGGTGTATAGTAACACCCTCATTCCGCCGTTATGTTTAAATCCCATGTAATAGGGGACGAGTATATTGCCATCAACCGGGCACAAATACCAACTCCAGGCTGCTACTGAGGAATTCCACACGGAAAAACCCAATGACATTGCCTGACCTGGGGATCGAACTCACTATCAGCAGTCGCGCTTTCCACCACGAGACCAACAGAGCAGTTAAACATTTTATCTATACTAATATTATAAAGCTGAAGAGTTTGTTTGTTTGTTTGAACGCGCTATTCTCAGGAACTACTGGTTGGAATTGAAAAATTATTTTTATGTTGGATAGTCCATTTATTGAGGAAGGTTATAGGCTATATAACATCACGCTACGATTAATAGGAGCAGAGCATAAATGAAAAATGTTGCAAAAACGGGAAAAATGTCCACCCGTGCGAAGCCGTGACGGGCCGCTAGTTTAATATAAAATTATTGTTACGTATTCACGAAAACAACAAGAACGCATGAATATTATTTTTATAGTTGTTTACCAGATTCCATATGACAACAAAACTTTATGGGTAGATTATACGAGTACTTACAGCGATTTGGTTTTCAACATTTCAATAAAAATATTAGTACTGGTACATTTAAAACTGCAGATAGATGAAATTGCTGAAAACTGAACAGTTAAAATATAAATGCTTGTATACTTAAAACAAATGGAGGTATTAAGTTTAAAAACCAGCCAAGTGTGAGTCGGACTCGCGCACTTAAGGCACAAAACAGATAGGTACAGAAGTCAATCACATGTATGTACTTCACTTTTCATACCTACGCACGGCGGTCGCTCTATCTATATATCTATCTCTCCTAAGCGCATGGCACTCGCGCTCGCACTAACTCGCACTCTAGTCCCAAACAGTCCTCGTGTCCGTGAGCAGTGTCAATGTGTGCGTTGCTCGAGCGCACTTGTATGGAGATTGACTTATGTACCTATCTGTTATGTGCTTAAGGCCTGATCAGACAGAGAGCGTGGCTGGGTGTAATATTCACGTCGCGTGTTGATCGCGTGCTCTTTACGCCACACAGAGACTGCTACACCACGCCAAGCTTCACGTAGCAGTCTCTGTGTAGCGTATTCCATACCGCCGCTGCGCTTGCAGAATCCACTGTTTTTTTTTTAAATTCGGGTGTTGATGCTATTATATTACACTTTTCAAGCCACGTGAGACTGTGAAATCCGTTTTCTAATAATTTATTTGGTTAAGGAGATAGCAAAATCAGCTATGTAATTTCGGCCAAAAATGGCTTGAAATCTCCTCTATGTGTGCAAAGAAACAATTAACGTACCTATTTTTATTTCAATGCGCGCCTCTTAGAATTGTACTTCAATATGACACAGCGGGTTTATTATTTTAAAATAGTGTGGAAAATCCGCTAAGTGTTCTAGGAAGACCAACAATGAAAATTATCTAGTAGAAGCATAAATCCGTCATGTGGCGAAAATTGATATAGCGGTATTTACCCCCCAAAAAAAATCCGGTAGTGGCCCAAATTCACTCAAAAAAATTATAGCACCTGTTATATCGTAGAAAAAGCAAAAATATTATATTTATTGATATCCCGACATAAGGTCTAATTTTCTGCATAGGTACTAAGTTTTAAAATGTTGTTACCTATCAGTTTGGGAAGAAAACAGTTTTTTGCTTCTCCTGTAAAATTGGATGTTTTCCCATAGCGGATTTTGCAGGCTCAGCGACGATACATTGTCATAGTAATTCGCACGTCAAGAGCACGCGATCAACACGCGACGTGAATATCATAGCCTGCCACGCTCTCTGTCTGACCAGGACTTAAGGGTTCTTTATCACTACACATGTCTGTGAAATAACTGTTTTTATTATTTTTATTTAACTTTAGAGTATACACTACAATCATACCAAATTCCACGCTTTTATGTATTACGGTTTTTAAGATAGAGTAGGAACAAAAACCATGAAATAATTTTTTTTTGTTATTTTTTGTCTTCCCTTCTCATACAGAGAGGAGGTCCATGCCCAGCAGTGGGACAGTAATAGGCTGATTATGTTATATTATCAGCCCTATTAGTAGATTCCACAAAAATCTAGAAAGAACCCTACATTACTAATTTTATTGTCAAAACAACTCCATCATTTAATATTTTATTATTAATGAGTAAATTTTCATTGGTCTAAATATTTTCTGGTCCATTGTACATTAAAAATAGATAAGAATCAACAATTTAATTGACCCATCCATTAAGTAAAGAATCTTTGGCCAATTGGGATGATTTAAAATTATATCATTACTTAATTTCATTTCTTTTAATACCTAATTAATTACCTATTGGAATTTATAGAGAAAGGTTTGTTATCTCTGAAATAGCGAGTGGGTGCCAATGGAGAAAATACTGTATTATTTAACTAGGGGCAGATTGCAGAACGCTTGTAATATTCCATTCTAACCAGATGCAACCGCATCTGGTTAGAATGGAATATTACAAGCGTTCTGCAATCGCGTGTAAAATACTGGTATTCAACCGAATACCAGTATTTTACACGGAGCGATTGCCATCAGACCTGCGCAACCCAGTTACTAGGCGATGCCGATAGGGAGCTTAGACCAGTTGTCAGACTTTCGGGCTTCTGACTGCACGTAACGACTGTCATAGGTATTCGTATGACACCCGGGACCGACTGTTTAACGTGCTCTCCGAGGCACGGCACGGTTGTATGAAACATTAAATCGTACTTAATTAATAGGAAAATTTAATTACTAAAATGCCTCATTGGTCTAGTGGTGGCAAGCGCGACTGCTGATCGTGAGGTCTTGGGTTCGATCCCCAGGTCAGACAGTGTTATCGGATTTTTCCGTGTGGAATTCCTCAGTAGCTGCCCGGTGTTTGGATTTGTGCCCGATTGATGGCAATAGGCTCGCTCCCTATTACATGGGACTTAAACATAAAGGCGAAATGAGGGAGTTAATATACACCTCTGCCCAACCCTTCGGGAAATACAGGCGTGATGTTATGTTTTTGATTAACAGCAGTAAATCAAATTTTAGCACTATTCCCAAACTGATTTGTGATTACGAGAAAAACACCGTCACCTGCTTTTCAACCCGCTCATAGTAATTGAGAGGGCCGGATTATTGAATGGAAGCCCGATAATAGGTTCCACGATAATAGGCTCTCAGCTATTGTGAACGCAGTAATCGACGTTAACGCATCGGCACGGTGTAAATTAATTGAAATTACTGACTTCCATTGAGATAAGTTGATTGCAAACTATACAAATAAATAAAATTGAAGTGTCTATTTGTCGTGTCAAAATAACAGCTTTTTACTAAATGTATATTATATGAAGGCATACACGGTAGTTATAAGAAAAAAACTTTTTTAAATTTTTTGTGTATCTGTCTGTCTGTTCGTTCCGGCTAACCTCCGAAACGGCTGAACGGATTTTGTCGGGATTTTCACTGGCAGATAGCTGATGTTATAAGGTATCTGTAATAGGTTATCCAGTAAACTACAGTAGGATTTTTCTAGATTACATCAGGTAGAATAATTACATCATCCACGTAAACAAAAATGTTCATAAAAAAAAAGAAATGTTCATAAAATAAAAACTACTCGGCCAAGCTATGTTTAATTTTTATGGGACCAAATGGCAACTATTCCGCATCCAATTAAAGAAAAATCACGTAAATCGGCTCATAAATCATAGCGTAATCGGTGTACATACATAAAAAAATACTAATTGAATTGAGAACCTCCTCCCTTTTGAAGTCGGTTAAAAAAAGATGACAATAACGTAAATTAAGTTTAATTTGTGCACAATACAATCGACACCATTGTAATTGTATATTTGTTTGTGATATATTCCCGCAAATAAAGCCTAATTCAATTATTTATATTTTAACTTTGTAGTTAATTAACCACAGATTAATGCTACAATTTGCGATCAAATACCAGGTATCCAATTCAAGCTAATATTGATCAAAAGCCTGTTTCAAAATGGTATGCTTAGGCATGCACTTCATGGTAACCGCATTAGTGACGTTGCTATCTAGCGTACTAGTTCGCGTAATATTAGGAGTTAATTAAGCTGATCTTTGGCCTAGAGGTTAAATTCTTGCCTTCCATGCAGAAAGCTCTGAGTTCGATCATGGCTCGCACCTTTTTTTTATCGTTGGAAAAGCCTCATGGATGTCCCTCGGGAAGGCGAGGGTCTGCCGGACTCTTGCCGGCTAAAAACCAACGGTGTTCCTTGTCCTGACCGTTCGGCCGGGGTCGCGGGATTCGCAAAAGCATGCACCGCAACCCCGGCAGGTCTTGGCTCGCACCTCTGATTTTTCCAATTCATGTGCGGACCAGAATTTAATTATCGCTTGCTGTTGGTACATACATACATACATAAACTCACGCCTTTTTCCCATGGGGGTAGGCAGAAACTATAGAACGCCACATGCTACGACTCTTACATACCCCTTTCGCTTCATCCAGATTCATACATCTTGTCATACACGCACGCCGGTTGAGAGTACTACGCACCTGACCTTTGTGAAGAACATCACCAATAACATCGATGTATGTCCTTCTAGGACGTCCTCTCTTGCTGTTGGTATTTATTGTATTTTACATTTCAAATAATTGGTCCAAACGGCCTCGTTGGTCTAGTGGTGGTAAGCGCGACTGTTGATCTTGAGGTCCTGGGTCCGATGCCCAGGACGGGCAAAGTGTTATTGAGTTTTTCCGTGTGGAATATGTCAGTAGCAGGCCGGAGTTTGGATTTGTGCCCGGTTGATGGCAATAGGCTCGCCTTCTTTTACATGGGACTTAAACATATCGGCGAAATGAGGCTATTACTATACACCTCTGCCAAACCCTTCGGAGAATACAGTCGTGATGTTATGTAGATTTTTTTTTTCAGTATAAAGCAGGCAGCTTAGACTTTTATGTTTTTTTTACTTAATTTGAGTATCAAGATAATCAATCATGTTTTTATTATCAAGGGTAGTCGGAAAGGGGGTACTAAGCCGAAACGGTGTTAAAGTACCCATAATAAGGGATAATTTTTGTTCTACAACTTTCCCCAAAAGTCGATAGTTTAAGAGAAATAGCTTTTCAAAGATTTCTTAAAAAATATGCTAAAATCTATCTGTCAATAACTATGATCAGCTGTTTTCTCAATTTAGTTCATATTTGGGGTCACAAATTAGAAAATTAATTTTCTGAATTCATCACTAAAGCAAGTATGATTTTTTTTTGAAAAAAACTAAAATATTAAAATTATTGAATTTTTAAATTTTAACACCTGCTTTAAAATAGTCATCAGTGATACTTTAGGTGGGCCGCGGCTTAGTACCCCCTTTCCGACTAACCTTGTATAAATTAATCTCCATACATAAGTAAGTTTACGTAACACAAAGATTTACATACAATTTACATAGGTATAAATTCTCTGGTGACTACGACCATAAATATAATATATTTCCAGGATAATGTACTAATTAAATTGTTGGTTGTTCGTCTCTCGTATAACTACACAATAATCGTTGGTAAATGTATTCTTGTATGTTTTAAGACTGGCTTCGCAGTTGCGATTTGTATCAAAAGAAAATATAATATTACTAGCGGCCCGACCCGGCTTTGCACGGATGGACATTTTGCTCGTTTTTGCAACATTTTTCATTTATGCTCCGCTCCTATTGGTCGTAGCGTAATGTAATATAGCCTATATATAGCCTTCCTCGATAAATGGACTATCCAAAACGAAAATATTTTTTCAATTCCAACCAGTAGTTCCTGAGATTAGCGCGTTTAAACAAACAAACTCTTCAACTTTATAATATTAGTATAGATTTTTTTGATAATCATTCGTTACTCAACATAACATCATGCCTGTATTCCCTGAAGAGTTGGGCAGAGGTGAATAGTAGCACCCTCATTTCGCCGTTATGTTTAGGTCCCATGTAATAGGGGGCGAGCCTATTTATTGCCATTAACCGGGCACAAATCTAAACTCCGAGGTACTACTGAGGAATTCCACACAGAAAAACCCAATAACACTTAGCCCGACCTGGGGATCGAACCCAGGACCTCACGATCAGCAGTCGCGCTTGCCACTAGTAGACCAACGAAGCAGTTGAAATAAATATTCGTAATCATTAATTTTTTTTAATATATTCGTAACGATGGAATACAATTCACACACAAATCTTAGTCGAAAATGTGCGCTGAATCTTACGCTACATATTCTACGAGCGTGTATCGTAACACGATACTTTTTAGGGCAGTCATGTGGCTAATGAACAGTTACGACTGTGTATATAATTTTGCGGATATTTCGGACAATATCTGTAATAAGATGAAAAGTGGAATACCATAATTATGTGGTTAATTCTCGGTTAACATTGGGTTTAATTCCCGACTAATCCAGCTGCTTTATCAGAAATAAAAAAAATTATGTTTTATTCTCCATAATTATGGATCTTACGACTCCTTTGATGTTTTTATTTTACTTTGTTTTATTTTTAAAACTGTTTGACACTGTATTTAAACCTGTTTGACATTATTTATTAATGTTGACATTATATAAAACTGTTTGACACTGTATTTAAAAAAACTGTTTGGAACTTTTGAATTTCACTTGGAATGTTAATTAATCATTCATAGTCTTTGTATTTTGTATGTAAATTGCCTGTGTATACAGGGTGTAAACGAAATCATGTAATTCCTTTAAACTTCGTGATGTACTGCTGACATAGATTAATTCTGCACGGGATACATTTGGAATCAATAAAAAAAATTACAAGAAGTGAAAATGTGTTCTTAACGTGAGGCATTTTAGCGCCCCGAGTTAAATAACCGCGCGGCGAGTGATAACCGCGCAATTCGCTTGGGGCGCTAAAATGCCTCATGTTAAGAACTCATGTTTACTTCTTGTAATTTTTTTTATTGATTCCAAATGTATCCCGTGCAGAATTAATTTTTGTAAAAATTACAAGAAGTAAAAATGTGTTCTTAACGTGAGGCATTTTAGCGCCCCGAGTTAAATAACCGCGCGGCGAGCGATAGCCGCGCAATTCGCTTGGGGCGCTAAAATGCCTCATGTTAAGAACACATGTTTACTTCTTGTAATTTTTTTTATTGATTCCAAATGTATCCCGTGCAGAATTAATTTTTGTAAAAATTACAAGAAGTAAAAATGTGTTCTTAACGTGAGGCAT
The DNA here is from genome assembly GCA_910594945.2 of Amphipyra berbera. Taxonomy (NCBI): domain Eukaryota; kingdom Metazoa; phylum Arthropoda; class Insecta; order Lepidoptera; family Noctuidae; genus Amphipyra; species Amphipyra berbera. The sequence goes on from OU343145.1 coordinate 13,575,150, forward strand.
TTTAGCGCCCCGAGTTAAATAACCGCGCGGCGAGCGATAACCGCGCAATTCGCTTGGGGCGCTAAAATGCCTCATGTTAAGAACACATGTTTACTTCTTGTAATTTTTTTTATTGATTCCAAATGTATCCCTCGTGCAGGGTTAATCTTAGTCAGCAGTACATCACGAGGTTTGAAGTAATTATATGATTTTGTTTACACCCTGTATATTCAACACAATGTAAATTGTTTTTATGAATAATAAATCAATCAATCAATCTTTTCTCTATCCTGACTACTGTGGTGTATCTACCACGCCACACGTGAACTCCGCAGCACAACGATGATCTAGCAGACTACAGCGACAAATAATAACAACTCTCATAAATGACGTCACAAATCCTGCATCGCGATATCAAGATTTGACACGCAGATAGTTAGGTATATAGAACTTTCCAACATCAACTGTTGAGTCCATTGGTTGGAGAACCTTCAGGTCTCGCCAATAACTGCCCGGTTACGTAGAAATGGTCCGTAAGACCATCTACAAGCAGTCGAATAGAAAAAAATAAGACAACTGTTGGGCAGTAGCCCGCCAGGCAAAAGACCCGCCTGGTAGGAGGACCCTCTCTTCTCGTTGGAGGAACACTATACTTAATTCCTCCATACTACGCTTGATGCGAAAGTAAATCTGTCTGTCTGTTAGTTATCACGACTAAACTACTGAACCGATTTTGATGAAACTTGGCACAGATATAGTCTTGAACTCGGACAAGGATAAAGGGTACTTTTTTCCGAAAAATGCAGAATATGCGATAAACGCCATCCACGCGGGCGAAGCTGCGGGCGACCTCTAGTTCCTAATAGTTTCGAATTTAGTCCTGTACCCCTATCATAAAAACTCAACCACTAAGTATATTATACACGGTCAATCTTCCTCTTAGCCTTTTCCCAATTATCTTGGGGTCAGCTTCCAGGATAACCAGATGCGGCTGAATACCAGTATTTTACACGGAGCGACTGCCATCAAACCTCCGCAACCCAGTAACTGGGCAATGCCGATATCCTAAGGTTAAACCGTTTGTCAGACTTTCGGGCTTCTGACTACCCGTAACGACTGTCATAGGTATTCGTATGACACCCGGGACCGACGACTTAACGTGCTCTCCGAGGCACGGAGGGGTCTCGATGTGTAACAAATGGTCACCCATCCACGTACTGACCGCGGCAAGCGCAGCTTAACCTCGCAAATCTTACGATCGGCGCGGTTGTTATTTAGCCACGAGCCCCCTTATTTATACACGGTCAATCGCGAAACATATATTGTATGATGGGCTCGTCGCTATTTAACAACCAGGGTGATAGTTCTATTTACAGGGTTAAGCTGCGCTTGCCGCGGTCAGTCCGTGATTGGGAGACCGTTCGTTCCACATTGAGACCCCTCCGTGCCTCGGAGAACACGTTAAACAGTCGGTCCCGGGTGTCATACGAATACCCATGATAGTCGTTACGGGAAGTCAGAAGCCCGAAAGTCTGACAACCGGTCTAACCTTAGGATATAGGCATTGCTCAGTTACTGGGTTGCGGAGCTCTGATGGCAGTCGCTCCGTGTAAAATACTGGTGTTCAGCCGCATCTGGTTAGACTGGAAACTGACCCCAACATAGTTGGGCAAAGGCTAGGCAGAACGATAAAACCGTCAACAAAAATATTGTTCCAGAGCCTTGCTCATTATTGATATTGTTAATTCAATAATATTAATTACAAAAGCTCCAATTAATGACGGTATAGTGCTGAGTTTTGATTGGATATTAAATGACACTTACCGATATTGTTGCGTATCGATATAATTAAAATTGATTGCCTTGTTGGTCTAGTGGTCGCAAGTGCTACTGCTGAGCATGGGGTCCTAGGTTCGATCGCCAGGTCGGGCACAGTGTTATTGGGTTTTTCCATTACGAATTTCTTTGTAGCATTCCGGAGTCTGGATTTGTGCCCGGTTAATGCAATAGGCTCCCCCCCTATTACATGGGACTTAAACATAACTGGCGAAACGAGGGTGTACTAAATACACCTCTGCTGAACCCTTCGGGTAATACAAAGCGTGATATTATGTTATAATTAAAATTATAATCGAAAAAAATATTTCAAAGTTAAAAAATATATAGCACATGAATGGCACCCACATCCCATTGCTGGGCATAGCTCTGTTCTCAGAATGAGAAGGGTTTAGGTCTTATTACACCACGCTGGCCTGGTGCGGGTCGACGGACTACATACACCATCGAGAACTTTATGGACCCCTCAGTTGTGCAGGTTTCCTCACGATGTCTTTCCTTCACCGTTAACGCAAGTGATAATCAAATTCTGATCCGCACATGAATTCGAAAAGTCATAGGTGTGGGCCAGGATTTAATTCAGATCCTCCTGCATGGAAGGGACACGTGCAACCCACCATCACCGCTTATTTATCTAAAGCCACATAACATCACGCCTGTATTCCCCGAAGGGTTGGGCAGAGGTGTATAGTAACAACCTCATTTCGCCGTTACGTTTGTCTCAGGTAATAGGCGAGCCTATTTCAATCAACCGTGCACAAATCCAAACTCCGGGCTGCTACTGAGGAATTCCATACGGAAAAACCCAATAACACTTTGCCCGACGATCTGTAGACGCGCTTGCCAATAAAAGTAGACTACGCGGATATCTGCTGTACGCTATCAAACTCAAACTCAAACTCAAAATATTTATTTGCACACTAAGGTAAAATAATACAGATCTTATTATATAGAGTAGGTACAGCTTAGCAACCTTTTCCAGGTGTTGCAATATTTGAGGGCTCTAATTATATGAAAGTATATTTATAAATTTACTTATGTGTCTACTTGGTACATAGTGCCTAATTCTTGACTATTGTTATTCTTAATACACAATATTTTTAATTAAGGATACTAGAACCAAAACAACATAGTATATCGAGTGATATGTTATTGAGTAGGTAAATAGGTATTGGTATAGGTGTATTATTAATTGTATGTTTTATTTATTTAGGTTTATGTTATTTTTGCTTATATTGGGTGTTTTTAACTTTATTTATTTTCAAAATATTCGTTGATTGAGGATATCTCCGGATATTAGGAGAATACCGGATATCACGGTCACCCTACACCTATTAGCGGACACTTAACGCTTCGGACTACGTAACAGAAGAAATTATCTCTCTAATGAACGACAATAGGGACATCTTTATGGAATCAATTACTGCTTGTGACGTCATTCCTTTAGGTAGTCATGTTGGTTTAACGGCGGGAATTAGAACAGAGAATATCGATAAGAATGTATTTTACCTTCTTTTGAGAATAGCTTATGCTGTGGTGAAAGGGTTGGCCAGTCAGCTACGTTGGTAGCGGGGTTGACTGTTTAGGGTTTATCATGAATACGGGGCACCTTATGGACTGCTACTATGAGCAGTCATGAGGAAATATTGCCATCTTCTTCTTTTCGTGTGGTTAGTGACTAGCCTGGTGTCAGAGTTTAAGCCGCCCATAGGCCTCTGACTTGGCTTCACTTGCCGTCGAGCAATATCTCTCAGACATTTTCCTGACGATGTTTTCCTTCACCGTTTTTAAAGCAAGTGATAATTATAGCTCGCTCCAGACCTGTGACTTGGCAGTCTGACGGTCACACCACTAGGCTATCACTGCTGTTGTCAAAATATTACCATAATCACCATACTTGTGAAACTGGTGCTAGGGCTCGTTGGCAGCGTCTTTTGGGAACCAGTTACCAGGCCGCCATTTTGAAAATTGTATATACAATATGTAACAAAAACCCTGTTGTTCTTGTTAACTAATTGGAAAAATACTTCAATAAAAATAATTAAATTAGATATTGTCTATCTCTTTTATTTATTAAAAATACATAATTGATTACATTTTTAAATATTTCTATAAAAAATTGAAAACAAAAAATATATAAAAAATAGTAGCCCACTGGCTTCGGGAACAGAGTCCAAGCTAACGGTGGTCAGGGCCTCAGAGAGAGTAACTTTCTAACAGTACGCGCCGTGTCTAGAAGTATCGCTTTCTGCATCAGACCCTTAACCCAGCCCCCTAACGAGAGCCTCACCAGATGTTGGTCCAGGCTCTTGGCTAATAAGCCATAGACCGTAATGACTATCGACACGATGACTGCTGATTCAATCTCCCACATGTCGACCACCTCGTGTACCGAGTCAAAGTATTTATAAATATTATTAGTAAAGTTTGTTCTGCCTTTTCCCAACTATGTTAGGGTCAAATTCCAGTCTAACCAGATGCGGCTGAATACCAGTATTTTCCACGGAGCGACTGCCATCAAACCCTCGCAACCCAGTTACTGGGCAATGCCGATATCCCAAGGTTAGACCGGTTGATAGACTTTCGGGCTTCTACCTATAACAGTTGTTACAGGTACTAACCTGTAAAAACTGTTATAGGTATTCCTATGAGACGGGGACCGACGGCTTAACGTGCTCTCCGAAACACGGAGGGGTCTCACTATGTTACGAACGGTCACCCATTCACGGACTGACCGCAGCAAGCGCAGCTTAACCTTGCAAATCGTATGATCCGCGCGGTTGATTATTAGCCATGAGCCCCTCATTATTATTATAAGTAAAGTAAAACTGATTTATTACCTCTGCAATTCTGCATTAAGCGTTGACGCGAAGCCAGAGAGAGATAGCAAGTTGTATGAAACGTGCCGCAGCCACACATTACTGTACTGTCACCGCATTTTATTAATGTATCGAGTTAATAGCTCTTGATAATATTAAGAATATTAATTGCTAGAGTAATCCCCGAAGGGTTGGACAGAGGTGGATAGTAACACCCTCATTGCGCCGTCCCATGTAATAGAGTGCGAGTCTATTGCCAACAACCGGCCACACATCTGGATGTGTGCCCGGCTGGAGTCTGGACTCCAGGCTGCTAGTGAGAAATTCCTAATGGAACAACCCAATAACTCTTTGCCCGACCTAGAGATCGAATCCAGGATCTCACGATCAGCAGTCGCGTTTGCCACCACTAGATGAACAAGGCAGTTAATCTTGATTATGAACAATAACTGGCCATTACTTGTTTTTTTTTAAGTAAAGTGTGACGGGTGGTGGCTGACTGGCCCCCGCCAGTCAGCCACCCTGTCCGGGCCTATAAAAGGTCGGGCACACTGCAGATCGGCCCTCTCGCGCCGCTGCAGTTGCCAAGCTAAGTGTTACATCTGCTCAAGAAGACCCTGGACTCCTCGCATTGCTACGAACCATGCCCTGTTGATCTCTTTGTAATTCTGATTAAAATATATATAGTGTACGGTTACAATATTCTTTATCCTCCAGCAAGTACACGCCTGCTAAATTTTATGCGCACATGCTAATTGAGGATTGTCTCATAAAGCCACCCTGAAGTGTCACAAAGGTTTTTATTAATCGTGCTACTATATGTACATGAATACGCAAAATGTCCGGCTGATTGGTAACGTCGTGCGTCGGGTTGTTGAGCTCCCTAAAACAAGGCTTGCGCTACACGATGGCTCATTCATGCGTGCCGTCAGTTAGGATAGGTTAACTCAAACCTGTTATGGCTCTTTCCTCAAAAGGCCATCCCAGACGTTGCCCTACATTGTTACACTCGCACAACTCGCAGACTTTAAAAGGCCCCCTTGATCTCTGCGTTTTTACGGCTCTTGTTCTCAGAAATAGTTAGATAAGAAATGCTGGCGCCATCTAGTCTTAAACATAACATTGACTTGTGAAAGTGTCTCTAACAGATTTATTTACAGAATCAAAAATAATTAACTGCCTCGTTGGTTTTGTGGTGGCAAGCGCAACTGCTGATCGTGAGGTCCTGGGTTCGATCCCCAGGTCGGGCAATTTTTTTGGGTTTTTCCGTATGGAATTCTTCAATAGCAGCCCGGAGTTCAGGTTTGTGCCCGGTTGATGGCAATAGGCTCACCCCCTATTACATGGGTCTTAAATATAAGAGCGAAATGAGGGTGTTACTATACACCTCTGCCCTTCCCTTCGAGGAATACAGGCGTGATGTTATGATATGTTATGAGGGCGAATAGGGTTTTTGTTACATACTGTATATACAGGCCTAGATGTGTTGTTTTTAGTGCAAAAGATACTGCAGCTGCATCTAGGCATAACTTTTACCATACACATAATTCTTAAATCCAAATAAAAAACATTTTAACAAAAATAAAACCGACTCTATAAAAACGAAAAAAAGAATAAAATAATTACTATATTATAAAATTAACACTTTCAGAAGTCGGTGCTGATCCTCGCTGAACCACATCGAAGGCATCGACTTCTGAAATTATTTTAGTAGTAATTATTTTATTCTTTTTTAGTTTTTTTTAAGTTGGTTTTATTTTTGTCAAAATGTTTTTATTTTTTCATTTTAGTGGCCTTCATTAAAACAAGATTGGACCTACTAAAGTCGCTGCTCGTAATATAATCATATCATCACATTATGCGTACTGTTCGTCATTGAGGAGTTCCATTGTCTATCTTCGAAGTTCTTCCAAATGGGACCACTTCGAATGAATACTCTTTCATACAAAAAAATAATATTATTCCAAATTAGTTTATAAACGACGGAGTAGTGAAGTAAAAACATAAAATAACTCTTTTTTTGGAAGTCGGTTAAAAAAATTCTCTCGTATCAACAAATCTTAATTTTCAGGTGAATTAACACATTTCTCGTTTTAAAATGTACGCTCTCCGATATCCCTAAGTAAGTCACTTTCTAAATGAAATATTTACGTCATGCCTGACCGAATTTTGGCTCATAGTGCTGACTCTACAGTCCGTTTAGGATGTGAATGGTGCTCATTAGGTAACTGGTCAGATAAGGACGGGGATATGTTAGACAGGGACAGAATGCTGGGAGTAATGTTTTGCTGGATTAGAACATTTTGGGTTGTGGATATAAAATATATCCTAGCCTTTTCTCAACTATGTTGGGGTCAGCTTCCAGTCTAACCAGATGCGGCCGAATACCAGTATTTTACACTGAGCGACTCTCATTATCAGCAACGCAGTTACTGGGCAATGGCGATATCCTAAGGTTAGACTAGTTATCAGACTTTCGGGCTTCTGATGGTATTCGTATCACGCCCGGGACCGACGGTTTAAGCTCTCCGAGGCACGGAGGGGTCTCGATGTGTAACAAATGGTCACCCATCCACGGACTAACCGCGGCAAGCGCAGCTTAACCTTGAAAATCATATGATCCGCACGGTTGTTAATCAGATATGAACCCCTCAATAGTAATTATCAATAATAATTATAACATAACATCACGCCTGTATTTCCCGAAGGGTTGGGCAGAGGTGTATAGTAACACCCTCATTTCGCCGTTATGGTTAAGTCCCATGTAATAGGGTGCGAGCCTTTTGCCATCAATCGGGCACAAATCCAAACTCTGGGCTGCTACGGAAAAACTTCACACAGAAAAACCCAATAACACTGCCCGACCTGGGGATCGAACCCAGGACCTCACGATCAGTAGTCACGCTTGCCACCTTTAAATCAACGAGGTAGTTAATCATATAATAATAATTATATCCAGATATTTTAGTTTTAAATTAATAAATTGCTAATCAACCTACCTTGGAATTCTGCCCAGTACCTGAAGTAACCACACAAGCATATAATTGAACTAGCCAACTCCACGTACAAATGGTAAAATAATTTTGATATCAAGATGGCCGAGCCAAGTTCCGGAATATTTCTGCAAAACTTCATAATAATCTTGATTGCTAGATAAATAATAATGCTTGTGAGTTGGGAAGTTCAGTAATTAAATGGGTTAATTAGAAGCTGATGACCCACTTAGATATCAGCGGTTTTTGGCAAAGAGTGCACTTTTAAAATCTGGCAAGATGCAGCTTTATATCAGTGGGTAATGTATAGTGAATGCAATTTTAGGTTTCTTCTTCTCCCTGCCCTCATCCCACACTAGGTGGAGTCGGCACAACATGATTAGAGGTTTGGGCTTATTGTTTTATGACCGGCCGGCTGCCTGACATCAACCCTCCTTGGAAATACTCGTTGAGCGTTCGCGCGGGTGACCCAATGTGCTTGCTGATTTATGCACTGGGTCCCAAAATGATATGCTTGTCAATCTTATACGATCTAAAACCACATTACACAAGAACAGTATTTTCGCAATGGCTCCAAAAATGTATAATAAACTACCTAAAACTTTAAGAAATGAACGGGATATCTGTATTTTTAAACGCAAATTGATTTTATTTTTAATAGAAACAACATATTACTCAGTTGAGATATTTTTAAATGATAAAATTGATAAACTGTGATTTGTATAATAATATTTCTACTACATAAGAAGTCAGTATAAAAATCTTTTACATGTTGAGAGTTGTAATACCGCTTTATTTAAAAAAAATATTATCAATATGGGCACGATAATATATAATAAAATTCCTGACGTAATTAAAAATGACACGATACAACACTTCAAAAAGAAGCTAAAAATGTTATTAATTGAGAGATGTTATTATTCCGTTAACGATTTTTTGAACGATACCTTCTAATTTTATTTAATAATTATATTCAATTTAAAAATGCTGGCATATAATTAATTTTTATATTATAATATATTCTTACATATAGGTAATTAACTAATTCAAATAAATAATGTTCACAGATGTAGATATAAATTGATAATTTAAAGATAAAAGATATGTAATTATAGATTCACCCCCTTATTATTGTAATTTTTGCATGCCTAATTTAAGGTAGATTGTACAAGGATCACTATGTTTATCTTTAACAACTATTTTTTTATGTACCTACAATATATGCAAATAAAAAATTCTATTCTATTCTATTCTATTCTTATACATTTAATAAATTCTTTTTTTTTTGTCTCCATGCTTACATTACTAAAATTATTTGTACACAAATTTCCATTGGTAGAACATAGAGATACCTACTACATGTATATTTTTAAGATCTTTTTGTATGACCTATGTTCACAAATAAATATTGATTGATTGATCTTATTGCCGACAACTAAGCCGACTATGTTCTTCTTGGTGGGGTATACTTTAAGTTCCTCGACCCACATATTCAGTTTTGCTAGGGATGCCATATGACCCTGGCCGCAAGTTGTAAGAAAATGTCTGTTATAACATTTCTAAAAGGCACTCTTCGTATACATTTTGTTTCAGACCCTGCCTACTGTCAGACTTTGCCAGATCTTTTGACATTGCCTGGGGACTCTAGTACAAATTATATGCACAGAAGACCTTCGAGCATGCAACATTTCTGAAATGACTGCCTTATTGGTCTAGTGGTCGCAACCGCGACTGCTGAGACTTCGATCCACAGGATGGGCAAAGTGATATTGGGTTTTTTCATTAGAAATTTCTCATAAGCAGCCCGGTGTCTGGATTTGTGCCCGGTTAATGGCAATAAGCTCGCCCCCTGTTACATGGGACTTAAACATAACTGGTGAAATGAGGGTGTTCTAAAAACGCCTCTGCTGAACGCAAACACTAAGTTACACAAGAGTTAGTAATAAAACTGAGCAAGATTAAAAGCCCAGCCAAGTTCTACCATTAACTTGTTAATTAATCTGAAATATGTTTCCAATTAGCGGGAACTTTTATAAATAAATCTTAACCGGTTAAAGTTTTGATAGGAGCTGACTACTTGAGTTATTTGCATGCAGTTTGAGATGGATCTAGTGTTAACAAGGTTGGTTACTAATTTGAGGGTCTAGGTAGAGAAGGTGATGCTGGAGAAAAATGCTTCATATTCCGTGGACTGCCTTCCGCATCAATGACTCCATCCTACAGGAATTAGATGTTAAAACCAGGCTGTCTACCATTCCGTGCGCGCTTCTCAGGAGGATGTGGGGCAAGGCCCCATAAAGGAGAGGTCCGCCGAGAGCTGGCGGACCGAGACCTGCCGGGGTTGCGGTGCATGCTTTTACGAATCCCGCGACCCCGGACGAATGGTCAGGAAGAGGAACACCGTTGGTTTTCAGCCGGTAAGAGTCCGGCCCTCACCTTCCCCGGGCGAAATACATCCATGAGGATTTTCCCAAGATAAAAAACAGTCTGTTTACCACCTGTCTCCGTAGGGTACTGGAGTTCTTTGGTCACATCGCCAGAAAAGATTGCCACAACCTCGAACAACTAATGGTAACAGGCAAAATCAACGGCAAACATTCCAGAAGTCGAAGCCAGTCAGGTCTGACCAGATCCTCAAAGCTCTAGACACCAAACTCCACGAAGCATTCCACATCGCCAAAGACAGGCACAGGTGGCGCAAGGCTGTCGCGGAAAATATGATTCTGTAGGGGAACGAGGTATGGTGTTCCTCCAACGAAAAGGGAAGATCCTCCTACCAAGCGGGTCTTATGCCTGGCGGACCACTGCCCAACGGTTGATGTTGGGATGTTGTATATATACTAACTCCGTGTCAAATCTTGATACCGCGATGCAGGATTTGAGACATTTCATTTTGATAGCTCTCATTGTTGTCGCTGTAGTCTGCTAGACATTCGTCATTCTGCGTAGTTTTCATGTGGTGTGGATAGATGCCGCCAGAATTCCATGGGGGAATCACGACCCTCAGTATTGACGAACACGATACAAGGAGGAGGAGGAGGTAAAGGTGGAAATCACACAAAGAACAAACCTACTGAAAATCTTAACATAAGACCTTGAATATTTATTTTGGAATTATGTCTCTTTCTAAATACCCTATATAGTAAGAGATAGATTTCCAAACTGTCACGTTGGTCTAGTGGTGGCAAGCGCGGCTGCTGATCGTGAGGTTCTGGGTGCGATCGGGTCGGCCAAAAGTGTTATTAGGTTTTTCCGTGTGGAATTCCTTAGTAGCAGCCCGGAGTTTGGGTTTATATCCGTTTGATGGCAATAAGCTCGCCCCCTATTACATGGGACTTAAGCATAACGGCCAAATGAGGGTGTTACTATACACCTCTGCAGAATCCTTCGGGGAATACAGGAGTAATCTATACTAATATTATCGATCTATACTAATATTATAAAGTTGAAGAGTTTGTTTGTTTGTTTGAACGCGCTAATCTCAGGAACTACTGGTTGGCATTGAAAAATTATTTTTGTTTTGGATTGTCCGTTTATCAAGGAAGGTTATAGGCTATATAACATCACTCTACGACCAATAGGAGAGGAGCATAAATAGAAAATGTTGCAAAAACGGGAAAAATGTCCACCCGTGCAAAGCCGGGACGGGCCGCTATGTTATACCAAGTTTGCTATTCAACACTTAATAGTTTTAAATACCATTATACATATAACTATTATATAACGGTTTTCTACTTTAGTTATTATCCTTTTAAAGCGTAAATCTCGTTAGAATCCGTCATGGAAGCGTCAAGGAGAAGTACAGTTGGCAACAAAAGTGTTCGCAATAGTGTTTTATTTTTAACTTTTATTCCACAACTTGGCTCGTAGTGTATCTGTTGGTGGCGAGTAGGAAATATTTAGAAAGTTGTTAAAAGCTTTGACTGTTTTTCTTTTGTTTTTAGGTCGATATAAAAATAGAGGCATAAAGTAAGTCAAGGTAGGGTCTGGCCAAGCTAACGCTGCAGAGGAATTATGGCAGCACTGCAAATAATTACTGTAAAAATCTTTGCAGTGACATCATTATTTTAATCAGAGTTGGCTTTGCCATATCCATACCTACCTAGCCCGGCAGAGCAAACTTTGCATTAGAAAATGTCGATTTTTGTAAAGATTTTAGTTGTCATTTGCAGTGCTGCCATTACAATTCTAATGCAGAGTTTGCTTGGTCTGACTCTAAGGTATTATTTGCACGACACAGTGCCATATTATGTAGTTGCTTAAGGTTTAGATTTTTTAAATTTAAATTAACGAGTATAAGCACATATGAAAATAATGATTTACCTAGCACTTTACTGAAACATCAAAATCAAAAAAAAGTTATTCACATAAACCAATACAGGTGCTTATGAAAAGTCAAATTTTGATGCACGGTTCCAATTAGTCGTTTCCTATGGAGAAGAGCCGGCAAGAAACTACATGGTTACTCTTTTAAAAATAATATCTTTAACAATTTCAGTGGATACAGTACAACGATTTAGGATAATGAGAGAACAATGAAGTCCTGACCACAGGCCAATGAATAATGTAGTACTAAAAGACTTGAGTACAAAAATAAATACATCTTAATTACGAGTTACATAAATACTGAAACTCACGCCTTTTTCCCATGGAAGTAGGCAAAAACTATAGAACGCCACATGCTACGATCCTTACATACTCCTGTCGCTTCGTCCACGTTCATACATCTTGTCATACACGCACGCCGGTTGAGAATTTTATGACACATTCTCATTAAAATACGCGCAGCAGTGATAGCCTAGGGGTGTGACCGTCGGAATGCCAAGTCATACGTCTCGAGTTAGAACCCAAACCACGCACCGCTGACTTTTCGGATTCATGTGCGTATTGTATAACAATCACTTGCTAAAACACGGTAAAAGAAAACATCGCGAGGAAACCGGCATGCTTGAGAGATATTTCTCGACGGCATGTGAAGCCAAATCAGAGGCCCATAGGCTTACTAACCACGCGAAAAGAAGAAGTTTAAAATACGCCTAACAACCAAAAATTACCATTCTGAACCATACAACTCAATTTTTTCCTACCGCAATCCATTTAAGTATATTGTAAGCTGCATTCCAGTTCACTGCAAAAAAAAGACGAAAGAGAATGAAAGTGAAACTACAAAAAATAAAACACAATCGCTAGCACTCGAGCGCTCGCCTGTACCGTCCCATCACGGTGAAAATGACAAGGCATTTGACGCGCTCATAAAATATAAGTCCCGGCTACACTGATGAATACCCGGCTTAGTGCGGACACTGATACGATGCGGACGAGGAGACAACGATGTAGACTAGGTTTTAATTATCTACTCGTCTCGTTTTTATTTCTATGATATTTTTGACTATTATAGTTTAGTTAGTATAGCCTATTGAGCGTAATTTCAACTTTGCTTTACCAAAAAATTGTGTTTAACAGTTGTTTAGACTTAAACACGTCTTTTATGTTGTCACACTTTAGACGTCAAGGGTGGCTTTAGGAGTCAACCCTCAACAATCATGTGCACATAAAATTTAGCAGGCGTGTACTTACGGGAGGATAAAGAATAACACTTGTAACCGTACACTATATATATTTTAATAATAATTACAATTATGTCAGCACGGCGTGGTTCATGACAATGCGAGGAGTTCAGGGTCTTCTTATGCAAGTGTAGTACTCAACTTGGCAACTGCAGCGGCACAAGAGAGGGCGATCTGTTTTTTTTCCTATTCGACTGCTCGTAGATGGTCTTGCGGACCTTTTCTACGTAACCGGGCAGTTATTGGTGAGACCTGAAGGGTCTCCAACCAATATCTAACTAACTAACTTAAAGACTAACTAACTACTGTAAGTAACATCATTACTACTTAGCAGCAACACCTCTAAGGGCGTCCTCTAGGGGGGACTCGAACCTTGGCTTAGGGCGTTGAATTCGAGAGGACTGGGAGGGATACGACAGCTTGATGAGGGCTGAATTAACGGTGTGACTGCGGAGTCAGAAGGGACGACCGGCTCCGCGGCTGCGGTGGAGGGCGATCTGCAGCGTGCCCGATCTTTTATAGGCCCGAACCCCCCGCCAGTCGCCACCACCCATCACAATGTATTAGAAATTAACTTTAGACACGGTTTTATCAACTCTTATGGTACGACCCTAAGGTTTTACTTTAAGGAGTAGCATAATGAGCCCATTACTGTCCCACTGCTGGGCACAATCTTCTTCTGAGGGTGAGAAGAGTTTAGGCCTTAGTCCACCACGCATGCCTGGTGCGGGTTGGAGGACTACACACATCATGGATTAGTTTATGGAGCCCTCTCAGGTGTCCAATTTTTCTCATGATTTTCCTTCACCACTAACGCCGGATTTATAGCAATGGTATATGGTGCTATTATAAAGCCTAAGTTTTCATCTAAAGCACTAACATGACACATTCTTATATTTCAGCAATAAATTACCCCGTGTGGGGACAGGCTAGAATATAAAACTTCCTCACCACACGCTGGGAATAGACGCGTGTTGTAAGATTCAACAAAACCCAGCACGCGACGTGGTAGGATCTATACGGTCCGCCTGACTAGCTACCACCCTAACATTAAAGTCGAGCGCCAACCAGTTTACTGTGTTCCGTCGTCTGTATGTGAGAGCTAGAAGGGTATAGTTGAATCTATCTCTATATCTGGTCTTTGGATTCACGTGCTCCATCTTAAACCCTGTCTGAGGCTACCATCACGTGAGATGAGGGTCAAACGTGACCAAGTCTAGAATAAACAAAAAAAAACATTAGTTATTTCTAGAAAAGTAGCTAAATTGCTACAACGAAGATCAGATGCAGGTACAAAGCTGTGGCGACATCTATCATGCCATTTACGAATTACGCAGAACGACGAATGCGTGAGACTATACCTAGTGATAATAATGACAACTCTGAAATATAATGACCAAGTCAAAAAAAATAATAGTAAAACGTAATTGATATTTACCAAAAATAAAATTTCTTTTTTAAAAAAACGTTGCCCCACACTAGGATTTCTATTGTACCGTGGATGCGTTTACAGACGCAAATCTTCATATGCACAAACATCCAGACCCGGAACAACTATCTGTAGTCCAAACAAATATTTGTTACGTGCGGGAATCAAACCCACGACCCGTAGTGCAAAAGCCGATCGCTTAGCCACTGCACCAAACGTGTTGTCAATCCTCAAAAATATGCTTATAACATGTAAAGTAGTGTTATATCCATGATTTAAATCCTCGGCATATTCTGGCAACATGGTCCGAGTGATAAACTACCCAATATATCACTTGAAGAGTTCCTTCTTTACCCGATTGCAGCCAAGCCAAAGAGGGTCATGTGTTTCTTTAAACGACATTGTCCGAATTGATACATGTATGTTTATTGTACAATGTGCACGTTTTAGTGTCGTTAAATCTCGTGCTGTCACCGTCACATCGCCTTATAGTGACAGTTGCAGCAGTGATAGGCTAGTGATATGACTGTCGGACTGCCAGGTCATAAGGTCTTGGCGAAAACGGTAAAGGAAAACATCGTGAGGAAACCGGCATGCCTGAGAGATATTTCTCGATGGCATGTGAAGCTAAGTCAGAAACCCATGGGCGGCATAACCTCTGACACCAGGTTAGTCACTAACCACACGAAAAGAAGAAGAAGTAACAGTACGAGACTTGACGACAACTTAAAATTGAGTATCGTTTGAGAATTTGGTCGAAAGAAAAACATATATCCATCTTCTTCTGTCGTGTCGGTACGAACTATAGAGAATAGCTCATGCCGTGGTGAAAAGATTATCCAGTCAGCAAGGTTGGTAGCGGGGCTGACAGCACAGGGGGCGGCGGACGTACTTAAGTGTCGTCACTCGTGGAGACATCTTTCTATAATATGTTATAACATCCTTCTCTATGAAAAACCAGTCGTTATTTGCATGGGAAGACATTTATTTTCCTTATACTCGAATGTCTAAGCCTAGGCGTATATAGGAGCACAAGCCGCGCAGGCAACACAGTTTTACAATCCATACAGTTGGGCAACGCCTACACGGGCGGTGACATCGCCCGACATCAAACGCGTTGTCCATATGTATGGATTGTATCCGTATATGGCTAGGCTTGCGTACGTCCGGCGCAATCAGAGTAATCATTTCTGCTACCAACCTTACTAAGCCAGTAGGTACTAGTTTTAAGCACGTCCACAAATAATATAAATCAGATCCAGGTCCTTTGCTCCTCTCCTCAACAATGCTCTAAGCGAAAAGTCCAAGTACCACAATAATACGCCCTTAGCAGCTATGCTGAGTTAGTAACCCTGTATACACCTAGGTTTAGACTCGCCTAACGTTATATTTCAAGGACCTCTTCCCAAACAACACGGGATGCTGGTTCAAAATAAAGGCATTCTGTAAGTTACTTAATTTAAGTACAGAAGTACTGATACTGAAGCGAAACGATATCGCAATGACAACTGAGAGATCGAGAGTGCTAAATTCTTCAGGAGTATTTACTAACGTGCGGTTTGACAAATCTATCGCCTAAAATAATTGAGAATGTACAGCTCAAAATATTCAGCAAAAGCGCGACTAGTGAGAAAGCGATCAAGTGTGTAAAAATTGTTGGAAGCATTTGATGATGCGCGTTTTGCCAAATTTATAGCAGTGATAGCCTAGTGGTGTGACCGTCGGACTGCCAAGTCATAGGTCTCGAGTTCGAACCCAAGGCATGCACCTCTGACTTTTCGGATTTATGTGCGTATTCTATAAATACCACTTGTTTAAAAACGGTGAAGGAAAACATCGTGAGGAAACCGGCATGCCTGAGAGATATTTCTCGACGGCATGTGAAGCCAAGTCAGAGGCCCATGGGCGGCCTAAACTCTGACACCAGGTTAGTCACTAACCACACGAAAAGAAGAAGATGGCCTAAAATAATTGAAAGCTTACAGCTCAAAATATACAGCAAAAGCGCTTTAGTTGCTTCAAAAGTAAACACTTTATTGAACCACAAAACTGACCCCGGCATCCAAATCCAAGGTCATCCGTCACTTTCATACCGGAATATCAACTTTAACCCTCCAATATTCACGTAAAATGTAGTTCAAAACAGAGGTTTATCACTAATTAAAACTGCAAAACCCGCCAAAGGATTACAAGTGTGAGTTTAGACACCTATCAGAATGAACAAACTGCAGGAACGATAAAAAAAACATTGAAAATTAGCTGGACAAAACGAATTTTACTATTAAAAAATTCTCCTCCTTTTTATGAACTAGAGTTATTTCATAAAATACTACGTCAGAGATTTTCCCACATATTTTCATCGGATTTAACACCGTTTTATTAACAAAAATATAAAAAGCAAAGGCTCTAACTTAACTGAAATATATTTTTACGACGCATGCGTTCTGCTCAACGCGTAGCCTTCGTAGGGTGGGGGTAGAATGGTTCGTGACTCGGGAGGGGCTGCACGCCTTTTCAAACCCTAAACGTTTCGCGCAGTGTTAAAAAATGCAGTGAAGTGACATTTGGAAAAAAATATTAAAAAAATATGTTGTGTTTTTTTAATGTGTTATCTGGAGAAGAATTTTGAGGAAAATTTTTGTGTGTTTCAGTGATGTGTAAAGTGTTTTAGGTGAGTTTTTATTGTATTTTTTTTTATTGTTATTGCCGGTGTTTATTAGTAATTTTGTTACGAAAAAAAGCGTGTGTTTTTTGGAGAAGAATTGTTGTTGATGAGTTTGTAGTTTCAAAAGTTATATAACCGTGAAAGCGTGCAAAGTTTTGAAACTCTTTGAAGTGTTTTACTGCGATTTCTAATTACGTATTTTGAGTAACATTTTTTTTCTAAATATTTCCTTCAATGGGAGTTTAATGTGTGTATTATACACATAATAAAAATTATTTATTATATAGTCATACACACCATGATTATCTTCGAAAATCCTCTTAAAACCGCGTGGCCGTTGCGTAATTTCTACTTCAAATACTTTTTAAGATTTTATTACAAAACTTAAATTAAAAAATAAATAACATCCGTAAATAAATTAATGTTAATTTACGAATACTATAATAAAAACATAAAAGATTATAATATTAAAGGTTAAAATAATGGGTATTTTTTTATGGTAATTTTGATTTTTATCAACATTTAGAATTATGGTGGATAATTATAATTATTATATAAACTATTTAGGCGGATCTTAACAAAAACCTGAACTAATTATGTCAGGGAGAATAAAATATATTTTTATTTTAAATATTTAAATATAAGGTAGGTACTTACATAGTTATAATTATAAGCTATATTAATTATTTTGTTGGATCTTAACAAATATTTGAAACATTCTGCCTAGCCTTTTCCCACCTATGTGGGGGTCAGCTTCCAGTCAAACCAGATGGGGCGAAATACCAGTATTTTACACGGAGCGACTGCCATCAGACCTCCGCAACCCAGTTACTGGGCAATGCCGATATCCTAAGGTTAGACCGGTTGTCAGACTTTCAGACTCCTGATTACCCGTAACGACATCCGGGACCAACGGATTAACGTGTTTTCCGATGCACGGATTAAACTCCATAAATATAATACATACTACTACAATAATAACTGCATTCTTACTGTAAATAATAAAGCCAAACGGTATTTACTATTTATTTTCTACATTTAATTATTATCTATCATCATCTTCCTAGCCATTTCCTCTTAAAGGTCCAGTCTAATCATACGCGGTTGAATATTATATTAATCAGTATTATAAATGAAGGGTTTGATCCCAGCCCACACATTAGATCTTTCGAATTCATGTGCGGATCAGAATTTGATTATCACTTGCGTTAACGGTGAAGGAAAACATCGTGAGAAAATCTGCACACCTGAGAGGACTCCATAAAGTTCTTGATGGTGTGTGTAGTCTGCCAACCCGCACTAGACCAGCGTGGTGGACTAAGGCCTAAACTCTTCTCATTCTGAGAAGAGACCCGTGACTAGCAGTGGGACAGTAATGGACTGATGATGAGTTGACAATTACAAGGTGGTATGAAACAAACGAACTCAGATACCTATATACATTTGTATGTACGGGGAAACTTTAAATTTATTTACAACGATAAATTACATAATTATTAATTAACTTTCAGTCTCTTTAAGTAGTGGTATTAAATATGAATGTGGATGGATATACAAATAAAGGGAGGCCAAAGAAAAGATGGCTGGATTGTGTGAAGGATGACATGGGTAAGAAAGGAGTGAGTACTCAGATGACGGCTGATAGAAGAGAATAGGAGAGGAATACGTGTTGTGCCGACCACACCTAGTGTGGGATAAGGACAGGGAGATGATGATGATGATGACTTTTATTTTATTTATTCAGGGACAATAAACAGTTACAATATGTGTTGGAACAGGAAAAGGATAATACAAATTATAAACAATATTGCAGCCCACTACATTATCCGCATTTTAACAAAGAAAATATGATAATGAGGGCAAATGGATATGTAAAAAATGATTACATCACATTAATAACAATTAAATACAGCGTGCAAAATAGTAATTCTAATTAATCAATTGCTTGGAAACAGAGTAATAATTAACACTAAAACAAATAAATAATTATAATAATTAATAAAATCTAGACTATCTTACATTCCTAATAACATTATTGATTACTAATAATAATTTTCATGACATTACATTTCAATTTGGATTTTGAGCATACAAAAATATCAATATTAATAAAATTACAATTATAAGATTCAACCATACGACGAAGAGGGCAGCGCAAACCAGAATTAGTCCGACAGGTATTGACAGCAAATAGGGTGCCAGCACGGATGCTACGTATATTAACAGTGCGTGGAACCACATAACATATACTGGCCTGCAAAAATAAGTATCACACTTTTAAAATTGCAATAACTTTTTTAGTACACAAGATATATTTTTGAAACAAAAAGGACACAAAAAAGAGTTTAATTTTGTTACTATAGTTTCAAAGAAAGCTGATAAAAATTGCTATAAAACGTTTTTTATTTTAAATCTCTAACTTCTATAGTTTAGAAAAAATTGAAATTTTAAAAGTGTGATACTTATGTTTGCAGGCCAGTGTAGTTTGCTTGTAAGATCGATACAATCAAAATCACCATGAACAATACCATACAGTACAGAAGCCTCTAGGTACTTACGTCTAGATTCAAGGCATTCTTTTAGTAGTATTAGTAGTACAGCTCCTTGGGAATGTCCAGGGAAGTTCTACCACCATATCTAATTCTGCCGCCAAACAGCATTACTTGACGACATGTTTGGTGCAGTGGCTAAGCGATTGGCTCCTATTTGTATGGCCTACAGATAGATGTTCCGCGTCTGGATGTTTGTGCGTGTCAATATTTGTGTCTGTAAACGCACCCACGATACAGAAGAATAAGTGTGGGGCAACTTTAAAAAAAAGTGTTCCGGTTTAAAGGGTATGAGAGCCGATGAAATTACAGGCCCATGAGACTTTCCAACTTTGTTTCTAAGATTGACCACACATCAGCAATGCTTTTGGTGTTGTAAGTTGTAGGTGGCGGTAACCATTTACCATCAGGTAAGCAGAAGGCTTGAGCAACAAGCTATAAAAAAATAGTAATTGAATTTGACATCTCAAAGTCTTTAGCTAGTAATATTATCGCCACTTCTTCTTTCGTGTGGTTAGTGACTAACCTGGTATCAGAGTTTATGCCGCCCATGGGCCACTGACTTGGCTTCACATGCCGTCAAGAAATATCTTACAGCATGCCGGTTTCCTCACGATGTTTCCCTTCACCGTTTTTAAGCAAGTGATAATTATACAATACGCACATGAATCCGAAAAGTCAGAATCGAATTCGAGACGTATGACTTGGCAGTCTGACGGTCACACCACTAGGCTATCACTGCTTACTATAATTATATTATCGCATTATATCTCAGATAATTATAATCTGTGTCTATTATGAGTACCTCAACTAAGTTTGTAAAGGCTTGAGTAGGTAATGTGTCTCTAATTAAATCAACAAGTTGTCTACAAACATTAATTAAATTTACCTAAATTATATACTATTAATAATAATTTCTCGCAAGACGACAATCTTCTCAAAGCCGAGAAGGATAAAGAAATTAAATAGCAAGACTTGGCACACGAAGTTGTCGACACAACATAACATCACGCCTATTCCAGGGTTCGGCAGAGGTGTTTTAGTACACCCTCGTTTCTCCAGCTATGTTTAAGTCCCATGTAATAAGGGGCGAGCCTGTTGCCATTAACTGCGTACAAATCTAGACTCCGGGCTGCTACTGAGAAATTTCTAATGAAAATACCCAATAACACTTTGCCCAACCTGGGGATCGAACCCAGAATCCCATACTTAGCAATCGCGCTTGCGACCACTGGACCAACAAGGTACTCATGATAATATTAATAACTAGCTGTGTCCTCACGGCTCCGCCCGTAGCCTATGTTACTCAGTGATAATGCAGCTTTCTAACGGCAAAATAATTTTTGAATTCGATCCAGTAGTTTTTAAGTTTATTCGTTACATACAAAAATACAAATCTTTTCTCTTTATAATATTAGTATAGATCCCACGACGACAATCTTGTCAAAGCCGAGAAGGAAAAAAATAATATCTTGACTTGGTACATGAGGTTGTCAACATGTGGATTGTTAATTTAGCAGTTATTGTGCTGATAGTTGTTACGGCTAATGGTCTAATAGCCAAGCCTCGACCAACATCTGAAGAGCCTCTCGTTGGGCTGCTGGATCAAGGATCTTATACAGAAAGCGGTACTTCTAGACACGGCGCGTATTGTTAGGAAGTTCCTCTCCCTGATCAATGTTAGGCTGGAAGCTGACCCCAACATAATTGGGAAAAAAGCTAGGTAGAACATAACTTGCGGTGCATGCTTTTGCGAATCCCGTGACCCCGGCCTTAGGTCAGAAGGAGGGACACCGTTGGTTTTTAACCGGTAAGAGTCCGGCAGACCCCCTCGCCTTCCCCAGGCGAGGGACATCCATGAGGATTTTCCAACGAAAAAAAAAGGCAGAATATGACTGGAATAAATAAATTAAATGCATATTTTATATAATATTTTTCATTTATATGCAAATAATAATATCCATCTGCATTTCATAATATTATTATTGTTATTATAATTTTACACTTTTCCAAGAAGTGGACTACAAATACATTATTTAAATTTTGTACAAACTGATTTTAAATGAAAATTAAAATTTTCGTTTCGTTGATTAAATTTTACAAGGTAGGTATATGAACCAATTTTAATAATTATTATTATGATTAAAATTATAGTTGAGCGAGGAAAATGTCTAATTTTGATTAAATCGGTTTCAAGAATTTATTTCTCTGAAATAACTTTTGTTCCCTTGTAAAGAGAAACGTACTTTTAAATATTTAGAGATCAAACACCTGCCTTGTTGGTTTAGTGGTCGCAAGCGCGACTGCTGAGCATGGGGTCCTGGGTTCGAGCCTCAGGTCGGGCAAAGTGTTATTGTGTTTTTCCATTAGAAATTTCTCAGTAGCAGCCTGTAGTCTGGATTTGTGCCCGGTTAATGGCAATAGGTTCGCCGCCTATTACTTAAATATAACTGGTAAAACGGGAGTGTACTAAAAAACACCTCTGCCGAACCCTTCGGGGAATATACGGCATGATGTTATGTTTAAAACAAACATTGGAAACCATGTCCTTTAAGTATTCTTCTATATGTTCTGCATGAAAGGCAAGTGTTCTACCGATAGCCTATCACTGCTATGCCTGAGTTAGATCCCGACCCGCACCTCTAACTTTTCGAATTCATGTGCGGATCATTATTTGATTATCATTTGCGTTAGCGGTGAAGGAAAACATCGTGAAGAAACCTAGACTCCTGAGAGGATTCCATAAAGTTCTCGATGGTGTGTGTAGTCTGCCAACCCGCACCAGGCCATCGTAGTGGACTAAGGCCTAAACCCTTCTCATTCTGAGAAGAGGCCCGTGCCCAGCAGTGGGACAGTAATGGGCTGATTATGTTACATTATGTAGTTCATTCAATAAACAATCCATTTTATACCAACTTTGTAATCAAAAGTACAAACTGACATAATTCTAATGTAAATCTCGATTAGATCTAGTATTATTTCGGAATAGGATTTGGAATAAGAAAAAAATATTTTTTAGTATAACTCAACTGGTCAGTCCTAACTGTAGGTGTACTAAAAGGTCTTTTGATTTAATGAATTTCAGATGATAAGTAACAACATTTTCTCTTTTTCTTTTATTCTTAAAATGGCATCTAAAATACCAATCCTTCGAACGAGTTCATTAACTTATCGAAAGTTATCAATAATATACCCATCTAAATATATTTTTATACGATTAATATCTAAGAGTTTCTAAGAAAGCAATCAAAACTAAAAACAAACACTTCTTATTATTATCTTGGAAACTAAAACAATCATACTATATTATTGGGGGTGAAACTCAACCCTTTAGAAATAAATGGGAAACTAACTTTGGTGTAACTAAGGCGGTGTGGATTTTGAATAAAATTAGTCACTATCTTTTCGTGAATACTAAAATGCTAGCAATTTTTTGAAGTAATTTTGATGAATAATGGCAATTAGAAAACCGGTCTAACCTTAGGATATCGGCATTGCCCAGTAACTGGGTTGCGGGGGTCTGATGGCAGTCGCTCCGTGTAAAATACTGGTATTCAGCTGCATCTAGTTAGACTGGAAGCTGACCCCAACTTACTTGGGAAGAAGCTAGGCAAAACAAGTGGCAATTAAAAAACTAGTTTTTTAAAATTCTTTACTCTGTTCGCGGGTAAGGTAGCTAGCCAGACGGACCGTATAGATTCTACCACAAAACGTGGTGAGTTTTGTTGAATCTTACAACTTATTTCCAATATGAGGAAGTTTTATATTCTAACCTGAACATTAAAGTTCAGCGCCAGACACTTTACTGTGTTCCGTCGTGTGTGAGAGCCAGAGGGATATAAAGAAATCCCATTATATCTCTGTTACTTGGATTCGTGTGTTCCATCTTAGACCCTGTCTGCATTTACCTTTAGGTGTGACTAGGATCAAAGAACAAAAATAACGATAAAAAAAACTAAAAAATTATAAAAAATCTTCTTAGTTTGGTCTGAACGCTCCTTTTCTATATATCTTTCAAGAGAACAAAGATTGATCGTGTAATCTAGATGTAAATATCGATGAACTTGGTTAAACATGTCTGAGATAGGCTCAGACATGCCTAAGTCGTTTTACTGCCTTTGAATACTAAGTTCTTTTACTCAATAATATTAAATGTTTGAAAAGATTGCAAAAATAGCTTAATATTCCAATATCTTTATGTTATTTCTCACGTAGGATGGACTTATGACAATTGTCACATCGTTAGTCATAGTAATACCTTGGTTGAACGCTTGCCTTCCATGCAGAAGAGTCTGAGTTCGATCGCGGCCCGTACCTCTGTTTTTTTGAATTCATGTGTGGATCAGAATTTGATTATCACTTGCGTTGACGGTGAAGGAAAAACATTGTGAGGAAACCTGCACCATGCGGCTCCATAAAGTTCTCAATGGTGTGTGTAGTCTACCAACCCGCATGAGGGCAGCGTGGTGTACTAAAGCCTAAACCTTTCTCACACTGAGAAGAGGCCCGTACCCAGCAGTGGAACAGTCATGGGGTAATTATGTATGTATGTATATCAAGTACTACGCACCTGACCTTTGTGAAGAACATCACCAATAACATCGATGTATGTCCTTCTAGGACGTCCTCTACCGGGGTTCCCATTAACATCCGCCTTATAAATTCCTTTTGTTAATCGCCGTTCACTCATCCTCTCAACATGACCAAACCACCTAAGCATACTCCTTTCAATTTTTGTCACTGCATCATCTTTTAAACCGCAACTTTGTCTAATCTCTTCATTTCTCAATCTATCATTCAAAGTTACACCGCACATACTTCGCAAGGAACGCATTTCCACGGCATTTATTCTACTTTCATGCCTCTTCTGCCACGACCAACATTCACTTCCATACATAATCGTAGGTACCAGCACACCATTATGGACAACCAGCGTGCGTGTATGACATGATGTATGAATGTGGATGAAGCGAAAGGGGTATGTAAGAGTCGTAGCATGTGGCGTTCTATAGTTTCTGCCTACCCCCATGGGAAAAAGGCGTGAGTTTATGTTTATGTATGTATATCAAGATTTAGTATATTTTTGCGGATACTGGGCTCGAAATATTTAGTCAAAAGAGTTTGCAACTCTAACTGGGCCCTACTACGGCCCAATTAATCGAATTACAGACTGCACACACAAAAGCAATTAATCTGAAGATTTCAATATAGCCAGAATAGATTGAAAGGACACTCTGTAAGTGAACATGTTTGAACATGTCTAAGTATGCCTCAGACATAGTCTTAAGTAGTTTTAAGCAAATACCGCCATTGAATACTAATTCCTTTTCTCAATATCGGTTCAGTTAATACCGTTGGAGAGGTTGCAAAGAGAATTATATTTCAAGAACTTTAATTCTAAAACTAAAAGCTAAAACCAGGGGTGAGTTTAAAGAGGTGCAGTTAGTTTTAAAAGGGTTGAGTTGAGTTGTAATTTGTGATATGTTTCCCAGAAAAGTATTACTGATGACTGTTTTACAGTACGTATAAAATTTTAAAAAGCTTTATTTGTTATTCTTTGGTTATGTAAATAATTATAACATTCATATATTTCATATTTCGATGGCAGAAAAGTACAAGAAGACATCTACAAAATCGCAACTTTACAGGAGAGCAAATTTAGTAAAACATAGTGACCATTTTGAGAGTTATGGATTGATTAACATGAAATTTTCTATCACGCATTAA
Source organism: Amphipyra berbera (assembly GCA_910594945.2). Taxonomy (NCBI): domain Eukaryota; kingdom Metazoa; phylum Arthropoda; class Insecta; order Lepidoptera; family Noctuidae; genus Amphipyra; species Amphipyra berbera. Next base: position 13,600,714 of record OU343145.1, read on the forward strand.
AATAACCTTCTTCATTGATTTTATAACAGTTTTTAGCGCTATATCGTTGTTTTACTGTAATAATGTAGATGTATTTTTTTTACTCTGAAAAAACTTCGACGTAGAAGAAGACATAGAGGGGCTCGCGGCTAAATAACAACCGCGCCGATCGTAAGATATGCGAGGTTAAGCTGCGCTTGCCGCGGTCAGTCCGTGGATGGGTGACCATTTGTTACACATCGAGACCCCTCCGTGCCTCGGAGAGCACGTTAAGCCGTCGGTCCCGGGTGTCATACGAATACCTATGACAGTCGTTACGGGTAGTCAGAAGCCCGAAAGTCTGACAAACGGTTTAACCTTAGGATATCGGCATTGCCCAGTTACTGGGTTGCGGAGGTCTGATGGCAGTCGCTCCGTGTAAAATACTGGTATTCAGCCGCATCTGGTTAGACTGGAAGCTGACCCCAAGATAATTGGGAAAAGGCTAAGAGGAAGTAGAAGAAGACATCTGCCTGATATCCGTTTATACGTTATCATAAAAAAACACCCATTCCATCTAAAATATCAAATAAACTAAGATAATAATTTCCAGTAATACTTATAAGGATATTTAAAGGGAATCTATACTTATAAAAGGAGAAGCTGACAGACTGACTGACTGATTTATCAACGCACAGCCTAAACGGCTGGGGTTAGAAACTTGAAATTTTGACAGTAGGTTCATTTTGTGACGTAAACATCCACTAAGAAGGGATTTCTCGAAATTCAACCCCTAAGGGGGTGAAAAAAAATCACGCAAGCGAAGCTGCGGGCAAAAGCTAGTCTAAGGATATAAAAAGTTCAAATGTCCGTTTCTACTGCGATGTTTTTTTTAAATCGAGTGTAGATGTCTTCATTTTTGTGCCAGATTTCCTTCATTATTTTGAAATTTGAAATAATTTTAATGCAGACTTGTAGATAGGGTTGATATAAGCTCATTTTTGTAAAAAAAGTATTTTCGCAAAAATGTACATGTATCTACTTTGCTGCCATCGATTTGTACATCACTATGTGAGGCTTAAAATAGTTTGCATTCTCGTTCGATTAAATACTTTATTAACAATTATGCTTTTGTATGTGAAACATTTTGTAATAAATCTTCCTCTTAGCCATTTTCCCAATTATCTTGGGGTCAGCTTCCAGTCTAACCAGATGCGGCTGAATACCAGTATTTTACACGGAGCGACTGCCATCAGACCTCCGCAACCCAGTAACTGGGCAATGCCGATATCCTAAGGTAAAACCGATTTTCAGACTTTCGGGCTTCTGACTACCCGTAACGACTATCATAGGTATTCGTATAACACCCGGGACCGACGGCTTAACGTGCTCTCCGAGGCACAGAGGGGTCTCGATGTGTAACAAATGGTCACCCATCCACGGACTGACCGCGGCAAGCGCAGATTAACCTCGCAAATCGTACGATCGAAAGTGTATTCATTATTATACTTTAATTCTCATTTAGATTAGTACCTACTTTTCGACTAGGAGTCCGTTCACACAGCGGATCCGTTTTCGTAGGACCGTTTTTATCACTTGGTACTGCGACGGATGTATTGTTCTCATTCTGTACCGACGGATCAGTTACACAAATGGCAGCTGCGTCGCATCTGGCAGGCAGGATACGATAAAAATAACGGATTGTGTGTGAAGGCATCCATACTTCTCCATATATCTTGATGTACGGATCCGTTTTTTTATACTGTTCCGGCATCCAGTTGTTGATGACAAAACGGAATGTGTAAAAATGTCGGACCAGCAATTTTTACTGAATTCGGAATACTGTTGTGTATATGAACTCACTCATAAAACTACAGGCGCCATCACCAAAATAAAAACGGATCCGCTAAAGACGGTCCTGTAAACAGTTTCTGTGTGAAGTAGCAGTAAATGATAAATTATTTTTATTTCTGTAAATAAATCTGTTACAGACACTTTTACAAGTCAATGTAATGTTTTTATTAAGACTAGATGGCGCCCGCATTTCCTGTCTGACTAGTTCTGAGAAGAAAAGCCAAAACAAACTCGGAGATCAAGGTCTCTTTTAAAGTCCAGACATTGTGGTATAAAAACTATGTGAGTGTAACAATGTAGGGCAACGTCTGGAATGGCCTTTTTAGGAAAGTGCCATAGCAGGTTTGAGTTGACCTGTCCTAACTGACGGCACGCATGCATCAGTCATCGCGTAGCTGAAACCTTATTTTAGCGAGCTCAACCACCCGACTGCCGCACGACGCTACCAATCAGCAGGACATTTGCGTATGTCACAAAAAAAAACTTAAAACCGCCAAACAGTTACAAAATTCGTGTATAAAGCTGGCCTACATGGTAATCACATTCACAATTTGATAAAAAAAAAACACTATATAAGGTTAGTAGGAAAGGGGGTACTAAGCCGAAAAGGTGTTAAAGTACCTATAATAAGGGATAAATTTTGTCCTACAACTTTCTCCAAAACTCGATAGTTTAAAAGAAATGGCTTTTCAAAGATTTCGTAAAAAATATGCTAAAATCTATCTGTCCATAGCTATGATCAACTGTGTTTACTATTTATGTCATATTTGGGGTCACGGATTAGAAACTTAATTTTCTGAATTCATAACTAAAGCAGATATGTTTTGTTTTTATTAAACACTAAAATAAAAATATTTGTGCATGCAAATAAAAATTATCGAATTTTGAAATTTTAACACTTGCTTAAAAATAGTTATCAGTGATACTTTAAGTGGCTCGCGGCTTAGTACCCCCTTTCCGACTAACCTTGTATAACTACCTACAGCTGCCTACATCCTGTTTCAAACTCACAACCCTACAATATAACGTTTCCTTTAGGTATATCTCGTGAATTACCTACTGCACTAGCTTCAAAACATCATTAGCATTTGCCTCGTATCCGGCGTATGCAGGGAACGTGCGAGTTTAACTCGTACATATACGAACGTGTGAGTTTAACTCGTATATTTAACGAACGAGTATATACGAGTAGATTTATAACGTACGTGTGTACGATGACATAGCTCAGCGGATTAGCAAACTGAAGTGGCAGTGGGCTGGTCATATTTACCGCAGAACCGATAACCGTTGTGGTAGACGAGTTCTAGAGTGGAGACCGCGAATCGGCAAACGTAGTGTAGGACGTCCTGCGACTAGGTGGAGCGACGATATACGTAGGGTAGCTGGCAGTGACTGGAGAGGGAGAGCCGAAGATCGGACTCAGTGGCGTGCTTTGGGAGAGGCCTATGTCCAGCAGTGGACTAATGTAGGTTGATGATGATGATGACGATGAGTGTACGGCGTCGTTTTGAACCTAATTTACATGTCAATGAAAATTTCTTACAGGAAAATTTAACTAACTCATTGTACTTATTTTGTATAAATAAGGGGCTCATGCCTAATTACCAACCACGCGGATGATACGATTTGCGAGTGGATGGGTGACCGTTCGTTACACATCGAGAACCCTCCGTGCCTCGGAGAGCACGTTAAACAGTCGGTCCCGGGTGTCATACGAATACCTATGACAGTCGTTACGGGTACCTAGTCAGAAGCCCGAAAGTCTGACAACCGGTCTGACCTTAGGATATCGGCATTGCCCAGTAACTAGGTAGCGGAGGTCTGATGGCAGTCGCTCCGTGTAGAATATTGGTATTCGGCCGCATCTGGTTAGATTGGAAGCTAATCCCAACATAGTTACGCGCGATACGCGCTCTTTTTTTCTGTTTCTGGCTGTGTCGTTTCTTCATTGAAATCCGTGTCATGTTTCCGGGCACAGTTGGAGGTTTCTAAACTGGTGCAATACCGTGTGCCGCGATAAATGTGCGGCGGCAATATCGACATTTTTCGCGTCATATGCCAATCTATGCGACATGTGTCGAACACTGTGGAGATACAGTGTGTCGAAAGAAATTTTAATATGCTCGGTGTGGATAAGGAATTTGTCTTTGGTTCAAGCCCAAGAGAACGTAAACTCAAACTATTTATTTGCACACTAAGGTAAAATAATGCAGGTCTTATTATTATACATTATGTAACATAATTAACGCACATCCTAAAAGTAGTTTGTTCAGAATCGTTTACTGAATCGATTTCTATAATTTTTAATATAGGTATTTTTTTATCCCAAAAATAATTACAACTGCGGAAATTAGTCAAATTACCCGTGTACAGTCAAAATAAACAGAAATGGACCGTAAATCAAGGCAAAAATACTTTTAAAAGTGCATTTTTATTTGTATTAATACAAATTCCGTCATTCAATCTTTACTAATATACTAATAATATTATAAAGAGAAAAGATTTGTATGTTTGTATTTTTGTATGTAACGAATAAACTTAAAAACTACTGGACCGATTTCAAAAAGTCTTTTGCCGTTAGAAAGCTACATTATCACTGAGTAACATAGGCTACGGGCGGAGCCGTGAGGACACAACTAGTACAAAATAAAGAAAAATAAACCTTATTTCAAGAACGTTAATTTAGTAAATAACAATGCATATACATGAGTTCTGCGAGAGGAATGTATCACGAACGTTTTGAATTCTCTTTTTAGTTATTTTACGTTATAAAATAATTATAATTGTACGTGCGTAAATAAATACATTTATGACTGAATTGTGATCTGTTTGCGGATGAATGGAAGAATAAACTGTCAGGTGCATTGTGAGGGCTGTGTGAAAGAGGTGTCTCATATTGTTATATATTTTTTTAAATCATTATTTTTCGTTCCATTGTTTTGTATGTATCTTCTTCCATTCCTGTTCTTTTTTCTATCTTTAATTATTGTAATTGGTCTAAGACCGTTTTAATTAAAGTAAAATAAATAAATGTTAAACTAAAATTTCAGTGTATGTATTATGATTATAACATAATATTCTAATTGGGGTGTTTGAGGGTGTGCGTTAATTACGTTACATGTTATATAGAGTAGGTACAGCTTAGCAACCTTTTCCAGGTACGTAAACGTACAATAAGATTCTTTTTTCAAAATGTGTCGCACTTCCAACTGCCTTGTCGGTCTAGTGGTGGCAAGCGCGACTGCTGATCGTGAGGTCCTAGATTCGATCCCCAGATCGGGCAGTGTTATTGGGATTTTCCGTGTGGAATTCTCAGTAGCAGCCCGGAGTTTGGATTTATGCCCGGTTGATGGCAATAGGCTAATCCGAAATTACATGGGACTTAAACATAACTGGCGAAGCGAGTTCTAAAAAAAAACACCTCTGCTGTACCATTCGGGGAATACAAGGCGTGAGGTGTATTCGCTATAATACCCAAAATAGCTAGCTATGCGGATAACGCTAAGTACTGTCTTCCCCGATATAGACAGGTACATAAAATACGTTTCAAGTGCAAACATCAATCATTCATTTGTCATTTAGGCCTACACACACATAGGTATTTCCGTAAAAAATAACGTATCTACCTGCCTTGGTAAATACACTTTTTTGCAGAATAAAGATACGCCTAGGGAACCACAAAGTATGGCAAATTGAAACATTTAAGCTCAACATAAACACTTGTTTTTTGATGTACAAGTCCCTTTGATGTAAGGGATGAAGATGACAAAGGGAAAACCCGCAAATGAGTTTGTTTGACACAAATAAGAACTTAAAAATGCCCTTATACGAACTTTTTTGTGTACACCTCAAAATATATTCGCATTTTTTTTAAATGTATGCTAAATTCCATTCGTTCTTTTTATAAAATATTTTATTTTTACATTTTCAAATATGGAATGTATGAGGTTTTCAAATGGGATTTAAAAATGGAATACCAAAATAACGATGGCTCGCTTGATGAATCAATTTGTTAATTATTCATGCTTTGATGTGGATAGTTTTTATTTTTATAATGTTATTTTTATATGTAAATGTACTGGCATTGAATTGCATTTATAAATATTTAAGCGGTTCTGACATGTTGAAATCCAACTGAGACTAAAATAATAAAAAAGTATTTCAATCTATATTATAAAATTCAAATGCCGTGCGTTAGTCTCGCAAAAACTTGAAAATAGCTCTACCGAATTATATTTTTTTCTTGTTCGCCTCAATCCTGGCGTGGATTAGGGAAAATTACTAAAAAATAATTTAAGGTACTACGAAGTTAACCGTCTACTCATTAATTAGATATGTCTATACTAATATCATAAAGAGAAAAGATTTGTATTTTTGTATGTAACGAATAAACTTAAAAACTACTGGACCGATTAAAAAAAAATCTTTTACCGTTAGAAAGCTACATTATCACTGAGTAAAATAGGCTATATTTATTACTGGAATAAAACTTCTTTCGCGGGAGGAGCCGTGAGGACACAGCTAGTTCTCTATAATTTTAACTTTTGCGAATGCACTTACTTTTAAAATAACTATCTTGCATTTTTACCTAGTCTAATAAGGAAAGAATCCTAAAGATTTTTTGTGGCCATGGATGTGGCCGTTTTTCCACTGACACGACATATAGTCGACGACTTTGAACGCCATACATTTCTAAGACATGTGACGGTTAGTATCGTGTCGTTCGGTGAGTAATTGGTTCATAAAATTGTATGGCGGTTAGAGTCGTTACCTCATTGAGTTGTGTCGTGTGCTGTGGATAAAGAACCTTGCTTTATCAAACCATTGTTCGATGGTCTTTGGTGACAAGCGCGACTGCTGATGTGAGGTCCTGGATTCGATCCCCAGGTCGGGCAGTGTTATTGGGTTTTTCCGTGTGGAATTCCTCAGTAGCAGCCCGGGGTTTGGATTTGTGTCCGGTTGATGGCAATAGGCTCGCCCTCTATTACATGGGACTTAAATATAACGGCGAAATGAAGTGTTACTATACACTTCTGCTCAATGTTATGTTTGTTTTATAAAATGTATGATCGATTCTTTCACTTGTGGTGGAGTTTTTTATTTCCCCAGGATAGGTTTCGTATTTTACGCGCATAACGTAATCCTTTCACGAAATAAATTGGGTGAAAAATTCGCCGGATAGCAACCACCCACGACCGAATCAAAAAATGTTCTCCATTATTACATTCATCTTTCTCCCACCCGGAAATCATAACTCATTCTGATTCAATCCACATTAAAACCATTAAAAGCTTTCAAAAAAATTATAAACCAACAGAAAAGGTTGAAAAAAAAAACCATAAAGAAAAGATTAAGGAGACAAGGAATTCCTTTTTCAAATCTAATGTTTAATCAGTCGAGGATTCGAAAGCAATTATCATTTGAAATGATCAGAATCCCGCTGAAGAGTATTTGCATAAACGGAAAAGAAATACTGTCGAAGAAAGGGATGGACTCTTTATATTCTTTTCATTTAATTGATTAAAGTTGGTTATTAAGGTTAATTAAATTACCTTACGTAATTGATGAAAGGGTAATAAGATTGAAGGGATTGGAGAAGTAGGTGATCTAATAAAAGATGTCGTCATACATTGTTATTAAGTTGATTGTAAGCGGCTTCCTTATAAACATTGGTAACAATTTAAAACAATAAACGAATAAAAATCTTATTTGGCAACAACAAAACTTCTTGCATTGCGTAAGAAATATATTTTTTAGGGTACCGTATCGATAAAGTAACAAAGAAACCTCGGTTATTTTTTAAGTTATCGCTACAAAATTTAGCAGTCTTACAACTTGAGTACACGTACCAATTATTAATCAAATCAGTAATCAAAATTTTCTTTCTTTCTTTCTAATCAGTCAAATTAATGATCAAATTTTTTTAAATCAAATTATTGAACAAATCGCTTAAGCAAAGAAAATATCCTTTGTCGCGTGGAGTATAGTTTGAAAGGATCTATTTCGAAGAATAAATCTGAAAATTCTACTTCGCTAAGAAACTTAAATAAAACTCTTGGGCTTTGGCAAATTTCCTGAATATAGAGCCTAACATCGAATTGTTTCTCTATTAAATCAGCATTAATAAGCCACCGCTACGTAGAGTATCAAACTTATAGAGTCTGTTTGCTGAACAAACTATTGCATAAACATGAGTCTTGCTCCTAGACTCTATAATGTTTGTCGTAAACTAAAAGATGGGAACTTAGTTTCAAGTTAGTTATTGAATCTCGTATCAATTTGTATTTTACTGTTACGCGATTCAAAAATATTTTCATGCCAGTTTTGTTAGTTTGAAATTCGAACCGTATTTTGTATTCCATTATCTACGTATTTCGGCGAAATCTCGCGCTTATTTCTTCGCTGATGACATAATTATTTCGGTGAAATTTGATTTTAATGAAATAGTGGGTCTTGCATTAATTCGCGCTCTAGACAAAGCTTATTTTCTGTGATCGATAAGGAATACGAATTTTAATGAAATGTATGGGATTATTATAAAATATCACGTAGAAAAATGCTAATTCCATTTTACATAATTTTAAATAAGATTGGTTTTACTGTAGGCCACTATCGTAAGAAGACTCGGAGTCGCTTGATCAGTATAGTCGCCAGCACGTAATTTGGCAAAGTTTTGGCGTAGTGGGAGTAAGTTTGTGCATTTACACTTAGTGCAACAAAAAAATGGTCACTTTTATTGCTTGTCATTATTCTATGGTTATTGCCATAATTTATTTTTAAACAAGTCTGTTTGGAATTAAGAAAGAAAAGGGAGGAATTCTCTTCTCTACTCTTGCCAAGTTACGTGCCAGCGACTATAACACGCAGTCAGATTCATCCCTATACGAATACAAATATCGTCGGTCAGCAGTGAAAACCACGTATGTGTAAAATATATTTTTTTAAAAGAGATAGAAGAAACTCTTCTACAAAAAAATGGCCGATCAAATGTTTGTCATCGTACGTCATAGATAGCTTAGAAGTATTTGAATTGAACGTTTTTTGAACTAGTACGTGTATGACGAGTATATCAATCTAAAGAACAAATAAAACGCTTTTGAAGAAAATTTTATTTACGAGGTATTCACTGCCGAGCGACTATATTTGGATTGTCCTAACTTGAAGAAAAAAGGCATGCTGCATTGGTCGTGCCTTTGTAGTATTATGATTTGATACTTATATTTGCAAATGCGACCTTCAATCAACATATTAGATAAATAGCCAAATACTAAAACGTTGCTCAAGTTTAAGTTGCCGTTAACTTTGTGCTGTCACGGTCACTTCGCCTTAGGGATGACTTCCATCAAACGGCTCGCATCGCATCGGAGCGGAAAAGATACGAACGGATGCGGCGACAGTCGATCGCGTCCGGCAGGATGTCGACGCATACGATAGGCTCCGTACCGTCGCTTGCGAACGTATCCGTTTCTGCGCCTAGTCAAATAGTTTCATTCCTACCGTGGTGACAGCCGAAAGAATCCGATCGGATTCGACGACAAGCGAACGGAGCCGATCGCGCGTCGCAGTATACTTTCGGTTATGATCGCGTGTCGCGGAAGACGCCCGCAGTTAAGCTGCTGTGCGCGGCTTGGGAATATAGACTTTAAATACTGTGTACACGATTTAATATCGTTTAAAGATTGTAAAATCCGTTCCGATCCGTTGCGATGCGAGCCGTTTGGTGGAAATCATCCTTTAAAGCGACAGTGACAGCACGGGACTTAACGGCAACTTAAAATTGAGTAGCATTTATTTGGCCAAAAATGTCCCCTAGACCAGTGTTCCGCAAACTTTTTGTGTTCAAGGTACACCTACAAAATCGGGGAATTTCAGAAGTACACCATAAATAAAAAATCATATTTTAATCATATAAAGATAGCAAAGAATACATTATTTCCGTCCGCCTTTATAATTTTATAAGAAATAGATTTTTCCCGTGACACACCAATTAATGACCACGGTACACCAGTGTGCCGCGGCACACACACTTTGCGGAACACTGCCCTAGACTACTACCAAGTATGGGTATTCTAATATAAACATAATAAGCCCATTACTGTCCCACTGCAAGCACGGGTCTCTTCTTAGAATGAGAAGGGTTTAGGCCTTATATAGTCCATCACGCTGGCCTGGTGCGGGTTGGCAGACTACACACACCATCGAGAACTTCATGGAGCCCTCTCAGGTGTGCAGGTTTCCTCACGATGTTTTTCCTTCACCGTTAACGCAAGTGATAATCAAATTATGATCCAGACATGAATTTGAAAAGTCAGAGGAAACGAACGAAACCAACTCAGACCCTCCTGGTATTCTAAAAGAACGTGAAAATGAATGTCGTCAGAGAATAAATGGTTTACAATACTGAAAATACAGACAGAATTCCATTCCTTACCAGTTTCTATAATCACTGGTATGACAAACTGCATCGCAAACAATTGTCGGACTTCCAGGCGTTTTCAGCACTCTGCTGTTTATTATTAAACCGTTTAATTAGCTTCGCTTCGTATATTTGTTTGTTTGTTACAAAACATGCGACAGATTTTTCAACTACTTCTGCTTAACCGATTCTCATGAAATTTCGCACACAATTTCAATTCTCGTGACAAAACAACTTTCAATCATCAAATGCTAATGATGCAGGGATGCTGCAACATAAAACTGTTTAACTTAAAAGTTATTTTAAGGGATTATATTTAATCAAAGTCTTTCTTATTCTTTTCTTTTCGTGTGGTTAGTGATTAACCTGGTGTATGCCGCCCATGGGCCTCTGACTTGGCTTCACATGCCGTCGAGAAATATCTCTCAGGCATGCCGGTTTCCTCACGATGTTTTCCTTCACCATTTTTAAGCAAGTGATAATTAAACAACACCCACATGAAGCCGAAAAGTCAGAGGTGCGTGCCTTGGGTTCGAACTCGAGACTTGTGACTTGGCAGTCTGACGCTCACACCACTAGGCTATCTCTGCTGTTATTTTTACAGTTGGTACCTTTTATAATGTAGACGTCCACTCGGGAATTATTATTCAAAATATCTCTGGTGATGAATAAAAATCACGCAAGCGAAGCTACTGGTAAAAGTTAGTGTACCTATAATATATCGGGTGTAAAAATACCCTTAACGAAGCCGAGAGCCACGTATTTTTCCCATCATTACGAAGATTTTTTGGTATTGGGCTATACCTGGGAACCGACTGGTTATGGAGATATTGAAGGTCAAAGTCACCATATTATTGAACGTTTTTCACGAAAAATAAGTTTAAATGTTATTACTAAACATTCTTCTATACAAACATTATCAACATTTTCGAAATGTAGGCACAGTCTGCTGCGCACGCGCTTACATTGCGCGCTACAATTAAAAGCTGTTTTTTAATACCAAAAAATAAAAGTCGTTTCCTATCAATTATGTTTACTGTATGTTACTTAGTTTTATGTACAGTATGCGTAGACTTCAGCTTCGCTAAGGGTATTTATACACCCGGTATAAATAGTTTCAAAAGCTGATCTTATCGCCTTTCAAAACATTTTACCGTACATTGAACGTATCAATCATTGATCGGGTATTACTGTGAATCGAGGTTTAGTATTCAGTTGATCCTGTAAAGAAAAATAGTGTTGCGATACACAGCGATAGCGGGTTGAAAAGGTTTCAACGTAAAAATACACGCCGCAATTTTATCTCGATTGCGATACAAAAACGCGCTTCGGAAATGTACGATTTGTGCTGATCTGATATTAGTAAAGTGATGTGTACATTATGTTGAATGGGATTTTAATGGTTTCTGTATGAGTAAAAATAGACATATTTGTTGAAATCAAGAGGCTATTTTGGTTAGAACACGTTTATTTATACACAAAAGCAATAATAACATACACCGACGTTCTGAGTTGAAGGAACAGATTTTGAGTGACAGATTCTTATTATGAATATTAAAACACTGTCACACTTTCTATATTGGTATTCCACCTCCATCACGCACCCTTAATCTGTAGTATCATGCATGCGCAAGATTATATTATATACTCTCTCATTACAAGTACCTACCTAACATATTACCTACATGTGCACGCACCCTTACACTACTCAGTGTGCACACACTCTAAGTACACAGTATATTCAGCAGGAGCTATCGTTCACTGATATACAATTTTTTACACAGCTCAATAACAAAAATACTAAACATAAACAAAATAAAATTATCTATTACAAATCATAACTCAAAATAAAATCACATCAAAAACAATATTAGTTAACACATTACATCATACATTGCTCGCCCCCTTAATAGATAATTTTTCTAAAAATTGCTTTAGTTTTGTTCCTGGTAAGGATTTTGTTAACATATCTGCCACCATATCTTGTGAAGGCATATATTTTACCTCAACCGCCTCATTCACTATAGCTTCGCGAACGTAATGAAACCTAATATCGATGTGTTTAGTCCTGTTATGGTTCATTTTATTTTTCGCTATTTTATGTGCTGATTGGTTGTCATTGTAAATGACTACCGGTTTGACACTAGTCCCCTTTGTTAAACTTATTAACAAATTTCTTAAATAAATAGCTTCTTTCGATGCTTGACTGAGGCCTATATATTCTGCCTCTGTGGAGGATAGCGCCACACACCCTTGCTTTCGACTTTCCCAAGATACTATATTATCTCCTAGTCTAAAAATTAAACCTGTACAGGATTTCCTATCATATGACCCACCCCAATCCGCGTCTACGTAGCCATTTAATTCTAAGTTACCAGTCTTCTTAAACGTTAGTCCAAAGTTCGACGTCCCCTTTAAATATCTAAGCACCCGTTTAGCACATTTAAAATGTAATTCATCGTAACATGAATTAAATTGTGACAAAACACTAACAGCGTGCGCGATATCGGGCCTAGTACTTTGAGCTAAATAATTAAGACAACCTATGATAATTTGATATGGCAACTTACAACCGGAATCTGAAGCTTTCTCTAATCTGAGACCTACTTCCATCGGGGTTATGACTGGTTTACAATCAGTCATTTCAAAATCCTTCAAAACATTAAGAACATACTGTTCTTGATCAAGATAAATAGCATTTTTATCTCTCCTAAGTCTCATGCCTAAAACGTGTCTAGCAGGACCTAAATCCTTAACTTTAAACCTTTTAAGCAAGCCATTTTTTAATTTTTGCTTCTCGGTCTCATAATTTTTGGAATAGAATATAAAAATGTCATCTACGTATATGACGGCTACTATTCTATTTCCATCGCTAAACACCTTTTGATAAAGACATGGTTCTATTTTCGACTGTACGAAACCTAAATTGTGCATCTCCTGATCTAGCTCATGAAACCAAGCGTTTGACGCTTGTTTGAGTCCATACAACGATCTTTGCAATTTACATACCTTTGCCTCTTGACCTTTAACAATCGCCCCCTTGGGTTGAAGCATATAAATATCCTCTTTTAGCTTCCCGTACAGGAAAGCAGTTGTTACATCCCATTGGTCAATGAGCCAGTCATTCTCTACAGCTAATGAGAATAGTAATCGTAAGGTTGAGCTTCTTACGACCGGAGAATACGTTTCATTGTAGTCTATTCCACGTACCTGCGTAAATCCTTTAGCTACCAGCCTAGCCTTATATTTCGACACTTTACCGTCACTGTCCCGCTTAATTTTGAAGACCCATTTGCAATGTATTGGTTTTTTATCACGTGGTAAGTCTACCAATGACCACGTCTGATTCTCTTTCAATGATTTTAGTTCATCATCCATAGCTTTTTTCCATAAATTAGAATCAGGTCTTGCCAATGCTTCTTCCACTGTTAATGGATCACCATAACCTGTTGAAATCAAGAGGCTATTTTGGTTAGAACACGTTTATTTATACACAAAAGCAATAATAACATACACCGACGTTCTGAGTTGAAGGAACAGATTTTGAGTGACAGATTCTTATTATGAATATTAAAACACTGTCACACTTTCTATATTGGTATTCCACCTCCATCAATATTTAACACTAGCTGTGTCCTCACGGCTCCGCCCGTAGCCTATCTTACTCAGTGATAATGTAGCTTTCTAACAGCAAAATATTTTTTGAAATCGGTCCAGTAGTTTTTAAGTTTATTCGTTACATACAAAAATACAAATCTTTCCTCTTTATAATATTAGTATAGATAACATAACATCTACTAGATCAACTGCTTCGTTGGTCTAGTGGTAGCAAGCGCGACTGCTGATCGTGAAGTCCTGGGTTCGATGCCCAGGTCGGGTAAAATGTTATTGGGTTTTTCCGTGTGGAATTCCTTAGTAGCAGCCCAGAGATTGGATTTGTGCCCGATTGATGGCAATAGGCTTGCCCCCTATTACATGGGACTTAAATATAACGGTGAAATGAGGGTGTTAGTATACACCTCTGCCCAACCTTTCGGAGAATACAGGCGTGATGTTAGTGTACAACGTAACATCATACCTGTATAGCCCGAAAGGTTGGGCAGAGGTAAAAAGAGTAAAATAATCATAATACTCATCACAACCATGTACATGAGGGGCTCGTGGCTAACTACCAACCGCGCGGATCATATGATTTGCGAGGTTAAGTTGCGCTTACCGCGATCAGTCTGTTGATGGGTGACCGTTCGTTACATATCAAGACCGTCCGTGCCTCGGAATGATGTTAAACGGTCGATCCCGGGTGTCATACAAATACCTATGACAGTTTATTATTATTATTTATTTATTTCACAACATACAATTTTATTGTCATTACAGGTGTTTACCCAATTCAACAATTCAGTACATAGAAGGCAAATAATTAAGCGTCACCCTCTCGAATTCCGCCAAAGAGCAAATAAAAATATCAAGCCGTTGCGAGATGGAATTATCTCGGTAAAGTTAGCTTCATCCATCCGCCTAACATTAACCGTATACCTACTCATGTTGCTCGAACCGGGGCTCGGGCTACCGGGACCTCAAACAGCCTCTCCCTCGGCTCCTATCGCAACCTAGTTGTTACGGGAAGTCAGAAGCCTGGAAGTCTGACAACCGGTCTAACCTTAGAATATCGGCATTACCCTATAACTGTATTGCGGAGGTGAGATGGCAGTCGCTCCGTGGAAAATACTGGTATTTCGCCGCATCTGGTTAGACTGGAAGCTGACCCCAACGTTCTCTGGTGTGGAGCGATCGCTTCACACCGAAGCCTAACTCCAACTGCAAGAACACCAGAATAAAAGTTTCAAACAAGACACTAAACACGTTTAGAATCTCAATCGGGCGCAAAGTAGTAAAATAAAATTATCGAACCGTGCAAAGAAGCGAAAGGTTCTAAATAAATTCATAGGTACATGTTAGAACAGATGTTACCTTATGTTTCTTGAAAAAAGGTTAGCAAAAAAATATTTTCGACGCCATCTTGGATTCTATTTGCGGACCCCTTTAGGTTAAGCTGTGGAACGAAATGGGAGGTGGAATGCTTGAAGCTATGCGTGAAAATCGTAGGGTTGAAATGAAAGGGTTGGATTGTTTTTCCTTAAAAATTGTTGTGTACGTTCAGCCTAGCCTTTTCCCAACTATGTTAGGGTCAGCTTCCAGTCTAACCAGATGCGGCTGAATACCAGTATTTTACACGGAGCGACTGCCATCAGACCTCCACAACCCAGTTGCAGGGCAATGCTGATATCCTAAGGTTAGAAGGTAGTGACAGTTTCTCGTACGTTCTGTCTAGCCTTTTCCCAACCAGTTCTTGCATCACTCTGAACAATTTTCTTTTTCTGGTTTCTTGAGCAATAAGCCTAGGATAGCTAAGTGCCCGTTCACACAGCGGATGCATTTTAACGGGCCCGTCGGTACTGGATGTGTTGTTAACATCTGGATCAGTTAAACAAATGATAGTTTCGTCTCATCTGGCAGGCAGGATACGATAAAAATAACGGATCGTGTGTGAAGGCACATATACTTCTCCATATATCTTCATGTACGGATCCGTTTTTTATACTGTTCCGTCGTCCAGTTTTTGATGATAAAACGGAACACGTAAAAATTTTGGCCCATTTTTTAATGGATTCGGAATACTGTCGTGTATGTGAACTCGCTCATATAACTACAGGCGCCATCACTAAAATGAAACGGATCGGCTAAAATGGGTCCTGTAAACAGTTTCTGTGTAAACTAGCTGTGAGGCGTCGTCAACCGCCACTAGTAACGCCATGGTTTCAACTGGTGCGGCATCATGCAAACTAAACGGTAAACTTGATCGTGATTGGTCTATATTGATACACTGCAAACTGGACGCTGTTTCAAGTCCGCTGCAAACTTGATTGTGTATGGCCTGCTTCAGCCTTTCTACTATACAGGTTAGGTTGTAAATGAAATTATTCTTATCGTGAGGCATTTTAGCTCCCCGAGTTAAATGACCGCACGGCAAGTGATAGCCGCGGAATAATGTTTACTTCTTGTATTTTTTTTTTATTGAATCCAAATGTGTCACTTGCAGGGTTAATCTATGTCAGCAGTACCTACATAACGAGGTTTGAAGGAATTACATGATTTAGTTTACACCCTGTCTACTGATAGAAATATTTCTACAGCCTTACCTACCATGGATTTAAACCTACTGGCCCTTTGAACTTTATAATTTAATTGCCTTTTGAAGAAACAACGGAAATTTTGAAGAAACAACGAACACCGGAAACAGTCCAAATTCTGCTATCAAAATCAGTAGAATTGGCCTGCAATTCCTTTAACCAGCGCTGAACTTTATAATCAACCTTTAAAACAGCAGAATGAAGATATACACTTAGTTTTTATTACAAAAGTAATTCTCTTACGGGGGTTGTTAAAATGGACTGCGTAGTATAATCGACGTCCATCGCTCTCTTTTATTACGGCTGGCTCTTTACGATGTTATACCCTTATAATATCTTAATAAAGGACGGATGTAGGTTACGATATTAGGCTAGGCTGCTAGGCTTTTAGGATAGACCTGTGATGCGGAGTGTTGAATAAAATGTGATTGGTGCAAGCAAAAGTATATTAAACTAGCTGTGCCCGGGTGAATATTCGAAATTTTTTAACATTATTTTAACAAATCATTCTTCTCCCGGGTTGTTAACTTTATAGTATTGTCAGATTGCTTTTATTCTTGTCTTATTGCTTGACGGCAGCGGTATAGTTTGAGTTTTCATTATCATAATTATAGTATTAAACATCTGCATTCTTAACTTTGGGATGATGCTAATGACGTTCTCAAATTTTGTTAATATTTTTTTAAGAATGCCCCGCCCGCGACTTCGTTTGCATAGAAGTCGGATGGGTTTTATTTTTATTGCGTGGAACTCTAAAACTTTGTTTTTTTCTAAAAACAAAAGTAGACTCAGTTACTCCTTATAACATCAGCTATCTGCCAGTGAAAGTCCCGTCAAAATCGGCCCAACCGTTTCAGACATATTCCGGAACAAATAGACAGACAGACAAAATTATTAAAAATAGTTTTTTTATTATAAGTACCGTATATACTTTCATATGCATTTAGTAAAAAGCTGTTATTTTGGCATTACAATCAGACACTTCAATTTTATTTATTTATATTTATAGATGCCGTTGCTTTTCATGCAGGAGGATCTGAGTTCGATCGTGGCACGCATCTCTTCCTCCTAGCCTAGTGTAATATATTGGTATTCAGCCACGTCTGGTAAGACTGGAAGCTGACCACAACATAGTTGAATAAAAGGCTAGTAGGAAGTTTTTATGAGATACAACGATTTTTGTGTTATAACGATTTTTTGAAATATAACGATTTTTGTAATAATAACGACTTTTATGATTTTTTGAAATATAACGATTTTTGTAATAATAACGACTTTTATGTGATTGTAAAATAAGCATCTTATCTAAATCCACGTTTTACGTTTATCTTTTATTCCTAGATCTCCATAAAATATAATATTCATCTTTTTATGAAACATCCTTTAATCATAATATCCCTACAGTTTTTTTGTTACTTTTTATAGTTCATAATCCTTTGTACTCGGCGTAATAAGGAGCTCTTATTTTTTTATAAGGCGAGATAAAAAGCGAAGTACTCTAAAAATAGTAAATATGATACTTGCATTTACTTATTTTAATTCTAGGTTATTATGCTCATCCTTATGTTATTATCCTTTATTCATTTCAATAGAAGGGTAGGTATATTTAAATTTTTAAATATTTCTGAAAAAAATATCCCATCAAAAACATAAACGTGAAAATGGGAGCCAAGTTCAATAATAAGAATATGCGTAGTTGTCGACTTCGCCGATAAAAGAATTGAGCTCTAAATGGGTGCCAAGTTCTGTAGATAATACTGAAATTTATTTACAAAAAGCAGATATCTTAGGATAAATTGAAGCTCAAGTTTGACTTGGCTAGTTTTTTCCCAGCAAACGAAATTTTTTGAAAAGTAAGATGTTGACTTTCCAATAGGTATAAAAACAGTAACTTGCGTATAACATTAAGAAGATAAGTTGATTAGCCAAATATAAGATAACTTGTATGTGAAAACTAGCCAAGTCAAATCTTGATCTTCAATTTATCCTAAGATATCTGCTTTGTGTAAATAAATTTCAGGATTATCTACAGATCTTGGCACCCATTTAGATCTCAATTCTTTTATCGGCGAAGTCGACAACTCAAGTATATTCCACCAAGAAGAATATAGTCTGCTTAATTGTCGGCAATAAGATTGACAAGCATATCATTTTGGGACCCAGTGCATAATATCAGCAAGCACATTGGGTCACCCGCGCGACAGCGCAACGAGTGTTGCCAAGGAGGGTTAATGTCAGGCAGGCGGCCGGTCATAAAACAATAAGCCAAAACCTCTAACAACATGGATTTATGAAGTACATGATGTACCGACCCTACCTAGTGTGGGATAAGGGCAGGAAGAAGAAGATGAACACTAAATATTCAACAATGGAACAGTCAAGTCTCAAATTCAAAACCTACTTCCCATTCTGCATTGAAACACTAACATCAGTTGTAAGTACGGTTTGAAAGGCACCAGTGGCACACCTGTGTGCCAACGTCGAGAATCACGTGCCTCGTAACTTGTCGGTTTATGGACATACGTGGTAAGATTTTGATATGGCATTTGCATAGTCTCTATTGTGCGGATTTGTCGTTTGGACGGAGATAGGACATCGAAATGTTTGCACCAGATTCAGGCTTGCAGCTAGTTCAGGGGCCACTCAAGTATTATGTAAGCACGAAAGGGGGATAAGGGGGTCTTTGCATAGCTTATTTTTGATGACATGGGGACGGGGGTGTCTAGATGATGATTACGTTACGTCATTTTTTATTTGAATAACAACAAAGCAACCTGATCAGTTTAAATAAAAATATACAAATGTTTACGTAAGCATAGGAGTAAAGACGTAAGCATGGGGGGGGGAGTAAAAGCTTTGCTGACAAGGGGGAGGGGTGGGTCAAAAATTGCTAAAATTTTGCTTACGTAAATCTTGAATGGCCCCTCACACAGAAACTGTTTACAGGATCCGTTTTAGCGGATCTGTTTTTATTTTGGTGATGGCGCCTGTAGTTGTATGAGCGAGTTCACACACACGACAGTGTTCCGAATCCAGTAAAAAATACTGGTCCGACATTTTTACATGTTCTGTTTTGTCATCGAAAAATGGATTTCGGAACAGTATAAAAAACGGAACAGTATTCCGAATCCAGTAAAAAATACTGGTCCGACATTTTTACACACATAAACTGGATTCCGGAACAGTATAAAAAACGGATCCGTACATGTAGATGTATGGAGAAGTATGAGTGCCGTCTAGGGTTTCGTTGCCGGGTTCCCGATCCCAGGAACACCCAGGAAATCTATCGATCAGTTTAAACGGATCCGCTGTGTGAACTGGCAGTTAGATTAATTAGAGTAGAATAACTTTACTCTGGGGCTCGTGGGTTACCAACCGCACAGATCATAAGATTTTCGAGGTTAAGCTGCGCTTGCCGCGGTCAGTCTGTGGGTGGGTGACCATTCGTTACACATTGGGACCCTTCCGAGCCTCGGAGGACACGTTAAACAGTCGGTCCCGAGTATCATACGAATACCTATGACAGTCGTTACGGGATGTCGGAAGACTGAATGTCTGACAACCAGTCTAAGCTTAAGATATCGGCATTGCCCAGTAATTGGATTGCGGAGATCTGAATGGCAGTCGTTCCGTGTAAAATACTGGTATTCAGCCGCATCTGGTCAGACTGGTAACTGACCCCAATAATTGGGAAAAAGCTAGGTAGAAAGAGAAAGTCGTACTACATAATGGGCCCATTTTTAACCGACTTCCAAAAAGGAGGAGGTTACTATGTTCGTCTGTATGTATGTTTTTTTTTGTGTATGTTCATCGATATTTTCGCCAATTGTGAACCGATTTTAATGATTCTTTTTTTAATGGATAGTGTATACTTCGAAGTTGATTCCGTTTAAATTTGGTGAAGATCTGGTGACGAACTTCGGAGATAGATAATGGAACTCCTCAATGACGAACAGTACACATATTGTGATGATGTGATTATGTTACGAGCAGCGTCTTTAGTAGTTCCAACCAAGTTTTAATTAAGGCCACTAAAATTTTAAAAATAA
Organism: Amphipyra berbera; assembly: GCA_910594945.2. NCBI lineage: Eukaryota > Metazoa > Arthropoda > Insecta > Lepidoptera > Noctuidae > Amphipyra > Amphipyra berbera. The sequence goes on from OU343145.1 coordinate 13,621,182, forward strand.
AATCATGTTTTACAAACAATTTAAACCGACTTCAAAAAAGAATAAAATAATTACCATATAAAATTAACAGTTTCAGAAGTCGGTGCCTTCAATTTGGTTCAGCGTGGATCAGCACCGACTTCTGAAACTGTTAATTTTATATGGTAATTATTTTATTCTTTTTTGAAGTCGGTTTAAATTTTTTGTAAAAAATGTTTTTATTAAACGGTATTAACTAGCTTCACTACGTATATTTGTTTGATTTTAATCTTACGATAGATTTTTCAATTACTTCTGCTTAACCGAGTCTGTTAAAATGCCGCACACAAGTTTAATTCCCACGACAATCCTTACTATAGAATATATCTATAGGTATACTAATATTAGGTCCTTACCTATGAAATTGGCGTTTTTTTCTCACAAATAGAGAACCTCGTCACTTCTATGATTTAAAATATATATCAATTGCTTGATATTATATCGAATAATGACCATCATAGACAACTACCAATAGTAAAAAAACCTTATTACTTATAGTTTTCTAAACATAAAAAATACCTTAAAAATGACTCCTCTTTTTGTTAGCAGAAATGACCACTATTTTTGTTTTAACTTAGCCAAAACTTATTTTTGTCGCATAATCTAAGTGGCATACGTTATCTTAGTTTTTAAACATTAGTGCATAAAAGTTTTAAAACATTTGTGTTCATAGTTGTTAAATAAATTAAGAAAATGTTAGTATGAAAAATGCAACTTCTTTAAAATTCTCCATACAAAACGCTGATTTCATAGGTGGGGACCTAATATTATAAAACTGAAGAGTTTGTTTGTTTGTTTGAACGCGCTAATCTCAGGAACTACTGGCTGGAATTGAAAAAATCTTTTTGAGTTGGATAGTCCATTTATCGAGGAAGGTTATAACATCACGCTACGACCAATAAGAGCGGAGCATAAATGAAAAATGTTGCAAAAACGGGAAAAATGTCCACCCGAAGCCGGGACGGGCCACTAGTAATAATTAGAGATGTGCCGATTATGACTTTGGCCGACTAGCCGACTAGCCGATTAGTCGGTTGTAAAGAGGCCGACTAGTCGGCCGACTGATCGGCCAAGCCGATCACGGTTTCGGAGATTTCCGTGACGCTTCGTTTACAGCTGATTCGCGCGCAAGTAGCAACCACCGCGCCGCCTGCGAACGTGTCGGAACCTATTTTGTTTACTTCGCATTTTTTCTTGATTTTTGCTTTTGTACGGGTCAGAGCGGTGTTTTTGTGTAATAAACGATCAAGGTTTTTATTTAATGTAATTCCCCCTACATACATTTTATTGAAAAATACATACAAAGTAAGAAGCCGGGTAGTCGGCGCTTTTTGCCGAATAGTCGCCGACTAGTCACCGACTACGATAGTGGCCGGATAGTCGGCTTTACCGACTAGTCGCCGACTAATCGGCACATCTCTAGTAATAATGTATAACCACAGATCCAACTAAATCTACAACTTTCATTTTAACCGGTCAAACTCCGGTCTCGTTGAGTGTATTAACGATGCCAACGTGAACGGTACCCCCGGGCAAAATCTAGTTTCATTATGTAGAACTAGTTGAATTTGTACATAATTTTAGAATTTCTAGTCAGTCTGATTACTTGTCTAACTTTAGGATATATGGGACTTAGGAACAGGCAATCCTGGGGCACGCCGCGATTGCGGCGGTAAGACCCGTGATGGAGGAGTGGCTGGAGAGGCGTCACGGCGCCCTCAGCTTCCGGCTGACGCAGGTACTCTCGGGACACGGCTGTTTCGGGAAGTACCTGTGTCGTATAGGCCGGGAGCAGACGCCCGGTTGTCACCACTGCGACTGCCCCGAGGACACGGCGCTGCACACTTTGCAGGCGTGTCCAGCATGGGGGTCGCAGCGCCGCGAACTAGTCGCGGCGATCGGCGGTGACCTCTCGCTTCCGGCCGTGGTTCTGTCCATGGTCGGGGGCGAGACTGCGTGGGAAGCCATCGCCTCTTTTTGCGAGGAGGTGATGGCGACCACGGAGGTAGCGGAGAGGGATAGGGAGGTCGCTTCTTCTCTCCCTTCTCGCGCTAGACGCACCAGGCGCCGGGGGGCGCGTGACGATCTCCGGCCACCCTAGTGAGTGGCCTGCGGGTGGCGGGTTGGGGAACCCGTCGCCCGACCAGTAACGGGCCCAGGGAGGATGGCGCGTCGTGTCCTGCGCGCGCCTCTCGGAAGGATGTGGGGCAGTGGAGCAACTGCCCCATCACAGGAGAGGTCCACCAGAAGAAGCTGGTGGACCGAGACCTGCCGGGGTCGCGGTACATGCAATAGCGAATCCCGTGACTCCGGCCTTAGGTCAGAAGGAGGGACACCGTGGTGGTTTTAGCCAGTAAGAGTCTGGCACACCCCCCCGTCTTCCCCAGACGGGATATAGTCCATGAGGATTAAAAAAAAAAAGGAACAGGCAATCCTGTTTTCGAGTTTAGGAATTCATGCTAGTATGTCTGGCGTTATGTTCTGCCTAGCCTTTTCCCAACTATATCGGGGTCAGCTTCCAGTCTAACCAGATGCGGCTGAATACCAGTATTTTACACGAAACGACTGCCGTCAGACTTCCACAACCCAGTTACTGGGCCGGTTATCAGACATTCAGGCTTCTGACTACCCGTAACGACTGTCATAGGTATTTGTATTACACGCGGGACCGACTGTTTAACGTGCTCTCCGAGGCACGGAGGGGTTTCGATGTGTAACGAACGGTCACCCATCCACAGACTGACCGCGGCAAGCGCAGCTTAACCTCGCAAATTGTATGATGCGCGCGGTTAGTAATTGGCCACGAGCCTATACTAGTATGACTGTCAATGTTAAATAAATCAGAATTGACTGTGATGTGAACTTTGCCAACCCGCATCGAGCCAGCGTGGAAGACTGAAGCCTATACCTTTCTCATTCTGAGAAGAAGCTAAAGCTCAGCAGTCGGACTGTCATAGGCTAATTATGCAATCTTCTTCTTTTCATGTGGTTAGTGACTAACCTGGTGTCAGAGTTTATGCCGCCCGTGGACCTCTGACTTAGCTTCATATGCCGTCGAGAAATATCTCTCAGGCACGATTTCTTCACGATGTTTTCCTTCGCCGTTTTTAAGCAAGTGATAATTATACAATACGCACAGGAATCTGAAAAGTCAGAGGTGCGTGCCGTGGTTTCTTACTCGAGACCTATGCCTTGACAGTTCGAACGGTCACATCACAAGGTTATCACTGCTTATGCTGGAAATCACACCCAGCATCTGACTTTTCAAACACAACATCATCTCAAAGAATATAACAGTTGGATTCAATAAGAAACAAAATGTTCCCCAACATGACGCGCAACGTCTACATGACGCTACAACGTTGCACACTGCCGCAACGTTTGCGACATTTCTACGTGACGCAGGACATGTAGCAAGCCGCCGCACAGTGGGAAAAAAATGACTCTTTTTGTTCAAAAATCTGCCTACACCACAATTTTTGACGTATCGCTGCCATTTGTTTTATACACTCCTGAGATAACATACTTTGGTGCGTTACTGCCACTTTTCCTTAAAAGTCAATACCAAATGGGACAAATGGAGTAATATGCCGCAGGACTTGACGCGGGACAGCTACGTGAATGTCCTGGGGACAATTCGCTAGCACACATCTGCGCCCGCTCTCGAAGCGGCGCACAGTGAGAAAAAAATTACTTTTTTTGTTCAAAAATCTGCCTACACCACAATTTTTGACGTATCGCTGCTATTTTTTTTATACACTACAGAGATAAATTTCAGTGTGTCACTGCCACATTTCCTTAAAAATAAATAACATAACGTATCAATTAATATGGAAAAAAACAAAATAACGCAAAAAAAAAATATTGGGTCGCCGTTTTGTATCTTCCGTTTTGAAATTTTATAAACAGACAATAAATTTATGACCTGAAAAACCCCTGGAAACTGATTTTTGTTAAAATATTTTTTTTTAGAAATTGTTTTTGCGTCATTTCCCGATTTTTTGAGGTTATAGTATTGACTTTTAAGGAAAAGTGGCAGTGACACACCAAAGTGTAGGTATTATCTCAGGAGTCTATAAAAAAAATATGGCAGCGATACGTCAAAAATTGTGGTGTAGGCAGATTTTTTAACAAAAAAGCCATTTTGTTTCCCACTGTGCGTCGTAGGCATAGCAGGACGCAGCAGCATCTTGACAATGACTATGAAAATGTACGGAAGACGCCACACAAAGACTGCCACCCAAAGCTTGGCGTGGTGATGGTGCTGTCTGTTTGACCAGCCCTTTAGTGAATCAAAGACTTAAAGCGTAAACAAGTACCTAATACCATTACAAATTTATTACATAAAACCTTTTACGTAAAACTTTATTGGAAGGATGGAAATGGAAGAAAAACAGATCCATATCTGATTATCTTTACGACTAAATCGTACTCGTATGAATCGAATGAGGATAAAAACGTTACGCCCCTTTTTATCTGCACGGTCGGGTAAGTAAATTGTGGTGGGGTTTTAAACCTTTGCGGTGATATTTTAGTGTTATATTCAAAAGTTTAATAATATTAATAATATAACATAACATCACGGTTTGTGTTCCCCGAAGGATTCGGCAAAGGTCTTTAAGTCCCATGTAATAGGGGGCGAGCCTATTGCTATAAACCGAGCACAAATCCAAACTCCGGGCTGCTACTGAGAAATTTCACACGGAATAACCCAATAACACCTTTGCCCTACTTGGAGATCAGACCCAGGACCTCACGATCAGCAGTCGCGCTTGCCACCACTAGACCAACGAGGCAGTTTTTTTTTCATTTCACTATAAAAGCAAGTATCAAAATAAAATGGTCAAGCTATAATTTCAGGGCTCCATATTCATTATATAAGCCCCACCCAGAAACCATCGCCCTTGACTTAGCCTACGTGGTCTATTTTTGACTATGTAGGTACCAACAGTAATTCGTTGCCCCTCACTAGGATTTCTCCTGTATCGTGGGTGCGTTTACAGACACAAATCTTCACATGCACAAACGCCCAGACCCGGAGCAACTATCTGTAGGCCAAACAAATATTTGTTCCGTGCGGGAATCGAGCCCACGACCCGAAGCGCAGAAGCCAAGCGCTCAACCATTGCACTAAACGTGTCGTTGTTTATCTTAAATTCTAGTACACTTCCCTGTAGAAGATTGTTTGACCAGAAATTTTATGTTGGTTAAAATTAGCCTTAATAAAATATCCCAATTTCCGGACCAAAAACCTTTTATTACGATAGGGGCTCCTACGTGAACTTTCTTCCGCCAGACTGTGCTACGCTCGTAGCTGTATGCCTACGCACGTAGCACGCGCCTACGCGCATGTTCCCCTCAACTAAAATAAAGAGTGAGTCGAGGTAACGATATTAAAAATGCGACTGGATTCGTCTGTATTAAAAAGACACCATGATCAATATATTATTATAGATTTATTTATTTCTTTATTTCTTACACTGATAACGGATGTATGCTGAACGAAGACCGTTTTAGGCGGATATTGACACATTTTCCCAACGTCCTTTTTTATGTTTATCTTTTTTTTTGTGTGCGTCATATTTACGTTGCAAATAAAAAAAAGACTTTATACTGAGCGGAACTGGATATAAGATGAAACTTTTAAAATTCAGAAAGAATCTACTTTTAAAATCACGAATAAATTAACTGCATACTGAAAAAGTAATTGAGTCTCGATGGGAAATATTTTGTTTATGATTTGTATATTTTTCCATGGGGTTAGGCAGAAACGATAGAACGCCAAATGCTACGATTCTTACATACTCTTTTCGCTTCGTCCACATTCATACATCTTGTCATACATGCACGCCGGTTGAGAGTACTACGCACCTGTCCTTTGTAAAAAACATCACCAATTATATGCCTAATTAAAAATACATAAATCATTGATGCCCGTCGATAAGTTCATCACCATTCAATGGTATCGCCCATTGACCTTTATGGAAGTATTAGTTAATATTTCATAAATTGTATTTTTTTATAAATCATAATTCTGAAAATATTGTCATAGGTAACCAAGATAACGCATAACTGATTATGAAAGATCGAAGGGTTCATTATGAATATCTGTTTAACTTATAGCCAAATATTCAAACTGCCTCATTGGTCTAGTGGTGGCAAGCGCGACTGCTGATCGTGAGGTCTTGGGTTCGATTCCCAGGTCGGACAAATTGTTATTAGTGTTTTGTGTGTTCACGTGACCATAGGGCTGGCCTATATTTCGGCCCAAGAAGCAGCATTGCCATACAACGTGGCAATGCTGCCAGCTTTTTGGGCACTTTTCCTGTTGACAGCGATGCGGACGAATTTTTTGATGCCCTTTGACTGTTTTACCTTATATTTGTATTATAGTAGTTAAGATTTATCTATACTAATATTATAAATAGGAAAGATTTGTATTTTTGTATGTAACGAATAAACTTAAAACTACTGGACCGATTTCAAAAAATCTTTTGCCGTTAGAAAGCTACATTATCACTGAGTAACATAGGGTACGGGCGGAGCGTGAGGATACAGCTAGTATTGTATATAGGTATATTAGGATAATTCTGCAAAATCATGAAATAACCTTATATTTTTAATAAGTGTTATTGGGTTTTTCCGTGTGAAATTCGTCAGTAGCAACCCGGAGTTTGGATTTGTGTCCGGTTGATGGCAATAAGCTCGCCCACTATTACATGAGACTGCGAAATGAGGGTGTTACTTTACATCTCTGCCCAATCCTTTGAGGAATACAGGCGTGATGTTATGTTACTCAAACGCTACTCAATTTTAAGTTGCCATTAATTTCGTGCTGTCTCTATCTTTTCGCCTTTAAGAGACAGTGACAGCACGAGACTTGACGGCAACTTAGAATTTTGAGTAGCTTTTATGTATTTGGCCAAAGGCTTACTGGAAAATCAATGTTGCCGCTTGGAATTCGTTGTTTTCTTACCACCAACCGTCAGGTGACATGCCTCAACCCACGTTCAGAGCAAAAATAGGAAGATAAATTATTAACTAAGCGGACGACATGTTTGGTGCAGTGACTGAACAATCGGTTTCTGGGTTACGGGTTGTGGGTCCGATTCACACACGGAACAAATATTTGTATGCCCTACATATACTTCTTCCGGGTCTGGATATTAGTGCGTATGAAGATTTGTATCTGTAAACGCAACCACGACACAGGAGAAACCACAGCGTGGGGCAAAGTTAAAAAAATAAACTTGTTCACGTTGCGGGTCTAAAACCTGGACAGCGGAGCTTACTGTCCAGGGTGTGATGTACTTAAGTATCGTGACTAGAACTAAGTAAGACCGGTAGTGGTAAATTTACCTAAGCCGCGTTTGCTTGTTATGCAAGCTACTTGCAACCGCAGCTTACTTGCACGTTACTTGCATAAGCTCGGATTAGTTTACGTTGAAGCTGACGGCTGTCAGTCTTAGAATCAAATTTATTTTTAAACGTTTTTTTTTATTTGCATCAATTTGTATTTGATACCACCTCGTTGGTTTAGTGGTGGCAAGCGCGACTGCTGATCGTGAGGTCTTGGGTTCGATCCCCAGGTCGGGCAAAGTGTTGTTAGGTTTTCCGTGTGCGATTTCTCAGTAGCAGTGCGGAGTTTGGATTTGTCCCCGGTTGATGGCAAAAGGCTCGCCCCCTATTATATGGGACTTAAACATAACGGCGAAATGAGGGTGTTACTATACACCTCTGCCCTATCCTTCGAGGAATACAGGCGTGATGTTATGTTTGTATATTTGTTTGATTCAAATCTTGCAACAGATTTTTCAACCACTTCTTCTTAACCAATTCTCCTGAAACTTCGCACACAAATTCAATTCCCATGACAATACAACATTATAGTAATTTCAACCTTCAAACGTCAAATCCTGATGCTGCAGGGGTACTGGAAGATAAAACCGTTTAACTTGAAAGTTTTTTTTAAGGGATTATTAACCCTGTGTTTGGTCTTAGATTGTGATCTTACCTTTACTCTCTTCTTCTTCTTCTTCCTGCCCTTATCCCACACTAGGTGGGGTCGGCACAATATGTATTTCATAAATCAATGTAGTAAGCCTTTGGCCAGACTGCAAACGCGGGCGCGGTGCGGCGAGTTCAAACAGAAGAACTTCATTTGAGTGTCCATAGTGGGCACGCGGGCGCGGGAAGCGGCGCGGGCTACTTGACGCTGGGAGCGCGCGGGTAGCTCACGCTATAGGTCGTTCATACAAGTGGCCGCAGTAAGAGCGCGGGCGGCAAGCGACAACCCGCGCGGCAGCGGGGGATCTCAAACTAGTTTGAGCTGACCACGCGCGTTGTTGTGATAGCGTCTTCAAAATTAAATGTGTAAGAATTAATAAGTGCAAACACTTATTTGGCTTATTGTTTTATGACCGGCCGCCTGCCTGACATCAACCCTCTTTGGGAATACTCGTTGCGCCGTCGCGCGGGTGATACAATATGCTTGCTGATATTATGTACTGGGTCCCAAAATGATATGTTTGTCAATCTTATTGCCGACAAATATAATTGAAGTTCCTCGACCATTATTCGGTTTTGCTAGGGACTTTGGTTCTGACACATGGTAAACTAATATAGCGCCGTGAGTTTCTCTGTAAAAACTTGATGTCAATGTTCTGTATCGCTCCTGTCCCGCTGTATCCCAAATACTAAGCTTGGCTTTAACACCGTTCACATCCATGACTTTTTTTTTTAATATAGAAAATGTATTTATTTTTTCACCCAAGCGGACGCACACGTCTGCTTAAAAATTGCATTTGTCTTCAACTCCTAAAAATATATCATCAAAATAGCTAAATCCAAATGGTATGCTTCCTACTCAATTATGTTACCTTTACTCTATTTAAACCAATTTACCCAACACCTGCTCAGCCTCGTAATCCCCCCCCCTGCTGCCCCACAATTATGTATAAGATCTATTTGTATGTGAAAGCGAAGGAGCAGTTCTGTCGTACCCTTATGTGATAAGCTTGAGTTTATGCATTATTTATAAGTCTGGTATTTTCGTATGTAGTTAGGGAAAGTATGGAGGGGGGACGATCGGGGGAATTGTATGTGACCTGGTGTCCTACGTAAGCGACAAACGCGGTGCGATGCGACGCGACACGACGTGAATAAATACGCGTTACGTCGCGTCTCGCTACATAGGCCGCTAGTAGGGATGCCGTTGTCTTAATCGCGTTTGTCGTCTTCGTCGCGTCGCGTTCTTCGCTTACGCAGGACACCACCTTAGCTGGGAAATGTACGTTTTGGACAGTTGTGATCAGAATCTTTGGTTCTTTTCATAAATGTTCATTCTTCATAGTGTTGCGGTCAGCATTTCTTGTTATTTTTTCTGCATTTCGTTCCAGCTCACTCCGAAAATTGAACCACGAAGTTTCGGCTGACGGATCGCACGTTTTCCAACCATGAAAGTGCTTCGGATCCGACGACCGATTAGATTTTCGTGATTTGACATTTGGTCTTTCGATCTCCATACTCCCAAATGTTAATTGATATCTACTTAGGATATCGGCATTGCCCAGCAACTTGATTGTGGAAGTCTGATGGCAGTCGCTCCGTGTATAATACTGGTATTCAGCCGCATCTGGTTAGACTGGAAGCTGACCCCAACATAGTTTGGGAAACGTCTAGGTAGAACGAATAGGATTTCTATCAAATCAAAAATAACATTCATACTTATATTATGATAAAATGACCCGCTGAACTTCGTACCACCAATTTTTTTATTTTATCGTAACATAACATCACGCCTCTATTCCCTGAAGGTTTAGGCAGAGGTGTATAGTAACACCCTCATTTCGCCGTTATGTTTAAGTCCCATGTAATAGGGGGCGAGCCTATTGCCATCAAACAGGCACAAATCCAAACACCGGGCTGCTATTGAGGAATTCCACACGGAAAAACCCAATATCACTTTGCCCGACCTGGGGACCAAACCCAGAACCTCACGATCAGCAGTCTTTTATTTTTTTTAAACCAACCCTCTAGGTATCGGAGCGTACAAAAAAAAATAGGTATTCAAATAGGTCGACCCATGTTCGAGTTTATGCGAGACTAACACCCATATTCTAAGACGTTCCTCCAAAACTTACTCGACTCGACTCCACCTCGACTCAGCCTTTCGGTAGTTATAGTTGACATAAACGTCCTCGACTCGTGATTTTTCCTCAGTCGAGGTAAGGAATCATCTGTCAAACTCAAGGTACCTTGGAACCTACCTTAAGGAAGGAAGTGTCAAAGTTCATATGTAACAAAAATCAATTTTGAAGACTTTATCGAATATGCTTACGATAATCCTTACAACTATTTATCGCGGCAATATTTGCGCGATGCAGATAATTCAAATTATGACGTAATGACTTCTCGAGGAACCTCGAAGCTCACTCAAAATTGCGACTAATAATACAATTTTGAAGGTGTTTTCGAGGCCATTCTGAGTCGAGTATGAGTCGAGTAAGTTTTGGAGGAACGTCTTAGAATATGGGTGTAACGCACGGCAATTGATTTTTTTATAATTTATAAACGAGGTCGGCAATCCATACATTACCACAGGATATATTGCCAGGCACGGGGCGTGCTTCTCGCGGCTATCGATTACTTGCGGACAGAACGTGGAGATGCGCCGAACTCCGCTTTATTAGTTACATGGATGTTATTAAGCGAAAGTGAGGCAAGAAAAAATTTAAGATCTTATTTTAATAGTTCACGATATTTTGTATAGCGCCTTAGTCAGTGCTGAAGATAATGTACGCATCACTAAAAGTTGTAAATCTTTCATTTCATTACTTACTGGTTCTTTAAGTTGTAATAACACCTGTGTAACATTAATTGATTGATACATAAAATTATTTTTATAACAGAATATTATATTTATACTATCAAATATTTTTTTGTGGTGGGTACATCACATATAGCATTTACTAATAAAATATCGGGTAGGTATTATTAAAATAGGACGTTAGAATTAGTTCAAATTATTTGACAAAACTTCCCAAGTTTACTAGGTATCATAGATCATATTCAAATAAAAAATACCTAAACTGTATATAATTAGATATCAAGATACTACTACGTGCGCGCTCTCCGATTTTTTTTTATTCTTGGGTCGCGTTTGGCGCTAGTCTCACCTGATGGTAAGCGCAAACAGGGTCTAAGATGGAGCACACGAATCAAAGGAACAGAGATAAAGAGGGATTCCCCTATACCCCTCTGGCTCTCACATACACACGACGGAACAAAGTAAACTGCTTGGCGCCGGACTTTAATGTGAGGGTGGTACCTAGCCAGATCGCTAATGTATTAGTTAGGTATTGTGTTATCTAATTAATTTAAGTTGAATTTCTAGGATAACTTGGATTTCTCCTGTACCGTAGTTTACAGACACAACTCTTCATATGTACAAACACCCAAACCAGGTACAACTATCTGTGGACATACAAATATTTGTTCCTTGCGGGAATCTAATCCGCAATCCGTAGCGTAGAAAGCCAATCGCTCAGCTCACCCGCGCTCGTTCGTTCTGCCTAGCCTTTTCCCAACTATTTTGGTGTCAGCTTCCAACCAGCTGCGGCTGAATACCAGTATTTTACACGAAGCGACTGCCATCAGACTTCCGCAACCCACTGGGTAATGCCGATATCGTAATGTTAGACCGGTTGTCTGACTTTCAGGCTTCTGACTACCCGCAAGCACTGTCATAGGTATTCGTATGACACCCTTCGTTCGTAGGGCTATCCCGCTCTATTCTGTCATAAAAGGATGATGAGTTAAGGTGACCGTTATCACTCTATCTCCCTCTAAATTCTTCGTATACCGGTCGATGTTTTTTTCCAACGCTTATAGGAATCCAGACAAGGTGACTTAATTCTCTGTAATTTATAGATATTTACGAAACCTTGAACCAACTTCCTAAGGTACCTACCTAACTTAGGTTTTGCCCATTTTTTGGCCATTGCCAATTGGCCAAAGCTTTTGGCCATTAGGTCGTTAGCCTTCAGAACTATTGGAACTTTACCTAATATCCTTTGTGTCGGCAATCTCGCTAAGTCAGGATATTTACTTTTATTACTATGCCTAACTTCAACTTAAATTGAGTTATGCAAGATGGTGACATTTTTATATTTAAATTTAGCCCGACCGCACCGGGCCCGGGTATCATACGAATACCTTTGATAGTTGTTACGGGTAGTTAGAAGTCCGAGAGACTGCCACCAGACCTTCGCAACCTAGTTACTCTGCAATGCCGATATTCTAAGGTTAGATCGGTCGTCAGACTTTCGGACTTCTGACTACCCGTACCGACTGATATAGGTATTCGTATGACACCCTGGACCGACGGTTTAACTTGCTTTCCGAGGGACGGAGGGGTCTCGATGTGTGAAGAATGGTCACCCATCCACGGACTGACCACTGCAAGCGCAGCTTAGCCTAGCTAATCATATGGTCCGCGCGGATTTTACCTAGCCACGAGCCCCTTTAGTCGAGTTTTTATTTAGGTATAAAAATAAATTCCAAATACCGATGTATACTAAGAATCTCGTAACAAAAAACCCAATTACACTTTGCTCGAATTGGAAATCAAACCCATATGATTTCTATTAAACCATTATGTTTAATAATAAATAATAATGATTATCTTTATTTATTTATAACAGATTGTAGTACAAGTAACATTTTTACAAAGTGGGTAGAATTAAATCTCTGACAATCAAGTGGGTGACGTGCTGCCCTCCTTGCTAGGCTATGAAATAGCTTGTATTAAGGAGTAACAGTGCCGATCCCCTCTAATTGTATTACTACAATTTTATTTTATTGTACAAGTTAAATTTTTTAAATATTTAAGTACTTAAGTGCAAGTATTTGCGCGCGAGCGCGTTTATGTGTGTGTGCGTGCTTGTGTGTATGGGGGTGCATTTGTGAGTGTAGATGTGTGCTGTGTTTACGTGTTTGGATCTGTGTGTGTGTGTGTTTCTTACTCCCAGACAGATAAATTCTCAAATAAGCTATAACACCCGCGAAAAACACAATACGAATAATCTGACTTATCCGAAATCACCTCTAGCATAAACCCATCCATTTCTCGGTAATAATAAAGAAGGGCCCCATTTCGCCTTAGATTTATATAGCTGTGCCTTTTTGTGGGGTCCATACGATGTTTGTTATCCAATAACAAGGGGTAGGCTTAACTAATATATTGGTTACTGTGATGGTGGGTAGTTAGAACAAGTTCTTTGAAGGTTGCGTAATTCTTTTGGCAAAAAAGAGAAAGATTAACAAATTAGATGATGTAGTGACAAAAATTGAAAGGAGTATGCTTAGGTGGTTTGGTCATGGTGAGAGAATGAGTGAACGGCGATTAACAAAAGGAATTTATAAGGCGGATGTCTGTGGAAACGGTAAAGGACGACCTAGAAGGACATACATCGATGTTATTGATGATGTTCGAAGGAGAGGTGCGTAGTATTCTCAATAAGCGTGCGTGTATGACAAGATGTATGGATGTGGATGAAGCGAAAGGAGTATGTAAGGATCGTAGCATGTGGCGTTCTATTCATGGAGTTTCTTGCCGGCTCAAAACGGTAGATGCACGGTTACAAAAGGTAGGTTCTATGGAGAACCATAGAACCTACCTTTTGTAACCGTGCACCTAGTTTTGACGTTTCAAAAGTGCCTGAAATCTGGTCTATTTGAAATAAGAACTTTGACTTTAACTTATAGTTTCTGCCGGAGCTTTGACATTAACCGGGCACAAATCCAGACTCTAAAAAACGCAATACCAATTTGCCTGAACTGGGGATCGAACCCAAGACCCTATGCTCAGCAGTCGCGCTTGTTGTTGTTATTTTATACATTGCGGTGAAAAAAACGCACCGCAACTCACCGCACCGCAGTTCACGCTCGCACTAACAGCATCTCATTGCATGTTTTAAACAAAAATACAATTTCTGTACAAAATCTAAAATCTTCTCCTCCTTTCTCCATAATTTCAAGCAAACAAAAACAATTGAAAACATAAAATAAATAATTCCGTTTCGTACTGAAATATTGTTGCAAACTGCTGAAAACACTTTTTAAAAACTAAAATAAAGTGCTTTAAAACTAAAAATGCTGTACTTTAAAAGTTAAAATGGAGTGAATTCCACGTCTGTACTTTGCGACGAAGTACCCATTCAGAAGTAGGCACTTCCAAACTTCAGCATTCTTGAAATGAGATTATTTATAAAAGAATTTTCGGAAATTAAGTTGCAGTCGACTTTTGACAACCCTAGAGCTCATTTATGTGGTGTAGTGTAGGAAATTCAGTTAGTCAAGTCTTTTATCGAAGTATTGAGGATTAAGACCATTCTCGTTTACTTTTGAACGCTAACTTTGTAGATTTTTAATTTCGTATTCAAGGTGAGTGTTTGAAAAAGAGATGCAACACCAAATAGTTGAATTAATAACATAACATTATATAACATCACGACTGTATTCCCCGAAGGATTGGGCAGAGATGTATAGTAACATCCTCATTTCGCCGTTATTTTTAAGTCCCATGTACTAGGAAGGCAGCCTATTGCAATCAACCGAGCACAAATCCAAACTCCGGGCTGCTACTGAGAAAATCTATACGGATAAACCCAAAAACACTTTGCTCGACCTGGGGATCGAACCCAGGACCTCACAATCAGCAATCGCTCTTGCTACCACTAGACCAACGAAGAAGCCAAATTAAAGTCAAGTTGAATTGATTTCAGGCTTAAAATACCAAACAGATTTTAAAAATATAGTCTATAAAAGCTTACGTTCATCAGCTGCTATTTGCTAACTGATAACAATACGATTGAATTTCCCACAAAAGCGAATAAAAAAATAATTTTATGGATGGTCAATACCACAGTGCATTTTCTCTGAGTGTGTAAGAACTTAAAATCACTATAATAGGTGAAAGACACATAAAATGACTTTTAATTAGCACAAGATTGGTCTTGTGCTAATTAAAACAAAAACTAGTGATACTTAGGGCCGATTTTTGATCCCTAGTTAAGACAACCAATGGTTAAAAATTCATACAATTTTATACAATTTTTAATCATTGGTTGAGTTAACTAGTGATAAAAAAACCGGCCCTTATAAGTAAAATTAGCTGATTAAATAATAATGCTTAGATATAAAAAAAAACACAAATTAATTTTACTATTTTCTTAATTTTCGCACTGCACTCTTCTACACTATGCCCTTATAAATTCCGCTTCCAAGCCGACTGCTCGAAGCTGTTGATTTATTTTTAAATATTACTTAAGTCTCATTTGACACGTCAACTGAACTTTACGAAAATAAGTTTATTTTAAATGTAACATGTCGTTTTCAGCATCCATAGTCGGATTGTAAAAATATTTTTTACTCTTTACTGTGTCACAGAATGATAATATCAGTTGAATCATTCTCAAAACCGATTAAATCTTTCTCTGTCTCATCGTCTGTCAGTTTAGACGTATCATTGAAAGATCTTTCAGTATAAATGTCCATTGAGGACGTTTATTCAGAAATTGACGAATAAAGGCTTTACAATCTTTGATAAAATACGTTGTTATTAATCTTATTTTGTACCGGATTCTGTAAAGGAGCCTTTGAGTAGTAATGGACTAGTATAGGCAGAGTTGACGACGATGATTTTTTTTCGTAATTCAAGGGATTGTTCTCGATGGTGTGTGTAGTCCGCTAAACCGCAGCAGACCAGCGTGATGGACTAATGCCTAAACCCTTCTGAGAAGAGGCCCGTGCCCAGCAGTGGGACTACAATGCGCAGATTATGCTAAATCAAGTAAAACCTGGAAACGAATTTCTATGCACATCGACCTTCCTCAAAGGTGAACCTCACTTGTAAAGGGTGCAGCCTGCCACTGAATGACGAGTCTTGCGACGTCATCTCAATAATAAAAAAAACCAACACCCGTGATTCAACTGCGGTTGGATTGCGATTTAAAACAATTTTATTTTGTTAATAGTATTAGCTTCCTGACCCACAATAAGAAAAGCAACCAAAGGCTTAGTTTGGGGCATTATTTTCTTAAAAAAATATTTTGAATCTCTCTCCTGTAAAGTAGGTATATTGGCGCTTTAGTCTTTTTACCTTTCCATCCAGCAGATAATGTGGATCTATGTGGAAACGCCGGTAGAGGACACCCTAAAAGGACATACATCGATGTTATTGATAATGTTCTTCACAAAAGACACAAGCGTAGTACTCTCAACCGGCGTGCGTGTATGTCAAGATGTATGAATGTGGATGAAGCGATAGGAGTATGTCAGTATCGTAGCATGTGGTGTTCTATAGTTTCTGCCTACCCCTATGGGAATAAGGCGTGAGTTTATGTATGTATTATCCAGCAGTGTCCTGTGATAATCTCAATAATATTTGGTAACTAGTAGCACTTGTCCTACTGCATAATACTTATACTGTGTCATCTGAAATTATGGTTGTGTCGCCGACACGGGGCGACGACAAGCAGACAGTTGTCGATTTATTATTAAAATCATTTTGTTCTCTTATTTACACGCGGACTCGATTTTCTGAAATTAACTTTGATTGTAATGGTTTTTTTATTTTTACATTTTGATGACGCAATGGTAGTACCGCTGAAATTCGTGTTACCTGCTGTTTTTATTTGGAAAAAAACATTGTGTGATATTTTTACTTTTTCTTCCATAAACATTTTTGTATATTATGTCAGTACGTCAAGCATGGTTATAATATACCATGACATAACATCACGCCTGTATTCCCCGAAGGGTTTGGCAGAGGTGTAAGTAACACCCTAATTTCGCCGTTATGTTTAAGTCCCATGTGTGTGAGCCTATTGCCATCAATCGGGTACAAATCCGAACTCCGGGCTGCTACTATGACCGTTTAATGTAGAAGCGGTCATTGGTAGGTCCATATTCTGCACGTTGATGAGATGAATTGGTCTGTAAGTCAGCCCAGGGTGCGTCGGACGTACTTACATAGGAAATAGGAACTCTTCTATGTGCGACTCAAATTCCAAGTAATGTTTTTTTCTAAATACGCTTGTAGAGGACAACCAGTCAAAACACACAATTTTACTGAAAGGCACTTGCCGTATTTATTTCACAGTATAAACCTATTTACATTACAATCAAAACTTTAAACTTCTAGAGCTTAAACATTGGCACTCATTCGGTAGAAACTTAATGGTGCCTCTAGACCTGACGAACGCGCCGCGAATGCGCCGCTCGCGAGCGGCGCGCGTGCATTTTATGTTCGTACGAAGCTCCCGCGCCGTCCACGCGCCGCTCGCGCGCAAGCTACGCGCCGTACGCGACCGGCGCAGGTGGTGCGCGCGTGCTGCTCGTGGAACCTGCCACCAACGTCTTCTGTTTTTCCTTTAAGTTTTTGTCAGTAATAAAATAGCCGATGCTGCAGCAATTATGCTAACGGCAGTCGTATGGTCCGACATCTTCGGAAGCAAATTCACAACTGAGGCTCATAGTTCAAACGCTAAAAAAGCTATGTGCGCACAAGCAGCGCGCGAGGCGCGCGCGCGCTGCACGCGCGCCCCACTCGAACCTTGCCGGAGTTGCACTAGAGCGGCGCACCAAACGTACGCTGTAACTGCACGCGAGCAACACGCGCGCAGTTCGCAAGCGGCTCGCGAGCGGCGCATTCACGGCGCATTCGGCAGGTTTGGACGCAGCATAAGCGACTATACGTTCTTCAGTTTTCAGGCTTCAGGGTTCAGGATTCAGTTCTTCATGTTCGATGAATGAATGCCGGTGACTGCCACTGCCAGAACAGTAAAAATGCAAATAATGCACCTCATTAAGTACCGTTCAGGGGAGCACACGTTGTGTATGGTGTGCCCCACGATACTTTCTATCTTCCAATATCTTATCTTATCTTATCTTATACCTTTAAACGAGCAATTCTTGTATATATATAATCTGAATCTCGGAAACGGCTCCAACGATTTTCACGAAATTTAGTATGCAGGGGGTTCCGGGGGCGATAAATCGATCTAGCTAGGTTTCATTTTTAGAAAACGTCGTTTTATCCGTGTTTTCAGGCAATGAAAAACTGCTACAACATCATTAGAATATGAATGTAAATTTCGCCGCCATCTTCTAGGTTGTAATAGCTCAGGTGGGAAATAGGGCGGTCCCGAAACCGGAAAATCTCGGTTTGAATCCAGACGATTTTTTTTTCCTTTTTGTATTCAAGTTCCTTTTTTTTCTATTTCCCCTTTTTTTTCTTTCCAAAAACCACGATTTACCAAAAAAATACTGAGCAAGGCTCGGTCATCCAGGTACTATTTTCTTAAGTTCAATATCTGTAGCTAGTGGTCATGTTGTGCTATATACTATGACGTATTTTATGACCTTGTTTACTTCACATATCATTACGCCTGTATTTCCTGAAGGGTTAGGCAGAAGTAAAGCAACACCCACATAGCTAATTTAAATTCCATTTAATAAGGAATATATACAATTTAGGCTTGCTGTCCGCAACAACGCTGTTCTATCGGCCAAATGTTTGCTAGTGAGACCACGCCAACTTCAACATTATTGTTGTTCAGTTCGTTAGAAGATCCGGTTTTATAACATAATTCAACACGGACTTTTAGCCTTGCAGTCTTCTACCATGACCAGATAAATTGTAAAACTTTCCACACTAATCTTAAAATTCAACATCAGGGAACGAGGTCAGTGTTTATGTTAGCTGAAGCAGCGGAATAATTAATTCTGAGTGGATTTAACAATTAACGATCGCGATTTACTCAACCCTGGCAAGGATCCAGGGTTGTCGAGTCAGTTTTGGGAGACAGGTTGACGGGGATGTTAAAAGCAAATCAGCGAATCAGGATGCAAGCGATCAGTGTTTAACGTTGGTTTCTAGTTTATTGCCAGCTGCGAGAAATATTTGGAAGAAATGCAAAAGGACAGTAGACGGAAACACCATCGTAAGACCTCATTTCATAGAACGAGTCAAATTGTCATTAGCAATAAAATAAACAGCATGACATAACAACACGCCTGTATTCCCCGAAAGGTTGGGCAGAGGTGTATAGTGACACCCTAATTTCGCCTTTATGTTTAAGTCCCATGTAATAGGGGCGAGCCTATTGCCATCAACCGGGCACAAATCCAAACTCCAGGCTGCTACTGAGGAATTCCATACGGAAAAATCCAATAACACTTTGTCCAACCTGGGGATCGAACCTAGGACCTCACAATCAGCATTCGCGCTTGCAACCACTACACTAATGAGGTAGTTCATCATAATCATTGATATAATATGCACAACATGGTATCAACGAGTTGTGGTTCCGGAACCACAGTGCCATAGAACTTGATAGCTGTCTAGCGGTAGTTTGAACCTTATTGCGTCAATGCATTTGGCACATATTGCCTATTACGAGATAGCGTATCTATATATTTCTTAGATTATACAAGGTGTAAAAAGACCCTTCACCAACCCGTTAACCATGCTTCAGTACATCAAACTAAGTAACCCTACGCAAAAATTTTAACTGGGAAACGACTTTTTTTTTGGGTGTTAAATTTCGTTTTACTGTAAAGCTAATTGTAACGCACTCAAAACCCTGTGCTGATAGATGCAATGAGTAGTAAACGGGTAATGGAGGTATTTCAAGTACATTTACAACCTTCAAAACTAGTATTTTAAAAAAATGTTGTGAAAATGTTGGAACTTTGACCTCCAATGTCTCCGTAACTAGAAGGTTCCCAGGCATAGTCCAGAACAAAAAAATGATCGCAATGACGTGGAGAATAAGTGCCTTTTGGCTTCGTTAAGGGTCTATTTACACCGTTTATACCTCTAGATGTAGCCATGACTACAGTGGGAAGTATGGAAGTGAGAAGCATATAGATAGATAGATAGATATACTTTATTGCACACTAAAAGAAATAAAACAAGGAATACACATAATTAACAGTACAAATGGCGGTCTTATCGCTTAAAGCAATTTCTTCCAGACAACCATTGGATGGAAAGAATTGTTAAGAAAAATATAAAGGGCAGTTTGCAGCGTACACATATGCAACCTACTAAAAATCGGGAATCAACTAAATAATAGGTATAAATACATACTATAACACAAATAATTATATAATAACATTATAATTACAATACATATTTTAAATATATATACAAAACAATTAAGAAAACTGAGACAAAGCATCGTATCTTCCGTCTCATATGGCGTGCCATTTTTTCGCTTGATGGCGAACTTTTTAATGTTAGTCAATTAGCCAACTCACTCTCACAAAACGTCGGTTTCTCCGTATTCTTGTATTTATGAGGAATAGACTCCATTAGTTAAGTGTTTAGTGTATGCTCTACGATGGGAGGGTGCTGTATTTTTAGTTTTATATTACCGTCTCATAAGGGGCCACGCAGTGGCTAGGGGTGTATAAGTAACCTAAAATTTATTTCTCTTCTTCTTCTTTCTTCTTTAAAAAAAAACGTTGCTCCACACTAGGATTTCTCCTGTACCGTGGGTGCGTTTACAGACACAAATCTGCACATGCACAAACATCCAGACCCGGAACAACTATCTGTAGGCCATACAAATATTTGTTCCGTGCGGAAATCGAACCCACAACCCGTAGCACAGAAGCCAATCGCTCAGCCACTGTGGTGTTGTCGTGTTTCAACGTCGTTGATCATAATGAAGCATGAATTAAAACTAGATGTTAGCCAACCCTATCTGTAATCCGTTACTTGAACGCAGATAGTCAGCAATTATACGGCGATCACAGTTTTGAAGTGAAAACTGTAATCGTACACCACTATGATGAGAAATTGGAGTCTGCAAGTTTATTTCAGACAATTTTATAAATTTCTGCCTAGCCTTTTCCCAACTATGGTGGGGTCAGCATTCTGTGTATGAATTTACACAAAAAGCTTTTTAGGATCACCAAGGATCTATAACAAGATTCCTAGACCTATAAAAGCGCTACGCAACATACACTGTTTCAAAAAAGCTTTACTTAAACTATTGAATGAAAAAACATACTACACAGTGAACGAGTACCTAGCTGACAAATTATAATTTTATTTCATTACTAGCGGCCCGTCCCGGCTTCGCACGGGTGGACACTTTTCCCGTTTTTGCAACTTTTTTCATTTATGCTCCGCTCGTATTGGTTGTAGCGTGATGTTATATAGCCTATAACCTTCCTCGATAAATGGACTATCCAACACAAAAATATTTTTTTCAATTCAAACCAGTAGTTCCTGAGATTAGCGCGTTCAAACAATAAACAAACTCTTCAGCTTTATAATATTAGTATAGATTTGGTCATGATTGTTATACTATTGTTTTGAATTATATAGTTTCTTATATCTACTACCTATTGTTAATTGATTTGACAATTTTGGTGACAATATTATATTATTGTTTGTTAATTTTATGAGATTCCTGTTTTGCTTATTTTTATATTTGTACGCCGATTAGGCTGAGCATTCACCAGAGCTGTGCTAAGCTGCGTAGCGAGGAATGTGTTTTGTAAGCACCAATAGAATCACTTAATTTACCTAGCTTCGCTCTGCGCAGCTCTGGTGTATGGGTCTAGCAGTGCGATGTTTTTGTTCATACAAAACAAGCGAGCGAGAAATGTGTTGCGAGGAATGTATTGCGAGGATGTGTTGCTAGGAATGTGTTGCGAGGAATGTATTGCTAGGAATGTGTTGCGAGGAATGTGTTACGAGGAATGTGTACCGCTCCCGCCACACCACCCTATTCGAAAAGAATCCGCTACCTATCCTCGCACGGCTCATTTGTACACATTACGCATTACACATTACCCATATTTTGATTTTCTGTTTGTACATTTGAGCTTCACGCCAGTACTACTGAACAGATTTAGTTGAACATACATACATACATAAAACTCACGCCTTTTTCCCAGGGGGGTAGGCAGAAACTATAGAACGCCACATGCTACGACCCTTACATACCCCTTTCGTTTCATCCACATTCATACATCTTGTCATACACGCACGCCGGTTGAGAGTACTACGCACCTGACCTTTGTGAAGAACATCACCAATAACATCGATGTATGTCCTTCTAGGACGTCCTAGGATTTAGTTGAAATATGGCAAAAATGTCCGTTAAAGATTGGGTCAGGTTATAGGGTAAAAATTATAACGTTATTCTGTATTGGTGGTAAGCACATTACGTGTACATTGAGTTCATATTCTACAACAGATATTTAAGAAATGTTACAATTTTACAGAGAAGTAACGGGTTCCTCAGTATTATTCTATATCAAGAGCTATCACGGCCTATTTGGTCTAGTGATGGCAAGCGTGATCGGTTCGATCCCCAGGTCGGGCAAAGTGTTATTGGGTTTTTCCGTGTGAAATTCTTCAGTAGTAGCCCGGAGTTTGAATTTGTGCCCGGTTGTTGGCAATAGACTCACCCACAATTGTTTTTTTTTTAATACAAAAACGTTGCCCCACACTAGGATTTCTCCTGTATCGTGGGTGCATTTACAGACACAAATCTACACATGCACAAACGCCCAGACCTGGAACAACTATCTGTAGGCCATACAAATATTTTTTCCGTGTGGGAATCGAACCCATGACCCGTAGCGCAGAAGCCAATTGCTCACCCACTGCACCAAACGTGTCGTCAATTCAATTACATGAAATGAGACAAACATAGCGGCGAAATGAGGGTGTTACTAAACACCTCTGCTCAACCCTTCGGGGATTACAGGCGTGATGCTATGTTATGTAAATGATGTATTAGGATGTTTTCACATGAACACATCCGCGGGCACATCTAGTCCTAAATAAGATTCCAGCAAACTTAACCTAAATCCAGGAAATTCTACTACAATCATCCATCGAGACTATCTTCCTCCAATTGATCCTTTATCCGGACAAATGTCCCTTTTACCGTGCTACAGAGTTTCAATTTGCTAAAAGATTTCAACTGTATACCTTTTCTGTCGCCATTTGGAGCTTGGATTAGGTACTGATTTTACACAGCAAAGACGAGTTAGAAAGCTGTTTTGAAGATAGACCTATCAGGTCAAACGATTTGCGAGGTTAAGCTGCACTTACTGCGGTTAGACTGTGGATGGGTGACCATTCGTTACACATCGAGACCCCCCCGTTCCTCGGAGAGCACGTTAAACTGCCAGTCCCGGGTGTCATACGAATACAGAGACAGTCGTTACGAGAAGTCAGAAGTCCGAAAGTCTGACAACAGAACTAACCTTTGATTCAAGATAATATTTCTATCATGAGACCATTTTATCTACATTGAAAGCGTATCCTTGAGATGAATTGGAACCAAAATGTTTAGCCACAAAATAGATAGGTACAGAAGTCAATCTACATACAAGTGCGCTCGAGCAACGCACACATAGACGCTGCTCACGGACACGATATCTCAGACTGTTTGGGACTAGAGTGCGAGTGAGTGCGAGCGCGAGTGCCATGCGCTTGAGAGAGATAGATATATAGATAGAGCGACTGCCGAGCGTAGGTAGGAAAAATGAAGTACATACATGTGATTGACTTCTGTACCTATCTGTTTTGTGGTTTGGCTTCATAATGGGATCTAATAATTTCCGTCAATTTTTCGGATTAAGTTCCTGACGGGCGGATTGGAGACCAAAGTATGAATATTATAATTTTATACCAACTGCCTCGTTGGTCTAGTGGTGGCAAACGCGACTGCTGATCGTGAGGTCCCGAGTTCAATCATCAGGTCGGGTAAAGTGTTATTGGGGTTTTCCGTGAGGAATTCCTCAATAGCAGCCCGTAGTTTAGATTTGTGCCCGGTTGATGGCAATAGTCTCGCCCCCTATTACATTGGACTTAAACATAACGGCGAAATAAGGGTGTTAGTATACCTCTGCCCAACCCTTCGGGGAATACAGGTGTGATGTTATATTATGTTATTGAAAAATAGTTGTAATCGAAACATAATTGGCGTCCTTATCGCTGTTTCCGATTTCTTCCAGGCAACCTTATGCCTACTCTGTTGAGAACCACCCACCCATCTAAACTTTAGTCTTGCGCATCTTCTTCTTTTCGTGTGGTTAGTGACTAACCTGGTACCAGAGTTTAAGCCGCCCATGGGCCTCTGACTTGGCTTCACATACCGTTGAGAAATTTCTCTCAGGCATGCCGGTTTCCTCACGATGTTTTCCTTCACCGTTTTTAAGCAAGTGATAATTATACAATACGCACATGAATTCGAAAAGTCAGAGGTGCGTGCCTTAGGTTCGAACTCGAGACCTATGACTTGGCAGTCCGACGGTCACACCACTAGGCTATCACTGCTCTCTAGTCTTGCGCATAGTAAGTAGTTCGCGACGGGGATCGCTCAGTTTAGGTCACCGCCCCTAAACGAACTGGTTTGCTCTTCTAGTTCGTCAGCTCCCAGATCGAATCAGAGGAAGGCAGATCGTCCGCTCGTTTTGATACTGCTCCTGCACGTGCCCGCGATAAGATTAACACCTATATTCTAAGACGTTCTTCCAAAACTTACTCGACTCGACTCCACCTCGACTTGACATAAACGTCCTCGAATCGAAATTTTTCCTCAGTCGAGGTAAGGAATCATCAAACTCAAGGTACCTCGGAACCTACCTTAAGGAAGGAAGTGTCAAAGTTCGTATGTAATAAAAAATAATTTTGAAGAATTTGTCGAATATGCTTACGATAATCCTTACAACGATTCATCGCGGCGTTATTTGCGCGATGCAGATAATTCAAATTATGACGTAATGACTCCGTCAAGGAACCTCAAAGTTCACTTGAAATTGCGACTAAGAGTACAATTTTGAAGGTGGTTTCGAGGCTGTTCTGAGACGAGTAAGTTTTGGAGGAACGTCTTAGAATATGGGTGTATGGATCGCTGTACTTTTACCTACAATTTTTACACTATACCCATAAATAGCAAAAACCTCCGAACGAATATTCTTAAAAAGTATATCATTATTTTAAATAATACCTAGTCTTATTGGTGCAATAAATAAATACACTCCTTAGTTTAGTTAGTTTAAGGTTTCGTTTTTTTAAAAGGTCCGTGGACGCCACCCTTGCTCATTCGGTTACAAACTAACGAACTATGGAGCGGGGAATGACGGAACTAGTTCGCGTAGTTCACCTGTGGGAGCGCTCTTACGAACTAGTTCGTTCGCGAACTACACAAGACTACTAAACTTCATACGTACCTACTACCACAAGTCCGGTATGACGTAATTGACATATCTTGACAAAGGCGAGATATTGATCGGGTCATTTTGTCGTTGTGTCGCTCAGAGTCAGACGTCAGATATGTATAGTCATAAAACTTTAATGTTCTAGTACTTAAATGTATTTGTGTTAGATGTTAATGTTATGTAAGCTTACGTTTTTGTTTTTATTATAAACTAGTTTGTCTCCTGCGGCTGTGCCCGCGTATATAATTTGACTACAGCACCACCTATCGGATCCCAGCATAGCTACGAACAATTGTCTCGACTAATCAAATATATTGTGTAAATATTACAATTGGTAAAGTCAATCTCAAGTTATGGCGTGACCAAGGGAAATAGGGATTCTTCTTCTTTTTTTTAACCCCCGACGCAAAAAGAGGGGTGTTATAAGTTTGACCGCTATGTGTGTCTGTCTGTCTGTGTGTGTGTTTGTCTGTGGCACCGTAGCTCTTAAACGGGTGAACCGATTTGAGTGCGGTTTTTTTTTATTTGAAAGCTGGTTTTCTGGCGAGTGATCTTAGACATGTTTTATTAAAATCGGTTCAGCCATTTCAAGGTTATCAGCTGTTTTATTAGCTACGGTAGGATTCTTAGACGCATAATGTGTATTACTTTACTTTCAAACATACGTGTGAAATTAAATTTGAAACACTCATGTATGCTATATAACTATGCAAGATTATGAAATTCTTGGTCTGATGCTGCAGCCAGGATAACCAGTGCACTAGTACACTCTAGAAAAAATAATAGCAGATATATGTCGTGTTTGGATTCGTTTTGATCAGTATTTGATTCTACGTACAATGCAATGGTGGCAATTAATACTAAGTTTAAAATAAAAATTAAATTAAAAATTTAAAAAACCCCCGACTCAAAAAAGAACCCCTAAAAAGAAAAAAAAATGTGTTTATTGGCCATTTAACTTTATTAAAAGTACCTAGTAATATTTTGATTCAAGCGTCGTCACGTCGGGGGACCGCTAAGTAAATTATCATTACCAAGCTTCTTTTTTTGTATTCTGTTTTTTTTTAAATTTATTTAATTAGCGGTCCCCCGACGTGACGACACTTGAATCAAAATATTACTAGGTACTTTTAATAAAGTTAAATGGCCAATAAACACATTTTATTTTTTACTTTTTAGGGGTTCTTTTATGAGTCGGGGGTTTTTTAAACTTTTAATTTAATTGTTCAGTTAGTAACTGGTTGGTGTCAAAGTTTATGCCGCCCATGGGCCTCTAACTTGGCTTCACATGCCGTCGAGAAATATCTCTCAGGCATGTAGGTTTCCTCACGGTGTTTTCCTTTACCGTATTTAAGCAAGTGATAATTATACAATACGCACATGAATCCGAAAAGTCAGAGGTGCGTGTCTTGGGTCCGAACTCGAGACCTATGACTTGGCAGTCCAACGGTCGCACCACTAGGCTATCACTGCTGTAAAATAATAGGGATTCATTTTTATATATAGGTAAATTTTGCCCGCAAATCTGCTTGCGTGATTTTTTTACCCCCTTAGACCAGGAATTTTGAAAAATCCTTTCTTAGTGGATGCCTTTGTTTTAAAAGGTACCTATTGTTAAAATTTCAAGTTTCTAAGCCCAGTGGCTTAGGCTGTGCGTTGATTGATCTATCAGTCAGTCAGTTTCTCCTTATCCTAGGGTAAACCGGGCTGTCTGAGTTTCGGGCTTCTGACTACCCGTAACGACTGTCATAAGTATTCGTATGACACCCGGAACCGACTGTTTAACGTGTTCTCCGAGGCACGGAGGAGTCTCGATGTATAACGAATGGACATCCACGGACTGACCATGGCAAGGGCAGCTTAATCTCACAAATCGTGTGATCCCCGGACATAAATCGGACAATGACTCTGAAACCTAATTCCATTGTGAACACGAGCCATTAGAGAAAAATAAGTACTTACTCAAGTACATTCCAAGTTGAATGAAACTCGTACCGAACTTCCCAGATCAAACGACAAAAATATATTAACCCGATCGTCTATTAAAGTCATTTCCTTCGTGGAACGGTTGAAAGGGGGCAACAGAACTTTGAGAACCATTTCCCAACGATTCCTTTTGATAGAAACGTCGTTAGCAATCAAATTACACGGCGAATACAATTCTGGCGGTGTTCGAAAGTTTGAGAACAGTTGACTAGTAGTGGTGGGCGACGATAATAATAATTGTCGATAAATATTTTGGTTGATGCTATTTTGAGAGTTCTGAAGTAATACCTTTGGGTATTTTCGGGTATTGAAGTAGAATATTTTTGTGATAATTTTTATATTAATAACTTTTTGAGGAACGATAGTAATTACCTTTTGGTTTTGTTTTAGTAATGATAGTGAATGTGTCGGTTGTAAAGGTCGATAAAAGTTTATTTTTTATAATTAATTAACATCACGCCTCGTATTCCCCGAAGTGGTGGGCAGAGGTGCATATTAACATCCCCATTTTGCCAGTTATATCCCATTTAATAGGGGGTGAGCCTACTGCTATTAACTGGGCACAAATCCAGACTTCAGGCTATTACTGAGAAATTCCTAAAGCAAAAACCCAATAACACTTTGCCCGACCTGGGGATCGAACCCAGGATCCAATATTCAGCAGTCGCGCTTGCGACCACTAGACCAACAAGGGAGTCTTTTTATAATTATTGTCTTTATTTCAAGATCAAGCAAATTCTTTCACAGAAAATATAGGTTCACTTCAAATTAACTGGAAAAACGTCACAGAGTTACTAGGTATCATTAATAGAACACATTCCAATAAAAAAATACTTAAATTTTCTGGTTAATTAGATAACGACATAATAAAAACTAAATCCTTAAACTTATGTTTTTATTTAGTTTTTCTGATTTGACATTAATTTATTTAATAACTATGTATATAATTTTATTGACTACTAGCTGTGTCCTCAAGGCTCCGCCCACGTAAGAAGCTTTATTCCAGTAATAAATATGGCCTATGTTACTCAGTGATAATGTAGCTTTCTAATGGCAATTTTTTTAAGAATCCGTCTTGTAGTTTTTAAAGAAAAATGGCGAGGTTGGACCCACAGAATTTAAAAATCAACGGAGCGCCGTTCACGGTCTAGTTTATATTAATTATAGTAACGAGTTTGACAGAGTTCTATATAAAAAATATTAAGTTACTAAGAGATGGGAATAAAAAGTTATGAGTGATTTTAATTTAGATAAAAATAAGTCATCGTGCAGTTTCCGAACGCAACGTTTGACATTGATACATTTTATACATTCCAATCTACTTTAATGATTTACCTTGTTACACTTATGTACGTTTTTGCTTGGTGGTTTCCTTTCTTTTGTGCTTACATCTTGATAAATAAACTAAAAACGTTTAATATAGAACACGAAAAGTACCTACCTACAATGTAAACAGATCGTAAAAATATATAAATTATTTTGTGCTGTAAACGGTATTGAAAACATGGAACGGAGAAATGTAACGTCAATGTCAAATTCATCTGTGCCAATCTGTGGAAGTGTTTAGGTTATAATCTTCTACCTCTCATATCTTTTTTCTCCCAACTTCTATAACCTACTTCCCGTTTTCTTTTTTGTTAGTCTTAAGTCGTTCTTTAACTATTCATAAGTTTCCACGATATACGCTACCCCTATCAATGGGTCCCAAATTACATGCAATCTCACCATTCTTCTTTATTCGTTACATACAAAAATACAAATCTTTCCTCATTATAATATTAGTATAGATATATATTCCACACACCCGTAACACATAAGTTTATAATAAACTATTAATTGCTTTTACATACATAGATAAACTCACGTCTTTTTCCCATGGGGGTAGGCAGAAACTATACAAGGTTAGTCGGAAAGGGGGTACTAACCCGCGGGCCATCTAAAGTATCACCGATGACTATTTTAAAGCAAGTGTTAAAATTTCAAAATTCGATTCTTTTTATTTGCATGCAAAAAGATTTTTATTTTAGATTTTTCAAAAAGAAAACATACCTGCTTTAGTTATGAATTCAGAAAATTAGTTTTCTTATCCGTGACCCCAAATATGACCTAAATTGTAAAAAAAGCTGATCATAGCTATGGACAGATAGATTTTAGCATATTTTTTACGAAATCTTTGAAAAGCTATTTCTCTTAAACTATCGAGTTTTGGGGAAAGTTGTAGAACAAAAGTTATCCCTTATTATGGGTACTTTAACACCCTTTCGGCTTAGTACCCCCTTTCCGACTAACCTTGTAGAACGCCACATGCTACGACTCTATTATTTATTATTCTCTTATTGCTTTTATTTAGTTGTATTCTAATTTAATATTGTACGTAACATATTTATTTATTTATTTGTGTTGTTATTGCCCTTGGCATCACTATGGTTCTATCTGAAAACCAGCGTTGCGTCATTTTGTTTTTTTTAAATGTCGCATCTTTATTCTGAGATAGGAGCTCTTTTTGGCCTTGTGCAGGTAGTCTAAATATCTATCCTTTTTTTTAAATATTGTTTTTGTTTCTGTAACTGCCTGTGTGAGTCCAGAATAAATATTTTTCTTTCTTTCTTTCTTTTACTACCTACGTGCTCGCTCTTCGCTAGTATATTAGTTATAGCCAAATACACAAAAGCAACTCAATTTCAAGTTGCCGTTAAATCTCGTGCTGTCACTGTTACTTTAAAGCGAAGTGACAGTGACAGCATGAACTTAACAGTAACTTAAAAAATCAACAGCGTTTGAGTATTTAGCCATTAGTACAATTGAAGTATCGCCAGTTAATTTGAAGTTACCATGTATTTACAAAACTAACCAAGATAATCGCAATTTCCTAAATACATGTGGGGACGGGTTAGAATATAAAACTTCCTCACCGCACACTGGGAATAGACGCGTGTTGTAAGATTCAACAAAACAGCACGCTTGGTGGTAGGATCTATACGGTCCGCCTGGCTAGCTACCACCCTCACATTAAAGTCCAGCGCCAAGCAGTTTACTGTTTACAGTTTAGGGGAATCCCTCCATACCTCTGTTCCTTGGATTCGTATGCTCCATCTTAGACCATGTCTGCGCTTACCATCAGATGAGACTACAGCCAAACGCGATTAAGTCAAGAATATTAAAAAAAAGGTACCTTAGTATAAGAAATCAGAAAAAGAAGACGGTCTTCAATTCTAGAATCGTATCACAAGAAACCTATAGATATTTCAACAACTCGTAAATAAAATCTTATAAATAAACATCTTTTTAGAAAACCTTTCCAGTTTCCAAGTATATAAAAAAAAGTTTCTCGCAAGTATATCAATATGTAACCCAAATCGCTTAGCCCAGAAATAAGATTGTATTTTCATATCTTCAGATCCCTGAAGACCTAAACATTTGATGAGGGTATTCAATCAATAAAAGGCAGGCTTTATTTATACTTAACACGTAATATTTCAAAAACGTCCTCGTTGCTCTAGTGTGGGCAAGCGCGACTGCTGATCCTGAGCTCCTGGGTTCGATCCCCAGGTTGGGCAGTGTTATTGGGATTTTCTGTGTGGAATTCCTCTGTAGCAGCCCAGAGTTTGTATTTGTGCCCGGTTGGTGGCAATTAGGATTACCAGATCAAAAAATCAAAAGTCCGGAGAAAAGGCCTGATTTCCATTGAAAAATCCTGTTTTTACAGTTTGAGAAAATTCTCTAAAACGTACTTAACAATTTAAAAAAGTCATAGTATTATCGTTTTTATACACTGCGAATATTTACTTATACACTTTGTAAGCTGTATTATATTGAAAATTTGAAAAATCCTGGGATTTCATGAGATTTGCAAAATCCAGCTGCAATCCTGAGAAGAGTCCAAAAATCCTGAGGTATGGTAACCCTAGTGGCCATAGGCTCGCTCCCTTACATGAGACTTAAACATAATGGCGAAATGAGGGTGTTAGTATACATCTCTGGCCAAATTTTTGAGGAATACAGGGGTGATGTTATGTTGTTATTTCCAAAACTGGCGGTATTTGGTATCTAATGTTTCTCAACATTTATTTTAATCATTAAATTACATTGGGTTTTGGTCACAGATATTAGGTATCTAGGCTTCGAAACTAGTGTAACATACTTAGATATTATCTAATATCAAAGTGTTCCCTAAAATTGTAGGTATCATTAAGATAAGTAAATAGGAGACACCTATTTTAATTATCAAATGCCAGACAGTATTCTTGAGTTATAAGATTCGACTAAAGAACGGGGTTATTATATTTTCCAGAGGAAGAATATCCTAAGCGACAATCAGTTCTATACAATAGACAGCTTAAAAGTTAGCGTGATAAGGTGTAAAATCGTTTATCATACTATTTGGTTTTTACGACGTTTATCTCGAAGAGATGGATAGGTATATTGTAATATCTTATTGAGACAGCAAAATCTCTAATCTTAAGGCTCATTTACACGTAGCAAGTTTCTTGAAGCAACTCTCATTCTATCTCTGTTTTTGTCGTAGAGAAAGACAAAGGCAGAACGAGTCTCGCTTCGAGAAACTATACTCGTGTAAATCAGCCTTTATAATATTGTAATGGCCAATGTATTGTTTTAAATTTCCATGGTTATTGACGTTAGTAGAATAAACTATGTCGGGATTTACACCATGTACCTGTTTATTTTTGAGACTCCAATATTTCGGCGCATTTGCATGTGCCATGATCACGGAAGAACTGTCGATTGTTACGTGCGGGTATATGTTATTGGCAGACGAAACGGTCTATCCTAGAGGCCTACCCTACAGAGTAGACCGTTTCGTCTGCCAATAACATCTACCCGTACGTAACAATCGACAGTTCTTCCGTGATCATGGCGCATGCAACTGCGCCGAAATATTGGAGTCTCAAAAATAAACAGGTACATGGTGTAAATCCCGACATAGTTTATTCTACTAATGTAATGGCCAAATACTCAAACACTGCTCAGTTTTAAGTTACCGTTAAGTCTCATGCTGTCACTGTCACTTTAAGGCTGAAGTTCACCAAATTCATTCATTCCATCCTTACTTAGTTGCCATTCCACCAATTCGCACTAAGCGCTTCCAAACGTCCTTCATAATGCGCACTGCAAAAGAGTGGAACTCACTACCTGCGTCTGTGTTCCCGAACGCATTCAACCTGAATCTCTTCAAAGTTAGAGTTAACAGGCTTCTTTTGGGTAAGCTCACTCCTTCGTAGACTTTGTCTCTGTCTCCTCTGACCTAGACTAGAGTCAAGAGCAAACACATTGCAAATAAAAAAAATCATTCCCTGGTTAAACAACCAGTACCTGGACGACCGAGCTATGCTCGTCTTTTTTTTGGTAAATCCATGTTTTCTAAAAATAAAACCTAGCTAGATCGATTTATCGCCCCCGAAACCCCCTGCATACTAAATTTCATGAAAATCGTTGGAGCCGTTTCCGAGATTCAGATTATATATATACAAGAATTGCTCGTTTAAAGGTATTAGATTCACATAAAATACTAGTAAATTTTTCGATTCAACAGTTTTTTAACCAGATAATTCATAGGTGAATACCAGCCTAAGGCAAAGTGATAGTGACAGCAAGAATTTAACGGCAACTTGAAATTGAGTAAGTAGCTATTGAGTATTTGGCAGTGAACGGTGTTAAAGTCAAGCTTGGTATTTGGGATACAGCGGGACAGGAGCGATACAGAACATTGACTTCAAGTTTTTACAAAGAAGCTCACGGTGCTATATTAGTTTACGATGTGTCAGAACCAAAGTCCCTAGCAAAACTGAATGAGTGGGTCGAGGAACTTCAATTATACTCCACCAAGAAGAACATAGTCTGCTTAGTTGTCGGCAATAAGACTGACAAGGATATCATTTTGGGATCCAGTGCATAATATCAGCAAACACATTGGGTCACCCGCGCGACGGCGCAACGAGTATTCCCAAGGGGGATTGATGTCAGGCAGGCGGCCGGTCATAGAACAATAAGCCGAAACCTCTAACAACATGGATTTATGAATTACATGTTGTGCTGACCCCACCTAGTGTGGGATAAGGGCAGGGAGATGATGTTTGAGTATTTGGCCATAAGTATCCCTATTTGAATTAGAGAGATCAAAGAGAGAGAGCTCCATATAATGGTTTTATTCTAGTCTTAATTATTGCACATGATTTTAGATTATACAAAATTAAGAAGGTTAAAAACAAATGAACTTAAGAAAGAAAAAAATGATAGAATTGATATATTTGCAAGATTTTTTTATCCATTAAACGTGATAAAGTACTTTACGTGTTGTCGGTTAAGATGCTTGCAGCTGCACTCACGAATGTTAATGGGTCATTAACTAACGATTACTTAACAGTGGTCGCACATATGTACTGGGAACTCTTAAGCAAACGTTAGATAATGTTTCATTAACGTCTTAAAGTGCGGAGGTACTAACTGTGTTATAACTTAATGATCTTAAAATAGCAGAAGACTTTTCAAGTTCGAACCCAAGGCACGCACCTCTGACTTTTCGGATTCATGTGCGCATTGTATAATTATCACTTGCTGAAAAACGGTAAAGGAAAACATCGTGAGGAAACCGCCTGAGAGATATTTCTCGATGGCATATGAAGCCAAATCAGAGGCCCATGGGCGGCATAAACTCTGACACCAGGATAGTCACTAAACACACGCAAAGAACTGTCTCGAAGCTACTTTTCCACAGACAAAGGCTTCAAACTTATAACGCCCCTTTTTATGTGTCGAGGTTTAAAAAGCATCTATCGATATCGCCAAGAACATCACTAGAAAAAACATTTGAGCAACAGTTGCATGTAACAGGTGCAGGTAATAACTTCTAATTGTTATCGCAGTAAGGTGTCTTTTGTTTGCCGACTATAGTAGTTGGTTGCAGTTAAATAAAATATACGTTTTGTGTTTGCCCGAGAATTTATGGAAGACTTTCTCATAGACATCTACAGTTGTGATATTTGCTTTGATAAAAACAGTAACATGAAAAACAATCAATCCAATCCAATAATTTTGTTTGTTTGCGTGTTGCATTTTATCAATCACACTCTGCATTTGCATATATTTGCGAATGGGAGGGCGTTGATGCATACTGTATCCAAGCTTGATCAACTGTTTGTCAGAATTAACACTGAATATTGTTATTGTATGTGGCGCAGACACACACCGTTTATAGAGTTTGATAGAATTGAGTATAGCATTGCAGTTTAGACCAGTGTCGGTGAATAATTCATTTAGAAAATAGAGGTGGGTAGTCGTCAA
The DNA here is from genome assembly GCA_910594945.2 of Amphipyra berbera. NCBI lineage: Eukaryota > Metazoa > Arthropoda > Insecta > Lepidoptera > Noctuidae > Amphipyra > Amphipyra berbera. The sequence goes on from OU343145.1 coordinate 13,655,748, forward strand.
GATGAATCAACGTACCCGACGTTATAAAAACAGTTGTCATTTGACGGAGCGGGGCATTCCATATCGAATAGCCGAAGAAGTCTGACCTTTTATATCTGACTAGCTTATCCTTATTTCTTGAACTTGTTTAAATTGTTATATTGTGATATATTATGAACTAGCTTCTGTAACTAACGACTAACCCAAATACAAGTACTTTCAGTGGTGGAGAGTCTATGTTGGTTTTATTTACTAAATACCCGCTTTACCTTCTGATAAGCAGACACTGGTCTAAACTGTAATGCTATACTCAATTCTATCAAACTCTATAAACAGTGTGTGTGTCTGCGACATATATGATAACATTATAATACAGCAACATGCCCATGCAACATTATTAAAATAATATAAAATTCAAAATCCAAGCATCGTTATTTATGTTACAATTTCTTAATAACGTAACAACTGATTATTATATTTTAAGCTTCCGCGGGTACATTTACCGCTTGCTCATCGCCCCTTTTTGTTACAAAGCGTTTAAACCCCCAGGGGTTTAATTCAACCGTCCCGAAGGTTTTATTTCACCCCCTTAGGTTGATCCCCCCAATGACTTTGTCATGATTTGGGTGTATAATAATATAATTATGGAGATCTTTTTGCGTTCATTTTACTGGTCCTATACTCATTTAATGCCTACGATAGGTTTCATTCATGATAAGATTAGGGGTGAAATAGGTTTAAATAAGAATTTGATATTTTTATTTACATATATATTATTAACATAACATCACGCCTGTATTCCACGAAGGGTTGGGCACAGGTGTTAATAACACCCTCATTTCGCCGTTATGTTTAAGTCCCATGTAATAGGGGGTGAGCCTATTGCCATTAACCGTGCACAAATCCAAAGTCCGGGCTACTACTGAGGAATAGAAAAAAATAATAAATAATAGTTTGCCCAACCTGGGGATCGAACTCAGAAGCTCACGATCAGCAGTCGCGCTTGCCACTACTAGACCAAAAAGGCAGTTCAGTAAAGATTAAATACCACTAAACGTACTAATTACTTCAATATTGTACATATACAATATAAACACATTAATATTCCTCTATCTATAATTAACGCACGTAATGGAGAATTGGTAATTAACGCTCACAGTCTTATCCCTAAGGGGGTAATCAGGATTGTAAGTGATATTTCTATTAAGATTATCGGCATTGAAACTATATAATCGTGTTGAAGCTTCGAAATGATTAGATTACACTCGTTATGATACTGCATCGTTGGTCTAGTGGTGGCAAGCGCGACTGCTGTTCGGGAGGTCCGATCCCTAGGTCGGGAAAAGTGTTATTGGGTTTTTTTAATGTGGAATTCCTCAGTAGCAGCGCGGAGTTTGGATTTGTGCCCGGTTGATGGCAATAAGCTCGCCCCCTATTACATGGAACTTAAACGTAACGGCGAAATGAGGGTGTTACTATACACCTCTGTCCAACCCTTCGGGGAATACAGGCGTAATGTTATGTTATAGAAGTGCTTTTGCCGTTTGTACTTCGCCTTGCAATAATTGTTCTAATAATAGCTTAGCTCATCTAATATTTCATCAGTATATGAATTCATTGAAGTTGAAGTTAAGGAGGGGCTCATGGCTACTTAATGACCACGCGGATCATATGATTTAATGTTTAAGCTGTGCTTGCTGTGGTCAGTCCGTGGATGGGTGTCCATTCGTTCCACACCAAGAGTCCTCCGTTCCTCGAAGAGCACGTTAAAAAGGCCATCCCGGGTGTCATACGAATACTTATGAGAATCGTTGCGAAGAATAAGGATAGCAATAAAAAGGGTTTAAGCTTTAGTCAACCAATGGTTTGGTGTGCGGCTTATCGGACTACACATACCATTGAGAGCTTTATTGAGCCCTCTCAGGTGTGCAGGTTTTCTCACGATGGTTTCCCTTCACCGTTAACGCTAGTGATAATCAAAGTATGATCTGTACATGAATTTAAAAAGTCAGAGGTACGGGCTGTTTACATACATACATAGAATTACGCCTGTTTCCTATTGGGGTAGGCAGAGATAAAGATTTCCACCTGCTACGATCCTGACACATCCTTTTTGCTTCATCTATATTCATTACCCTTCTCATGCATGCTCATAGTTTTAGGGTGCTACCAACCTGGCCTTTTTTGGGAACGTCCGTGATTTGTTCGTGGTACGTTCGCCGAGGTCGGCCCCTTCCAACTGTTTCATCCACACTCGCCTTGTACACTTGTTTCGTTAATCTCCTTTCGGACGAAATCTACACTCTACATGACCAAACCATCTTAACATATCTTTCTCAATCCTTCTCACTACATCTTCTTTCACTCCACAACGTTCCCTTACCACGCTGTTACGGGCTGGGTGCGAGTAAAACCGTATACATCAACAAACAAAAATTTATAATTTTTATTTTCAGAAACCAATTAGTTGTACTTACTTATCTTTTTGTTAATTACTAGATGGTAAACTGCTCTAATTGTAAGCATCGTCTTTCCTATTTTCGTCATACAACCGACACAATCAGACATCCATTAAACATTAAATTTTGCACAAAGTTTCACAACCCCCGTTTCAACCCTCTGAAACACACGATCTATAATGAAGAGGCTCAACTAACAGATTACTAATTAACGTACACGTTCCTTAATTGACAGGTGAAACCTATTATGAACGCGCCTCTGCAGGAAGTTTGCTGTCTAAATGTAATGTTTTGGTAATAGGGGGTGAAGGGGGTGAATTTGAGGGTTGTATTAAGAGGGTAGTGGTGGTCTGGGGGGTGGCATATGTAGTTTGTTTTTAACACAATTACAGGCTTCACACCTGTAGTAATTATTGGAAAGGTTTAGACAAAAGAATAATGTATAGGCCAAGAATACAATAGCCGTGGAGGTAGGCTACATTCCATGTTACAATCATATCAGTTCGTAAACGTCCATTGTTAAACATTGGCTTCCTAATAATCACGTGTAATTATTAACCAATGTATTTTTTGACTACCTGTGTAAATGGTCGCGGTTTATATTCCCGTTTCAGAACAAATATTTTTGTGTTATAGGTATATGCTCCAAATCTATTTTTTGCACTAAGAAGAAATTTTAGGAAATTCAACCCATAAGGGGTTGAAAAGGTGTGTCAAAGTTTGTATCCAAGAATCTTATTGCGTGAACCGATTAACTGGTACTTGGTATAAAAATTAAGTTTTTGGATTTTTCTAAAATCACCCCTAAGGGGGTGAAAAGTTTAAATGAAAAAAAAAACTTTTAATGCGGGCACAGTCACGAGGGTACATCTTGTTCAAACATAAAATATGACAACGTATTGAGAACTTTTATAGAAACGCGTTCTACCGCGCGTTTTGTTTTACTTGTAGTTGTATCTCTGACACTACGCGACAGAAAACGAGGCGGAGTACGCGTTGAATCCCGCACGTCTATAAACAGAGCCTAAACCTTCCCATTCTATCTTAAGAGCAACCACAGAGCTATCACCATTAATTTAAATTCATTTATTCAAATGCCTTGCTTTATAACAAGGCTTGAAACACAATAGAATAGACGTACCCACTCCTACTGACAACCATTGTGGGTAAATCAAATTATAGACACAAGAAACTATTTGTCTTAGAGAATTAATTATTAAGACTAGGTATTGTTCGAAGATTAATAAGGATTTTAGGGAATAGAGTGTATTTGAGACCGATTTATGTTTAACTAGGCGATTTTTGGTGATCGAGACCCCTCCGTACCTCGGAGAGCACTTTAAACGTACCTATGACAGTCGTTATGGGAAGTCAGAAGACTGAAAATCTGACAACCGGTCTAACCTTAGGATATGGGCATTGCCCTGTAACTGGGTGGCGGAGGTCTGATGGCAGTCGCTTCGTGTAAAATACTTGTATTCAGTCGCATCTAATTAGACTGGAAGCTGGCCCTAACATAGTTGGGCAAAGACTAGGAAGAACATTGTTGATGAGTATTCTTATCTAATTAGGTACCTAAACAAATTTTCAATACAAAACTCAGACGACAATTTCATTCATTTATCTAGGTGAAAGAACGTCTAAGTGGAAACTATTATCTCAACTATACACATGAAAATAAAGATCGTTTTGGATTGAACTAGTCACAGACATAACTTCGCGTGGAAATCTTGATAAATGTGTAAAATTTTTAAATTGTAATAAAATTCCTTGAATATTCTTTATTGTACGATCATAGAACGGGTGTATGTACCACTTGCCCCTTAAATTTCGCCCCTTTTAATGAAATGTACCACTCGCCTCGTTTTGAAGGTCATACCTACCTTAAGACGGGGCGAATGTTTTTTTTTTTATTATTTTTGTGCAGCCATTCGTCCTGTGCGGTATTTTCTTTAAAATGTATTTGCAATGGTACAGTCAGCTAGATAAATAAAATCCACATATCTATACTAATATTATAAAGCTGAACAGTTTGTTTGTTTGAACGCGCTAATCTCAGGAACTACTGGTTGGAATTGAAAAAATCTTTTTGTGTTGGATAGTCCATTTATCGAGGAAGGTTATAGGTAACATCACGCTACGACCAATAGGAGCGAAGCATAAATGAAAAATGTTGCAAAAAGGAAAAATGTCCACCCGAGCGAAGCCGGGACGGGCTGCTAGTTATAAATAAAATTTGATTATTTTAATAACTCTATTAATAATTTCATCACTCGTGACTGCTATTGCTACCTGACTTACCCGGTAAAACAAAGAGAATTCATGGCTCCAAAACGCATCATAGAATACGTGGTATCATTTAATATCATAACGTCATCCCCACTTTGTAAAATAACTTAACATCACGCCTTATATTTCCTGAAGGGTTCGGCAGAGGTGTTTTCTTAGTGGACCCTCGTTTCGCCAGTTATGTTAAGTCCCATGTAATAGAGGGCGAGCCTATTGCCATTACCCGGGAACAAATCTAAACTCCGGGCTGCTACTAAGAAATTCCTAATCGAATAACCCAGCCTGGGGATCGAACCCAAGACCCCATGCTCAGAAGTCGCGCTTGTGACCACTAGACCAAATAGGCAGTCTGTAAAATAAAATATTATTTTAAGTAACTATGTACAGTAGAGCAATAAAAAGGTTCGTCAGTTTTCAAATTCATTCCTTTCCCACATCGCGGGCTCATGTTACCTTTTGAAACTGTTGAACGGAACAGACCAATGCATGGAAAATTATGTTTAATTATTTGGTAGCAAATATCAAAATTGCCTTTCGCCTCCATATGACGTAGTAGTGCCATGTAATGTCTTCGATGTGATTTAAGGATTTTTCTTGTAAAACCATGACGTCAATCAAATCGACGATTAAATAAACTGACATTACTTGTGTCTGTCGCCATGTCACCATAATAACATCCTATCAATGAATACTTGTATTTTCATTTTTATAATGTTGGCAATACGTAGTCGGTAAAATAGTTCGTTTCTTGCATTGCAAGCAAAAATTAATCTTAAGATGCATTACCTTTTCATTTCCCAACTGTACAATAATTTTATTCAATCTCTATTCTCATTTTTCTAACAAAACAAATTTCCAGACACATTTTCCAAATCTAATCTACTGACGTGACAGAAACACGCTGGTAATAAAATTTAACGCATGTTTCTGAGAGACGGGATCTACTCGTCACGCTGGGTCGTAACCGTCCCGCTGGGGAAAATGATCAGGGGGTATATTCGTACTTACTAAGTGAACAGGTGTATCAATAGTGGTTAAAGTTTGTCCCAGTTCAGTGGAGGCTTTGGAAGACTTTTATTTCATAGTTGCCGTGTTAGAATTTTACTGTTTTTTTTTTGTTATAGTTCTTTAAAAGTCGTTGAGAGAATCCTATTTGGCTTATGTGTATCTTCCTCTTAGCCTTTTCCCAATTATCTTGGGGTCAGCTTCCAGTCTAACCAGATGCGGCTGAATACCAGTATTTTACACGGAGCGACTGCCATTAGACCTCCGCAACCCAGTAACTGGGCAATGCCGATATCCTAAGGTTAAACCGTTTGTCAGACTTTCAGGCTTCTGATTACCCGTAACGACTGTCATAGGTATTCGTGTGACACCCGGGACCGACGGCTTAACTTGCTCTCCGAGGCACGGAGGGGTCTCGATGTGTAACAAATGGTCACTCACCCATCCACGGACTGACCGCGGCAAGCGCAGCTTAACCTCGCAAATCGTACGATCGGCGCGGTTGTTATTTAGCCACGAGCCCCTCTGTGTATAATAATATTTTATTGACTACAATAAGAACTTCAGGAACCAGTTTCACATGGCGAGAACCTTGTGAAAGCCGAGAAGGATAAAGAAATGAAGTATCAAGATTTGGCACACAAGGTTGTTGACATATGGGAGGTTGACTCAGCAGTCGTTGTGCCGATAGTTGTAACGGCCAATGGCTTAATAACTGAGAACCTCGACTAACATCTGATGAGGCTCTCGTTGGGCAGCTGGATCAAGGGCCTGATACAGAAAACTACACTTCTGGACACGGCGCGTATTTTTAGGAGGTTCTTCTCTCTAAGGCCTTGGCTACCGGTAGCTTGGACTCTGTTCCCGATGCCGGTGGGCTACTATTATTTATATTATGAAAATTATAGGTCATTCATTGGTCTAGTGGTGCCAAGCGCTACTGCTGAACGTGAGGTCCTGGGTTCGATCTTCGGGTCAGGAAATGTGTTATTGGATTTTTCCGTGTGGAATTCCTCAGTAGCAGCCCGGTGTTTGGATTTGTGACCGGTTGATGGCAATAGGCTCGGCCCCTATTACATGGGACTTAAACATAGCGGCGAAATGGGGGTGTTACTATACACCTCTGCCCAACCCTTAGGAAAATACAAGACGTCATGTTATGTTATGATTTATGTTATTAAATATTTTAATTTTTTATAGAAATATTTAAAAATGTTGATGTATTGAAACTAATACAGGAATCAAATATTGTTACTCAAAAACTACAAAGCGAATTTCTGACATAATCAAACAGTATTCCAAAACACTTAGGTAAACCACTAATAACTGCACAAAATCCACAAAATATTTACATTATAAAAGCAATTAAATGAAATAATTTTAACTCAATATTTAACACATCACTGAAAGTGAAAGATTAACCTCCATTTTACAACGATTGTTTCATTTTAATACAATAATTAATCTTTTACGGTTTCATGTGATTCCATTCATTTCAGATGATGTCTGACATGAAAGAGCTTTTAGAGTGTGGAGTCGAAACAGAAATGGCTTCAAACGTTGTGTTTGTATACGATGAATTAAAATGAGGTTTGTAGCTAAATGACTGCTTGATCAACCGATCTTTTTTAGAGTTCCGTGTTTCAAAAGGAAAAAACCGGCCAAGTGCGAGTCGGACTCGCGCACGAAGGTTTCCGTACCATTATCTATAAAAACGAGCAAAAAAATCATGTTTGTTGTATGGAAGCCCCTTTAAATATTTATTTTATTCTGTTTTTTAGTATTTTTTGTTATAGCGGCAACAGAAATACATCATCTGTGAAAATTTCAACTGTCTAACTATCACGGTTCTTGAGATACAGCCTGGTGACAGACGGACGGACGGACAACGGAGTCCTAGTAATAGGGTCCCGTTTTACCCTTTGGGTACGGAACCCTAAAAATGACCCCTTTTTCTCAGGAATGCGTGGAGGTATCAAGTTGAAATTATTACCAAATACTCAAGTCTAAAATCCCTTGGAGCTGTGATAAAATCAAACTTTTAAGTCAAGTCAATCAAAAGATACGGCCGTTTTGCTGCATATTTTGACACTCACAAGGGAATCAAAACCTATAAAGTATTTCCCGTTGACCAAGAATCATGAAATTTGGCAAGAAGCAATGTCTTCACGGTTAAAAATACACTCTACAAGCCCCTACGTAATGTCAATAAAAAGATATAATAAGTTACCTGCATTAATAAAAAAAGAAGAAAAAAAGAATTTATTTATAAGAAAACTTAAACAATTATTTATTTAACAATAATACTAAGAACAGAAATTATATTTATTTAAAAATTAGAAAATTACGTTAACACTAGAAATAGGTATAGACTGATAAGCTAAAGCTTCCTCTCTCCTAATATTTCGCTATTTTGCTGTGCCCGACAGGGTCCATAATGATCTCATTTTCTTTAAGTTACCACCTAAGTACACATTGTGGAATGCAATAACTGATGCAATAAATTATTGAGTATCGAGTATATTGAGTAAAATCTGAAAACGTAAGTTTGTAGTAAAGTACATCATAAAAAATAATAATTTGTACGGAACTCTCGGTGCGCGAGTCCGTCTCGAACTTGGCCGGTTTTTTTTATTTATATTGGCAAACTCGACTACAAGGACCAGTTTTACATGCTCTCCAAGGCACGAATTCAAACAAAACTACAACTAAACTTTCATATTAGACCTAACCTAAATTAGTTCAATTTAGAATCGGATCCAATTCACTACGCTCGGCAGTGCGTATGCAACTTGTAGACAATCGCCAATTTTGACCACATCTCTTGAATATTAATGCAGCTTTGACGTTGAAGTGTGGTTGATGGGATCCATTGTGTATTCTGAACTCGAGCCACGGTAGTTGGGAAAGTCACGTTCGAATGACGAGGTATAGACCACAGAACTAATGAAACAGACCTTTGAAGCGGCGGACAAGAGACAGAGCCTTTAGAAGAGTCTCAAGACATTCTAACTCTAGTCTTACTACAATCATATCAGCCAGTAAACGCCGTACTCGCTCCAAATAACGGTCAAAGGAAAATATCCATAATCATCATGTTTGTACGAAAATAATTAAATAAAAAATAACACATTTATTTAAAATGGATTAATAACTTATTAAAAAAAAAAACATAACATAATATCACACCTTGTAATCCCCTAAGGGTTTGACAGAGGTGTTTTTAGTACACACTCATTTCGCCAGTTATGTTGAAGTCCCATGTTATAGGGGGCGAGCCATTAACCGTGCACAAATCCAGACTCCGGGCTGCTACTGACAAATTCCTAATGGAGAAACCCAGTAACACATTGCCTGACCTGGGGATCGAACCCAGGACCCTAACAACAGTGCTCAGCAGTCGCCCTTGCGACCACTAGAACAACAAGGCAGTCTTACTTACTTTTTTTTTAAAGTCGACTCTGTGATCATCGTCGACCTTCACATCACTCCAAGATACCCAAACCTTGGCAGATGGATCGCTATTGGTTAACGCTACTGGATGTGGAATGAGTGACCTTACCCTCAGCAGGCATCCCATCGAGTCTTGCTGCAAGCCTAGATAGAAGACTAATAAAATATTTTTTCATTGCTTCAGGTGCGGAACCCACGACAGCAATGTCGGTGGAGAGCCAACGGTGCCTGTGTGTTGTGGTGCTGCTGATACACACCGTCACAGGCGCTGGCGAAGGTAAGAGACTATTGCTTCTGGTCTTTTAGAATTTGGTCCTTAGATACAAAATTACATTAAAATTTTAACTAACTGATAAGGTAAAAAGATAAAGAAACATTTATTTGGACACAGCACAAAGAGACAAAACAGACAAAAAGTGTGATATATAAAAAAAGTCTGGGTATGTGTCTCACGGCTGGACCAAAAAGGTGTCCAGATCAGCTTAATGTAATGCCCTATAAGTACGTGACGCTGGTTTTCGTCTGGAACCTTTGTGCTCCATGGATGTCAGTCAGTGGTCATGTCCGTTCATTTAAACTAATCTGTGTGTGTATATGAGTAGTGTATGTGCGTGTTCATTGGTCCTTGTGATATTTATGTAGTCTAAACTTTTTGGTTGTAGTTCTACTCATATATACTGTTACAGGCCCCCAAGAAACTAAAAACATTTTATAATTTTAGACACTTGGTCCTCACGCCTGCCTCATTGGTCTAATGGAGGCAAACGCAATAGATCGTGAGGTCATGGGTTCGATCCCCAGGTCGGGCAAAGTGTTATTGGGTTTTTCCATGTGGAATTTCTCAGTAGCAGCTCGGAGTTTGGATTTGTGCCCGGTTGATGGCAATAAGCTCACCCCGTATTACATGGGACTTAAACATAACGGTGAAATGAGGGTGGAACACCTCTGCTCAATCCTACGGGGACTACAGGCGTGAAGTTATGTTATGTGTTGGTCCTTTCATTCAGACCTTGAACTCTATTATTACCTACTAGAATTTGGCTTTTGGTACTGTGGCGGCACCTATCGCGCCACATGCAAAACTATCCTGCATCGCGGTATCAAAGTTTGACACGCAGATAGTATATATACAAGTTCCCAACATCAACCGTTGGGGCAGTGGCCCGCCAGGCACAAGACTCCGCCTGGTAGGAGGATCCTCCCTTTTCGTTGGAGGAACACGATACCTCGTTCCTCCACATTGGTGACCCCGACGTGATGAGTACGCACGCCCGCTGCACGCACGCACGCACGCTGCACGCACGCACGCACGCTGCACGCACGCACGCACACTGCACGCACGCACGCCCGCTGTACGCACGCACGCACGCACGTACGTAGGCTCAAGCACAAACACAACCACAATCGACCTCCGGTCTGGGGGGAAGTAATGTGGCGGCACCTATCGCGCCACATGCAAAACTATCCTGCATCGCGGTATCAAAGTTTGACACGCAGATAGTATATATACAAGTTCCCAACATCAACCGTTGGGGCAGTGGCCCGCCAGGCACAAGACTCCGCCTGGTAGGAGGATCCTCCCTTTTCGTTGGAGGAACACGATACCTCGTTCCTCCACATTGGTGACCCCGACGTGATGAGTACGCACGCCCGCTGCACGCACGCAAGCACGCTGCACGCACGCACGCACGCTGCACGCACGCACGCCCGCTGTACGCACGCACGCACGCTGCACGCACGCACGTACGTAGGCTCAAGCACAAACACAACCACAATCGACCTCCGGTCTGGGGGGAAGTAATGTGGCGGCACCTATCGCGCCTCATGCAAAACTATCCTGCATCGCGGTATCAAAGTTTGACACGCAGATAGTATATATACAAGTTCCCAACATCAACCGTTGGGGCAGTGGCCCGCCAGGCACAAGACTCCGCCTGGTAGGAGGATCCTCCTTTTCGTAGGCGGAACACCATATCTCGTTCCCCTACAGTACCAAATCTTTGAGATTTACTCGTTTTTCATTAGTGCTTACTACTTGTTACTTTGTCTTTTACTTCAACATTTGTCTTCTTCTTTTCGTGTGGTTAGTGATTAACCTGGTGTCATAGTTTATGCCGCACATGGGCCTCTGACTTGGCTTCACATGCCGGCGAGAAATATATCTCAGGCATGCCGGTTTCGTAACGATGTTTTCCTTCACCGTTTTTAAGCAAGTGATAATTATACAATACGCACATGAATCCGAAAAGTCAGAGGTGCGTGCCTAGGGTACGAACTCGAGACCTTGGCAGTCCGACGATCACACCACTAAGCTATCACTGCTATGCAATTTTTTTTAAGAAATAACAAAGTTTTCTTATATCTATTTTAAGACTGACTTGGAAAGTGGAACTTGGTAATGGAATATACGGGACTTTCAATTTAGTTCGGAGATTCGAAACTGTAGCTGTGAATAATTTATCACTTTCCGTGTACGTTGTAAGACAGATTATCATGAGAATGGGCTGCGGTACCAACCTAACACAACACAGCAATCATCAATGCATCTACCAATCCGATTAAAATGCCTCAAAGGACCAATCGGTTTATAACAGTCAATTATTATTTGCAATGCCAAATTTCCTGCAACAAAACCGTACATCATCATGTCCCTGCCCTTATCCCACACTAGGTGTGGTCGGTACAACACGTATTCCTCTTCCATTCTTCTCTATCATCTCAGTACTCACTCTTTTTTTATCCATGTAATGCTACACAATCCATCCATCTTTTATTATTTGCTATGCCAAATTTTCTGCATCAAAATCGTATATCATCATCTCTCTGCCATTATCTCACACTAGGTGTGGTAGGCATAACATGTATTCCTCTTCCATTCTCCTCTATCACCCGTCATCTCAGTACTTACTCCTTTCTTACTCATGTCATCCTTCACACAATCCGTCCATCTTTTATTATTTGCAATGCCAAATTTTTTGCAACAAAACCGTACATCATTCAGCCTAGCCTTTTCCCAACTATGTTGGGGTCAGCCTCCAGTCTAACCAGATGCGGTTGAATACCAGTATTTTATACGGAAAGACTGTCATCAGACTTTCGCAACGCAGTTACTGTGGAATGCAAATATCTTAAGGTTATACCGGTTGTCACACTTTCGAGCTTCTGACTACCCGTAACGACTGTCATAGGTATTCGTATGACAGCTAGAACCGACGATTTAACATGCTCTCCGAGGCACGGAGGTATCTTCATTTGAAACGAATGGTCACCCATCCACGGACTGACCGCAGCAAGCGTAGCTTAACCTCGAAAATCGTCGTTTTTAATCCCCCCCAACAAAACTGTACATACAAGTAGAAAATTAAAAAGTGTTTTAAGCACCCAGTGAGACCGAAACTGCATTAACCTTCCGAATAATGTACTCTGGCAACTCAGTTTAAAAACGTGAACCGCTCTGTTTTATACAGGGTGCAAAAAAATGTACGAGCCGCATAAAAGTCCGCAAAACGAATGTTAGTTGTTAGTGTACAGGCAACAAAAAAAACGAGTGAATAAATAACGCCTCTGAGGTTTAAGCGGCGAGTTTTAAATGTTTTTGCTGACTTTGTAGAATGATATTTTGATTTGGAGCGTTCCTTATTTTTACTTCACTGCTAAATGTGTGTGGTTAATGATTCGTAACACTTGGTGAATATTAGAGTGGTTGGAGTTGCTCTTGAATTTATAAACTTCATAAATTGCAGAGCTTTGAGGATGTTAGAGTAAAAAGAACAGTTCGCTTATATATTACGTTCTGGGTGGATTAATAAGACTTGGTGAATTGCTTAGACTTATAACATACATAATTCAACGGTCCCTACGTATACTATCGATACTACAAAATCTCTGTTTTTATTTTATCTGCTTAAAATGTATGTAATTATGTTATCTTAAAGGTTATAAAATATTTATTTATATTTATATACTCTTTATTGTACACCAGGTTAACATAACATGAAAAACTATTTAAATACAAAAATACACAATGGGCGGTCTTATCGCGCAAGGCGATCTCTTCCAGACAACCTTAAAACCACTTTTAAATAATATTTTTAATGGGACCAAATGGCAACTATTCCGCATCAAACTAAAGAAGAATCACGTAAATCGGATCATAAATCTCAGCGTAATCGGTGTACATAAATAATAAAATAAAAACTGAGATTTTGTAGTTTCGATAGTATACGTAGGGACCGTCGAATTAACCCATTACTGTCCCACTGCTAGGTACAGGCCTGTTCTCAGAATGAGAAGGGCTTTGGCCTTAGTTCACCACGCTGGCCTGGTGCAGGTTGGCAGACTACACACACTATCGAAAACTTTATGGAGCCCTCTCAGGTGTGCAGGTTTCCTCCTTCACCGTTAACGCCAGTGATAATCAAATTCTGATCCGCAGATGAATTCGAAAAGTCAGAGGTGTGGGCCGGGATCGAACTCAGATCTTCCTGCATGGAAGGCAAGCTTTCAACCGCTAGGCTGTCTCACTATTAGACTTAATTCACATAAATGTGGTAGTAATTTTCTGTTCTGTCGTTATCAAAAATACGTCGCTTATTATACAATCCAGCCTATTATAGTCCTAGACTGGCCATAAACCTTTTCTAAATTGGATTCGATCCTATAAATTTATCATTGAAAAAAAAACAACTTACTCTCCCGGCAAACACCACTCGAAAAAATGCTTTGATCTATAAGAACCGACTGACAACAATATACTGGGTGTAAAAATAGCCTTAACGAAGCCGACGTTTACGCATACTGTACATAAAACTAAGTAACATACAGCAAAAACAATTGCTGGGAAACGACGTTTGTTTTTTGGTATTAAAAAAACTTATAATTGTAGCGCGCAATGGAAGGGCCCGTGCAGCAGACTGTGCCTACACTTAAAAAATGTTGATAATTTTTGTAATAACTTTAAACTTAGTTACAAAAATATGGTGACTTTGACCTTCAATATCTCCATAACCAGTCTGTTCCCAGATATGCCCATTACCAAAAAAATCTTCGTAATTATGGGAAGAATATTGACATTACTTGTGTCTGTCACCATTGTAATTTAATATCCTGTAAAAAAATACTTGTATTTTCATTTCTAAAATGTTGGCAATACGTAGTCAGTAAAATTGTTCGTTTCTTGCATGGTGCAAGCAAAAATAGACCTTAAAGTGCAAGACATTTTCTTTCTCCTACCGTACATAAATATCTTCTGTGTACTAGGAGTTGCTCTGTTACGACAATTCAAGTTTTACTCCAAATATAAAAATACTACGAACACATCAAGCGCAATACCATCACTCATGCAAGAATCGACACTAGCATTTCCTTCGAAACTTCCACAATATTCTAAAAGTTTTACAAGCAAATACAAAGCGACGGGAGCCTCTACAAATGTAATACCGCCAGCTTGAAACAAAACAGCTTAAGATATATTACAATGCGGATGGAACAAAGGACCAGGCACCACCGACCTATCATGATTAAACTGAGAGTACTCTTAAAGGGTGGAGTTACAAGATCAAAATTAATGTGGTTTTGGAACTGGGTTAGGCTGAGTTTAGATTGGAATGGGATTTGGTCCTGGTATGGAATTTGGTCCTGGGAAGAGATTTGGTCTTGGAAAGGGATTTGATGTATGTTTTCGCCACGCTAGGTTTACGAGGTGGTGATCGCGGTGTAAGGCATCTCGGACACTGTTGCCTAACAATGGCCTGGATGTTTATCTTGGCAAATTGGAAGCTTATCCTGATTTCCATAAATCATCGGAGCCTCGTTGTCAGCGTCTTCGAGGTTTTTGGTTATGCCTAAGGAATAACTTGATAATAAGATAAATATTAATCACTCTACTGAAAGAAGGATATTTCTAAGAAACAGCATGGCGATACTTGCCCTAGAGGAGGCATACACAGACGACGGCCCGCAGGCCTAATTAAACTCTTATGCGTTCGTATGAAAATACTGCAATATTTTAACAATAGGGGTCAGCTTAAGATCACTGAATAAATGATTTTTGCCGTCTCCGTTTTTTTTGCACATTAAACTTTATTTCATCTTTTTTGACTGATTTTAATTATTAACCGACTTCCAAAAAGGAGGAGGTTACTATGTTCGTCTGTATGTATGTTTTTTTTTTTTGTTTTTGTGTATGTTCATCTATATTTTCGCCAATTGTGAACCGATTTTGATGATTCTTTTTTTAATGGATAGGGTATACTTCGAAATTGGTCCCATTTAAATTTGGTGAAGATCTGATGAAGAACTTCGGAGATAGACAATGGAACTCCTCAATGACGAACAGTACGCATATTGTGATGATGTGGTTATGTTACGAGCAGCGTCTTTAGTAGGTCCAACCAAATTTTAAGGCCACTAAAATGAAAAAAATATAAACATTTTTTACAAAAAATTTAAACCGACTTCAAAAAAGAATAAAATAATTACCATATAAAATTAACAGTTTCAGAAGTCGGTGCCTTCAATTTGGTTCAGCGTGGATCAGCACCGACTTCTGAAACTGTTAATTTTATATGGTAATTATGTAGGCCCGCTTTTAGCTCATAGTCTACCCGAGTGGTCCCTAGTCCTAATAAGTCTGTGCATCCCTGCCCAAGAGCGTCACTTGATCATCCCGTGGACTTCTTGATATTCTTGGCTTGAATATTGCCAAAATCATCACAATAACATATTGGGACAGGATAATCCAGTTGAGTTGCTACTCCACACATAATACTTCAGTAGCTTTTTACGATACCCTCGGCGAGAGAGGAATTAGCATTTCCATAATATTTTTATTACTTCTCCTGCTTTCAGTTAAGGTATAATTTAAGAACCGGCGCAGAATGATAAATAATTCTCATTTTGTTGTCCTTTTTCCTCAGATTACTTTAACACTTCTAAATAATTCAAAGACACAAAATACAGGATCCCAATTTTAAATCTAGATAATCCATTTTAATCTAAGAAAGGTCATCTACGAAACGTCTAGTAATTTTAAAGGAACTCCTCGTCTACCCACCGATTTCATTTACTGCCCTTAGAGAGCCCAGATGGCGGAGTCATTTGTAGAAATGAGTTCAGTGAAATGATCTTAAAGCTTAGCGTTACGTTCATTGTCTCTTGAGGGGTTCGCTTAGAAGGGCTTGCGGGCAAATGGCTACCACGTAGTTCGAGCAAGATGGTGAAGTGGAATACTTCGTACAGACTGATGCAATGTAACATACGTTGTAACAAATTCCCACAGTCTGGACGTCTTGCGCGCATAAGTCACGCCTTAGTCGCGCATGCTTCGAACATTTCAAGTCAGAGTGATCCATCATTTCTCGGTTTATGAGACGGACATATAGAGTCGTGCAGTGTGCGCATAGAAAGTTTGTATTATGCCGCGTACAGACTAATGCAATGTAACATGCAATGAAACATTCAACCATATGATTCGACCGCGCGATACGTCTATCTGGACGCATCGTGCGCACGAACCGCTAATTTACTACGAACCTTCTACGCAGATACTGCGTGCCCTTTTGTGTTCTTCTCAAAAACTGACAATTGATGGATTACTCAGGGCACGACTTGAAATGTTCGTAGCGCAACAAAGGCACGGCTTTTGCGCGCAAGACGTCCAGGCTATAGGAACTTGTTACAACGTGTGTTACCTTGCATGTTACATTGCAGTAATGTGTACGACAAATTATTGCATTGCATCTGTCTGTACGGGGCAGTAGGCCTTTTCCACAACTTACGACACGAAAACACGTGGCGTCTTCGAGCGCCATTTCTATGAATCGATTACTTCGACACTAGTAAATTGCTTTAAGGGATAAGACCGCCATTCGTATTGTTCTTAATTATGTGTATTGCTTCTGATTTTTTCTTTAAGTGCACAATGAAGTATACCTATATTAATCTTTTTGATGGGTCACGTGGCTAATTACCAACCGCGCAGTTCATAGCATTTGCAAGGTTAAGCTACACATGCCGCACTCAGTCTATAAATTGGTGACCGTTCGTTATACATCGAGACCTCTCCGTGCCTCGGAGAGCACGTTAAACAGCCGGCCCGGGTGACATACGAATACCTATAACAGTCGTTACGGGAAGTCGGAAGGCCGAAAGTCTGATAACCGGTCTAACCTTAGCATATTGGTATTGCCCAGTAACTAGGTTATAAAGGTATGATGGTAGTAGCTCTGTGTAAAATACTGGTATTCAGCCGCATCTGATTAGACTAGAAGCTGACCCCAACATGGGAAATGGCTAGGTAGAACGAAAGTATATTTATCGACTTGTGAGTAAATGGTTCATAGAATTATGACAGTGTGTCCATTTTTTTCAGTCTCTGTACCTTGGAAAGCTTTAAATTGTTCACTGTTGTTATGCAAAGCACAAAAATCGAACATCCGATCTAACTAAATTCTCAAAAAACACACCATAATTATATCAGTTTTGAAAAAGAACCTCGCGTGGCCACTAAATATCACACAACAATTTCCATAAAAGCCTAAATAAAGGCTTTGACAATAAGCCTAGAAAAGAGCAAGGATAAACTAGATAAACCTCAATTCAACCCTAAAAGAACGACTAAAGGTCCATTGTTGTTCGTACACAATGAAATAGAATTTGAACTAAATAACGTAAACGTAGGTTACTTTCACAAAGAGAAACAGGAACACGAAAAGGATTCTTGAGTACTTAAAGGCTAAAGAAAAAAAAACGGTCAAGTGTGAGTCGGACTCGCGCACTGAAGTTTCCGTACAAACTTAACTTATCACGCCTTGTATTACCCCGAAAAAGCAGAGGCGTTTTAGTACACCCTCGTTACGCCAGTTATGTTTATGGCCTATGTAATAAGGGGTTGCCATCAACCGGGCACAATTCCAAACGCCGGCCCGCTACTGAGGAATTCTACACGGAAAAACCCAATAACTCTTTGCCCAACCTGGGGATCGAACCCAGGACCTCACGATCAGCAGTCGCGCTTGCCACCACTCGACCAGCGAGGCAGTAGAAACTTGTAGGTGTGTAATTTTTTTTTTGTGTTTTCCTACATATTTCCGCTTTTCCGACTTTTCTCTTTACTTGTGTTTTTGTGTGCATTGCTTCTTGGGAAATATGAAAATATAAAAAATATGCGATCTCCAAGGGATGCAGGCCTGAGTATTTGATATTAATTTCAACTTGATACATCCACGCGTTCCTAACAAAAGTGAGGATCTTGACAGACAGACGGGCAAGGAAGTGATCTTATAAGAGTGTCTTTTTTCTTTTGAAGTACGGAATCCTATAAATAAGGAACTGTGAACTACGTGAATTCGGGAAAATATTTTTTTCTTTTTCAGAGGTCAAGGTCCGTTACTGATTTTTGGATACTCTTAAAACAAATTTTGTTTGTGTTGGCAGAAGATTTTTGTTTGTGTTGGCAGAAGAAATGAATGGTCACTTCATAGGGCTTTTTGGCAGCAACAGAAAATTCAAAGAATTAAAAATTATTGCTTCTTTTGATAAATATGGCTCTTTGTACGATTGTTGGACTCCGGCTGATAGATAGATTCTAGAAAGTCGTTTTACAAGAAATATTTCTTGTTTATTGGTAATATTGGGTTCTCAATAAAAATGCTAATTGAAATAACACTTTTAAATTTATATTCCTCGTTCTTACAATTACCACTTCTAGATCTTTCGTCTGTAACATTCTAGGACAAACCCGTCTGCCTAATCTGTCCTCTGTCACTCATACATCCATCTCTTTCACTCCGTTATGTTTCATTTCCTACAGATGGTTCTGCCTAGCCTTTTCTCAACTATATTGGGGTCAGTTTCCAGTCTAACCAGATGCGGGTGAATACCAGTATTTTACACGGAGCGACTGCCGTCAGACCTCTGCAACCCAGTTACATTGAAATGCCGATATACTATGGTTAGATCGTTTGTCAGACTTTCGAGCTTCTGACTACACGTAACGACTGTCATAGGTATTCGAATGACACCCGGGACCTCTTCGAAACACAGAGGTTTTCGATGTGTAACGAATGGACAACCATCCACAGACAGACCGCGGTAAGCGCAGCTTAACCTTGAAATCTTATGATCTACGCGCTTTTTAATTAGCCACGTGCCCTTTCATTTCCAATAGTTTAAGCTCCATCGAAAAACCGATTAAATTTAACAACGTATAACTAAAAACGATTGACCGTGTTAAACTTAATCCTATAATTAACTATCACCAAAACCGTTACCCTAAAATCACTTGTATTTAATCCTTAATTTAACTTTAAAATTAGCAAAGTCGTTTCCATTCAAACCAGTACATAGAAACAAATTCAATTACGCCTAGTCCCAAAACCATTGATCAAAATCTGGATCCGAGTAAATTCTACGTTGTCCCAAGTTCAACCTTTAACGGTCTAAGTTCTACTTTTGTTCCTAAATAATAGATTAGTATTCTACTCGTTTTCCGTTTAGAAATAGTTCCAGTACCCCGAAATTCTGGCTGAAAAAGTAATTCAGAGTACCTTTTTGCCCGAAATTAGGTAATAAACCTACCACTGGCTGCAAAGAAGGCAGCGTCTGCTTCAAAATTTTTGCAAAATGGTGGGTTTCAAACTGGTTAAAGTCAAATTCTGCAAGGTAATTTCCGACCAACCAAAAAAAAAGTAACAAAAAAAGACACTACAATTTTTGCTTCAAAGTCTAAATTGTATTTTCAGGCAGCCCTCGATTGTACGGCAAATAAAAACTATGAAGAAATAATGAAACTTGTAAAACTGGCTAGACTAGACAAACTTAATGAGATATTTCGGGCAGCACGAAATGGGGAGAAAATTTAATACTATCCCTCTATTTGATCTGTCTGATGCTTTTAACATCAAATTGTATCGTAGAGGAAAGTAAAAGACAAGTCTCTAAACATTTTTCGGGATAAAGGACATCATCAACGACATTCATAAAAACTTGAGATATGATGCCTAAAAGAAGTACTCGTACTTCTACATAACATTACGCCTGTATTCCCCGAAGGGTTGGGCAGAGGTGTATAGTAACACCCTCGCTGTTATGTTTAAATCCCACGTATTGCCATAAAGCGGGCACAAATCCAAACACCGGATTGCTACTGAGAAATTCCATACAGAAAACCAAATAACACTTCCTGAAGACCGAACTAAGGACCTCAACATCAGCAGTCGCGCTTGCCACCACTAGACCAACGAGGGAGTTCGTTTTTCTAGTATCACTAAAAAAGTATAAAACTGATCATCTTCTCTTTCTGAAAGCAAAAAATTCTATACACCACACCGACGGTCGCGAGTGTATAGTATGCATGTACTATCGATTTGCTTCGGACGTCTAAGCTGGTCACGTCCGTGACTTACGATGGACAGTTTACACGCGTAGGTGTAACAAAACTGATCAGATACATCATCAGTCGCGTCCATCAGTCGCGTTTGTAAGTAGTGACTTGTGTTTCAGGCTTTATAGGAGTTCTGGGCAGCAATACTCTCGAAACTCTCCTGTTCTTATTTATTTATATATTTATTTAGGCACAACAAACAGCAGTGTAATAATAAGTAAACATAGGTTAGAACTTAATAATAGAGGTAAGAAACCGAATAAAAGTAAACATTACTTAATTATTAGGGTTCTGATCACTTAAAATAGTAACAATTTATTTTTATGAAAAACATAATATCAGTTGAGCTAAACTGCCTATTGTAGGTGTCAACTAATCGATGCAGTGGTGAGCGTACGCCTGAGTTGGTTCTACAAAAAGTAGTTGACCTACAACATACTCTCTTCCTCTTCCTCCTAGCTTTTTCCCAATTATGTTGGGGTCAGCATTCAGTCTAACCAGATGCGGCTGAATACCAGTATTTTACACAGAGTGACTGCCATTAACCTCAACAACCTACTGGGCAATGCCGATATCCTAAGGTTAGAACGGTTGTCAGACTTTCGGGGTTCTGACTACCTGTATCGAAATTCAACAACAACATCATACTACGATCACCAATCCTTTTGCCAAGCATGGGGATGATGCCAATGTTCCCCACGATCGTCAATTGAAGTGATCTGTGAAGCTTCGTCTTCAGTCGTGGATGTCAATGGAGTGACGTCATTACTTGACCGGCCATTACTAGAATTTTCATATTTTTGATCTTCATAGGAGCTGCAACATTATTAGTATAAACCCTGTCTACCCTAAAAGACATACCAATCTTAAACATACCTACAGTTATAACTCGAATGTAACTAAAACTCAGTGGTTGGTTATTGATGGTCCTAAGTAATTAAGTCTGGGCGTCCCAGGAGAAACACTAGACAGTCTTGGAGTCGAGCCTAATAAAATTAATTAGGAAATATATATGGGACTGAAACATAAGGTTTACGTAACTCAAGACGACTTTTAGTATGCAATAAAGTTACAAAAACGATCTTTTTTCAATGGACTCCTGGTATAATTAGACCTCGTTTACTTTTTTGTGACCAACCGAAATGGATGCCAAGGATACACTAATTACATACTGATAAAATTGAACAACGAAATTCTGGTATTGTCAAAGTTTACAAAAGGTCACACAGCAGCCATATTCGCGTTAAGTCAGCTGTTTGATGGATAATAGAACTGATTGGGCTTATTAATGAGAGCAAATAGCAAAAAGACAAATCTGGCAATACAAGGAACCACTATTCTCTGGGAAGAACAAAAAGACACTGATCCTGATTTTATCTTCATTACCAAAGAAGAAAAACATCCTAAATCTTTCACAAAGCGGATCTGTTTTAATGGACCTGATCTGTGCCGACGGATCAGTTAATCTAATGGTAGCTGCGTCGCATCTGGCAGGCAGGATACGATAAAAATAACCTATACTTTTCCATACATCTTCATGTACGGGTCCGTTTTGTATACTGTTCCGGCATCCAGTTTTTGATGACAAAACGGAACATTTAACAAATGTCAGTCCAGTATTTTTTACTGTCGTTATGTGAACTCGCCCATACAACTACAGGCGCCATCACCAAAATAAAAACGGATCCGCTAAAACGGGACCTGTTAACAGTTTCTGTGTGAACTAGCTGTAATTTTGGAAAACTTGTATGCGCGAATTTTTGAGATAGAGATGTGGCCAATAACACCGTAACGTGTAAATTTTCTTTTCCATTTAGCCCTAAAATCTATTCTAGAACCTTCCCCGATCGTCGCGAATACGCAAATACAATTAAGGAAAATCTAATTAACTCCACCTGCAATCCTTTTAGGAGCTCCTAAAACAGGTTTAAAGCAGAAATTTTATAATTATTAATCTTTAGAAGTTCGTACAGCAAATTAATGAAATTAATATTAATATAATAAATATAGCTAAAGTTATTTTAGTGAAAGCATCGATATTTTGCTCCTGACATCTAATATCCAAGTTGTTTCTTAATCTAAAGCTAAGACAGGTTAATAGGAATTGAGAATATAAATGCCAAGAAGGTATCTTTGTTAGATTATTAAGGGTTTCCAATTTTAGATTGAAAATGGGAGGATATAAAGCGATTGTGCTCATTATTCTTCGAAAATGTAAAGGTTAATTGGAGAGAAGAATTTGTTACGGTTTCTTGTACTGCTTTTCTGTATACAGACGTGATCAAGATCGCTAATTTTAATAATTAAATTGATCGTGTTTGTTGTCGGTCCCGGTCATACGAATACCTATGTGCGAAATATTAATCTAATACTGAATGCATCAAAGGTGTTCGAGCAGACAATTTGTGTTTAGAATAGATATATATATATAGAGACTATATCATACGATTTGCGACGTTAAGCTGCACTTGCCGCGGTTAGTCTATGGATAGGTGACCATTCACATCGAGATCCCTCTGTGTCTCGGACAGTACGCTAAATAGTTGGTCCCGGGCGTCATACGAATACCTACGATAGTCGTTACGGGAAGTCGGAAGCCCGAAATTCCGATAACCGGTCTAACCTTCGGATATCGGCATTGCCCTGTAACTGGGTTGCGGCGGTCTAATGGCAGTCGCTCCGAGTAAAATACTGGTGTTCAGCCACATCTGGTTAGATTGGAAGCTTACCCCAACATAGTTGGGAAAAAGGCTTGGCAAAAAGAAAGATTATTCGTGTTATTTGTCATTAACTTATTGTCCTAGTTTATGAACTGTTTCGGTTTTATCAAAGAAAGTTCTGGCAAATATAAGTAATTTGCTTCACACATCAAAAGATCATCAAGTAATGTCATTCATTATTTTAGGTATTCTATTGCCTTTTATATGACGCTTAATCAAAAGTAGCCATGTGATGCCTGACAAAGAATTGACCACCATCAGGAGATAGGTCCATGTTAGCAGGATAAGCAGTAGAATCCTCTTTTGCTCTCTTTAAAATATACTGTGTCAACCAATCTAATTACCGAGCGTCATAATGCGGTAGTTGACTACTTTCAAAAATTAGAAAGAAATTAATAAAAAAAATTATATCTGAAAGAGGATAGAAAGAAAAAAATCGCTGAAAAAAAGAAATTAAATCTAAAAATGGTGGAGATAGACGCCTTCGTATTTTTGAATGGCACATTTTCTGTCCTTGTAGCACGAAATGGACATTGTACGGAGTAATGTCAAGTTACTATGAAGTTTTAGAACAATGACGTCATCGTTCAATAGTGCGGTCTCTGTGTATTAAGAATTGTAAATCGCTTGTAACTTGGGTATTTTATTATATATTTCAATGGTTTTTTCAAAATTTAGGGCAATATTTTCTCGCGATCACTGAACAGAGACCTTGAACCCTTTGCTGATACTAACATTCTCTTTTCCAGGCCCATCATCACCCGTTCCCTTATCATCATCATCATCCGTGAAGCCGGACCAGAATGAGCTCACAGTGACCTTCCCACCTCTCGAGGACCTGTACAGCAATACTCCTGAGAAGCACTTTGGAACAGAGAACAATACTGTGGTGACCTCGCAGACTGGGTCTACCGCACTCCTGCCTTGCGTTATCAGGAATATTGGAGATGGAATTGTAAGTGTCTAGATTCTAAATATATCTACCATAGTTGCAGATATAATTGAACGCAAAAAGCTGAAAACCGTTCCATGTAGAATATTTGAGAGAACTTTATTTTTAGCAGTGATAGCCTAGTGGTGCGACCATCAGACTGCCAAGTCATAGGTCTCGAGTAGGAACACAAGGCACGCACCTCTGACTTTTCGGATTTATGTGTGTATTGTATAATAATCATTTGCGATAACGGTGAAGGAAAAACATCGTTACGAAACCTGCACACCTGAGATGGCTCCATAAAGTTCTCGATGGTGTATGTAGTCTGCCAACCCGCACCGGGCCATCGTGATTTCCTAAGGCCTGAACCCTTCTCATTCTGAGAAGAGGCCCGTGCCCAGCAATGGGTCAGTAATAGGCTAATTATGTCATTACATACATCAGCATTTTTGGCTTTTTTGATGTTATTCCTAGAACAGCTAACGACGTTAAAAGAATACAAAAATACACCGGCCATCAAGAAAAAAGAACACATTTTTAGAAAGCGATAACACCATTCAATTGCACCAACGTCGTTCTGCCTAGCCTTTTCCCAACTATGTTGGGGTCAGCTTCCAGTCTAACCAGATGCCGCTGAATGTCAGAATTTTACACAGAGCGACTGCAATTAGACCTCCGCAACCCAGTTACAGGGCAATTCCGATATCCTAAGGCTAGACCGGTTGTCAGTCTTTCGGGCTTCTGGCTTCCCGTAACGACTATCATAGGTATTCGTATGACACCCGGGACTGACTGCTTAACGTGCTCTCTGAGGCACGTAGGGGCACGCAGCTTAACCTCGCAAATCATATTATGATCCGCGCGTTTGGTAATTAGCTATGAGCATCTCCAATTACGCGAACTTATCAGGAAAAATTCCAATTTTAACCTAAAACGGCGAAATTTCTCTTGAAAAACTTAATCACACTTATCTAGACCAGCTTCGGGCTTATTACCAGCTAAACTAATGAGTAGACTATATTTAACCCCCGCACACAGCTTAGCTTAAACCTCATAAATTTTCCGCCTTTTACAAAATAAATTAGCTTTAGTAAAACTGTATTTTGGTAAGTAATTTGGGTGTGTATTTGATGACAGCGGATAGCAGGTGGGGACGGTAAAGACGTCGTTAAATTTAATCTATGTATAGGTCCGGAACTAGAATAATATCGACGGTTGAAAGGCTAATTGATCTAAACGACATTTTTTGCGATATTGAATTATGTACATATTTAAAATCAGCGAATTTTTCTGCGACGTTTGGGCTAGGTTTCAAATTTTTAAAGCATTTTTGTGGCGCTTGAACCCCACACTTAATTTGCTCACATTTTGGAGGCCATTCTATGAACCGACATATTGCATGGCACTCATGGGTTGTAGCTGAAAATCAGCGTTCGGTGGAAATACCTAGTACTGTCACCTGACATTATGCTGAGCTGATGGTCCTTTTGGGACTTCTTTTTTGTCTTTTCCAAGTGTACATATTGACTGTACTGTGTGCCAATAAATGCATTTATTTTGTTTCTTTCTTTATAATTTTGTTTCTGTTTGAAGAATGATTGAAAATTGCTTAATATTGCTTTTTTAGCAAGCAAAATAATGAATTCTTATAGTATTCTACTTCTTGTCCCTCTCCATAGTGAAGGTTAAAGCTATGGTACTCTAATAATCCGGTACCGTTATCTAGAGTAAATTACGTGGTACGGAAGATGTAAAATGACGGGCAGCCAAAAAGTCAGCAAAATGTTTGATATTGAAAAATCTTTACTATTACTTACTAATGCCTTTTCCCCATGAGGGTAGGCAGAAACAATATAACGCCACATGCTTCGATTCTTACATACTCCTTCAGCTGCGTCCACATTCATACATCTTGTCATACATGCACGCCAGTTGAGAGTACTACGCATCTGTCCTTTGTGATGAACATCAACAATAAAATCGATGTATATCCTACCTGGGCATCCTCTACCAGCATTTCCACTGACATAATAATAATAATTAACATGAATAATTATAATTACAATCTATCTATACTTATAAAAGGAGAAGCTGACTGACTGACTGACTGACTGACTGACTGATCTATCAACGCACAGCCTAAACGGCTGGGGTTAGATACTTGAAATTTTGACAGTAGGTTCATTTTGTGACTTAAACATCCACTAAGAAGTGATTTCTCGAAATTCAACCCCTAAAGGGGTGAAATAGGGTTTTTAAGTTTGTATGTAAGTCCGTCATTTTTGAAGTAAGAAGCTTGAAATTAAATATTAAGGTTTTTGGTTATAAATAAACGTACACGTGTTTGAGCATTTTTGGAAATTCAACCCTTAAAGCGGTGAAATAAGTGTTGAAAGTTTGTATGAGAAATCTGGTATTTTTGAAGTGAGAAACATGGAATTAAATATTTAGGCTTTTGGAAAGAAATAAACGTATAGGTGTTTGAGGGTTTTTGGAGATTCCACCACAATGGTGTCGACCACAATTCTTCCCTCCACACACTATCATAGGCTTTCTCCAAATCAATGAAAGCGCAGTACACTTTCTTGTGCTTTGCCAGATGTTTTTCGGCTATGCACCTCAAGGAGAAGATCTGATCCATACAGCCCATCCCCTCTCTGAACCCTGCCTGAACATCCCATAATTTCTCATCTGTTATTCTTATCACTCTGTTAATTAAAACTTTCGCATATAGTTTGCCGACCACACTCAAAAGACTAATGCCGCGGTAGTTTTTACACTCCTGCTGTGAACCTTTTCCCTTGTATAGTGGTACGATTACAGCTTTGCACCAGTCGCCCGGCACTTGGCCGAATCTCCAACACATATTAAAGATCCGGTACAGCAGGCTTGCTACCACCCCGTCACCGCCCTTGAGCATTTCGACAGACACTCTGTCACACCCAGCAGCTTTTCCAACTTTCATACATTTCAGCGCTTTCACGATTTCATCCAAGTCAATGTCTGACTCACTCGCTTCCGCCCAGTTACCCACTCTTTGCACACTATCCTGCCAACTAAATAAACTTTCAAAATATACCTTCCAGCGTTCCAACACCTTGCATTTAACTTAACAAGCATCCATCTCCTCCTCTAACTGTATTCATATTTGATGTCCCCGAAACTCCACGAGCCAATCTTACTTGTTGCCAGAACAGCTTAACATTGACCCTGAAGTTGTCGGAGAACTTCCTATTATACTTATCTTCCATTTCATTTTTCTTGTCACTTTAAAATGGGCTTAACGAGGATTTCAAACTTCACGCAAGCGAAGCTGCGGGCAAAAGCTAGTTAATTATGACTAGTTCCATCGATTGACGTGCATCACCCAAATCTAGATTTCTGAGACAGAGGTTCATAAAAAACCTTCGAAAAAAACATTATATCAGTAACCACCACAACTTCAAATGATACAGGTGTAGGTATTGCTTCTGAACAAGAAAAATACAAAATAATATGTATTGGTCAAATACTTTCTACCAACGAAGTTCCCAGTGCCCATATCATCACTTGCACCACTCCGCTATTCGCTGTCATCGAGGCCACGACCTTAGGGATTGGAGAAATATGTTCGGTGCCTCAGGTGCCGACATTCGGAAGAATTGAAATATTGTCAAAAGCCGGAATTGAACTGTCAAACCGTTCGGACGTTTTTCGAGATGATTTGGAATTAAGTAAATCAGTTGCCTGTCATACCGAAAATTTGGGATGGATCAGTGAAATAATGGTATTGTAGTGGCAGGTTTAGGTTGAGTAAAGTTGGCAAGCTGTTTTACTGACCCTGGGCCTGGGCCTGGGCTGGGCCAAACTATTTTAAATTTTTATGGGACCAAATGGGTTGCCATTTGGTCCCATAAAAATTTAAAATAGTATTCCGCATCAAACAAAAGAACAATCACGTAAATCGGATCATAAATCTCAGCGTAATCGGTGTACATACATAAAAAAAAAACTTATCGAATATAGAACCTCCTCCTTTTTGAAGTCGGTTAAAAATTGGACAATCTCATATGCCTGTAATTTCTTAGTTGTGTCGTACTGAATTGAATTAATTAAAATCGTAATTATTACTACTCTGTTATAATTTAGACGCGTATAGCGGGCCCAAAGTACATTACCGCGTAAGCAGAAAAATGTACGTTAGTGAACCCTACAGGTATGGTGGTGGTATGGGAAACCGGGGCAATGCAATTATCCCTTAAGGAAAATCACGAATAAAACCTTGAAAAAATCAACAGCCATTTCTTAGTTTCATTAATGTTCTTTAAAACGTACAGTAATTATCTTACTCTAGCAGTCTTTGGTGCAATTAGTACTTAAAGAAAAAGAAGAAACAGCCCGCTCTGTCCCGGCTTCCCCATACTTCCCTGGACGAGCTCACTTACATGGAGTTCTACACCCATATTCTAAGACGTTCCTCCAAAACTTACTCGACTCATACTCGACTCTGGACGGCCTCGAAAACACCTTTAAAATTGAATTCTTAGTCGCAATTTCGAGTGAACTTTGAGGTTCCTCGACGGAGTCATTACGTCATAATTTTAATTATCTGCATTGCGCAAATAATGCCGCGATAAATAGTTGTATGGATTATCGTAAGCATATTCGGTAAAGTCTTCAAAATTCATTTTTGTTACATACGAACTTTGAAATTTCCTTCCTTAATTTAGGTTCCGCGTTACCTTGAGTTTGACAGATGATTCCTTACCTCGACTGAGGAAAAATTTGGAGTCGAGGACGTTTATGTCAACTATAGTTAATGATGGTAGTGAAAAAGGCTGAGTCAAGTCGAATAAATTTTGGAGGAACGTCTAAGAATATGGGTGATATACTGTCAAACTTTTAGATAGTTAATTTCATCGTACGTAGACTACTTTACCATGTTATTATATTGTGAGACCAAACACCAAATGGCAGTATTACTGTGTCAACGTGTTGGAACATAAATCTTGTGAGCTTAACAGCATCATAATGTGAACATTAATTATAGCCGGTGGTAGCATATTTGACATCTAGAAAGATCTTTACATGAGACATCAGACGATAAATGAAATCATACATAACATAATGAGCCCATTACTGTCCCACTGCTGGGCACGGGGTCTCAGAGCGAAAAGGGTTTAGACCTTAGTCCACCACGCTGACCTGGTGCGGGTTGGCAGACTACACACCATTGAGATTTTTATGGAGCCCTCTCAGGTGTGCTGGTTTCCTCACGATGTTTTTCCTTCACCGTTAACGTAAGTGATGCGACTGCGATGACTTCACGCCTGAGAGGGCTTCAAAAAGTTCTTGATGATGTGTGTACGCAGTCAACTCGCACAAAACCAGCGTGGTGGACTAAGACCTAAACCCTTTTTATTCTGAGAAGAGGCCCGTACCCAGCAGTGGGACAGTACTGATTATTTATGTTATCGTTCTGCCCAGCTTTTTCCCAACTATGTTGAGGTCAGGTACCAGTCTAACCAGATGTGGCTGAATACCAGTATTTTACACGGAGCGACTGCCATCAGACCTCCGCACCCTAGTTAAAGGGCAATGCCTATATCCTAAGGTTAGACCGGTTGTCAGTCTTTCGGAGTTCCAACTTTCCGTAACGACTGTTTAACATGCTTTCCGAGGCACGGAGGGGTCTCGATGTGGCAGCGTAACCTCGCAAATCGTATGATACGATTGCTAATTAGCCACGAGCCCCTCTGTTTATTTGTTACATACATACATAAACTCACGCCTTTTTCCCATGGCGGTAGGCAGAAACTATAGAACGCCACATGCTACGACCCTTACATACTCCTTTCGCTTCATCCACATTCATACATCTTATCATAAACGCACGCCGGTTGAGAGTACTACGCACCTGACCTTTGTGAACAACATCACCAATAACATCGATGTATGTCCTTCTAGGATGTCCTCTACCGGCGTATCCATTGACATCCGCCTTATAAATACCTTTTGTTTAAACGCCGCTCATTCTCTCAACATGACCAAACCACCTAAGCATACTCCTTTAAATTTTTGTCACTACATCATCTTTTAAACCGCAACTTTGTCTAATCTCATCATTCAAAGTTACACCGCACACCGTTTATTCGTTTTGAAGAAGAATAACAACTCTTCTTGTGGCTGTACAATGCGATACGAGAGTCGTATAACAACATTAGTATTAAGACTTGCAGGATCATAAATTGTACAAGCTTAAGCACATTGCTGCGAACATTATAATTCATTGTTGTCATGAATATGCTTTCAACTGCTAACTGTGTAGTTGGTTACTAACAAGAAACATTTTAATGGTCCGTTTACGTTTGTAATACTAGATTGTAGAATGGAGTAAGTTAGCGTTCTGGAAAAATATGGAATTGCAGTATGGTAAGTGGCTACTTACCAACCGCGCAGATCATACGATTTGCAAGGTCAGTCCATGAATGGGTGACCGGTCGTTACACATCGACCCTTCTCTACGTCAGAGAGCGCAATAAACAGTCGGTCCCGGGTGTCAAACGAATACCTGTGACAGTCTTTACGGGAAGTCAGAAGCCCGAAAGTTTATCAGCTGGTCTAGCCTTAGGATATCGATATTGCCAAGTAACTGTGTTGCAGAGGTCTGATGGCAGTCGCCCCGTGTAAAAAACTGGTACTCAGCCGCATCTGGTTAGACTGGAAGCTGACCCCAACATAGTTGGAAAAAAGCTAGGCAGGACAGAACAGTATGATAAGTTGAGAATACTTCGCAATTCCGTGGGTGTCATATTTATACAACGAAGCAGTGATAGCCTAGCGGATGAACATGCAATTACGCATACCCGCCCATTCGGGGGAAGCGGCATTCCCGCATCGTCTGACTGGAGGGGGACTGGGAAACCGGCGTAGCCTTTACTTCCAGTCCTCCTCCGACGATCGACTGCCTTCGCGGCGGGCCTCTCACGTCCTCCCCAGGGGGGGAGGGTCAGGAATCTCCGGCGGAGGTGATGTGGAGTGCAATGCGGGCGGAGGCACCCCCGCGCCTGTCGCCCGCCCAACACCACCAAGAGGAGGGAGAAGATGGCGGTAGCGAGGTCGTCCGTCCAATGGACGACGATGGTGTCCCTCGCCTCCCGCCGTACGGTGTCCCACTCTTCCGCGACGGGGCGCTCTCTTAGCGCCTTTCGACGCGCCGTCCACTCGTACACTCTGGCGAGCACCCACGCCTCGAGCTCCCAAGGGGGGGTGCCGGCCAGAGCACACGCCGCCGAAAAACTCACCGAGCGGTAGGCCCTCGCCACCCGCTGTGCAATAGCCCTTTGCGGCCTGCGGAGAGCGGTGGCATTCTCCATCCTATGCAGGGAGTCCGCCCAGATGGGGGCCCCGTAAAGGGCTATGCTCCACAAGATGCCGGCATACAGACGCCGGCATCGTGCGCTGGGACCTCCCAGGTTGGGGAGGAGCCATGAGAGGGCGTCAGCGGCCCTCAGCAGGCGCGTCGACAGCCCGCTGAAGTGCGGGCCGAAGCGCCACCCGCTGTCCAGCACCAGGCCCAGATACTTCATCTGGGGCCGGATCCCCACTCTGATGCCCTCCACGGCTATGTGGGCATCAGGAGGGCAGCGGCGCTGCCGAGGCCCGTGGAAGAACACGGCCTCGGTCTTGTTCAGCGCCACCCTCAACCCCAGGCGGCGGATCCTCCCTGCCACCAAGGACCCGCCAGCCGATGCCAGACAGGCCGCCTCCCCAAAGCGGATGAACGCCTGCCTTTCATGCAGGAGGGTCTGAGTTGGATCCCGTCCAACACATCTGACTTTCCAAGTTCATTTGATTATCACTTGCGTTAACGGTGAAGGAAAACAGCGTGAGGAAACCTGCACACCTTAGAGGACTCCAAAAAGTTTTTGATGAAGTGTGTAGTCCGCCAACGCAACAGGCCAGCGGCAAGGATGGTAGCGGAGCTGACTGCCCAGAGCCATTTACTTCTTTTCGTGTAGTTAGTGACTAACTTGGTGTCAGAGTTTATGCCGCACATGGGCCTCTGACTTAGCTTCATATGCCGTCGAGAAATATCTCACAGGCATGCCGGTTTCCTCACGATGTTTTCCTTCACCGTTTTTAAGCAAGTGACAATTATATGCACATGAATCCGGAAAGTCAGAGGTGCGTACCTTGGGTTTGAGCTCGAGATCTATGACTTGGTAGTCCGGTCTCACCAATAGGTTGTGCTGGACATACTAAAGCATCATCACTCATGGAGGCTCTTACACCCACAAGCATGCTGACTATTATTATCCATTGAAGCGACTAATTATGTTGCAATAATTTGATTGTCATCAATGAAACCAATTCCAATCAGTGTGAATGCAATTTCACGGAATTAATCCTAGCTTAATTAGTAATATTAATTACATACACATACATACATGCATAAACTCACGCCTTTTTCCCATGGGGGTAGGCAGAAACTATAGAACGCCACATGCTACGACCCTTACATACCCCTTTCGCTTCATCCACATTCATACATCTTGTCATACACGCACGCCGGTTGAGAGTACTACGCACCTGACCTTTGTGAAGAACATCACCAATAACATCGATGTATGTCCTTCTAGGACGTC
This sequence comes from Amphipyra berbera, assembly GCA_910594945.2. Lineage (NCBI taxonomy): Eukaryota > Metazoa > Arthropoda > Insecta > Lepidoptera > Noctuidae > Amphipyra > Amphipyra berbera. The sequence goes on from OU343145.1 coordinate 13,688,597, forward strand.
CTCTACCAGCGTTCCCATTAATATCCGCCTTATAAATTCCTTTTGTTAATCGCCGTTCACTCATTCTCTCAACATGACCAAACCACCTAAGCATACTCCTTTCAATTTTTGTCACTACATCATCTTTTAAACCGCAACTTTGTCTAATCTCATAATAATAATTGTGCATAATAATAATAATATTAATTGTGCTGCATATAATCATTTGTCAGGACGGACTCGAATAAAAAACTTCCTCACCACGCTCGGAATAGACGTGTGTTACTACATTGTTGCACTACCTACATTGTTACACTCACAGAATGTTTATACCACAATGTCTGGCCTTTAAAAGAAACCTTGATCTCTGAGTTTGTTTCGGCTTTCCTTCTCAGAGCTAATCAGATAGGAAATGCCGGCGCTATCTAGTCTTAAAACAAAAAACATTACATTGACTTGTAAATGTGTCTGTAACAAATTTATTAATAGAAATAAAAATCATTTATCATTTATCGTTGTAAGATTCAACTAAACCCAGCACGCTTGGTGGAACCTATATGCTCCGGCTGGCTAGCTACCACCGTCACATTAAAGTCCGGCGCCAAGCAGTTTACTGTGTTACATCGTGTGTATGTGAGAGCCAGATGGTTATAGGGGAGTCCCTCTATATCTCTGTTACTTGCATTCGTGTGCTCCATCTTAGACACTGTCTGCGCTTACCATCAGGTGCGATTAGGGTCGAAGCGGTCCGGTCAACGAATAAAAAATATAAGTTTCTGCTTTTTACTGATATTACAACTACGCTGGTAAATTTGCAGCCACTAGTTGCTTCCATTTTTAAAACTGCATGCCATGCGTCAGGTTTAAGTTCTTTTTAATGGACAACAGGTTGCCAGTCCATTAACCACCTACATGTTTGCTGTGAGCGGTTTACTGGATATAAAAGTTTAGAATATTGTCATAGGAATACCTATGACAGTCGTTACGGGTAGTCAGAAGCCCAAAAGTCTGACAACATCTAACCTTACGATATCGGCATTGCCAAGTCACTTGATTGCGAAGGTCTGATGGCAGTCACTCCGTGTAAAGTACTGGTATTCAGCTGTATCTGGTTAGACTGGAAGTTGACCCCAACATAGTTGAGGAAAAGGCTAGGAAAACAGAAGGACTGAACCTTAGAATAAGATTGGGTGTACACTTAGGTCAATTAATAAGAATCTAATTATGAAGTTCGATAAAAATTACTCAGCAATCGTTGTGTCGATAGTTGCTACGGCCAATGGCTTAATAGCCAAGAGCCTCGACCAAAATCTGATGAGGCTCTCGTTGGGCAGCAGGATCAAGGGCCTGATACAGAAAGCGGTACTTCTGGATACAGCGCATAATGTGAGGCCCTGACCAAGCTTGAACCCCGTTCTCAATGCCGGTTGGCTACTATTTTTTTATATTTTTAATTGGTTTTTTATTATATAATAAAAATACTAGCGGCCCGTCCCGGCTTCGCACGGGTGGACATTTTTCCCGTTTTTGCAACATTTTTCATTTATGCTCCGCTCCTATTGGTTGTAGCGTGATGTTATATAGCCTATAACCTTCCTCGATAAATGGACTATCCAACTCAAAAAGATTTTTTCAATTCCAACCAGTAGTTCCTGAGATTAGCGCGTGCAAACAAACAAACTCTTCAGCTTTATTATATTAGTATAGATTTGAAATGTAATTTATATGTAACTGTATTTAATATATAATAATTAAACACTTAGTCGACTCAGTTAATCCCAACCGTGGTAATTAACGCTAACATTATGTAATCCAGTTATATTCAGTTTGAACTGCTTTCTTCGTTAGTGCGGTGTTAATGAAGATTAATATGTTCAACAGTTAGTATCTACGAGTATGTGCATAACTCAACCTCATAATCCTTAAATGAGAAACTTATTTTGAATAATGACTGCCTAACAATGGGTCCTCGGTTCGATACCCAGGTAGAGCAAAGTGTTATTGGGTTTTCCATTAGGAATTTCTCTGTAGCAGCCTGGAGTCTGGATTTGTGCCTTGTTAATGGCAATAGGCTCGCCCCCTATTACATGGGACTTCATAACGGCGAAATAAGGGTGTTACTATACACCTCTGCCCAACCCTTCAGGGAATATAGGCGTGATGTTATGTATGTATGAAAATGATCAATCATAATGCGCTGTAACTCATACTATTTTTCATACTCTTAACACGATTCAATGAGCTTGAAAATCTACCCTAGCTCAGCTAAATTCTCAAACTCAACCTCCCAGAAAATAAATTGTAGTGCCCAACTTCATTTGCCAATTAATTTAATGTGAACCCGAGCCTAAATATATAGAGGTCTGGGTAAGCTAGGCTTATTTCCAAATACGCTTCAATATTCAGTGGTCTTGAAAATATGGTTTGACTTGAACTACTTACGTTTATCAACTATTTAAGTATGATACGCTCATTGTTCTACTCGCCGCAAGCGCAGATAAGCGTGAGGTTTTGGGTTAGGTTACTAAAAAGGGCAGTCTTTTTGGGGTATTTTCAGTAGCTAGGGCTACTATATGCAGATCAGAATTTGATCTTCTTCTTTTCGTGTGGTTAGTGACTAACCTGGTGTCAGAGTTAATGCTGCCTATGGGCCTCTGACTTGGCTTCACATGCCGTCGATAAATATCTCTCAAGCATGCCGGTTTCCTCACGATGTTTTCTTTCACCGTTTTTAAGCAAATGATAATTATACAATACAAACATGAATCCGAAAAGTCAGAGGTGCGTGCCTTGGGTTCGAACTCGAGGCCTATGACTTGGTAGTCGCACGGTCACACCACTAGGCTATCACTGCTGTTAAAATGTTATGATTTGAATGTTAGAATTTGATTATCACTTGCGTTAACGGTGAAGGAAAATATCGCGAAGAAACCTGCACACCTGAGAGGATTTCAAAATTCGTGATGGTGCCAACCCAACAGACCAGCGGCACGGTTGGTAACGGGGTGACTGCCATCCTAAAGCATCGTCACTTGTGGAGGCTGTTTTAATACACCTACAACCATGCTGACCACTATTGTCCATTGAAACCTGCACACCTGAGAGGGCTTCAAAATTGTCAATGATCGTACCAGGCCAGTCTGGTGAAATAAGGCATAAACCCTTCTCATTCTAAGAAGACGCCCATGGACATTAATGGGCTTAAGAGAAAATGCAGTCGGCATTTAGTCCATACAAACGTATTCCTCAGTCTCTTCCTTAGATAATTTCATTAGAGCAAATATTTTTTACCACATGATATATAGGTATATCTACCACCACTATATCCCTATGTTTTATTTTTGTCAATAAATTAATTATTAAAAGAACTAGAAACGTTATAATTTCACAAAAATCTACCGGTTTTACAACCGTTTTCAAACATCTGTCAACCAAATTTGATGAGTATAAAAAGTAAAAATAAAACATACAGACATAACTACAGTCTTTTTTAAATTATTACAGAAAAAAATATTAATATCGGTCCAGATTTGAAGAAGGAAACAGGGAAATATGAAAGTACGATTTCACTAATATTGCACAGGAGAAATCAGTCCGAGATGCACGTGTCTCTTTCGCGCTCAATTGGGAAGGTTTGCGGGAGGGGTGGGACGGAAATAGATCGCAAAAACATATTCAAATTATTAATATTTTGCAGCCCCCGTTTCCGCTTAATATACTATGCTTTATGCTGTGGGCAATAGGCTTCCTGCATAGCTCCATTCCCTCGAAAGAAGGTTTGTTGAAGTCTCTCTTGACTTGGTGTTTTGTAGAACTACTTTTTCTGTATCAGACTAGTGGAATATTTGTTCTGGAAAGGGTGATCTTGTTGATTGGTATACTACCTATCAGCACAGTAAATATATAAGCTAAAGTAGTAAGGAAACTACGTACAATCGTTCGAAACGGTACACTCAGACGCGCACATTGACGAGATCGACGGGTGGTGGCGGACTGGCGGGGGTCCGGGCATACAAAAAGCCGGGCACGCTGCAGATCGCCCTCTCGCGCCGCTGCAGTTTCCAAGTTAAGTGCTACACTTGCTTAAGAAGACCCTGGACTCCTCGCATTGTCACAAATCCATGTTGATCTAATTGTAATTTTTATTAAAATATCGTCGTGCTGAGCACTGCGACCACCGTTTTGGGTCTCTTCGATGTGCGTCTATGTGAGTGTGCCGTTTCGAACGTTTGTACGTAGTGTCCATACTGTTTTAGTTTATACAAGGTTAGTCGGAAAGGGGATACTAAGCCGCGGGCCACTTAATGCATCACTGATGCTTGTTTTAAAAAAGTGTTAAAATTTCAAAATTCGTAAAAAAATACCATACAAAATTATGTTCATTATAGTTTCATCAAAAATTCTTCATCCCAGCTTTAGTTACGAATTCAGAAAATTCAGCTTCTGATCCATGATCCCAAATATGACCTAAAATGTTAACACAGATGATCATAGCTGAGGACAGATAGACTTTAGCTTACCTTTTATGAAATCTTTGAACAGTATTTCTCTTAAACTAATGACTTTTGGTGAACGTTGTAGAACAAAAGTTATCCCTTATTATGGGTACTTTAACACCCTTTCGGCTTAGTACCTCCTTTCCGACTCACCTTGTATATTTACTGTCTATTTGCTATCGGTTGTCAGAATTTCAATAACACAAGAACAGTATCAACACACACGACAATAGTTTGAGGAAACTAGCAAGCTAATCTCGATTCGTAATTCACACAAGTTCGATCACGCGATTCAAAGGGGAATTCACCAGACATATCGGTCTCTTTAAGACGCCATTTTGCACCGTTCGAAGCTACCGATAAATTGTTCTCGGTGTTGCTAAAATGCATTGGCAGACACCCAGGTTTAAAGTAACGATGAGAGCGTGTTCTTGTTTACAAGTTAAGAGAATTTTCCAGAAGCTGGTTTCAAAAGAAACCATTTTCTTCAGTCTTTTTTGGTATGGTTAAATTCTAAATTGGTCTGGGACTTTTTTTGGGAGCAAAGTCCCTGAAGTGTGTCTGAAATGAAGGTTAAGTATAGTGCAGTTTTAAAGTATACTAAACTTCTTGGCGTTAATATAAAATTTTCTACATATTAGGACGAAATTATTACACACCTCATAGGAGTAGGTACCTACAGGATTTTTAATAAAGTAGTATGTATTTATTGGTATTTATTGACTGCTTCGTTGGTCTAGTGGTACCAAGCCCGACTGCTGAGCATGGGGTCCTGGGTTCGATGAATTTCTCAATAGCAGCCCGGAGTCTAGATTTGTGCCAGGTTGATGGCAAGACTCGCCCCACTATTACATGGGACTTAAACATAACGGCAAAATGAGGGTGTTACTATACACCTCTGCCCAACCCTTCGGGGAATATAGGCGTGATGTTATGTTTCGTCTAACAAACATAGCATAAAATAAAACCCTTAATTTGTAACTGTAATTTCCACTAATGATACTGCCATCCTCAGCAACCTTCTCATCAACACGATTAAAACCAAGCTTTCTCTAATTGTTTCAGGTATCTTGGATAAGAAGAAAAGACTACCACCTCCTGACTGTTGGACTGACAACATACAGCTCAGACCAGAGGTTTCAGGCCATTCACTTACAGCATTCAGAGGTGAGACTTCTTAATACGTCATTTTCATTATTCTTCTTTTCTCTGTGTACATATTATATCCGTCTATCCGGCGCCGGCGTCTCTTTAAGGTAGACGCGCACTTGTCCGCACCGCAGTCGCTTCATTTGAATTCTTTGTATGAAGTTCTATGCCACCTTGCACACCCATTCGAGCTGCGCTCACCGCAGTATCAACAACAAAAGCGACGATTGCGGCTACTGCGGCGCGTGCGGTGCGGATAAGTGAGCGTCCACCTTTAGGTAGCATAACCACAATGAAGTCGTTCTAAAAAAATCTGTGTTACTCCGACTGATAGATTTTTGATGACAATAAATTTATGGAACTATACAAAGTAAATATGAAACATTTGAATAGAAAATTGCTAGTACTGTTTTTAGCTGTCCAATAATATAATTGATGACCGATTTCTGTAATCTAACTTATCCAGGGTTAACATTGACTCGGTATTTGTTAACTTTTCTATCTACAGTATTCAAAATACTCGAGGTTCACTACCAACCACACGGATCATACGATTTGCGAGGTTAAGCTGAGCTTGCTGCGGCTAGTCTGTGGATGGGTGACCGTGCCTTATATATTGAGACCCCTCCGTGCCTCAGATAGCACGTTACGGTAACAGTTAGTCCCGGGTGTTATACCTATGACGGTCGTTATGGGAACTCAGAAGCCCGAAAGTCTGACAACCAGTCTAACCTGAGGATATCGGCATTGCAGCACTGGGTTGCAGAGGTCTGATGACAATCGCTCCGTGTAAAATTCTGGTATTCAACCGCATTTGGTTAGACTAGAAGCTGACGCTAACATAGTTGGGAAAACGCTAGGCAAGCTGTTTTTGTCCGTCCAATAATCGGTGACTGTGATTCCTATAAACTTTTTTTTTTTTTTTTGTCGTTGGAAAATCCTCATGGATGTCCCTCGCCCGGGGAAGGCGAGGAACTTATCCAGAGTTAACATTGACTCGGTATTTATATTTTTTTCTATCTACAGAATTCAAAACTCTTCTTCTTTTCGTGTGGTTAGTGACTAACGTGGTGTCAGTTTATGGCGCCCATATGCCTCTGACTTGGCTACTCATGCCGTCGAGAAATAGCTTTCAGGCATGCCGGTTTCCTCACGACGTTTTCCTTCACCGTTTTAAGCAAGTGATAATTATACAATACGCACATGGAATCCGATAAGTCAGAGGTGCGTGCCTTGGTTTCGAACTCGAGTCCTATGACTTGGCAGTTCGACAGTCACACATTAGGCTATCACTGTACTAAACTCAACAAACATGACGCAAACTTTGCCATACGAAAACGTAGACCTTGTTTGCTATCGTAATTTGTAATATTAGGTCTTTACCTATGAAATTGGCGTCTTTTTCTCACAAATAGAGAACCTCGTCACTTCTATGATTTAAAATATATATCAATTGCTTGATATTATATCGAATAATGACCATCATAGACAACTACCAATAGTAAAAAAACCTTATTACTTATAGTTTTCTAAACATAAAAAATACCTTAAAAATGACTCCTCTTTTTGTTAGCAGAAATGACCACTATTTTTGTTTTAACTTTGCCAAAACTTATTTTTGTCGCATAATCTAAGTGGCATACGCTATTTTAGTTTTTAAACATTAGTGCATAAAAGTTTTAAAACTTTAGTGTTCATAGTTGTTAAATAAATTAAGAAAATGTTAGTATGAAAAATGCAACTTCTTTAAAATTCTCCATACAAAACGCTGATTTCATAGGTATTCACCTAATACTTACATTAGTACCAAATTCTCAGTTAATTAACAAATCTTCTTTATACAAATAACCCTTTATATCTTTAATTTCTCTGACCTCTGCAACCACCTTAGGGAGAACAGGCGTTAAGATAAGTGAATAAGCGAACTAATTTATTTGGCGTCGTTTCGGGTCCCTTCACAGCGCTTGTGGTCACCCCCAGACTAAGATATTAAACCCAAGGTGTTTGTACGTGCATACCTGTGTCTATTGAATGTCTGAGGTCAAGATAGCGTGAATCTAGTAATTATAGACCCCATCCATTCTAAAAGCCTTGCGGTTAATGCTTGCCTTCTATGGAGGAGGTTCTGAGTTTGATCGTGGCTTTCACTTCTGACTTTTCTAATTCATGTACGGATATTATCATCACTTGCGTTATCGGTGAAGGAGAACATCTTGAGGAAACCTGTTGCAAGCGAGGGATAAGGAAAACTGCGAGGATTCAGGATTCAATGAATTGTAGAAAAATAGGCGAGCGAAAGCAAATGTGCGTGCAATTCATGACAGTAAAAGTCAAAGTCAAAGTTTTTTATTTCAAATAGACCAGATTTCAGGCACTTTTAAAACGTTAAAACTAGGTGCACGGTTCCAAAAGGTAGGTTCTATGGAGAAGAGCCGGCAAGAAACTCCATGAATACTCTTTTCAAAATAGTAATTCATGACAATTCCATTACAGTAGTGTGAGAAATAGAATGAGAATAATGCAGGTTAATGTAACAAATAAACTCACATAAGAGTAACAAACAGAAAAATATGCCTTCTAGGATTGCCATAGCAGTTAAAGGCTGACCAGTCCCGACAGACGACACCCGTTCACGAGCATGACGTGCACATCCGCATCGGTCAGCTCAGCCATATTGTAGGCTATATTGTAGTAAAAAAAGTGACAGTACATAAAGGTGACCACAATGCTGCGGAGTGGCGCGACCGTCGGCCTAAGCGACCTCCCTGGTCATCCATTGTCATCGTCATCATTTCTCCGTTATGTTTAAGTCCCTCATAATAGGGGGCGAGCCTATTGCCATTAACCGGGTAAAAATCCAAACTCCCGGTTGCTACTGAGGAATTCCACACGGAAGACCCCAATAACACCATGCCCGACCTGGGGATTGAACCCAGGACCACACGATAAGCACTCACGCTTGCCACCACTAGACCAACGAGACAGTTAACCAGTTCCTACTTCCATAATATTGCGTTGTTTCAAAAATACCTTCTATCTATACTAATATTATGAAGCTGAAGAGTTTGTTTGTTTGTTTGAACGCGCTAATCCCAGGAACTACTGGTTGGAATTGAAAAATTATTTTTGTGTTAGATAATCCATTTATCGAGAAAGCTTTTAGGCTATATAACATCACGCTACGACCAATAGTAGCGGAGCATAAATGAAAAATGTTGCAAAAACGGGAAAAATGTCCACCCGTGCGAAGCCGGGACGGGCCGATAGTATAAAAATATTACGAATCAGTCCCTCCATGTTCTCACACTTCGGGGAGCATTTTAAACAGTAAATTCTAAAGTAGAAGTTTTTATACTTCTGTACTAAAATCTTCTACTATTTTACGAGTACTGTGAAAATTCGCTCGTTATTGTTTTCGGCGCCTGTCTAGCCATTCGCTGTAATAAACACCTTTTAACATTAAAATTAATATCGTTTCAAAAATCTTTTTAAGGTATATTTTATTATTCTTTGTTGTTCTGAAAGCTGATCTGACTGGATCCTATTTGCGAACCCTAGGTAAACTAGCTGCCCGGACAGACTTGGTTCTGTCAAAAGTTATTAGTCTGTAGTGGGAAAAGAAAAGTGTTGTTTTTACTATTTTCCACGCAATTTTTATGTTTTTCTCTCCATAAGAACCTTCCTTGTGCCTTAAGGAATATATAAAAAAAAATTGCCGAATTGGTCGAGCCGTTCTCAAGTTTTGCGCTTAGCAACACATTTGGCGATTCATTTTTATTTATATAGAAGATTATTAAAATAAACAAAGTATAGTAAAATTTATTTAAGTCCTCTCATATCTTCTGATTTCCTTACGATGTTTTCGCAAATTCTAATACATGCACAGGAATTCAAAAAGACAGAGTTGCATTCCAAAATTGCACTCAGACCCGGCATGGAAGGAAAGCGTTCAACATTTAGGCTACCGCTGCTTTCTAATACAATAATGCACCCTCATGCATTAATACTAAGGTCGATTTTTGATAACTTTGGGAGGTTACTAGTAGACATATTCCTTAGAATTCAAAGCGGTTTGCGGCGAGTGACATTGAGACAACAATACCGTTGGAAACCAATCTAAACTATCGTCCTACATTGTAATATTCACAAGGCTCAAACACGGATGGCCTATTGTCCAATTTCTAAGGTTCAATTGTAGTACGAAGTATCAATCAAATACTGAATGCATCAAAGGTGTTCGAGTAGACAATTTGTGTTTAGAATAGCTGATATAGAGACTATCACCCATATTCTAAGACGTTCCTCCAAAACTTACTCGACTCATACTCGACTCAGAACGGCTTCTAAAACACCTTCAAAATTGTATTCTTAGTGGCAATTTCGAGTGAACTTTCGAGGTTCCTCGACTGAGTCATTACGTCATAATTTGAATTACTTGCATCGCGCAAATAAGGCCGCGATAAATATTTGTAAGGATTATCGTAAGCATATTCGATAAAGTCTTCAAAATTCATGTTTTTATTAATACGAACTTTGACACTTCCTTCCTTAAGGTAGGTTCTGAGGTACCTTGAGTTTGACAGATGATTCCTTACCTCGGCTGAGGAAAAATGTCGAGGCGAGGACGTTTATGTTAACTATAACTACCGATGGTAGGGAGTCGAGGTGGAGTCGAGTCGAGTAAGTTTTGGAGGAACGTCTTAGAATATGGGTGTATATAATACGATTTGTGAAGTTCAGCTGCACTTGCCGCGGTCAGAGACCCCTTCGTGCCTGGAAGAGCGCGTTGAACAGTCAGTCCCGGGTGTCATACGAATACCTACGACAGTCGTTACGGGAAGTCAGAAGCCCGACAGTCTGACAGCTGGTTTAACCTTAGCCGATAGGCTTGGCCCTGTAACTGGGTTGCGGAGGTCTGATGGCATTCGCTCCGTGGTATATACTCAGCAGCGTACGATTAGGCTGATCACACATGGGCTACTAAGTTGCCCGAGACACAGTAGATCGCTATTGTCGAAAGCTGCAGTTCTGTTACAGTTTGGTGCATAGTGCTTGCATAAAGAAACAGGTATTTCCGATCCCAACTTGTCTGCGCAGATCGGTACTAGCTATGATCCGGTCTAAGTAGTCGGTACCGACTTTCAACCTGTTTCTTTACGTGTAAGCACATAAGATGACATTGGCTTCTTTACCCGACCGATCGGTACCGACCTGTTCCTCATCTATACCGAGAATCCGCTTGTTTATACAAGCACCCTAAGGCCTGCAGTTAAAAACAAATGGCGAGCAACTGTGTCCCGATCAACTGTGTCCCGAAAAGCTTACGGCCCGTTCAGAACGGCGTCCAGTTCTGCGGGTTCAGGTTTTAACTGTATCCCCCAAAACTGACTGGTGTGTTCACACACAAGATTACGTTCTGTTTTCTGCGTGATAGACCTCGCAGATTTTTTTAAATTCTTCATCCAGCGAAAAACCGTATGCAGGACGATAGTTTGAGCACTTGCATTGAAATATATGTGTCACTAAACAGGATGTTGTGTTTTACGGGACAGTGTCATTCGGTTTGCAGTGACAAAACTGAATTGCAAAATTCGACGGGATCGGCTTTTTGCTGGATACCGCAAACAGGATGCCAGTGTGGACATTAGTATTGAAATCGTCAGTGGAAAGGTAAAAAGACTAAAGCGCCAATATACTTACTTTATAGTAGAGAGATTGAAAGTATTTTTATAAGAAAATAAACATAATTATTTTACTTAGAGTATACATATTAAATAGATAATTATGATCTATTTAATATGTATACTCGAAGTAAAATAGCTATGTTTATTTTCTTAAATAAATACTTTCAATCTCTCTACTGTAAAGTAGGTATATTGGCGCTTTAGTCTTTTTACCTTTCCACTGACGATATATATCCGCCACTGAACGGGATCCTGCAAAAAACTTTACCTGCAAAAAACGGGATGTTGCCGTGTGAGCGTACCGTTAGTGGCCCACGTGTGGTCAGCCTAACGGTCACTTATGATAGGTCCATGAAGCACCACAATGTTTGTAGGAGTACATTTGACAACCATTGACTTTTACTCATCCTCTCGTCTCGTGTTTCATAAATATAGTCATTTTAATATCCAAGTCTCCTTTTCAACAAATATTTGGGTAACAGAGAATGGGGTTGTACACACAAATATTTTCTGTTTACCCAAATATGTATGAATATGTTTACAAAGAAACGTATGTTATGTTATAAAGTGAAACGAAAATTTTCCAGATTTTTTTTGGGCGGTAGCAATGTTTATTTCCATTTTCGGATTTAACAAAATATGTACTGTGTGCTTCTAAAATTGTGGTTTCTAAATTCTTTCTTTGTGTTCTTTTGGTCGAGGGTTCAAAATACTGCTTGTATTTTTCCGTACGGCGAAAGTTTGGGTCATACCAAATAAAGCTACTGATGAGATGATTGATAGATTTAAGCATTCTTTTAATATGATATAACATCACGCCTGTATTCCCCGAAGGGTTGGGCAGAGGTGTATAGTAACACCCTCATTTCACCGCTATGCTTACGCTCATCGTAATAGGGGGCGGGACTATTGCTATCAACCGGGTCCAAAACCAAACTCACTTTAAAACCAAACACACTTTGCTCGACCTGGGGTTCGAACCCAGGACCTCATGATCGCTAGACCAGCGAGACAGTTATGAACAAATAATATACTTAATATAAAAAGTACCTAGAACTACAGCTCCTTGAGGGTTGATGTCAGGCAGGCGACCGATCATAAAACAATAAGCCAAAACCTCTAACAACATGGATTTATGTTGTGTCGACCCCACCTAGTGTGGGATAAGGGCAGGAAGAAGAAGAAGTACAGCTCCTAGTGAAAGAGCTCGTCCGGGAAGTACTACCACCATACCTACTTCTGCAGCCAAGCAGCATTGCTGTGTTCCTGTTTGAAGGGTATGGGTGCTGGTGACATTACAGGCACATGAAACTTTAAAACTTTGTCTCTAAGGTTGACAAAGCTGATGCTTTGTCAACCAATAACACCAAGAGTTGCTGATGCAACTCTTGGTGTTGTAGGTGGTGGTAATTACTTTTCATCTGGTCTTCTTCTTTTCGTATGGTTAGTGACTAACCTGGTGTCAGAGTTTATGCCGCCCATGGGCCTCTGACTTGGCTTCACATGCCGTCGAGAAATATCTCTCAGGCATGCCGGTTTCCTCACGATGTTTTCCTTCACCGTGTTTAACCCGGCGTGATTGACGTGAAAAAAATTATGCGGGCAATGACGCTGGGTCATCACTACCCCGATTTTAATGACAAATTATGGCGAAATCAAAGATGTGACTTTAATTTTTGAAAGTGTTTGTTAAAAAAAGGTTATTTGCGCCTGTAGTAAAATAAAAAGAATGCCACCATATTAAAACAAATCAAACTTTTATTAGCTTCCAAAGTAACATGCAAAATCAACGTTGAAAATGTAACATTCACACTCTTATTCTGTTTTTAACACTTTTTATAACCTATTCTTACAAATAATAGGAATCAACAATCTTAGGTCATAGATGAGAGATCAAAGAAACGTCCAATATTACAAATAATAAGAAATCAGTCTTCTACATCTTCATTGATAGTCATAAAAGTACTGCAATTACTGCACTACGTAATGTTATGATATGGGCAAATGTAAATATGGCACACATGACAAGTATGGTTTGTTTTCTTGTCCTTTTTGGTCGGACATATTTGACATCTCTTGCGAGTTCCTGGAACTTTTCTTGGCGGTTCCTCGGATGGTCCACCCACGAAATCTGCAAATTCATTGTCGACGTCCGAAGCAGCGTCGATTTTCTCTTCGTCGGACTCGGATTCCTCCAGCAACGACAAAATTCGGTCTGGGTGGTTTGCCAGTGACATTTTCGTCGAATAACTAAAAAAGATCGAGTAAATTAACTTCAAACATTGACTAAAACATGAAATTAACTAAAACAGGTATGCCACAAAAATACCACGCCAGCGATGACGCTGGGTCATACTTACCCGCTTTGATTTGACGCACGTGTATCTTGCTGCGCAGCCAGCATTGCGCTGAGCCTGCCGGTGGATCGGGGATGGGGATACCGTACCTCCAGCGACACAAACGCTTAAAACATATGATAAGCGCATAAAAAAAATATGGCCGTTTTAAAACGCGCTGGGTCACCATGACCCAGCGTCAATCACGCCGGGTTAAGCAAGTGATAAATAAACAATACGCACATGAATCCGAAAAGTCAGAGGTACGTGCCTTGGGTTCGAACTCGAGACCTATGACTTGGCAGTTCGACTGTCACACCACTAGGCTATCAGTACTGTCCCATCTGGTGGGCCATGGGCTTGGTGGTCAAAGTGTTAGGTTCATGTTCTGCCTAGCCTTTTCCCAACTATGTTGGGGTCAGCTTCCAGTCTGACCAGATGCGGCTGAATACCAGTATTTTACACGCAGAGACCTCCGCAACCCAGTAACTGGACAATACTGATATCCTAAGGTTAGACCGGTAGTCAGACTTTCGGGCGTCTGACTTCCCGTAACGACTGTCATAGGTATTCGTAAGGCACTCGGGACTGTTTAACGTGCTCTCTGAGGCGCGGAGGGGTTTCGATGTGAAACAAACGGTCACCCATCCAAAAAGTGACCGCGGCTAGCGTAGCTTAACCTCGCAAATCGTATGATCCTCGCAGCCTTGACACCCTATGTCAAGGAATTAGGTACAAAAAAAAATGTTCTATTTCCTAAATAATTTTCTTTCATTTCAGGACTGGACGCTTAAAGTGAGGTTCGTTCAGAAACGGGACGCGGGCATCTATGAGTGTCAAGTGTCCTCGCATCCACCGACAAGCATCTTCTTGAGACTCGACGTCGTCGGTAAGTGTTCTTGCAATATATTTTATTTTATTTCGAATGAAAAATCTGGACCGCAGCTTCTGCTTTTGAAATAGTGCTGGGAAAAGATGAAGATGGTTTTGTGAAAATAAATATAATTTATTTTAATAGTCCGGAGATTGCAGAATATTAAATGTGATAGGAATGTTGGTAATGGCCACGACTAGTGAAGTTACGTGTAGTGGCTTATCAATTTTTGCAAGCTAATTATAAAATGTAGTCTTTGAACTTGATGGTTGCCTTCCATGAGGGTCTCATTTCGACATCTACCCGCACCTCTGACATTTCAAACTGATGTGCGGACTTTGATTATCACTGGCGTTAACAGTGAAGGAAAAACATTGTGAGAAAATCTGCACTGAGGGCTCCATAAAGTTTTCGATGGTGTGGTACGCTAACCCCCATTAGACCCTTCTTATCATGTAAAGAAGCCCGTGTTCAGTAGTGGAACAGTAATGGGCTCATTATGCTATGTTATAACGTTGATAGTACATAAATAACTGCCGCCACTGCAGTTATTCAATGCCTAACGGCAGTAACAGCTGCAGCTTCTCTTCTCTTCTTGTTCTTCTCTTCTTCTGCATCGTTGGCCAAATAATTTTCAAACAGATTGTCTAGTCTGGGCAAGGAAGGGTCGTGGCTACTTAACAAACGCGCGGATCAATGATTTGCGAGATCAAGCTGT
Organism: Amphipyra berbera; assembly: GCA_910594945.2. Taxonomy (NCBI): domain Eukaryota; kingdom Metazoa; phylum Arthropoda; class Insecta; order Lepidoptera; family Noctuidae; genus Amphipyra; species Amphipyra berbera. The sequence goes on from OU343145.1 coordinate 13,703,833, forward strand.
GTTTGCAATGGTCAGTCCGTGGATGAGTGAGCGTTCGTTACACATCGAGAGATCCTTCCGTGCCTCGGAGAACACGTTAAACCGTCGGTCTCGGAAGACATATGAATATCTATGACAGTCGTTACGGGTAGTCAGAAGCCCGAAAGTTTGACAACCGGCCTAACCTTAGGTTATCGGCAATGCCAAGTAACTGGATTGCGGAGGTCTGATGGCAGTAAAATGCTGGTATTCAGCCGCATCTGGTTAGACTGGAAGCTGACCCCAACATAGTTGAGAAAAGGTTAGGCAGAACATTGTTTAGTATAGGTAAGCCACTCGGCAATTCTACCGATCCCAATTTTGTAACTAGTTTTACTCTTGTATTTAATATCCTTATACAAGTGGAAAAAGTATGTAATTCTAGGAATTTCCCACCAGGACGCCTCTGGCAATTTAAGTTTTACACTCTTGCTGGCTACTAATAGGTTTTTTGTCTTTATTACTCCAAGTAGCTACGTAAAACACCTGAAACAACGAAGAATTTTACCTCAGAGACGCGTTATATTTTTCCCTCCATATTGTGCATACATGAAAATAATAGCTTCATTTAGAGAAACTATACTTACGTTCACATTTTGGAAAGAGCCTCTACGAGTGACGATAGTTAAGTACGTCCGGCGAACGCTGTGCAGTCAGCCCCGCTACCAACCTTGCTGACTAGCTACTTTTTTCACCACGGGATAAGCTAAGAAGATTTAGGAAGAATGCAGGCAACCAATAAATTGGAAACCAATTTTTTCAAGGCGACAATGGACCATATTTCTTACACGTCGAACACATGAACAGCAAAACGTAGGTCTCACAAAAAGTTGGTGATATTCCAGCTGGCAACCCAGGAAATAGACAATGAAACAATTTCAAAAACTATATAATAATCACATTTACAAAATTCCTGGTTCGGACCCAAGGTACGCACCTCTGACTTTTCGGATTTATGTACGTGTTGTATAATTATCACTTGCTTAAAAACGGTGAAAGAAAATATCGTGAGGGAACCGGCATGCCTGGGAGATATTTCTCAACGGCATGTGAAGCCAAGTTAGAGGCCCATGTGCGGCATAAACTCTTACATCAGGTTAGTCAACTAACCACACGAAAAGTAGAACTGTTATATTCGGAAAATCATGACATATTTTTCTTTCCTCCAAATATGATAAAACACCTGATATCATCGCGAATATTATGACTTCCCCGCACTCAAAATACACTTGATACTTTATACACAACCTTAAATCTCATATTAAAATGCTAAACAGCACGACCTTATTCAAAATGTCCGTCCAAACCAGGATAGCCGGCAGAATGCGGGGTAGCCGTGAAAATAATTAAAATCTTTTAAATTTTGCTGGCAACCCAGAATGGCTTTATTTTCTCACCGAACCTGTCTTCTATTTTTAAAAATATCTGGCGGGAATTTTTTGTGTAACGTAAAAAGGTTTTATAGGTGCTTTGTACTTGTTAAAATGGAAAGGGTGATGACGTGAATTAAGGGTACATGAGTTTGGCTTGCGACTTGTCCGTTTTGTGGTCGCCAAAAGCTTTTATTTAATAGTCCGGTAAGCATAGCAGAAATGCTCTCAAGTTACTAAAGTAAACGTAATTGTAATGTGAGTAAATTTTGAATCGAAAATAATCGTTTCGCACATATATAGGAGATATACAACAGAATCTTTCAGGGGGTGAAGCTATCATTACAGTTATAGCTAATATCGGTATCTCAGGATTGGGAGCATGGTAAATAAAGTAAATTAAACCAACATAGACTCTCCACCACTGAGAGTACTTTTAATTAGGTAAGTGATTAGTTACAGAAGCAAGTTCACAGTATATCACAACATAATAATTAACACAAGATCAGAAAATGAAGACAAGCAAACCAGATAATTAAAAGGTCAGACTTCTTCAGCTGTTCGACATGGAATCCCCTGCTCCGTCGAATGACCACTGTTTTTATAACTTCGGGTACGTTGATTAATCTTGACGATTACCCTCCTATGTCAACAATGTCCAGTGTTACCAGTTACCGATAACACATACTATTTAATTAAATTGAAAACTTTATTCATATCCATGTATGATAGAAATTGTGCATGTCGCAAAAGTATAAACCAAAATGTTATAGGACAGTCGTATTTCTGATTTAAAATTCGCTTACATTAGCGATAAGTTTACGATACTTTAAGTCAAATCTTCGTGCTAAGCCTACGTTTTGAAAAATCCAGAGGCAGCTGTAACACTAGAAACTTGATAAACATGGCATACCTACTCATAGCTGAAAGAATATGAGCCTGCGTATAGAACGGAAATTGAAAGGAGAATGCTTAGGTGGTTTGGTCATGTTGAAAGAATGAATGAACGGCGATTAACAAAAGGAATTTATAAGGCGAATGTCAATGCAAACGGTAGAGGACGTCCTAGAAGGACATACATCGATGTTATTGGTGATGTTTTTCACAAAGGACAGGTGCGTAGTACTCTCAACCGTCGTGCGTGTATGACAAGATGTCATGTGGATGAAGCGAAAGGAGTATGTAAGGGTCGTAACATGTGGCGTTCTATACTTGGGAATAAAAACTTTTGTACAAAAAATTTAAACCGACTTCAAAAAGAATAAAATAATTACCATATAAAATTAACAGTTTCAGAAGTCGGTGCTGATCCACGCTGAATGAAATTGAAGGCACCGACTTCTGAAACTGTTAATTTTATATGGTAATTATTTTATTCTTTTTGAAGTCGGTTTAAATTTTTTGTACAAAAGTTTTTTTTTTCATTTTAGTGGCCTTGATTAAAACTTGGTTGGACCTACTAAAGACGCTGCTCGTAACATAATCACATCATCAGAATATGCATACTGTTCGTCATTGAGGAGTTCCATTGTCTATCTCCGAAGTTCTTCATCAGATCTTCACCAAATTTAAATGGAACCAACTTCGAAGTATACCCTATCCATTAAAAAAAAAACATTAAAATCGGTTCACAATTGGCGAAAATATCGATGAACATAATAATAAAAAAATAAAAAAAAAACATACATACAGACGAACATAGTAACCTCCTCCTTTTTGGAAGTCGGTTAAAAAAGGCGTGAGTTTATGTATAATTACCTACCCATGTATGTATAGAACGGATGGCCGTACTATAATATAGGTACATTGTCACATAATTATTCTTGTGACTTGGGTCAGATAGCCAGTATTGGTTATTTTAAATCCATTGATAGACAGGTGTTATTGCTTTTGACTGTACTACAAAAAAAGACAAAGTCGGTAGCCAAGCTTATATAGTCATAATTTAATATTCTCATCCCTATCATGTTACAAAGGTCGGTTCTTTTTCAAAAACCACACGTTCTGTTATAATGAAACTGGTAAAATAAATTATAACCTACCTCCTAGCCTTTTTCCCAATTATGTTGTGGTCAACTTCCAGTCTAACCACATGCGGATGAATACCAGTATTTTACGCGAAGTGACTGCCCTCAGTAACTGGGCAATGCCGATATCCTTAGCTTAGACCAGTTGTCAGACTTTCGAGCTTCTGACTACCCATAACGACTGTTATAGGTATTCTTATAACACCCGGGACCGACGCGACGGTAAAACAAAATATAATATTACAAATAAAAAAATTACTAAAACATGTTTATTTGTTATTATTATCTGTAAAAACATTTTGCTTTCCAAATTGTAGGCCCGTAATTGGAATTAAGACCTCAGTGTAACTAATATGGCTTACAAGTCTATTGTTTGTTAGCTGTTCAAAGAAAACAAGAATACAAAAGCTTTGAAACTTGTTGGTAAAAGATATTAATAGCAACATCTTGTGGGTCTTCATTTACAATTACGTATAAAAGCAATATTTTTATTATATGATAGCTGGTTCATTGTAGGAGGTTCATGTACTCATTTTAACCTAATTGTGTGACCGTTGGACTGCATAGTCATAGGTCTCGAGTTCGAATCCAAGGCACGCACCTCTGACTTTTCGGACTCATGTGCGTATTGTATAATTATCACTTACTTAAAAACGGAGAAGGAAAACATCGTGAGGAAACCGGCATGCCTGAGAGATATTTCTTGATCAGAGGCCCATGGGCCGCATAAACTCTGACACCAGGTTTGTCACTAACCATTCGAGAAGAAGAAAATGTACCCAACTGCTGATGTCGAAAATTGCATAGTATAATCAGCCATAGCTAGGATCATATTTTCTCAGATTCGGATCGGATTCAATGCACAAGCGCTCTCAGCAGTTTTTTAATACCAAGTGCAATAAAAATGGTAATTTATTCTTAGCAAGAGATGACATGGAAATCCTAGAACCTCGGCAAAATTAAATTACAAAAGTGAAATGTTCCCAATAATTTATTATCATTTATTATAAGTGACGTCATTTGTTGTCATGGTATGGGCATGTGATGCGGAGGAATGAGGAACATGTCGTGAGGATAGTTTTGAGTGTGAATGTTGATGGTTATAAGAGTAGAGGAGGACCAAAGAAACGATGGATGGATAGTGTAAAAGATGATATTGCTAGAATGGGGGTGACTACTGAGATGGGGGCTAATAGAGATGTATGGAAGAAGAAGACATACTGCGCCGACCCCAAATAAGTTGGGATAAGGGCAGGAGGATGATGAATGAGTACCGTCATTTACGTGCTGAGATTAATCTATTCTGTCATACATATTAACAGGACGTGCATCCAGCCTCCACCCAGTTAATTTAAAAAATGTAAATTTTGTATTTTTTTGAATTTAAAAAATATTTTACCATCAGTCAACATTTTTGCTTTTTAGAGTGAAAACGTCAGCATAACATGAAACCGGCCGACTAATATTGCTATCCACAGTCGCGTAAAGGAATGAATTCTGGGTCCCTCCCTGTGACGTCATGCGAGAGTAATGTCTGTACAGCGCAAACGAATTACGCCAGAATTTGGCAGCCCGACATTTTGTGAAACATATTTTGTACAAATCTCCTTATTGACCTAGATTTTGCTAGTACTCTTTTGAGTCGTCAGGATTACTTACTACAAGAATATGGAAACTTCGCGTTTGGCTTCAATCTTGAGATAGTCGCTTCGACTTGCAGATTGTAAAAAAGTTTAATAAAAGTATTTTTTTGGAATTGGAATTGTGATACGAATGACGACAATTTTGGATTTTAATCAATAATACAATCATAAGCCTGTCTTCTTCTCTTCGTGTGGTTAGTGACTAACACCCATATTCTAAGATGGTCCTCCAAAACGTACTCGACTCATATCCGACTCAGAACGGCCTCGAAAACACCAAAATTGTATTCTTAGTTGCAATTTCGAGTGAACTTTGAGGTTCCTCGACGGAGTCATTACGTCATAATTTGAATTATCTGCATCGCGCAAATAACGCCGCGATAAATAGTTGTAAAAATTATCGTAAGCATATTCGATAGTCTTCAAAATTATTTTTTGTTACATACGAACTTTGATACTTCCTTGCTTAAGGTAGGTTCCGAGGTACCTTGAGTTTGACAGATGATTTCTTACCTCGACTGAGGAAAAATCTCGAGTCAAGGACGTTTATGTCAACTATAACTACCGAAAGGCCGAGTCGAGGTGGAGTCGAGTCGAGTAAGTTTTGGAGGAACGTCTTAGAATATGGGTGTAAATATCGCAATTTTTGAGAATATTTCTACCTTTTGTTAGCAAAATACATAATTAACAAATGATTTAATGAATATTTGAATGAAGTAACATTTATAAAATGAATTTTTAAATCCCTAACTTTAATAATACCACTCGTGAAAACACAAGAACGACAAATAAAAATTAATAAAAGCTTGTTTACATACTGTCTGGGAGAAAAAGGAACATGATATCTTTCAGTTATTCATGATACCGTATATTTCTTGAATGTTATAACAGGGAAAGTAATCACTGTTGCTCAAACCAGCGATGAATCCTAAAATAACATAACCACTCTCCTAGCGATACGAGTTGAAGCGATGTATTTTCATTCGGACAACGAATTACTTATTAAACTTTTTGGTCATGTCAAGAGAACAGAAGATAAGAAAGAAAGAAAATACTACTACTAGTAATATTTCATAGAAATACCAGCTTTTGCCCGCAGCTTCGCTTGCGTGAAGTTTGAAATCCTCGTTAAGCCCATTTTAAAGTGACATTTTAAAATCCAAAACGTCCATCTTATATTACCCCCAGCGGTTTAGGCTGTGCGTTGCTAGATTAGTCAGCCAGTCGGTCAGTTTCTCCCCATGCTTCTTACTTCAAAAGTACCAGATTTCTCATACAAACTTTCAACACCTATTTCACCCCCTTAGAGGTTGAATTTCCAAATATGTGTACATTTATTCCTAACCTAACCTTTCGGAGAGAGATGCATTCTGGGATAGTATAAGAGGTATTGTGAATGATTGTAGAATAAATGAGAAGATTGTTATGCTTGGTGATTTCAATGGTTGGGTAGGTGTGAAGAGGAAAGGATATGAAAGTACACTAGGTGCGTTTGGGGATAAAAAGGTGAATGAGAATGGAATGAGTTTGTTAGAAATATGCGTGGAGAAGAATCTTTCTATAATGAACACTATGTTTAATCATAGATAGATTCACATGTATACGTGGGAAAGGCAAGATAGTAGAAGCATGATTGACTTTGTGGTTGTTGATGAAAGACTGAAGAGTAAGGTCACAGATACAAGAGTGTATCGGGGTGCCAATGTGGGGACCGACCTTTATCTTGTCATGTGCCGGATACATGGTCTGTTTAAACGTTGGTGCCATCGGGTTTGGGTTCCTGTGACTGCACCTGAGAGAATAAAAGTAGAAAGGTTGCAAAAATTAAAAGTGAAAGAGGAATATAAGAGGGAAGTAAAAGAGAAGACGAATGAGATTTTAGAAGGAATGAATGATTATAGTATATACGATGTACTATATATATTTACTCACCATCTATTAATACCATTGTGGAAAGCAAATAAAAGTTTGAGTTTGAGTTTAGTTTAGAAGAAGCATGGAAAAATTTGACGACAAGTTTGGTGCAGTGGCTGAACGATCGGCTTCTGCGCTACGGGTTGTGGGTTCGATTCCCGCATGGAACAAATATTTGTATGGCCTACAGATAGTTGTTCCGGGTCTGAATGTTTGTGCGTGTGAAGAATTGTGTTTGTAAACGCACCCACGATACAGGAGAAATCCTATTGTGGGGCAAAGTTTAAAAAAAAAAAAAAGCATGGAATGTTGTAAAAAACAGCATGGTGCAAGTGGCCACAAAAGTATGCGGTGTGGCGAAAAGGAAAAATAACAGGAGAACGAATGATTGTTGGATAGATGATGAAGTAAAAGAGGTCGTACGGAAGAAGTAAGAAGCTTGGCTTAATTTATTAGCCTTTAAAGCTAGAATAAGGATGAATCAGGCAACGAGTATGATTGACGATTTGGAAAGAGTGAAGAAAAGATACATCGAAATAAAGGCGGAAGTAAAAGAGCTCGTAAAGATGAAGAAGAATGAAATGGAAGATAAGTATAATAGGAAGTTCTCCGACAACTTCAGGGTCAATGTTAAGCTGTTCTGGCAACAAGTAAGATTGGCTCGTGGAGTTTCGGGGACATCAAATATGAATACATATAGTTAGAGGAGGAGATGGATGCTTGTTAAGTGAAGAATGCAAGGTGTTGGAACGCTGGAAGGTATATTTTGAAAGTTTATTTAGTTGGCAGGATAGTGTGCAAAGATTGGGTAACTGGGCGGAAGCGAGTGAGTCAGACATTGACTTGGATGAAGATGAGGAAAATCTGATTGAAATGGATGAAATCGTGAAAGCGCTGAAATGTATGAAAGTTGAAAAAGCTGCTGGGTGTGACAGAGTGTCTGTCGAAATGCTTAAGGGCGGTGACGGGGTGGTAACAAGCCTGCTGTACCGGATCTTTAATATGTGTTGGAGATTCGGCCAAGTGCCGGGCGACTGGTGCAAAGCTGTAATCGTACCACTATATAAGGGAAAAGGTTCACAGCAGGAGTGTAAAAACTACCGCGGCATTAGTCTTTTGAGTTTGGTCGGCAAACTATATGCGAAAGTTTTAATTAACAGAGTGTTAAGAATAACAGATGAGAAATTATGGGATGTTCAGGCAGGGTTCAGAGAGGGGATGGGCTGTATGGATCAGATCTTCTCCTTGAGGTGCATAGCCGAAAAACATCTGGCAAAGCACAAGAAAGTGTACTGCGCTTTCATTGATTTGAAGAAGGCCTATGATAGTGTGTGGATGGAAGAATTGTGGTCGACACTATCTTTGTACGGGGTGGACTGGCGCTTGATACGGGCACTGAAATCACTGTACAGGGATTCCAGTGCTTGTATTAGGATAAATGGGGCGTTCACAGACTGGTTTGGCATCTCCAGAGGTGTTAGACAGGGTTGTGTAGCGTCTCCGTGGCTGTTCAACCTATACATGGATAGTTGTTTGACAGATTTAAAAGGGAGTGAGTGTGGATTGAAAATGAATGAGTTGCCTGTCAAATGTCTTCTCTACGCAGATGATCAAGTTTTGCTTGCATCGTCGGCGGAAGAGTTGCAAGACATGGTAACTATGATGAATGGAGCATATAATATGAAAGGGATGAAAATTAATGTAAGCAAGACGAAAGCAATGGTTTTTGAAAGAGATGCAGATGAATCTGAGTGTAAAGTAAAGATAGGAGATGAAAGTATTGAACAGGTGAATGAGTTTGTTTATTTGGGAAGTATGTTTACAAGAGATGGTAAGATTGACGAAGATGTGGAAAGAAGAGCAAATGCGGGAAATAAAGTAAATGGTGCTATGCATGCGGTTGTGGCTAGCCAGTCGATGTCCAAAAAGGCACGACTGACTGTCCATAATGGTGTGCTGGTACCTACGCTTATGTATGGAAGTGAATGTTGGTCGTGGCAGAAGAGGCATGAAAGTAGAATAAATGCCGTGGAAATGCGTTCCTTGCGAAGTATGTGCGGTGTAACTTTGAATGATAGATTGAGAAATGAAGAGATTAGACAAAGTTGCGGTTTAAAAGATGATGTAGTGACAAAAATTGAAAGGAGTATGCTTAGGTGGTTTGGTCATGTTGAGAGAATGAGTGAACGGCGATTAACAAAAGGAATTTATAAGGCGGATGTCAATGGGAACGCCGGTAGAGGACGTCCTAGAAGGACATACATCGATGTTATTGGTGATGTTCTTCACAAAGGTCAGGTGCGTAGTACTCTTAACCGGCGTGCGTGTATGACAAGATGTATGAATGTGGATGAAGCGAAAGGGCATACCCCTTTCGCTTCATCCACATTCATACATCTTGTAAGGGTCGTAGCATGTGGCGTTCTATAGCTTCTGCCTACCCCCATGGGAAAAAGGCGTGAGTTTATGTATGTATGTATGTTTATTCCTAACCAGAAACCTTAATATTTAATTTCATCTTTCTTGCTTCAAAAACGACGGACTTACATACAAACTTCAACCCCCCATTTCACCCTCTTAGGGGTGGAATCTCCAAAAACCCTCAAACACCTATACGTTTATTTCTTTCCAAAAGCCTAAATATTTAATTCCATGTTTCTCACTTCAAAAATACCAGATTTCTCATACAAACTTTCAACACTTATTTCACCCCTTTAAGGGTTGAATTTCCAAAAATGCTCAAATATGTGTACGTTTATTTATAACCAAAAACCTTAATATTTATTTTCAAGCTACTTACTTCAAAAATGACGGACTTACATACAAACTTAAAAACCCTATTTCACCCCCTTAGGGGTTGAATTTCGAAAAATCCCTTCTTAGTGGATGTTTACGTCACAAAATGAACCTACTGTCAAAATTTCAAGTTTCTAACCCCAGCCGTTTAGGCTGTGCGTTGATAGATCAGTCAGTCAGTCAGCTTCTCCCTTTATAAGTATATAAGGTCTAACATTATTAATCCGAAATATTTTAAGACGTACATCTATGAATGCTAAGGAACTCATATCAAATATCAAATTTCTTATTTATCCATTTAATTGTTAATAAATAAATAAATTTTACATGACTTAAATAACGATAAATTTACTGGCTCTTTATTATTTTTTACATCCATCCACGCCAGTTACTACGTAGTACCTACACGCCATTGAAGGCGGCCGGCGGCGCGCGCGCGCTGTTTACCTATTTTGATTGATCGTAGCCGAAAATCAAACGCTAGTGACGCGGCGGCAGTAGTCCCCCCGCAGGCGCCCACGCGAGCGCACGTGTTTCTAGGTTTCGAGCGCGACGCACGGCACGGCGACGTACGACTGCCTGCAACGAATGTACTTCCAACATGATGGCACATTATGATAGGCGCGTCAGGGACTACCTAACAAACGAGTACGGAGATCGTTGGATAGGTCGAGGCGGCCCTGTTGCCTGGCCAGCTCGCTCGCCTGATCTAACGCCATTCGATTTTCACGTGTGAGGTAGGGCTAAAGACCTAGTTTATGGTAACGATAGCCATACAATATCTAGTGCCGAGGAACTAAGAAATCGGATTGTGAATGCTTTCGCAGTGATGAGTAGTGACAGAGACACTTCAGTGCGCGTGCAAGAACATGTCATAAAGCGTGCCGCCCTCTGTGTCCAACAGCAAGGCGGATATGTGCAGCAATTAGTGTAAATAAAATAGTTGTTAGGTATGTACATTTAAATCATTGTAAATAAGACTGATTCAAATTTATAAACACGCCAAAAACATTGTTGTAATAATTTGTAAGCTTATTTAACCTGTCTACCTACCTACAATGCAGTAAAAACCTATAACAATTATAATTTTTTACGACTTCGTAAAAATGTGTGACAACGCAAAGTACCTATTTATTATTATTTTAACCCATTGACGCATTGTCCGACGCCGCGACGTGAGTGAGCGACAAATGCGGCAATGCGAAACGATACGACGCGACTCGACACAGTGCGAAACAAATGAAATATCAAAAAGTAGATGTTACTACACGTGGCCTACGTTGTCGAGTAGTCTAATTAATAATGCGGATTGTTTTTTACGCAACGATATGCGTACACGAAGTGGTAAAGTATAATTTTATTGTGTTCTAATAACAACGCTTGAAAACAGTACCTTCTTAACCATTGTTACAATAAAAACGCACTACCTACTTATTGACATCGCGGCAGTCAGTTGTGCATTGTGTCGCGTCGCGACTTGTCTCTTTCCATTACCTAGGACAACCCAAGCGAGGCGAACTCTCGAAGTTAAATTGGGGGAAAAAATATCTCTCACGAGCCGGACTTGAACCTGCGACTTGGTTCAAAACACCAGTCGATTTAACCGCTAAGCTACCGTGAACTCTTTATCCTGCTCGTGAAAAAATTATAACTAAGTACCTATGCAAAGTAGGTAGGTACAAATAAACACGACAGGTAGGTAGGTATCTAAATCAAATTATTGTGTCAATAATTTGTCAGTCCAAAGCCTGATAAAGTGTGATGGAGAATTTGAATCAGACAGTAGGACGTTTAGTAGATAAAACATAAGTACGTACTAAGGGATACAGTCAGGGGTACAGTAGATAATAATTAAATAGGTTTTAAGAAAGACCGTCGTTTGCACGCGGCCTCACTCGACAATTGCGACCGCCCTAGTCGCGCCAAGCCACTGTACCTACTATGCCGCTAATGAGTGAGTAGGTAACTAATTAATCAGTCGAATTATCAATTTTAAAATAGGATTTCTAATAAGATCTATCAATGGTACGTACTCCGAAGCAGCTGATCCGAGTCAATGACCTACCTACGCAGTGTTTGATTTTTTTGCGCGGGAACCGGAGTTTGGGCGGCACTATGTACTTAGGTAGGCTAATGAGTGAGTAGGTAACTAATTAATCAGTCGAATTATCAATTTTAGAATTAGGATTTCTGATAAGATCTATCAATGGTACGTACTCCGAATCAGCTGATCTGAGTCAATGACCTACGCAGAGCGTTTGTTTTTTTACGCGGGAACCGGAGTTTGGGCGGCACTATGTACTTACTTAGGTAGGCTAATGAGTGAGTAGGTAACTAATTAAGCAGTCGAATTATCAATTTTAGAATCAGGATTTCTGATAAGATCTATCAATGGTACGTACTCTGACGCAGCTGATCTGAGCTAATGACCTACGCAGAGCGTTTGATATTTTTGCGCGGGAACCGGAGTTTCGGCGATACGACGATGCACCAGTGCCGCCCGCCACTTGACAACAGAGTAAGAGAGAGAGGGGGAGACTCAGAACTCGGACGACAAGCACTAGAGCCCGCCCCCGCGCGCGTTCATTCATTGAGGAAACGTTTCATGCCAAGTGAAACCAACATTATTAAAATTAAATTTAGCAAAGGTGTAATTTTTTTTATTATTATATTAATTATTATTTACTACAAGGCATGTTTTTAACCTATAGATTCACCTCCTTAAATATTTCGGATTAATAATGTTAGACCTTATATAGAAGAAAGATTATTATAAGTATAGATTATTCTAACAAATTTTTTTACTAATTTTCAAAATATACATAATGGTGGGTCGCTAATTAAGCTGCGCTTGCCGCGGTCAGTCTGTGGGTGGGTGACTCTTCGTTACACATCGAGACCCCTCCATGCCTCGGAGAGCACGTTAAACCGTCGGTCCTGGGTGTCATACAAATACCTATTTTAGTCGTACGGGTAGTTAAAAGCCCAGAAGTCTGACCACCAGTCTAACATTAGGGTATCGGCATTGCCCAGTAATTGGGTTGTGGACGTCTTTCTGATAGCAGTAGCTTCGTGTAAAATACTGGTATTCAGCCGCATCTCGTTAGATTGGAAGCTGATACTAACATAGTTGGGAAAAGGCTAAGGAGAACGAACGAGTCATGGTCAAACATATTGATCCAAACTATTATTCTGCACCCTATAAGCATCTCAACCATGCATTATTTACACGTGTTTTTGTAAATAAAGACCTCTTATCTTTACTTTTACTACACACAACCGAGACACATTACAAAAAGATAGAACCTTAAATCACAGATGTTTTGTTGATCTGAGGATATAACCGATAGAACATCATGAGATAATTTAGTTTAAGTAAATAATAGTAAAAAGTATTTTTTTTAAAGCAGTGATTGCCTCCTGGTGTGTCCCTCGGACTGCCAAGTCATAAGTCTCGATTTCGAGCCCAAGGCACGCAGTTCTGACTTTTCGGTTTCATGTGCGTATTGTATAGTTATCACTTGCTTAAAAACGGTGAAGGAAAACATCGTGAGGAAACCGGCATGCCTGATAGATATTTCTCGACGGCATGTGAAGCCAAGTCAGAGGCCCATGGGCGATATAAACTCTGACGCCAGGTTAGTCACTAAACACACGAAAAGAATAATGTATTTTTTGTGGCGACAATTTTGCAAGATGCTAAAGAAGAAGAAAAATAGAAAACAGTTTTTGTCACTACCACCGTGCGATGTGTGATTGCGAAAAATGGGTGTCCAGCACAGCATAATGCAAGATTACTTATATCTGACGCTGGTATTCAGCAGCGTTCTCTTACATACCTACCTACTCACGCTTGTAATTCCCGAAGTGGTAAGCATAGGTGTTCTCCTAATAAAGGAGTCTGTACACCCACGTTTCGCCTTTTGTAATTAATCCCATGTAATAGGCGACCCTTTTGCCAGTTTCCGGGTACAATTGGGTTGCCAAGTTTATCGCCTCTCAGCGACCAGCGTTCTTCAGCGTCCTCTTGTCTGCTGATAAAAAATCACGGGTCTGTATGACAAGCTTGGTAATTATGGCATTATCTCCTCCAAAACCACTATAGCCGTCATTGGAGGGCCCGTGTCCAGCAGGGATGATGACGATCTGAGTCCAATAATATCACAATTCTAATTGACGTTCTTCTTCCACAGAGGCGAGAGCACAGATCTCCGGGCCCACAGAAAAGTATCTAAAGCCAGGGTCAACGTTACGACTGCAGTGCTCCGTGGTACAGACGACGGAGGCACCAGCTTTTGTGTTCTGGTGAGTTGCTTCAATTCTTGAGACGAGTTATATTTGGAACGTGCCTCTGTAACTGATTCAGGTTAAGACTAACATAAATAATGGAATCAGATGTTACTTTTCGGAAATCCATGACATACAAATATACAATATTTAGGCTCAGAGCCCGTTCAAACAGCGGATCCGTTTCAATAGATCCGTCGGTACTGGATGTGTTGTTCAAATCTGTACGCTCACAGCTGCGTCGCATCTGGCATAAGGATACGATAATAATAACGGATCCAGTATTTTTTACTGGATTCGGAATACTGTCGTGTATGTGATCTCGCTCATTCAACTACAGGCGCCATCACCCACATAAAAACGGATCCTGTAAACAGTTTCTGTGTACACTAGCTGTCGGTTGCATCAATTAACTATAACCGTAACCCGACTAAAATTTCTGTCAAATCCAATACTTCACTTACCTAAATATGATATGGTTACAATTATAGTTAGTTAGTGCAAATGAGCCTTAATTCCGCCAAACAGTTGATCAAGCCCGAATCACAAAACAGATAGGTACAGAAGTCAATCTACATACAAGTGCGCTCGAGCAATGCACACATAGACACTGCTCACGGACACGATATCTCGGACTGTTTGGGACTAGAATGCGAGTGAGTGCGAGCGCGAGTACCATGCGCTTGAGAGAGATAGATATATACAAGGTTAGTCGGAAGGGGGGTACAAAGCCGAAAGGGTGTTAAAGTACCCATAATAAGGGATAACTTTTGTTCTACAACTTTCCCCAAAACTTGATAGTTTAAGAGAAATAGCTTTTCAAAGATTTCGTAAAAAATATGCTAAAATCTATCTCACCATAGGTATGATCACCTTTTTTTACAATTTAGGTCATATTTGGGGTCACGGATTAGAAAATTAATTTTCTGTATTCATAACACTAGCAGCAGGTATGTTTTCTTTTTGAAAAAACTAAAATAAAAATCTTTTTGAATCCAAATTTTTTTTATCGAATTTTGAAATTTTAACACTTGCTTTAAAATAGTCATCGGAGATACTTTAGGTGGCCCGCGGCTTAGTACCCGCTTTCCGACTAACCTTGTAGATAGAGCGACCACCGAGCGTAGGTATGAAAAGTGAAGTACATGCATGTGATTGACTTCTGTACCTATCTGTTTTGTGCCCGAATGCAATATGCAGATCCCGCCCGCAAATTTATGCAAATGCTGAAGGTGTAATTAATAATATGCAATCAACATGCGATTAAAAACATGTTATTAATCGCACCTTCTGCATTTGCATATATTTGCGGGCGGGAGGGCGTTGCTGCTTGATCAACTGTTTAACAAAATTGACACTAAATATTGTCATTGTGTATTTGTAAAACTAGGATACCGTCTCTGCCCGTGGGTGTTTTAAAATAGATGTAAGTTTGTTATGTAATAAATAAATAAATAAAAAGTTGGCTTAATGAAAGAAAAAGACGCATCCAGTGGTTAATTATTAAAAAGTGTCACTGATTCCTCTGTTGTGGAAATCCGTGCCGCTGGAATTATGTAGCGATTCCCTGATGTCGATACTACATTTTTTTCATTTTTTACTAGCTGCCCGGACAGACTTCGTTCTGTCAAAAGTTATTGGCCTGTAGTGGGAAAAGAAAAGTGTTGTTTTTACTATTTTCCACGCAATTTTTATGTTTTTTCTTTCCATAAGAACCTTTCTTATGCCTTAGGAATATATAAAAAAAAATAGCCGTATTGGTCGAGCCGTTCTCAAGTTTTGCGCTTAGCAACACATTTGGCGATTCATTTTTATTTATATAAATTATTCTTAAGTACCTAATAAAATAGGACGAACATAATGAAGCTTGCATAGTCGCGGAAAAGCGAAATAAAGACAAGAAAAAAAAATTAAAAACAAAAAAAAGTATTAAATACCTTCTGTGGTAACCATTCGCGCTTGCAGAAAAGGAAACAGTCGAGAGGGAACTGTTATGGTAGCATGTGAGAGAATTGTGCCTACCGCACGCAATCTTATCTATTTAACTCAATATCGGTGACAAATCCAAATTTTACCATCATGTGATTACGGCAATAGAACCTCATAGCAGTAGATGGATTTGGAGTATCATCCTCAGCAATGAACTCTTTTGGACTCACATGATAGTGAAATTTTAATATACAGGGTTCTTTGTAAAATACCGTCAACCTCTCAGGACTATGTTACTAACATCATAATCAACAACTTTTGTTCTATGACTTTTAAAAATTCATCATATTTTAGTTCATCAGATTTTCATACAAAAATAAAAATATTTAAAATTAACGCTCTAAAGCGTCCCCGCCGCCCTAACCCCGCTCCCCTCGCTATTTTACTATCGCTTTCTTTTGCTTCGCATATACTTCGTAACATTTAGACCATTCAATTTAAATATTTTTAATTTTGTATGAAAATCTGATAAACTAAAATATGATGAATTTTTAAAATTCATAGAACAAAAGTTGTTGATTATGATGTTGTTAACATAGTCCTGAGAGGTTGTCGGTGTTTTACAAATAACCCTGTATAATAACATCGGTTTCAAGAAGAATCATCACGCCTGTATTCCCCGAAAGGTTTGCCAGCTATGTTTAAGTCCCATGTAATAGTCCATCCCACCTATTGCTATTAACTGGGCTCAAGTCCAGACTCTAGGCTGCTACTAAAAAAATCCTAATGGAAAAACCCAATAACACTTTGCTAATGAAGTTTTGACTGTAAAATTGGGACATCTACATACATTGTTCTCGTTCATTGTTCTCTCACTATCCTAAATCATTGTACTGTATCCACTGAAATTGTTAAACATAGTATTTTTAAAAGAGTAACCATGGAGCTTGCTCTTCTCCATAGGAAACGACTAATTGGAACCGTGCATCTAAATTCGACTTTTCATAAACATCTGTATTGGTTTATGTAAAATTTTTTTTTTGATTTGATTTGATACATACATACACTCATGCCTTTTTCACATGGGGGTAGGCAGAAACTATAGATCGCCACATATTACGATCCTTACATACTACATTCGCTTCGTCTACATTCATAAATCTTGTCATACACGCACGCCGGTTGAGAGTACTACGCACATTACCTTTGTGAAGAATATCACCAACAATATCGATGTGTGTCCTTCTAGGACGTCGTCTACCGGCGTTTCCAGTGACATCCTCCTTATAAATTCCTTTTGTTTTTTGCCGTTCACTCATTCCCATTCTCTCTCTGGGATATTTGTATGTATGTACTTTAAGGACGAGGGCAGTGTACTAGGTTACCATAGCACTCTATCTAATTTAGACAACTTCTAACAGTTCTAAATCTACTTTTAAACTTTTTCTTATTACGAAAGATACAAGTATTAATTGATGCTCCTTTTAAAGATATTCTATCTTTTGGCCAACTTTGAGAACCGTAACGATTCTTTTAAAAACTTCTTTATCTTTTAGTTCAAAATGAACTTTCGTGAAACTTTTTGCTGAAAGTTGTTTCAAAGTAATTTTATGATGTACCCCGGCTTTGTCCGCTTTATTTAATAATTTTATCAGTTAATAACTGTACAAGGGCTGGGCACAGGCTTCTTAGAATGGGGAGGGTTTAGGCCTTAGTCCACCAAGCCGGCCTGGTGCGGGTGGGCGGACTACAAATACCAGCGCCAATTATTTTTTTGGAGTCCTCTCACATGTTCATACGTCTTCATGACAAAACATAACATCACGCCTGTGTTCTCCGAAGGATTGGGCAAAGGTGTACAGTAACACTCTCATTTCGCCATTATGTTTTTTAAGTCCCATGTAATAGGGGGCGAGCCTATTGCCATCAACCGGGCACAAATCCAAACTCAGGGCTGCTACTGAGGAATTCCATACGGAAAAACCCAATAACACTTTGCCCGACGTGGGGATCGAACCCAGGACCTCACGATCAGCAGTCGCGCTAGCCACCACGACACCAACGAGGCAATTCCTCATGAGTCTCATGACATTCAAGTGATAATCAAATTTTTATCCACACATGAATTTTAAAATAATAATTAACAACTGTGCGGATCATATGATTTGCAAGGTTAAGCTACGCTTGCCACGGTCAGTCCGTGGATGGGTGACCATTCGTTACACATCGAGACCCCTCCGTGCCTCGAAGAGTACGTTGAACCTTAGGTCCCTGGTGTCATACGAGTACCTATGACAATAACGGGTAGTCGGAAGCCCGAAAGTCTGACAACCGGTCTAATTTTAGGATATCGGGCATTGCCCAGTTACTGGGTTGCGGAGGTCTGATGGCAGTCGCTCCGTGTAAAATATTAGCATTTAGGCGCATCTGGTAAAACTGGACGCTGACCCCAACGTAGTTGGGGAACGGCTGGGCAAAACAGAACAGTGTGTAAAAAAATGAATAACGAGATTTAAAAAATCAATTTAAAATAACAAAGTTACATGTAGATAATACTATTAGTAAGTTGTTGTGTGTACATAAATAAAAAAGGTATATATACATCATCATCTTCCTGCCCTGGTCCCAAGTTACTTGGGGTCGGCGCAATATGTTTTTCTCTTCCACTCTTCCCTGTCAGCCGTCTCATTATCATTTACTCCCTTATTTTCATATCCTCCCTCACACAATCCATCCATCTTTTCTTAGGTCTCCCTCTCCCCCTCCATCCATCAACATTCATATTCATCACTCTCTTAGTCACATGTGTTTCATCCCTCCTCAGCACATGCCCATACCAAGACAAACGCTTTCCTTTCAACTTTTCTGTCACTGGTGCCACTTTCAAACTTCCTCTAATATACTTATTTCTTACTTTATCCATTCGCGTCACTCCACACATCCATCTCAACATTCTCATCTCCGCTACGTGTAATCTTCTTTCATCCGTCTTCTTCACGGCCCAACACTCTGATCCGTACAGCACGACAGGTATATATACATGAAGTTTAAAAATAATAGTTCCCACTTTAAAAAGCTCTAGCTTTAAAATTAATGGTCTGCACTTCAATTTTAATACTCATTAATAATTAATACTAATAAATACTCGAAATCTTACTTAATAATTAATACTCGAAATCATTCTTTGCACTATAATTTTAATGCTTTTAATTCAAAGTCCCCCCGCAATCTATACTATTATTATAAAGAGATTGTGTGTGCACTCAGAGGATTTGTATTATTATATGTAACAAATAAACTTAAAACCACTGAACTGATTTCAAAAATTGTTTTGCGGTTAGAAAGCTACATTATCACTGAGTAACATAGACTATATTTATAACTGGAATAAAACTTCTTACGCTGGGGCAGCCGTGAGGACACAGCTAGTCTATACTAATATTATAAAAAGGAAAGATTTGTATTTTTGTATGTAAGGAATAAACTTAAAAACTACTGGACCGATTTCAACAATTCTTTTACCGTTAGAAAGCTACATTATCACTGAGTAACATAGGCTACGGGTGGAGCCGTGAGGACACAGCTAGTAAGAAATAAAATGACAAACAGATAGCTGAAAGGTAGGTTAGGTTATATTAGAACTGTGACCACTCAACGCCAGAAATAGCCTGAAACAATTTGCCGATCACTTTCCGCCATTCCTTTTAGGGCGCATTCAGAAACAAGTGGTTTTTAATTGATTACAGTGCGAACCATTATTTTTAAAACTGGAAATATTAAAATTAAAGTGCAATTATTATTTTGTTGTTGAAAGCATTAGTTTTGAAGTGTGCCTTAAATATTCTTGTTGTTATTTTTATCTATACTAATATTATAAAGCTCAAGAGTTTGTTTGTTTTTGTTAGTCTGAACGCACTAATCTCAGGAACTACCGGTTGGAATTAAATTGTTTTATTGGATAGTCCATTTATCGAGGAAGGTTATAGGCTATATAACATCACGCTACGACCAATAGGAGCGGAGCATAAATGAAAAATGTTGCAAAAACGGGAAAAATGTCCACCCGTGCGAAGCCGGGACGGGCCGCTAGGTAATTATAAAGTGTTTTTATGTGCATCCGAATATTATTATATTTTTATTAAAAAAACGATGCCCCACACTAGCATTTCTCCTGTATCATGGGTGCATTTACTGACACAAATTTTCACACGCACAAACGCCCAGACCCGGAACAACTATTTGTAGGGCAAACAAATATTTGTACCGTACGGGAATCGAACCTACGACCCGTAGCGTAGGAGCCAATCACTCAATCACTGCACTAAACGTGCTGCTGTTCCTTTCTGTTCTATACAATTGACATGGAATCCTACAAATATGCATAGACACTAATACACAATGGTTTGGGATTATGTACGGCCTCAGTAGATTTGCCCGACGACTTGAGGGTTCTCGCCTACGGGAATTTAGGTCAAACCACAGTCTGATCGATGCTTTGAACGGGTAAGCTTCTATAGGACGACGCACACGATCATCTCATTTAAACTATTGTTTTATTTACATGTGATCTTCAGTTGTTAAAGTTTGGTGTTTCGACGAACGTCGTGAACGACAAATTGCTTGTGTGGTAGTTTACATCATTCGAGTCCATACTATAAGAACTGCCTCGGTGTTCTAGTGGTGGCAAGCACGACTGCTGATCGTGAGGTCCTGGGTTCGATCAAAGCGATATTGGGTTTTTCCATTAGGAATTTCTCAGTAGCAGTTCTAAGGTTGGATTTGTGCCCGGTTGATGGCAATGATAAATGATTTTTATTTCTGTAAATAAATCTGTTACAGACACTTTTACAAGTCAATGTAATGTTTATTTTTTAAGACTAGATGGCGCCGGCATTTCCTATCTGACTAGCTCTGAGAAGAAAAGCCGAAACAAACTCAGAGATCAAGGTCTCTTTCAAAGTCATTGTGGTATAAAAACTATGTGAGTGTAACAATGTAGGACAACGTCTGGAATGGCCTTTTTAGGAAAGTGCCATAGCAGGTTTGAGTTGACCTGTCCTGACGGCACGCATACATCAGTCATCGCGTAGCTCAAACCTTATTTTAGGGAGCTCAACAACCCGACTGCTGCACGACGCTACCAATCAGCAGGACATTTGCGTAGATCACAAAAAAAAACTCAAAACCGCCAAACAGTTAAAAAAGTCACCTCTATTACATGAGACTTAAACATAACTGGCAAAATGAGGGTGTTACCTACTATACACCTCTGCCCAACCGTTCGGGGAATACAAGGCGTGATGTTATAGGATTATTAATTATTCTTATTGAAGGAAACATGAGATTTCTATGTAAATAAACACCTGCTCGCTGTTAAAACAATACCTTTAATAGGAGGTGTCAATTACACAAAACAATAGCTACGAAATTATACTATAGTAGGTATTTTGTTGATAATAAGCCTTTTGCTTGCTAAATTTTAGATAACAAAACATGGGCTACTAATTAATGACGACGCAAAAATGATCCTTGAAGTGGAAAATAACAATTCAGTCGATCGTTAGATTGGATCTAAAGACAATTTTGATTAACATAACAACATAATCAGCCCATTACTATCCCACTGCTGGACACGGCCCTCTTCTCAGAATGAGAAGGGCTTAGGCCTTAGTCTACCACGCTGGCCTGGTGCGGGTTAGCGGACTACACACAGCATCGAGAACTTTATGGAGCTCTCTCAGTTCTGCAGATTTCATCACGATGTATTCTTTGACCGTTAACGCAAATGATAATCAAATTCAGATCTGCACATGAATCCTACAAGTCAGAAGTGCGGGCTGAGATCGAACCCAGAAGAAATTCCTTTTGCATGGAAGACTATTCAACCTATCCATTCAGGCCATCACTGCTCTTTCTCCAAGTTTGATTTTGGATGAAAATTTTGTTCGGAATTTCAATCTTGTGCCTGATTTCAGATGTAACCATCCTTAGGCTGAGCATCCACCAGAGCTGTGCTAAGCTGCGTAGCGAGGAATGTGTTTTGTAAGCACCAATAGAATCACTTCATTTACCTAGCTTCGCTCTGCGCAGCTCTAGTGGATATGGGTCTAGCAGTTCGAGGTTTTTGTTCATACAAAACAAGCGAGAAATGTGTTGAGAGGAATGTGTTGCGAGGAATGTGTTGCTAAAAATGTGTTGCGAGGAATGTGTTACGAGGAATCTGTACCGCTCCCGCCACGGCTCATTTGTACACATTACGCATTACACATTACGCATTCCTCGCACAGCTCTGGTGGAAAGGGTCACACCGTTTCACATTCTCGCTACACATTTTCGCATTACACATTTTCCTCGCACAGCTCTGGTGGATGTCCAGCCTTATATCGTCGGTCGGCAGTGAAAACCACGTATGTGTAAAATACATTTTTTTAAAAGCGATAGAAATAACTGTCTCCTGCAAAAAAATTGCCGATCAAATGTTAATACAAGTTTGTCATCGTACGTCATAGATAGCTTAGAAGTATTTGAATTGAAAGTTTGTTGAACTAGTACGTGTATGACGAGTTTATCAATCTAAAGAACAAATGAAACGCTTTTGAAGAAAATTTTATTTACGAGGTTTTCACTGCTGAGCGTCGATATGTAGAAACAAAAGTCTTTCAAATACATTCCCAATAGAATTGTAATAAAAATATAACAACAAAATGTCGACAGAACTACATCAAATAGATTGTATTTGGTGATTTGCAGAGAATTGGGTGCAAATTCAATTTGGAGTCTCATCAAAAAATGTCAGTGCTGCTGACTCGCTTTTGTGAAGCATTCGAATCAATAATATAAATGGAAAGATGTAACTTTTTCTTCGCTCTTCCGGTATTCTTTCAATAAAAAGTGTACTTCGAATAACTAAATCGCTTTTAGATAGATCGAACTATCGGCAAACAGTAATTTTTAATACCCTATCTATAGACGGTTTTCCTAACTAGAGATAGCATTTTGACATTAAACTCCGTAGAAGTAATGTATTTCTATCTCTGGTAACGCAGTGTAACACTTTAGGGTGGCTTTAGGAGTCAACCCTCGACTAGCATGTGCACATAAAATTTTGCCTGATTGAAAATGATAGCCTATTGTTGTGACCGTCGGACTGCCAAGTCATAGATCTCGATTTCGAAACCAAGGCACGCACCTCTGACTTTTCGGATTCATTTGCGTATTGTAATTATCACTTGCTTAAAAACGGTGGAGGAAAGCATCGTGAGGAAATCGACATGCCTGAGAGATTTCTCGACGGCATGTGAAGCCAAGTCGGAGGCCCATGGGCGACATAAACTCTGACACCAGGTTATTTACTAACCAAACGAAAAGAAGAAGACGGACAAATCGCCAATAGATAGGTTATTGAAATCGGCGGTTACACGACATTGCTGCGGTCAAAAAGTTCGATCCCGGCTCGCACTTCTGAATTTTCGAATTCATGTGCGTACCTTAATTTTATTACCACATGCGTTAACGGTGAATGAAAACATTGTGAACAAACCAGCACACCTGAAGTTCTCTATGGTGTGTGTAGTCCGCCAACCCGCGCCAGGCTAGCGTAGTGGACTGAGGCCTATACCATTTTCATTCTGAGAAGAGGCCCGTGCCCAACAGTAAGACAATAATGGGCTGATTATGCTTATTATGGTATTGCGGTCAAGTCTGGGTTCTGGCTAAAGACTTTGGAAGAAATTGAAAGGACATCAAAATATATAAGTATGCAGGCAATGGAATCTGTAGGACTAACCCATAATGTTCAACGTAAACGTGACGTTAAAATGAATGAATTTTGAATCGATAATACTCGTTTCGCACTACTATTTAATTAAATTGAAAACTTTATTCATATCTATGTACGAAACAAATTGTGCATGTCCCAAAAAAAATTAACCAAAATGTTATAGGACAGTTATATTTTCGATTCAAAATTCGCTTTCATTAGCGATACGTTTACGATATTACGCGTTAAATTTTCGTGCTAGAGCTATTTATTCTGCGATATTGCACTTAAAACTACCACCACTATATTCTCCGCTTATATCAACGGATACTAAGAACAATACTTACTACTTACCTATTTTTCTTCGTAGAGATTTATTACGGTTCATCTGGATAAGATAAGTGCTTCCCCAGATGTACATTTTATTTACACGTTTGTGGCCCGCGTTCACACGAGATGGGAAGATGTTTTCGTCTTTGTAGCAGATTTTCTTCTGTTAAATAGTAATGGTGAAATCTTTTCATTAATAGCTGTTTATTTAGTCTTCGCAGATCTTTGGTAGGCATGGTGTCCTTCCGGCCATTACGAATTTATTTTAGAAGTACTAGAAAAATCACGTCATTTTTTTTCTCCTATATCTAATTATAATAATAATTGACTGGCTTGTTGGTCTAGTGGTCACAAGTGCGACTGCTGATCGAGAGGCCCTGGGTTCGATCCCCAGGTCGGGCAAAGTGTTATTGGGGGTTTCCATCAGGAATTTCTCAGTAGCAGCCTGGAATTAGGATTTGTGCCCGGTTAATTTCAATAAGCTCGCCCCCTATTACATGGGATTTAAACATAACGGCGAAACGAGGGTGTTTCTATACACCTCTGCTCAACCCTTCGGTGAATACAGGCGTGATGTTATGTGACATCGCTTTAATATTTAGTGTTCGATAGCATTACAACGAACATAAAGAAAAATGATTTATGTAGGTTGTGAAAAATGTATGAATCATTGTCCATCATAGATCTAGACTGACCCATCTTCAGCAGTTTAAATAAATACATCTTCGTACTAGACTTCGTTGTTTGAATACAATTTAAACTTTCTTTTTCTTCCTCACTTCAGATGAATAATAAATGAAGTGTTGAAAGCTTGGCTACTTTTGAAGATGTGTGTCAGTTCGGTTGGCAAGCTTGACACATTTTTGAAACTAGACCAGATGTAAAAGAACAAGTTTTAAAGGCAATTGAACAAAATGTGTAGTTCACTGGCTACCAGCCAATACTGTGTCACTATTTGATTTACTATTGTGGATTTGAAACTGAATACTTAATACTGCATGTCGACGTATCTGACGTTGACACCAATGGAGTCGCTGATTGGCCGTATGGAATCAACTCCATCTCTTTTTTTACGTATCATAATCAGCCCATTACTGTTCCACTGTTGGGCATGCCTCTTCTCAGAATACGAAGGGTTTAGGCCATAGTCCACCACGCTAGCCTGATGCGGGTTGGTGGACTACACACACCATCGAGAATTTTTTTGGAGCTCTCCAAGGTGTGTACGTTTCCTCCCGACGTTTTCCTTCATCGTAAATGTAAGTACTCAAATTCTGATCCGCAAATGAATTTCAAAAGTCAGAGAGGTTAGGGCCAAGATTGAACTAGGACCCTCCTGCATGGAATGCAAGCTATCACTGTTTCTTCCGAAAACTTATATCATTTACACAGCGATTAAAGTAAAGCGGTAAATCATCCCAGTCTGTTGCTGACAGAGACCTCTCCCAAATTACTCTTACACCCACGAACAAACCTCCAAACGAAACCAATACCAAATTAACACAATTCCACCAGAAAAATATCTAAAGGTCACACTTATTAACCTTTAATACGATCAGAAGCTCCAAAGACGCCTGTGACAATTTAATTTGCTTGGCAAAGGAGATTTGGCAACGAGACTTGGCAACTCCCATCTATAGACTGACGTCGCCAGCAATTCTTTACACATCGGCAACGCAAATTGCCAAAGATGGCCACGTTGTAGACAGCCTTCCCTTTACTTCAATATTAGGAACGCTGATTTGTTTTTTCTATCTCAGTAAACATACTAAGACGAATTAGACTTGAGTTTTTCTTCTTTCTATATTTTTTTTCTCTTATTGCCAAGTTCTGTTTTGCTTATAAAGACTGTTATTAGCTCTTTAGTTATTGTGAGGGAGATTCAGGGATTTTCTTTAGTCTGCTTTTCAACTGAAACTCTGAAACTGCCTCGTGAGGTCCTGGGTTCGATCCCCAGGTCGGGCAAAAGTGTTATTGGGGTTTTCCGTATGGAATTCCTCAGTAGCAACCCGAAGTTTGAATTCATGCCCAGTTGATGGCAATAAGCTCGCCTCCTATTACATGGGACTTAAACAAAACCGCGAAATGAGGGTGTTACTATACACCTCTGCTCAACCCTTCGGAGATTACAGGCATGGAGTAGAGTTATGTTATGTACTCTTAAAGTAGGGTTTCTTAGAAATGCAGTGCCACTACCTAGTAGACATACAAACTTTGTACGTTGGCTAGATAACTTCATCGTTCTCTTAGGAAACCCAAACTTCGACAACAGAAGAGTATTTGTCTTAAGATACCTTCAAGTTACATTGCATAATACGTTATGTCTTATTTGTTAAACCTCTCCAACTAAGTTTACCTAGTCGAATCGGATTCTCTACTCTAGTACGGGATGATCCTTAATTGGGTTGTTGGTACATTCTGAATTGTAAACACCTTTAAACCGCAACTGTAAGTTGGGTAGTTAGGCGAACAATAGTATAGATTTGTATAAATTCTAAATTAAATCATTTGGGTAGATAATTCTAGTATTCAATTCTTTTTTTACTATCGTAGGTAATAACCCCCAGACAAATTTTAAAGACTAGAGAAATATATTCACTGATGGCGCAAGAAACGTACGAATCAAATATTTGTTAGTTATGACTATTAATGTTTTTATAGTAAACTTCCAGCAGTGCAACTGCCTCGTTTGTCTAGATCGTGAGGTCCTGGATTTGATTCCTAGGTCGGACAAAGTGTTATTAGGTTTTTCCGTGTGAAATTCCTCATTAGCAGCACGGAGCTTGGATTCATGCCCGGTTTTGCCCGGTATTACATGGGACATAAATATAACGGCAAAATGAGGGTGTTATACACGTCTGCCCAACCCTCCGGGGAATATAGGCGTGATGTTATGTTGTTCTAGCAGCGCAGTTCTGTTTAAAGCCTCTATCAAAATAGAAGGTAACGTTTGGAGTCATCATGTTGCCCAAGTGAACTGGTGACCTCACAGATAGAAATAAACGAACTAAATTAATAATCCTCCTTGTCCCCAGGTACCACAACAGCAGAATGATAAACTATGACGTAGAACGCGGCATCAACGTCACAACAGACCCGGTGCAGCGTCTATCAGACTTGCTGATACCGGCGGCCAGCGTGTCTCATGCTGGAAACTACACGTGTGTGCCGAACAACGCCGTTCCTGCTAGTATATACGTCCATATATTTAATGGTAAGTACAATTCTACTAAAGAATATTTGAAAGAGGGGTTTCATGTATGACAGCATCAATAATTGAAGAACTAATGCACAAGAAGAAGAATATGATCGAAAATGTATTTCAAGAATAGAAACTGAAAAAGCTATAGTCACGATCACATTTAGCTTTATAAACAACTAGCAATTAGCCCGCGACTTCGCGTATATTTCATACAAATTTCCATCCCCTATTTTTTTTCCCTTGGGGGTAGATTTTCCAAAAATCCTTTCTTAGTGGATGCCTACGTCACAAAAAGAACCTACTGTCCAAATTTCAAGTTTGTAGTCCCAGCAGTTTAAGCTCTGCGTTGATGAATCAGTCAGTCAGTCATGACAAGTAATTTCTTCTTCTTCTTCTTCCTGCCCTTATCCCACACTAGGTGGGGTCGGCACAACAATTGTATTTCATAAATCCATGTTGTTAGAGGTTTTGGCTTATTGTTTTATTACCGGCCGCCTGCCTGAAATCAATCCTCCTTGGGAATACTCGTTGCTCCGTCGCGCGGATGACCCAATGTGCTTGCTGATATTATGCACTGGGTCCCAAATTGACATGCTTGTCAATCTTATTGCCGATAATTAAGCAGACTATGTTCTTCTTGGTGGAGTATTACTTGAAGTTCCTCGACCCACTCATTCAGTTTTACTAGGGACTTTGGTTCTGACACATCGTAAACTAATATAGAACCATGAGTTTTTCTGTAAAAACTTGATGTCAATGTTCTGTATCGCTCCTATCCCGCTGTATCCCAAGTAATTGTGTATAGAATATTACAAAGCAACGAAAGATGTTCCATTTTATTTGTACCTATGCTCAAACAAAAGGGGCAAATAAAATTATAATATAAATAATGGGCAATACTAACCTACATAACAAACTACTTTCGACGTTGAAGCTGCAGGATGAAATATGAAAGTATTCGGAAATATTGCTCAAGAAGCAAAGAATGTTGAGAGCCAATAAAGTGATCAGCGAGGAGGACAGAAAAAGAGCAAAAGTGATAAAAACTGAGTCTGAAGTACTGGCACTAAGCCAACAAAAAGGCAGAAAAAGAAATCAGAAGTGCTGTCCGCATCTAGGTGGCCAAGTACCATATTTCATGAAAGTATAACCTACAATTTTAAATCTAGCCAGCAAATTGGAATAGTTTACTACTGACGATAAAAATTAGACTTCACGGTAGAGAGGATAATTACAAAAGATCCAATGGAAAATCATCAAAGCCTCCTTTCTAGATAGAATATAATTTCAAGCAATTAAATAATATTCTAGGAAGTGAAGATGAACCAACGGAAAATAAAAAGACAAGGTAAAAATTCCCGCCTCCGTTTCGTCGCTGACAAAAATAAACGGCTAAGCGAATAAATTGTAATATTTCTCGGGTAATTTGAGAAGGGTCGGCATAATGTAATATAGGAAAGGTCAAATATCCTCTAGAAGTTCAAAAAATGACAAAACGAATATATGAAAGTATTTTGGCCTGTTAAAAGGTCCAATTTAATTTGGATGAAACATTATACTCTGTGGAGGTCAGATGGCATAATTGCTTCGCATAAAATACTCATATTTTGCTACATCAAGTTAGATGAAGTAGATACGAAATTGCATGCGGTGTGATGATGTTTCACTTATTCTTGACATACTTGAACTTATGTTAAATTTTTATTTTAACATTTTCTGGGTCTATTGAGAGGACTTTGTCTATAGAAGTCTGTTAACACTAATTTTACTGATTATTTATTGTATTTCAAACTTAAAATAGATTTAACTAAATTCTGTCATGTAGTCTGCCATCCGTTGATACTGTTACCGACCCATCTCATACCCCTTAGTAACTTCTCACAATCCATTATCCATGAGAATGGAATAATATTATTCGCCAACTACGCAATCCGAAATATAAAACTACCCATCCATCTAATAAGCTTATTAAGCATGCTAAAATAAGCACGTAACACAAATTCTTCACCCAAAACCCAGCTTACGACCAAACTCCAAACATACCCATTTCAAAAGCCTAACTATTCAATTTAAATCGCGGGTAAATGGTTGAGCGACTCAAAAAGAGGCTCGGGTGAAGAAATCGAGTCAATCAGGTGCTCATTCGGGTGTGAATATTTCAAACATCTCACTGGGTTTACGCACTGTGCTTCGATAATGTGGCGGTTGAACGTTTTAATATTTTTCTAAAGGGTTTGATTAGATTTCTCTGTCATTACTCACCTCACTGGCGAAGCAAGTGGTGTTTGGAAATGGGTTGGGTCCTAAATTTTACAAAATAGATATATTAAAAAAATATCTTATACCTATAATTGATGACCATGTTTTGAATTTCTAAAATTTTCGATTAAATTTGAAAACAGACAAAGTATATTTTTGTGAATATTCACATAAAATAGATTCTTACCCATTGGTAAGAAGAGCTCGACGTCTTTAATAAGAAAATACTAATAATAGAGAACAAGACACACAGTGTCTTTGTTTAACGTTAATGACAGCACAGGCAAAATAATTACTTAACGGGAATTTCTGTCAAGCAATGCACTTCAAGCTATTCGTCTTAGAATTATTAATGTAAATACTATAACAATCGTCGAAATTATAAGGCCGAAAATGTCTGACTGAATCTTAGAATACCGATGTCAACACTAATTTGGTTGCGCAAATTATATGGGAGGAGGTAATAAACTATGCAGTCGCTTCTAATTAAGACTAACAGATGACCTCAACACTATGGGATAGCATTTTTTTTTTCTATTAGACTGCTTTTAGATGGTCCTTCCTTTCTTCCTTTCGGGCAGTTATTGGCAAAACCTGAAGGGTCTCCAGCCAATGAGGACGAAGTAAAATACTTAACCTAAGCTAACTACTACTCTAACATCATGACTACTAGTAACAACAGCACTAAGGCGACCCCTAATGGGACTTGGACCTCGGCTTAGGGTATTGTTGATGGGAGAATTTGGAGGGAGACTGATGAGGGCTGAATTAACGGTGTGACTGCGGAGTCTGAAGGGACGATCGACTGGGGCATAGGATAGCATGACAGCATAATCAAAATTAACGAATTTTTTTATCCCAAGTTCTCACTTCCTGGAACGAAAGTTACGTTGCGTTTATTCGTCTTAGTGCGTAACCCATCTTCATATTTTAGTATTCCGATATGCCATCAAGATATTTTTCGTCACGAATGAATTTTATGGCATCAATTCACTTAAGGCTATGCATAATATATTAAGAAATTTTATCAGACTGGTGTCACTTTTGCTTTGAATTCTACTCCAAATCATGCAGCATAAGCTATAATTTTGACGATGAAAAAATTTCTGCGAGACTAATAATACTAGAAAACTCAAATAATGCGTTCTTAAAATATTGCATAGTGAAACGCCAAGAAAAACAGAAACAAATTAGGTATTATATTCGTCTCATTTAATATGTTCTTTGAACGTTCTGCCTAGCCTTTTCCCAACTATGTTGGGGTCAGCTTCCAGTCTAACTACAGTCTAACAGTCTATTTTAGACGAAGCGACTGCCATTAGACCTCCTTAACCCAGTTATTGGGCAATGCCGATATCCTTAGGTTAGACCGGTTTTCAGATTTTCGGGCTTCTCACTACCCGTAACGACTGTCATAGGTATTCGTATCACACCCGGGACTGACTGTTTAACGTGCTCTTCGAGGCACGGAGGGGTCTCGATGTGTAACGAACGGTCACCCATCCACGGACTGACCGCGGCAAGCGCATCTTAAGTTCACAAATCGTATGATCCACGCAGTTAGTAATTAGTCAAGAGCCCTCCTTCAATGTGCTCTTTGAACATGAACTTAATAGCAACCGCTTCCAGGCACATTACAATATTGCTACCGATGAAAACATTCACAGTTAAAACCGCTCCAATGCCAATTAAATTAAAATTTACTCTCAAAACAATCGAAACGGGAACCCATTAAGAGTCGAGTATAGTGAGATAGTCGTTATTGGCACTTATCGTTTTGTTCTCGGCTTCGTTCTTCGAAAATTTCATTTTGTTAGTCTGCTTGACGTAAATAAATGTGACTGATCAAATGACTTTCCTTTTAAGAAAAAATTTACAATTTAAACTCAAGACTTATTTTGTTTTTGGGGTCCACAAAATCACTGAGCAGTACTAAAAAGGTTTGAAAAATAAAAGCGTCTAACGAAAGATAATTTTGGTTGCAATACTGTCAAAGTCGAAGTGACTGCTGGTCGTGAGGTCCTGGGTTCGATCCCCATGTTTGGCAAAATGTTATTGAGTTTTTCAGTGTGGAATTCCTCAGTAGCAGCCCGTAGTTTGGATTTGTAGTAGATGGCAATAAACTCGCCCCTTATTAAAGGGCACTTAAACATAACGTCAACGTCGAAATGAAAATGTATGAAGCTACTTCTCTCCTAAGCTACCTCCAAAGCTATGGTGTATTCGTTAAAACAACAGAATTCTAATCTATCTCTTCTTCCACAGGTGAGAATCCCGCAGCCATGCAATCGTCTTCACCCAGCTTCATCAACCGTCTCCATAGCGTCTTATTACCAGCCCTCATCAGTCTAAACCTGATACGGTGACAATTTCACTAGCTCATCAAATGAAAATGTACCCTACATGTAATAGCAAATGGTTTATTTTTGCGTGGAGCGAAATTCAGTAGTGGTGGGTCGTGTGTCAAATGAATTCGAAGGGTTATTACGGGTAACGTGAGGAGTTAAGTGTACACGTGTTTTAACTTTGTGTAGTTTATTTATAGGGTTCCGTAACTCTAAAGGCAAAAAGGAATTAATACCAAATACTCATGTCTGCAATCCTTTGGAGCTGTGAAAAAATGAAACTTCTAAGCCAACGCAATCAAAAGTTACGACCGTTTTCATATAAACTTCATACTTAACAAGATGGATAACGATTTTACCGTGTTTTACGTTGTCATTATGACGCCATTTTTGAGGTTAGACTGATATGATCATATTTATACGCTTGCTATCAAATAGGATCCCTAAACTATGATCATAGACAATGTAAATCATATACAAGGTTAATCGGAAAGGGGGTACTAAGCGGAAAGGGTGTTGAAGTACCCATAATAAAAGATAACTTTTGTTCTACAACTTTCCCCAAAACTCGACAGTTTAAGAGAAATAGCTTTTCAAAGATTTCGTAAAAAATATGCTAAAATCTATCTTTCCATAGCTATGATCAGCTGTTTTTACAATTTAGGTCATATTTGGGGTCACGGATTAGAACATTAA
Source organism: Amphipyra berbera (assembly GCA_910594945.2). Classification (NCBI taxonomy): domain Eukaryota; kingdom Metazoa; phylum Arthropoda; class Insecta; order Lepidoptera; family Noctuidae; genus Amphipyra; species Amphipyra berbera. The sequence goes on from OU343145.1 coordinate 13,736,408, forward strand.
TTTTCTGAATTCATAACTATATCAAGTGTGTTTTCTTTTTGAAAAAACAAAATAAAAATATTTTTGCATGCAAATAAAAATTATCGAATTTTGAAATTTTAGCACTTGCTTTAAAATAGTCATCAGTGATACTTTAAGTGGCCCGTGGCTTAGTAGCCCCTTTCCGACTAACCTTGTATAGTTATTATACCGTCATAGGTTCTTTATTATAAAAATTACTCATACATCATTCTTTGATCATAATTATTTCTATAATAGTCTAATATGGCTCTAATTTGCCTTAATAACTGTATGTATTAGGTATTCACAAACGAAAGCTCCAAGCTTTCATCTGATTTCAGCAATTTCGACGTTTCTCTGTTCCTCACCAAATCTTTGAGCTCGTTGAAAATCTTTTACCGAATAAGTAGTCATTTGAAAATGGAAATGTTATCCTCCTTTCTCTCATTACTGAGGATCGTGAATGCAATCAATGAGCTATCTTCATCTATGTGGGTCAAGAGCTTGGTGGAGCTCAGTACTTATAAAATAATATATTAAACTCAGCAAACGCCATACTTCATTCATTCTATACAGATCTAATACTTATTAATTCTTTATTTAGTATATGGGGCATTCCAAACAAGAAAATTTTCAAATAATAAATAAAAGGTAATAGGTACTTCATTTTCCCTTAATAAGGCAAAGGGAATATATTTCTTAACAAGTTTTTCAGTACATGTCGCGAAAGCCTCCTTCTTATATTTTTGTTTTTAAACCTAGCAATATTACAAATTTTAAATATTTTCTTTAATAGGTCTATAGAATAATGGGTACCTACATTACAAAAACTATTTTTTATTATTCATAAAAAGAAACCAAATTGTTTGTTATTTACTTTTCTTAAAACCTTATGCCCGCCCTATTAAGGGTTAAAGAAATCCCAGAATAGTAAATGAAATGGTCTCACAATCACCTGCAACCTCTTTCATTACATACATCGGATAGGCTGAATATAACGAAGGAACTAAACAAAGAAATCTACCTTTAAACGATTTTTCGATACCAGCTAATAAAACATTGTCAGACAACACCACGCATGTACCAAGAACTTAAAGCGATCCACCAGGTGCATAAACACCTGAACAACAGCCAACATGTTGATTTTCATAGCCCATCAGCCCGAAGCGTAAACATGAACAGCGACCCATTTCCCTCTACTGACTTGCTAGGTACGACACGGTATATATAGGTACATAACAGGTTATATAATATGTCCACTGCTTAGCATATAAACTCACCATAGATTGATAGTAGAATCTTCAGAGGCAGGGAGATCAATAATGAAACTAGTTTACGGAAAAACTTTCAAAGCTAGTTCACCTGATTTAAGAAAATTTGTCTTATCTTAGGTGGTTCTATCATCTTTTACATACACATAAACGTTAAAGGCAATATTTCATCTGACGGATAAATATTCGAATAAATAAGGCAAGATTTAGATTATAGAAACCGAAGTATTGAAACTAGCTAGTCCAGTGGTGGCAAGCACGACGGCTGATCGTGAGGTCCTGGGTGTTATTGGGTTTTTCCTTGTCGAATTCCTTAGTAGCACCCCGGAGTTTGGATTTGTACCCGGTTGATGGCAATAGGCTCGCCTCTTATTACATGGGACTTAAAAACGGCGAAATTAGGGTGTTACTATACACCTCTGCCTAAATCTTCGAGAATACACGCGTGATGTTATGTTATTTTAGGTATTGAAATACAATCCATAGTGTATCAACCAGACATTTATCGATAACTATTTGGCATTAAAAGCCAACAATCAATTCTAGTTTTTCGTTTGGTAATCACAAATCATGCTTCAAATTCCAACTATTTTCGTCTTCATCATCCAAGTGTAAACTTTAGAGCAATACAATGATTGGGTGACATTGCAGATTACTAAGCGATATTGGATGACTCTAGCTCTTAAATGAACGGGGTAGCGTAATTAAAGAAGGCCTGCTCTTACAAGTGTGAATAGAAAATTAAGTAAATCAAGCACATCCGGTACATTATCGTTTACTGCATTGCGTCCCTATTATACTCTGCGTAAGTAATTTTAATGTTATACTGTCTATAATTTCCCTCCAAAATGGTTACAATTACAGCCTCAATTATTTCGAAAAGGCAACCTTTTGTAAAGCAATAAGATTTTCGGACAAAGATCGAGCCCCGTTTTAATCTTTTTCACTTGATACTTCAGCGATAAAGTTTAATGGATTGAAAGTTTCGTTGATGACAGAATAGGAGACTATATTTGAAATGTGAAAGGTTTCGAAATTGTCGAATCAAATTGAATTTGTCGCCGTCTGAACCTATCTTCTTGGCAAGCGTGCTCCATTTTACTTAGATACTGTCTACTTATCAAACGCAAGCTTAACCTGAATAAAAACATAAATATATTTTGGTCTCATTGAAACACACCTCTTTGTAATACTTCGGAGTAGTGTTCATTAATTTTACATGTTGGAAGGAGATGTGAATCCAATTTCAGTAATAGGTTTTCCATTAAAACATAATATGATTGTATGTAACGAGATAATCCAGTTATGTTAAATTTCGTGACAGACATGCAAATTGCTGGTATCCTGACTCGTATTACAAATGCTAAAATTAGTACCAGTCTCGATGCAGCCAACTAGAGAATTGCTATGAATGTTAGCATTGTATGTCTAGTTTATCTGAGAGATTACCACACTGAAATTTGACCCGAGCAACCAGTTTTTCAGAACGAATATGTAGAACTTGAAACTTATTTGCAATAAAATCTAATTTATGAAAATACTTTGACATAATGTTATTCAAAACTGTAGGTATTTGAAACAATTTAGTTAATTGCTCTTTTTACTGAAATTGCAAAAATAATACAGAACCTAGCAATGATAACAATATTTCTTTATCCAATTCCATTTAAAATGTTGTCCCATAATAAACTATTTAGATTAAATATTGAAACAAGTCAGTCTATAGTTAATTAGCTTGACTGGCATGGCATATTCTTGGAAAGTGAACAGTTAAACAACCTATTGATTTATTTTTACACTGAACTGAGCGTAGCATAACGAGTTTAAGCGGCGCTATCGCAGTTAATGACTTATTTTTTATACTGTTGTCTTTTTGTATTGTAGCAAATTCCCCAATTAATATTAATTTCCCTCTTCTAATTATACTCGATGTACGGTCACAGACATTGATTGTTAAGCCACCTTCACTATTCTTAATTTGGTCGAGTTATACAAATCAGACATCTAATTTCGACATGATGTCATTTGTTATAACGTGTCAATCACCACAGTTGTAAAACACGGCCAAATTATGAATGGTGGCAAGTGGCTCAACAGTCAATATCTGTGATGTACATCTATGAGTGGCATCGCCACTATAACAAACAAAGTACCTACTCTAATTTAAATCACTAGCCACACGCATTACTGTTTCAAGTTGATTAGAGCTAATTTACACTCCTTAAAAATGTATCATCTTCATAAACCAAATTCTCGAAAACATTTCTACCGATTATTATAACATCATCCATATAACCCAACTTTCCGCCGAAAAGCACGTCTTCTGGGAAATTCAGCTCAAAAACTTCCCCTTAGGAAAGATTCATGCCATTATCACCACGCTGCGGCGAAACGCTTGTCACAGTTTGTTATTACCACACAGGTGCCGCCCCATCCCCTTCGTATAATCCCTTAGTGGCAACTTATGACACATTTGTGAAAGGGAAAGTTTTACCATAACCAAAGGCACGATAAACGTGTGATGATATAAATTGTTGAAAATGATAAAAAATTTCGCTCCACGCAAAACTTTTGTGTAAAAAACTGATTTTAATACTATTGTAATTATATGTATGAGGTGGTTGATGAATGAAAATTTTGTAATTTAAATTCCATTGTGACCTTTACTTTGTTTTGTTGGAGTTTGTTTAAAAATTATAAAGAATATATTTTATACCGAGATAATAATAGATTTAATTCTCTCAAAATAAGCTTTTGACTAAATTAATTAATTTGGTTTAGCATCGGATTTAACGACATTTGATAGAACCCTACACAAAAGTCTATGTAAATAAGTTATAGCAGTTTCAAAAAAATATCGTTATTGTTGTCTTGTTTTCATTTATTCGGTACAGCTATAAAATATAAATGAAAATGTGGTATTCGCCACTCGTTAAACGCTATAAAGTTAATTGCATTATACGATGACAAACTCACCTCGACAATAACATAAACGGTCAAATTTGAAAACGACCGCATCAAAACACCGCATAATTCACACTCGGTTAAAATACTGAAAATTACTCCATTCCAGTGTTTTCATATACAAACGAAACACATTATTTTATAGCCAGTTTAATTGCACCGGTAAACTAAAACTTGCTGAACCATTGGCACAAAATTTACGCCCAGAGAGCAATATCATGATCATTAAAGAACTATGTTTTAAAAAAACAACGTTTATTTGTTATGCTCTAGACTCGGTAACAGTTAACTTTTTGTAGAAAATACTTTGTATTACCGTTGTTATTTTGCAGGAGCAGTTGGTAAATGAAACTCGTGACTTTAAAAAATTACAGTGACATTTAGTAAAGTAATTACTCGATAAAGCAACTGTCTTATTTCATTTCAAACACGTTTTATCTTTTTTGTGGAGAAGTCATTTTTCTTGTACACAGTAAAAGAAATGTTGGAATTAAAGTAATATTTTATTTAAAGCAACATTACACTAGACACATTTATGTTATCTGTTCACACATTTCACACTGTAATAATATTCGGAAATCACGGTAAAATTCGTTTATAATATAAACAAACCTATTTGTGGAAAAATAATCTAAAAATCATTTCAATGCATTCACATTCACCCATGCGTAATCGGAAATTAAACTGTCATAACAACTGTTATTTTACACTGTTATTCATGAACTAGTAAAATCACTGTTATTAATAGTGCTTTTTATGTCAAATCATTATTATACTTAGTCCCTTTAACAAAAGGTTTGTTTTCTATACATTTTGTTCCATGTTATTCTCTATAAAAATTGTAAATAAAAACTTAGAGTATATGTGATAAACAAGCTCATAAAATGTCTGTTAATAATTGTAAATATTATTATGTATTAGAGTTAAGTCGAGCCGCGTATAATATAAAAAATAACTGTTCATTTTTATGTGTGTTTTATTGCCTTTTATATCTGTTATTGCTACTTTGGGTAAACAAAGACGTTTTTTATAAAAATTAAACGACGTGGGAATGAATTTTCTAGCCTTCGCGAGAAAATATTTAATCTTTAATTTAAAGTAAGTATTAATAAAAACAACGGCAATGGTAAAAGAGAAGGTTATTATCAATTTAACATTCTTCGTGGTGTTATATTACTTTCTATATAGCAAGATGTGATTGACGATGCGAAGAATGAAACAAAAACCCCTTATTCCAATCCGACAGCCAAAGAGATATGTAATTACGGCTTGTCGGTGCAAATCATGATGAATAACGAAATAAATAGATTTCAATTTTTCACTCCAGAGCGGAGTAAAAGGATCATTAATTTAAAATAATATAAAGAAATTGCCATAGATAATGTCCATCATTCATAGGTCACGACCAAGCTTATCTAATGTATCACCTACAGGGCAATATCTCTTTTTTAGTAGAAACATCTCCACCAACTGCCTCGTTGGTCTAGCGGTGGCAAGCGCGACTGCTGATCGTGAGGTCCTGGGTTCGATCCCCAGGTCGGGCAAAGTGTTATTGGATTTTTCCATTAGGAATTTCTCAGTAACAGCTCGGAGTCTGGATTTGTAACCGGTTAATGGCAATAGGCTCACCCCCTATAACATGGAACTTAAACATGACTGGCGAAATGAGGGTGTACTCAAAACACCTCTGCTGAACTCTTCGGGGAATACAAGGCGTGATGTTATGTATGATGTAATGGTAGTAGAAACAAAAATATTATGTCAAACAGTGGACTACAATAGGTTATTGGTGATGATGATTAATATATATACATCATCATTATCATCCGCCCGTAAACGATCACTGCTGAATATGGGCTTCCAATGAACGATCAAACGACTTAGCAAACGGGTTGGTGTCCTCAGTTTGATGTCATCAGCATTTAGGAGGACGTTGCTGGCCATTCTTTTGATGTTATCTATCACAATGTCATCTTTGACGTCACTCACAGGGGTAGAGAGGGCGTGGGTGGTTTTTATCAAAAACCACATGATAAAATAATATTGTTCGTTTCATCGTCACTTAGCTTTTATTAATTATTACTTACCCTTCCTACCTACCCTATCTACTTACCTACCCTTCCTACCTGCCTATCCACCTACCTACTTACCTACCTACCATCCTACTCCTACCACCTATCATCAAAAAGCCGTTCCATACAAAATGTAGGAGAAAATGAATTATCTTCATTTTTTTCGTGATTTTTTCTACGTTTTAATAGTTATTCTGCTATTCGGGCTAGAGACCAATCCAAGAAATCAAAGATTATAAAAATCGGACCAGCCGTTCCTGAGTTATAAATGGTGTAACTAACACGAGATTGTTTTATATGTATAGATTTATATGAGATTGCGGTAAATTTCCAGATTCCAGTCTAATCGGGAGCGTTCAAATATGGAGAACTTAATTCCAAAGCTACGTAATTAATACCATCTGACGTTGCCTCTGTCGTATGCATAACTTCAATAGCAATAGAAATTATATAGTAAGCTAATATAGACTAAGCAGTATTATATTCAAACGCTCTGAGCTCAAATTGTGGCATAGGTGCAGATTAACAACGCCTTGCATCTGACGTTGATGATAACGCGACAAACGCGTCACTAGATCGAAGAGGTCACACAAATAGGACTGACATTTTGATCGATCAACAATTAATTAAATCGATTAATGTTGAAGGCTGTAATATTGCTGAGTACTTAAATTAGATTTTCAGGATTCAAATCAAATCAATTTTTTTTTGTTTCACATAAATAATACAGGTGCTTATGAAAAGTCGAATTTAGATGCACGGTTCCAATTAGTCGTTTCCTATGGAGAAGAGCCGGCAAGAAACTTCATGGTTACTCTTTTAAAAATACTATCTTTAACAATTTCAGTGGATACGGTACAATGATTTAGGATAGTGAGAGAACAATGAAGTCCTGACCACAGACCAATGAGTAATGAAGTACTAAAAGACTTGAGTACAAAAAATTAACAAGCAAAATAAAATAGAAATAAACAAAATGAATAATAGTAAATAGATGCAGGTCCACAAAGTTCTCACATTTACAAAAGGGAAAAGGAAGCTATACTATATAAAGCAATTGACATAATTAAATGTCATCAAAACTTAGCTAAAAATCATTGTAAAATAAGATAAAGATATCTTGAGAGTAATGATAGCAATAAAAAAAAAACAAAACATTATTGAGGATAGTTAATAGACATACACAAAAATTATGTTGTTAATGAGGTTCCAGGGAAGCCACATGTGCAAGAACTAATGCCAAACATCCCTGTCGTCAACGTAGTAGTAGTCAAAGTAGTAGATTAGTAAGCTAGGAGCAAATCCAGGATTCATATTACGTATATGATAAATGAATGACAACATCCAAATATATTTATAGTAGAGCCTCCATGAAAGACGATACTTTAGTAATTGCTGACTAGCTAATCTTATCATCATTTTCACAAAAATATTCTCGAATAGTTCTGGAAACTGCTTCGTTGGTCTAGTGGTGGCAAACGCGACAGCTGATCGTGATGTCCTGGGTTCGATCCCCGGGTCGGGCAAACTGCTATTGGGTTTTCCGTGTGGAATTCCTGAGTAGCAGCCCGGAGCTTGGATGTGTGCCAGGTTGATGGCAATAGCCTCGCCCCCTATTACATGGGACTTGAACATAACGGTGAAATGAGAGAGCTAATACACCTCTGCCTAACCCTTCGGGGAATACAGGCGTGATGTTACGTTATTCTCGAATAGATCGTGCTGACCCAAAAGGAAAAAAAAGTTTACTTTGTATTTCTGCTTGAATTCAAAGTTTATGACAATCCAGAGGGATTATCAGGCAATGCACTATAATATCATCGAATGGCATTAAAACCAATATTAATAATTCGATGCCTTTTGAACCATTCATTTAAAAGAAAAAAGAAATTTATACGTGCACAAAAGAGCATTGTAAAATTACAATTCCATCTGCTACAAACGCTACAAAAGGTAATGCTAACACGCTATTTCTGCCCAGATCAGCGTAAAAAAAGTCAATAAAACATAGAAAACCGTCTCGTCCGCTATTTTAGACTGAAACTAATTTCACTAAAACTAAAAAGAACGATGAATTGTACCAATTCAATTCAGTTTTCATTAACCTGAAAGGGCCTTTGATGAAGTTTCGTCCGCATTAGTTCATCTAACTACTTTAGTATTTTAACAGTATTTGATAAAAGCCCGCAGATGAAGCAAGGATTCTACTTTTTGGTTTTTGGTCTGCATGATGATGCCTGGCTATGTGGTCCAGCGAACTAAATATTATCTTTTAATAATATCTCTAGTATATACACTAATTTCTTGACAGACAATCAGGTAATTATATCTTTTTAATGAGAAATAACATCTGCCTGCACACTTATGACATTATAATATTCAAACATCTGTTATTCATAACTGTTGAAATGGTCTATACTATATTCGAGTGGTAAAAATACATTTCTTTTGCTTAAAGAAAACGTTCCACCATGATAGGATCTCTGCTGTATCATGGGTGCGTTCACACTTTACAGATATAAATCCCACATGCACAAACACCTAGACCAGGAACAACTATCTGTAGGCCATACAAGTATTTGTTCTATCTGGAAATCTTGCAACCCGTAGTGCAGAAGCCAATCACTCCGCCAATAAATTAATCCGGCCTTCAATAAAAGTAATTATTTTATATGAACAGGTTATCAGCCATGGTTTTGAACCTTTTGGCCCTTCGATTCTATTATTATGATTTTTGTTTGGGTGTTTTATTGTTTGTTCTGCCTAGCTTTTTCCCAACTAACTTGGGGTCAGTTTCCAGTCTAACCAGATGCAGCTGAATACCAGAATTTTACACGGAGCGACTGCTATTACCTCTCCACAACCCAGTTCCTGGATAATGTCAATATCCTAAGGTTAGACCAGTTATCAGACTTTCGGACTTCTGACTTCCCGTAACGACTGCCGTAGGTATTCGTATGAGACCCAGGACCTTCTGTTTAACTTGCTCTTCGAGGCACGGAGGGGTCTCGGTGTTTATCGAACGGTCACCCATCCATGGACTGACCGTGGCAAGCGCAGTTTAACCTCGCAAATCGTATGATCCGCGCGGTTAGTTATAAGCCACGAGCCTTTTGTGTTTGTGCCAATAAATACGTTTCTATTTCATATTTCTATATCCTATAATTTATTCTGTCTTCGATTTCTATAAATACAACTTTAGGTTTAAATTTATTTACATGTATACATTTATTAAGTGCAATGTTTCTATTAAGCTTAGAACACCTAAAGCTGAATTATATTCTAATGGATTGCCAAAGGATTAATCTGGCAACATCAAATCACTAAGACGCTAGGCATAAACCCAATTTTAGTTAAATTCACTAAGCTTTTATTTATAATGACTTTAAAATCAAAGGGAGGACATTAACTTTTCATGATCAAATAGATACATAATTGAATTTGATTAGCACTTGCATTAACAGTGAAAGAAAACATCGTGAGGAAACCTGCACACCTGAAGGCTCCAAAAAATATCATCGATGACCTGTGTAATTCCCAACCCACACTCGGCCAGGGTACTGGACTAAGGCACAAAACAGATAGGTACAGAAGTCAATCACATGTATGTACTTCACTTTTCATACCTACGCTCGGCGGTCTCTCGATCTATATCTTTCTCAAGCGCATGGCACTCGCGCTCGCACTCACTCGCACACTAGTCCCAAACAGTCCGAGATATTGTGTCCGTGAGCAGTGTCTATGTGTGCGTTGCTCGAGCGCACTTGTATGTAGATTGACTTCTGTACCTATCTGTTTTGTGACTAAGGCCTGAACCCTTCTCATTTTGAGAAAAGGCCCATGGTCAGTAAATGGACTGATTTGCTGTTAACCACACACGGCACAGGAGAAATCCAAGGGTGAGGTTATCTACATAACTATTTATTTTACTGCCTCATTGGTCTAGTGGTGGCAATCGTGAATGCTGATTGTGAAGTCCTGAGTTCGATCCCCAGGTCGGGCAAAGTGTCATTGGATTTTTTCGTGTAAAATTCCTCAGTAGCAGCCCGGAGTTTGAATTTGTTGCCGGTTGACGGCAATAGGCTCGCCCCGTATTACATGGGACTTTAACATAACGGCGAAATGAGGATGTTACTATACACCTCTGCCCAACACTTCGGGGTATACAGGCGTGATGTTATGTAATGTTATTTATTTATATTACAGAACCGAAAGAATCCCATTTAATAGTTTGTTTTAATAGCCATAAATGGAAGGTGGGTTTTTGATTGGTAGATTACATGCTTATAATTTATTTGATACAAATCCTTCGTAGCCTTTAACAACATAAATTATTTCTAAACTGAAAATGTTAATTCCATTCCTTTTCAGTACCGGTTTCAACTTTCTACTCATCTTAATAATATCAAATGTTCACAGGAACAGTCAGGAGCGAAGCGTACTAATAAAATAGTAAGACGACTCACAGAGGGAGTTTGATTAATAGTCGGGTATAATAAAACGGCACGCGTGTGTAATAATAGCTGTCTGTCGGTGTGCGATGCGGCGGTGTGTTCTTAGTTCGGGAGAATTTTAATTGGTAAGTTTTATTGTCGCCTTTTTTTATTATATTGCGTATCAGCAAAGGCAAGGGTTATTTGGTTAAGCCTATTAGTATGGTTTATGTTAAAATAACCAGTATTTGATTGTGGTAACGTTTTGTTTGTACTGACTAATTATTATTTTATTTAGAAGCGTGAAGATAGTGAAGTGTCTTGGAATGACAGGATGAAAGGAAATTAATTTAGCCAAGAATACGGAGGACTCGGGCAGAGTTACTCTCTGATAATAAGTTGACTTCCTGCGGAAGGCAGCAAATAAATTTTCTACGAAGAGTAACAAACGGAAAAGTAAAACTAAATAAGGAGAAACAGTGGTGCCGATTCTGTTGTGCACGAAATAAACTTAATTTAGGGTATTGCCATCTTTTTCACTCTAATAAAATAAGAAAGATATGGACGTAAATAGGAGCTATCAAATTTAGTTCAACTAATCTGTACTAATATTATAAAGCTGAAGAGTTTGTTTGATTGTTTGTTTGTTTGAAAGCAATAATCTCAGGAACTACTGGTTGGAATTGAAAAAAATATTTTTGTGTTGGATAGTCCATTTATCGGGGAAGGTTATAGACTATATAACATCATGCTATGATCAATAGGAGCAGAGCTTATGAAAAATGTTGCAAAAACGGGAAAAATGTCCACCCGTGCGAAGCCGGGACGGGCCGCTAGTATTTCCATAAATATTTAAACGACACGTTTTAGGGTGTCGATTATAAACACGGTCAAGTTCAAGGCCTAAACTAGTTAAGTTAGCTACAAGCTAGTAGTTACAAGGCCTAGACATTTCTAACTTAGCATTTCATTTCATCTCATTTCTTCTTATCTATCACCGTCCTTTTCTCACGCTGTCTTTTAGAAAAAGATAGCAATTCTCTAATTTTAGTTTAGTTGGTGAATAAAAGAATCGGCTCCATTATGACGTTGAACAATATTATGATACATATTACAAACATATTGATAGTTTATCAATGATACCATTCATTGATAAATTAATACCTCAAACAAATTTAGCGAAAATACATTCAGTATATTCAGAATTTCCAACGTTCGAACAAACTTATATATCATATTATACATACCTACTATTATAGTAAGGTTGGTTGATGTTATTGCAATAAAATGACATCCATGTGTAATAACTGTCTATTCTCTGCGTATTGTGGTTGAATACTACATAGTTGGGAGATGAATTTTGATCGTAGCTATTATTAAATACTAGCTTTTGCCCGCAGCTTCGCTTGCGTGAAGTTTGAAATCCTCGTTAAGCCCATTTTAAAGTGACATTTTAAAATCCAAAACGTCCGTCTTTTATCACTCCCAGCGGTTTAGGCTGTGCGTTGCTAGATTAGTCAGCCAGTCGGTCAGTTTCTCCCCATGCTTCTTACTTCAATAGTACCAGATTTCTCATACAAATTTTCAACACTTATTTCACCCCTTTAAGGGTTGAATTTCCAAAAATGCTCAAACAGGTGTACGATTATTTCTAACCAAAAGCCTTAATATTTAATTTCAAGCTTCTTACTTCAAAAATGACTGACTTACATACAAACTTAAAAACCCTATTTCACCCCCTTAGGGGTTCAATTTCAAGAAATCCCTTCTTAGTGGATGTTTACGTCACAAAATGAACCTACTGTCAAAATTTCAAGTTTCTAACCCCAGCCGTTTAGGCTGTGCGTTGATAGATCAGTCAGTCAATCAGTCAGCTTCTCCTTTTATAAGTATAGATTACGGGAGCTATTATTGTTGAATATGTAATAAAGGCAGGTTTCATGAATATTATGATTTAATTTTTGTTATTAATAGTATTTAAAATGACATCTATAGAAATAAATAAAATTGAAGTGTCTATTTGTAATGTCATAATAACAGCTTTTTACTAAATGCATATGAAAGTATATACCTAAGGCAAAAATAATCTATATAAATAAAAATGAATCACCAAATGTGTTGCTGAGCGCAAAACTTGAGAAGGGCTCTACCAATTAGGCAATTCTTTTTTTTTATATATTCCTTAAAGCGTAAGGAAGGTTCTTGTGGAGAGAAAAAACATAAAAATTGCGTGGAAAATAGTAAAAACAACACTTTTCTTTTCCCGCTACAGGCCAGTAACTTTTGACAGAACAAAGTCTGTCCGGGCAGCTTGTAAAAAATAATAATAACATTTTTTTTAAATTTTTGTCTTTCTGTTTGTTCCGACTAATCTCCGAACCGGCTGGACCTATTTGGACAGGACTTTCACTGGCAGGTAGCTGATGTTATAAGGCTACTTTTATTTTAGAAAAAGAATTAACGTTCTGCGCAAAAAAAAAACCCATCCGACATATACGCAGTCGAAGTCGCGGCACAGTTAGTTAGAAATATATTTACAGCATAAAAAACATAACATAACATCACGCCTTATACTACCCAAAGGTAACGGCAGAGGTGTTGTAGGAACATATAATAGGGGGCGAGTCTATTGCCATTAACCGAGCACAAATCCAGACTCCGGGCTGCTACTGAGAAATTCCTAATTAAAAAACCCAATAACACTTAGCCCGACCTAAGGATGGAACCTAGGACCCCATGCTCAGCAGTCGCACTTGCGACCACTAGACCAACAAGGCAGGTATGAAAAATTGTTTTCCAAATCGGAGCTCGAAAGGCTACTTGTGTAATAAGATTAGAAAATATATGGGAATTTAATTAACACTGAATTTTATTGTACGAGTATTCCCAAGGAGGGTTGATGTCATGCAGGCGGCCGGTCATAAAACAATAAGCCAAAACCTCTAATAACATGGATTTATGAAATACATGTTGTGCCGACCCCACCTAGAGTGGGATAAGGGCAGGGAAATGATGATGACTGAATTTTATTGTCGCTAATAATTCTCATTCAGTTTATAGGAATCACAAAACGTCTCCTATTCACGATCCAAGTTAATTTTGACGCCTTTTTGCTGCATACATACAGTACATATTCTTCTTCTTCTTCCTGCCCTCATCCCACACTAGGTGGGGTCGGCACAACATGTGTTTCATAAATCCATGTTGTTAGAGGTTTTGGCTTGTTGTTTTATGACCGGCCGCCTGCCTGACGGTAACCCTCCTTGGGAATACTCGTTGCGCCGTCGCGCGGGTGATCCATTGTGCTTGCTGATATTATGCACTGGTTCCAAAATGATATGCTTGTCAGTCTTATTGCCGACAACTAAGCAGGCTGTGTTCTTCTTGGTGGAGTATACTTGCAGTTCCACGACCCACTCATTCAGTTTCGCTAGGGAATATGGTTCTGACACATCGTAAACTAATATAGCACCGTGAGCTTGTTTGTAAAATTTTGATGTCAATGTTCTGACATACAGTACATATAATACACCCTTTAAATGTCCTATAGTGAGTATTACACACCCGACCTTGTAGGAGGGCATCACCAATCAGATCAGTGTTTAATCTGCGTCTAGGGCGTCCCTTCTCTACACTTTCATTTACATAATCCCTCTACGTAACAATAGAGCCCTACCCATTAAGGGAGACGTGTACCAACTTGTGTATATTCTACGTTACTTTAACGTGGAGCCACGTCTCTACTACTGATAAACACTATACCTGCATGTTTTTTTTATTGTATATAGAAAATATGGGCAGTCGTTTTTTTAAGTAATGCGTTTTGGCACCTGTACAAACTTAAGTCAAAGTCAAAGATTTATTTGCAGATAAATATGGTTACAAAATTCTTAAAGTGGTAGGTAATATTAGTAACTTAATAATCTTAATAATCTTAACTGCTATGACAATCATAGAAGGCATATTTTTCTATTTGTTACTCTTATGTGAGTTTATTTGTTACATTAACCTGCATTATTCTCATTCTATTTCTCATACTACTGTAATGGAATTGTAATGAACTACTATTTTAAAAAGAGTATTCATGGAGTTTCTTGCCGGCTCTTCTCCATAGAACCTACCTTTTGGAACCGTGCACCTAGTCGTGACGTTTTAAAAGTGCCTGAAATCTGGTCTATTTGAAATAAAAAACTTTGACTTTGACTTTGACTTTGACTTTGAGTAGCTTAGCATATTTAATCATAACATAATGACATGCAAATTTTTGTTATAAGTAGGTAAAATTACATTATTACTTAGATTTAAACTGACAGAATTCTTTTATATTATAGAAGGGATTCTCAATTAACCACCTACATAAAGCCCTTTTGAAGCGAACCATTGGAAGTTCTTTAATTTGGTTAGGAATCTTGTTATAAATCTGAATACACATAGGATAACAGCTTCGCCTATATAGTTTCGTTTTTATTCTCGTATTAATTAGTCTATTAGGATATCTAGTTTTGAACGCACATTTATCTCCCAGTTTTTCAAACATCTCTGGATGACATTTGGTAAATTTACATACTTCCTCAATATAAATACCAGTCAATGTAAGTATTCTGAGTTTCTTGAACAGTGGTTTACAGGATGTGAGTGGGTCTACATTACAAATCGCACGTATACACCTCTTTTGTGCGATGAAATTACCAAGCCGAACTGGGCGAGACGTGCATCGACGGCTGAGGAGATTTTTTTCAATTTTTTAGCCTGATATTCAGTTTATTTTAAGTTAAAAATCAAGTTTATTTTTGGTTCTTACAAAAAAAAAATCTCATGCAAAGTTATCTTGTTATAAAAGAAAACATGTAATTCCTTCAAACGTTATGGTGTACTGTTGACATAGATTAACACTGCACGGGATACTAAAAGATTCAATAAAAAAAATACAAAAAATAAACATATGTTCTTAACGTGAGGCATTTTAGCGCCCCGAGCGAATTGTGCGGGTATCTTTCGCCGCGCGACCGTTTAACTCAGGGTGCTAAAATGCCTCACGTTAAGAACACATGTTTACTTTATGTATTTTTTTTAAATTTTTTTTTTTATCTATTTCCAAATATCTCCCTTTCAGGATTAATCTATGTATGTCAGCAGTACATCACAAGGTTTGAAGGAATTACATAATGTCGGTTACAGCCTGTATAATTTTAAATCCAACAACAAAATTTTATAAAAATAAAATGTTCCCAAATAAAAAAATACCGTTACAGTACCACACCGCGGTTCCACAATGCACTCCAAGGATGAAAGCAAATCTCGGTACCTACTTACATTTTATAGTATTCTTTTCCTTTCCATACTTTATATTTTTTCTTCATACTTTGATCTTCGTTGCTAGGGAAATATGCCTTATAACGAGAATGAATTCTTTGTTATTTGATACTAAACATTACTTTGTATAATCTTGTGGATTGGTAATTTGTATGTCTTTTGGGACTGTCTATATTTGACTGCTTTGTTGGTCTAGTGGTGGTAAGCGTGACTGCTGATCGCGAGGTCCTGGGTTCAATTTCCAGGTCGGGCACAGTGTTATTGGGTTTTTTCGTGTGGAATTCCTCAGTAGCAACCCGGAGTCCGGATTTGTGACCGGTTAATGGCAATAAGGTCGTCCCCTATTACATGACACTTAAACGTTACGGCGACATGAGGGTGTTGCTATAAACCTCTGACCACCCCTTCGGGAAATACAGGTGATGTTATGTTATGTTTTTAAAAAGTATACTAACCTATTTCAACTGAACAGATATTTTTTCCGGAAATCGTTTATTAAGAACTAGCGACCCGCCCTGGCTGCGCACGGGTGTAATGTAGATATTAATGTGGGGCTTATAAACAATCCACTTGAATCACTCTATCTATTGCTGAAAACTGCAATAAAATCCGTTGCGTAGTTTAAAAGATCTAAGGATCTAAGCGTACAGACAGCGAGAGCGACTTTGTTTTATACTATCTATACTAATATTATAAAGCTGTGAGTTTGTTTGTTTGTTTGTTTGAACGCGCTAATCTCAGGAACTATTTATCGAGGAAGGTTATAGGCTATATAACATCACGCTACGACCAATAAGAGCGGAGCAAAAATGAAAAATGTTACAAAAACGGGAAAAATGTCCAACCGTGCGAAGCCGGGACGGGCCAGTAGTGTAATAATAATGTTACCATTAAAATCAGTTCTGACTAAACGCCTTGGTACAACTAATTAAAAAGACCAATCATGATGCAACTTTTGCATAATTAAATAAAAAAAAAAATATAAAAATAAACTTGATATTAAACGAGTTTAAAGCGAGTTTTTCTTTACAACCTTTAAAAGCATACTTACTTTCTCTTAGTAATACTAGAAGCAATATTTGGTCCTTAAGTACAAGGCGGGGCCTTTGATATCAAAGTATATTACACGAACTATAGAACATAATTGCAGAAGGACTATTCAATTAAAAGATAAAGAAACAAAGAAATATAACATAACATCACGCCTATATTCACCTAAGGCTAGGACAGAGGTGTATAGTAACACCCTCAATTCACCGTTATGTTTAAGTACCATGTAATAGGAGGTGAGCCTATTGCTATTCACCGGGCACAAATCCAAACTCCGGGCTGCTTCTAAGGAATACCACACACACTTTGCCCGACCTGACGATCGAACCCAGGACCTCACGATCAACAGACGCGCTTGCCACCAGTAACCCAACGAGGCAGTTGAAGAAAGAAACGTTATATTATTTTTGGACTCGCAACACCAGTTCAGGACCAGCTTTTGAGACCAAAAGGTGGACGCGCACTTGTCCGCACCGTACGGGCCACAGTCGCCGCAATCATCGCTTTTGTTGACGGTACTGCGGCGAGCGCGGCTCGAATGGGTGTGTCACGTTGCATAGATCTTCATACAAAATATAACATCACGCCATGTATTCCCCGAAGGGTTCGGCAGAGGTGTTTTTAGTACAGTCACGTGTACTAATATGTATACACATAGCGATATTTAAAGGCGATTTTCTTCTAAAATATATATTAGAATTATGAAATATTACACACTTAGTTTCTACAAATACATACGAATCATGGTATCGAATATTTCTTAAATACAAACTATTCTCTAAAAGAAATTCGCTCTTTAAGTTCGCTATGTGTATACATATTATTACACGTGACTGTACACCCTCGTTTCGCCAGTTATGTTTAAGTCCCATGTAATAGAGGGCGAGCCTATTGTCCAGACTCCAGGCTGCTAGTGAGAAATTCCTGATTCCTTACTGAGAATAGACGCGTGTTGTATGATTCAACAAAACCTAGCACGCTTGGTGGTAGGATCTATACGGTCCGCCTGGCTAGCTACCACCTGAACATTAAAGTCCAAGCAGTTTACTGTGTTCCGTCGTGTGTATGTGAGAGCCAGAGGGGTATAGGGAAATCCCTCTATATCTCTGTTCCTTGGATTCGTGTGCTCCATCTTAATCCTTGCCTGGGCTTACCTTTATGTGAGACTAGGACCAAACGCGACCAAGAAAATCGATGGATAATTTCACAAAGACACACAAACTCAACGTTCTATTCTCGTCAAAAATGTATTGTGTATCAAGTGGGTCTTCTGTTCTTCTTTTTTTAATGCTGTAACCTACATTGTATCCTTGTTTATCTTAAGGGCTAACAACGAAGCTACTGTGATTGAGTTAGTTTGGTTATTCGTTACACGATATCTCAATATTATTTATACAAACAATGTTAATGAAGAGTTATTTAATTCTGAATTAGTTTGAGTGGGAATAAACAGATTATGAATCTTCTTGCTAGCCTTTCCCCAATTATGGTAATCAGGTTCCAGTCTAACCAGATGCGGCTGAATATCAGTATTTTACACGGAGCGACTGCCATCAAACCTCCGCAACCCAGTTACTGGGCAATGCCGTTATCTCGGTTAGACCAGTTGTCAAACTTTCGAGCTTCTGACTACCCTTAATGACTGTCATGGGTATTCTTGTGACACCCGGGACCGACGGCGACGGTTTAACGTGCTCTCTGAGGCACGGAAGGGAGACGATGTGTATCAAAAGTCACCCGTCCACGGACTGACCGCGGCAAGCGCAGCTTAACTTCTCAAATTGTATGATCGGCGCGGTTGTTAATAGCAACGAGCCCCACAAAAAACAAAAACAGGTTATATATATAACTACATTATAATAACTACTAGCGGACCCGGCAGACGTAGTCCTGCCCGGATAAGCATACAGACAGCAGCGCCATCTACCAGGTCCAATTGTGTTTTGAAACCATCCGGGAACCCATTAAAATATAGACACAAAATTTCATTCAAATAGGTCCAGCCGTTTAGGAGGAGTTAAGTGACAAACACACGTACAGAAGAATTATAATTATTAAGATAAGTTAATATGAATATCAAAGCCATTCTTCTTCTTAGCGTGTCGATGGCAATCTAAATTGAGTACCTCGGCCCAAAACTTACCTAAGAGTTAAAATAACATAACGTAATGCATGTATTCGCCAAAGGGTTGGGCAGAAGTGTACTTATAGTAACACCCTCATTTCGCCAGTTATGTTCAAGTCCCATGTAATAGGGAGCGAGCCTTTTGCAATTAACCGGGCACAAATCCAAACTCCAAGCTGCTACTGCGACATTCCTAATGGAAAAACCCAATAACACTATTCAATTTCTCGTAATCTAGGTCCTACTTTCCGGCTAGGGTACATGGCGTGCTAATTTGTTGCATATAAGACACATTATAAAAGAAATATGTCGAATTTAAGTTCACTCTGTATAATAATTAATATTATAATATACTCAAGAGCAATGAATCCAGGCCATCAACATAAACAAAACAATCATAAAATATTAAACAATGTTTAACATTGTTTTCCAAGATATTAAAGTTTATGTTGGTGACCCGGATTCATTGCTCCCGAGTGTATTTCATATTTGGAAAGGACAATGTCCATTTTAGACTACGTGTGAACATAATGCTACAAAATTAATAATTTTAACAATAATAATTTCATTTTTTTTCAAGTCTTTCTGATTATATCTTTGTATCAATCAACACTTTTCTGAATATGAATTTTAACAGTATTTAATTTGATTTTTATGATTATAATACCGGTCGTCTATGAAACAAAGGAAATTGGCCATTTTTATGAACATATATCTCCACTTGCCCAGTTTCTAGATAACATATTGTTAACTTATGAATCAGAATAAAATAAAAATAATTCATAAAAATGGCTTTTATTTCACATTTGTAACCTTATTTGTCACATGTAATAGATTCTATTTAAACTCTTTTGACACTAAATCATATTCATATTCTGTTTCTTAGGACTGCTAACTAATTAATTATTGTAAAAATATATTTGTCAATGTTTGTTCATGCCAGGCCAAAGTCTCATACTAAATGGACAATCCCCTTTGTACTGGGTTTCAGATTCCTAGAACTTTATTAATCACAGATACAATATTTTCCGTACAGAGTCTTCTCAGAACCAATAACATGAGGCTGATTGGATAGCCCCAACCTTCTACGAAATTTGGAAAAAAAGAACTGGTTATAAAAATATGATCATCATTCATCAATCTATCTCCAACAAAAACCTTATATTGCAAATATTTTCAACGAATTCAATATAATATACTTTACTATTGAAGTTAAAAAATAATAGGTGAAGAGACCTTTTCTACGTACATACATAAACTCACGCCTTTTTCGCATGGGGGTTGGCAGAAACTATAGAACGCCATACGCTACGATCCTTACATACTCATTTCGCTTCATTCACGCCGGTTGAGTGTACTACGCACCTGTCCTTTGCGATAAATATCACTAAAAACATCAAATGTCCTTCTAGGGCGTTCTCTACCGACGTTTCCGATGACATCCGCCTTATAAATTCCTTTTGTTAATCGCCGTTCACTAATTTTCTCACCTTTTCAAGGAAAATCAAGTCATCTGCAAAAGAAATTCCTCACTGCACGCTGGGAATAGACGCGTATTGTAAGAATCAACAAAACCCAACATGCTTGGTGGTAGGATCTATACGGTCCGCCTGGCTAGCTACCACCCTCACATTAAAGTCCGACGCCAAGCAGTCGACTGTGTTCCGTCGTGTGTATGTGAGAGCCAGAATGGTATGAGGGAATCCCTCTATATCTCTGTTCCTTAAATTCATGTGCTCCATCTCAGGCACTGTCTACGCTTACCATCAGGTGAGACTAGGGTCAAAGTGGTCTGCGTGGGAAGCCATCGCCTCCTTTTGCGAGGGGGTGATGGTGACTAAGGAGGAAGCGGAGAGGGAGTGGGAGCGGTGTGCTCTTCTCCCTTCCCGCGCCAGACGCACCGGGCGCCGGACGGCGCACGTACGCGATGACCTCCAGCCACCCCAGTGTGTGGCCTGCGGGCGGCGAGTTAGGGGACCCGCCACCCGACCAGTAACAAACCCAAGAAGGCGGGGCGCAGTGTTCCGTGCGCGCTTCTCAGGAGGACGTGGGGCAAGGCCCCGCAGAGGAGAGGTCCGCCGAGGGTTGGCGGACCGGGACCTGCCGGGGTTGCGGTGCATGCTTTTGCGAATCCCGCGACCCCGGCCGAACGGTCAGAAGGAGGAACACCGTTGGTTTTTAGCTGGTAAGAGTCTGGCAGACCCCCTCGCCTTCCCCAGGCGAGGGTCATCCATGAGGATTTTCCAACGTGAAAAAAATAAAATAAAAAAGAGGTCATAGAGGTCCAAAAACATACATCTACTTGTAAATCTTTACATAGTATAAAACAAAGTCGCTCCCGCTGTCTGTCCGCTTAGATCTTTTAAACTACGCAAGGGATTTTAATGCAGTTTTCAGTAATAGATAGAGTGATTCAAGAGGAACGTTTAAATGCCCCACATTAGTATCTACATTGCACCCGTGCGAAGCCGGGGCGGGTCGGTATTATGATTAATAAAACACACATAGGTATACGAATCTGAACTTTAATCATATAATTCTTTTGACCAACACGGAAATGAAATCTTCATTTGAAAAAGCTGGCGCTCGTATGGTACAAATTTTTAATTACGTCCGTTTTCAAGTTTCCTTTTAAATAAATAAGGGGGAAAGGCTGAAGGTCAGTTTTATTAGTCTGTAGATATGAGGTACGTACATGTTTTTGAGGAAGCGTTCTGCCTAACCTTTTCCCAACTATGTTGGGGTCAGCCTCCAGTCCAACCAGATGCGGCTGAATACCAGTTTACACGTAGCGACTGTCATCAGACCTCCGCCACCCTATTGGGCAGTGCCGATATCGTAAGGTTAGACCGGTTGTCAGACTTTTTGACTTCTGTCTACCAGTAACGATTGTCTTAGTATTCGTATGACTCCCGGGACCGACTGTTTAACGTACTCTCCCAGGCACGGAAGGGTCTCGATATGCAACTGTGGCGGCATCTATCACGCCACATGCGAACTACGCAGCGCGACGAATGTCTAGCAGACTACACCCACAGTAAATGATAGTTCTCAAATGTGACGTCACAAATCCTGCATCGCGATATCAAGATTTGACACGCAGATAGATACAAATTCTCAACATCGTTGGGCAATAGCCTACCAGGCATAAGACCCGCTTGGTTGAAAAATCCTCCCTTTTCGTTGGAGGAACACCATACCTCGTTCCTCCACATAACGAACGGTGACCCATCCAAGGACTAACCGTGGCAAGCGCAGCTTAACCTCGCAAATCGTATGATCAGCGCGGTTGGTAGTTAGCCACCCTCTTAATTTTAATATCAAAGTTAAAATTGTATAATGTATGGCTAATGGCGCCCCCATTTTCCGTACTCTTTTTTGCGGAGATGTAGTTAGTCTTGTTTGTAACAAGCTGGAAGTACACAGGAAGTGAATCGTGAAGGCCAGTTGTCGACTCAGCTAATTAACGCTAAAAAGATAAGCGCCTAATGAGCAAAAGTTTCTGATTGGCTACATAGCAGTATACTTTGTTTGTATGTTTTTGCTGTTACGGCAAATGTGAGGGAAGTTATAATAGGGTGGTACAATAATATTATTGTGTTGATACAGCTATATACAGCGTTCTGCCTAGCAGTTATAGCAGTGATAGCCTAGTGGTGTGACCGTCGGACTGCCAAGTCATAGGTCTCGAGTTCGAACCCAAGGCACGCACCTCTGACTTTTCGAATTTATGTGCATATTGTATAATTATCACTTGCTTAAAAACGGTGAAGGAAAACATCATGAGGAAACCGACATGCCTGAGAGATATTTCTTGACGGCATGTGAAGCCAAGTCAGAGGCCCGTTGGCGGCATAAACACTGACACCAGGTTAGTCACTAACCACACGAAAAGAAGAAGACGGACAAATCGCCTTTTATAGCCGTTTTTTTTGTTTTAGCCTTTTGGGATCAGCTTCCAGTCTAACCAGATGCGGCTGAATAGCAATGTTTTACACGGAGCGACTGCCATTAGACCCCCGCAACTGAGTTACAGGGCAATGCAGATATCCTAAGCATCGCCTGTCATGCAGGAGGTTCAGAGCAAAATCCTGGCTCGCATCTCTCGCATTTTTCAATTCATGTGCGGATCAGACTTTAATTATTACTTGCACTAATGTTGAAGGAAAAACATCGTGAGGTAAACTGCTTTAATAAAACATCTCTCTCAATGAAACCTGTTACTGGTGGCCTGTTGTTCACTTCTGGGCAAAGTCCTCCCCAGATTACCCGACCTTAGGTCTTCAGCTAATGTGGACCCAGTGCCCGAGGCAAGTTTTAGAATGGACCGAGATCCAATTATGGCACTCTCCTTGCTTGCTCCTAATATACAAGGTTAGTCGGAAAGAGGGTACTAAGCCGCGGGCCACTTAAAGTATCACAGATGACTATTTTAAAGCAAGTGTTAAAATTCCAAAATTCGATAATTTTTATTTGCATGCAAAAAGATTATTTTAGATTTTTCAAAAAAATATCTTACCTACTTTAGTTATGAATTCATAATATTAAGTTTCTAATCCGTGACCCCAAATATGACCTAAATGGCAAACACAGCTGATCATAGCTATGGACAGATAGATTTTAGCATATTTTTGACGAAATCTTTGAAAAGCTATTTCTCTTAAACTATTGAGTTATGGGGAAAGTTGTAGAACTAAAGTTATCCCTTATTATGGTTACTTTAACACTCTTTCGGCTTAGTACCCTCTTTCCGACTAACCTTGTATAGCAGTTATGCGTGCACGTGCAAGCATAGAACTGGGAAGATCTCGACAACATCTTAAGTCTGTTTAATTTGTTGATTGAAAACAGCCATGCTCGTAGCACTCCTCACGGTATCTATAAGAACAGTTGATGTAGAATGAATAATTGTTACCTATTCTGGTAGGGTTGACTCAGGCGAACAAAATTAAATCAACTTAAATATTGTATTTTTCTATTATGTAGATAACAATGCTATAACAAAATTTGACTGAGGCGCCTCCTGGAACTTGGCACCTGGAGCGGCCGCTCCGTTCGCCCTATGGTAATAACGGCCCTGTGTGGACCATTGGTTGTGTATTATGTCCGGTTTGTTCCGCCATCTTCTGCGTAGTCTACCGCGACGCCGGCGCTGCTGTGTCAATGAAACAGAGTCGTTTAAACAAACACACCTTCGCATCTATAATACCAAACATAACTCGGTCCACTCACTGCGTACAGTTCAACGTTAATTGTGTGGCGGCATCTTTCACACTACATGCGAACTACACAGTACGACGAATGTCTAGCAGACTACAGCGACAAAAACGACAACTCTCAAATGTGACGTCACAAATCCTGCATCGCGATATCAAGATTTGACACGCAGATTTTATTCAAGGTTAGTCGGAAAGTGGGTACTAAGCCGAAAGGGTGTTAAAGTATCCATAATAATGGAAAACTTTTGTTCTACGACTTTCACCAAAAATCATTAGTTTAAGAGAAATAGCTATTCAAAGATTTCATGAAAAATATGCTAAATTCTATGTATCTTCAGCTATGATCAGCTGTGTTTAGTTTCTAGGTCATATTTGGGGTCACGGATTAGAAGCTCCATTTTCTGAATTCGTAACTCAAGCAGGGATGAAGAACTTTTGAAAAAACTAAAATATAAAATTATTTTGCATGGATATTTATTTTATCTAATTTTGAAATTTTAACACTTTCTCTAAATCAATCATCAGTGATATATTAAGTGGCCCACGGCTTAGTACCCCCTTTCCGACTAACCTTGTATACAACTTCCCAAAATCAATCGTTGGGCAGTAGCCCGCCAGGCATAAGACGCGCCTGGTTGCAGAATCCTCCCTTTTTGTTGGAGGTACTCCATACCTCGTTCCTCCACAATTGCACCAAGAAAGTTTACCAGAACTCCATATTTATCTATTACTAACTACGTCTAAGTAATTAGCTGAGTCAATAAAAGTGACCGATGCAAGTGTTACTTCCCAGGAGCCTAACGAGTTTTGCTCTCGGTTTCTTGTTGGGGCCAATGTTTGGTGTGGGGCCAGTGTTTACTGTTGGGGCCAGTGTTTATTGCTGGGGACCGACTTTACTGTGTACTCGGTTATCAATATTATTTGCATATTATAAGTACAAACAACTCTTAATTGAGGAGGTTCTTTTCAAAACTTGACTATTTCACTTTTTCATGTTTTTGCATAATTATTATTTGAGAACGTAGTTTTTTTAGGAATGCAGGTATGTATTTAATCCGAAATTTAGTTGAATTATTAAATACTAGCTGTGCCCGCAACTTCGTATGCGTAGAAGTCGTAGAACAACATTACTTGCTTAACTGAAATTATTATTATGTAGGTATAGATTAGGTGGATTTAAAAAATCTTTGTTTGTTCTAACAACTATGAAAAAATACATAAAAAAAAGGAAATCACAGCTTCGGGTGCTTTATGTTTTTACCAACGGTTTAGGCTGAGTAGATGTTTAGTTATTAGATTACAAAATTAGAATTTTTACAAAACAAAATATGTTGTATTTCTATCAGTAGCCAGGTCCATTATAATAAGGTTTCCCGGTGAACAATGTTAGCAGTAGAAACACCAGGGATGTGTGCATGTGGCTGGAGAGGCATCATGGCGCCCTCAGCTTCCGGCTGACGCAGGTACTCTCGGGACATGGCTGTTTCGGGAAGTGCCTGTGTCGTATAGGCCGGGAGCAGACACCTGGGTGTCACCACTATGTGGACTGTCAGGAGCACACGGCGCAGCACACGCTGCAAGTGTGCGCTGCGTGGACAGCGCAGCGCCGTGACCTGGTTGCGGCAGTGGGTGAGACCTCTCGCTTCCGGCTGTGGTTCTGTCCATGGTGGGGAGCGAGAGTGCGTGGGAGGCCGTCGCTTCCTTTTGCGAGGAAGTGATGGTCACCAAGGAGGTAGCGGAGAGGGAGAGGGAGGCGTCTTCCTCCCTCCCTTCTCGCGCTAGACGCACCGGGCGCCGGAGGGTGCGTGACGATCTCCGGCGACCCTAGTGAGTGGCCTGCGGGCGGCGGGTTAGAGACCCGTCACCCGACCAGTAACAGGCCCGGGAGGATGGCGCGCCGTGTTCCGCGTGCGCCTCTCAGAAGGAAGTGGGGCAGGGGACAAATTGCCTCACCACTGGAGAAGTCCACCAGAAGAAGCTGGTGGGCCGAGACCGGTGGGTTGCGGTGCATGTAATAGCGAATCCCGTGACCCCGGCCTTAGGTTAGAAGGAGGTACACCGTTGGTTTTTAGCCGGGAAGAGTCCGGCAGACACCCTCGCCTTCCCCGGGCGAGGCACATCCATGAGGATTTAACAACGATATATAAAAAAAGGGATTTGTGCATAAATATAGCTCAGGTTGCTTAGGTACACGGGAGAGAGCCACATAGAGCTAATCGTGCGAGAAGCAGCTTCATAGCATAACATAAGCTAACCGGAAACTGTACCTACACGTTTAAAACTGAACGGAAAATAGATTACGTAATTTAGTACACACGCAACGCCATCTATTGAGCAATTATGCTACAACAAATGATGCTCATTTTTTTCTTAATGACTTCGAACCGATTAGGATGAAACAGAAACTAAATGTTACTCCGAGATACGCACAATATTGTCTATAAAAGTCAATCACACTGAGTCAAACAAACCGACAAACATACACAAAGTCCAAAAATGATCGAAATGGTTTTTTTTTCTTATCTTTTAACCATCCCCACTATTATTTTAAAAATATTTACAATTTTCAAACACGGCAAGTCTACAGATTTATGATAATATTAATAAAATATATTATGAGTATTTCAAATTAATCTATCGTATTACCCTGGACAATTAACAATTTAGAATACACTCACTTGTGAAATTGAGTGTATTTCTTTTCCACTGCCATTCAGATAGATAGGTACCTAATACATTCTAAATAACAATATCTTCGATTTTTTTTGATCAAAGCATAGTAGGTACCTTCTTCATGAGGATAGCATTTCAATAGACCTTCCGTAGACTGAGAATAGGTACCAATTCAACAATTAATATTAGGTAATTTGTGGATTTATTCGTTGTAATATATTTCCTCACAACGTACACCTACAAACATACACCTAACGCCATCTATTGAAATGAAATGGTATAAACGAATACATGCTAACTTCTTCTAGGGCACTTAAAATTCGCATATCTTTTAATTGCGTGAACCGATTGCGATAAAACAAAAACGATATGTTACATGGAGATAAGCACAATATTTGTTTATAAAATTCAACAACATTGGATCAGTTGTTTTTACGTGATGCTTGAACAAACAAACAGATAAACAGACAAAAATTCCAAAAATGTTAAAAATGAGTTCTATTGGTTATCGTTTAACACCCCAACCAGGTTTTTTCAAAATATTTGCTATGTACAGACACGCCAACTCTACAGATTTATTATAGACTACAAGAATAGCCATTGCTTTATACAGGTTTTAAAACTCTAGCATTAATATATTTAGAATAAATCCAAAATTTGAAATGGAATAATCTAGTTTTGACGCGGCTGATTGGAATAATCAAGTTTTGTTATGTGCTCTAGAGGAAAAATCACGTCAAAGATGTAGGGATATGAAACATGTTTTGTTGCAATTTCTACTAAAATAGCAAATTACCTTCTGGATTAATAATGTATTGTTCCAAAACTGTATTTTTAAAATGGGAAATGTCATTTCGAACTAGAGTAAACTACTTTTGAGGAAAACATGCGTTTTATTCTTTTTTTTTCTGGTGGATCTATTAAGTTTTGACAAACTTTTGTTTTCGCTGCGTTTTAATTTCAATGTTACGAACCAAAATAAAATGTAAAATCCTTTTCTGTCTAAAGCGAAGTGGTCAAGTTTTGAAAAGAACCTCCTCAATTCATCGTATTATTTACATAACATAACATCACGCCTGTATTCCCCGAAGAGTGTGGCAGAGGTGTATGTAAAACCCTCATTTCGCCATTATGTTTAAGTTCCACGTAATAGGGGTGAGCCTATTGCCAACCGGGCACAAATCCAAACTCCGTACTGCTACTGAGAAATTGCACACGGAAAAACCCAATAACACTTTGCCCGACCGAACCCAGAATCTCACGATCTGCAATCGCGCTTGACACCACTAGACCAACGAAGTAGTTCAGTCAGTTCCAGAGATAACCAATCCAAAATTTGACCCAAGCAACGTTACTTAACCTCATACTGATCGATTTGGAAGCATTTCAACCACAGCGGTCGCTCCATTGACCAAGCTATTTAGTTCCCAAAACATAAGTAAGGAGTTGCCAACTTTCTTGTTACTTCCAACAGTTTCTGGAACGCCCAAGTTATGACTCCTGCCCGCGGCCTCTCTTGTAGAAATAGTTTGGAAAGTTTGTTGGAGACAGTGCCTTATTATCTGCCATAATAATATCTACCTGACAATATTTACCTAGTTGGTAGTTCCATTGAAGTGCTCGAAAATTAACTGTGAATAGAAGATAGTTAAAAAATGACAATATAATCAGCCTATTACTGTCCCACTGCTAGGCACATATACGGATCAGAATTTGATTATCACTTGCGTTAACGATGAAGGAAAACATTGTGAGGAGACCTGCATACCTAAGAGGGATCGAAAAAGTTATCCACCAGTGTGGTTGACTAAGGCCTAAGCCCTTCTCACTCTGAGAAGAGGCCCGTGCCCAGAAGTGGACTATGTTATGTTTAGTGAAAGAATTACTCTAGAGATTTACTCGCAAAATGTAAGTACACCCTTTCTTTGTTTTAGTTGCCAAGTAAGGCAGACGATAGATACCACGATATTAAAGACTAACAGTAGGTATACATCTCCCTACAGTCCTGATGTGATACTGTTTCACTGAACTAATTGGAATTAGATGCGTCTGCCAATTCTATTGATGGAGGTAATCCATTTAGACGCCTCAGATGACACCCAAGGGAGGCGACGAGGTGACCTAATTTTGGAAAAGACGTCTCGGGTTAGGAATCCAGCTTGAAATGCTAAAGTACAGGATGTTGTGTTGATGTCACGATTGGTATCTATACATTAGAAAGTGGTTTAAAAGAACTTCTCTTGTCTGACTGATATATACAGGGTTACTGCTAACTCGACGTATTCCTTGCAGGACATTATAGTAGGGTTGAAATGCACCAAATTAAGCCACCAAATGTTATACCGTAATACAGTAGTTTTAGAGATATAGATTATTTTAGATTTTTGTTGAAAAATCCCAGTTTCAACCATTTATTTGCAAAAGTGTTTGGTATTTTTGAACGTTTAATTATTAACACAGATCTGCTATGGCATCAGCTATGATAACAACTTAAACAATACATTTGCATCGTACATTATTTTGAATTAGGCTTCAATGGTTGAATCTGAGATTTTATAAAAATAAAAAATCTCAAAAACTACTAAATTTCGGCAGAATATTTGGTGGCTTAATTTGTTGAATTTCAATCCGTGTATAATGTCCTGCAAGGAATACGTCGAGTTACCAATAACCATGTAGAAGAAAGTTGTTTACTCGCGCCAACATGACGCACAGAAATAAAATAAAAGTATAAAACAAAACCAAAAAGAAACTATTGGGAAAAATATGTGTCGCATCCACGCAAAACGGCCATCGCTCAGCACAATGCTATGTCTCACGTGCGAAACAGAGCCACAGCGCTGGTTTTCAGCGACAGTCATATATCAACGCACAGCCCAAACCGATGGGTCTAGAATCTTGAAATTTTTCACAAAGGCACATCTTAATATAGGCACGCACTACGACGGGATTTCTGTCTCTACTGGGCGCGGGTCTCTTCTCAGAATAAGAAAGGTTTAGGCCTTAATCCACTACACTGGCCCGGTGCGAGTTTCCGGAATACACACAGTCGAAATCTTTTTGGAGCCCTCTTAGACATGCCCACAACGTTTTTCCTTCACCATTAACACAATCAATTTCTGATCTCCACGTAAATTCTAAAAGTCACAGGTGCTAGCCGGACTCCAACTTAAACTCTCTTCCGTGGCAGGCAAGCTTTCGATCTACTAGGGTACCTATCACATCATTTTGCTATTTATTCCAAGTCTTAAGCGTCTCTGCGTGTGCAATGTGTGTAACAAACCCACTGGATCTGCTGGAAAATTCTTCCATTTTATTCCACTCTATTCTGCTGGTAAATGTCGAAAATAAAAAGGCAATGTCCTAATTACTTAGTACCTAAAGGATTCATCCTAATTCCCTCCAGGAATCAAGTCTCGTTCCTGTCCTATCAGTTTTTATAGCGGTTCAGAAAAAATCTGTCTAACTGCAGAGACTTCTAAATAATTTTCCCTTGACTCCGAACATCTGTTATTTACGTTTGGTACAAGTGATACGCTTTAGCTAGTTCTGGAAGGCTGTCGTTTACACGGTTAGATAAATACTGAAAATGTATAATAAATCAGAGATAGATAGATAGATATACTTTATTGCACACTAAAATAAATAAAACAGAAGGAATACACATAATTAGGAACAGTACAAATGGCGGTCTTATCGCTTAAAGCAATTTCTATGAGATGCATGATCAGTGGAGAAAACTGTGTCAGATTTTCAACATCAAGCTTTTCTGACTTGTTAAATAGAAATAGCCACATTTCTAACATAATCACACCTAGTCGAGGTGCTCAGACTATTTAATAGCAGTTTTTTTTTGCTGAGCAAACATGTATATCATTTAATTACTTCTCGTTCTGTAGTAATCAGTAATTGAATAATAATTTTAAAAAGTAACTCTTATTTCTACCGCCTCATTGGTGTTACAATTAGGGGTCTAATTTCCAGATCGAAAAAATTGGTTATACATGGAACAAAAGGTGTGTTTCTTCGCTTCATAGAAAGCAGTACTCTTCAAATGTTAGTCTTTTTCGCTCTTTTTTATGTAGGGAAATCCTTATGGATACCCTCTACCCTGGGGATGGCTGGGGGTTATGTCGGACTCCTACCGATTAAAACCAAACCATCATCGTGTTCCTCCGAGGATGTATGGCTGGGGTCGCGGGATTCGCTAATGCTTTTACCACAACCGAAGAATTCTTCTCAATCTAGCCTTTACCCGACTGCGTTGAGGTCGGCTTCCAGTCTAACCAGAAGCGGTTCAAGAGCAACTGCTCAAATCTCAATTGATTGAAGCTATAGTATGTTTTTTTACAATAAAAAAAAAAAAAACCACTGGCATCTGAAACCAATCTGACACACCAAATATTTTTTTTAAATTCAAATTCAACCTTAAACCGCTCGCGCTTTAAACTCACCCCACAAATAAACTTTGAACGATAGCGGGTTCTATGTCCCACGGGCGGCGTGTCGTTTACCTGCAGATCCCTGGTCATTTGACCCCATGTTACTTTTACCCGGGTAAAATACGGGTAAACGGATCGCCTTTGACATCGGGACGGTTGAAATGTTTTCGTCCTATTTACTCGCTTCAGTTCGTAATTAGGGTTATTAGAACAGTTAGGAAAAGTTTTATGTGTGATACGAATTTCTTACGGATTTAGAAAAGTTAAAGCTGCAGTTTTGGTTTTAGAGAAGTTTACTATTTTGGGTTTTTGAACATTCATAAACATAATATCACGCCTGTATTTTCCGAAGGTTTGAGTAGAAGTGTATAGTTTAAGTCCCATGTAATAGGGGGCGAGCCTATTGCCATCAACCAGGCACAAATCCAAACTACGAGCTGCTACTGAGGAATTCCACACGGAAAAACCCAATAACACTTTGCCCGACATGGGGATCGAACCCAGGACCTTCCGATCAGCAGTCCCGCTTGCCAGCACTAGACCAACGAGGCAGTTCAGTGAAGATTCTTACGTCATATTTTTGTCCTGGATCCAAAAGAATAGGTTATCGTCATTTTTCCTCCTAGTCTTATTCCCAACTATGCTAGTGACATTACAGGCACATGAAACTTTAAAACTTTGTCTCTAAGGTTGACTAAGCATCAGCAACTCTTGGTGTCGTAGGTGGTGGTAATTACTTTTCATCTGCTCTTCTTCTTTTGGTATGGTTAGTGACTAACCTGGTGTCAGAGTTTATGCCGCCCATGGGCCTCTGACTTGGCTTCACATGCCGTCGAGAAATATCTCTCAGGCATGCCGGTTTCCTCACGATGTTTTCCTTCACCGTGTTTAAGCAAGTGATAATTATACAATACGCACATGAATCCGAAAAGTCAGAGGAGCGTGACTTCGGTTCGAACTCGAGATCTATGACTTGGCAATTCAAGGGTTACACCACTAGGCTATCACTGCTGTTCCATCTGGTGGGCCATGGGCTTGATGTTCAAAGTATTAGGTTCATGTTCGGCCAAGCCTTTTCCCAACTATGTTGGGGTCAGCTTCCAGTCTAATCAGATGCGGCTGAATACCAGTATTTTACACGGAGCGACTGTCATCAGAACACTCAGATGTGCAGGTTTTCTCGCGAAGTTATCCTTCACCGTTAACGCAAGTGATCAGATTCTGCACATGAATTGGAAAAGTCAGAGATGCGGGCTGGTATCTAACTCAAATCTTAGCATGGAAGGCGGACATTCAACCGCTATGCTATCACTGCTGTTGTGTAATTTCTAATTAAAATCCTTTAATCGCCTTGGGATACCCACGTTAGATGTCTGGACGGACTAATTTAGGCCGGTGGCCAAAACGCGGTCTGTCATTATTTAAGTCCAACCTCTTTAAATCCGTACCTTTCCTCTTAACATTTTAGCAAAAAAGAAACAAAATTATACCTACCGACAATCAAAAGGTTAATGAGAGGCTTATTACAAGATGTTTGTCAAAAAATTATGTACAATTACGATGTCCTTTGAAAAAAATTCGAGGCAAAAATTATTCGACGCCACTTTCATATTTAAAATGTAATAAAAAAATGACATCGCAGACTTTTTTATTGAAATAAAAACGTCTACGTTGATAAGGGTTTTATTGAGTCCAAAATTGTGTTTGAATGACCTAGGGTTTATTGGAAAATGATGTATCAAATGCTTTTCAGAGAATATAATCATGAAATTGTGTGGTTCTCAGAATATGGAGCATTCCTGGGTTGTGCCTCTATACCCATATTCTAAGACGTTCCTCCAAAACTTACTCGACTCAGGACGGCCTCGAAAACACCTTAAATTGTATTCTTAGTCGCAATTTCGAGTTAACTTTGAGGTTCCTCGACTGAGGGGTCCTCAAATGAGTCGAGATAGAGTGGAGTCATTACGTCATAATTTTGTTTATCTGCATCGCGCAAATAAAACCGCGATAAATAGTTGTAAGCATATTCGATATGGTCTTCAAAATTCATTTTTGTTACAAACGCACTTTGACACTTCCTTCCTTAAGGTAGGTTCCGAGGTACCTTGAATTTGACAGATGATTCCATACCTTTAGTGAGAAAAAATCTCGAGTCAAGAACGTTTATGTCAACTATAACTACCGATGGTAGTGAGAAAGACTGAGTCGAAGTGAAGTCGAGTCGAGTAAGTTTTGGAGGAACGTCTTAGAATATGGGTTATGTTTGTAACACACTGCAAAAAGCATGATTGTCTTCATGGTAACGAATACCAGAAGACGAGAAATGTATCTAATACTTATCTAGAAGGTAATAATGTTTTATATATCTGTCGGAGAATAAGTCATTTAGAAGATAAAGGAGGCTAATCGTCAAGATGAATCGACGAACCCGACGTTATAAAAATAGTTATAAAAAAATAAAAATAATATAGATATATAAATAGATATAAATAGATAGATATATAATAGATATATAAATATAAATATATATAATATATTAAAAATAGTATAGTTTAAAATAAAAATTAAAAACTTAAAAAACCCCCGACGCAAAAAAAACGATCTTTTAAAAAGTCAAAAATAATAGTATCGTTGAGCCATCAAATTCGATTGAGTAACACCTATAAGTAAATTAGCTAGCTAGTAAATTAATAGATGGTCAACTAAATGAAGGGTCTGACTTACTTTAGCGGTACCCCGACGCGATAATATATCGCCATTTCAACGAGCAAACCTTATCGTGCCATCCATCAATTTCTGTAATTAAAATATATAGGTTTTACTCAATCGAATTCGATGGCTCAACGATACTATTATTTTTGACTTTTTAAAATATCGTTTTTTTTTTGTTACATTTCTGTCGCAGCTAGGGTTACAAGATGTACAACTAAAAAGTCCTGATATTATCGCCGGGAGTGCGCGCAATGCAAGTTTATTGTTTGTTTCGTGTGCCAATCACAGGGACTCCCGAATTATCCGCCGCCCGAACAGTAACAGGCCCGAGAAGGAGACGCGTAGTGTTCCGTGCGCGATTCTCAGGAGGATGTGGAACTGGGGCCTGCCGGGGTTGCGGTGCATGCTTTTACGAATCCCGCGACCCCGGCCGAACGGTCAGAGAAGGAACACCGTTGGTTTTTAGCCGGTAAGAGTCCGGCAGACGCCCTCGCCTTCCCGGGCGAGGGACACTCATGAGGATGTTCCAACGATAAAAAAAAGAAAATAAAGAAAGGGGACTCCCGACATTTTTAAAGTCCGGCTGGAATCCTGACCAGTACATAAAAATCCTAACATATCACGACAAATTTATTGATACTTTCGCACAAAGTTTGTACAAAGGCGGACAGTCGACCTTGGGGTGGTGCAGACAAAAAAACACGGTAGGTGCACTAAGTAGTGTTGTGTATGTGAGGCAATACCAAATTAAAAATAAACAAAGCTTACTGTGAAACATTTGAAAAAATAATATTTACACTTATAAATTATACGAATATATTAAATAAACATAACATACATAAATATATATTAATAATCAATACCTACATACATACATACATATATATACATAGAATAGAATAGAATAGAATAGAATTTTTATTTGCATATATTGTAGGTACATAAAAAAATAGTTGTTAAAGATAAACATAGTGATCCTTGTACAATCTACCTTAAATTAGGCATGCAAAAATTACAATAATAAGGGCGTGAATCTATAATTACATATCTTTTATCTTTAAATTATCAATTTATATCTACATCTGTGAACATTATTTATTTGAATTAGTTAATTACCTATATGTAAGAATATATTATAATATAAAAATTAATTATATGCCAGCATTTTTAAATTGAATATAATTATTAAATAAAATTAGAATGTATCGTTCAAAAAATCGTTAACGGAATAATAACATCTCTCAATTAATAACATTTTCAGCTTCTTTTTGAAGTGTTGTATCGTGTCATTTTTAATTACGTCAGGAATTTTATTATATATTATCGTGCCCATATTGATATATATATTATATATATATATATATATATATAATATTTTTTTTAAATAAAGCGGTATTACAACTCTCAACATGTAAAAGATTTTTATACTGACTTCTTATGGGTCTCTTTCTAGTTCCTGCTAAAGTGTGAAAGAGATTCTTGTTACATTTAACAAATATTCCTGTTTCTAAAATATACATTGCCGGAAATGTCAATAGTTTTAGGGACTTAAACACAGGAATGCAACTATCTGTCGTTTTCATGCTATACATTGCCCTTAAGCAACGCTTTTGGGCTTTGAATACTTGTTCTCGCAGGCTACAATTTCCCCAAAAAATTATTCCGTATCTCAAAATAGATGCGACTAGACCATGGTATGCAACTAATGTTGTGGCGGTGTTAACTTTTTTCGTCAGATTGTATAGGACATATGCAGATACGCTTAGTTTTTTACACACCTCTTCTGCTTGGGGTTTCCAGGTCAACTGGCTGTCCAGCAATATCCCCAAAAATTTTGCTTCTGTTACTTGTTCCAAATTATGTCCATTGTATTCTATTATTAGATTTGGTACAGATGTGCGCTGATAGAAATGTATTATGTTGGTTTTTTTGAGGTTAATGACTAAATTATTTTTGTCAAGCCAATTTATAATGTCCTTAACTGTAGTATTAATGTCACTTTCATATTTATTTGCATCTGTACATTTAATTAATGCGGTGCTATCATCAGCAAATAATACCATTGGGTGTTCAATATTTTGTGGTAGGTCATTTATATACAGAAGGAATAAAAGTGGGCTAAGTATACCGCCCTGCGGTACGCCATGTCGGATAACTCTAACTTCTGATAGATATTTCTCTTCACGTTTAGTTTTTATACAAATTCTAGATATTTCTGTCAATTGTTTACGGTCACTAAGGTATGATTTAATAAAATTAAGTACATTTCCTCTTATTCCGTATACGTTAAGCTTGCTAAGCAGGGTTGCATGATGGACACAGTCGAAGGCTTTTGTCATATCAGTAAGAATTGCGCATATTGGCCTTTTTTTGTCAACATTTTTCATTATAATATCGAGTAAATCGTAAATAGCTAAATTTATTCCCTTGTTCTTTCTAAAACCTTTTTGTTCATCACATAAGGTATTAGATGTACACAAAAACTTATTAATTGAATCATAAATTATCCTTTCTATGACTTTAGAGAATATGGGAATTAAGGCAATAGGTCTATAATTTGTTATATTTTCTTTATCGTTTTTTTTGTAAAGTGGTTTTACGATAACTGTTTTCAGACCATTTGGGAATACTCCAGAGGTAATACATAAATTTGCAATGTGACTCAGGTGTATGGCAATATCATTTGACACGAATTTTACAACCTTTGTTGCTACACCATCATGTCCAATACTATTTTTATTTTTTTAATGACTGAATTGCTGTTATAACATCTCCAGTTAGAACCGGCGACATAAACATTGAGTGTGGATTGCTGATCAGACCAGTAGTTACATGAGCTAATGAAGTATTTGTCTGTACCTGATCAATGAAATAATTATTAAAGGCATTTGCAATATCTTTTGGATTATTAATAATTGTGTCTTGTATTTTAATTTGAGATATTTGTTCCGAATTGCGAGTACTATTATTTATGATATGCCAAGATGCCTTTGATTTATTACTGGATGTGTTTATGTAGTAATTATTCTGAGCTTTTTGGGTCAATTTGATTATTTTCCTAAATTTTTGGGAGTAATTTTTAAAATTATTTTTGTTACATAGTATTATATAATACCTACAAAAATATAGTAAAGAATAAATCAGTGCTGAGATGATTCTGCCAATTTCTTGTGGAACTGTTCACGTAATTTCCTGACAAATCCTGACATTTGGTACCCCTAGTCGCAGCAGACCCGGCTTCAAGGCCACAAAAACATAACACAGCAAGGCGCACATATTGAACAGCAATATATGAAAACTAACCTCTATTATAATGACAGTTAACCCCTCCAATTAAACTCAATAGGGGTGGGTTCACCGCATAGTTCAGTGGGGTTGAATAAAGTTAGATTTCAACCTACGACCCTTCAATCGACGATCAACACCGATTGGGTTAACGCTTCTAAACAACATTTGTGATTATTATACTGAACCATTTAATTTTATCACGTCGGACGTAGGAGCTTGTGATTAAAACTTCTTACCGCGGTCAATTTATGGATGGGTGACCGATAAGTGAAATCTTTGGTGTCGTTTGCGGTCGTCGCCTTATTACTTTTCGGTTCAGTCACTCACTAGCATTCGGTATCGGAATTGGGAATCGAATCGAATTCAGGAGCTCGTGGCTAATTACCAACTGGGCGAATCATACGATTTGCGAGGTTAAGCTGCGCTTACCGCGGTCGGTCTGTGGATGGGTGACCGTTCGTTACACATCGAGACCCCTCCGTGCCACGGAGTGCACGTTAAATAGTCTGTCCTGGGTGTCATACAAATACCTATGACAGTCGTTACGGGAAGTCAGAAGCCCGAAAGTCTAACAGCCGGTCTAACCTTAGGATATCGGCATTGCCCAGTAACTGGTTTGCAGAGGTCTG
Organism: Amphipyra berbera; assembly: GCA_910594945.2. Lineage (NCBI taxonomy): Eukaryota > Metazoa > Arthropoda > Insecta > Lepidoptera > Noctuidae > Amphipyra > Amphipyra berbera. The sequence goes on from OU343145.1 coordinate 13,774,602, forward strand.
ATGGCAGTTGCTTCGTGTAAAATACTGGTAGGTCGGTAGCCGCATCTGATTAGACTGGAAGCTGACCCCAACATAGTAAGGAAAAGGCTAGGAGGAAGACCGCGGTCAGTGATAGCCTAGTGGTGTGACCGTCGGACTGCCAAGTCATAGGTCTCGAGTTCAAACCCAAGGCACGCACCTCTGACTTTTCGGATTCATGTGAGTATTGTATTTATCACTTTCTTAAAGACGGTGAAAGAAAACATCGTGAGGAAACCGGCATGCCTGAGAGATATTTCTTGACGGCATGTGAAGCCAAGTCAGAGGCCCATGGGCGGCATAACCTCTTGACACCAGGTTAGTCATTAACCACACGAAAAGAAGAACCGCTAGGCCCTATGATTGTCGAACAATAATTAAGTACCTGGATGACCGAGCTTTGCTCGTTTTTTTTGGTATATCGACGTTTTCTAAAAATGAAACCTAGCTAGATCAATTTATCGCCCTTGAAATTCTAAATTTCGTTCTAAATTTCATAAAAATCGTTGGAATCGATTCCGAGATTCAGATTATAAATATAGGTATATATACAAGAATTGCTCGTTTAAAGGTATTAGATAGATATGAAAACTAAAAAAATCTCTTTTAAATAGTTATTTACCTACACGCGTAAACCGGAGGCATTTCGACCGCTATAACCCTCGGTCCTTTCACAACAAAATAATGTAATTGACCTTATTTATTGGTCAAATATCAGTGCCTACGCAAATATAGGAATTGTGGTCAATGTCGGACAGGATTCGCGTACTTTGTAACAGGAGGGCGAGGGATGAAAATGTGTTTTTTAAGGAGCCCGAAGCCAACGGGACCCTATTACGTATATTATACCTACGCTGACTGTCTGACTATTTGTTGCAGGGGTACATCTCGACAGTCGTAACGTCGCCAGTTGAAATTTTCACAGATTATGAATATATTTATGACTGCCTTGTTGGTCTAGTAGTCGCAAGCACGACTGCTGAGCATGGGGTCCTAGGATCGATCCTCAGGTCGGGTAAAGTGTTATTGGGATTTTCCATTAGGAATTTCTCAGTAGCAGCCTGGAGTCTGGATTTGGGTCCGGTTAATGTCAATAGGCTCGCCCCCTATTACATGAGACTTAACTGGCGAAACGAGGGTGTACTAAAACACATCTCCCGAACCCTTCGGGGAATGTAAGGCGTAATGTTATATTATGAATATATTGTTGGGGCATGAAAATACTACAATCTACGTCGGCGGCGAGCGATAGCCGCGCAATTCGCTCGAGGCGCTAAAATGTCTCACTTTAAGAACACATGTTTACTTCTTGAATTTTTTTTTCTTCTAAAACTACCCCTTGCTGTGTTAATCTATGTCAGCAGTACATCACGAGGTTTGAACTAATTACATGGTTTCGTTTACACCCTGTATATTGTTGGGGCATGAAAATGGAACAATCTAGGTCGGTTTTGACACTTGTCAAAATACTATGAGTAGGTACCTAGGTCCTGTTCTACGTAGCCTTTTTCCAACTATGTTAGAGTCAGCTTTTTTAGTCTAACCAGATACAGCAGAATACCAGTATTTTACACGGAGGGACTGCCATCTCATCATTTTATATATATACATAACATCACGCCTGTATTCCCCAAAGGATTGGGCAGAGGTGTATAGTAACACCCCCATTTCGCCGTTACGTTTAAGTCCCATGTAACAGGGGCCGAGCCTATTCCCATCAACCGGGCACAAATCCAAACACTGGGCTGCTATTAAAGAATTCCACACGGAAATACCCAATACCACTGCCCAACGGTTGATGTTGCGAACTTGTATATATACTATCTGCGTGTCAAACTTTGATACCGCGATGCAGGATAGTTTGCATGTGGCGCGACGGGGTCACCAATGTGGAGGAACGAGGTATCGTGTTCCTCCAACGAAAAGGGAGGATCCTCCAACCAGGCGGGTCTTATGCCTGGCGGGCCACTACCCAACGGTAGATGTTGGGAAGTTGTATATATACTATCTGCGTGTCAAACTTTGATACCGCGATTCAGGATAGTTTGCATGTGGCGCGATAGGTGCCGCCACAAGGGATAACTTTTGTTCTACAACTTTCCCCAAAACTCGATAGTTTAAGAGAAATAGCTTTTCAAAGAATTCGTAAAAAATATGCTAAGATCTATCTGTCCATAGCTATGATCAGCTGTTTTTACAATTTAGGTCATATTTGGGGTCACGGATTAGAAAATTAATTTTCTGAATTCATAACTAAAGCAGGTAGGTATGTTTTTTTTTTTTTGAAAAAACTAAAATAAAAATCTTTCTGCATGCAAATAAAAATTATCGAATTTTGAAATTTTAACACTTGCTTTAAATTAGTCATCAGTGATACTTTAGGTGGCCCGCGGCTTAGTACCCCGTTTCCGACTAACCTTGTATACGTTAGGCGGACAGTGACACCTCAGTTAAACACCTCTCTGTCATTGGAGTTACAGACAGCCCACTGTGCAGAGCATGCATGGAGGAGGACGAGACGGCAGCCCACGTGCTACTAAACTGCCCTGAGGTCGCCACATACAGGGCCAAGTACTTCGGAAACCCAGGTACTCTCCGAGAGATCGTCAGCAACATCAAGGGTGTGCTGGCCTTTTTCGAGGAGTTAGGGTGGATCGAGTGACTACACTTACCACCAGTGACGCATAATACGCGCTCAGACGTGAAGTTGCGGACACCAGCCCGTTACTATACCTATAACGTTAGGCGAACTGCAGTCTCGGAGACGGAGCAATACTCGGAACTTGTTTGCCAGAAATACGTAGGTACCTATCTAGGTAGAAATGTTTCTAAGAACCTCGTGAACGTCAATAGTAATTGTCAAAGTGATCATAATTGCGGTTTTAACCACCACAATGGCGTCTGGTATGCGGTTTTGGGAATATACAGGATGTAAACGAAATCATATAATTCCTTCAAACCTCGTGATGTTCTGCTGACGTAGATTAACCCTACACGGAATACTTTTGGACTCAATAAAAAAAAATACAAGAAGTAAACACGTGTTCTTAACGTGAGGCATTTTAGCGCTCCGAGCAAATTGCGCGGCTATCGCTCGCCGCGCGGTCATTTAACTCTGGCGTTAAAATGCCTCAAGTTAAGAACACATGTTTACTTCTTGTATTTCTTTTTATTAGACCCACAAGTATCCCAACAACACCCTAAACCGAGGTCCAATTCCTATCGGGTCACCCATAATGCTGTTGTTGCTAGTAGTCATGATGTTAGTAGTAGTAGTAGTTAGCTTAGGTTCAGTATTTTACTCTCGTCCCCATTGGCTGGAGACGCTTCAGGCCTCGCCAATAAATGCCCAGTTACGTAGAAATGGTCCGCAAGACGATCTACAAGCAGTCGAATAGAAAAAAATAAGTGAATTACAAGAACTACATCATATACACAGAATTCTTCATGCATTTCCTAGTACCTACCACTACTTTTACGAACCAAGGGTGCAATGGAGTGTAATAACTTACGTAGTAAATCCTGCTAGTGGATTTGACATTTTACGATACCAGTGATAAAAGGAGCGGCCGCAGTATACAAAAAACCGGCCAAGTGCGAGTCGGACTCGCGCACGAAGGGTTCCGTACCATTATCTATAAAAACGGCAAAAAAATCATGTCTGTTGTATGGGAATCCCCCTTAAATATTTGTTTGATTTTAATTATTTATTTTTAAAGTGAATATACAAGGTGTAAAAAGACCTTTCACGAAGCCGTCAACCATGCATTCAGTACATCAAACTAAGTAACCCTACTCAAAAATTGTCGCTGGGAAACGACTTTTTTTGGGTGAAAAATTTCGTTTTACTGCAAAGCTCAATGTAACGCACTCAAAACACTGTGCTGATAGATGCAATGAGTAGTAAACGGATAATGAAGGTATTCCAAGTACCTACATTTGCAACCTTCAAAACTAGTATTTAAAAAAAGTTGTGAAGAAGTTGGAACTTTGATCTCCAATATCTCCGTAACTAGAAGGTTCCCAGGCATAGTCCAGAACAAAAAATATATCGCAATGACGTGGAGAATAATTGCCTTTCGGCTTCGTTAAGGGTCTATTTACACCGTTTATTACTAAATATTCTGTGAATATTTCAAGCGTCTACCTGCTGCCGTTATCAATATCGAGCAAAAAATTCACGTTTGTCATATGGTGGCTACCATACGACAAACGTGAATATTTATTTTAAAATTAAATATTTATTTTATTCTGTTTTTTAGTAGGTATTTGTTGTTATAGCGGCAACAGAAATACATCATCTGTGAAAATTTCAACTGTCTAACTATCACGGTTCATGAGATACAGCCTGGTGACAGACGAACGGACGAACGGACGGACGGACAGCCGAGTCTTAGTAATAGGGTCCCGTTTTACCCTGTGGGTACGGAACCCTAAAAAAGAGGCATTTCTTTTAGCGCACCATTCTGAATAGCACCAATTCCAATCACACCAATAGAAATAGTAATAAGTTTTTCCCCGTGTGGGGACGGGTTAGAATATGAAACTTCCTCACCACACGCTGGGAATAGACGCGTGTTGTAAGATTCAACAAAACCCAGCACGCGACGTGGTAGGATCTATACGGCCCGCCTGGCTAGCTACCACCTGAACATTAAAGTCCGGCGCCAAACAGTATACTGTGTTCCGTCGTGTGTATGTGAGAGCCAAAGGGGTATAGAGGAATCCCTCTATATCTCTGTTCCTTAGATTCGTGTGCTCCATCTTAGACCCTGTCTGCGCTTACCATCAGGTGAGATTAAGGCCAAACGTGTCCACTAAAAGAATAAAAAAAAAGAATACTATTAGTGTGATTCGAATTGGTGCGCTAAATGGAATGCCTACAAAAAAAGCCTTCATATTTTCGTAAAGATATCACATTTTAAAAAAAATACGGTAATTACCTATCTATAATAAATAGTACAGCAACCAAAATACAGATTGATTATTCAATTTTATTTATAAATAAAGTTTTCAATACAAAATTGTTTAGATTTCACGTTGTTTTATAAATAAAAATCTATTAAACATTTGAAATAATTGGGTATTTTTGGATTGTTTTGACATAATATTGTTAAATCTGACTGTTATTGTCAACAGTTAATTAATAATATTTACACCGTGTCGAGTTTGCAGTAATAAAACTTTAAGGGTGCTATACATTAAATTTTATCGACAAAAGCACTCGACATGTATGGTCGATTCTTTCTGCCTGCCTTTTTCCCAACTATGAGGGTCAGCTTCCAGTCTAACCAGATGCGGCTGAATACCAGTATTTCACACGGAGCGACTGCTTTCAGACCTCCGCAACGATTACCCACTTATACCCCCCCCCCCCCCACAAATGGAAAGTTTTATTACTACCTACATATCTGGACACAAATGTAAGTGAAAAAAACATTAAATATAGTAATGTAATCTATCAATCAATTTCAAACCAAAATAATATTTTTTTCTCTCTATTTGTTCTTCTATTCGTTTTAAGCGGGGACTGACCGGCGTTACGGGGCGTAAAGTAACGTGTTACACAGCGAGCGTTCGTGCAGTCAGTACCGGGAAACAAGGCGCTTGTGACGTACTGACTGCACGAACGCTCACTGTGTAATGGTCAAAGCACACATATCAACTCGGAAAGGGATCGTAACCGTATCGCCTTTCGTCTCGCCGTCAAACAGGCGTCAACCTAACGTAAGCACGTAAACCAAACCGGATCAGCAGCTCCGATACGTCGACTCGGTTACGGCTCGGCGACGCCGCGCTTACGGCTCGCTGTAACAGTAGTGTGCTGCAGGCAGGCCGCGGGAGGGGTGAGAGGGGCAAGGGTGGACGAAGAGACGTAAGCTCGGGTAAGGAGAGACTTAAGCGCGGGGACGACGAGCCGTAAGCGCGGGAACCACGTTGACCACACACCGCACCGCGGTTCGTGAGCTTGTCCCGAGGCGAGCCGATTACGTTACGATTCCGATTAGTGTGCGTTGCAGTAGGGAGTTTCATACAAAGAATACTGAACGGCTTGAGTTGATACGGTGACGATCCCGTTCCGATTTGATATGTGTGCTTTGACCTTTACACGTTACCATACGCCCCGTAACACTGGTCAGTACCCAGCTTTAAATACAGGGTAAGTTTTAAACGGGACTGAGCAAAGAATACTGTTTACTCTATTCCTCATAGTTTTAGTTGTGGCCCTGCAATCCCCCTCAAAAACTCACCTTGTACATACGTAATACAAAAACAAATAAACACACAAATTATTTTAGACTCAATTTGTAATATTAATATATCGAGTTTTAAATTGAGAATCAATAAAAAATATTTTACCACAGATTTACAGGTTAACCAGATATATTTCCTCTTAGCCTTTTCCCAATTATCTTGGGGTCAGCTTCCAGTCTAACCAGATGCGGCTGAATACCAGTATTTTACACGGAGCGACTGCCATCAGACCTCCGCAACCCAGTAACTGGGCAATGCCGATATCCTAAGGTTAAACCGTTTGTCAGACTTTCGGGCTTCTGACTACCCGTAACGACTGTCATAGGTATTCGTATGACACCCGGGACCGACAGCTTAACGTGCTCTCCGAGGCACGGAGGGGTCTCGATGTGTAACAGATGGTCACCCATCCACGGACTGACCGCGGCAAGCGCAGCTTAACCTCGCAAATCGTACGATCGGCGCGATTTGATATTGATTTAACCAGATATATTTAATACTTATTAACACAGAATCATACTTAATTAAAGTAACAAATATTATACCTACTTGCACAACAACTCGCTAAATACAATTTTAGCGCTAAACATATTTAAAATTTTGTTGTATTTCTGTCAATTGTTTCGACTTGACAGAGACAGAATGATGTTCTAATTATAAACATAAACATAACATCACGCCTGTATTCTCCGAAGAGTTAGGCAGAGGTGTATAACACCCTAATTTCACTGTCATGATTAAAGACCCATGTAATAGGGGGCGAGCCTATTGTCATCAACTGTGTACAAATCCGAACTCCGGGCTGCTACTGAGGAATTCCCAACAACACTTTGCCCAACCTGGGGATCAAACCCATGACCTCACAATAAACAGTTGCGCTTCCCATACTAGACCAACAAGGCAGTTAGTTGTTCTAAATATTTTTAGCGGTAATTGTACTTAGCGAGTCGTTGTTCAAGCGGGCTTTAACATAATGTCTCTACTAATATTATTTACATTCAACTAACTTTAGCAGGAAACTCGCTACTCCCGTTCATAATTCTCATAATCCTACCTTGTTTCTCCCTTGGTATCCCATGTTTAACTACCATATGACGTTTCACGGTCTCAGTTTTAGTGTAAGTTACGCTACAAACACTACACATATACATATACATCCTCTCGTGAACATTATTACAGTGAGCGAGCATTGATCCGTGCCGATAGAACTTTCTAGGGCAGTATGTACATTGGTATTGCTTCTCCATATGATGGACTAAATGGTTCCTCCATATCGCTCTTCTACGGAACGTTAAACCACATTTTTCACACGTAAAAGGTCGTTCTCCCGTATGTAATCTTAAATGTTCGATTAAATTTAGTTTTCGGGGGGCTTTATATGGACAGTGGTCACATTGTAGGTACGGACCAATTCCGTGTCGAGCAATCTGATGCATGTGCATTTCTGCAAGTACGGGAAACCCTTTTCCGCATTGGTCGCAAATATATTTGCAGATGTTATGGCGTTGCATGTGATGGTCATACGTGAAACGGTTCGCAAGCATTTTGTGGCATATCTTGCATATTAAGTTGCGTTGACTGGCTGGAATAGGCCGATATTTTTGTTCTCTTTTGAATTTTTGAATTCTTTTAAATCTACGCTTTGTATGTTGATGTTTATAAGTAACATGCATCTCTGTATTGACAATTTCTTGTATTTGATCCAAAATGTTATTGATTTCGTTCGAATATTTATCTGGTGTGTCGTTAAAATTGTTACTATTATCTTCATTGTCTATGAAATCGTCAAAATCGTATGTTTTGCCGGCTAAATCAATTTCTAATTCGACTTTTTCGACAGACGTTTTTTGTTCAGTATTTTGTTTGAAATTATCTCTTTTCACACTATTCTTGCGGTTCCTAGATCTTCTAGAAGGTTCTAAATTAGGTTTCACGTTGAAATATTGGTTAAACATAACGTATTCACACACAATTTCTTTAATATTTCGATCTGAAGTTTCATTGTTTACGTCCCCATTTACGAGCCGTTTTAACTGCTTGTCGGCCGATTCACACTTTAATTTGAAGTAAATAGATTGTTTTAGTAAATAAATACACTTTTGGCACATCATAGTCGGTAGTACGTCGTCTTTGTGTAGAAAAACATTGGTTACCGTTGCAATCGCTTTGCCGAAACAACTGAGTCCGTCGTCGTTTGAATTATCAATTAAAGTCACCATTGTTTCACTACTATTTTGAGATAAACAAAGGCGGCATATAGTTTTGTACATATTTTCGTAATCATCCATTATATAACAGGTTTTTTAACGAATTGTATGTATAATTTTATCGTATTGAGATTTGTTTTGTTTTGACACTTCACTAGCCTGACAAATTCGCCTCAGCGAGCCAGTTGCACAGATACCTAACTAATTGTTGCGTTTCGTTTCATCTTTTTTGAATTCTATGAAATAATAAAATATTATTATAATAACATAAAACTACAGAATTAAAAATAAATATTATAAAAAAGAAACATTTTTAATTTTTTCTTTGTATAATTAATAAAAATAATCATTTTATTTACTCAAATAGCTGTAGTTTACTTAAAGGTCCATTTAACGTAACGTGCTAGTGAGTACAAAATTAAATGCTTCAAAAAAGTGTTTTAAAGGTATTGTAACTGATTGTAACATATGTAATTATGTATAGGTAACGTTCCTGTGAATGTTCGATGCTGTTCTCTGTTTTTATGGATCATTCTTCATCAAATTGTTGAGTTGAACCTATAACAAAACAACGAGCATCTTGTAGCTTAATGTTGTGTCCACCACCCTGGTCTGGAACAGGTTAGTGGACTACACACACTATCAAGAACTTTTTCAAGCCTTCTCACATGCAGATTTCCTCACTATATTTCCCTTCACCGTTAACGCAAGTGATAATCAAATTCTGATCCGCACATGAATTTGTAAAGTCAAAGGTACGAGTCGGGATCCAACTCCTGTACGGAAAGCAACCTTTCAACCACCAGGCTATCACTGCTTTTAATTCATTTAATTAAACTCTAATCTTAATGATCGCAGTACAATTTTGGGAGTACCTATGCAGAGAGATGGAATGTTGACCATTTATCTTTTAAATAGAAATTCGTATAAAAGCTGCGATAGATCTGACTGTGTACCATGCCTCCTTCCAAAAAGACGGACGTTTTTAATGAGTACCTAACGAACGGTTACCCATCTAAGTCCAGTTGGCGTAGCACGAATGCTGTCGAGTTATTAAGGTTAATGTAAGTGAATTTTAAATTAAAAACTTTATTCATGTATGATACAAATTGTGAATGTCGCAAAAAAATAAACCAAAATGTAAAGCTGGGTAGGTACAGATTATTTGCAACGTAGCATGCAGTGTAACACGGCGGCCTCCACGCACGCTGCGCGCTTCAACTGCGAACGTCTATTCCCGGCAGACAACATCGCCAGCCATTTTAAATATTTTCATCAAAATGGGTCAGTACGAGTAGGTGCTTGTTTGCGGCGGGTAGAACCGTCGCGAATGACCGTCCAAATCACACGGTGCGCATTTAAAGCGTTCGTCAAAAAAAATTTTAAACCGACTTCAAAAAAGAATAAAATAATTACCTACCATATAAAATTAACAGTTTCAGAAGTCGGTGCTGATCCACGCTGAACCAAATTGAAGGCACCGACTTCTGAAACTATTAATTTTATATGGTAATTATTTTATTCTTTTTTGAAGTCGGTTTAAATTTTTTGTATTTTTTTTTTATTTTTTTCATTTTAGTGGCCTTAATTAAAACTTGGTTGGACCTACAGAAGACGCTGCTCGTAACATAATCACATCATCACAATATGCGTACTGTTCGTCATTGAGGAGTTCCATTATCTATCTCCGAAGTTCTTCATCAGATCTTCACCAAATTTAAATGGGACCAACTTAGAAGTATACCCTATCCATTAAAAAAAGAATCATTAAAATCGGTTCACAATTGGCGAAAATATCGATGAACATACACAAAAAAAAAAAAATACATACAGACGAACATAGTAACCTCCTCCTTTTTGGAAGTCGGTTAAAAAACCGACAATCGGCGGCAACCAACAAGCGCGCTACGAATGCACGCGGCGTAATGCGCTCGCGAACAAATTAAAATGTATGGAAAATGTTGCATTTCATGTCACCTTACATGTTGTGTTGCAAATAATCTGTGCCCAGCTTTGTTTTTCTTCTTTTTTGTAAAACGATGCCCCACACTAGGATTTCTCCTGCATCGTGGGGGCGTTTACAAACACAAATCTTCACATGCACAAACAACCAGACCCGGAACAACTATCTGTAGGCCATAAAAATATTTGTTCCGTGCGGGAATCGAACCCACGACCCGTACCGCAGAAGCCGATTGCTCAGCCACTGCACCAAACGTGTCGTCATCTTTATAGAACAGTTGTATTTTCGATTCAAAATTTGTTTATATTAGCGATTCAATTACGATACTATTAACGTCAAATCGACGGTCCCTACGTAGGTATACTATCGAAACTACAAAATGTCAGTTTTTATTTTATCTGCTTAAAATGTGTGCAATTATGTTATCTTAAAGGTTATAAAATAATAACTTTTTATGGGACCAAATGGCAACTATTCCGCATCAAACTAAAGAAGAATCACGTAAATCGGATCATAAATCTCAGTGTAATCGGTGTACATACATAATAAAATAAAAACTGAGATTTTGTAGTTTCGATAGTAGGTATACGTAGGGACCGTCGAAATGTTCGTGGCCTTGGCACCGCTGCCCAACCTCAAACACTCAAAGCTAAATCGATGTATACAGTAGCCATTTAGCCGCCTTCCGCAGTATAAGTATGGCTATAACATCTCTTACAAATTAACACATAATGGATGTAACAGAGTCGTAAACTGCTACTACGTCTTTCATCTTATTTGTGGGCTAAATAAGTCTTAATAGTGTTTACATTAAAGCGTTCCGCGGGTGGCAATAGAATGGTAGGTACAGGCCGTGGCCTCGAAATTGGCGAGGCCAAAATTGTATATTTTTTTATACCTATTTATTACGGTCTTTGGTCGTAGGTAGTAAGTAAACAATTTTAAGTAGTTATTAAATGGGTAGTATTTAAACGAGTGACTGTAAATTAAAGTTTTAAGTGACAAAAATAATTAATTTACGTTATAGTATTACTAAGTGAGCGACTGACTGCGAGTGACGAGAAATCAACAGAACAGCAACTTACAAACACTAATTTGAGTTACTTAAAATACAAAATGAGAAGCTTCATAATATGTGAGCGACCTAATACTTGCTTGGGTGTCAACGTTACGTCCTGCATTTTTTTAAATATTTGCCTTTGCAAAAGAGGAAATCTAGCGCTTGGCGGCCGCTGCCGCGGCAAGCTCGCTTCGCTCGCTCGCCTTCGCGCGTTTCGTGGTCACAGTTCTAACCTAACCTAACCTAGACGTTACGAAATTGACAAACTATTTATAATATTGAAGTTGCCCTCTCTGTATTTCTAGTCCCTCACTTAGTAATTCAGTCGCACGGCTAGAATTTTAATATCTGAAATGGATTAATCACAACCCACTTTTTGTAAGGTCGTTCCGGATTTTATTATTAATCAATATTCGTCGTTAGTTTAGTTAATTTTTCGCTTACTCAAATTCATACCGCTCAAGCTATTAAAACAGTATCTCATCATCAGTCGCTAAGTTTTTTTTATTCGATCGTTTTATAATTCCCCGTATTCAATTCAAATAAGGTAATGATTTGGCAAGGTTTTTATTTTATTGGTCACCAACTGTGTCCTCACGGCTCCGCCCGTAGCCTATGTTACTCAGTGATAATGTAGCTTTCTAACGGCAAAAGAATTTTTGAAATCGGTCCAGTAGTTTTTATGTTTATTCGTTATATACAAAAATACAAATCTTTCCTCTTTATAATATTAGTATAGATATAGATGTATCTTACAGCTAGTTCACACAGAAACTATTTACTGGATCCGTTTTTATTTTGGTGATGGCGCCTGTAGTTGAATGAGCGAGTTCACATACACGACAGTATTCCTAATCCAGTAAAAATAATGGATCCGTTATCCTGTCTGCCAGATTCGACGCAGCTGCCATTTGTTTAACTGATCCATCGGCACAGATATGAACAACACATCCAGTACCGATGGATCAAATAAAACGGATCCGTTGTGTGTACGGGCGGTTACACACCGATGAGGACATGGAGAAAAAGTAGGGGAGACCGGGGCTGATTCTAACGGGGGTAAGAATTAACTTGAATATTCCCGCTAAACGGAAAGCGTTACAATCATGATACTCCGTTTCCGAGCACTATTTACGACGCCAAACGTATCCCGACTCGTCAGTCCACAGCCAATCGCCTCATGTGGGAGTTGTGCACAGCGAGCCTGGATTGACAGGTAAACGAACTTTTCGTGGTTTGCAATAATTTGACTCAAGACGTTGTTATTTACTCAATCGAATATAGTATTGCCCAGAAAGAAGCTTAATTTTATTGATAATATAACTGTGCAATGCGTTTTTTATTATTATTATTGATTGATTTTATGTGATTAATTTTGTAAAAAATGTGTCCTTGAGGCTAAAAGTAACAAATTGAACGGGGTAAATATTAACATGTTAATACATACCCCGATTGTGGGGCAAGGATTAACAGATGATTAAGGAGCGTAATAAGTACCTAAAATCGTGTCTTTTTTATAGAATTAGGAATCTTCCCAGACATTGTAAATGTCATGCCTGATATTGACATAAGTGTATCGGAGGTTATTGAGCAAATGTCCCAAGAACCACGCCCAGAAGAAGCAGGACCGCCAAAACCAAAGTCTAAAAGAAATTGCAACCCAGAATCTGTAAGAACGCATCCAAAAGCTCCACCACGTGTTGAATCCTAATGAAAACGTCTAAGAAAGTCCACTATTCTTACTGATACACCTGAGATATTGGCTTTAGAGAAGCAAACTAGATTTAAGTTATCCAAAAAGAAGAAAAGTAGTCCGGAAGAAATGAAGAGTAAGGATAAAGGCAATGGAAAAGGGGAAATAAAGGGGAAAAATACTGGAAAAGTAGAAGCAGAAAAGGTGAAGAAGAAAATTCTGCAAGAGGATAGTGATACAGAAGAAGACTGTTTCTGCTTAGTTTGTAGCGAACTCTATAAAGGAGAGACAATTGGATTTGATTGGATACAGTGCAAGAGATGGGGTCACATCACTTGTATCAGAGGTGACACCAGAAGTTACGTGTGCCTAAATTGTTTCTCCGACGATGATTAGGAGGCATAGGTGATAGGAATCATCGACAGATATTGCCAACTCGTTATGCACAAATTGTTGTATTATTTTTATTTTTACACAAATTAGTTTTACTTTGACTGATTGAGGCAACTTCCTAAAGACATAAGTAACTTAAGACTAATAATATGAGACGAATACGTTATATTTGTTAAAATGTCAGTTACTTGACGAGACAAAGGTTGTTTTATTAGTTGTTTAATTATTGTTAATTAGCACTTAAGGCTGCTCCAGGATTTTGCGTCTATATACAAACTAAGAATCACTCTAAATTAGTTACATTAGTGTTTATTGAAAACGTTCGTAATTTAATATCTTAATAAATATATCTTGCTCATGCATGTAAAGTTTCATTACTATCCGCCTTTTCGTTTTTAGGAAATTTAATGTCAAAGTTTGTATGGAGACGTAATATGTTGGAGCAGCCTTAACGGAATAGATAGTGCACGTTACATTTTGAATCTGTGAATGAAAATAGGTTAATTTGATAGAACCTAAGTTGATTAAAGATATCTACGAATAAGAACGGTGTTTTCTTGGAATTATTTAATTGAAAAAGTCCCATGTTACATCTAGCCCCTTGCGTTAATACTTACCTCAGCCCTGTTAAAATTTACCCCCGATACGGGGTAAGTATTAACAACTGACTTTTTCTTTAAAAATGCATTTTATTCTGAAAGTATATGTCTTATTGACATTTTTTGTAACTATAATAATAGCTGAATAACTAACGTATGCTATTAATCGAAAGCAATGTCGAAAAATCTATTGTATTAGGAAATATAAACCAAAATACAAAATTTGTTAGAACTGGCCCCGGTCTCCCCTAAAGCAATAACCAATAAAAAGCGCATAAAGATTCAAAATCTTTGCACATATTGACATTTCCAAAAATCTGTAATAGGTACCCAGTGGCGTAGCGTGGGTGTCGGCTGCCCAGGGCAGAAGAAAATTTTGCCGCTCTCTTATTTAGGTTTTTCAATTTAATGTATACTATACATTAATTATAGAGAACTTTTCGGCAACAACAGTCATCATTATTTTGCATTGAACAGGTTAGATTTTAAATAAAAAACCGGATATATTCTCACGAATATAGACGTTGTTGACAGTCGCTACCAAATATCATTCAAAGAAAAGGGATTCCCCGACTTCGCCACAAAATAAGTATTGAAAAATTCCGTGCTCCTTTCAATCGGTCCGAATTTGTAGTTGCGATAAAAATATAAAATGGTTTAAATATTTACAAAATATTTTTATTATTTATTGTTAAACTTTGCCGCCGCCTATAAACTGCCGGGCCGCCCCTGCCGCTACCTACTGCCGCCACTACGCTACGCCAATAATACCTAACTATGATCTAACTACATTTTCTCGAAAGAAAAGCTTTTAACAGCTTGTGGCCTGAGAATGACCACCTTAGCTTGTAGAACACTATAATAAAACGTAAGTTACAGTTTGTGGCCTCACCGCTACCCTCGAGGCCGTGGCTTGGCGCCTAATAGCGATGTACGATAAACGCTCTCACTACGATAAAACGCCGCAACGTCGTATTATTCAAGTGCGAATGAGTTTTACTTTTACTCAGGGGAAAATAGTGGGTAGATGTGCTGCGGTAAAGTTTTTTAGAGACGATCTGGAACGGTGGAAGTGATTAATACGAGGTTCACCTTTTTGATTATGCAATAGTATCCATCTATACTAATATTATAAAGCTGAAGAGTTTGTTTGTTTGTTTGAACGCGCTAATTTCAAGAGCTACTGTTTGGAATTGAAAAATTATTTTTGTTTTGGATAGTCCATTTATCGAGGAAGGTTATAGGCTAAATATCATCACGCTACAACCTATAGGAGCAGAGCACAAATGAAAAATATTGCAAAAACGGGAAAAATCTCCACCCGTGCGAAGCCGGAACGGGCCGCTAGTGTATGATAAAAATAAATAGCAGTGATAGCCTAGTGGTGTGACCGTCGGACTGCCAAGTCATAGGTCTCGAGTTCAAACCCAAGGCACACACCTCTGACTTTACGGATTCATGTGCGTATTGTATAATTATCACTTGCTAAAAAACGGTGAAGGAAAACATCGTGAGGAAACCGGCATGCCTGAGAGATATTTCTCGACGGCATGTGAAGCCTAGTCAGAGGCCCATGGGTGGCATAAACTCTCGTGTTTGTCCTCCATGCAAGAGGGTCTGATTGAACCAGGCCCGCGCCTCTGGCTTTTCGAATTAATGTACGTTCAAGAAACAATAATAGCATTTGACACTTAAATTAATATTTCCTACATGATCCATGATCAACTGCCTCGTCGGTCTAGTGGTGGCTAGCGTGACTGCTGATCGCGAGGTTCTGGGTTCGATCCTTAGCTCGGGCAAAGTGTTATTGGGTTTTTCCGTGTAAAAACCCAATAGCACTTGTGTGTAGGCTTGCCCCCCTATTACATGGAACTTAAACATGACGGCGAAATAGGGTGTTACTATACACTTCTGTCCAACCCTTTGGGGAATATAGGCGTGATGTTATACGATGTTATGTTATGATAAAAATAAAAAGCAGTGATAGCCTAAGCAGTTGAACGCTTGCCTTCCATTCAGGAGGGTCTGATTGAAACGGGTCTGCACCTCTAGCTTTTCCAATTCTTGTATGTTTGTGGCGGCATCTATCACGCCACATGCGAACTATCCTGCATCGCGATATCAGAGTTTGACACGCAGATAGTATATATACAAGTTCCCAACATCAACCGTTGGGTATTGGCCCGCCAGGCATAAAACCCGCCTGGTGGGAGGATCCTCCCTTTTCGTAAGCGGAACACTATATCTCGTTCCCCTACATGTTCAAGAAACAATGATAGCATTTGACACTTAAATTAATTATTACTTACATGACCCACCTTAATAAGTAGGTCTTCGAATTAATCACAGTCACAGATTAAGTGCCCGTTCACACAGCGGAATCCGTTAAAACGGTTCCGTTTTTAACGGATCCGTCGGTACTGGATGTGTTCTTCACACCTGTACCAACGGATCCGTTAAACAAATGACAGCTGCGTCGCATCTGGCAGGCAGGATATGATAAAAATTACGGATGGTGTGTGAACGCACTCATACTTCTCCATACGTCATCCAGTGTTTGATGATAAAACGGAACACGTAAAAATGTCGGACCAGTATTTTTTACTGGATTTGGAATACTATCGTGTATGTGAACTCGCTCATAAAATTACAGGCACCATCACCAAAATGAAAACGGTTCCGTTAAAACGGGTCCTATAAACTATTTCTGTGTAAACTAGCTGTACCTTGTTATCAAAACAGCTGACACATTTCAACAACTCGATAAGTACCAGTAAAATATTTTTTCTCCACAAAAATATCATTCTACCGAAAAATTTAACCTGTAAAATCTAGGGGCAGACAAACATGCGACCTTTGGACCTTGGGGTAGACCGAAAATCCGGGTAAAACTTACCTTTATACCTCTCGACCACTAGACCGGTGTCGTGATAAGAATTCAATGAGACTTTAAACATTTTTGGACGTTAGATTTTGTTTCGAGAGTGAGAAATCTTTGGGGATTAGAATAAAATTCCACACAAACCTTTTTATTTTTGGATTTTTTCCATACATTGGGAAAGACATCTGTATCCTCATGATGACCAGTTTCTAGTTCGTTACTAATAATTTATTGACTGCCTCGTTAATCTGGTGGTGGCCAGCGCGACTGCTGATCGTGAGGTCCTGAGTTCGATCCTCTGGTCGGGCAGTGTTATTGGGTTTTTCCGTATGGAATTCCTCAGTAGCAGCCTGGAATTTGGATTTGTGCCCGGTTGATGGCAATAAGCTCGCCCCTATTGCATGGAATTTAACACTTCTGCCCAACCCTTCAGGAAATACAGGCGTGATGTTATGTCATTTATTGATAACACCTAATGCCATTCATAGACATTATGCACCCATTTATTTTGTGTGTGTGATCACGCATGCCGAGCAAAAGTCTACCATGGAACAATAACATAACATCACGCTTTGAATTCTCCGAAAGGTCCGGCGGGGGTGTTTTTAGTACACCCTCATTTCGCCACTTATGTTTAAGCCCCATGTAATAAAGGCGAGCGTATTGCCGTTAACCGGGCACAAATCCAGACTCCGGGCTGCTACTGAGAAATTTCTAATGGAAAAACCCAACAGCACTTTGCTTAACCTGAGGATCGAACCCAAGATCTCACGGTCAGCAGTCGCGCTTGCCACCACTAGACCAAAGAGGCAATCCAATGACCAAAAATCCAATTCTCAAAATAAAGAAAAATAAAACTATTTGACATGTTGACGGTCCCTACGTATACTATCTTAACTACAAAATCTCAGTTTTTATTTTATCTGCTTAAAATGTGTGAAATTATGTTATCTTAAAGGTTATAAAATAATATTTTTTTATGGGACCAAATGGCGACTATTCCGCATCAAACTAAAGAATAATCACGTAAATCGGGCCTAAATCTCAGCGTAATCGGTGTACATACATAATAAAATAAGAACTGAGATTTTGTAATTTCGATAGTATACATAGGGACAGTCGATGTGACGATCTATTAAAAATAACCCTAATGTACTCCATACCCATACATTTCACAATGATACCAGTATAAGGATTCAGCATAGCAATTAATTTTATTCCCCAACAACCCACACAACTAACGAACGTTCCTACAAGCCGGATAAACCGCATTTTTATCCGGGCACTTTAGTGTTCAACGACCTTTACGTATGTTTGTTTGTTAGGCGTCCTCGTTATTTTGATTTACACTGACAATACAAAACATGACTGTGTTGGCGTTTTTTTCTTTTTTTTTCTATATTTTTCGCCTACTTTCTGAGCCCGAGGGCCGGAATAATGATGGATTTCATTTTAGTTCGCGCAAAAATGAACAAGTATTTTTGTAAGTTCAACGTGTGTGTCGAAAGGTTTTCTTCTAGTTCTTGCTTTGCAATGGGCGTAGCCGGGATTTGTTTCAAGGTGGGACAAAGTCAGTCAGACAGTAAATATTTGTATTTTCTATAAATCTGGAAGTGCAGTATGGGATTTAACAGCAGTGATAGCCAGTGATGTGACCGTCGGAGTGCCAAGTCATAAGTCTCGAGTTTGATCCCAAAGCCTCCAAAACCTCTGACTTTTGGGATTCATATGCGTATTTCTATAATTATCATTCGCTTGAAAACGGTGAAAGAAAACATCGTGAGGAATCCGGCATGCCTAAAAGATATTTCTCGACGGCACGTGGAAAAGTTAGAGGCCCATGGGCGGCATAAACTCTGACACCAGGTTAGTCACTAACCACACGAAAAGAAGAAGTATGCGATTTTGGGACAATTTTGCCACATAAACTTATTTTGAGATTCAAATTAGTATAGACACGGAGTCGAAGATTGGTCTGCCTATTTTGGGTAATTGTTCTGTGGACATGGGTGGCAAGTTGACTGAATTTAGACCATTCACCTATTCTTTCCTGTGCCAGGGTGAGGCAAGCGCCCCATCTGCCCCACGCTGAATAGGCCTATGACTGTGTGTATATAGCCTTTTTGATAAAGATAGATTTTTAGTACGTCTTTAGATTTAAACAAAATCGCCCCCGCTGTCTGTACGCTTAGGTCTTTTAAACTACGCAACGGATTTTAATGCAGTTTTCAGCAATAGATAGAGTGATTCAAGAGGAAGTTTTATATGCCCCACATTAGTATCTACATTGCACCCGTGCGAAGCCGAGCCGGGTCGCTAGTTATAAATAAAACAATAATAGTCGTTACGTGAAGTCAGAAGCCTGAAAGTCTGACACCCGGTCTAATCTTAGAATATCTGCGTTATCCAGTAACTGGGTTGCGGAGGTTTGATGGCAGTCGCTCCTTGTAAAATACTGGTATTCAGCCGCATCTGGTTAGACTGGAAGCTGACCCCAACATAGTTGGGAAAGGGCTTGGGATTATTTCACATAACATCATAACATCACGCCTGTATTCCCCGAAGGGTTGTGCAGAGGTGTATAGTAACACCCTTATTTCGCTGTTATGTTTAATTCCCACGTATTCGGGGGGCGAGCCTATTGCTATCAACCGGGCACAAATCCAAATTCCAGACTGCTACTGAGGAATTCTACACGGAAAAACCCAATACCTAATACTTTGCCCGACCTAGGGATCGAACCCAGGACCTCACGATCAGCACTCGCACTTGCCACCACTAGACCACCGAGGCAGATAAAAGAAAATAATATTAATATAATATTAAAATCACATAAAGGTATCCGCTCACTACACCGCCCGGTTACACACATCCGGATTGCCGGTAATATCAAATATTATTTTCCGGTAGAATCATATTTGAACCGGTTTCGGGTTTAAGTAATTGGAAATCCTACCCGGGCAGGTACCTATTTCCGTGTATTATGTATTGGCGATGCGTGAACGGGTATATCCGGGTATTTCTATCATTTATCCGGGTACTTTGTCGTCTTGAGTATTTGGTATTTTTCTTTAGTTGTTGACTTAGATGTTCAGTAGGATGTATGATATTGGATGTGGGGTGTTGTGTGTGTTATAATAGCTTTGGGAAGAAAAAGATGTTGCTTTTATGATATCAGGGTTACTTCAAATTAACTAGCAAAAGTTCACAGGGTTAGCAAGTTGTTGTCTAGCCTTTTCCCAACTATCTTGGTGTCAGCTTCCAGTCTAACCAGATGCGGCTGAATACCAGTATTTTACACGCAGCGACTGCCATCAGATCTCCGCAACCCAGTTACAGACCAATGCCGATATCCTAAGGTTAGACCGGTTCTCAGACTTTTGAGCTTCTGACTTCCCGTAACGACTGTCATAGGTATTCGTATGGCAACCGGGACCGACTGTTTAACGTGCTCTCCGAGACACGGAGGGGTCTCGATGTGTAACTAACGGTTACCTATCCACGGACTGACCGTGGCAACGTACGATCCGCGCGGTTGGTAATTAGCCTCGAGCCCCTTATTTGAAGTAGCCATATACAGGGTGTAAATGAAATGATGTAATTCCTTCATACCTCGTGATGTACTGCTGACATAGGTAAACCAGACAAGAGACTATATTGGATTCATTAAAAAAATATTACTAAAAGTAAACATGTGTTTTTAACGTGAGGCATTTAAGCGCCCAGAGTTAGATAACCGTACGGCGAGCGATAGCCGCGCAATTCGCACGGAGCGCTAAAATGCCTCACGTTAAGAACACATGTTTACTTCTTGTAATTTCTTTTTTATTGAATTCAAAAGTATCCCAAGCAGGATTAATCTATGTCAGCAGTATAATCACCAGGTTTGAAGGAATTACATGATCTTGTTTACACCCTGTATAAATTAGGTAATTATTTTTAATAAAACACGAATTTTAAGTAAAACACAGTTGGTTAACTAAAGAATGAATTTTAGTAAACACCAGCCCATGAATTCAAATAACGATAAGTCGTAATATTTTTGTATTAACAAGTCTATACTATTACGACATAACTAAGAAGTCGCATCGGCATATTTCGTAAAACCGATCACTTCCGAACTTAGTGCGACTTCAAGACCACGAATGAACCGCAGGCCGCACCGCGACCACTGAGACATGCGTAATTAAAGGTCAATAGTATTTATTTTTTATTTTAAGCACGCTATTTATCTATTTGGAACTGGTTTACATAAGTTACGTCACAGTGGGTTCAGTTGAAAACCAGCGTCAGGCACTAGTGGTCTGACATTTATGCTGAACTGAACCTATTTGGCGCAGCCGCTAGATACACAGTTATTTTATTTCTGTTATTTATTATAATAAACAGAAATAAAGTTATTATAATTTTTCGTTTATTCATTTATATGTACATATTATTTACATTTTTAAATATTTCTATAAAAAATATAAAAAAAAACATTTAAGAATATAAAAAATAGTAGCCCACCGGCATCGGGAACAGGGTCCAAGCTACCGGTGGTCAGGACCTCAGAGAGGAACTTCCTGACAATACGTACCGTGTCTAGAAGTACCGCTTTCTGTATCAGGCCCTTGACCCAGCTGCCCAACGAGAGCCTCATCAGGTGTTGGTCGAGGCTCTTGGCTATTAAGCCATTGGCCGTAACGACTATCGGCACAATGACTGCTGAGTCAACCTCCCACATGTCGACAACCTCGTGTGCCAAGTCTTGATACTTAATTTCTTTATCTTTCTCGGCTTTCACAAGGTTCTCGTCATGTGGGACAGTGACATCAACAATCATTGTGCGGCGTTCTGATCGATCTATCACCACTATATCAGGTTTATTGGCAACAATAGTCCTGTCAGTGATGATAGATCGATCCCAATACAACGTGATACGACCATTTTCAAGAACTGGGTCGGGCACATACCTGTAATACGGTACCTCCGATTCCACAAGGTTATACTTCAAAGCAAGTTGCTGGTGGATAATCCTGGCCACTTGGTTATGCCTATGTTATTATAATTATTATTATTTTTTTGTTTTCTCTCTTATGATTTTTTTGTCTATGTGACTGACTGCTTTCGTGCCAAATAAATTTCTTTCTTTCTTTCTTTCGAGCTGGCGGGCGGGCGAGCTGACTTTTTCATACTTCGGTTCACATCTTTCACATCGTTTGAGTCGCTGAAGTAGCTAGGTTCGGTGAAACGTAGCTCGCTCGCTCGCTCGCTAGCTGGTGGTGTGGCCTGCGCTTGATTATTGGTACTACAGTAAAAAATTATCTTTACGCTGACGCAATAAGTGTGAGTGGCGCGACAATGAGCGACTGCCATTGGTTGTGCGATCAAGTTTTCTGATGCGACTTCTTTGTTGTATCGTAGTATACCAAATTAAATATCGTCGCTTAGGTAACAATACCGCCTAAGTCGAAAATTGGTCATTTGACGTTTTATACGTCATTGGATAGATATTTTCGGCGCGCATCGAATGATGTTAGAAAAAAAATTGAATTATCCAATCACAGCGAGTTATTCAAACAGTTCTGGCACCGCGCAAGTCGTTTGTTGTGTCATTTTAAAGATAATAAAAGCTCATTTCTTGATGCAAGTCTCATGCTATCTTTCTCTTTCTTTCCGACAAAAACAGAGATAGCATGAGACTTGCTTCAAGAAACTTGCACCGTGTAAATCAGCATTAATCAGTTTTTTGTCTCTCCTGAAAACTTGTCAAATTTTACTTGAGCGGTATTGTTACCTAAGCGACGATATTACTATCTGTTCCAGGAAATATTTATTATAGGAAAATTGTCATAATAATCTTTTGATATCATTGTTGCCGATTTCAGGAAATATTTATTATCCAAGGATTACGTAACTCTTTTGATGTATAATCAGAAAATATAACGTGACGTGTAATAAATATTATTGCTTATGTAGGTAGGTATATTTTAGGGTACCGTACCTCAAAAGGAGAAAAGGAGCCCTAAAGGATAATTTCCACCAAACGGTTCGCATCGCATCGGATCGGAACGGATTTTACAACCTTTAAACGACATTAAATCGTGTACACAGTATTTAAAGTCTATATTACCAAGCCGCGCACAACAGCTTGACCGCGGGCATATTCCGCGACACGCGATCGTAGTCGAAAGTATGCTGCGACGCGCGATCGGTTCCGTTCACCTGTCATCGTATCCGATCGGATACGACGGCACACATCAGGTATGAAACTATTTGACTAGGCGCAAAAACACATACGTTCGCAAGCGACGGTACGGAGCCGATCGTATGCGTCGACATCCAGCCGGACACAATCGGCTGTTGCCGCATCCGTTCGTATCCTTTCCGATCCGATGCGATGCGAGCCGTTTAGTGAAAATCATCCTTTATAGGACCACATCGTTGACTGTCTGTCAAGACCCTTTTTCTCAGAAACGCGTGGAGGTTTAAAGTTGAAATTAATATCAAATATTTAATTCTGCAATCCCTTGGAGCTGTGAAAAAATCAAACTTCTAAGTCAATGCAATCAAAAGTTACGGCCGTTTATGTCGCATATTTTGACACTCGCAAGGAAATCAAAACCTATAGTGTACTACCCGTTGACCTAGAATCATGAAATTTGGCAAGAAGCAATGTCTTATAGTACAAGTCAAGGGAAATGTCCGTAAATCGTTAATTTGTATACAACCTGTTACATAATTCCCCATGAAAAATGTAAATAATCAAGTAGGTAGTCGTTTATGGTTGTCATTTACCTCTCAGAGGAAATTAGAAAAGAATGTAAATAACTTTCTGGGTAGTCTACTCTTTAGTTTTATGTTTTCAGGATTGCGTTGCAATGATGATTGTTTTATGTTTCACCCAAATTCTTTTTGTTTTTTGGGTCATACAATGGTTTTCAAATATTGCCAATAGACTCTTTACAAGGGACTTTTTAACCCCCTTTCGGCTTTAGGATTATTTTTGTAACACGTTGTAGGTACATCACAAAAAAAATTGTACGGTGCGCGAGTCCGACTCGCACTTGGCCGGTTTTTACCAAAAGCATAGATGTAGGTACATATTTTCGAATCGAATCACGTTCGAGTCGTCTTTTGAAGACGTTTAGCTAAAATGGCTGCCGAATATCAAATGCGGAGTAGGATTTACAATAAGATGTTTCATATTTTTTGTAGAACATTTTTTTTTGTTATATTATATATCGACGGTGAGGTGCCAATATCTCCTAACTGACAGAGTCAAAAACTTACACAAAATGAAAAAACACGATTTATGTGAAACGAAACGAAAAAGTACCTAACATGTGCCCGCGATTTGGGAAAGGATTGAATTTGGAAACTGACGAACCTTATCATTCCCCGACTACATTATGAAACCATACAAAGACTAAAGCTACATCATAATGGATAATGATATCAAGAAGCAGCTAGCTGTATTATTTTAATGTACATTAGAGGTTTCTATTAATTAATATACAGTGAAATTATACCTGAGCAGAGTAATACAGAGACCTTTTGTTGTGAGACACACTGACGAGAAAGACAGCCAACGAAGTGTGACCGTCCAATTACTAAATCTTCTTTTTCGAGAATAGCTCATGACGTGGTGACAATATTAGCTAGTCAGTGAGGCTGGTAGCGGGGCTGCCTACATAGCGTGTGCCCCACGTACTTCAGAATCATCAGGAGTGAAGGCTCTAAGCTATATCCAGAAAATGGAAACTCGGGCCATATACAAGGTTAGTCGGAAAGGGGGTACTAAGCCGAAATTGTGTTAAAGTACCCATAATAACGGATAACTTTTGTTCTACAACTTTCCTCAAAAGTCAATAGTTCAAGAGAAATATAGGTTAATACAAAAAGCGTGGAGCGCTTTTTGGTTGTGCGTACTTTTAATTAATTTAAACAAAGCGCTCCACGCTTTTTGTATTAACCATTGGATATAAAATAATTATTTTATAATTTTTAGTGTGTGATTAAACGTGTTTATAGTTTTTTAAACTACAATATTTTTATTTTTTACTTTTTAGTCTTACAATAACTTTTAACACATTTATTACAAGCTGTGTCCTCACGGCTCCGCCCGTAGCCTATATTACTCAGTGATAATGTAGCTTTCTAACGGCAAAAGAATTTTTGAAATCGGTCCAGTAGTTTTTAAATTTATTCGTTACATACAAAAATCCAAAAATACAAATCTTTCCTCTTTAAAATAATAGTATAGATATAGACTAGTACACAATACATTTAAAATTGGCTTAGTTAGCATTTCTTTAAAGTTATATTTATATTAATTAAATTATAATATTTTCGAGGGGATTACTAGCAGCCACTGAAGAGTTCCACTATCCACCTCCTGGATCTCGTTATCAAGCCAAATCTATTGGACTCGTCAAGACGAATCATATGACTTGAAAGTCGAGGGGTTTACTAGTAGCCACTGAAGAGTTCCGCTATCCACCTCCTGGCTCCATCATCAGATCAGCTCCAAGATACCAAATTATAGTATTGTCATCCGAACTACATATATATACAAAGTTTCATTTCGATACGACAATTGGAAGTAGGTTAAAATTGACTTCCAAGATTTTTTTACATTGTTAGTTAGTTTGTTAGTTAGTTACAAGTGATGCTAATATAAAGCGTGTAATAAAAATACGCTAAAGTCTATCTATCCTCAGCTATAATCAGCTGTGTTTACATTTTACGTCATATTTGGGGTCACGGATTAGAAACTCTATTTTCTGAATTCCTGCCGGGATGAAGAATTTTTGAAAAAACTGAAATAAAAATAATTTTTCATGGTTTTTTTTCGAATGTTTAACTTCTAACACTTTCTTTAAAACAATCATCAGTGATACATAAAGTGGCTCGCGGCTTAGTACCCCCCTTTCCGACTAACCTTGTATGATTGCAAATCATGTAAATTACTGAAATTTTAACTTTGCTTGAATATTACATTATTATTGATAGCCTATTGATTGAATTCTTACCTTCCATGCAAAACGGTTTGAGTTTGATACCAGCTCACACCTCTGACTTTTTGAATAAAATTCATGTGCCGATCAGAATTTGATTATCACTTGGGTTTACGGTGAATGAAAACGTCATAAGGAAACGTGCACACCTGAGAGGAGTCCAAAAAGTTACACTGCTATGCTATCGCTGCTTGAAACGAGTTAATAATTTTACATCTCGCCTGTATTCCCTGAAGGGTTGGGCAGGGGTGTATAGTAACACCCTCATTTCGTCGCTATGTTTAAGTTCCATGTAATATGGGGCGAGCCGATTGCCATCAACCGGGCACAAATCCAAACTCTGGGCTGCTACTGAGGAATTCCACACGGAAAAACCCAATATCACTTTGCCTAACCTGGGGATCGAACCGCAGCACCTCACGATCAGCAGTCCGCGCTTTCCACCACTAGACCGAGGCAGTTAAAACAATTGTTATGGTAACAATTTTTAAACACTATTTATTATCTCAAATGCTCCACAAACTCAACCCCTCTGAACCCCGCTATAAGAATGTCTCAAGGCGAGTAGAGGGTTACAGAATCCCTTGACAGTTTAATCTCCTTTAATATACTAAGGGTTTTACCTTAAATATTACGCATAGGTATGAAGTATGCTTAATAGTTTGAGTAAGAAACTGTACACAGAGCTTCTTGCTTACCTTAAGGTTTTATGCAAAAAGGGGTTGAGTTGGGGTGACTTGAGTATACTGAGTGTACATGAATTCAAAGTGCAATGTCCTTGGGTTTTGCTTTGTCAGTCTATAGATTGTGTATATAGGACAGACGGGATGGATTTACGGCTTTGAAGGCAACTGGAGTTATAGAAGGGGTGAAAATCGGTCAGCCGAGTATTATGGTGCAAAGAGAATCGTACTCACATTGATTGCATTTATCACAAAGCTCTCACCGTGGATATAGTATTTGCACAAAGGTGTGTCGCAAATACTCCGTCCATGGAACAAATATTTG
The DNA here is from genome assembly GCA_910594945.2 of Amphipyra berbera. Taxonomy (NCBI): domain Eukaryota; kingdom Metazoa; phylum Arthropoda; class Insecta; order Lepidoptera; family Noctuidae; genus Amphipyra; species Amphipyra berbera. The sequence goes on from OU343145.1 coordinate 13,801,681, forward strand.
AGCAAAAGCTGTACAGAGTTCTTGAAAATATAGTTTGTCCTGTGTGGGGATGGTCTAGAACAGGGGTCGGCAACCTTTTGAGATGCAAGAGCCAAAAGTTGTAATTTACCAAATTTCAGTTTTTTAAGTGTTTGGCCAAACTGGCAGCGCGGTGCGGTGAGCGGCGCGGGTGCAGGAACGCGCGCGATTTAGCTGTCCGCAGTCGAGCGCGGCTTCGTTCTGAGCGATGTCGTGTCCAGTGTTTGTCAAAATATAATATGGATGAAGAAGACTTATTTTTACTGGAAAATTCTTACAAAAAAACGATGTTTCGAAATTCACAGTGCAGATCGTGCTTGAATAGCACTTATTAATTCTTCAACATTTAATTTTGAAGATGCCATCACAACAACGCACCTGGTCAGCTCGAACTAGTTTGAGATCCCCCGCTCCGCTCCGCGTTGTCGCTTGCCACCCGCGCACTCACTGCGGCCAATTGTATGAACGAGCTATGGCGTGAGCTACCCGCGCGCTCCCCGCGCCAAGTAGCCCGGGCCGCTTCCCGCGCCCGCGTGCCCACTATGGACACTCAAATGAAGTTCTTCTGTTTGAATTCGCCGCACCGCGCCCGCCCCGCGCCCGCGTTTGCAGTCTGGCCAAACACTATAAGAGCCACAAAAAATAATAATTTCAATATTATAATATTTGCTTATACAGGGTGTCCTGTAATTAATGGATAACCTTGAAATGGCGTTTAGCAGAACTAAGTACATTAAAAAAAAAGGAACAAAAAAATATAGATTTGGATATAGTTACTATATTTATCGCTTAGTCAAAGACGATATATCTCAGTCATACTATATTATATTACTCAATCATGGATCGATTGCACGATATTAAGATTTTTCATAGTAACACAATATTTTTTTTTGCGTTTGGAATTGGAGAGCCGCCACATTACACCGAAAGAGCCGCATATGGCTCGAGAGCCGCAGGTTGCCGACCCCTGGTCTAGAATGTAAAACTTTCTCACCGCACACTGGGAAAACCCAGCACGCTTGGTGGTAGGATCTATACGGTCCGCCTGGCTAGCTACCACCCTCACATTAAATTCTGACGCCAAGCAGTTTACTGTGTTCCGTCGTGTGTATGTGAGAGCCAGAAGGGTGTAGAGAAATCCTTCTATATCTTTGTTACTTTGATTCGTGTGTTCTATTTTGTTGGGGTCAGCTTCCAGTCTAACCAGATGCGGCTGAATACCAGTATTTTACATGGAGCGACTGCTATCAGAGCTCCGCAACCCAGTTACTGGGCAATATCGATACTCTAAGGTTAGACCGGTTGTCAGACTTTCGGGATTCTGACTACCCGTAACGACTGTGATATGTTATTTAATAAAAACTCACTCATATTTGGGTCTTTAGTTCAAGTTGGTGGAGCGCATGGAGGTCACTCAAGGTCGTAAATTTAAATGTTTTCATAAAAAACACCTAAATATAACACGTATCCCAAAATCAGAACTGACGGTCCTTTTGCAAGGTAAACCCCTTTTTTGCGACTGGGCTACAATGTTTGGTTATGTTTTTATTGGCAAACAATTTGACAGTTTTTGTAAACGAAAACTGTTTGAATGAACAGTTCGGCACAGCAGTGATAGCCTAGTGGTGTGACCGTCGGACTGCCAAGTCATAGGTCTCGACTTCGACCCAAGGCACGCATCTCTGACTATTCGAATTCATGCGCGTATTGTATAATTATCACTTGCTTAAAAACGGTGAAGGAAAACATCGTGAGGAAACCAACATGCCTGAGAGATATTTCTCGACGGCATGGGAAGCCAAGTCAGAGGCTCATGGGAGGCATAAATTCTGACACCAGGTTAGTCACAAGCCACACGAAAAGAAGAAGAACGGTTCGGCTTTGGTTCGGTTACGATTGATCAACTTTTCTATTAGCAGAATGATAATTGACCCCCGAGTGGGGGTGAGTTTTCGTGGATTGAACTATCAGTACCAACAAAAGTAAAGTACTATAGGTACTGCATACATGTAGTAGAAGGTCTCAAAGGACTACTTTCAAGCGCTTAAGACCCGTATAAGTCCCTCAGGCTTAACTAAAGGTAAAGTTGTTATTTATCAGCAATCAGCGTATTGCGCGCTGTCAAACGCAGTGTGGTCGCGCCATTAAGTTCAAAGTTCGAACTGGTCTTATTAGTGATGTTATAAGATACTTGATCCTGGGACGTACCAAACTATTTCCTGGGACTTAGTATTTTTTTATCAGTAGGTACAAACTCTGATTCATTGCCACCGTTCATGTCCACAGAACGATTATTCAAAATAGGCAGACCAATGCTAGACTCCGGCTATACTTATTTGGATCTCATAAATAAATGTATGGGGCAAAATTGCCCCATAATACCATTCTGCATTAGATTTATTGAAAAGACAAATATTTACTGTCTGACTGAGTTTGCTCCACCTTGGAAAAAATCTTAGCTACGCCCATGCATCTACAGGCAGAGAACTTCCTTCTTCTTAGGATGTTATCTCCTCTAATCTTAGGTCCGAATTCCGTGCGCGCTTCTCAGGAGGAGAGGTCCGCCGAGGGTTGGCGGACTGGGACCTGCCGGGGTTGCGGTGCATGCTTTGCGAATCCCGCGACCCTGAACAGCCAGGAACCTGAACGCCAGGAGAAGGAGCACCGTTGGTTTTTAGCCGGTAAGAGTCCGGCAGACCCCCTCGCCTTCACTGGGCGAGGGACATCCATGAGGATTTTCCAACGAAAAAAAAAAAAAAAAAAGGTCCGAATTAATAAACAGAAAAATACAAAAAATACGAAAAGGCAGTGCGGTGAAATGGTCAACGCGAATACTGTCACATCGTGTACCCCCACCACGTTATGGTGTTTAATACTGGTACAACCATGCCAATGAACGCTCGTTTAATAATAACCAAACTATTTGTTTACATTGAATCCGGTTTTATTCGGATGTAACCTGGAACGAACTCCATTCCTTGGCATTCCTTGGGTTAATGTGTAGGTACGTACCAATAATCACCGTTAAAGTAACGCATGAGAAGAAACAAAGTGATAAGTATCGTAAGTCGGAATCACACAATTTCTTATTAGAAAACTGATCCCATTTTAGGTACACCGGGACTTGTAACTACATCACTAGTATCCCGCCCCGTAACGTAAGCCGAGCGGTTGAATTGCGCTCCAGGGACGATACAGTTTCGGTCTGATTTAATATACCAACATGATCGCGTTAATAAACTTGTTACATTTTAAGTTAGTTTAATCTTAAAATGATTTGTGAGGACGGGAGGGTCGTAATTGTTTTACAGGAACAGTAGGCTTAGAGGTCTGTATTATAAATATTTTGGGACTTAATAGTGTCGTTTTTAGGGTTCCGTACCAAAAAGGTCAATACGGAACCCGTGATGACACTTCGTCCGTCTGTCTCTGTTTTGAGTGTCATACGAATACCTATGACAATTACAGGTAGTCCGTCTCGAAAGTCCGACAACCGGTGTAACCTTAGACTATCGGCGGTCCGGGGTTGCGGTGCATGCTTTTGCGAATCCCGTGACCCCAGCCGAACGGTCTGGAGGAGGAATACCGTTGGTTTTTAGCCGGTAAGAGTCCGGCAAACCCCCTCGCTTTCCACGGGCGAGGGACATCTATGAGGACTTTCCAACGATAAAAAAAAGGTTTCTGTACCAAAACGGTCAAAACGGAATCTTTGATGAGACTTTGGTGTCTGTCTGTTCGTCTTTATGTTGAGTGTCATACGAATACATATGATAATTACGAGTAGTCCGTCTCGAAGGTCTGACAACCGGTCTCACCTTAGGATAACGGCATTGTCTAGTAACCGAGTTGCGGAGATTTGATGACAGTTGCTCCTTGTAAAATACTGGTATTCAGCCGCATCTGGTTAGACTGGAAGCCGACCCTAACATAGTTGGGAAAAGGCTTGACAGAACGAAGTCAATGCCATTTCTAATATATTTTTTCTGTCGTGCTTTTATTTGTTAAGCAAAATGATTTGATTATAGATTTCTGATTTGGCCAATGGTATGTAAGAAGTTGATTTCAGTTGGGTTTCCTTTCTATTTTCTCCGTCATTACTGTTACAGCAATGATAACCTTGTGGTGTGACCGTCGAACTACCAAGTCATAGGTTTCGAGTTCGAACCCAAGGCACGCACCTCTAACTTTTCGGATTCATATGCGTATTGTATAATTATTACTTGCTTAAAAACGGCGAAGGAAAACATCATTAGGAAATTGGCATGCCTGAGAGATATTACTCGAAGGCAAGTGAAGTCAATTCAGAGGCCCGTAAGCGGCATAAATGCTGACACCAGGTTAGTCACTAACCACACGAAAAGAAGATCATTACTATTCAACTTTTCTTTCAAAAAAGCAATTATTTATATTCGTGTAAAATACTGCTATTCATCTGCTAATGGTAAGATTGAAACCGACCCTAACATAGTTGGGAAAAGGCTACGCAGATACACGTACATAAAAAATTGTGCCAACCCATTTTAAGTCACCCAAAGGAGAAATTGCCCATTTCTATTCTAAGCCATAGCACAAACAGTAAACTATGCGTCTAATCTAACTGCAGCTTTACTTCTAAACTAAAGTTATGATTCGGTTCCCTAACGAGCGGACGCTGCCCGTTATTTTGAGTAGTTTCGATGCAGTTATTTGCATGTATGAAGCGTAGTGTATTTGGGTGTGGGCAGAACATGTGTGGACCATCACAGTTTTGATTGGAGAGTGTAACGACGTCAATGTAGTTACGCACTAGTCGCTAGATGGACCGCGTGGTACAATAATTGTGGCAAAAACGACGAAAAAAAAAACATACATAAACAGGCAGAAACGATAGAACGCCACATGCTACGACCCTTACATACTCCTTCAGCTTCATCCACAATCATACATCTTGTCATACACGCACGCCGGTTGAGAGTATTAGGCACCTATCCTTTGTGAAGAACATGACCAATAACCTCTACCGGTGTTTCCATTGACATCCGTCTTATAAATTCCTTCTGTTAATCGCTGTTCATTCATTTTGTCAACATGACCAAACCACTAAGCATACTCCTTAAATTTTTGTCGATACATCATCTTTCAAACCACAATTTTGTCTAATCTCATCATTTCTCAATCTATCATTCAAAGTAACATATATCTAAAACCAACATTTACTAAAATTACCCAATCATCATCTTCCTGCCCTGGTCCCAAGTTACTTGGGGTCGGCGCAATATGTTTTTCTCTTCCACTCTTCCCTGTCAGCCGTCTCATTATCATTTACTCCCTTATCTTTCATATCCTCCCTCACACAATCCATCCATCTTTTCTTAGGTCTCCCTCTCCCCCTCCATCCATCAACATTCATATTCATCACTCTCTTAGTCACATGTGTTTCATCCCTCCTCAGCACATGCCCATACCAAGACAAACGCTTTCCTTTCAACTTTTCTGTCACTGGTGCCACTTTCAAACTTCCTCTAATATACTTATTTCTTACTTTATCCATTCGCGTCACTCCACACATCCATCTCAACATTCTCATCTCCGCTACTAAAATTACCCAATGATTTTGCTAATTGAGTTCGTTCAGCCTAGCCTTTTTCCCAACTATGTTGGGGTCAGCTTCCAGTCTAACTAAATGCAGCTGAATACCAGCATTTTACACGGAGCGACTGCCATCAGACCTCCGCAACCCAGTTAAATGATTTGCTAATTGAGTGATTCGTTTATTCTAACAGCTGATGAATGCTTCTGTTCCTTCTATCTGACTCGGATCATAGCAAAATTAATCAACATTAGGCGGTCAGAAAAGCAGACATTTTGGCATTAGTAGTTCACGCAATCAGTAGACCAATTGTAATAACGAAATTGTTGCTAAGCCGCAAATGAACCATAATAAGTTTGGTTTTCATTTTAGAGCAACCCATTAAAATATTTATAAAACGTCGTTACTTATAGAAAAATGTTATTACTCTGTTACAGATTTTTTAACAGATAAATTACTATAATTTAGAATTAATATTAAATTTTCTTATTTTTAAAAAAAGATTGTATACTTGATGAGATTTTATCTGGATTTACAATTACCTCCCATACTTAGAATAATAATTTAAAATTACCTTTAAAACTTAGCACTAGCAAGCTGTGATTTTCTTTTTCACTTAGCTGTACATAATATTAACTTTTGTGTGCTGTTAGGCAGAATGTAGACAACCAACAACTACAACACCACGTTTTCTGTTATACCTACATTCTAAGCAAATAACAATATCTATTGAATTAAATCCCCGTTTATTTAATAATTACGTAGAGATCATCTAATCTAAAACTGAACGCCCCTCCACAAAGGGTTGATTTCACCGTACGCTTTAAAAATCGAGTTTAATAAAACTAAGTTTTGTATAACTAATATTTCTATTCTATTCGTTTACGTTTTTGCTGTCAAACAATTTGAGAGTCTTGTAAATTAAAACTATCTGAATGAACGTTTCGATTTTGCTTCAGTTGCGATTGATCGATATTTAAATTGGCTCGCCTCCAGATCAAATTATCAGACAAAAAAAATGGTCCTGTTAAAAATACGAACAATGAAGCTTCTCTATAAAATCGTTTACCCGATGCAACATCGATCTTCGCCCAAACAACACTAGCATCCTCACACCCCCAAAAACACAAAAGCAATATATTTTCCCCCATTCCCCATAATTAGTCCACGGAACACAATAGTATTCATCAATAACTGAACAATGGTACAATGGGGGTAGTTGAAACAGTTCTCTGTACCATTGAAACGAACGCCATCCATGCTTTTATCATTAGCTCGTCTTAAAGGCTGAAAGCTAAATGCATCGTCTTTGAGTTTTGAAGGAAGACATTTAAGAACATGATGTATTAGCTTTTGATGTCTTAGTTTCAGCTGAAAATGAGAAGAATGTGCGTTTTTGGTTCAGTAACACACTATTTTTTTAATGATTTTGCTTGCCGCTTTCATGCAGATTACAACATTCGCCTTCACATTTGCATTAACTGCCTCTTTGGTCTAGTGGTGGCAAGCGCGACTGCTGATCGTGGGGTCCTGGGTTCGATCCCCAGGTCGGGCAGTGTTATTGGGTTTTTCCGTGTGGAATTCCTCAGTAGCAGCCCAAAGTTTGGATTTGTGCCTGGTTGATGGCAATAGGCTCGCCCCCTATTACATGGGACTTAAACAAAACGGCGAAATGAGGGTATTACTATACACCTCTGCCCAACCCTTCGGGGAATACAGGAGTGATGTTATGTTATGTTACAACATTCGTTCCACCTAGCCCTTTCCCAACTATGTTGTGGTCAGCTTCCACTCTAACCAGATGCGGCTGAATACCAGTATTTTAGACGCAGCGACTGCCATCAGACCTCCGCAACCCAATTAGATTAGCCAGGCAGATTACGGCATTGTCTACTCTTATTCCATCAGTTGTGATAGCCTAGCGGTTGCACGCTTGCAGGAGGGCTGGTGTTTCAGTTCTAGAATTCACGTGCGGATCATAATTTGATGTATCACCTGCGTTAATAGTGACGGATAACATCGTGAAGAAATCAGAACAACTTAGAGGGCTCTAAGATAAAAAACGTTGTCGATGGTGTGTAGTCTGCCAATCCGCACCTGCCAGCGTGGTGAACTAAGACCTAAACCTTTCTCGTTCTAATAAGAGGCCCGTGCCCAGCAGTGCGAAAGTAGGCCCTGATTACGCTATGCTTATTTAACTACACACATACAACATCACACCTGAATTCCCCGAAAGGTTGGGCAGAGCTGTATAGTAACTAACACCCTCATTTCGCCGTTATGTTTAAGTACCATGTAATAGAGGGCAAGCCTATTGCCATCAACCGGACACAAATCCAAACTACGGGCTGCTACTAAGGAATCCAATAACACTTTGCCCGACCTGGGGATCGAACCAAGGACCTTATGATCAGCAGTTGCTCTTGCCACCACTAGACCAATGAGGCAGTTAACTATAACAGTTTACAATATGCTTATGTGACTACCACTCAACAATCATGCATATAATACAAGCAAACATGCTCCAATATGACCCACGACTTAACAAAATGAAATGGAATGATTTATTCTGCAAATTGGATATTCAAAAAATCACTTTTACATGTCGGTTTGTTTGTTTTTTTTTTTAACTGGATGTCGTCGGCGTTTCCTATCTGACTACCTCTGAGAAGAAAGGCCGAAACAAACTCAGGGGTCAAGGTCTATTTTCAAGTCCAGACATTTTTCTATAACAAAATTTTGTGTGAAGACAATGCAGAGCAACGCCTGGACTGGCCTTTTGAGGAAAGTTCCAGAGCAGTTTGAGAGGATCTGTCCCAATAGATGGCACGCATGCATCAGCCATCGTGTAGCTCAACCCTATCTTTGGGAGCTCAACGAACCGACGCACAACATTACTACCAGCCAGGACTAGAAAGTAGGCCATACAATACTCAAACCGCCAGGCATATATTAAAATACTGAAAGTATCAAACCTGTATAATACTCACACTCACAATTTAAAGCATTATTAGAATATTAATAATGCCAATAGTATTACCTGGAATTGTATACAAACATTTAAAAAAAAAAATACACCGACTTCAAAAAAGAATAAAATAATTACCATATAAAATTAATCAGAAGTCGGTGCTGATCCACGCTGAACCAAATTGAAGGCACCGACTTCTGAAACTGTTAATTTTATATGGTAATTATTTTATTCTTTTTTGAAGTCGGTTTAAATTTTTTGTAAAAAATGTATTTATTTTTTTCATTTTTGTGGCCTTAATTAAAACGTGGTTGGACCTACTAAAGACGCTGCTCGTAACATAATCACATCATCACAATATGCGTACTGTTCGTCATCGAGGAGTTCCATTGTCTATCTCCGAAGTTCTTCATCAGATCTTCACCAAATTTAAAAGAGACCAACTTCGGAGTATACCCTATCCATTAAAAAATAATCATCAAAATCGGTTCCCAATTGGCGAAAATATCGATGAACATACACAAAAAAAAATACATACAGACGAACATAGTAACCTCCTTCTATTTGGAAGTCGGTTAAAAAATTATAATTGCCCAGCAAGCAAGACAGAGCCAAAACGTTCACCCCGAACAAAAAACTATACCCTTGACACACATCCCTACAAGGGCTATCTACACACGCCTTAATAGACTGACACTCCCTGATCTCCAACATAATACATCTGGGAGGTTCGAAAAGGTCCAGTTTATGGAATTTCATTATGGGAACGCCTCATCCGTTGGATTTATAGGATCCTATGAATTTTGATTAAATTTTCGTGTCGAGCTTTGAAATTGATAACGTGATACTAAAGGAATCTTGTGATATTGCAGTTAGGGATGCAGGAATGGAAGGAACTGACTTTGCAACTACTAATAGGGTTGGTATCAACGATAAACCGTCTCGACTTATTCAAAGATTAGAACAGATTATCGACGCGATGGCTGATGCATGCGTGCCGTCAATTAGGACAGGTCAACTCAAACCTGCTATGGCACTTTCCTCTAAAGGCCATTCGAGACGTCGCCCTACATTGTTACACTCGCATAGTTTTTATACCACAATGTCTGGACTTTAAAAGAGAACTTGATCTCTGAGTTTATTTCGGCTTTTTTTCTCAGAGCTAGTCAAGCAGGAAATGCCGGCGCCATCTAGTCTTAAAAAAAAATATTACATTGACTTGTAAAAGTGTCTGTAACAGATTTATTTACAGAAACAAAAATAATTTATCATCATCATTTATCATTTGACTTTGCTCACTACAGTTGTCGATGAAGTTGACAATTAACGTTTTGGCAACACGTTCATTGTTCAGCTAAGGAGTGGAACTCTCTGCCAGAGTCTTTGTTTTCCGATATAACTTTGGAGATTTAAAATCTCGAGTGAATAAGTTACTTCTAGGCAAAAGTGCACCTTCGTTGACTGCATCTTCACTTACCATCAGGTAAGCCTATCAATAACAACATAAAACATACATAATCAGCCCATTACTGTCCCAGTGCTGGACATAGACCTCTTCTCAGAATGAGAAAGGTTTAGACTACACATACCATCGCGAATTTTATGGAGCCCTCTCAAGTGTGCAGGTTACCTCACGATATTTTTCCTTCATCGTTAACGCAAGTGATAATCAAATTCTGATCCGCACATGAATTCGAAAAGTCAGAGGTACAGGCCGGGATCAAACTCAGGCCCTCCTGCATAGAAGGCAAGCGTGCAACCGCTAGGATACCACTGATCAAAAACAAAAAATAAAAAAAATATGGCAAGTGCGCGACTCATATCTAATTGACTAGACGGGGATGTAATGAAAGACCTGCAATCACAAAAATGTTTTTGGTTGTGTGTGTATTCCTCAATCCGCACTATACCTACGTGGTGGACTAAGGCCTAAGTCTTTTTCATTCTTAAAAGAGCTCTGTGGCCAGCAGTGAGCAGGTGCGGATCCAGCCGTCAAAAAAGGTTGTGGTCACAGCCACCCGAAAATCGGCCAAGTGCGAGTCGGAGTATGAACTCGCTCATGATCGATATAGTGCATTCCTACAAAGGAGATGTATGACGTCCTGACCACGATTTTGTGCAGTGTATAGTTCCACGTGGGCAAAGCCGTGGGGCGAACACTAGTAAATTAATAAACCTGTAAAATGTTAGTTCGTTCGTTCACGAAAATTACACATCAGTGTCACATTTAGACTCCAAACTACTATCGACCTCAATAGACCGTGAAAGTGTGACGTCACAAGTCTATTAGGGTTGTGGGCATGCCCATCGTGCCCACAACCCGATGATCTGCCGAAGAGCAGTACTAAAAAATCACTTCCAAAATAATTCTTAAAACCTTCAAAACATCGCTTTAATATTCCCGATACATAAGAAATTATTTCTTCATCCATTCTCGCTTACACAGCAAAATTATAATATTGTTTAGGGAAAACAAGTACAAAAGAGGAAGGAACGGAAATGGAAGAAAGGGACAAAAGGCACAAAGATAAAGAGAAAGAAAGGGATGCAGATAAAGCCGGAGACGAAATGATCACTGCGTCGCCCGCTAACAACTTCGTCAGCGACAAACATGAATATAGAAAACTTTGGAGTAGACGGTAGAAAAACTTTGTAAGATTTTTGATTATTTTTTCTTACGAGTGAAAGGTTTCCGGAATTTAATTATTTATAGTTAATTAAAACGGTACAACATCAATCACATTAATTAAAGTGGAAACATAATACTCAGGTACATCTATTATTAATATTATAAAGAGGAAAGATTTGTATTTTTGTATGTAACGAATAAATATAAAAACTACTAGACCGATTTCAAAACTTCTTTTGCCGTTAGAAAGCTATATTATTATTGAGTAATATAGGCTATATTTGTTACTGGAATAAAACTTCTTACGCGGGCGGAGCCGTGAGGACACAGCTAGTATATTATAAACTAGCTGTGTCCTCACGGCTCCGCCCGTAGCCTATGTTACTCAGTGAAAATGTAGCTATCTAACGGCAAAAGAATTTTTGAAATTGGTCCAGTAGTTTTTAAGTTTATTCGTTACATATGAAAATACAAAAATACAAATCTTTCCTCTTTATAATATTAGTATAGATGAAAAAAATGAAGCCATCGCGGGACGCTTGGCGAATGTGGAAAATCGAAACTAATTTTGTGAAAAAATAACTGGCCGAATCAAACCGCTGAGGGCCGACGAATTACAAAGGTCTGAAGTCGTGTGTCGATGCGTCAAAATTCATAACAAAATTTTATTTTTATATATTTGAATTTTGAAATTTAAACACTTGCTGAAAGCAGCCACAAGTGATACTTTAATGGCCGATTCCTATAACTTACGGAGCGTTGTTGTTAAAATAAAATTAGGACTCTTGTATCTTTACCAATAATTAAGTTAAAACCTCAAAGCTTTGCATAGTAGAACCTCCCATATCGTCGGTCGGTAGTGAAAACCACGTATGTGTATTCCTGTCGTTTGTACAATGGAAAAGTTAATTACCGAATTAGAATTAAGATTGTTTAACTCAGTGGTAATAATCTGGCTGTCTTGTAAACCAAGTATAAGATTCATATAAGAAGTTTGTTTAAACATAAGTACCTGGATGACCGAGCCTTGCACGGTTTTTTTTTTGGTAAATCGTGTTTTTGGAAAGAAAAAAAGGGGAAATAGAAAAAGAAGGAACTTGAAAACAAAAAGGGAAAAATATTCTGGATTCGAACCGAGATTTTCTGGTTTCGGGACCGCCTTATTTCCCACCTGAGCTATTACAACCTTGAAAACGGTGGTGAAATTTACATTCATATTCTAATGATATTGTAGCAGTTTTTCATTGCCTGAAAACACGGATAAAACGACGTTTTCTAAAAATGAAACCTACCTAAATCGATTTATCGCCCCCGAAACCCCTGCATACTAAATTTCATGAAAATCGTTGGAGCCGTTTCCGAGATTCAGATTATATATATACAAGAATTGCTCGTTTAAAGGTATAAGATTATAATGAAAAAGAGATAAGAATGTTTTAGTTTTTTTTATTCATATGAATGTTGTACTAATGTCTGAGCCAACGATGTGGTAGTAAGAATAAGCATTAAGTTTGTTAACATAAGAACAAAGTTATTAAAGTTATTAAATACAATTTTTTAAAAGAGATAGAAATAACTGTCTCCTGCAAAAAAATGGCCGATCAAATAGTAATACAAGTTTGTCATCGTACGCCATAGATAGCTTAGAAGTATATGGATTGAAAGTTTGTTGAACTAGTCCGACCGGATAACTCAGTCCTCGCCCGCGACGTTACAGGGACGCGGGGGATGACGACTAAAAGATGATTTCCAACAAACGGCTCGCATCAGTCCGTATCCTTTCCTATCCGATGCGGTGCGAGCCGTTTGTTGGAAATCATCTTTTAGTCGTCACCCCCCGCGTCCCTGTAACGTCGCGGGCGAGGACTGAGTTATCCGGTCGGACTATAGTACGTGTATGACGAGTTTATCAATCTAAAGAACAAATAAAACGCTTTTGAAGAACATTTTATTCACGAGGTTTTCACTGCCGAGCGTCGATATGGACGTTATATATATACATAGGTAAAATTAGCTTACTTACTACTTAAATTGGTAAGCAAAACGATTCGTTATTGTTTATAGGAACCGGGCATAAGCCCGAGGATTAGTACCGTTTCCGACTAACCTTGTTTAAGCGTAAACATTTATTTAGATGCAAAATAAAAATCTGCATCTAATTTCAGAATTTCTTAAGACTCTTGCTTTTAGGAAAATTTAAATCTTGAAAAACATAGCAAATACAATAAGTAGGTACAGGGTGATCTGCAGTTTGTGGTACAAAACCAATCTAATTTAGCTGGCTCTTGGTACAGAAAAGACTGAAGACTACATTGTTAAATTGTATTCCAACAAAAGACAAAACAAAGTATTGTGTTGTCGCAGGTAACTTTGAAAGAGACGATAAAATGTAAGATTTTATCTTTTCATATCATTACTAAATAAAGACGGTGATAGGGATAACTATGGAGGCGCTCGTGGTTAATTACCAACCGCGCGGATCATAAAATTTGCAAGCTTAAGCTGCGCTTGCTGCAGTCCACCCGTTGATGGGTGACCGTTCGTTACACATCGAGACCCTTCCGTGCCTCGGAGAGCACGTTTAATAGTCGGTCCCGGGTGTCATACGAATACCTATGATAGTCGTTACGGGTAGTCAGAAGCCTGAAAGTCTGATAACTGGTCTAACTTTAGGATATCAGCATTGACCAGTTACCGGGTTGCGGAGGTCTGATGGCAGTTGCTCCGTGTAATATACTGGTATTCAGCCGCATCTGGTTAGACTGGAAGCTGACCCGAACATGGTTGGGAAAAGGCTAGGCATAACTATGGAAGTTTTTGTCTCTACCTGTCTCGTTGATCTAGTGGAGGCAAGCGCGACTGCTGAGCGTGAGGCTCGTGTTTCGATCTCCAGGTCGTCGGACAAAGTGTTATTGGGTTTTTCTGTATGGAATTTTTCAGTAGCAGCCCGGAGTTTGGATTCGTGCCCGGTTGATGGCAATAGGCTCACCCTCTATTACATGTGACTTAACATAACGGCGAAATGTGGGTGTTACTATACACCTCTGTACAACCCTTCGGGGAATACAGGCGTGATATTATGTTTTCGAGGAGTATAGACATACTATTTCACATAAAACAGATTTTACAAAACCCCAACAAAGAATGAAAGCCGTGACGATGTGCTCTCAATACCGGCCGGCCATAATGTTCAGTGTTTAAGCGTCAACTCCTAGCTATGTCTAGTTTCTAGGTCTTAACAGCGCGTAGAGCTGCTGCAGTAATTATTGAAACGACAGACACGAACAGAGATGAGTGGAGTCGATTTGTGTATAAAGATTTTTTTTTAATTTCGTTGTTTTAAAACTAAAAACGCCTCTAGAGGACTGTCTCGTTGTCTAGTGGTGGCAAGCGCGACTGCTGATCGTGAGGGCGTGGGTTCGATCCCCAGGTCGGGCAAAGTGTTATTGGGTTTTTCCGTGTGAAATTCCTCAGTAGCAGCTCGGAGTTTGGATATGTGCCCGGTTGATGGCAATAGGCTCGCCTCCTACATGGGACATAAACATAACGGCGAAATGAGGGTGTTACTATACACCTCTGCCCAACTCTTTGAGGAATACAGGCGTGATGTTATGTTGTGTTAAAAATATTTTTCATTTGACGTGACAACGTCTAATAAAACGTTGAACGCCCGCACGAAAAAGCGTGACTCATTGTCACGTTCCGTCTGAGGCGAGCGTGCGAGCGAGAGCGCGGAACAAGCGATAGAGAGGCACTATGTTTTGTTATGACGTTGTCACGTTAAACTATCGTCTGTAAACCGACTTTACAGACAACCAATTTTTTATGTTATTTAAAATATCCCATGTAGGAACAATCTGTATTATATAAAATACATACAACAGAATCTTGTAGGGGTGAATCTATCATTACAGTTATAGTTAATATCAGTATGTCAGGATTGGGAGCATGATAAATAAAGTAAATTAAACCAACATCGACTCTCCACCACTGAGAGTACTTTTAATTAGGTTAGTGATTAGTTACAGAAGCTAGTTCACAATATATCACAATACAATAATTAACACAAGATCAGAAAATGAGGACAAGCAAACCAGATATAAAAGGTCAGACTTCTTCAGCTTTTCGACATGGAATCCTCTGCTTCGTCGAATGACCAGTGTTTTTATAACTTCGGGTACGTTGATTAATCTTGACGGTTACCCTCCTATGTCAACATTGTCCAGTGTTACCAGTTACCGATAACAATTACCAGTAGACCATGAGGTTTGAAGGAATAACACAAATTCTACATTCTGTATAGTGTAGCGTAGTCATTTTCCATTTCAACCCTTTTACAGAAAACCACAATTCCACTTTGTGGTTCTGAAACAAAGGCTTTCGACGAGGAAGGAGGTAAATCAATCGAAACTAATAAATTAAAGGTAGCCGACTGTCTTCCTTAATGAATTGGAGACATTCATTATAAGGAAACGCTGTCTTCAACTCTGTTATATTTTATTTTGAAATTACAGTCTCTTTGAAGTCGCTTAGTAATTTTATTAATGTAGTCTTTCTTTGTGACTAACTAGCGTATGTTAAAGCTTAGTTTTAGTTACTATAGCAGTAGTAGAGGTTCTTGTGAATGAGTTCGTCCGGGGAAATACTACCACTGTTGTCGGTAGCTGGTAACACTGGACAATATTGATAAAGGAGGGTAGTCGTCAAGATGAATCAACGTAACTGACGTTATAAAAATAGTGGTCATTCGACGGAGCAGAATATTCCATGTCAAACAGCCGAAGAAGTCTGACCTTTTATATCTGATTAGCTTGTCCTTATTTTCTGATCTTGTGTAAATTATTATATTGTGATATATTGTGAACTAGCTTCTGTAACTAACCACCAACCCAATTAAAAGTACTATCAGTGGTGGAGAGTCTATGTTGGTTTCATTTACTTTATTTACCATGCTCCCAATCCTGACATACCGATATTAGCTATAATTGTAATGATAGATTCAACCCTACACGACTCTGTTGTATGTCTTTTACACTACCAAATCTATTTCTTAGCAAGAGGCGTATACCGAGGCGCATGTCGCGCAGGCAACACAGTTTAGTCACAGTTTTACAATCCATACAGTTGGGCAACGCCATTGATGTCGGGCGATGCCACCGTCCGATATCTACACACGAAAACATCAAACTTTAAAGTTTCCAGTTTATGCTGACCTCACATTGTATGGAAATTTCATACAATGAGGGGTCAGCTTATCCTGGGACTTTGAAGCTTGTTTTGTACGTTGATATTAATCATTGGACCTCTATCTATCATACATGTAACATACCCAGAAAATAATAAGATTTCTAACTTGTAGTAATAACCTCAATCTGAACAATTAATTATTATTACTTGAGGAGATAGATAATGGAACTTATGTATTTGGATTAGGGTTCCCTTTGTTCTATTTCTTATGAGATTAGGTATACTGATTAGTCGTTAATTAATACTATCTGCTTACTATCTAAACTGCCTCGTTGGTCTAGTGGTGGCAAACGCAACTGCTCCTCATGAGGTCCTGGGTTCGATCCCCGGGTCGGGCAAAGTGTTATTGGGTTTTGCCATGTGGAATCCTCAGTAGTAGCCCGGGGATTGGATTTGTGCCCGGTTGATGGCAATAGGCTTGCCCCCTATTACATGGGACTTAAAACATAACGGCGAAATGAGGGTGTTAGGTACTATACACCCCTGCTCAACCCTTAGGGAAATACAGGCGTGATGTTATGTAATACTATCATACATCTAGTACCTAATTAAATTAACAGATAATTAGTTATCATAATTATATGATCTATAGTCGGACCGTTAATTCGATGCAGTAACTTGACAGTCAGAGGGATACCAGTATTTGAAAAAAAGAATGAATGAAATCGAATGAACTTAATAGTGTACTTATAAGCATACTTTTTATTGAGTTTAATAACTAGATGATCAAAACACGATATATCAGTATTAAAAATAGCCGTAACCACCAGTAACTACTGATATGACGTTTTTGAAGCATCAAATAACTGTACATAAGGTTAATTATTTAATACTTCAATGCACAATTGTGGTAAGTAAATAATGCGGACGTAAATATGTCATAAGGCATTCTTTATCAGTCAATTTGGGTCTAAGAGAACAGCATCGTGAAGAGGTACATATAATTTATAGAGATTTGTTTTAATTGAACTATTTTTCGTATTCGTTCTTATCGTAAAATCGTTCACTACCCAACATTAGTAGTTTTAGTATGGTATCATTATTTTGCTTTGAACTGTCAAGTTACTGCATCGAATTAACGGTCTAACTATACGTACGTGATATATCTAAATCTCTGTTAAAATCATAATTGTAATATACACATACATAAACTCACGTCTTTTCTCATGGGGGTAGGCAGAAATTATAGAACGCCACATGCTACGATCCTTACATACCCCTTTCGCTTCATCCACATTCATACATCTTGTCATACACGCACGCCGGTTGAGAGTTCTACGCACCTGCCCTTTGTGAAGAACATCACCAATAACATCGATGTATAACCTTCTAGGACGTCCTCTACCGTTTCCACCGACATCCGTCTTATAAATTCCTTAATTTGTTAATCGCAGTTCACTCATTCTCTCAACATGACCAAATCACCAAAGCGTACTCCTTTCAATTTCAAAAACGCACCAGGCTAGCGTGGTGGACTAAGGCCTAAACCCTTCTCATTCTGCGAAGAGGCCCGTGCCCAGCAGTGGGACGGTAATGGGCTGATTATGTTTTTATATTTTATAGCGGCCCGTCACGGCTTTGCACGGATGGACATTTTTCCCTTTTTTGTAACAATTTTCATGTATTCTTCGCTCCTATTGGTCGTACCGTGATGTTATATAGCGTATAACCTTCCTCGATAAATGGACTATCCAACACAAAAATATTTTTTCAATTCCAACCAGTAGTTCCTGAGATTAGCGCGTTCAAACAAACAAACAAACTCTTCAGCTTTATAATATTAGTATAGATTTGTTTGACCGCTTATTGTCCACTACAATACAATACAATAGGTAGGAGGGCTATTTTCAAATACACGTTAACAGACTGATTTTTTATTTAATGAAAACTTAAACTAGTTCAAGGGCCATTCTTCGAAAAATATTAACAAAAATTGAGAACGTCATTAGCATCAACCCAAAGTTAAGAATGCAGATGTTTAATACTATAATTATGATAATGAAAACTGAAACTATACCGCTGCCGTCAAGCAATAAGACAAGAATAAAAACAATCTGACAATACAACCCGGGAGAAGAATGATTTGTTAAAATAATGTTAAATCATTTCGAATATTCACCCTCAAACTCATAAATTTCCATTTATACCCAGGGTTATCACTTCAATATTAACTTTTAGACATAAGAACAATAATTTAGAGCTAAAGGCTACATCATCACGCCTTATATTCCCCGAAGGGTTCGGCAGAGGTGATTTTAGTTCACCCTCGTTTCGCCAGTTATGTTTAAGTACCATGTAATAGAGGGCGAGCCTATTGCCATTAACTGGGCACAAATCTATACTCCAGGCTGCTACTGAGAAATTTCTAATGGAAAAACCCAATAACACTTTGGCAGATCTGGGGATCGAACCCAAAACCACATGCTCAGCAGTCGCGCTTGCCACCACTAGATCAACAAGATAAAGACTAATGTAATCTAAATCAAATCAAGAGTTTAAAACAACTTAAGTTTCTTGAAGGAACAGACCAATTTGTAGCTGATGCGTTTTCAACCAAAACCGAATCTAAGAAAAAGTTGATTGTGTATTATGAAGAGTTACCTCGTTGGTTTAGTGGTCGCGATTGCTGATCGTGAGGTCCTGATTTCGATCCCCAGGTCGGGCAAAGTGTTATTGGGTTTTTCCGTGTGGAATTCCTCAGTAGCAGCCTGGAGTTTGGATTTGTGTCCGGTTAATGGCAATGGGCTCATGCCCTATTACATGGGACTTAAACATGACAAATGGAGCAACATGCCGCGACAATTGACGCGGGACATCTACGTGAATGTCCCGAGAACAATGTCGCGGAACAATTCACTCGCACACACCTATGCCCCCCCCTCGAACATGTCCCGCGTCATGTAGAAATGCCGCAAAATGTTTCACGACAGTGTGCAACATTGCAGCGTCATGTAGACTCAATGTTGCGCGACACGTTCGGGAACATTTTATCTCCTAGTGCAGGGGTCGGCAACTTGCGGCTCTTTCGATGTAAAGTTGCGGCTCTCCAGTTCCGTACGCAAAAAAATATTAGGTATATTATTATCAAAACCCTTAAAATCGTGCAATCGATCCATAATTAAGTACTATAATATAGTATGACTGAAATATACTGACTATGACTGAGAGATAGATATAGTAACTATATCTAAATGTTTTTACGCTTTGTATTTTTTTAAAGATACCTAATTATTTTTGTTAGACGCCATTTAAAGGTTATCCATTAATTACAGGACCCAAATTAAAGATAGTGATTAGCAAATACTATACCTATACAATATTGAGACGAAATTTTTTTTGGCTCTTTTAAAACTGAAATTTCGTAAATTGCAACTTTTGGCTCTTCCGTCTCAAAAGGTTGCCGACCCCTGGGTGAATATTCGAATTTTTTTAACAAATATTTCTTCTCCCGGGTTGTTAACGTTAGTAGTATTGTCAGATTGTTTTTGTTCTTGTCTTATTGCTTGACGGCAGCGGTATAGTTTGAGTTTTCATCATCATAATTATAGTATTAAACATCTGCATTCTTAACTTTGGGATGATACTAATGACGTTCTCAAATTTTGTTAATATTTTTCGAATATTCGCCCCTCTATCCTAGTGAATCCAAGGCTATAAGTAGCCCACGTGTGTGGTCAGCCAAACCTGTGGTCTTTCGATTACAGAGGTTTTTAAAGACAACTATTCCATCAATCGATCCGCGCCACCCATCTCTCCCACAAATTGGACGACAGTAACAAATCTAAATGGATGTAAGTCTATTTCTGGGCCCCGTCTGATTTACGTCCCCCATTTAATCACTTCCTTGACTGGCAACGGTTTATTTTACGAGATCGTATTTCGCGAATTAATGCCTATAGGAATTTAGGTCAAATTTTTTGCTTAAATGGGAAATTTTGCAGCGATCGTAGAAACAATTGAGTTGGGAATTCGCTGAAGGTTGAAGGTTGAGGAAGGATGTGTAGTGACAGTTACGTTTGTTGAGATGACATTATTATCTGTTTTTTTTTTCTCGTTGGAAAATCCTCATGGATGTCCCTCGCCCGGGGAAGGGTCTGCCGGACTCTTACCGGCTAAAAACCAACGGTGGTCCCTCCTTCTGACCTAAGGCCAGGGTCACAGGATTCACAAAAGCATGCACTGCAACCCCGGCAGGTCCCGGTCCGCCAACCCATGGCGGACCTCTCCTCTGTAGGGCCTTGCCCCACGTCCTCCTGAGAGCCGCACACGGAACACTGCGCGCGCCGCCTTCTCGGGCCTGTTACTGGTCGCAGGATTATTATCTGCCTAGCTTTTTCCTAACTATGCTGGGGTCAGGTCCCAGTTTAACCAGATGCGGCTGAAAACCAGTATTTTGCACGGAGCGACTGCCATCAGGCCTCCGCAACTTTTCGGGCTTCTAACTACCCGTAACGACTTTCATAGGTATTCGTATGACACCCGGGACCGACTGTTTAACGTGCTCTTCGGGGCACGGAGGGGTCTCGATGTGTAACGAACGGTCAACCATCCATGGACTGACGGCGGCAAGTGCAGCTTAACCTCGCAAATTGTATGATCCACGCGGTTGGTAACTAGCCACGACCCCCCTTTGGTGAGATGACAATAAAGTTAGTATTATTATGCAGTGATATGTAGTTGAATTAATGGCAGTGACAGCCTAGTGGTGTGACCGTCGGACTGCCTAGTCATAGTTTTCGAGTTCGAGCCCGAGGCACGCACCTCTGGCTTTTTGGATTCATTGGAGTATTATATACTTATCATTTGCTTAAAAACGGTGAAGGAAAACATCGTGAGGAAACCGGCATGCCTGAGAGCTATTTTTCGACGGCATGTGAAGCCAAGTCAGAGCCCCATGAGCGGCATAAACTCTGACACCAGGTTAGTCACTAACCACACGAAAAGAAGAAGATTATGAATGTAAAGTTTAATATAGTCACCGGCACGTAAGTTGGCAAGAGTAGAGTAGAGCATTCCTCTCCTTTCTTTCTTTCTTCTAAACAGACATATTTAAAATAAATTATGGCAATAACCAGAGAATAATGACAAGCAATAAAGGTGACCATTTTTTGTTGCACTAAGAGTACATGCGCAAACTTACTCCCACTACGCCAAAACCTTGCCAAGTTACGTGGCGATTATAGGTACTAGTATTTAATACCTAGGACGGTTTTTAGAGTAGAAGGTCAAGTGGGTAGTTGACAACATTTTGTTCATTAATAGGGTATGTGACTATAATTTTTTTATAAGAAATCTTGATACTGTAACTAAAATGATAAGCAACAGTGAAAAAAGTAATGGAATATTTAATAAAATGCCCAAGTTATAAACGATTGATAATTGCTCACTAGACAGAGACAACATGACGCCACAATTACGTCATACCTTGCAAACTTCATAATTTTTTGACATCACTCCGTACAATATCCGTTTCGCGCGACAAGGACAGAAAGTGGCCCCTCCACAAACTTCGCCAGCGTATAGCTCCTCAATTTTTCATCGATTTTATTTAATTTTTCACATTTCAATTTGTATCTATACTTTCTTTAAAATAATACTAAATTGTTGTACATTTTTAATAGTACTCAAATACCCTATTGTCTCGAAACTTGAAAAAAAAACATAGGTAACAATTAAAACAAAAAATCGAAACTTTTATACGTGCAGTCTATGGGTCAAATATACGCAGAAGACTCAACGCCCTACGCGTACAGTATAACAATGCCTTTAGAATGCTGATGCGGCTGCCGAGGCACTGTAGCGCTTCGGGCATGTTTGCCGATGCTCGCACCGATGACTTTCATGCCATTCTCAGAAAGAGAGCTGCATCATTGCTGAGTGGGGTCCGAGGCAGTAACAACGGCATTCTTAGCGTTGTGGCTAGCCGAACTGACTGTCCAACATTGGCAGTGTGTACAGATGCGTGTCAAATAATAAATAAGATGTATTATTATTGTTTACTAACATATTTCTAAGTATTACTGACAAAAATATGGATTGTCGATCTGAAATAAACATTAAATAAATTAATTAATTAACCTCGAATAATTAAATATGTTTCTAAATACCTTACTTAGAAAAATATAGTGTTATCGGTAGCTGGTAACATTGGACAATGTTGAAATACGAGGGTAATCGTATCTCGCGCTAGACGCACCGGGCGCCGGAAGGCGCGCGACGAGCTCCGGCCACCCTAGTGAGTGGCCTGCGGGCGGCGGGTTGGGGAACCCGTCGCCCGACCAGTAACGGGCCCAGGGAGGATGGCGCGTCGTGTTCCGCGCGCGCCTCTCGGAAGGATGTGGGGCAGGGGAGCAACTGCCCCACCACAGGAGAGGTCCACCAGAAGAAGCTGGTGGACCGAGACCTGCCGGGGTCGCGGTGCATGCAACAGCGAATCCCGTGACCCCGGCCTTAGGTCAGAAGGAGGGATACCGTGGGGTTTTAGCCGGTAAAAGTCCGGCAAAAAAAAAAGGAGGGTAACCGTCAAGATTAATCAACGTACCCGAAGTTATAAAAACACTGGTCATTCGACGGAGCAAATGATTCCATGTCAAACAGTCGAAGAAGTCTGACCTTTTATATCTGGTTTGCTTGTCCTCATTTTCTGATCTTGTGTTAATTATTATATTGTGAACTAACTTCTGTAACTAATCACCAACCTAATTAAAAGTACTCTCATTGGTGGAGAGTCTATGTTGGTTTAATTTACTTTATTACCATGCTCCCAATCCTGACATACTGGTATTAGCTATAACTGTAATGATAGATTCACTCCTATAAGATTCTGTTTGTATGTCTTTTATACTTACTTAATAAAAGACAATTTAGAAAATTAAAGAGAAGTTATTTGCAATGTTCAACAAGTATAAACATCTAATGGCCTTCACGGTGCTTGTTAGCAACTTGTCAGCAACTTGTAACAACTAATAGCAATCTTGGAAAACTATTTTTTTGTTGTTATCCGTGGCTTTGAGAGTTTAACGTTACCAACTTGTTATATCTTGTTGCGACTTGCAACAATGCTTGGAATAACATTTTCTATTATTATAATATCTTGGCTAATTGGTTTTGTAGGTTTTTTAAATGGATAAAAAGATACCATGTTTACTGTTTGAATTGACCAAAATCGTATACAAAAGATTTTTTTAAAGAAATTGCAACGTTGACATTCCTTGCACGTTGCAGTCAGTAATGTTGCGGTTAAACTTAATGGTGCGTCCAGACCTGACGAACGCGCCGCGAATGCGCCGCTCGCGCGCAGTTCGCGCGCAGCTCGCGCGCCGCTCGCGAGCGGCGCGCAGAGCTTTGTACGTACATGAAATGCACGCGCGCAGCGCGCGAGCGGCGCATTCGCGGCGCATTCGCGGCGCATTCGTCAGGTCTGGACGCACCATAAAAGTCATGACATTTCTTTTTTGTTTGGCAAACAAGCCGTCGCGGTCGCCGCGTGGTCACCACCGCCTATATGCACATATAGCACCAAGGGGATTGCAGATGCATTGTCAACTTTAGAGACGGAGTTGGAAAGTCTCGATGTACCTTTAATTTCACTGGCACTCATACTCTTCAAACCGGTACGTAGTAATACTGTTAGGCGGTAGAAATAGGTATTGTGGTAGTACTTCTCCGGATGAACTCTCTCACAAGAAGCTCTACTATCTACTACAATTTTAATACAATATTTTCGGCTGCATCTGAATTTTAAGCTAAGCCCAAAGATGACCTATTAGTATGTACCTATATTTTATAAGTGTCGACTTTCTCAAACGAATAATACCATAGCAGAACGCATAATATCGATGAACTTGAAGACACCATTTTATTTGTTCAAACAAAACTTAATACAAGTGCATTATAGTAAAACCCAAACAAGCTTAAATTAGACAACAGTTCTTTATTAAATTCAAAATATTTGCTGGAATAGAAAGCTATAATAGAAAAATGCACCCCATTCATAAAAAAGAAAGACGGCGTGAATCAAGCATCCTTTTAAACCTTTATCTAACCAATTTTCTGCCACCGTAGGCAAAAAAAACACTAAAACATTCCGAAAAAACAGTCATTCTTTTTCCCCCAGAAGGCAGTCAACCTTTTTCTCAAACAAAACGAAAAATAGCATTCATTAGGAGGGATTAAACTTAAGATGTCTAAAGGCGTTAAAATCCTCCCCACCAGGAGGTCTCATTAATAGAACCTCAACTGGACCGCCAATAAGCCTACCATGATTTATTTAGAGCCGTCGAAAAGCGGTTCGTTTGGACGATTTAATTAAATTGACCCTCAATTTTTTGGGGCCTTAGAACAAGCGGACACGTCAAAAACATTTTCTACTTTTTGTTTTGTGTTGCGAAACACAAATATTTTTTATTGGCTGTGTCCTCACGGCTCCGCCCGCGTAAGAAGTTTTATTCCAGTAATAAATATAGCATATGTTCTTTTTTTTTTTAAGAAAAAAGCGTTGTCCCACACTAGGATTTCTCCTGTGTCGTGGGTGCGTTTACAGACACAAATCTTCACACGCACAAACATCCAGACCCGGAACAACTATCTGTAGGCCATACAAATATTTGTTCCGTGCGGGAATCGAACCCACGACCCGTAGCGCAGAAGCCGATCGCTCAGCCACTGCACCAAACGTGTCGTCAATGTTACTCAGTGATAATGTAGCTTTCTAACGGCAAAATAATTTTTGAAATCGATCCAGTAGTTTTTAAGTTTATTCGTTACATACAAAAATACAAATCTTTCCTCTTTATAGTAATAGTATAGATATAGATAACAGAAGCAATTATGGCTACAATAGGTCACAATTAATTATGTCAATCAGTGAGCAAGCTGCTTGCTAACAGGAATTACATGTGTTAATTACCGTCAATGAAAGTAAATACGGTACTTTTAACAAAAAAACTATTTTTAATATTTTTGTCCGTCTATCTGTTTTTTTCGGCTAATCTCCGAAACGGCTGGACCGATTTTGACAGGACTTTCACTGGCACATAGCTGATATTATAAGGAGTAACTTGGGCTACTTTAATTTTAGAAAAAGAAAATGTATTAGAGATCCGCGCGAAAAAATTGAAACCCATCCGACTTCTACGCAGACGAAGTCGCAGACACAGCTATACTACAATAATTTTGCAAAATTAATTGATGAAATATGAGTAGCAATGCGTCGTACCTACAAAGTTATACTTTTAACTTATAAAATTTATTTTTAATGTTAAACATTAGTAAATAACAGTCAACAGTACAAAAAAATGCCAAATTATTCAATTACAGTACGATATATTAGGTTTAAATGTAGGTAAATAATAATTGTGTATAGATAAATAATTTAATTGTATATAATAAAATAATGGTCAGAAAGCAAAAAAAAAAAATTTTGAAGAGAATAATAGAGTGAATATTAAGTTAAAAGGATAAAATATTCATTGAACGTCTTTTTCTAGTCTATTTTTGAGTATTACAGTACCTACCTTCTAAATGTTCTGCCCAGCCTTTTCCCAACTATGTTGGGGTCAGCTTCCAGTCTAACCAGATGCGGCTGAATACCAGTATTTTACACGGAGCGACTGCCATCGCACCTCCGCAACCCAGTTACTGGGCAATCGGTATTCTAACCGTAACTCTACCCGTAACGACTGTCATAGGTATTCGTATGACATTTGAGACCGACTGCTTAAAGAGCTCTCCGAGGCACGACGGGGTCTATGTATAACGAACGGTCACCCATCCACGGAATGACCGCGGTAAGTGTAGCTTAACCTTACGAATTATATGGTCCGCGTGGTTGGGAATTAGCCACGAACTCTACAGTACTTTCTGAATACATTGCCAAAAATTCAAAAGTAAAATCTTTTACAATACTCGCTCCGCTGTTTTAAAGGCCCCGTCCAATCAGCAACACAACATTTTTGCCAGTCTGTTAAGCAACTATTAGTTAGCAAATCGAGTCTGCCCAAGTAAATATTAATCCTAGATTGGTACTGACATACATCAATTATGTAGATTCATAGCCGGTCATTAAATTTGCTTCGGTTTCGTTCGGTTGTGGGCAAAACTCACCACTGAGTAGAGCCCACACAACGTTAGACGACGTCGCGGTAGGTCCAGAAGGAGATGGTGGGGACGAAATAAACACTTATTGGAAGGATTGGCCGCAGAAAACCCTAAACCGAGAGGAGTGGAAGGGGGGTACGGAGGCATTTGCAATGAAGTGGGATGTTCATGGCTAAATAATAAAAACTACCTCATTGGTCTAGTGGTGGCAAGCGCGACTGCTGATCGTGAGGTCCTGGGTTCGATCTCCAAGTCGCTCAAAGTGTTATTGGGTGTTTCCGTGTGGAATTCCTCAGTACCAGCCCGGAGTTTGAATTTGTGCCCGGTTAATGGCAATAGGCTCTATTACATGGGACTTAAAACATAGCTGGCGAAACGACGGTGTACTGAAAACACCTGTGCTGGACCCTTCGGAGAATGTAAGGCGTGATGTTATGTTATGTTACAGGAACTAATGGACGCTACTGGTAACGCTAATCTCGTAGCTAAGTTCTGAGTCGACTCAATTTAGATTGCCATCGAGACGCTAAAAAGAAAAAGAATATTGTAATTGTATATTTCTACGTCATGAATTTCCACAAAGTAACGCCTAATTCCATTATTAATGGTTCTTTTAATAAACATTTCTTTGATATAGGAGTTACAGACAGTCATCTATGCAGAGCCTGCACGACGGAGGAGGACGAAATGGTGACCCACATGCTACTGAACCGCTTTGAGGTCGCCATACACAGGGCTAAGTACTGCGGTAGCCCGACAAGGAGATCGTCAGAACATTGCATGTTTGCTTGCCTTTCCCGAGGAGATGGGGATGGATATCCTATCCGTACGCAAAATACGCGCTTTGCCGTGGAGTTGCGGTAGATAGTCCGTTTAACTAAACTACAGTAGGTAACACAACGAAGGGTAAACCTTACTGGTTGATGTGTAATACAATCTTACACTTTTTGTCACTATAGAAGGTGTAAAAAGACCCTTCACGAAGCCGTCAACCATGCAACTCAAGCAAAGAATTCGAACTGTTATCAACAATAGCACGCAGATATTTATCGCTACCACCAGCCAGTGTTCCCAGTGAACAGTTGTTTAGTAGCGCGGGTTTAATTTATGAACCTCTACGAAATAGACTTGAACCTGAAAAGGCGCCGACATAACTTTTTATTAAATACAAGGTGTAAAAAGACCCTTCACGAAGCCGTCAAACATGCATTCAGTACATCAAACTAAGTAACCCTACGCAAAAATTGTCGCTGGGAAACGACTTTGTTTTTGGGTGAAAAATTTCGTTTTACTGTAAAGCTCAATATAACGCACTCAAAACACTGTGCTGATAGATGCAATGAGTAGTAAACGGGTAATGGAGGTATTTCAAGTACATTTGCAAAGAGTTGGAACTTTGACCTCCAATATCTCCGTAACTAGAAGGTTCCCAGGCATAGTCCAGAACAAAAAAAATATCGCAATGACGTGGAGAACAAGTGTCTTTCGGCTTCATTATGGGTCTATTTACACCGTTTATAATACACGCCATTTAATGTCCGGCTGATTGGTAGCGTCGTGCGGCAGTCGGGTTGTTGAGCTCCCTAAAATAAGGTTTGAGCTATGCGATGACTGATACGTGCCGTCAGTTAGAACAGGTCAGCTCAAACCTGCTATGGCAAAAGTGCCATAGCAGGTTTGAGCTGACAACGTCTGGAATGGCCTTTTGGGGGAAAGCCCCAAACGGCCGTTCCAGACGTTGTCCTACATTGTTACACTCGCATAGTTTTTATACCACAATGTCTGGACTTTAAAAGAGACCTTGATCTCCGAGTTTGTTTTGGCTTTTCTTCGCAAACCTAGTCAGATAGGAAATTCCAGCGCCATCTAGTCTTAAAAAAAACATTAAATTGACGTGCAAAAGTGTATGTAACAGATTTTACTCAAAAATGCTTGTAATGTGGTCATTATTTTGACAACCTTCTTTGAGCAAAGTCGACCTTTCCGCGCTACTTTAATACGCCAGCAAAGTTGTATGGAAATTCATTGCTGGTGAGTTTTAGCCACCAGCAATTTCCTTTAAAAATCCATTATTGTCGAGTTTTGTTTCCAAAATAGTCAGGTGCAAAAAGATTTTATTCAGAATTTGGCTGTATAGGTACAGCCATTTTTTTTTATTCTGACTATAGGTACTATTATTCAGCCATGATCATCCCACTGCAGGGCAAAAGCCTCCATACCCTTCTTCCACTCCTCTCGGTTTAAGGTTCTCTGCAGCCAATCCTTCCAATAAGTGTCTAGCTCGTCCCGCCATCTCCTTCTGGGCCTGCCGCGACGTCGTCTAAACATTGTGTGGGCTCCACTCAGTGATGAGTTTTGCCCACAGCTATAGGTATTAAGCTGGTTTTATGTAAATTACAAACATTTTTGAGTAAAGCGCTATACAAGCCTTGGTCCGCAATGACTGCGCTGCTGGCCACGCTATGATGGTCTCAAGCTTGGCTTAGCTACGCTCTCGGCCTTCAAGCTTGGTCATCATTGCAGCCCTTGCTGTCCGCGCTATAAAGACCTCGACCTTCGGTCTCGGCCTTTATTCCAGCTTGTCCATCAAGGACTACAATGCTGATCACGCTGTGATGGCCTGCAGCTGCGCTACACTGCTCTTTCAGCCATCATCAGCGCTGCCAGCAACGCAGTCATTACAGACCGCGGCAGTAATGTACTATATTTACAGAAATAAAATCATTTATCATTTATTTATTTACACTATCCACTTATCACACAGTGTGGAAACGCGGGAATAGTTCAAGCTATGATATTTAGGATTTTGAGAAATTATTGATTTCTTTCTTGTTTACGTTGTGCAGCTGATCTTGTAGGAAGATGTTAGTTATCTTAACCGACTACAAAACTGCAAGAGGTTATGAAAGATGAGAAAAATCAAAATTGGTGAATAGCGTGGATAGTGAGAAAAAGTGTATGATGGTGCTATACTTTACCTACTCGTCAACCAGTTTCAAGGTTTGCTCTTTCTTCCTTCTATATACTAGTATCGGAAACTTGCCTCGCCTGGTATGAAGTGTCTTATGCAATGGTTAAACACCCACGACGTCCCCTGTGCGGGGCCTTAAAAACATTGTTCCGACCTTTCATTTAAAATGGTTAATGTTTAATATCGTTGAACAACTATTATGGAATAAATTTTATCTCTTTGAGTACCTAGTTAGTGTGTTTATGGGGACTTGGGGAGCGTCCAATTTCTGGTTGTTTTGTGTTATGCAGTGTCGCTTCTCTGAATTCTGGAATAATGATAATGAGTGTATCATACATTTTTTTTCCATCATTTTCTCATCATCATCTCCCTGCCCTTATCCCACTATAGGTGGGGTCGGCACAACATGTATTTCGTAAATCCATGTTGTTAGAGGTTCTGGCTTATTGTGTTATGACCGGCCGCCTGCCTGACATCAACCCTCCTTGGGAATACTCGTTGCGCCGTCGCGCGGGTGACCCAATGTGCTTCTTGATATTATGCATTGCTAGACACACAGATACTTTATTTTTTGTTTATTTTTATTTTGTTTTGTCTCTTATGATTTTTTTGTCTGTGTGTCTGACTGCTTTCGTGCCAAATAAATTTCTTTCTTTCTTTCTTTCATTAGGTCCCAAAATGATGCTTGTCAATCTTGCCGACAACTAAGTAGACTATGTTCTTCTTGGTGGAGTATACTTGAAGTTCCTCGACCCACTCACTCAGTTTTGCTAGAGACTATGGTTCTGACACATCATGTTCTATTTCCCAAATACTTTGAATTTCGCCCTAAGCAACGTCTTCGTCTTGGTCGAAAGCAAGCCCAAGGGAGGACACTAATGCCCAATAGAAGGTCATAGAAGGCTGATACCAATGACGATAATATCATTGTTGGTAAAAAATCGATTTTGTGATGAACCATGAACTGCCTCGTTAGTGCGCGACTGCTGATCCTGGAGGTTCTGGGTTCGAACCCGAGGTCGAGCAAAGTGTGATTGGGTTGTTCCGTGTGGAATTCTTCAGTAGCAGCCCGAAGTTTGAATTTGTACTCAGTTGATGACAATATGCTCGCCCCCTATTACATGGGAACGGCGAAATGAGGGTGTTACTATACACCTCTGTCCAACCCTTCGGGGAATACAGGCGTGAAGTCATGTTGTACCATTTAAAATTAGCAATTTATATTAAACCCACAATCTCAGAACAGAACACACAATCTATATGTCAGTCGAAGTAATTATTCCCTCTCAATGGATGCTCGCCTACCCGATCATTAGCAATTTTATTTCGACTGAAAAGTGTCGCGTCGATCGCTCCGTGACGGATTTATTCGCGACGCCCGATGAGCTTAATTACGTTGTGCCGAATTTAGGGGCCGCCGGACGAATAATAAAACAGTGTGTTCTTTGCTTTTAATGAAAATTTTACTGGCTTTTGAAAAGGAAACAATTATTGTGACATTCTATTGTTTTGTTATTGAATAACTGATTCGTTATGCTTGTGATGTTTGAGTCAGAGGTTTTTGATTGAATAAGTTGATGTTGCTGTCGTAGGTAACCGCTGGAGGGATAAATTAGAAGGCATTTAGACAAATGACTTACGAATAAGGTATTCTTCTTCTTCTTTTCTTGTGGTTAGTGACTAACCTGGTGTCAGAGTTTGGCATCTGACTTGGTTTCACATGCCGTCGAGAAATATCTCTCAGGCATGCCGGTTTCCTCACGATGTTTTCCTTAGACGTTTTTAAGCAAGTGATAATTATACAGTACGCACATTAATCCGAAAAGTCAGAGGTGCTTGCCTTGGGTTCGAACTCGAGACTAGGCTATCACTGCTTAAATAAGGTATTGATAATTGTGTTTTTTATTAATTTTCTCGAAACTTTTACAAAAACCACAGGCAACAATGAAAAAACCAACGCAATATATAATAAAATACCCGGGTTTTAAGTGATTTCAAATTGTTAACTAGACAGAGACCGGACTATTGAACGATGACGTCATATTTCGAAATCTTCATTGTAACTTGACATTACTCCGTACAATGTCCGTTTTTAACCGACTTCCAAAAAGGAGGAGGTTACTATGTTCGTCTGTATGTAGGTATCTTTTTTTTTTTCTTTTTATTGTGTATGTTCATCTATATTTTCGCCAACTGTGAACCGATTTTGATGATTCTTTTTTTAATGGATAGGGTATACTTCGAAGTTGGTCCCATTTAAATTTGGTGAAGATCTGATGAAGAAATTCGGAGATGGACAATGGAACTCCTCAATGACGAACAGTACGCATATTGTGATGATGTGATTATGTTACGAGCAGCGTCTTTAGTAGGTCCAACCAAGTTTTAATTAAGGCCACTAAAATGAAAAAAATAAAAACATTTTTTTACAAAAAAATTGAACCGACTTCAAAAAAGAATAAAATAATTACCATATAAAATTAACAGTTTCAGAAGTCGGTGCCTTCAATTTGGTTCAGCGTAGATCAGCACCGACTTCTGAAACTGTTAATTTTATATGGTAATTTTTTTATTATTTTATGAAGTCGATTTAAATTTTTTGTAAAAAATGTTTTTATGTGCGACACGAACAAAAAATACGCCATTAAAAAACTTGAAAAAATTGTATCGCCTCCATTTTAAGATTGCGTTTTTTTTACATCCATATTTTTCTTTCTATACCTGAATAACATATCATCACGCCTTGTATTCCCCGAAGGGTTCGGCAGAGGTGTTTTAGTATTCTCTCGTATCGGCAGTTATGTTAAAGTCCCATGTAATAGGGGGCGAGCCTATTGCCATCAACCGGGCACAAATCCTAACTCCAGGCTGCTGCTGACGACTTCCACACGGAAACACCCAATAACACTTTGCCCGACCTGGGAATCGAACCCAGAACCTCACGATCAGCATTCGCGCTTGCCACCACTAGACCAACGTGGCAGTTGTGTGATGAATCTGCCATAATAACCTCTCCATGTAGAAGTTGCATACTACAAAATGTCTGTCAATATTGACATACAAGCTTTGGCAAAACTTGGACCTTTTTTTTTTTTTTTTTTTTTTTTTTTTTTTTTTTTTTTTTTTTTTTTATTTTTTTTTTTTATCGTGGGGAAATCCTCATGGACTATCCCCCGTCTGGGGAAGACGGGGGGGGTGTGCCGGACTCTTACCGGCTAAAACCACCACGGTGTCCCTCCTTCTGACCTAAGGCCGGGGTCGCGGGATTCGCTATTGCATGCACCGCAACCCCGGCAGGTCTTGGTCCACCATTTGCTGGTGGACCTCTCCACTGTAGGGCCCCACCCCACGACCTCCTGAGAGGCGCGGGGGGCACCCCACATCACCGGCGCACCAGAACACATGGTACGCCGTGACCACCCCGGGGACCAAACAAGTACATGGGCGCCAGACTACCCCGTGTCTGGGCACCCCTGGTCCCCCTGCGACGGGTCAGGTTAGTGGCCCCGCCGCCTACCACTTTTCGGCCGCAGAGGATAGGGAGAGCGGCCAACTAAACACCGACACTCCTCTCCCCCTGCGGCCCCACCGCGTCCGCCATCTGACGGTGGCGGCCCCGTCAGGCCGCGGAAGGTAGGGAGAACGGCGCACCGTAATACCGGCACTCCTCTCCCGCCGCGGCCTCCACCCTTCAGCCGCAATGCCTCCCATAAGACATCGCGGCCCTCCTCAGTTGCGATATCGCCCAGGCGACACCGCAACCTACTTGGCCGCTACGTCGAGGGCTTCCAGGCCCAAGCCCCGACGAGCAGCCCCTCCTCGGGTTCCTCTTCGCTTCACCGTGGGGCTCGAAGCCACGGCTACTAAGCCCCCCCGCAACGACAATGCAGGAACCCACCGGGGGGGTGGCAAAACTTGGACCTGTGCCAAGTCTGTTGAGCCGATGCTGACGTAGTGTACCCAAATTTGAGTCATGCCTTCATAGCACACAGGAATGTATTTAAACCTGACATACGAATATAGGGGAACGTGCCCATAGTACGTGACCCGTTCAGGGGTGGGAGAGGGGGTCTTCAAAATACCACGCTTGGTCACAGGGGCGGGGGAGGGTCTTAGGTTTTCGTCACGTAGTCAATATCCTCTAGGGAAATCTCGAGATTTTCGAGCTATATTCAAATATGGCGCGAAGAGTTTAGAGCTGTTTGAACTCACAGGTGGCAACACTGTCGCACATTCAGTAACTTTTTTTTTTTGAACTCACAGGTGGCAACACTGTCGCACATTCAGTAACTTTTTTTGAACTCACAGGTGGCAACACTGTCGCACATATGAGTAACTTTTTTTGAACTCACAGGTGCCAACACTGTCGCACATATGAGTAACTTTTTTTGAACTCACAGGTGCCAACACTGTCGCACATATGAGTAACTTTTTTTTCTGTTTGCTAATTTGATTTAAACCCATATTTATATATTACTACGTGAAAACTAGAGGGGGGGGGGTATTGACATATACTATGGATGGTCACCGAGGGGGGGAGGGGGCTAAGAAATAGGTCACGTGGTATGGGTACGTTCCCATAGATGACAATGGTCATGGGCAATGGGCTGACAGAAGCCATGGTATTGTTTTGTGTCTACGCAGCCTTTCACGGTTCAAGATTGAATGGACATGAGTCTCTTTAAGGAAGATAATTATTATAACATAACATCACGCCTGTATTCCCCCAAGGGTTGGGCAGAGATGTATAGTAACACTCATTTCGCTGTTATGTTTAAGTCCCATGTTATGGGGGCGAGCCTATTGCCATCAGCCGGGCAATCCAAACAGCCGGCTGCTACTAAGGAATTGCATACGGAAATACCTAATAAAACTTTGCCCGACTTGGGGATCGAACCCAGGTCTTCACGGTCAACAGTCGCGCTTGCTACCACTAGACCAACGAGGCAATTTATTTAGATAGGTAATATCTGTTAGATATTTACGTCGCTACGCATCGCGAGGTTAAACCGTTCGTCACACATCCAGGCCCTACCGTACCTCGGAGATCACGTTAAACCGTCGGTCCCGGGTATCATATGAATACCTAGGTCAGTCGTTAGGGGTAGTCAGTAGACAGTACTGCTTTCTGTATCAGACCCTTGACCCAGCCGCCCGACAAGAGACTCGTCAGATGTTGGCTAGAGGCTCTTGGCTATTAATCCATTGGTCGTAACGACTATCGGCACAACGACTGCTGAGTCAACCGCCCACATGTTGACAACGTCGTGTGCCAAGTCTTGATACTAAAATTACATTTATTATTGTTATTGTGCGCCTTTGATTGTGGTCAATAAATCATTTTTGTTTCTTTCTTTCTTTATCGAAGACCTTAGTCTTTAGGCTCTATCCTATAAACATCACCTACGGAAATAGATAAGGACACGCACTCTTAAATGGAAAAATATTAAAAAACACCTGAGTTTCCCCAGAACCCTGAAGGTAAAAAGTCGTGAAAATACAGCCGTGTGAAATTCCGAAAAAAATCTTATCAGCATACTTTGTTCCTGACGTGTTACAGATGTGCTCGTATATTTAAGTGTGGGGTAGGGTGGGGATGACATTTTGTCGATAAAAAATGTAGGTTACATGTGTTTTAGATTTTTATGTTTTTTTTTCGAGAATTATTGGCGTCCTTTAAAATGGTCCCTGGTATGTTTTAAAGAAAGTGTCAAAATTTCAAAACACGACAAAAAATACAATATATGTAAAATGATTTTTATTATTGTTTTTTCAAAAATTCTTAATCCCTGCTTTAGTTACGAAAACAGAAAATAGAGCTTTTAATCCGTGACCCGAAATATGACCTAAAATGTAAACACATCTGAGGATAGATAGAATTTAGCGTGTTTTTTATGAAATCTTTGAATAGCTATTCCTCTTAAACTAATGACTTTTGGCGAAAGTTGCAGAACTAAAGTTATCTATTATTATAGGTACTTTAACAACTTTTCGGCTTAGTACCTCCTTTCCGACTAACCTTGTATAATATTATCACCTTGTAGATGTTCACTGCTAAACGTGTATGGCTCTACTCTCAAGACCTCAGCAATTATCGGCCGTGAGAGTAGGTATTTTTGAATGTAGATGAAGCGGAAGGGGTGTGTCAGGACCATAGCAGGTGGTAATCTATAGGTCACTGCCTACCCCAATGGGAAACAGGCGTGATTGTATGTATGGAGAGTATTTTTTAATAATCCCCATGCTTGCCAATCTCATTGGTGATCGCAGCATCTTGTTATTAGCTAGCAGATGGATATTCCTGCCCATCCTCTCGACGCAAAGAGACGAAGTGGTGTATTCTGTTCCATTATATCTATAGAACTTTGTCTTGGAACTGGTTAAAATCGGACAAAACCACTAAACATGGGGATGAAGTCAATAACCGGCTTAGATAGGAAATGCCGGCGCCATCTAGTCTTAAAAAAACAATTACATTACCTTATAAAAGTGTATGTAATTTATTTATTTACAGAAAAAAAACTTTGACTGCCTTGTTGGTTTAGTGGTCGCAAGCGTGACTGCTGAGTATAGGGTCCTGGGTTCGATCCCCAGGTCGGGCAAAGTGACATTGGGTTTTTCCATTAGGAATTTCTCAGTAGCAGCCCGGAGCCTGGATTTGTGCCCGATTAATGGCAATAGGCTTGCCCCCTATTACATGGGACTTAAATATAATTGGCGAAACGAGGGTCTTACTAAAAACACCTCTTCCTAACCCTTCGGGGAATACAAGGCGTGATTATATTATGTTTTTGTTAAATAAAAATCACGTATAACCAAAGCGAGTACACAATTTTTTATCGATATTGACTCTTTCCCACCTCTAAAACAGTACCCCACCTGTCACGCCCGTATCGTTTACATTACGCCGACTTTGTTTCCACCCGCAAAATGGGGATTAATCTTCCAAGATACTGTTAATAAGCAAGGGTTGTGAAGGAGATTTTAGTCTATTTTTATTTCCGCTGGGTAAGATGGAGATTTTTCAGTACTAATTTGACTGGTTTCAGAAGATCATTTCCTTATTATTATCGATTTTGCTGGCTTAGGGTTTGTGTTAACTTTCTAAATAAGTTCTAGGTAGAGTTATTCTATACACTACAGCTAATCTTGCAGCATGTCGTTTTTAGCAGACAGGAGGAAGTCGCTATTCAAAGAAGTATCAAAAAAAAAAGTTGACGGTCCAACAAACACATTTTATTTTTTTTACTTTTTAGAGGTTTTTTTTTGTGTCGTGGGTTATTATAATTTAATCTTTTTAAATTACTAGTAGATATCATCATCTATCCAACATCTACTCATTGAGACCATTCTTATGAGCCCAAACATGCTATATCTACTACTACCGGCCCGTCCCAGCTTCGCACAGGTGGACATTTTTCCCGTTTTTGCAACATTTTTCATTTATGCTCCGCTGCTATTGGTTGTAGCGTGATGTTATATAGCCTTAAACCTTCCTCGATAAATGGACTATCGAACACAAATTTTTTTTTTAATTCCAACTAGTAGTTCCTGAGATTAGCGCGTTCAAACAAACAAACTCTTCAGCTTTATAATATTAGTGCAGATAAGTTCCTGAGGGGTTGGGTATCCCGCAGACAACTTGATGCTGCAGCATCAGCTCAAGGTTGACAATTCTAGGAAATACCACCGAAGTAACAGTACACCAAATTTCAAATCAATCGGACCTGTGAAACTTGGTAAGACCGTTTTGTCAAGTAGGAAATGAGCTGAAGATCTTCAAACACTTAACCAGATCTTCATAATAAGAGCCATCTGGATTACATCAGCTTTCAAACAGAAAAAACCGCATCAAAATCGGTCCATTCGTTTGGGAGCTACGATGCCACAGACAGACACACAGATACACGCGTTAAACTTATAACACCCCACTTTTTTGTCGGGGGTTGTAAATGACAATGGTGACGAATTGAGCTGTCGTATGCAATGATATGTCAACCCACAAAAATATGAAATCTGTGTTAACTACATTTAGTTATTGTGGTAGGTCTACCCAACGCTGGAAAAAATGCAAACTGTATTATGATTTTTTTGATAGACGCTCTATTAAATTTACTATAGTTCTGGGCATTTTTTCAAGCGCTGAGTATAGACCTACCCAAGAACTAGATGACGTTAAGACCGGGGCCGCACTGGTACGGCGAGAGCGACGCGACGGCGAGTTCGTGAAGACAAACTCACAT
Source organism: Amphipyra berbera (assembly GCA_910594945.2). Lineage (NCBI taxonomy): Eukaryota > Metazoa > Arthropoda > Insecta > Lepidoptera > Noctuidae > Amphipyra > Amphipyra berbera. The sequence goes on from OU343145.1 coordinate 13,839,427, forward strand.
AAACATATGTCCGTGGCCACACTGCAGAAACGGCAAGCGAAATTTATTTGTTCATATCGTAAAGAAATTTCAAATGTTCTATAAGTAATGAGGGTGTCCGCATTAAATAAAATTATTTAGCGACCCGCGACGACACTTGAATGTCGTACGACAAGTAGCGGTACGACGGCGATTTGTCACGATTTGCAACAAAATATGCGGTGATTACCTGAGTGGCCGCACTGCCTCGCGGTGTTCGTGTGAAAGAGCGCGACATATTCGAGCGAAGAGGTGAGGCCGCCCATTAAGCGACGTAGCGGCGTTTCGCTGGCTTCTCGCTTTTGCAATGCGGCCACCTATTTTTTCGCGTTGCTGCCGCGTCGCTGTCGCCGTACCAGTGCGGCCCCGGCCTAACACAAAATTCATATTTTTGTGGGTTGACACATTATTGCATAACACGGCCCATTATACCTCTCTCTTCTTTTTAAGAATCCCATTTGGGGATTAAAGACGGCGCTGTGATAAATAAACCTTTGAGCTTACAATATATGCCTAATGAGTTACGTAACCACCAATCCATCATAACAGTGTGAGCACGTCGGCTGCAAAATGAGAGTTTAGCTCACATAATGGTTAAGGGGAAGTGCTACACAAAGTTAGATATAGTTGGATTACGAGGTTTTATTAGGAAGAAAGAAAGAAAATTATTTATTCTGGACTCACACAGGCAGTTACAGAAACAAAAACAATATTTACAAAATAAGAAAGGATAAGAATTTATACTACATGCACGAGGCCAAAAAGGGCTCCTATCTCAGCATAATGCTGTGACATTGAAAAAAAAACAAAATTTCGCAATAATAAAATGACATAATAATTATCATAACAGACAGACACAACCTAGTGGCTAGGATTATCCACCAGCAACTTGCTCTGAAATACAACCTTGTGGACGCAGAAGTACCATACTACAAGTACCAGTTCTCGAGAATGGTCATATCACATTGTACTGGGATCGATCTATCATCACCGACAGGACTATTGTCGCCAATAAACCTGACATAGTGGTGATAGATCGATCAGAGCGTCTCACAATGATTGTTGATATCACTGTCCCGCATGACGAGAACCTGGTGAAAGCCGAGAAAGATAAAGAAATTAAGTATCAAGACTTTGCACACGAGGTTGTCGACATGTGGGAGGTTGACTCAGCAGTCATTGTGCCGATAGTCGTTACGGCCAATGGCTTAATAGCCAAGAGCCTCGACCAACATCTGACGAGGCTCTCGTTAGGCAGCTGGGTCAAAGGTCTGATACAGAAAGCGGTACTTCTGGACACGGCGCGTATTGTCAGGAAGTTCCTCTCTCTGAGGCCCTGACCACCGGTAGCTTGGACCCTGTTCCCGATGCCGGTGGGCTACTATTTTTTATATTTTTAAATGTTTTTTTTTATATTTTTAAATGTTTTTTTTATATTTTTTATAGAAATATTTAAAAATGTAAATAATATGTACATATAACTGAATAAACGGAATAATCATAACATCACGTATGTATTACCCAAAGGGTTTTGCAGAGGTGTATAGTAACACCCTCATTTCGCCGTTACGTTTAGGTCCCATGTAATAAGGTGCGAGCCTATTGCTATCAACCGGGCACAAATCCAAACTCTGGGCTGCTACTGAGGAATTCCACACGGAAAAACCCGATAACACTTTGCCCGACCTGGGGATCGAACCTAGGACCGCACGATCAGCAGTCGCGCTTGCCACCCCTAGACCAATGAGGCAGTTCACCAGTATTTTACACGGAGCAACTACCATCAGACATCTGCAACCCAGTTACTGGCCAATGCCGATATCCTAAGGTTAGACCAATTATCAGACTTTAGAGCTTTTGACTTCCCGTAACGACTGTCATAGATATACGTATGGTACCCGAGACCAACAGGTTAACGTGCTCTCAGAGGCACGGAGAGGTTTCGATGTATAACGAACGGCCACCCATCCACGGACAGACGGCGGCAAGCGCAGCTTAACCACACAAATCGTAAACCACGATCTCCTGCAACGGAAAGATATTGTCAATGATAAATAAATACACAAAAAATAGTTCCTAAAACTTAACACTAAAACCCAATTCACTAAAACGCGCGGTCTTAAAACCCAATTCAACGAATTAAAATAAATCAGCACAGTATCAGAGGCACAGATAACTCCGATGGGTGTACTCTAAAACCCAGTAATGGCTAATTACTTTACTTTTTATCTGACACTCATAAATTGTTCAGATAAATTAGTTTTACGTGCTGAAATTTCGGTAGAATAGATTTTAGTATTGAATTGTAATTTTGAGAGAAATATTATCGTGGCGGTAAATTGAGTGTGTTTTATTTATTTTAAAACAATGGATGCTTTATCTGCCGAGCGATATTTCGTGTGGTTAGTGACTAACCTGGTGTCAGAGTTTATGTCGCCCATAGGCCTCTGACTTGGCTTCACATGCTGTCGAGAAATATCTCTCAGGCATGTTTTCCTCACGATGTTTTCCTTCACCGTAATTAAGCAAGTGATCATTATAAAAGACGCACATAAATCCGAAAAGTCAGAAGAGCGTGCCTTGGTAGTCCTTGGTAGTCTTGACTTGGTAGTCCGACGGTCACACCACTGGGCTATCACTGCTATGAATTGAAGCTCCAATGACAACAATGTTATTATACTCTGTTAGGGTGAAGCGCTCAGCATAATGGGTACAAGTCTGTAGCTGTCCCATTGGTGGGCAAATACCTCTTCTCGTAAAGAGAAGGAACGAGCATTGATCACCACGTATGCTGATTGCGTATTGCCGATTTCATACCAATAAGTCCAGGTAGTGGTTGCAAGCGCGACTGCAGAGCATGGGGTCCTGGGTCCGTTCCCCAGGTCAGGCAAAGTGTTATTGGGTATTTTCATTCAGTAGCAGCCCGGAGTCTGGATTTGTGCCCAGTTAATGGCAATGGGCTTGCCCCCTATTACATGGAACTTAAACATAACTGGTGAATGAGGCTGTACTAAAAACAACTCTGACGAACCCTTCGTGGAATAAGGCGTGATGTTATGTTTTGTTAAGTCCAGGTTTCCTCACGATGTTTTCCTTCACCGTATGTCAGTGTGGTGTTTTATATTAACTAAGGAACTACATACTTATGACATTGAAAAAGTCACACAAAGTTTTACACTGCTTGAAGTGCTCGGTGAAGAGCGCTCGAAATTTTGGACGGAATTCTCAAAAGGCCGGTGTTTGCTGGAAAATAGGTACTCACAAATAAATATACGTGCTCGTATGCAAATTTTGTAATACGCAGTTCAAGGTACTTATCGCCCAAATGTTCGTTGCCAAATTTTCATTACACGCGTAAGATCGTGGCGTAGACGCTACTCAAAAAAAAAAAAGCTAAATACTAAAATGACTTGGAAAATAACATGAAAAAAATACCAGAAAATAAACTAAACGAACCAACCTCTGCAGAAAACAAGTACAATAAAATCCTTTTCACTCTTCGGAGTGCATTCTTGAGGATTTCTAAATAGAACGAACGTAATCCAAAGAAAACAAAGTCAGTAAACGTTCAAATAAAACGTTTAGAGTTTGTGTAGACTGTAGACCATTGAATGAACTATTTTGTAAGGAATAAGAAAACTTTAGCATGAATACCTAAGAATTTTAGAAAATACTCCTTGTTTCCGACGGTTTTATTCGCACTCTGGGGAACTACATCACATACCCGGATAAAAACTATTTTATGTGGTAATCCAGGACACGGTCTACCTGTGTACCAAATTTCATCCAAATCCGTTGAGCAGATTATGCGTGTTTTAGTAACAAACATCCATCCATCTTGACTAATTTTCACACTTATAATATTAGTAGGATAGGTGATTTAAGATAAAAACATTGTCTTAGAAATTTTAGAGTTTATAAGCCATCAGGGTCGTTTTTGCGATGGTAGAAGATATGAATAAAAAAAGCCGACGCGGTACGCCTGGCAGGTGAGAAGCACCGAAACTCATTTTGAAAAAAACACTGGCCAAATCAAACCTAAGAGAGCCGACGAAGGTCTGCCGTCGTGTCTGCCATCCCGAGCGTCGCCACGCAACAGCCACTCTCACACCCGTACCGCTGCATTAGTTGTCTCACATCAAAAAATATGTTTTTTTCTAGTATGATAAGTTGCAGCATCCTAATTGCGTAACTCGCAATAGTTTTCATTTTAACAATACAAGAATATTCAATGCGAGGTGTATAACTGTCGAAAAACAGGATATCGGTTAAAATGAAGCCTCTTGTATTTTTACCACAAATACGAAACAATGACATGCTTTAAATTATAGACGAATAGTTTTGCATAGTAGATCTTCCCACACGTTAGTAGCTATCTTTAAGTAAAAATTAGCTTACGAAAATATAATTTATAGCTGTGTTTTACTTTCACGACTCCGCCCGTAGCCTATGTTACTCAGTGATAATGTAGCTTTCTAACGGTAAAAGATTTTTTGAAATCGGTCCAGTAGTTTTCAAGTTTATCGTTACATAAATACAAATCTTTCCTCTTTATAATATTAGTATAGATAACCAACTAGAAGATGACCCGGTGAACTTCGCATCACGTAACTATTTTTTATTTAATTTTTCCTACTTGCATTTTTTACTAAACAACCCCAGTGTTGAGACGAACAGAAAAACAAAACTAAAAAACACGCTTTTATCATGCACCAAAAATTATAACTGAAGAGTTCCACTATCCACCTCTTGACTCCATCATCGTATCAGCTCCAAGATACCAAATTATAGTATTGTCATCCGAACTACATAATACATACAAAGTTTCATTTCGATACGACAATTATAAGTAGGTTAAAATTAACTTCCAACATTTTATTCCATTGTCAGTTAGTTACAAGTTAAGCTAATATAAAGCGTGTAAAACAAATCAGTCGAGCTATTTTCGAGTTTTTGTGAGACTAATGCAGGGCAATTGATTTTTATAATTATATAGATTAGGCAATAAAAAATGCAATTTAAATTCAATTTTATAAAATTTATTTTTCGTTTATTTTTTTACATTTATAATAATAATAATAAAATAATAAAAACGTTTATTTACCAATAAATCAGACATAGATACAATGTAGAAAAAAAAGATGTACAATTTTACTCTAAAAAGCAAAAATCTATGCACCAATATTATAAACCCTAAACTAGGAGGACCTGTATCTTAAGAGACAGTGATTCGGTCGTTACAGGTAATGTCTAAGTTATAAATTGTTAATTATTTTATTGGTGAGTGCAGTGTGGGTAAATCCGGCATAATCCTAGCGTTCACAACGGGAGACTACAATCCATCATTCCTAACTACAATCGGAGTTGACTACAAATATAAAGTCATGGACGTGAACGGTGTTAAAGTCAAGCTTGGTATTTGGGATACAGCGGGACAGGAGCGACACAGAACATTAACATCAAGTTTTTACAGAGAAGCTATCGGTGCTACGATTTATGATGTGCCAGAACCGAAGTCCATATCAAAACTGAATGAGTGGGTCAAGGAACTGCAAGTATACTCCACCAAGAAGAACATAGTCTGTTTAGTTGTTGGCAATAAGATTGACATGCATAATATCATTTTAGGACCCAGTGCAAAATATCAGCAAGCACATTGGGTCAACCGCACGACGGGCGCAACGAGTATTCCCAAGGAGGGTTGATGTCAGGCAGGCGGCCGGTCATAAAACAATAAGCCAAAACCTCTAACAACATGGATTTATGAAATACATGTTGTGCCGACCCCACCTAGTGTGGGATAAGGGCAGGAAGAAGAAGAAAGCAATAAAAAATGCTACCATTGGTAATCAAAAATATTAATTTTTAACAAATCAAATCAAACCAAATATCGTTTCTTTGTCAATGTAGGTATATTACAATAGATGGTAAGTAAGAAATTAGTTCGCTACATTGTATCCATACAGATATACCGTAACCGACACCGATAACCGTAGGAATCGGTCATTGAAGTGGTGATATTAACGGCCCGCTAACATTCTTCTTGTTTTTGTTTTTCATAACGTTTTGTAATATCTATATATTTTATTATTTGTATATATGTATTTTATGTAATTTATATTTAACTTTTGATTTCCTAATATATTCAGTCCAAAATTGTCAACTCATCTTTTTCCTGTACCTACGTTTTTTGATGCTTTTCTTTTTAACCCTAAGGTTGACTGGTAGAGAATGCCTTATGGCATTAAGTCCGCCTTATGTACCACAATAGTGCATAGAAGTATAAATAAATAAATAAATAAATTCTTCTTGGACAGCAGAAAAAGACAAAAAAGATCTCCCACTTAAATTCAAAGAATTACAACAAACAATGTGAATGGAAAATTCTAAATTCAAAAAGTCTAACCCTTAACAACTCACGTGCACGCTTCATTACCCGTATCCGTTTGCGTTCAAAACCACGGACATTATGTTATTAACTTTTTGAATCAACTTTTTGCTTAAATTAACTGGCTACTGAGCTCGGGCTTTTTTTATACCCACATCTAAGTTTTAAGGGTTAACTTTTTTTTTGCACTTAATCGTTTTTATGTATTCTGTGGTGAGAATTTAAAAAATAAATGTTTGAACTTCGAATTTAGTATCGTTGAGATCATAACATACCATCCCGCCTGCATTCCGCGAAGGGTTGCGCAGAGGTGTATAGTAACACCCTCATTTCGCCGTTATGTTTAAGTCCCACGTAATAGGGGGCGAGCTTATTGCCATCAACCGGACACAAATCCAAACACCGGGCTGCTACTGAGGAAACCAGCATGCCTTTTTTTTGCGTTGGAATATCCTCATGGATGTCCCTCGCCCGGGGATGGCGAGGGGGTCTGCCGGACTCTTACCAGTCGGCTAAAAACCAACGGTGTTCTTTCTCCTGACCGTACAGCAACCAAACCGGCATGCCTGAGAGATATTTCTTGACAGCATGTGAAGCCAAGTCAGAGGACCATGAGCGGCATAAACTCTGACACCAGGTTAGTCACTAACCATACGAAAAGAAGAATTCCACATTTCCACTACGCAAAAAGAAAAACTAACACACTCATTAAGTCCAACTAATTACAACCAACTTACCACAAACACACACGACTCATACAAGTCCTCAAACCAGCATGAATATATTACTCCACTTTATAATACTAAACAAGAGTACCACAAACTTAAAGCTGGGACCACAATATAAATCTCGCGGCCGGCGCTGTCCAAAAATATTACCGTAATCTAAAAAAGTTGGGCTTAACCAGGCATCCCAATAAATAAAATGTCAACGGTACAGCTAGGATGGTACGAAATCTGTTAAATGGAAATATACGGATGGGGAATTGAGACGGGACTGCTGCGTTAGAGCTCTGCCTCATTAGTGCGTTGCGTTGCCTCGTCGCAGCGTCAACGCTGCGTCGTTTTCCATATATTTTAAATGACATGCCACACGTCGCACGCGACTTTTCAGCGGATTGGCGGACGACGGACAGCGTTCCACTGCTAGATGTGCGTGCGTCGTCCTTTTGCGCTGCGACGTCGTACGTCGTCGCAACGCAGGTGTGGCATACAATGCGTTGATCCGTTGCGACGACGCAACGCACTAATCAGGCATCGCCCTTAATGGGGCGACTTGAGAGACTAGCGGTAGCAGATTCACTGACGCTTGCTACAAAATGTAAACAAAATGCTACCCACTCTAAAATTAACGCTATTGTGTTTTGTGTAATTGACACCTGAAGAATATATTTGAAAAGTGGGTAGATTGTTCAATGTTTTTATTTCATGCTTCAATAAATATGGTATAATGGAAGACACGACAGTAATAAAAATATTTATGTAAAAAAAGTAACAACTGAGTTAAACATATTTCATTTAAGTCATGTCCAATCTTAAGAGCTTATCTACGCCCCACCACGCGTGATAGACGTCACGGACGCATGTCGATACTAGCTGGGAGCCTTCACAGTAATGGACGTACATGTACAAACGTGTGAAGGCTACCATCCAACGCGACGCCGACGTTCGTCCGTGACGTCCATCACGCACGGCGGTACTGGATGCTTGCAGGACTTATATGCACAACCGTGTGGAAGCTGACATCCAACGCCGACGTACATCCGTGACGTCCATCACGCTTGGTATGCGCAAGCCTAATTATTTCTTAATTATCGCAACAGGCAAAATGTCTAAGTATAATGCTGAAAACCTTTAATATAAGAACAAGAGTATCCAGTAGGTAAAAAAAAGAAATGAGGCAGAAACACTGCATTTTTCATAAAAATTGCTTACTTGATGAGAACTCGACTAAATAATGGCAGTTGACGAGGCGTCTGTCATCAGTTTAAGAGATACAAAATTGGTTTTAAATCATACGGAGACATATTTGGGTAAGAAACGCAACGTTTTGACCAGAGTCATGTCTGAATAGATTGATATAGTTTGAAGTTAGAAGCAAAAGAACTAGACAATCGTAATTGGATGCCAAAGTCGCTCATGAATGTTTAAAATACACATATTAGCCTATCTTATTAGAATGAAAGACTACAAAAGACATGTATTATGAGTAGTGAATGATAAAATAAACATAATTTTTTCCCTCTGTAGGGACGGGTTAGAATATAAAACTTCCTCACCGCACGCTGGGAATGAACACGTGTTGTAAGATTCAACAAAACCCAGCACGCTTGGTGGTAAGATCTATACGGTCCGCCTGGCTAGCTACCACCCTCACATTAAAGCCCAACGCCAAGCAGTTTACTGTGTTCCGCCGTGTGTATGTGAGAGCCAGAGAGGTATAGGAGAATCCCTCTATATTTCTATTCCTTGGAATCGTGTGCTCTGTCTTTAACCCTGTCTGCGTTTACCATCAGGTGAGACTAGGGACTCAGACGACCAAGTAAAGAATAAAAAAAACTGTCTGTATCTTCAAGCAATCACCACAGTCCCGTACAAGATAACCTCCCGTAATTCCCCAACTAACTCCACCGCTGGGCATTCATTTGAGCAGCAATTAAAACTTTTAGCAGCCATCGGACGGTTTTTAACGCCGAAAAATATTTCAGCGTTGAACGTAAAGTGAAAATTGAAGTGTTTCAGTGACTTCGCTGTTTCAGGATTGTTATTAACATTCTGTTGTTTGTAACAGTTTTTCATGTTGTTAATGAAGTGTGCTGTTCAGACGTGGGTGTAGCTTTTACTTTCACTTTGCTTGCATGGAAAATTGTTTTTGTTTTATACGGAAAACTAATAGCTTTGTACAAAATAGTACTAAAAATGAGAGCATTACTCACACATTATAAAATTTTAACTTTAAATATAACTTTCTTGGTATAACTTTCGATAATCGTATTAATTTTAAATGAATTTCAGCGTCTTATTTCGCACTGACAGTGCTATAAAATAATAAAAAAAGACATTTATATGTATAGTATATCGAGCTGCACATTAGACATTCAGTTAAGAAGTGATGGTATGTCCTGATGTACACTAAACATACAGTAAGGAAGTGATGCTATGTCGAGATGTACTCTAAACATACAGTAAGGAAGTGATGCTATGTCGAGATGTACACTAAACATACAGTAAGGAAGTGATGCTATGTCGAGATGTACACTAAACATACAGTTGGGAAGTGATGCTATGTCGAGATGTACACTAAACATACCGTTAGAAAGTGATGGTATGTCGAGATGTACACTAAACATACAGTTAGAGAGTGAAGTTTTTGTACAGTCAGCAACGAAAGTCTATTAATACTTCAGTTTTTTAAATCATAACTGAACACAAAAATCGGCACACATGTAACAATAAAATAACACAAACTCTTGATTATTATATGAAATTCTTAAAAGCAGTGTATCGAGTAATTTTGTGTCTTAGATGTTATGTAAAAGTAACAGTGTTAACCAGCTTTCGTTGTTGACCGTACGTAGTAGGTACAGTGTGTCAGTGTTCATCAAAGCATCGTTGTGTTTTTGAAAATATTCTAAATCCTCTTCGACAATATTTATTATTTATTTATTTATTTATATACTCTTTATTGTACACCAGGTTAATATAACACAAAAAACTATTTAAATACAAAAATGCACAATGGGCGGTCTTATCGCGCAAGGCGATCTCTTCCAGACAACCTTTGGATGGACTGGGAGAATGGAAAGAGAAAATCGAGCAATCTAGGTGTACAAGTACACTACGTACCTACATAATATTACTTAAATTTAATAATATAAAATACATGGCAAAATAATTACATAAATATGAAAAGAAAACATAAATAATATGATAATAAACTAATAAATATATGTATAAGAACGGAGGAGAGGAATAAAATAAATAGCAGATTAAAGCGACATGTAATGCTCCAATACATCTACCTCTAAAGTTCAAACTACTAGAATAACACATCACCTCATGTAAAACTATCCTTACTATGGATCAAAAGAACCTAAAATGTTCTAATAAGCTGTATCGTGTTTCTTTCAAAGTTGTTGTACGTAGATCTAAATTATAAGAGACAGCGAATGTTGAAAAAAATATTGCTAAGACCTACTTTCTATAATTCTATACTAATCTTATAAAGAGGAAAGATTTGTATTTTTATATTTTTGTATGTAACGAATAAACTTAAAAACTACTGGACCGATTTCAAAAAATATTTTGCCGTTAGAAAGCTACATTATCACTGAGTAACATAGGCTATGCCTATTTATTACTGGAATAAAACTTCTTACGCGAGCGGAGCCGTGAGGACACAGCTAGTCATTAATATATAACGTAACTTTAGATTAGATTAGCTTACTAACTAATAGGCTAATTACTAACTGCGCAGATCATACGACATGCTAGATTAAGCTGCGCTTTCCGCGGCCAGTCCATGGCTAGGTGACCATTCGTTACACATCAAAACCCCTCCGTGCTTCGGAGAGCACTGTAAACAGTCGGTCCCGGGTGTCGCACGAATACCCATGACAGTCGTTACGGGAAGTCAGAAGCCCGAAAGTCTGCCAACCGGTCTAACTTAAGGATATCGGCATTGCTCCGTAACTGGGTTGTGGATGTCTGATGGCAGTCGGTCCGTGTATTCAGCCGCATCTGGTTCGACCGGAAGCTGACTGCAATATAGTTGGGAAAGGGCTAGGAAGAATAATAATTATTTAGCTATAATTTATTTATTCAAAACTAGCTGCCCGGACAGACTTCGTTCTGTCAAAAGTTATTGGCCTGTAGTGGGAAAAGAAAAGTGTTGTTTTTACTATTTTCCACGCAATTTTTATGTTTTTCTCTCCATAAGAACCTTCCTTATGCCTTAAGGAATATATGTATATTTAAAAAAAATAGCCGAATTTGTCGAGCCGTTCTCAAGTTTTGCGCTTAGCAACACATTTGGCGATTCGTTTTTATTTATATAGATTAATGTAGACCTGAATATTCTAATTCGAATATTATTATTCTGATCGAACAACTCCCTCTGCCTCACCCACCCCGCCAACAGTCCCTTAATCACGTACATAATTATTGAATTTCAATGTAGGTTAACGCGTGGTCATAATAATTTAGAAACGAATTAAATTAAAAAAGAAATGACGCAAATGTTGTAAGATTCAACAAAACCCAGCACGCTTGGTGGTAGGATCTATACGGTCCGCCTGGCTAGCTACCACCCTCACATTAAATGCCGGCGCCAAGCAGTTTACTGTGTTCCGTCATGTGTATATGAGAGCCAGGAGGGAATAGGAGCCATAAGGGAATCTCTCTATATCTCTGCTCCTTGTATTCATGTGCTCCATATTAGACCCTGTCTGCGCTTACCTTTAGGTGAGCCTAGGGTCAAATGCAAACAAGACTGGGTGCTGCAAGGCTAGGTGCTGATCCACGCTGAACCAAATTGAAGGCACCGACTTCTGAAATTGTTAATTTTATATGGTAATTATTTTATTCTTTTTGAAGTCGGTTTAAATTTTTTTTTAAAATGTTTTTATTTTTTTCATTTTAGTGGCCTTAATTAAAACTTGATTGGACCTACTAAAGATGCTGCTCGTAACATAATCACATCATCACAATATGCGTACTGTTCGTCATTGAGGAGTTCCATTGTCTATCTCTGAAGTTCTTCATCAGATCTTCACCAAATTTAAATGGGACGAACTTCGAAGTATACCCTATCCATTAAAAAAAGAACTATCAAAATCGGTTCACAATTGGCGAAAATATCTATGAACATACACAAAAAAAAACATACAGACGAACATAGTAACCTCCTCCTTTTTGGAAGTCGGTTAAAAAAGAAACATAATGTACCTATGTAAAACATAACAGAACATCACGCCTTGTTTTCCCTGAAGGGTTCGGCAGAGGTGTTTTTAATACACCCTCTTTCGCCAGTTACGTTTAAGGGCTTGTACACAAAACTGCGATGCGACGTCGCATCGTAGAAATATACGAGCTCGCACGACGCATCGCAAGAACTTACGAATTGATTCGCGTAATAGATTTTAACTATATCTTCATATCGGTAACAGCAGTGCGCAAATTTATTCAACCTAGTATAAAATACGTTCAATACGGTTGACGATCATCGAGGGATTGGTCATCTGAACCTTGGAAGGAAGACGCCTTGCCGCACGAAATCGCATCGCAGCAATTTGCGTCGCAGTTTCCTGCGTTGCGAATTTGCATCGAGCCATTTCGCAGTTTTGTGTACAAGCCCTAAGTCCCATATAATAGAGTGCGAGTATATTGCCATTAACCGGGCACAAATCTGGACTCCGGGCTGTCTGAGAAATTCCTAATGGAAAACCCAATAAAATTTTGCCGCACCAGGCGATGGAACCGAGGACCTCACGATCAGCAGTCGCGCTTGCCACCACTAGATCAACGAGGCTGTATGTAAAATAGGTTACTATAAATATCATGTATGTTTGTAAAAACATTACACAAAATAGTTCAGCGGGTTAGAGCATGACCCTTGACCTTAGGTCGTGAGTTAACCCAAACTCATTAAAGAATTGAGTTAGACCGCTCATAATTCAAACATGGTTAGCATTAGGGTTACTGGGTTAAGTTTAATTATCACAGCTGTGCGTGAAACATTCATAATGGGAAGTACGGATTTTTCCTTAAAACCTTTCAAACCGTCGGACTGCCAAGTCATAGGTCTCGAGTTTAAACCTAAAGCACGCACCTCTGACTTTTCGGATTCATGTGCGTATTGTATTATCACTTGCTTAAAAACGATGAAAGAAAACATCGTGAGGAAACAGGCATGCCAGAGAGCTATTTTTCAACGGCATGTAAAGCCAAGTCAGAGGCCCATGGGCGGCATAAACTCTGACACCAGGATAGTCACTAACCACACCAAAAGAAGAATACGTAGTCAAGAGTTGCCGAGTTATCAGGAAAATTATTGTCAATGACCCACAACCCCAACAATGATGCACTTAAAAAATAAAAAACTTTTTAACAATACTAAAACCGACTTCATGAATGAATAATATGAAGTCATGTTCATTACCGATTGCCGTGGCAACCTAAATAACAATGTCATATTTAATAGGTATATAATTTACTTTTCACGTATTTTTTTTACATTGAGAAATTGTGAAGTGTAAGTGCGGTGTGGGTAAATCCGGCATAATTTTAGCGTTCACAACGGGCGACTACGATTCACCAGTCCCAGTTACAATCGCAATTAACTACAAATGTAAAGTCATGGACGTGAACGATGTTAAAGTTGGACCCAGTGCATAATATCAGCAAGCACATTGGGTCACCCGCGCGACGGCGCAACTAGTATTCCCAAGGAGAGTTGATGTCAGGCAGGCGGCCGGTCATAAAACAATAAGCCAAAACCTCTAACAACATGGATTTATGAAATACATGTTGTGCCGACCCCACCTAGTGTGGGATGAGGGCAGGAAGAAGAAGAAGAAAACCGACTTCATAAAACCGAAAAAAGGAGTAAAATAATTACCATATTACAAATTAACAGTTTCAGAAGTCGGTGCTAATCCACGCTGAACCAAATTGAAGGTACCGCCTTCTGAAACTGTTAATTTGTAATATGGTAATTATTTTATTCCTTTATTCGGTTTTTTGAAGTCGGTTTTATTTTTGTTAAAAAGATTTTTATTTTTATATATTAGTGGCCTTAATGGTTGGACCTACTAAATACCCTGCTTGTAACATAATCACATCATCACATTATGCGTACTGTTCGTCATTGAGGAGTTCCATTATCTATCTGCGAAGTTCTTCGTCAGATCTTCACCAAATTTAAATGGGACCAACTTCGGAGTATACCCTATCCATTAAAATCAGAATTATCAAAATTGGTTTACTCTGTAAAAAGTTATGCGTGGTTTAAAAAAATATACGTGTCGAATTGAGGGCCTCCTCCGTTTTTTTCGTCGTTTAAAAATGAAAATCATCACACTTATCTTACGACTCTTTCTCAAAATATCGCCTACGATAAATTCGAGACTTTTACAGCTCAAATGACGGCAAATTACGATTCCCTTACATATGTAGTACACCATTAAGAAATCCATTTTGCTCACACCCTTACCGTAAGGGCATGATAAGTGGCCAATGCCATAGATTTTAAGGGTTCCATAGCCATTGTGAACCTTTATGGCTTATTTACATTTAACATAGGTACAGAATATTTATGGGAAGTATTGGAGTTTGGGGAAATTACGATTGTAAAGAATCGTAACAAACATAACATCACGCCTGTATTCCCCGAAGGATAGGGCAGAGGTGTATAACACTCTCATTTCGCCGTTATGTTTTAAGTTACATGTAATAGGGGGCGAGCCTATTGCCATCAACCAGGCACAAATCCAAACTCCGGGCTGTTACTGAAGAATTCTACACAGAAAAACCCAATAACACTTTTCCCGACCTAGGAATTGAATCCAGAACCTCACGATCAGCAGTCACGCTTGCCAACACTAGACCAACGAGGTAGTCAAACGAACACTACAAACTAAAACCTATTTGTTTTGTTATAGATTTAGTATTTACTAAGCCAGATCAAAGTATTACTCTTAAAATTGTTGTGCTTGCAACTTCGTCTGCGTAAAAGTCGGAGAACAACATTACATGCTTAACTGATATTAAGTGAGTATTTTATCAATCTTTCTTTATTCAAACAACGATGAAATATGTATTATCATTTATATATAAAGAAACCTCACATAGCTTCGGATGCCCTATGTTTTTACCATCAGTTAAGGCTGAGTAGATTTTTGTTGTTATATTTGTTACACACTGTGTTGAAATTACGTCTCGTCTTGCCAATATAAATAAAATTACCGACGAATTTCGATAGATTGAATTTCACTTAAACGTAACGGCGAAATGAGGGTGTTACTATACACCTCTGCCCAACCCTTCGGGGAATACAGGCATGGTGTTATATTTGAGTTTCGATCGCATAATTTTGCCATGGTGTGGCGCTACGAAGCCAATGATAGCTGATAGTATCACCTTACAAGTAACATTATAAAAGCAACACCATCAGGTTCATGTTGAAACTCACAGATTTTTCACTTTTTCATCCACGTTTGCATTTATATGTATAATGTTACACATGTTTACAAATAAATATATCTTTATCTTTATCTTTATCAGGTAAATAAGCGTTCCGTTCTGCCTACCCTTTTCCCAACTATATTGGGGTCAGCTTCCAGTCCAACCAGATGCGGCTGAATACCAGTATTGTACACGGAGCGACTGCCATCAGACCTCCGCAACCCAGTTACTGAGCAATGACGATATCCTAAGGTTAGACCGGTTGATAGACTTTCGGGCTTCTGACTTCCCGTAACGACTGTCGAAGGTATTCATATGACACTCGGGACTGACTCTTTACCATGCTTTCCAAAGCACGGAGGAGTCTCGATAACGTTCACCCATCCACGCACTGACCGCGGCAAGCATAGCTTCACCTCGCATATCCACGCGGTTTATAATTAGCCATGAGCCCCTCTATCGAGTATACAAGTGAACATAGTAAAATCTGTCACCAATTTGTTCCGAAGTCGACAAATTGCCTACATCGCATTTAACTGCACTCCCTAATCTTATAGAGGCAATGGACGAAAATGCTACATATTATCCACATAGCAGTTAACGATTTTCCTCTCGCTTCCCTCTCACGCCTTCGACCCTCCCTTTCAACATGATTTATAACGGAACCCTCCTACTTCGTCCAATTTACAGAAACACCCTTTGGTAACAAAATATCTACAAAATACTTATACATTGTGACATGGTCTTTGATTAAGTGTGTATGTAGTTATTCCTTTGAGATATGTTGAGACTAAGCCAATAGTTCAGGCAGGATGTGTAGGTACGGGTTAGAATATAAAACTTCCTCACCGCACGCTGGGAATAGACGCGTGTTGTAAGATTCACGAACGAACGAGGATACTCACCGAAGAACCAAAGTCACCGACATAGCTGTCAGGGTTTGCACGCTGAAGTGGCAATGGGCAGGCCACATCGCTCGAAGGACCGATAACCGATGGGGAAGAAAGGTTCTTGAGTGGCGACTACGAATCGGAAAGCGCAGCGTAGGTAGGCCTCCCACTAGGTGGACCGACGACACTGTGAAAGTCGCGGGCAACCGATGGATACAAATGGCGGATTGTCGTTCGATGTGGCGGTCTAAGGGGGAGGCCTTTGTTCAGCAGTGGACGTCTTCAGACTGATGATGATGATGTAAGATTCAACAAAACCCAGCGCGCTTGGTGGTAGGATCTATACGATGCGCCTGGCTAGCTACCACCTGAACATTAAAGTCGCGAAGCAGTATAGTTTTGTGTGTATGTGAGAGCCAGATGGGTATAGGGGAGTCCCTCTATATCTCTGTTACTTGGATTCGTGTGCTCCATCTTAGACCCTGTCTGCGCTTACCATCAGGTGAGGCTAGGGCCAAACACGACCAAGTCAAGAATATTTAAAAAAAGTTAGATGTAGTACATGAAGAGAACCTCCACGAGTGACGATACTTAAGTACGTCCAGCGCATCCTGTGCAGTCATCCTCGCTACCAACCTCGCTGACGGATTATACTCAGACCCTCGTAAATGGAAGGTAAGAATTTAACCGCTAGTCTATAACTACTTTAAAAATGCGCCAGATTGAATGTTCTATTCTGCCTAGCTTTTTTCCCAACTATGTTGGAGTCATCTTCCAGTCTAACCAGATCCGGCTGATTACACGGAGCGACTGCCATCAGACCTCCGCAACCCGGATACTGGGTAATGCTGATATCCTAAGGTTAGACCAGTTGTCAGACTTTCGGGCTTCTGACTTCCCGTAACGACTATCATAGGTATTCGTATGACTTCTGGGAGTACGGAGGGGATGTGTAACGAATTGTCACCAATCAACCGACTGTCCGCAGGAAGCGCAACTTAACCTCGCAAATCGTATGATAAGCGCGGTTGGCAATTAGCCATGAGACCCTCATGTGCCAGATTGAATATACCTAGTGAAATGAAGTATACGTCCTTGATTTATACAAGTAAAATAAGAGACTATTCCAAAAAAGTACCAGTTCTGTCATTCCTTCATTGTGACAAAAAGAGACGGCGCTATACCCTTATAAACGCATCTCCCTCTTCCGTCTTAAAACTGGCAACACTCAAATATGCAAATTGCCATTAATAAAAATTCTGATAATTATTTAACGACGCCATTTTGTTTCGTGATTATGAAGAGTTATAAATAAAAAGTGTCGTTCCGTTTTACGATAATTCTTATGACGTTATAAAAGATAAGTACGGTTAAAATGACTTACTTTGTTAGTCAAAAGATAGCGAGATGGTGTAAGATTAGCTTAATGAGTTCGGTTACAATGTGGCTTCTTTTTAAAACGCTTATTATATTAGGTTCCCACGTATCAAATCAGCGTTTTGTATGGAAACTTTTAAAGAAGTTGCATTTTTCATACTAACATTTTCTTAATTTAATTTACTTAAAAATGCTTGTAATGTTGTCATTATTTTGACAACCTTCTTTGAGCAAAGTCGACGTTTCCGCGCTACTTGAATAGGCGCCAGCAAAGTTGTATGGAATTTCATAGCTGGTGAGTTTTCGCCAGCAGCAATTTCCTTTGAAAATCCATTATTGTCGAGTTTTGTTTCAAAAATAGTCTGGTACAAAAAGTTGTTATACAGAATTTGGCTGTAAAGATACAGGCAGTACAATCATTAAAGACTTATTAAAAAAACTAAGGACCGGGAAGAAACAAATCGTTACTTTAAATAAATTTTTACTATACTAATCTGGTTTTATTTAATTTCTCGCATTGTTTGAGTAAAGCACTATACAAGCCTTGGTCCGCAATGACTGCGCTGTTGGCCACGCTACGATGGCCTCGAGCTTAGTTTAGCTACGCTCTCGGCCTTCAAGCTTGGTCATCATTGCAGCCCTTGCTGTCCGCGCTTCAAAGGCCTCGACCTTCGTTCTCGGCCTTTATTCCAGCTTGCCCATCAAGAGTTGCAATTCTGACCGCGCTGTGATGGCCTGGAGCTGCACTACGCTGCGCTCTCGGCCATCATCAGTGCTGCCAGCAACGCAGTCATTACAGACCGCGGCAGTAATGTACTATTATTGTACACCAAAATTGTAACACAGCTCATGCTTCATACTAACATTTTCTTGATTTATTTAACAACTATGAACACTAATGTTTTAAAACTTTTATGCGTTAATGTTTAAAAAGTAAGATAAGGTATGCCACTTAGATTATGCGACAAAAATATGTTTTGGGTAAGTTAAAACAAAAATAGTGGTCATTTCTGCTAACAAAAAGAGGAGTAATTTTTAAGGTATTTTTTATGTTTAGAAAACTATAAGTAAAAAGGTTTTTTTACTATCGGTAGTTGTCTATGATGGTCATTATTCGATATAATATCAAGCAATTGATGAATATTTTAGATCATAGAAGTGACGAGGGTCTCTATTTGTGAGAAAAAAACGCCAATTTCATAGGTGGGGACCTAATATCAAACTAAAAAATAATAAATAGTACTAACTGCCTCGTTGATCTAGTGATGGCAAGCGTGACTGCTAATCGCGAGGTTCGATCCTCAGGTCGGGTAAAGTGTTATTGAGTTTTTCCGTGTGGAATTCCTCAGTAGAACTTAAACATAACTGGCGCAACGAGGGTGTACTAAAAACACCTCTGCCGAACCCTTTGGGGAATAGAAGGCGTGATGTTATGTAAAAATCAGTCAACCATCAATGCAATCGAAATAAATGTTCCAAACATTTTTGAACTGTGCGTAAAAAAGTTGATCGTTTCTAAACGAACATGTCGAAGTCCCAACATCATAAATCACACGGGAATAAATTCCTGAGATACGTTTATTATAAGAAAAGTTTTTGCTATGTCATGTGATATTACTTAGTTATCGTCAGAACGACGTGTTTTTTCTTGGCGTGTAGAAATTTATTGTCTATTTTTAGATGTTAAAATATCTTAGACCTTGTCAGTCTTACAATAGCAGTGACAACCTACTGGTGTGACCGTCGGACTACTAAGTCATAGGTCTCGAGATCGAACCCAAGGCACGCACCTCTGACTTTCCGGATTCATGTGCGTATTGTATAATTATCACATTAACAAATATAACATCACGCCCGTATTCCCTAAAGAGTTGGGCAGAGGTGATAACACCCTCATTTCGCCGTTATGATTAAGTCTCATGTAATAGGGGGCGAGCCTATTGCCATCAACTGGACACAAATCCAAATTCCGAGCTGCTACTGAGTACTTCCGGAAAAACCCAATAACAGTTTGTCCGACCTGGGATCGAACCCAGGACCTCACGATCAGCAGCCGCGCTTGCCACCGCTAAACTAACGAGGTAGTTATATAATTATCACTTACTTAAAAACTATGAAGGAAAACATAGTGAGGAAACCGGCACGCCTGAGAGATATTTCTCGACGGCATGTGAAGCCAAGTCAGAGGCCCATGGGTGGCATAAACTCTGACACCAATGTAACACTTTAGGGTGGCTTTAGGAGTCACTCCTCATTAAGCATGTGCACATACAATTTAGCAGGCGTGTACTTACGGGAGGATAAAGAATAACACTTGTAACCGTACACTATAACATGTAACATAATTAACGCACACCCTCAAACACCCCAATTAGAATATTATGTTATAATCATAATATTAGGTCCCCCCACCTATGAAATCAGCGTTTTGTATGGAGAATTTTAAAGAAGTTGCATTTTTCATACTAACATTTTCTTAATTTATTTAACAACTATGAACACTAATGTTTTAAAACTTTTATGCACCAATGTTTAAAAACTAAGATAACGTATGCCACTTAGATTATGCGACAAAAATAAGTTTTGGCTAAGTTAAAACAAAAATAGTGATCATTTCTGCTAACAAAAAAAGGAGTCATTTTTAAGGTATTTTTTTATGTTTTGAAAACTATAAGTAATAAGGTTTTTTTACTATTGGTAGTTGTCTATGATGGTCAGTATTCGATATAATATCAAGCAATTGATGAATATTTTATATCATAGAAATGACGAGGTTCTCTATTTGTGAGAAAAAAACGCCAATTTCATAGGTGGGGACCTAATACATACACTGAAATTTTATTTTTATGTGCTTATATATTGTTTATTCAAGAAAATAGCATTACTTTTTCATTATTAACTTCATTTATAATTCAGCCTTTGACATAAGGCTCAATTTTCGTTGTGCCAAGTAAAATACTAATTAGTAAAAAACACGTTTATAAAAAAAAATACACAATAAAAATGGCTGAAGTCGATTCAGTAAACGATTCTGAACAAACTAATTTTAGGATGTGCATTAATTATGTTACATATTGTATATATTTAATTAAGAATTACAAATATCAACAGGGAGTGGTTCGTACAATGCGAGGAGTCCAGGGTCTTCTTGAGCTGGTGAACACTTCACTGGGCAACTGCAGCGGCGCGAGAGGTCGATCCTGTTGTATCTTCTACGCGCCCCGCAAGGGGCGCGAGGAAACAGGGTCGGGGCTTGTGGGCCCGCTTCCTGTGGTTGCAGTCGCGGCCCGTTAATACGGGTCGGTCTTTGGGGTTGGCTCGTTAGGCAATTTAATATGTACTAGGCCGCGGACCATGTCCGCGGCAACTGGTGAGTTTTTGTAATTATGGTGTATCTATAGGGGCGCCCTATGTGTTTCACGCCACCCGTGCGACCAGGCCCCAGTCAGGTGAGACCCCCAGTTTCCTGGGGGAGGCCCGACGGAGGTCGATACAAGCAACAGGGTGGCGACTTTAGATGGTGATTGACCTACGATTACAACGCATTCAGAGCTAGCCGATTACGTTGCAATGCGTAGGACGTTATGAGTGTCTAGGGCGACTTGAGGTGTGTGTACGTCGCCCTATGTAGACGCTATGTGTGTACGCGCACCCGCCCGTGCCGCGTACAGCGTGTCAATCCCACTTAGGTTATGTAGAGTGGCGGTTTGTATGTGCCGCGCATTGTAGCGCCTAGCTATCAACTAGTAGCTACATGCGCGGTGGGTGCGTGTAAAACGTGAGTTTTGTATAGTTTTATTGTTTGAGTAGGTCGCGTGTTGTGTGGATGCGACCTACTCAGGCGTCATGTCCGGTGGTTGGGGCCTCGGTGTAGAGGTCGATCTGCAGTGTACCCGACCTTTTATAGACCCGGACCCCCGCCAGTCAGCCACCACCCGTCACACCAGGTTAGTCACTAACCACACGAAAAAGGGAAGACACATATTCGTCGGAAAATTTCCCGAAAAACAGTCTATTTATAGCAGACTTATAAATACGCCCTCCAATATTGTAGCTATTCATAACTAAATAGTTCTCAAACAATAATCCGAGCAAACAATACGATTTGACGATACCAACAAAAAACTTTTTCAATATAAAATTGAGACAATATTATATTTAGCTTTCAATAAACAATTCGGTATTAATAAAAACAATTTAGTATCGTAGTTTTTAACTTCGTACTGTTTCGTTTGAGATCTGTTCGTGCGTAAAAAGCTTTGTACATCCAGTTGTCTTTGCTATTCAAAAAACCGTCCAAGTGCAAGTCGGACTAACGCACCGAGGGCTCCGTACATTTTTTTTTATACCTATATAAGTGTAGGGGAACGAGATATGGTGTTCCTCCTACGAAAATGGAGGATTCTCCTACCAGGCAGATCTTATGCCTGACGAGCCACTGCCCAACGGTTGATGTTGGGAAGTTATATACAAGGTTAGTCGGAAAGGGGGTACGAAGCCGCGGGCCACGTAAAGTATCACTGATGACTATTTCAAAGAAAATGTTAAAATTTCAAAATTCGATAATTTTTATTTGCATGAAAAAAGATTTTTATATTAGTTTTTTCAAAAACAAAACATACCTGCTTTAGTTATGAATTCAGAAAATTAATTTTGTAACCCGTAACCCCAAATATGACCTAAATTGAAAAACAGCTGATCATAACTATGGACAGATAGATTTTAGCATATTTTTTACGAAATCTTTGAAAAGCTATTTCTCTTAAACAATCGAGTTTTGGGGAAAGTTGTAGAACAAAAGTTATTCCTTATTATGGGTACTTTAACCCCCTTTCCGATTAACCTTGTATATACTAACTCCGTCTCAGATCTTGATAACGCGATGCAGGATTTGTGACATTTCTTTTGACAGCTGTTATTGTTGTCGCTGTAGTCTACTAGACATTCGTCATGCTGCGCTGTTCTCATTTGGCGTGATAGATAAGTACAAATTTACGGTTTTCAGATTTTTAACTTTACTTATGCTATAAGACATTGCTTCTTGCCAAGTTTCATGATTCTAGGTCAACGGGTAGTACCCTATAGGTTTTGATTCCCTTGCGAGTGTCAAAATATGCGGCATAAACGGCCATATCTTTTGATTGCGTTGACTTAGAAGTTTGTTTTTTTCACAGCTAGACTTTAGTATTTGATATTAATTTCAACTTGACACCTCCACGCTTTCCTGAGAAAAGGGGTCTTGACAGACAGACAGACAGACAGACAGATAGACAGACATACAGACAGACAAACAAACAGCCAGACAGATAGACAGACAGACGGACAGACAGACAGACATACAGACAAACAGACTGACAGACATACAGATAGACAGACAGACAGACAATGATAGACAAACAGATAGACAGGGGGATAACGAAGTGATCCTTTTTTTTTTTTTTACGTGGGGAAATCCTCATGGACTATCCCCTGTCTGGGGAAGACGGGGGGTTGTGCCGGACTTTACCGGCTAAAACCACCACGGTGTCCCTCCTTCTGACCTAAGGCCGGGGTCGCGGGATTCGCTATTGAATGCACCGCGACCCCGGAACGAAGTGATCCTGCCTACAAGGGTTCCTTTTTTCCTTTTCGGAACCCTAAAAAAGAAACAAAAATGAATAAATGAATGAATGAATTCTTTATTCCACATAAAAATAGAGTACATTGTGAAACTTTTTACGTTATTTGCCAGTTTTGCGCAAAATGGCTCTTTGATTGGGGTTACTTTAAAGCGCAATGATTGGTTTATGTGTTTCCCAGCTATCGACAAATCAGTCAGTCGCTCCGTGATAAATGCTTCAGTAGGTCTTACCACGAGCGTTTGACGAATAGTATCGTAAACGTATCGCTAATGTAAGCAAATTTAGAATCGAGAATACAACTGTCCTATAACATTTTGGTTTATTTTTTTAAGACATGCACAACTTGTATCATACTTAGACAATATGTAACATAATTAATGCACATCCTGAAAGTAGTTTGTTCAAAATCGTTTACTGAATCGACTTCAGCCATTTTTAATGTGTATTTTTATAATAAACGTGTTTTTTAATAATTAGTCTTTTAATTGGCATAACGAAAATTGAGCCTTATGTCACGGGCATAAGACTGAATTTTAAATGAAGTTAACAATGAAAAAATAATACTATTTTCTTGAATAAACCACATTTAAGCATATAAAAATAAAATTTCAATGTATGTATTATGATTATAACATAATATTCTAATTGGGGTGTTTGAGGTGGGTGTTTGAGGGTGTGCGTTAATTACGTTACATGTTGTATAAGAATAAAGTTTTCAATTTAATTAAATAGTATGTGCGAACGAGTATTACCGATTCAAAGTTTAATTTTAATGTTTTAATTTTGATTCTAATGATAATTTTGATTATTAATTTTTGATAATTTTATATTCTAATTTCTATTATGATTTTGTTTTTTACTTAATGTTTTGTTCATTGTTTCTAATTATTTTTTCTATCCTCACTACGAGCAAAACATCTTGTTAAAACGTATTTTAAGAAGCAATTTTTTTTTATATAATTGCTGTGTACGCCTGTAAGTGACTAATTCACCCTAACTCAATACTTATGTTACTTTTACTATGTTAATATTTCTAGTGAATGGGTCGTTGGTGTACCTTTCAAATAAATAAATAAAAAAATAAAAAAAAAGTTCACTCACATTAGTGTTACGTTTACGTTACGTTTACGTGCCGTTTACGTTACGTTTACGTTACGTTTAAGTAAGTTTACGTTACGTTTACGTTACGTTTACGTGATGTTTACGATACGTTTAAGTTACGTTTACGTTTCGTTTACTTCACGTTTACGTTACAACATTCGAGCTAGGTCTACAGATATATACTTATACAGTAGCGAGGAGCGTACACCAGGTAATCTCGGAGGGGCTCGTGGCTAATTACCAACTGCGAGGTTAAGCTGCACTTGCCGCGGTTCGTCCGTGGATGGGTGACCGTTCGTTACACATCAAGACCCCTCCGTGTCTCAGAGAGCACGTTAAACAGTCGGTCTCCGGTGTCATATGAATACCTATGACAGTCGTTACGGGAAGTCAGAAGCCCGAAAGTATGACAACTGGAAATCGGCATTGCCCAGTAGCTGGGTCGCAAAAGTCTAATGGCAGTCGCTCCGTATAAAATACTGGTATTCAGCCGCATCTGGTTAGACTGGAAGCTAACCGCAACTTAGTTGGGAAAAGGCTAGGCAGAACGAGCCCTTTGTTAATTTGAAGTACCTAACTCTATACTTACACACGCTCAACTAATACTGACGTAGGCGAAAACAAAACTGTACCTTATTGACGACGCGTACGGTAGGTAGACGATAGCATATTCTCCCCATGAAAAACTGGCCTACTTACCCAAGGTCATGTATTATGTAGTAACATTAAGATAAGCTCGCCCCATTGGGTAAATTCGTGTCAATATTATCCAACACTATCTCTGTCCCCCCGTTTCCTCTTTGCCCCTGTTACCCCTTTGGCCGTGTTGCCCCCTTTGCCGCTGTTTCCTCAATTCACTCGCGTGTGCCAAATTGCGCTTGTAAAAACGGTGCTATGTAGCAAACGGCGGCTGTACTTGGCTGTATAGAAATACCTTTGCTTATTAAATATTTTTTTGGATGTAGATTGCTAGAATGTAGGTTAAGTTTCTTGGCTGCATTCAAAGCCAAGTGAAAGTACTTCTAGGTACTTATATAGGGTGTCCAGTAAATAGTACGACGTACAGTGGGGAGTGATAGCTTGGGTCAATACCTACCAAAATAGCACATAATATTCTTCGCAAAATGAATTTGAAAAGTCAGAGGTACGTGCGTTGGGTTCGAACTCGAGACCTATGACTTGGGAGTCCGACAATTGTAACTGTCGGACTCCCAAGTCATAGGTCTCAAGTGGTGTACCACTAGGCTATTACTGCTGTTAACCGGGCATTGATAAATGATTATAATTTCAATAAATAAATCTGTTACAGACACTTTTACAAGTCAAGGTAATATTTTTTTAAGAGTCGATGGCGCCGGCATTTTCTGTCTGACTAGCTCTGAGAAGAAAAGCCGAAACAAACTCAAAGATCAAGGTCTCTTTTAAGTCCAGACATTGTGGTATAAAAACTATGTGAGTGTAAGTAACAATGTAGGGCAACGTCTGGGATGGCCTTTTGAGGAAAGTGCCATAGCAGGTTTGAGTTGACCTGTCCTAACTGACGGCACGCATGCATCAGCCATCGTGTAGCTCAAACCTTACTGCCCGTTCACACAGCGGATCCGCTAAAACGGATCGATAGTTTTCCCGGGTATTCCCGGGATCGGGAACCCAGGAAAGAAACCCTAGAAGGCACCGATATACTTCTCCATACATCTTCATGTACGGATCCGTTTTTATACTGTTCGCATCCAGTTCATGCGTGTAAAAATGTCGGACCAGTATTTATTACTGGATTCAGAATACTGTCTTGTATGTGAACTCGCTTTTAAACGTAGCTTAACTAGCCCATTAGTATCCCACTGCTGGACACGGGCCTCTTCTCAGAATGAGAAGGGTTTGGGCCTTAGTCAACCACGCTGGCCTGGTGCGGGTTGGCCGACTACACACGCCATCGAGAACATTATGGAGCCCTCTCAGGTGTGCAGGTTCCTCACGATGCTTTTCCTTCACCATTAACGCAAGTGATAATCAAATTCTGATCCGCACATGAATACGAAAAGCCAGACGTACAGGCCGGGTTTTAACTCAGACCGTCCTGCATGGAAGTCAAGCGTTCAACCGCTACTCTATCACTGTTTTAACACATATAGACATAAGGAAACAGAAAATTATAATTTCAAAATTATGTATATAGGTCAACCAGAATCTCATGGCATTAAAAATTAATAACAAACAGTGGTTTTCATATGGCAATGTCAACATGTCACTTGTCAAAACGAGTATGACTGTAGTTGATACATTTTCCAGTTCTGATTAATGTTTTCTTGTTCAAACATTTTTAATAAACATACTTATTTTAAGAAGGTTTTCTTTTCCATTACAATAAAATTGCAAAAAACTATATATCAGCATATCATTTTGGGACCCAGTGCATAATATCAGCAAAGAACATTGGGTCACATAAAATAATAAGCCAAAACCTCTAACAACATGGATTTATGAAATACATGTTGTGCCGACGCCATCTAGTGTGGGATAAGAGCAGGAAGAAGATCGAGAATAAATTAAAGAAAAAAAATTACAAGTATCAAGACTTTTTATTCAAATTACCCTTGTGTTACCCACATAAACATTTAATTTCCCTATTTGCCATCAGATTCTGGTAGACCTATACCATCAAACACTACGATCCCTGCATACCCTTTCCAGAACAGCCATGACTCACCATTTCAGACAGACACTTTTCAAAAAGGTTTCCGGACCCCTAGTATTACGGACGGAGTCCGGAATCTATTAAGTGAAGCCTTCGGGCCCTCTATGACGGACTCCACTAATGCAGATGAAACGTCCCTTCTGTTACAAAGATGTAAGAAGAATGGATAGGGCAAAATATACCACGTCTTTACTCGACTGCAGTGGTCTGACCGTCAGACTGCCAATTCATACATCTCGAGTGCAAACCCAAGGCACGCACCTCTGACTTTTCGGATTCATGTGCGTATTGTATAATTATCACTTGCTTAAGAACTGTGAAGGAAAACATCGTGAGGAAACCGGCATGCTTGAGAGATATTTCTCGACGGCATGTAAAGCCAAGCCTATGGGCGGTATAAACTCTGACACCAGGTTAGTCACTAATCACACGAAAAGAATCGTGAGGAAACCTGCATACCTGAGAAGGTTCCATAAAATTCTCGATGGTGTGTGCAGTCTGCCAACCCGCACCAGGCCAGCGTGGAGGACTAAGGCCTAAACCCTTCTCATTCTGAGAAGAGGCCCGTGCCCAGCAGTGGGACAGTAATGGGCTAATTATGTAATTCTGTTTTTACTTTAATAACAACGGTCTTGGACCAATTACAGTAATTAAAGATAGAGTAATAATCTATACTATTATTATAAAGAGGAAAGATTTGTATTTTTGTATGTAACGAATAAATTTAAAAACTACTGAACCGATTTCAAAAATTCGTTTGCCGTTAGAAAGCTACATTATCACTGAGTAACATAGGCTATATTTATTATTGGAATAAAACTTCTTACACAGGCGAAGCCGTGAGGACACAGCTAGTAAAACATAAAATACATAGTGAATTAGACATCTTTCATGAATCTCTCTCGCAATGCTTCAGGCATATCTACTAATAAAATCTTTGTTTTGCATGGATATGACCCATATTTTCCCAATAGTTTTGTTTCTTAATTAATTCTCAATCTTTTTGTTGTTTTGATTAGGTAAGTGCGTCATATTTACATCACAAATAAAAAAAAAAGTATTTTCTTTTTCTTTCTTTCGGGGTTATTTTTCGGCCATATCAAATCAAATAAAATTAAATGAGAATTTGGACCGATAAAAAATACGTGTTGGGTATTTTTCAGTACCCTGCAACTTATCTTAAACTAGCGGCCCATTCCGGCGTCGCACAGGTGGACATTTTTCCCGTTTCTGCAACATGTTTCATTTATGCTCCGCTCCTATTGGTCGTAGCGTGATGTTATATAGCCTATAACCTTCCTCGAGAAATGGACTATCCAACACAAAAATAATTTTTCAATTCCAACCAGTAGTTCCTGAGATTAGCGCGTTCAAACAAACAAACAAACCCTTCAGCTTTATAATATTAGTATAGATGAATCAAATCGGAGCTGAATACCTGGTTACCTTTCCTTATAAGTATTATAATACCATCACTTTATCGGATCAGTGGTCGTAAAGACAAAAGAACCGAACGTGTTAATAATTTAATGATTTGAAGAATGACCTCACATGCAGCTCGGTGTTTGAAATTTTCGCCGATGAATGATAATAGGCACGCCCGTATTATCATGGGTCCTAATAACGTCATCCATGAAATGTGGGGTATGTTGATGGACACTTCTGCCTACCTTTCGGGAGTGACCACAACGTTATAAAAAACAAAATAATATCACCCAACCACTTTTAGTGATCATATTTTTGTTAGAAAATAGCACTTAACATGTTTTTCTAACAAAATTGGGGCGTGGCCAACTGTGTTGTAATTAGTCCGAGTGTTTATTAAACATGTTTTGTTACAAAAATTTTAGCAGAAGACCCAGCTTAACAAAAGAAAAATAAAACAAAACATAAAACAGAAATACAGAAAAACAAAATACCTATTCGAAATTTAAATAAAAAAAAAACGCGCAACAGGAAACGGAAGTACTAAATATAATACATCCATGGCGTTCCTTTTCACAAATGCCTTATTTCCTTTATTACGAATAAAAAGCCTGACGTTTTCATTTTCAGCTTAAGAATTGAAGCCTGAAACCTCTTGAAGCCCATTAATTTGTTCTTTTTGAAGTTTAAATAATGTTGGGATTGTGTGAGTGGTGATTAGACTAAATGGTCATTGCTTTGTGTAGGTGTTGATTTAAGAATTAAATATTGTGTTATTGAAAGTACAAGCTTGATTTGTGTTTTATTTTTGATTTTTTGGATAGCCCGGCGACACGCTTAATTATGTTTATTTTGTTTTATCATTCATTACACATCGAGATCCCTGTGTGCCTCGGAGACCACGTTAAACAGTCGGTCCCGGGTGTCACACGAATACCTATGACAGTCGTTACTGGTAGTCGGAAGCCCGAAAGTCTGACAACTGGCCTAACCTTAGGATATCGGCATTGCCCAGTAACTTGGTTGCGGAGATCTGATGGCAGTCGGTCCGTGTAAAATACTGGTATTCAGCCGCATCTGATTAGACTGGAAGCTGACCCCAACATAGTTGAAAAAAGAAAAAGCTAGGTAGTACATCCCTATTAGGTAAAATGGCACGACGACACGCACAGGAACTCTGTCGCAATACATGACATGTGTCGCAGCAATTTTCTTCCCGTGTGGGGACAGGCTAGAATATAAAACTTCCTCACCCAGCACGCTTGGTGGTAGGATCTATACGGTCCGCTTGGCTAGCTACCACCTTCATGTTAAAGTCCAGCGCCAAGCAGTTTACTGTGTTCCGTCGTGTGTATGTGAGAACCAGAGGGGTATAGGAGAGTCCCTCTACATCCCTGTTACTTGAATTCGTGTGCTCCATCTTAGACCCTGTCTGCGCTTACCATCAGGTGAGACTAGGGCCAAACGCGACCAGACTAAAAATTTAAATATTGTCCTTGGACTGGACGAGTCATAATAGACTCGAACTGCCTTGTTGGTCTAGTGGTGGCAAACGCGTCTACTGATCGTGAGGTCCTGGGTTCTATCCCCAGGTCGGGCAAAGTTTCCTTGGGTTTTTCCGTATGGAATTCCCCAAGAAGTTTGGATTTGTGCCCAGTTGATGGCAATAAGCTCGCCACCTATTACATGGGACTTAAACATAACGGCGAAATGAGGGTGTTACTGTACACCTCTGCTCAGCCCTTCGGGGACTACAGGCGTGGTGATATGTTATGTAATAGAATCTTTTTAGTTAATACTCTTTTCTTAGAAAACTATTCAAGGATAAGTAGCAATTTATCCGTAGTTTAGCTCAAAAGAATAATGATTAATAAATTAAGGAAAGATGTATTAGGCGAAGTGCCTACAAGGAAAATCTAACAAGCTTATTCCATTTATCTCTTTGTTAAGTACTGATGACACATCTATAACAATTAATTTTCATTAACAACAAACATATTCGTTCGGGGCGCTAAAATGCCTCACGTAAAGAACACATGTTTACTTCTTGTAATTTTTTTATGTAATCCAAATCTATCCCGTGCAGGGTTAGTCTATGTCAGCAGTACATCACGAGGTTTAAAGGAATTACATGACTTCACTTACTCTCTGTGTATATCATCGATAAATCTGGTGGCTATGGGCCACGGCCTTAAGCCACCACGCTGGTCTGATGCAAGTTGGCGGACTACAGACTGAGAACAGTTTAACCAGATATGGCTGAATACCAGTATGTTACACGGAGCAACCCGCACTAGGCCCGCGTGGTGGATTACGGCCCATTCCCACTCACAGAGAGGAGGCCTGTGTCCCAGCAGTGGGAACATTATAGACTGATGATGATGACACGGAGCAACTGCCATCAGATCTCTACAACCCAGTTACAGGGCAATGCCGATATACCTAGATTAGACCAGTAGTCAGAGTTTCGGGCTTTTGACTATGTAACCACAAAATGATAAATTATTTTATGATTTTTATTTGACACTTATAAGTCAATGTAATGGTTTTTTTAAGACTGGATGGCGCCGGCTTTTCTTATCCTCTTAAAAAGCCGGAGCAAACTCCGAGATCAAAGTCTCTTTTAAAGTCCAGACATTGTGGTATAGAAACTATGTGAGTAGAACAATGTAGAGCAACGTCTGGAATGGCCTTTTGAGGAAAGAGCCATAGCAGGTTTGGGTTGACCTGTCCTAACTGTCATGGGTATTCGTTTGACACCCGGGACCGACGGTTTAATGTGCTCTTCAAGGCATGGAGGGGTCTCGACGTGTAACTGTCGATCATATCCATGTACTGATCGCGATTAGCGAAGCTTAACGTAGTGTCCTTCGTAAGCGACAAGCGCGACGTGATGCGATGCGGCGGATTCAACGAACGCGATCAAAACAACGGCATTTCGTACAGGCGGCCTATGTAGCGAGACGCGACGTAACGTGTATTTCGTCGGTCGGCAGTGAAAACCACGTATGTGTAAAGTATAAATTTTTAAAAGAGGTAGAAATAACTGTCTCCTGAAAAAAAATGGCCGATCAAATATTTATACAAGTTTTTCATCGTACGTCATACATAGCTTAGAAGTATTTGAATTGAAAGTTAGTTGAACTAGTACGTGTATGACGAGTTTATCAATCAAAAGAACAAATAAAACGCTTTTGAAGAAAATTTTATTTACGAGGTTTTCACTGCCGAGCGTCGATTTGTTCCGTATCGTGTCGCGTCGCATCTCATCGCGTAGCGTTTGTCGCTTATGCAGGACACCCCGATCGCAAATCATGATCCGCGCGGTTGTTAATGATGAACTTTCTCTATTATACCAAATTACTCGCAAAAGAAAACACTAATTGACCGTCTTAGACCCACAGATTTGGGTCTGAGTGCCAGAAAGGTCACTTCGCTGTTCTTCAACTATCATTTATCATTTCGCCTAAACTCCGAGGCGTTGATACGCGAAAACGTCTCAGGATTTTCTTTCTTAAGCTTTCGTTTGAACAATTTGAGATTAGCGTTAAGACTAACTTATTATTCTTTTTTCTTTTTCTTTCTGGGTCATGGCCAAAGTATTTTTTTGCTTGAAGTAATTCATTGTACGTTCATTAATTAAGCATGATTTTCACCAAACGGCTCGCATCGCATCGGGTCGGAAAGGATACGAACGAATGCGGCGGCAGCCGATCGCGTTCGTCAAGATGTTGACGCATACGATCGGCTCCGTACCGTCGCTTGCGAACGTATCCGTTTCTGCGCCTAGTCAAATAATTTCATTCCTAACGTGTAGACAGCCGAAAGGATTCTATTGGATACGACGACAGGCGAACGGAGTCGATCGTGCATCGCAACATACTTTCGGCTACGATCGCGTGTCGCGGAAGATGTCCGTGGCCAAGCTGCTGTACGAGGCTTGGTGATATAGATAATATAGACTTTAAATACTGTGTACACGATGTAATATCGTTTAAAGATTGTAAAATCCGTTCCGATCCGATGCGATGCGAGCCGTTTGGTGGAAATCATCCTTTAGGGTAAGATTATCTGTAGCGGTAAATACACTTCGGAACAATGAATCCGGGTCACCAACATAAACCTTCATATCTCTGAAAATGTTGTTAAATATTGTTTAACATTTTAACATTGTTTTGTTTATGTTGGTGACCTGGATTCATTGCTTCCGAGTGTAGACTTATCCACGTCTTACCCATCTTAATAGTTTTACACAATATCAAGATGTCTAAATGGAAATGCAGTGATAGCCTAAAGGTTGAACGCTTGCCTTCTACACAGGAAGGTTTGAGTTCGAACTTAGCCCGCACCTCTGACGTTACGAATTCAATTGCGGATCAGAATTTGATTATCACTTGCGTTAAAGGTGAAGGAAAACATCTTCGAAATGTTCTCCACGGTGTGTGTAGTCTGCCAACCGGCACCAGGCCAATTTCGTGCTGTCATTGTCACTTCCCCTTAAAGTGACAGTAAGAGCCTTAACGGCAACTTAAAATTGAGTAGCATTTGTGTATTTGGCTGTACGTCATCCACACTCATAGACAGGCCCGGACTGGCCAAACGGGCAAATCGGGCAACGACCCGATGGCCCGGTCACACAGTCGGAGAAATCGAAAGAATGAGGAGGAACGTCAAAAAAAAAGGTCGTCCAACTATCGCATAACGCTTGAAAAAGAAGCCGCAAAATTGTTTGTGTTTGTAAATGCACCCAAGATACAAGAAAAAGAGTGAAGGGAGTGTCTAAAAAAAAGAAAAAAACATCGTCCGTCTAATCGCTTGGGAATGACATTTTTTTGCCTGCACTGGGCCGACCGTCTCTCAAATGCCCGGGCCGATTTCAGGTCCCAGTCCAGCCCTGCTCATAGATACAATTTCTTTGGTAACAATACTGTCATTTGACACCTCTTCATTCGCATACAAAGAGTCCTCAGTAATAAATCATTGCTCTTAATCTCCATGTAAACACCTCTGTTTGTCTACATTAACATACTTTATTTAGTTCACATGAATACTTAAAGTTAAGACCCGTTCCCACGGCAATGTCCTGTTCTTTACTGGAACGGTATTTGCGGGATCCTGTGAAGTGACGAGCATGTTTTAATACGGTACATGAGCATTGCGAAATCCGACCTGGTCGAGATAGAACAGGGATGGAACCGAAACAATGAGGATGACGGAATTTCAAAAGTTGAGAATTTAACTTTCAGATGAGACAATTTAGATGGCCAACCAGTGATAAAAATAAAACATGAAGGTTGTACTTCATTGAACGCTACATCACTCCCCCCTTAATAGAAGCGTACTCGTTTTACAACGCGACCGGATCTAGTGACGTAGGTGTCGCAAGCTGAAGGCGGTGCTGCTATATACGGAGTCGCAGGAGTACTGGTACTTGACGCTGAACTCGAGTGAATAGGTGTAGAATTCCGGTCAGTTGCTCCTTGTGTCTTCTCTTCGTTGAATAAGTGGGCTGGCTTCAGTCTGATGATTTAAATTTCAGATGACACAATTTAGATAGCTTAACAGTAATAAAATAAGAACCTTGTGAAAGCCGAGAAAGATAAAGAAATTAAGTATCAAGACTTGGCACACGAGGTTGTCGACATGTGGGAAGTTGACTCAGCAGTCATTGTGCCGATAGTCGTGACGGCCAATGGCTTAATAGCCAAGAGCCTCGACCAACATCTGACGAGGCTCGCGTTGGGCAGCTGGGTCAAGGGCCTGATACAGAAAGCGGTACTTCTGGACACGGCACGTATTGTTAGGAAGTTCCTCTCTTTGAGGCCCTGACCTCCGGTAGCTTGGACCCTGTTCCCGATGCCGGTGGGCTACTATTTTTTATATTTTTAAATGTTTTTTTTTATATTTTTTATAGAAATATTTAAAAATGTATCAAATATGTAAATAGATGAATAAAAATAAAACATGATGGTTGTACTTCATTGTACGCTACAGTATCATAATAATAACAAAAACAGAAATAATTTAAATTAAAGGTACAATGTTGGTCTTCTCGCTAATAGCGATATCTTTCAGACAACCTTTGGATGGACCAGAAAGACGTGAAAGATAGATCAGGGGGGTAGTCAGCGTGTACTACTCCACAATTTATTATATTTTATCCATCCTGGAATAAACGAGATCAGTCTGATGGCGCACGTATTTTACTGAGTGCATTCTCACGAGCTTCCCGCATACGGTTATTAAGTGGATTAGGTGGTCATTTTTTCACAATTAGATTTAGCAAGAATTTTCTTAATTTCTTTGCCATATTTTTTCTTCCTTTTAAAGTTCTGCTTTCCTCAATATCCGTGTTTCCATCTGTGTGTGAATACACCATCTAGTTTTGCAGGAGCTTGTAAAAACCGTTCGAGCAGAACTAGGCGGACCGTGGGAACGAGCCTTTAGGTAAGATGAGACCCATCTACTTGATAGTCACCATGTAGATTTTTCTTTTCAGTTCGTCTCCGAGCATCATTTTTCTATTTTAAGAAAACAAAGGGATGGGTGCTGGTTAAATTACAGGCACATGAGATTTTCCAACTTTGTCTGGCAACGTTGTTGGCAACGCATCAGCAATCCTCTTGGAATATGTTCCGCCTAGCCTTTTCACAGTTATGTTGGGATCAGCTACCAGTCTAACCAGATGCAGCTAAATACCAGTATTATACACGGAGCGACTGCCATCAGACCTCCGCAACCCAGTTACTGGGTAATGCCGATATCCTAAGGTTAGACCAGTTGTCAGATTTTCGGGCTTCTGAATTTCCGTAACGACTGTCATAGGTATTCGTATGACACCCGGGTCCAACTGTTTAACGTGCTCTACGAGGCACGGAGGGGTCTCGATGTGTAACGAACGGTCATCCGTCCACGGACTGACCGCGGCAAGCGCGGCTTAACCTCGCAAATCGTATGATCCGCGCGGTAACCAGTACCGACCGAACCGGTATCGATATGATGTTTTCTAACCATTAAGATTTTTTACAGCAGTGATAGCCTAGATGTGGGACCGTCGGACTGCCAAGTCATAGGTATCGAGTTCGAACCCTAGTCATCGACCTCTGACTTTTCGGATTCATGTGCGTATTGTATAATTATCACTTGCATAAAAACGGTGAAGGAAAACATTGTGAGGAAACCGGCATGCCTGTGAAATATTTCTCCACGGCATGTGAAGCCAAGTCAGAGGCCCATGGGTGGCATAAATACTGACACCAGGTTAGTCACTAACCACACGAGAAGAAGAAGAGAAGACTGTATGGATTGTAAAACTGTGTCTAAACTGTTACCTTCGCGGTCTACGCCTCTGTATACGCCTAGACTCAGTGTGGTCATTGCGATAATAAACTGTGTGTCCGTTTGCTAGACAATGGCACCGATTCTCTTGTTCAGCAAGTAAACTAAAACTTTTGTTTTCTTTAGAGGAATCGTTGCCCCACACTATGATTTCTCTTGTATCGTGGGTGCGTTTACAGACACAAATCTTCACATGCACTAACACCAAACCCGGAACAACTGTCTGTAGGCCATACAAATATTTGTTACGTGCGGGTATCGAACCCGCGACCCGTAGCGCAGAAGCCAATCGCTGAGCCACAGAACCAAACGTGTTGTCAAATAAAATAAAATTCTATCTTTTACCAAAATACAGTGCGAGAAAAGGACAGTGATAGATAAGAACTGAGTTAGAGATGTCAAACTAGTTTACGCCTTGATCATCACCTTGTCTTTAACCAAAACGTTCTGACGTGTCGTCTAAGGCGTGAATTACACAGAAACAGCGCAAGGTGAAGGTGTGACGCAGGCGCAGCGCAGGCGTGGAATGGATAAGGTACTTATATAGAAGAGGCAAAGAGACGTTACGATGCGTCATTTTACAGGCTGACTTTGTTGCGATAGCATGTCTTCCTCTTCAGAAGACGAAGAAAGTAAGTAACTTCTTAAGCATGGAAATTACAGTTCACTAAGTTGGACAGCTCTTAAATTACGTCCATCTCCTTCTTACTTTATTCAAGTGAAAAAGATGGCATTAGTCTAAATTAAGTTTAGTTTGTGCACAACAGAATCGGCACCGAGGGTAGGTCGAGGAACTTCAAGTATACCCCACCAAGAAGAACACAGTCCACTTAGTTATCGGCAATAATATTGACAAGCATATCATTTTGGGACCCAGTGCATAATATCAGCAAGCACATTGGGTTACCTGCGCGAACGCTCAACGAGTATTCCCAAGGAGGGTTGATGTCAGGCGGCCGGTCATAAAACAATAAGCCAAAACCTCAAACAACATGGATTTATGAAATACATGTTGTGCCGACCTAACCTAGTGTGGGATAAGAGCAGGAAGAAGAAGAAGAACCGGCACCGATATCGCCTAGTACGCAATGTAGCTATAAGCGTCAAGCAAGCAAGCAGTACTTGCCTGTGTAGCTTGGGCCTTATTTTTTCCTCTTAGCCTTTTCCCAATTATCTTGGGGTCAGCTTCCAGTCTAACCAGATGCGGCGGAATACCAGTATTTTACACGAAGCGACTGCCATCAGACCTCCGCAACCCAGTAACTGGGCAATGCCGATATCCTAAGGTTAAACCGTTTGTCAGACTTTCAGGCTTCTGACTACCCGTAACGACTGTCATAGCTTGGGCCTTATTAACGAGACCAAATATTTGTCGAGTAACTTAGATTTAGTTCAGAGCGTTCGCTTGATTAGACTTTTTGATTAATTAACTATTTTAATAATTCTACATAACTTAATAAGTGACTGCCTAGCGGTAGCATGCTTGCCTTCTACGCAGAAGAGTCTCAGTTCGAATCCGGCTCGCAACTTTTAACTATTCGAATTTGCAATCAAAATTTGATTATCACTTGCGTTAACGGTGAAGGAAAACATCGTGAGGAAACCTGCACACATGAGACGGGTCCAAAAAAGTTCTCAATGGTGTGTGTAGTCCGCCAACCCGCACCAGGCCAGCGTGGTGGACTGAGACCTAAACTTTTCTCATAACATAACATCACGCCTTTATTCCCCGAAGGGTTGTGCAGAGGTGTATAATAGTAACACCCTCATTTAGCCGTCACGTTTAAGTCCCATGTAATAGGGGGCGAGCTTATTGCCATCAACCGGGCACAGATCCAAACTCTGGGCTGCTACTGAGGAATTCCACACGGAAAACCCAATTACACTTTGCCTGACCTGGTGATCGGACCCAGGACCTCAAAAACCTTTCTTATTCTAAGAAAAGACCCGTGTCCAGGAGTTCTATGCCTGTCTACGGGTAAAATTATTACCAACTACCCACAGTAGGATCGCGTTACTCGTCTGTGGCGCATTTAAAGAAATGGGGGCATACTCATAGCTGGAGACTTCAAGACAACAGAACGGGAATGAGTTCTGTTATAGCTGCAATTAGTGAGAGTCAAACGAGGGTTAATAGTTTTTGCGGCGTAATAACAACCTGTTGAACAATAATAGACTTTAATTAAACTTCAGTGTGTTAGTATTGCGTAGTTTGCGAACGAACTAGTTCGTAAGAGCGCTCCCACAGATGAACTACGCGAACTAGTTCCACCATCCCTCGCTCCATAGTTCGTTAGTTCGTGACCGATATAAACATTTTGATTATTAAAAGTTGATTATAACTTGTTTTGCTTTTGTAATGTGTTAATCTGTCAAGGAAGAATAATATTATTTTCAAAACTTCACCAATAAGCCTTGAAAATGTTTTTAAATGCACCGAGATATAGCAGAGTGAGGGGAGCGCCTAAAAAAAAAAAGGTCATCCAACTATCGCTTGGGAATGAATCAAAGCGGGGAATTTCGGGGAACGATCTGCCTTCGTCTGATTCGAGCTGGGAGCTGACGAACTAGAAGAACGTACTAGTTCGTTTAGGAGCGGCGAAATAAACTGAGCGATCTCCATCGCGAACTACTGTGCGAAAGACTACAGTGTGTTCTCATGAGTGTACTTAGAATATTGTTGCAGTGACTTTGAATTCTTCTGGCTACTTACCAACCGCGAGGATCATACGATTTGCGAGGTTAAGCTGCGCTTGCCACGGTCAGCCCGTGGATGGGTGACCGTTAGACATCGAGACCCATCTGTGCCTCGGTAAGACGTTAAACAGTCGGTCCCGGGTGTCATACGAATACCTATGTTAGTAGTAACGGGAGGTCAGAAGTCCGAAAGTCTGACCACCAGACTAACCTTAGGATATCGGCATTGCCTAGTAACTGGGCTGCGGAAGTCTGATGGCAGTCGCTCCGTGTAAAATACTGGTATTCAGCCGCATCTGGTTAGACTGGAAGCTGACCCCAAGATAATTGGCGAAAGGCTAGAAGGAAGACTGAATGCTTCTGGGGTGAAAGAGATGGAGAACTAACTTATAATAGAAACATTGAACAGTTTTAAAACAGTTTTTCGTTTGCAAAAACTTGTTAAAATGTTTGACAACGAAAATAAATCCAAAGATTTTTGACAGGACAGGTTTCGAAAATAAAAACAAACCGCAAACAAATCTCATTCTATTGCTGGTATGGTCGTGTGTTGCCGAGTATGGCTGCCTCTGGGCGATAGACGCAATGGTAGACGGCAATTAATTCATCATTATTATCTCCCCGCCTTTATCCTACACTAGGTGTGGTCGGTACAACATATATTCCACTTCCATTCTCCTCTATCAGACTAGTTGAGGTAGGCCAAAGAAAAGATGGATGGATTGTGTAAGAATGATATGGGTAAGAAAGGAATGAGTAAACAGCAATTCATTACCGGTAATCATTGAGCCACACATTGCTCAATATTCTAGCAATAGATTGAACATTAAATAATGAAATGATAAATGTTTTTATTTCTGTAAATAAATTTGTTACAGACACTTTTACAAGTCAATGTAATGTTTTTTTTTGCCGGGTATTACCGGCTATGGCCGTAAAATGTTGATTGTTTACCAGTCCCTTAAAGTGAACGTTTAGGGAAGTTGTGGGCTTTGTCTGACACTCCTAAATCGTTTAGTATTCAAGGCCATATTACACTAGTAATGTGCAATATGTATGGTAATGAGGTTCAATGTTTATGTAGAACAGAGCTGGTGCAGTTATTACATACCAAAGAATGGCTTCTAAGTTTTCCTCTATTGTATTCATAGACCAGTTTGTTTTATTTTTTATTTTACATACTATATTATGCGTAGTGTAAAACTGTAACAAAAATAAATGGAGTATAAATCACGAATTTAATCCAGTCTTGCTTCGTGACGTTCGGTAAATAATTGTCCTCTTCTGTACAAATTGGTGTCATAAATAGACCAGTATGAGTAAGCCGCAACCTCTTCTTGTGTACTAACTAAACCAATATCAGTTCCACTCCCAAGGATGATAATTGTGGCACTTTTGTCACAGCCTATCATGGTACCAGTCTATTACGGGGTTCAAATTCAGTGGACATTAACTGGCTAGTAATTATAATAAAGATAACTTGTCGCCAAAATACCGATAATTAACAAGTTTTTGGACAGTACGTCAATAGGCGGGGTTGGTTTGCTATGTGACATTACGCCTTTTGACGTTATACTTAATCAAGCAAAAATATGCTTCAAAATCATCACAAAATAGGGAAACAATAAAGCGTCGTTCATCATGACAAAAATGTCAGCAACACTATAGATACGATCCTCACAGCCACGCAAGGAATTCCACCAAGTGGGACAAAGCATTTTTCATCGCAACGTTCACGAATAAAATTCTCGTATACAGGCTAAATGGAATGTATAAGTTTTATTTTTATTGAATTTGAAGCCGGTTAACTTAGCGAGCTCGATATAATGTAGTGGTTGATTGGAATAAAGGACTCTTGAAGTTAAATTATAATAAAAATGTGTATTTAATACTAAGCTAGAGGATTTATGGCGGGAATGTGAGTTGAAATTAAAGAAGCACCCGAAAATGTAATTACACTGAGCTGATCGGTGACGTCCGTAGAGAATTTCAATTGAATAGAAGTTCTCCCTAGAGTACGTCAAACTAACCTCACTAAGCAAGTGGTTCAAATTCAATGCACATTTCGCAAATATCGACATGCCAACAAGCGATTATATAATCCAACCAATTATATCCGAAAATAAAACGTGTTCTTTGTTAAGCCTTGTAAAAACATCAACTGTTATGTTATTTTTTTCAATTTTTTTTCCAGATGTTTGTTCACTTTTTCGCGAATATGGAAGCCTCATACGTACGTCCTATTTTTAACTCCCGACGCAAAAATGACGGGGTGTTATAAGTTTGACGTGTCTGTGTGTGTGCGTGTGTGTGTCTGTGTGTGTTGCCTCCTGTGGCATCGTAGCTCCCAAACGAATGGACCGATTTTGATGCGGTTTTTTCTATTTGAAAGCTGATGTAATCGAGATGGTTCTTAGCTATAATTTATAAAAATCTGTTCGGGCCTTTGAAGATCATCAGCTCATTTCCTACTTGACAAAAGGGTCTTACCAACTTTCACTGGTCCGATTGATTTGAAGACATGGCAACTTTGAGCTGATGTTGCAGTATCAAGTAGTCTGCAGGATACCCAACCTCTCAGCAACTTATAGCAGATATAGCATGTTTGGGCTCATAGGAATGGCCTCAATGAGTAGATGTTAGATGGATGATGGTGTCTACTAGTAATTTAAAAAGTATTAAATAAATATTAAATTATTTTTTTTAAAAAACCCCGACTCAGGGTATAAGGTATAATGGGCTGGTGTCCGCAACTCCACGTCTGAGCGCGTATTTTGCGTCACGGACCCCGACTCAAAAAAAAGAGCCCCTAAAAAGTAAAAAATAAAATGTGTTTATTGGCCATTTAACTTTATTAAAAGTACCTAGTAATATTTTGATTCAATCGTCGTCACGTCTATTTTTCACACAATATTTTTCCTTCACCGTTAACGTAAGTTATAATCAAATTCCGATCCGCACATGAATCCGAAAAGTCTGAGGTACAGGCCGGGACCGAACTCAGACCCTCCTGCATGAAAGGCAAGCGTTCAACCGCTAGGCTATCACTGCTATTACTTTAAATATATTTTTTTTAATATTACCTGCTCAAATAAAACTTTCGCCTACAAAAAATAAAAGACTGAACAACATTCCAAATTATACAACTGTCTCAAATATACGTTGCGAACAAAATTTGATGGACACGAGTCATTTTTTACGTCTATAGGCGGAACTGCTTCGGAAGTTCGACGTATATTTATGACTTAATATTCAGCGTTCGAATACAGACGGCTGTACGGTTGATTGGCGTGTTATA
The DNA here is from genome assembly GCA_910594945.2 of Amphipyra berbera. NCBI lineage: Eukaryota > Metazoa > Arthropoda > Insecta > Lepidoptera > Noctuidae > Amphipyra > Amphipyra berbera. The sequence continues at coordinate 13,881,457 of OU343145.1, forward strand.
ACGGTTTTATTTATGGGTGCCGGAATTGGGGAAAGAATTGCGACTAAGTATGGGGTCGGGTTCCGGGATTGCCAGATGTGGTTTGCTGGATTTTGTTGTGGTAGAGCTTGTTACTATCTCGTTGGTCTAGTGGTGGCAAGTGCGACTGCTGATCGTGAAGTCCTGGGTTCGATCCCCAGGTCGGGCAGTGTTACTGGGTTTTTCATTAAGAATTTCTTAGTAACAGTTTTGAATTTTAGATTTGTGCCCGGTTGATGGCAATAGACTTGCCCCTAACATGAGACTTAAACATAACGGCGAAATGAGGGTGTTACTATACACCTCTGCCCAACCCTTCGGGGAATACAGGCGTGATATGTCATATAGAGCTCCTTGTGAACGATCTCGTCCGGGGAAGTACTACCACCGATTTTTCTGGTGCCAAGCAGTATGGCTGTGTTCCAGTTTGAAGGGTATGGGTGCCGGTGAAGTTACAGGCTCATGAGAATTATCAACTTTATCTCTGAAGTTGGCTACGCATCAGCAATCTTCTTAGTGTTGTTGGTGTCAGGTGGCGGTAACCACCTTCCACCAGGTGGGCCGTCGGCTTGTTACCCAATAGATTACATTAAATAAAAGGATTTTAAGCAGTGAGGCGTTTTGTTAGAATATACATTGATGGCCGATTCCTATAATTTTATTTTACTATAATTTATTTATTGGTTAAATTAAGAGTGTTGTATCTTAACCAATAATGAAGACTGCCTTGTTGGTCTAGTAGACGCAAGCGTAACTGCTGAGCATGGGGTCCTGGGTTCGATCCCCAGGTCGGGTAAAGTGTTATTGGCTTTTTCCATTAGGAATTTTTCAGTAGCAGCCCGGAGTCTGGATTTGTGCCCGGTTAATGACAATAGGCTCGCCCCCTATTACTGGCGAAACGAGGGTGCAGAAAACACCTCTGCCGAACCCTTCGGGGAATGTAAGGCGTGATGTTATGTTTTGTAATGAAGCAAAGACCTTTGCATAGTAGATACTCCCATACGTTAGTAGTTATCACAAGTAAAATTACCTTACCAGTCAATTTATATAAAAATGCTACCATTGGTAAGGAAAACGATTGGTTTTTGCTAATAGAAACTAGCCATAAATCACCTTTTAGCAAAGATAGGAACATGTATTCCATAAATATCCAACCCAGTTTTTATCACCCAAATTTCGAAGATTTCCTAACACCCAAAAATACCTCAACCCAACATCCCAGAACTGATTGAGGATGTAAAAGGAACACTGTGTTGTTTACCCCTCTTTGGCCCTGTTCACCCCGCCTCACAAATGAGGAGAAGCGGGTGACTTAATGGGGCTTAAAAAGGTCCGCAATCTGTCACTACTCCCGCCCAATAGGTACCCAAACTTAGGTAACAACGTATAAGATAGGGTAAAGGTGATATATTTTTCTGATAAAACTATTTTTAGAAGAATTCCTTCAACGCTTCTTGACGTGATGAGACAAATACATCTGATTTCTTGACGACACGTTTGGTGCAGAGGTTGAGCGATTGGCTTCTGCGCTACGAGTCGTGGGTTCGATTCCCGCAGGGGTCAAATATTTGTTTGTATGTATGGCCTACAAATCGCTGACTGAATTCATTAGTGGCACAAGTAAAATTTTTGACATTTTGAGTTAGTGATGAATTCTTGTTATAAATTACGTACTTTATTTTCGACACCAGCAATGAACACTACGCTAACTACAAAAAGTACTCTGTTGTACATTTTACAGCAGAGGCACTAAAAGGAAAAAAACGTGATAACTTCTTTATTAATAAAGATAATTGACTGAAATTTTCAGTGTAGTCAGTTCTTTTGGTAGTATACAGAATGTCATTATTTACTTTATTTATAAATTGTTAGTTTTGGATTTAGCTCGAGTTAGCCGTATGTGCACGTAAAAAGCTGATAAAGTAATGCATAATTAATTACGCCAACTTATAGTTAGCGTACTATATTATGGAATGCCAAAGTTTTAAAACATGAATTATTTAATGAGTTTCAGGAATAATAGCTTAAACAAATTTTATACATCAACAATTTAACTAAATTCCTTTGCTAATTTATAAAATATGCTGTAAAATATTATGCTAATAAAGATTTATAAAAGTTAGCGTTATTTATTCGGGAAATGCAATAACAACGAAAATCACATTAAATGTCACAAAATTACACATAGCGTATTTACACTGCGATCGACGCCAGTAGTTAGCGTTTTAAATTAAATTAAATGAGCTCAAATTAAAACATCTATGTACATACCTATTTGGATTAAATTTTGCTAGAAAAATAATATAAATTTGATTTTTTTAAATACGAATAATTTATACTTTTCAATACGTTATTTTGATGAGTAGTTTTAGTCTTAGTAGGTAGATTTCTAATGAAAATATAAAGTTTTATCAACATATAAATTATTTAACCTTCTGCAACTGAGGTGGGTTTCTCATCAACATTCGACTGAGGTGTAGTCTGTCAGGCGTCACTATATACAGCACGATTCGTTTATAACTTTTAGAAATAATAGAGCTCTGGTTTTATTTTACGATTAATGGGTTTATGTATAATGAAATAAAAATGAATAAGCATCCTCAAAACAAAAAACGAGTATATTATGGTATCATTTATTGAGATCGGTATTTTCATTATTTTTACGCTTAAACTTACAAAACTATTAAAAAAAAAACGAAATAATAAAACTTCTATAAAACTGTTAATATTAATCTTTTAAGCGTTATGTTATAGCTCTAAAACTAAAAACACAACGTGATATCACGGTTCAATTAGGCACAAATCGATCTCAAAGTTAACCCTAAATCAAAACTTAATTTACAGTCTTGACATAGTGGAGAAGAACATTATAGGCAAATTGGCTTTTTGCATGCGCAACAGTGGTACCTTGTTTGCCTCTTTAATTTACTGGGGCATATGCTGCATGACTTCCTACCAGCAGGACCTGGAAGCTGAGCCACAGTTGGAGGGGGAGGCAAATTATTGCCTAAAACTCGCGTTTTAGTAACACGGGGTTCTCTGGGCAGTCTGTCATTATAAACACGTTCTTTTAAGCTGGAAAGAACCAATTCTCTTGCCAAAGATAGTAAAAAGTCCCCTCTTCGCAGCTTGGCACCTGGACAATGCAGGAGTTGCTGTTTGTCCTCGCTATTTCCTTCTTAGACAATAAAAATCCGTTTTTTCCAATGTAGTTTGGACCATCTTGGTCACCACAAACTAAAGAACTCCTCGTCTTCAGAGTTAAAATCGCTCTCACTCGATTGGGCATTCTGTTCCTCGAGGTCGTCGTTTTCCTCTTGCTGTACATTTCCTTCCACATAATTAGGATCGTCTACCGAATTATCAAAATCGCTAAACTCGTTTCTTCTTCTAATTCTTCAATCCATTCCTCAATCTGCTATCATCATTTGTATATCTTCCACTGCTGTCTCGTTTTGGTGGCCCACTATCTGTACTTTGAGTCGCCATCTAAAAAATTATGAATATTATAAGATTAGCAAAATAAATGTGAGGTTAAGTCTGAGAGACACTATGGTAGTATTAATATGTTACTGATGGAACGACTAACAGACACTATGAATCTAAAAAGATATTGGTGAGGTGACGTCTATCAGAATCAACGTTTATTACTGTACTTACGTCTGTGGGACACCGGCAGTCGAAAACTCCAAACATACACACCCCTGGGCCGCCCGTGCCTCACTGACCGTTAGCGCGACCCGTTATAGGAAGGTACTGAGCAAGACATAGCTACATCACGCCATGTTACGATCTGGCAACATTTTTTGGGTTTGGTGGTGTCCAATAGACTACCACCTCAGTCGCAGAAGGTTAAAATCAAGAGATCAAATCAATCACAGAGTAAGTGTCCTTAAATTGCTATCCTTACTTCCTTACTTATAATATTATAAATGCGAAAGTTTGTATGTATGGATGTGTGGATGTATGTATGTATGGATGTTTGTTACTCTTTCACGCAAAAACGGCTGAACGGATTTGAATGAGATTTGGCACACAGATAGACTATGCCCTGGATTAACACATAGGATAATTTTTATCCGGGTACATCAAGTGGTTCCCCTAGGATGCGGGTGAAACCGCGGGTAATAGTCTAAAATGCTTTGTCCTGAATGACTGACTGACGGATCAACGCACAGCCTAAACCGCTGATCGTAGAGACCTGAAACTTGGAGGGCGTGTTCTTTGTATGACGTAGGCATCCGATAAGAAAGGATTTTCCGAAATTCTACTCCTAAGGGGGTGAAAAAGGGGGGCAAAGTTTGTATGGGACAACGTGATTCCTTGGTCCAATCTACTTCAAATTTTGCATAAACCTTTTTTAACAGAATTGATGGAAGACGTGTTTCGTATTTTATTGAAATTCATCCTCTAATGGTATTAAAAAGGGGTAGAAAGTTATTTTGGCGCTGATTTGCTTCGAAGTTGATATCGATAGTTGGTAAGGATTAGAACATATTGGTTATAAATTATACGAATCATTCCATATTTTAAAAAAAATGTAAAATACAAATATAAAAGAATATTTAAATCGGATTAGAATTTGAAATTTCAATTTTATTTGTTCTTGGATATTTGAATGAAAAACTTACCTTATACCTTGATTTTCCTTCAAAAATTCCTTGGAAATCTCATAAATTACCTACTTAGCAAATATTTGCGATTGCTGTATAATTTGTTTGGAAGTTCATTTTCATTATTTCATTAGAATATTTTCAGTGTAGTTAATTTAATTTCTTTTCAATTTGTTGTTATAATAATTAAAAAGGATTCTTTGTGTTTGATTTGTTAGTGTATAATATAGGTTTTTAGTTTTAATAGTAAAAATATTTGTGTTTGATTTGTTGTGTATAATAATAGTTATAGTTTTCTTTTAGTTTGTTTTAGAAGTTTAATTTTGTGTGTATTGTTTTTCGCAATTTATTTACATTTATAAATTTGTCTGTGTCCATTTTAAAAATGGGTGCAGAGTTGGTTAACTTCAATGGGAAATTAATAAACCTTACTATTGTACCAATAGTGGGGGATGCCGCAAGCCTTTTCCGTACGCTTTCTTATTTGTTGTACGGCACTCAAGAACGCTCAATGGATATTCATAAAGAAATTCTGTGTCATGTGACGAACAATTGGGATGAATTTGCTGTTATGTATCATGACCGTCATGGCAACAATCATAGGACAAAAGAAGAGTATACTTTAGATATGTTACAAAACTCTACATATGGCAGTTTTTGCGAGTTAGTTGCAGTCGGTCAAATATACCCATTTGTATTTGAAGTGTATTGAAATGACAACCTGTATGCCAAATTTGGTACAGAGGACCAACCTATCAAAAGGTTACGTTTTCCCCAAGATCTTTCTAATAGTCACTTTGATGCCTACGCTGATGCGGATAGTGATAATAACACTGATGAGCGTCCAATAGCCAAAAAACGGCGCATTGAAATTGCTGTATCTCCGACGTTTACTCAATCTTCACTAATTTCTAATGATGTGCAAGACTTTCATTCGCCTACTTATACAATTATTGAATCTGAATGTGAGTCAGATTTAATTTCTTCTTTGTCCACTAATAATTGCATAGCATTTCCAACATTCACTACCCAAGAGTCAGTTCAAAATTAAATTAAATTGACAAATAATCATTAAAAAAAGCATTAGAGCAGTGGTGGCCCAGTGGTAACGGCCCCGACTTACGAGTTGTATGTCGTGGGTTCGAACCCCGCCAGGCGCATTACTTTGTGTAATTTATTTCATCACCACTGCTCTCAAAACGGTGAAGGAAAACATCGTGAGGAAACCGGCATGTCCTAGAACCAAACATTCGAAGACATGTGACATCTACCAACCCGCACTGGGCTCGCGTGCTGGATTACGGCCCATTCCCTCTCACAGAGAGGAGGCCTGTGTCCCAGCAGCAGGAACATTATAGGCTGCTGATGACGATGATGATTCAAATTATATGAGAGTGGGCGTTATTTGAGTAGTTCGGAGGCAGTTTGAAGGATTTTAGGGTTTCCCGCAGTCATACATTTAACTGTCCACCTTGAAAATGGCCAACGAGTCTATTTTAATTCCGACAACCTCGCCGCCATAATTAATAGCCCACCAAAAACGACACTGTTAGCATTTTTTGATTTATGTCAAACAGATGATTTTGCTAAAACCCTTCTATATGCGGAAGTGCCTTCATATTTTGTAAGGCAAAAAAATAAATTTGTGAGAAGGAAAAGAGGAAAACCCGTAGATGGCTGGCCAGGAATAATGAAAGAACACGCTCTAGGTAGAGTGTACACGGTTCACCCGAATAACACCGAGTGTTACCATCTTCGTTTACTTTTGCACGAGGTTACCCCCTGGTTAGGGGTCCGTCGTCCTTCGATGACTTGAAGACTGTCAACGGTGTCCTCCAACCAACTTTTCAATTAGATTGCATGAAACTTGGCTTGCTAGAGGACGACAAACATTGAGATTCTGCCCTAGAGGAAGCAGCCCTATGCGAGTCGCCATTTAAAATGCGTGAATGCGTTTAAAGTGCGCGCGTGGCATTCTGTCAGATTACAGACGCACTAAGTCTTTGGGTAAAATACAGGGATAGCCTATCAGAAGACTACAAACGACAAGTGGAAAAGTTTTCTAGCATTATAGATGAACATCTAGCAGATGAAATCTACAATAAATGTCTGGTCACAATATGAGAAGCTGTATTAGCATTAGGAGGACAAAGCCTACAGCAGTACGGGTTGTCTCAGCCTCAAAGGTCTGAAGGCTTACACAATAACCGGGACTACCTGAAGGAAACAAGTAACGATGTCAATTCCTTAGCAGAAGTGGTGTCAAGTAGTGAAGGCTCTGTAACCAATGAACAAAGACGTATTTATTATAAAATACTTTCCAGTATCGATGCAGGTGTAGGTGATATCTTTTTTTGGATGCTCCTGGTGGAACAGGCAAGACTTTTCTTTTTAATTAACTGTTGGCCAAAGTGAGAAGCAATCGTGATATCGCCTTAGCGGTCGCATCGTCCGGAATTGCTGCCACGCTGCTGGAAGGAGAAAAAACTGCACACTCCGCGTTTAAACTTCCTCTCGATTTGATACAACCCCAAACCCCACTCTGCAATATACCCAAACAAAGTAATATGGCAGAAGTACTCCGCAAAACGAAATTAATTGTTTGGGATGAGAGTACTATGGCTCATAAAGGGAGTTTCGAAGCCCTAAATAGTTATTTACAAGATGTTAGGAATAATAATTGTCAAATAGGAGGAGTTACTGTATCGTTAGCAGGCGATTTCCGGCAGACTTTACCCGTAGTGCCCAAAGGAACGCGAGCAGACGAAGTTAAAGTGTGCGTGAAGCGGTCTCATTTGTGTGTTGTTGTGGCCTTCAGTGACAAAACAGAGCCTTACCAAAAATATGAGAGTCCATCTGAGGGGAGATGTTACAGTTCTCAGATTTGTTGCTTAAAATAGGAAATGGTGATTTCCCGGAACTGGATAATAATATAATTTTACGCGGACGAAGTCGCGGGCAAAAGCTAGTAATATATAATTAAAATATTACTTAATCACGTAATTTGGAAACATAAAATTAGAGGTAATTCAATCATCTTCATCACTTGCATTATCCGTTCCGCAAATAATACATTTCTATAAAAAGTATGATATTTTTCACGTGACACGTTCTGTTACAACTTGCTTTAATTATTCTAGCTTCTTTCATGTTTCCTCTTGTAGTATATACAAGGTTAGTCGGAAAGGGGGTACTAAGCCGAAAGGGTATTAAAGTACCCGTAATAAGGGATAACTTTTATTCTACAACATTCCCCAAAACTCGATAGTTTAAGAGAAATAGCTTTTCAAAGATATCGTAAAAAATATGCTAAAATCTATCTGTCCATAGCTATGATCAGCTGTTTTTACAATTTAGGTCATATTTAGGGTCACGGTTTAGAAAATAAATTTTCTGAATTCATAACTAAAGTAGGTATGTTATTTTTTTTGAAAAAACTAAAATAAAAATCTTTTTGCATGCAATTTTTTTTTATCGAATTTTGAAATTTTAACACTTGTTTTAAAATAGTCATCAGTGATACTTTAGGTGGCCCGCGGCTTAGTACCCCCTTTTCGACTAACCTTGTATATGCCATTCCCTTATTATACAGATGCTTTCTCTTGGTAGCCATCCAGTCATCTTCGTGCTTAAGACGTTTAAGCCCCGCGTCGGTCCTTTTTTTTGATTCACGCTCGTTTTTCGAGGTAGGTACATTCCTCTTAGCCTTTTCCCAATTATCTTGGGGTCAGCTTCCAGTCTAACCAGATGCGGCTGAATACCAGTAGAGAGGTACATTAGTATAATAAAATTACTGTCTGTCAAAGTTGCAGGCTAACATATAGAAGAAGGGTAAGTGGAAACTTCCGATACTGTATCTATTGCATTGCTATTGGTAGCAACGATACCCGATGGCGAATCAGAGTCAATATTTTCCTAGGTGGAAGTAACGTTTCCTGATGTTAGTGTAATATCAAAGTCTTGGAGGGAAATCTGTTTCAAAGTTTCGTCAGAACTTTGTAAAGCATCCACAAAATCGCAACAGGGTGAAGGTACTGGAGTACATCTTTGCTATCAAAATTATTACTATCAGTGCTCACAGAAAACAAAGGTTCAATTGAATGTGGCGTCATTGTCAATGGAGAAGGCTTTTGAATATCGAAAACAAACTTAGGTGAATTAATAATTGGAGTATTGGGAGCCCCCATGATATTTAAGTTAACCTTTTGTAGTACTAAATCGTCTTTACGTTTTAATAAATGACGACTTGACGAATCATAGTTTTTATCATCATAATTATTCATTTCACAGGAAGTGGGCGCTACTGTGCGCACGTAAACATTAGCTCCGTGTACAATAAATCCTTAATAATAGTTAAAGTGAATAATTCAACATAAAAACTAAGTGAAATTATAAAAAACAATAACCTTCAGTGATTGAAACATCAGTTCACAATAAATTCTACAAAAAACCAATTAAAAATTAAACAAGTGCAAAATAACGACCAACGATTCAAATTATGCACCATCCCGAATATTGAACACCACCGAGGACTGCAACTGTTTTCACCAGTAAACCTGCGATAAATAACAACTGATACCTTCTAGGAAACCGTAAAGGTACATAATAAATTCATAATAAGTATTTGAAAAGTTATTATCAAGAAAAAAAGTCATTATAGTCATAATTGTGCCATAGCGCCATCTACCCTCAGAGGACAACACTAACTGATGACATAATTTATTGAGATTCATTAAGCTGGTACTGATATTCGTCACTTGAGGGCGTTGTCTCTAAAAATTAAACAATTTATCATTCAAAATGAAGCCAATAATTTGTGCAGGATGTCAACAAGAAATATCGAACGATATACATCTAACATGCATGTTATGTAAAAGTATATATGATCTGGAGTGTGCGAATATCCCTTATGACCTATTCAACAAAAAAATGTCATTAACGAGCAAAAGAACTTGGAGATGTCAGGCATGCTGCTGCAAAATTCCCAAAACTGGAAACACTGACACCCCTATACGACAGCGAGATCATAATACTATTGAAAAGTTAAATTCACCCCCAGAGGTAAATAATAGCACTATCAGAAAAAGAATAACAAACCCTAACGACGACACAGCGAACTCTGAAGACCTGAACCTATTAGAAGATACTATCTGTCAAGATACACCAACAGTAGTTGCATCTGACTTCACACAACCTGAATTAACACTACAAAACTTAAGCGATATTATAATACTACGTCTAAAGGAAAATAACAAGTCAATTATAGCTGAAATACAAAACACAATACAAATAGAAGTTAATAAGGCTATATCAAAACTACGGGAAGAAATAAAACTCGAAACCAATACCCTACTAAACCAAAATAAGCTGAGAATAAGAGATATAGAAAATATAAATACCGAAATAGAAAAGATGAAAACTGAAAATGAAAAACTAAAAACTGAAATAAAAGATTTAAAAAATAAAATGTTACCCTCTGAAATTAATTGCACCGAAAATAACTCCAAAAAGATTGTACTATATGGCTTTCCTGAAAACTTTAAAGAGTATGAGAATGACTTGCATTACCGATTAATAGAAGCATTCCATGACATAATGAACGTAAACTTGACGGGTTACATAGAGGACACTCATAGAATAGGAAGAAAAGGAGTAAAATGTCGACCATTGGTGATCGAACTTATAAGCAAAAGGATGGCTAAGTACGTCACTGAAAACAACAAATACTTCCAGGGCACCGGACTGTTCTTATCCGAATTTCTAAATGATAACGCGCGCAAAGAAAGACAGTTAATGCGCGAAGAAATGTTAAAGGCACGGAAACAAGGATTGTATGCAGTAATTCGAAACAATCAATTATTAGTAGAAGGAAAAAGAATAGATATCACCAACACAGAACCAAAAAACGAAAAAGAAGAATTAACGGAACAGACTACCCACATCACAACCAATAACCAAACACACCGACGTTACAGCAACCTAGAAAAAGAGACTGTTTTTTTTCGAAAACAAAGACCAACAATATAAAATACTATTCCAAAACATCCAAAGCCTTTACAACAAACAACACCTATTAGAAGCATTCTTAGAACAATCACCACCATACAAAGCAATATGTATATCTGAGTCATGGCTATCACAAGATAAGTTGGATATAATCCAGTTTAACGGCTACAAATTCGCGGCATCATACTGTCGAAGACAACGTACAGGCGGCGGCGTGTGCATACTCCTACAAGATCACATCAACTGTGTAGAGCGTACCGACATCTCCGACATGTCCGTCGAGTACGTCATTGAAGTGTGTGCGACTGAATTGTGTACTGAAAAACTACTGTTAATTATAATTTATTGGAATAGAAGAGAGGAAGATACCTTTTATAAACAATTAAAACAAATTCTAAATCATATAAATAAGAAATACAGCAAACTAAACATAATTATAGGCGGAGATTTTAACGTAAATATTTTCGATAACAACACAAAAACTAACGACTTTTTAGAACTTATGTTACAATACAGATTTATGCAACATACTAAAGAACCAACACGAATAACCCACACAACGGCATCATGCCTAGACCTAATTTTTACAAATTTTAATAATAACAGTCTACACACAATGGTCGAGGAGTTAGGCTTCTCTGACCATTGCGGTACAACAATACAAATAGCCCAGTCATTGCATAGTAAACAAATTAATTGGAGAGTTCAAAAAAGAATGTTCAATAACAAAAACATACAACAATTTAAATCTACTCTACACGAACTAAATTGGAATAAAATAATAGATGCAAAGAAAAATATTAATGAAAACTACGAAGCATTCAACAATACATTAATAAATATACTAAATAAATGCATACCATTACGAAAAATTAATCTAAAATCTAACTACAAAAAGCACTGGTTAACCACGGGAATAAAAGCTTCATGTACAAATAAAAGATTATTAAAAATAATAACACTAAAAAATAATAATCCTATTTTAAAACAAAATTATAAAAACTACGAAAAATTACTAAAAAAAGTAGTTATTACTGCAAAAAAATTACAATACATAAATAAATTAAAAAAATCCGAGAACAAAATAAAAACAATGTGGAGTATTATAAACGAGCGAACAAATAAAAAACCAAAAAAAGATAAATCTAATATAAAACTACTTATTAATAACACAACAGTAATCGACCCTAAACAAATAGCAGATACATTTAATGATTTCTTCTCATCCATTGGAGAAGTGAACACCCAACCATCAGGCTACAAGCCCCAAGGTGCCCCTGTCCTTCACCCCACCGAAAACACTATGTTCCTGGGCATAGTTGAAGCCTATGAAATAAATATGCTAATCAAAAACCTAAAAAACAAAAAAAGCCATGGCATCGACGAGTTCCCACCTACCCTACTAAAACAATGTGCAGATGAGTTAACCCTACCATTCTACCTACTGATCAACCAATCCTTTGAAGAAGGTGTTTTCCCGGATAGTTTAAAAAAGGCCCTGATAAAACCAATCCATAAGAAAAACAGTAAAACCGATCCCAGTAATTATCGCCCAATTGCTCTTCTGCCTACTGCTTCCAAACTATTTGAAAAGGCAATGTGTAACCGCGTATATGCCTTCTGTGAAAAATATGAAATATTTAACGACTGTCAACATGGTTTCCGGAAAAACCATTCAACAATATTAGCAGTTTACAAATTTATGCAGGAGGCCCTTAACATAATTAATAACAAAAAGTATGCCGTTGGCATACTACTAGACATGACGAAAGCCTATGATAAAGTACAATACAACATATTACTAAATAAACTACATGGCATCGGAATTCGTGGAAGGGCTCATGAATGGTTCACATCTTACCTAAATAACAGAGAACACCAAGTAGAAATAGAATTTTTCAATAACACCACGAAAGAAATAGAAATAATTAGATCGAATAGGAAAATAATAAATGCATCCATCCCCCAAGGCAGTGTGATCGGCTGCCTTCTGTTTTTAATTTACATTAATGATCTCCCCAAAATCATAAACGAACATTGCGTCTTGTTTGCCGATGACATATCACTCCTAACTTCATGCGATAATAACACAAATCTCAATAATAACCTCACTGCTGCACTAGACAACACAGTTGCTTGGCTAAACATCCACAATCTTGAAATAAACTTCTCAAAAACCAAAATAATGTCATTCCACCCTCATCAAAAAACTCCATTAAATATTAACTTAACCTACAAAAACCAAGTAATAGAAGTAGCATCTGAATTCACACTACTAGGCTTATCCATTGATACGAATATCAACTGGAAGTCTCATATTAAAAAACTGAGATCTAAAATATCAAAATTTGCCTATGCGCTCCGGGAAGTCAAAAAATCCACCAATCTCCAAACTGCCCTAACTACTTACTACGCATACGCCTACGCATGGCTTAGTTACGGCGTAATATTGTGGGGCAACAGTACAGATGTATCAACTCTTTTCACCATGCAAAAAAACCTCATTAGAATAATAGCCAACATAGAGAATACCGAAAGTTGCAAACCCCACTTCCAAAAACTTAACATCCTAACGTTACCTTGTATTTATATTTTAGAAATATGTAAATTTGCTAGAAAATATCAAAATTTCTTTACAAAGCGCGAAGATAAACCGATACAGTATTCGCTACGTCATAAAAATAGGCTAAACTTACCAAACTCGCGACTTCAAATCCATTCTTCAAGCACATTCGTAATGTCTATAAAAGTTTACAATAAATTACCCGAAAAATTAAAAAACGTAAATAAACTTCACATATTTGTAAAAAACCTAAAACAGCTATTGTTAAGCAAATGCTACTACAATATAAATGAATATTTAAGTGATAAATTCTAATCGTATAATAATAACAATAATTATGTTCTTACTAAATTCCTAGTACTCCTAATAAATAATAATCCTAATAAATAATAGTACAAAAATATACATAAACTGTAGAAAGTAATAAGCAATAATAGATACGGGAAACACTAAAAGAAATGTGCAATATAAATAACTAAATAGATAATAATGTAGGTATTGGTTAGCACATTATTAAATTCTCTAATAGTTTCTAATAGTCTAATAATTATAAGATAGTATTAAATAAAGTAAGTGTACATAAATTAGTATTTAAATAACTAAGCCAAATAAACTTGCAATCTTAATATTTAAATAGATAAACAAATAAGTACTCTAAAAAGATAAACAGGGTAAATATAGTAATAAATAGTATAATATAAATAAATTATTAAACTCCGAATATAATTTGAAATACATAATTACAATTTAAATAAATAGGACAAAAAAAAATAATTAAATAAAGGCAACTAAATTCAAAAAACCAAGTTATCTACCAACATACAAAACAAAAAAAAAAAAAACATAACTATACTTCATACTAAACTTCTATTTGTTTTAAATTTTATCTAATTTAATAATGATCCTCCTCTCTCCTACTTTGCTGTGCCCAACAGGGTCCACAATTGTAACATAATTTTCTATTACTACCACCTAAGTAACATTGTGGAATACGCAAATAAATATTGAGTATATTGAGTATATTGAGAAGTATTTTTATGTTCATGAATGGGCTCATCAAAAACGTGTTCAAATATAGCCATAAATTCAGGCGTCATATTATAAGCTTAGCAAGTAATGGCGAGGATACTAAAACAGTACATTAATTTCATATTAATTTCATTTTAAACTATCTTATCTGAATTACATCGTAGGCCATTAAAATAAAGAATAAAAACCACCTAACTTATAAGCATAATATTTTGTTAAATTAATTACAATATTCATTAAAAATAAAACAAATAATAAACTACTATAATATCATTGTATAATGTATTCTGTAAGATTGTGCTCTCAGCTAAGTCGGAAGTTATTGTTATCAACACGGTATTTACGAACGAACTACACTACGCTAACTACGAGATAGCGTAGTGTCTTACGCACATTGACCAATGCGGCTCAAATTCTCGTAATAACTTGTTGGATTACTATTAATTATATTTAAACGTTTTAATGCATTTTCAAACTTCAATAATTAATAAAACACGTATCTCTTTTGTCATTGCAATTTGATATCTCACTTATTTCGTCAGGAATCGTCAATTGGCAGCCTCTGTTTTGACTTAATTCCACCAAAAATTGAGCTCGTTTTCTTGACATGTTTATTAATATTGGTGTCTTAAAATGATAATAATGCAAAGCCTAAAAATACTAACACAACACTAATATTTAGGTAATCATAGTAACAATCGCGCGGTCTCCCCCGCACACGCATCTAATCCCAGTTAGCGTAATATATATCGGGCGATAGCAAAGCGTTGTGTTTAATTTAAAACTTCGTTATTTTTTGGATTTTCATTTTAATATTTTTTGTACATAAATTAGATCATATTATTAACAATTTGACATTAAAAACGAAAATTGCCCAAAATTCAAGTTAGCTTAGTATTCGTTGCTGGTGTCGTTTTATGCATTAAAGACCCAGCGTGTTAGTTTCATAAGATTAGTACTGGCATTAATCCAAAAAAAAAAAATTGCAATACTGGCATAAATCGAAGTCACCATCTTCTGGTCCTCATATTAATCAAAATAACAAAAAAAAACATCAATATTATTACTGCTGGCAACTGAAGCATCAACGTAGATATATAAAAACTAAACATCAACTATTTATTCCATACAGTACACTCAAAACGAGCTAGAATGTGCGCGCGCACTTGTCAACGAACATTTAATTGTGCTTTTTGTCAAATTGTTGAATTTTGTCTTGTGACTATTGAATTCAGTCAGCGAAATAGTTTTTCCGGGTCTGGGCGCTTGTGCATGTGAAGATTTGTGTCTGTAAATGCATCCACGATATAGGAGAATACCTAGTCTGGGGCAATGTTGTATATTAAATAAAATAAATAATTTAAAAAATTAAAAACCCGACTACAAAAAAAGGAATTTAAAAGTAATACACTAAAAACACCGAAACAAGATTGAGAATAGAAAACAAAATTAAAATAAACTATAAACGAAGTAAACTCTACTTCGGTTGAATAGACTATTATAAGCTGAAAGCCTAAGTTAAATACCCGCATTAAGTTTAGTAGCAAGCGGAACCAATTAATTTTCTTTCAGTTTATAATTTTCAATTGGGTCCCGCCTGCTACTAAAAAAAATCTACTACAGAATTCTTGCCTACAATGAGTTCAGTAATTTTCACTGAAACTCGATCTAAATGAACGTTTTCAGTGATCGACCAACAAATAAAGAAAGGTGACTTTTTCAACACTCAATAGACTCTGCAAACGGGGGTCAAAGTTGATAGTAAAGTTGGAGGCACACCGAGAACTTTTGTATTTACTGTAAGTATTTTTATTCTGTCGGTTGCTGGCTAAAAATAGATTTTTATTTTCTGTGCGTCGGTGTCCTGTCTTCCATATTGTATGTCAAGTTTATAGGCACTACTATACACTGAGACTAAGTTTTTTCTAGTCCAGTAGTAGTTATCCATAAAAATGCTTTCAACGTGTCAAAAATTGCTTTTCGATTTGAAATATTAACGCAACAATAATTAAACTAAGTATGGGAGAAAATTAAGACGCAAGTTTATTTACGCATATTATATAGACGTAGACGTCAACTGCCTCGTTGGTCTAGTGATGGCAAGCGCGACTGCTGGGCATAGGGTCCTGGGTTCAATCCCCAGGTCGAGCAAAGTGATATTGGGTTTTTCCATTAGGATTTTGTTTTTTTTTTAAATAATTATTTGCCCCACACTAGGATTTCTCCTGTATCGTGGGTGCGTTTACAGACACAAATTTTCACATGCACAAACGCCCAAACCCGGAACAACTATCTGTAGGCCATACAAATATTTGTTCCGTGTGGGAATCGAACCCACGACCCGTAGCGCAGAAGCCAATCGCTCAGCCACTGCACCAAACGTGTCATCAATTTCTCAGTAGCAGCTCGGAGTCTGGACTTGTGCCCGGTTAATGGCAATAGGCTTGCCCTCTGTTACATGGGACTTAAAACATAATTGGCGAAACGAGGGTGTTAGTATAACACCTCTGCCGACCCTTTGGGGAATACAAGGCGTGATGTTATCTTAAGTTATGGATTATTCCCTTGACTTGTGCTATAAGACATTGCTTCTTGCCAAATTTCATGATTCTAGGTCAACGGGAAGTACCCTATAGGTTTTGATTTCCTTGCGAGTGTCAAAATATGCGACATAAACGGCCGTAACTTTTGATTGCGTTGACTTTTGGTTGAAGTTTGATTTTTTCACAGCTCCAAGGGGTTGCAGATTTGAGTTTTTGATATTAATTTCAACTTGATACCTCCACGCGTTTCCGAGAAAAAGCTTCGTGACAGTCAGACAGACAGACGGACAACAAAGTGATCCTATAAGGGTTCCTTTTTAACCGACTTCAAAAAGGAGGAGGTTTTTTTATGTATGTACACCGATTACGCTGAGATTTATGATCCGATTTACGTGATTCTTCTTTAGTTTGATGCGGAATAGTTGCCATTTGGTCCCATAAAAATTTAACATAGTTTGGCCCAGTAGTTTTCATTTTATGAACATTTTTATTTTTTTACGAACATTTTTGTTTACGTGGATGATGTAATTATTCTACCTGACGTAATCTAGAAAAAGCCTACTGTAGTTTACAGAACAACCTATTACAGACACTAAAAAAAAAAAACTACGTTTAAAAAAACCGTATAAAAACAGAAGTCGGTGCCTTCAATTCGGTTCAGCGTGGATTAGCACCGACTTCTGAAACTATAAAGGTATTAGGTTTGCATAAGAAGTGTATTAAATTAAATCTTTATTAAGTTATTTCACACTTTTTAGTCTTTGAAGTCGGTTTTTTAAACGTAGTTTTTTTTACTTTTGAGGTTCGGAACTATATCGCTCTTAGAAAAGAAAGTAATCTCAATACGTCACCACCTCAACCGAGCCGGGTAGAAACCAACCTTCCGCTTCAAAGCGAAATCGCTTTGATATCGTTACGTGCCCGTCTCGTTACCGTCACTCAAATCCAGTTACGTGTTAACGCGTTTAAAACGCTTTTGATGTTGAACGTGATTTCATTTTGACTCGACTTCGGTTGTGTTTACTCTTCACAGCACTAATAAGACAACTTGACCTTTAAGATTAAATGTTACCTTTAAAAAACCATTAATTCAATGATGGTGAAGGAAATAATCGTGAGGATAACTGACAATAACAATGGACCATAAAAAAATTGTAGTCGGTAGCTGGTAACACCGGACAATGTTGATAAAGGAGGTTAGTCGTCAAGATGAATCAACGTACCCGACGTTATAAAAAGAGTGGTCATTCGACGGAGCGGAGGATTCTATGTCGAACAGCCGTGGAAGTCTGACCTTTTATATCTGATTTGCTTGTCCTTATTTTCTGATGATCTTGTGTAAATTATAATATTGAAATATATTGTGAACTAGCTTCTGCAACTAATGACGTTCTCTCAGTGGTGGAGAGTCTATGTTGGTTTCATTTACTTTATTTACCATGCTCCCAATCCTGACATACCGATATTAGCTATAACTGTAATGATAGATTCAGCCCTACAAGATTCTGTTGTTTGTCTTTTACATAAATCATATTGATGGTGTGCGTAGTCCGCCAACCTGCATCAGGGCAGCGTGATGGACTAAGGCCTAAACCTTTCTCGTTTTGGCAAGAGGCCCGTACCCGGACAGTAATGGGTTGACTATATTCAGTTAAACAAACTATGACTAGTACAGTCAACCAACGAGATAAGAATATAGGCAACAGCAGTGATAGCCTAGTGGTGTGACCGTCGTTCAGCCAAGTCATAGGTCTCGAATTCGAACCCAAGGCACGCACCTCTGACTTTTCGGATTCATGTGCGTATTGTATAATTATCACTTGCTTAAAAACGGTGAAGGAAAACATCGTGAGACCACCGTGACAAAATTTTAAAAATTTCAAGTTTAGATCCTCAAATCCTGATGCTGCAGGGGTACTGCAAGATTAAGTTTGAGTTAAAGTTAAATAACAAACCCCGTTACTTAAAAAAACCGACTTCAAAAACTAAAAAGTATAAAATAACTTAATAAAGATTTAATTTAATACACCTCTTATGCAAACCTAATACCTTTACAGTTTCAGAAATCGGTGGCTTCAATTTAGTTCAGCGTGGATAAGCACCGACTTCTGAAACTGTAAAGGTATTAGATTTGCATGAGGTGTATTAAATTGAATCTTTATTGTTATTTTATACTTTTTAGTTTTTGAAGTCGGTTTTTTTAAATGTAGTTTTTTTTTAATTTTTAGTGTCTGTAATAGGTTGTTCTGTAAACGACAGTAGGCTTTTTCTAGATTACGTCAGGTAGAATAATTACACCGTCCACGTAAACTAAAATGTTCGTAAAAAAATAAAAATGTTCATAAAATGAAAACCGGTGGGCCAAACTGTGTTAAATTTTTATGGGACCAAATGGCAACTATTCCGCATCAAACTAAAGAAGAATCACGTAAATCGGATCACAAATCTCAGCGTAATCGGTGTACATAGATAAAAAAAACTAATCGAATATAGAACCTCCTCCTTTTTGAAGTCGGTTAAAAACTTAAAAGTGTTTTTTATAAGAGATTAGTTTGACAAAGAATGTAGATTTTGCAGTATCATTGTAAGAGCCTTCACGAGTGACGATGCTGAAGTATGTCCAGCGCACCCTGGGCAGTCAGCCCCGCTACCAAGAGAAAAAGTATTAACGGCATACAAGCCTGGAGTTTAATGGGATTTTGTTAACTCATCCATTTAAAGCAAAAGGTTCTGATGATAATAATGAACAGGCCACACAATTTACAAGCGACGTAACGACGGGTCGACGACACATCGACGACATCAGCACGTAATCGTTTGCGTCTCGCTGCGCTTTACCGTGAAAGTACCAAAGAATGTTCTGTATGCGCGCTTCGGTTCACTAGTGATGGGGCTGATGTGGTTGGCCGTTATCGATAGTTTTGAAAGAAATTTTAATTGATGGCATTAAGATGTGGGTGAAGTGATAGCTTAGCGGTTGAACGCTTGCCTTCCATGCAGGAGGGTCTGAGTTCGACCCCAGCCCGTACCTCTGACTTTTCGAATTCATGTGCGGATCAGAATTTGATTATCACTTGCGTTAACGGTGAAGGTGCAGGTGTGGAAACCTGCACACCTGAGAGGGCCTATTAAGTTCTCAACGGTTTGTGTAGTCTGCCAACCCGCATCAGGCCAGCGTGGTGGACTAAGGCCTAAACCCTTCTCAGTATGCCAGTAATGGGTAAATAATGTTTAAATGTGGGTGTGGTTTTCAGCACAGGTTATGACCACCTATGGTTATGAAACTGTTTCAAAAGAATGGACACCGTACAATTATTACGCTGATGCCTGAACGACTACGGTCGATTAAATTAATGGCACAAATAATCAGGTTTTTTAGTCGTTCTATGGGAAACATTACTAGATGACTCCCAAGGATTACTTTATAACGCCTTGAATCAATGTTTCAGCTAATTTACACAGAAACTGTTTACAGGATCCGTTTTAGCGGCTCCGTTTTCATTTTAGTGATGGCGCCATTAGTTGAATGAGCGAGTTCACATACACGACAGTATTCCGAATCCAGTAAAAAAAAACTGGATCAGTTTTTTTTATCGTATCCTGTCTGCCAGATGCGACGCAGCTGCCATTTGTTTAACTGATCCGTCGGTATAGGTGTGAACAACACATCCAGTAGCTTTAACTGAAGACGTTTACCGGTTATTATGAGTTGAACTTAAAATATTACATAAACTATTGAATATATTAAAATATGGTAGTAACAACTCAAAAAATCACTATTCTGGATGTGGTTATCGAATCGGACAGATCTGCTCAAACCTGCTATGGCACTTTCCTCAAAAGAAGATTCCAGACGTTGCCCAACACTCGCATAGTTTTTATACCGCAATGTCTGGACTTTAAAAGAGACCTTGATCTCTCAGTTTGTTACAGCTTTTCTTCTCAGGGCTAGTTAGATAGGAAATGTTGGCGCCATCTAGTCTGTAAAAAAACATTACATTGAGTTGTGAAAGTGTCTGTAACAGATTTATTTATTCTTTGGCCAAAGAATAAGCGTTGCTATCCAGCGTGGCAACGCTGCCAGTCTTCTGGGCACGCTTCCGGATGACGGTGATGAGGAGGAATATTTTGACGCCTAAGTGATATTTTTGAATAATTTGTATTTTAATCATTTTGTATAAAGGTAGTTAGTTTTGTCTTTAGATTTGTATGTTTTTAGTTTCGTTTTATATTGTATATATTAGGTTTAAATGTAGGTAAATGATAATTGTGTATAGATTAATAATTTAATTGTATAATGTACCTATGTAATTATTGTCAATATATTATTAAATTTATGCATTAAACTGTAAAAAAAAAAAAAAAATTTAGAGAAATAAGTCATTTATCATTTATGATTTTCTTTGCCGTGTATCAGACAGAAATGGACCACTAGTTCGGTGGTCGTAGGGCACTACGCTGGCCCCTATGTCCAGCAGAAGATTTCAACGGACCGAGTTAATTATAGTTTAAAATTGCCTGATTTCACATGCTGTGTATTTTGAAATTTTGCTTAGTAAATATGCCGTAGCGATAAGCATACAAATTAACTTTTAGCGTTAAACTTAATTGCCTTTTCTGCTGAATAAAAAATCACAGAATTAACAGAATTAAAAATCATTTATCACATAAAATATTGTCGCTGGATTGCGATTTCAACCGTTCAAGTGCATTGTAGGTATCTATCAGCTCGAAATCTACTGTCTAACAAGCCTTTCAAGTAACTATAATGCCCAGCTCTCCACATTCAGCTGTCAAGCTATAGTTCACACGATATAGACCGTACTAATTCCCTAATCGATATATTACGCAATTATCACGTCACATCACTAGATGCACGGTCCGTGCATAGCGGCCCACTCGAGCATATGATCGGTAGAGGTCTGGCTAGGGTTGTTACTAGTTCGTTATAAGTTTATTTGGGAATTTATCAATAAAAATGTTTTGTTTTATTAAGGGAACATATTTTAGACTGCATTATGTTTTTCAGTCAGAAAGTGTATAGCAAAACACCATTAATAAAAGTATTTTATAGTAAAATTATTGTATGTTATTATTATACAGCAGTGATAGCCTAGTGGTGTGATCGTCGAACTGTCAAATCATAGGTCCCGAGTTAAAACCCAAGGCACGCACCTCTGACTTTTCGGATTCATGTGCGTATTGTATAATTATCACTTGCTTAAAAACGGTAAAGGAAAACATTGTGAGGAACCGGCTTGCCTGAGATATATTTCTCGACGGCATGTGAAGCCAAGTCAGAGGCCCATGGGCGGCATAAATACTGACACCAGGTTAGTCACTAACCACGCGAAAAGAAGAAGTAGATAAAAATATTCAGTTTCATTAACATGGTATACTAAGTCTGTAAAAGTCCACTGTTGAACGTGAGCGTCCAAATTACTGCAATAACTAACGGTCAAACAAGAAATTGCTATAATCACCTCGTTTAGCAATCAGATTGCTCATTATTAATTCTAGAAGAATTCACCAACTTTGAACATACTTACAGTCAACGACAGGTCTTTTCAATATACAACTACAAGCAACAACGTGAGCGATAAACGCGGTCGATGCGGACTCGTGCAGCGCTAACACTTAGACGGCGCGGGCGTTGCGTGGGTGTGCAGGACGTCTCCCCCTCCACGACTCACCTAAAAGATAAAGATAAAGAAACATTTATTTGGACACAGCACAAAGAGACACAAAAAATAAAAAGTGTGGTATAAAAAAAATAAAAAGCTTGGCTATGCGTCTCACGGCTGGACCAAAAAGGTGTCCAGATCAGCGTAATGTCAAGGACTATAAATACTTGACGCTGGTTTTCATTTGGAACTTTTGTGCTCCACGGATGTCAGTCAGTGGTCATACTAGTATATACAACAGGTACAATGCCATTTCCTTTTTCTTCTATAATTTAGTTTAATATACCTCAATCAGTGTCCTAGTTCTATTAAAGTTTTCGGCCATTTTAAATCTGACAACAAACCGGTCGGTGCCTGCGCCGGATCCGCGTCCCTTCATTGGCATCGGTTATAAACTAACCATAGACAAATGATGTAGAAGGGCCGAGCGGCTGGCTCGTCCGGAAATGCTTAAGTTTATTTTATATTTATTTTTTCTGGTTTGGCTTTAATTTATTTAATAATTATGTATATTATAATTTTATTGACTATTCCACACACACACACGTAACACATAAGTTTATATTAATCTATTTATTGCTTTTGTTTGGTAATATTCAAATTTAATATTGTACGTAACATGTTTATTTATTTATTTGTGTCGTTATTGCCCGTGGCATCAATATGGTCCTATCTGAAAACCAGCGTTGCGACATCTTGTTTTTTTTTCTAAATGTCGCAACATAATGCTGAGATAGGAGCCCTTTTTGGCCTCGTGCAGGTAGTCTAAATTCTTATTCTTTCTTTTTTTTTATATTGTTTTTGTTTCTGTAACTGCCTGTGTGAGTCCAGAATAAATAATTTTCTTTCTTTCTTTCTTTCTATGCCCGTTCACTTAAACCAACATGATGTGTGTATATGAGTAGTGTATGTGTGTGTCACCTCATACCCGTTTACCATGTCGACCTGTCGTCGACTCTAGGTCCGTGTGTGACTGTTCATTTAAGTGACCATTCAAGTGCTAAACTGGAATTTGAACTTCAATATTGACTTGACAAATTAAAGGTAAACTTTGAACGCAAATTTCATCAATTCACCAAGTTTCACAAGTTGCACTAAATCTGTAGATATGACCTCAAATAAGAACATCCAGTCCGGTCAAAATTCCTTGGGCATCGCCAGAATTGTTTAAAGTTAAAGGTGAGACTGTACCATCTATTATTAAATTGATTGCATCAATCAAAAACAACAGTGATAGCCTAGTGGTGTGACCGTTGGACTGTATAAGTCACAGGTCTCGAGTTCGAACCCAAGGCACGCACTTCTGACTTTTCGGATTCATGTGCGTATTGTATAATTATCACTTGGAAAACATCGTGAGGAAATCAACATGCCTGAGAGATATTTCTCGCCGGCATGTGAAGCCAAGTCTGTGGTTCATGGGCGGCATAAACTTTGACACAAGGTTAGCCACTAACCACACGAAAAGAAGAAGAAGAACACAGCAATGCTGCTGCAGCAGAAATAGGTGTGGTGGTTCAGTGGGGCTCGTTGCTAATTTACCAACTGCACATATCATACGATTTGCGAGATTAAGCTGCGCTTGCCGCGGGTGGGTGGCCATTCGTTACACAACCTCTCTGTCTCTGAGAGTACGTTAAACAGTCAGTCCCGGGTGTCATACGATTTCCAATAACAGTCGTTATGGGAAGTCGGAACCCCGAAAGTCTGACAACCGGTTTAACTTTAGGATATCGGCATTGCCCAGTAACTGGGTTGCGGAGGTCTGATGGCAGTTGTTCCGTGTAAAATATTAGTATTCAACCGGATCTGGTTAGACTGATAGCTGACCCCAACATAGTTAGGAAAGGCTCGGAAAAACGAACGGTATTACATCCTCAGACAAACTCATTCACAAGAAGCTGAACTACTACTGAAGTCTTAATGATATAATGGGTTAATAATACCCACGGTAAAAGAGAACTTTTTGTATACCTTTCTTTTTCGTGTGGTTAGTGACTAACCTGGTGTCACAGTTTATGCCGCCCATGGACCTCTGACTTGGCTTCACATGCCGTCGAGAAATATCTCTCAGGCATGCCGGTTTTCTCATAATGTTTTCGTTCACCGTTTTGAAGCAAGTGATACTTCTAAAATACGCACATGAAAACGAAAAGTCAGAGGTACGTGCCTTGGGTTCGAGCTCGAGACCTTTGACTGGGCAGTCCGACGGTCACACCATTAGGCTATCAATGCTATTCATATACCTATAGATCCTTATTCCCTTCTGACATGAATCAACGTAAATTGCAAATCCAATAATAATCAGAAACAGAAGACGAACTTTGAATGCAAATTCTCGCCATTCATTAGAATAGTTCCGTTTGGGGCTGAAAGTGTCGGTCTAAAGCGACGTCATTAAGGACTTCTGAGTTTTGTTTGAAGTCAAACATATTGTAGTAGGTATTTTAAACAAATCATTAGACAGAAAAGTTGAAAGGAAAGCGTTCGTCTTGGTATGGGCATGTGATGAGGAGGGATGAAACACATGTGACTAAGAGAGTGATGAATATGAATGTTTATGGATGGAGGGGGAGAGGTAGACCTAAGAAAAGATGGATGGATTGTGTGATGGGAGGATATGAAAGATAAGGGAGTAAATGATAATGAGACGGCAGACAGGGAAGAGTGAAAGAGAAAAACATATTGCGCCGACCCTAAGTAACTTGGGACCAGGACAGGAAGATGATGATTTTAGACAAATCATAGAAAGTAAATGCAAAAACTAGCCTATTTTTTTACTGGTATTTTAGATAAGCCAGCATTCTTCTTCTTCTTAGCGAGTCGATGGCAATCTAAATTGAGTCGGCCCAAAACTTAGCTACGAGTTTAGCGTTATCAGTAGCGTCCATTAGTTCCTGTAACGTGCAGGTGGACGCAGGGCATGGTGTCAGGTGTCCCAAGGTTGGTGAAACAGCACCACATTTAAACTCCAAGCTGGAATCGTATATGAATCTCCACCTGAGCAGGTTTTCCGTGTTTCGACCACCCTAGGTCCGGAGTCTGTTTAAAAACTTCCAAGCTAGCCAAAGCAACTCATGTCCAGGTGAGAGATTTTCAGCAGGTGGGACAAATGGGATGGGTAGGGAAGGACTATCACGCCACAGCTTTAGTCTTTACCAGTATTTTGTTGCTTACTTACTTAAGTAGGAGAGTTTTGACAAAAGAGAAGTAAAAAACACTATCATTAATAACAAGGTTAAACCTCGAAAACCACAGGAAACTAACCATAAATGTTATTTTTACACACTGTTAGAGCCCGTTCATACAGCAGACCCGTTTTAACGGATCCGTCGGTATTGGATGTGTTGTTCACATCTGTACCGACGGATCAGTTAAACAAATGTCAGCTACGTCGCATCTGGCAGCCAAGATACGATAAAAAATAACGGATTCAGATTTTTTAATGGATTCGGAATACTGTCATGTATGTGAACTCGCTCATACAACTACAGGCGCCATCACCAAAATAAAAACCTATCCGCTAAAACGGGTCCTGTAAACAGTTTCTGTGTGAACTAGCTGTTACATATGACCTTCGCTTACAACGATCAATCTTGTAACTCATTTGTTCGGGGAAAACATTTTCCTAACGCCAGTAACCCCAAAAGCGACAGTGGCCTTGAAACTTCAATAAGTCAAGGGCATTCAATAGAAGACGCTGGCGGCATATTTGATTTACATAAAGATTTAGATTTATGAGTTTGTGCGGAGCTGTGTAAGCCTTAGCTGAGAATTGACTGCCATTCCGATTATCTTGGTGACGTAAGAAGGTACTAGGGAATCTTCTTCTTTTCGTGTGGTTAGTGACTAACGTGGTGTCAGAGTTTATGCCGCCCATCGGCCTCTGACTTGGCTTCACATGCCGTCGAGAAATATTTCTCAGGCTTGGCCCATGGGCGGCCACCAGGCTAGTCACTAACCACACGAAAAGAAGAAGAAGAAGACTAGTAGTAGAGCTCCTTAGAGTCCGTGCGGGGAAGTACTACCCCCATGCCAATTTCTACCGCCAAGCATCATTGCTGTGTTCCAGTTTGAAGAGTATGGGTGCCGGTGAAATTACAGGCACATGAGACTTTACAACTTTGTCTCTAATGTTGGCAAGGTATCTGCTGTCCTCTTTGTGTTGTAGGTGTATACGGCTTTCCATCAGATTATACACCGGCTTGTTTCTTTTTTTTTCTCGTCGGTATGTCCTCATGAATGTCCCTCGTCTCGGGAAGGGGGTCTGCCGGACTCTTACCGGATAAAAACCCACGGTGTTCCTCCTCCTGACCGTCGGCCGGGGTCGCGGGATTCGCATAAGCACGCACTGCAACCCCGGCAAAGCCGTCGGTTTGTTTGCCAACCTATCTACAACATCATTTGACCCTTGATCAGCCGTATATAGATCACTAAATACTTTATCAAGTGCAAGAAACAAACAAGGACGCCCTAGAAGAACATACATCGCTGTTATTGGTGTTGTTCTTCATAAAGGACTGGTGCGTAATACTCTCAACCGGCATGCGTGTATGACTGTGGACGAAGCGAAAGGAGTATGTAAGGATCGTAAGATGTGGCGTTCTATAGTTTCTGCTTACTACCATGGGAAAAAGGCGTGAGTTTATGTATGTATGTAGTTATGGTAACTGAATAGGCAAAGAAAGAAAGAAAGAAAACTTATTTATTTAAGGACCTAATACCCTTACTGGTTGGATTGCCACAGGTTAGGTGGTCGTATGGTGCTCGGCTAGGAATAGACCATCCTTTCTCATACCGTGGGTACGCAAAAGGCAACTTAGGAGGTCAGGAATACGGGCAGGTTCCTCTATTGTGCTAATATCAAAATTTTGACCCCCAATCTATTTCCCAAAACGAGGAGATTTGTTCTTAGACGGTCAGATCATGTGTAGCAGTGAATGTCTCATGAATTAGCGAGCATAAATAAAACTTTTTTTTCTACAATAGTGTCTTAAAAAACCATCACAAATATCGGCTCCACAGCATCCTTATTCTACATTTAAGGTCAAGCAATGTCAATATGGAACTTGAAGATCGCAAAGTAGCGAAATAAAACATAATTTTTATTGCTGCCGACAAGTTGGGGGCGAGTTGCGGAAAAAAGGGATTATTTAGTCTTGTAACTATGTTGGCATAGTTTTATTTGTGGCTTCGAGAAGGTCTATTGTTTTGTTTTGGGTGTAAACGCTATGTTGCGTGTCATTTCTTATGAGTTTGGTTATCTATACTAATATTATAAAGCTGAAGAGTTTGTTTGTTTGTTTGAACGCGCTAATCTCAGGAACTGCTGATTGGAATTGAAAAATTATTTTTGTGTTGCATAGTCCATTTATCGAGGAATGTTATAGGCTATATAAAATCACGCTACGACCAATAGGAGCGGAGCATAAATGAAAAATGTTGCAAAAACGGGAAAAATGTCCACCCGTGCGAAGCTGGGACGGGCCGCTAGTACTTTGGATAAAAGTGTTGATTTCTGTTTTGGTTAGTAACGAAAATTGGTTTTTGGGACAGGAATTTAAAACTGCCTCGTTGGTCTGGTGGTGGCAAGTGCGACTGCTGATTGTGTGGTCTTGGGTTCGATCACCAGGTTGGGCAAAGTGTTATTGGGTTTTCCTGTGTGCAATACCTCAGTAGCTCGGAGTTTGGATTTGTGCCCGGTTGATGGCAATAGGCTCGCCCCCTATTACATGGGGCTTAAACATAACGGTGAAATGAGGGTGTTACTATACACCTCTGCCCATCCCTCCGGGGAATACAGGCGTGATGTTATGTTTATTAGTTTAAAAGTCAATATGGCCTTAATATTGGTTTTTTAATACCGGACGCCATATTTAGATAAATATTGACAATCCAATTGGCTTTCTACGCTACAGTTCGCAGATTCGATTCCCAAACGGAGGTAGTTGTTTGGCCTTCAGGATTGTTTTTCAAATCTGTTTTCTGAACTGCACCCACGATATAAAAGAAAACCTTAACAGACAAGTTTAAAAAAATACCGGCCAAGTGCGAGTCGGACTCGCGCACCGAGGGTTCCGTACAATATTTTTTGTGTTATACTCGTACCTACCTATCTACAAATATGCGGTGTTCGGATTTTTTCCTTTACTTGTGCTATAAGACATTGCTTTTTGCCAAACATGATTCCAGGTCGACAGGAAGTACCCTATAGGTTTTGATTCCCTTGCGAGTGTCAAAATATGCGGCATAAACGACCGTATCTTTTGATTGCGTTGACTTACACGTTCGATTTATTCACAGCTCCAAGTGATTACAGACTTGAGTATTTTATATTAATTTCAACTTGATACCTACACGCGTTCCTGAGAAAAAGGGTCTTGATAGACAGACGGACAACGAAGTGATGCTATTAGATTTTTTTTCCTTTTGAGGTATGGAACCCTAAAAATGGTAGAAAAATTACAAAAAAATACAGAGACATTACAAAAGTTATGAACTATTTCAAAATGAGCTTAATAGATACCTAAGTATTTATTAATTGGCAGACTTCAATGATAGAAAATATATAACAAAGTTTAACTATCAAAACTTTTAATAAGTCAATAATGTTTAAAAGCTATTCAACTAACAATTTCTTTGGCAACAACACTACTAACAAGCGCACTTCAAGAAAACTTGGTCTTATTCAACAATCATAGTCCGACAAACCTATTAAAATTAATTTTTTTAATTTAGTGGAAGTGGGGGTGGGGCGATCATGTCGCTCGAATGCACCCGGAGAGGTGGGCAAAGATCGTCACTAACTGTCCGCCTGAAGGACGACGTCGTCGAGGTCGGCCGTGGCGGAGGTGGCGTGACGATCTAGACGTGTTAGCGGGACTAGCATGGTTAGAAACGGCACAAAATAGAGAAGTTTGGACGGCAAAAGGGGAGGTCTTTGCTCAGCAGTGGGATATTCCATAGGCTATTTAAAAAAAAAACTGTGGAAATGCCGGTAGAGGACGCCCTAGAAGGACACACATCGATGTTATTGATGACGTTCTTCACAAAGTCAGGTGCGTAGTACTCTCAACCAGCGTGCGTGTATGACAAGATGTATGAATGTGGATGAAGCGAAAGGAGTATGTAAGGATCGTAGCATGTGGTATTCTATAGTTTCTGCCTACCCCCATGGGAAAAAGGCGTGAGTTTATGTATGTATGTTTAATTAAATAAAATCAAGCTTATTTATGCACTAGTGAACTTGACTGGGCCACAGAAAATTGCGTAATACAAAGGACATGACATTGTAGATTTCTCTAAAAAAATAATAATTTAACTGCCTCGTTGGTCTAGTGGTGGGAAGCGCGACTGCTGATCGTGAGGTCCTGGGTTCGATCACCAGGTCAGGCAAAGTGTTATTGGGTTTTTCCATTTGGAATTTTTCAGTAGCAGCCCGAAGTTTAGATTTGTGCCCGGTTTATGGCAACAGGCTCGCCCTCTATTACATGGGACTTAAACATAACGGGGAAATTAGGGTGTTAGTATACACCTCTACCCAACTCTTCGGGGAATACACGTTTGATGTCATGTTATTTTAAATTAAAATTTTAATATTCCAAAAAAAAGCACTTTGCTTTTTGGGATTAAAAAAAAGCTTAAAAATTATTTTCATCAATAAACCCAATGAAAACTCCCAAACCAGTAACAAACCTGTCTAAACTAAGCTACCTACTTCGTCCGCTCGACCGCGCCAGGATCAACAGCGAAAAATGGATGCCCACTGCACTGAGACAAATGTGAGGTTCCCGAACTGGGAACATACCTAACTCACGTGATAAAATAGTGTTGAGCTCTTTTGAACCGATTGATGAAACCGAGAGGTAATGAGTTTACGTACGGATGCGTCAGTATATTTCCGAAAATGTAATTTTGTTGTTCAAGCCTTCGTAAAGAATGAGTGTGAATTGAACTCTACATAATCAGCCCATTACTGTCGGTAAATCTTCTTCTTTTCGTGTGGTTAGTGACTAACCTATCGTGAGAGTTTATGCCGCCCATGGGCCTCTGACTTGGCTTCACATGCCGTCAAGAAATATCTCTCAGGCATGCCGGTTTCTTCACGATGTTTACCTTCACCGTTTTTGAGCAAATGATAATACGCACGTGAAACCGTAACGTTTAAGTAACCGTAACGTTTAAGTAACCGTAACGTTTTAAGTAAGAGCTGCGGGCCTTGGGTTCGAACTCGAGACCTATGACTTGTGTAACACTTTAGGGTGGCTTTAAGAGACGACCCTCAACTAGCATGTACACATTAAATTTAGCAGGCGTGTACTTACGGGAGAATAAAGAATAACACTTGTAACCGTACACTATATATATTTTAATCAGAATTACAAAGAGATCAACAGGGCGTGGTTCGTACAATGCGAGGAGTCCAGGGTCTTCTTGAGCAGGTGAACACTTAGCTTGGCAACTGCAGCGACGCGAGAGGGCCGATCTGCAGCGTGCCCGACCTTTATAGGCCCGGTCCCCCGCCAGTCAGCCACCACCCGTCACACTTGATAGTCCGACGGTCACATCACTAGGCTATTACTGCTGTTATAATGAGAACGGTTTATCTTTTTGGAGCCTTCTCATCTTGTTTGCACTATATTAAGGTGGGGATCCATAACTGTGCACGGACACGTTACGTACGTTGTCCAACTTCGCTTTGTATGAAAATATAAGAGAGAGTGTCCACGGGTTTATAATGTAACAAATAAAATCTGTAAGCTATCCAATATTGGCCACAATCTTTCCCAAAAGGACAGTAATTACGTCAAGCCATGTCATAATGTTGACGTCACAGGATACTTCTCCAGCCATTATGCCGATGGACAGACTTCATTAAAATGGAATGGATTGCTGTGGTCATCGGTAGACTTTCGGGTACGGAATCGGTAGATCTGTTGGGACAGGTCCTCTCAAACTGCTCTGGAACTTTCCTCAAAAGGCCAGTCCAGGCGTTGCTCTGCATTGTCCTCACACAAAATTTTGTTACAGAAAAATGTCTGGACTTGAAAAGAGACCTTGACCCCTGAGTTTGTTTCGGCCTTTCTTCTCAGAGGTAGTCAGATAGGAAACGCCGACGACATCTAGTTTAAAAAAAAACAAACAAACCGACATGTAAAAGTGATTTCTTAAATATCCAATTTGCAGAATAAATAATTTCATTTCTTTATTTAGAAAAAAAGATCATAAATACTAAATGTTGAAAATGGAAACAGTCTTAATAACGTATTTTATTGTATTAATCTACAAGGCTGAGCATCCACCAGAGCTGTGCTAAGCTGCGTAGCGAGGAATTTGTTTTGTAAGCACCAATAGAATCACTTCATTTACCTAGCTTCGCTCTGCGCAGCTCTGGTGGATATGGGTCTTGCAGTGCGAGGTTTTTGTTCATACAAAACAAGCGAGAAATGTGTTGCGAGGAATGTGTTGCGAAGAATGTGTTACGAGGAATGTGTACCGCTCCCGCCACGGCTCATTTGTACACATTAACATATTACGCATTACACATTACGCATTCCTCGCACAGCTCTGGTGGAAAGGGTCACACCATTTCACATCCTCGCTACACATTTTCGCAGTACACATTTTCCTCGCACAGCTCTGGTGGATGTCCAGCCTAATAATATTATAAAAACGAAATATTTGTATTTTTGTTTAAAACGAATAAACTTAAAAACTACTGGACCGATTTCAAAAAATCTTTTGCCGTTAGAAAGCTAAATTATCACTGAGTAACATAGGCTATATTTATTACTGCAATAAAACTCTGACGCGGGCGGAGCCGCGAGGATACAGCTAGTTTACAATATATGTATTATCATCCACCGCACATCGCCAGTTATTACTTCAGCAACCTATCTTTTTAATTAAAAAATAAACAGCATCCTATCTGTACCCTACTCATTTCGCCGGGCGCTCCAATTTTTCGCTTCAAGAACAAAAACCGATATTTTCGCACCAAAGGAATTTCTCCCACATACACAAATGGGAGACTACCTAACTAGTAACATACCTATTTTGCGGTGTAGTCATATAGGTACGTACTTTGAGCTCTCCTTGCTTTAAAAGGGTGAAGAGGGCTTAACCGGTATCGATTGGAGTTTCAGCTGTCCATCAGTGGTTGAATTTTATCTAGACCGGCAAGTTTGGTATATAACATCACGCCTGCAATCCTTGAAGGGTCGCGCAGAGGTGTATAGTAACACCCTTATTTCGCCGTTGTTTACAAGTTCCATGTTATAAGGGGCGAGCCTATTGCCATCAACCGGGCAGTAATCCAATCTCCGGGCTGCTACTGAGGAATTCCACACGGAAAAATTCAATAACACTTTTCCCGACCTGGGGATCGAATTTAGGTCCTCACGATCAGCAGTCGCACTCCAACAAGGCCGTTTAACTTAACTACTAGCAACTTTTTAATTACTAGGGTTTTTTAATTATTAATTATTTTTATTCAATTAAATGATCGCATTTGCCTCAAATCTCACCTGATGGTAAGCGCAGACAGGGTCTAAGATGGAGCACACGAATACAAGAAGCAAAGATATGAAGAGACTCCCCTAAACCTCTTTGGCTCTCAAATACATCCTCCAACCAGGCCAGCGTGGTTGACTAAAACCTAAACTATCTTCATTTTGAGAAGAAGCCCGTGTCTAGCAGTGTGAGAGTATGGGCTTCTCTTTACGTGTGGTTAGTGACTAACCTGGTGTCGGCCTCTGACTTGGCTTCACTCTGACGGCATCGAGAAATACATATCTCTCAGGCATGTCGGTTTCCTCACGATGTTTTCCTTCACCATTTTTGAGCTATAATTATACATACGCACATGAATCCTAAAAACAGAGATGCGTGCCTTGGGTTCTAATTCGAGACGTATGACGTGGCAGTCCGAAGGTCACACCACTAGGCTATCACTGTTGTTGGGCTGATTATGCGTGAAAAAGAGATGGGTGATCGCAGTATTACTACTAACCCAAAGAATTACGTCTCTGCCCATCCACTTGACGTAATCCCAAAGCCACCTTTTACGATAACTTCAGCAAGACAAGGTTTGGCCTTTTCAAAGCCAAAGTCCAAAAATTCTATCTACCATTCCTAATCATATGTATACCTATAGTAAACCAAAGATTTTCTGTACCTAATTTGGTATTGGGATCTCTATTACCGCGACCCTTGAAACTGCTAACTATGATAAGTAAACGGAGGGGTAAGAGGGAACGCAGTATTCGGTAACCGGGTTCCGTAACAATAAGAAAGAAAGAAAGAAAGAAAATTCATTTATTCAGCCAAGAACACTGACAGCATAAATAAAATAAACAAACAAAGAAAGAACAATATAAATAGTATGCACTACAGGATGATTTCCACCAAACATCTTCATCATCAGATTTAACAATCTTTAAACGATATTAAATTGTGTACACAGTATTTAAAGTCTATATTAGGCTAGGCTACTATTACATGGGATTTAAACGTAACGGCGAAATGAGGGTGTTACTATACACTTCTGCCCAACCCTTCGGGGAATACAGGCGTGATGTGATGTAACTAACTTTCGTCGCTGTTGGTTCATTATTGAATTATTTAGCGCTAAAACATTAAATCCTCGTGCATTATTTCAGCAACATTTACCTATTATAATAAATTGTGGTAACTAATCCACTAAATGTGAATATAATTAATTCTGATTTTGGCAACACTGTTTATTTAAATAATTCATTAGGCAATAATTGTTGGCTCATTGGTTTGATTTCAATTTAAAGGTAGGATAAACTAGTATTTTGTTTTTGGAAATTATTAGTAAAAGCCCGACGTTTGGAACGGTCATCGGTAAATGACATTTGGCCTCAATTACTTGGTACTTTATGTCATCATTGGCGGAATTAGGGTTAAATGGTACTTATACTTTCGGGGTATTAGGTATCATCCTCTTGCCCTTATCCCAACATATTAGTGGTTGGCGCAGTATGTCTTCGTCTTCCATACATCTCTATTAGCCGTCATCTCAGTAGTCACCCCCTTTCTAGCCATATCATGTTTCACACTATCCATCCATCGTTTCTTTGTTCTTCCTCTACTCTTATAACCATTCACATTCATACTCAAAACTTTCCTCACGACATGTTCCTCAGTGAATTAAAAAAGCTTCCACGAGTGACGATGCTTAGGTAAGTCCGGCTCGTCTTAGCTTCGGCTCATTGTCTCCCACCTGGTCTCCTAAAAGGAGACTAAAGGGTTTTGTCATTCCCCTCCTATCTCTTTATAACAACATAGTACTACGATCATAATTCACATTCTTCATAATGCGCACGGCAAAAGAGTGGAACTCACTTCCTGCGTCTGTGTTCCCGAACGCATTCAACCCGAATCTCTTCAAAGTTAGAGTGAACAGGCTTCTTCTGGGTAAGCTCACTCCATCGTAGACTTTGTCTCTGTCACCTCTGACCTAGACTAGAGTCAAGAGCAAACATAACTCAAATAAAAAAAAACAACACTCCGTCTGCCAAAATAATGGTGAGAATGGCGATTTCATCGTTGACCGTTAATTGTTGAATATGTTTAGCAGCGGATTTTTAGAAACTCATTTGGTGATGATGATGTTAGCCAACTTTTTACCAACAAATATTTTACGGAACCCCAAAAACAAGAGACACAAGAAGGAGAAAATACAAAGATTTTACGTGACCAAAATTCAATACGTTGTGCTCTAGGAGCTGAACGTGATGCGTGTGCGTGATACGACTCTATATTATAGTCGGGGAGGCAGACAACTTGCGGTGATATTTATGTCAATTTTGTTAAAATTATTGAGAGATTTTGGGTTGGATTGTAATGTAGGGAGGTATGGAACTTTTTTGGTATGGAATGTTATTAGATTTTATTGAGTTATTGTATTGAAAATACTGATATTATACTGACCCCCACATAGTTGGAAAAAGGCTAGGCAGATGATGTTAGTAGGTTAGATAAAAAAAAAAGAATGAATTCGAATTCATGTGCGGATCAGAATTTCATTATCACTTGCGTTAACGGTGAAAGAAAAACATCGTGAGGAAACCTGCACATCTGAGAGGGCTCCATATCGTTCTCGATGGTGTGTGTAGTTTGCTAACCCGCACCAGGCCAGTGTGGTGGACTAAGGCCTAAACCCTATGCATACTGAGAAGAGGCCCGTGCCCAGCAGTGGGACAGAAATGGGCTAATAATGTTAAGATGTGGGTGTGGTTTTTAGCATAATGTTATGATCACCCATGTAATTTTTTCTCTTGTCTAGGTTATCCCAGCACTGGGACAGTAATGGTTTAATTATTATGTTATGTACCTAATTGAGTTCTGTTCCCACCCACTGACACAAATAACAAATATTTTTAGCAAAATAATAATTAATACAATATCTATCAGTCGGTCTCCCAGCCTAAAATAAACAAATAGTTTCGCCACACGAAAATCGCACACAAAACCCGATAATGGTACCTAAACTTGTTGTGTTGAACGTTAAGTTATTTCCAACAATAACTTCTTTATAATATTATCTTGTAACGATAGTTTAACTAAAGTTTAAGATTTGAAATATTAATTCATTTAAAATAATGCAACGTACGAACGGACGGTTTTTCATTTTTTTATTTCACCACACTCGGATTTTTCACTTTCTTGGGAACGACGATCAACAAAAGGAATTTATAAGGCGCCGGTAGAGGACGTCCTAGAAGTACGAACATCGATGTTATTGATGATGTTCTTCTCAAAAGACAGGTGCGTAGTACTCTCAACCGGCGTGCGTGTATGACAAGATGTATGAATATGGATGAAGCGAAAGGAGTAGATAAGGATAATAGCATGTGGCGTCTATAGTTTCTGCCTACCCCCATTGGAAAAATACGTGATTTATTTGATTGATTTATTTAATCTCAAAAAAACTTTACATTCTGGTTACAAGTAACACTGGACCCCACACTAGGATACCCTGTGTCGTGAGGTCCAGTCTCTTTCATCACAAGATTTGTATTATCTCCAGTTTATTAAGATAAAGAGATAAAGTTCAAAGGTAAATTAAACTTACAGAGATAGTTGTGTGCATGCCATAGAAAAAATTAAGGGGTGTTAATGTTAAGTATAGTGTTTAGTGTGAGTGTTGTGAGAGAGTGTGTGTGTTATGGTGTGTTTGTGTGTGTTTTGATTCAGCCAATAGTGATTATACTTTCAGTTTTGAAATAATCCAAAATTAGCAGCCAGTTAGTTACACTTTTCTTACAAACATGTCTAGTCGAGTTTAAAATATCCACTTCCTAGTGAGTTTATGAATGTATGTATGTACTAGGATTTCTCTTGTATCGTGGGTGCGTTTACAGATACAAATCTTCACATCCACAAACGCCCAGACCCGGAACAATGAAATCGAAAGGAAATCAAACCCATGGCCCGTAGCGCTCCAAACGTAATACCTAGTTATAACATAATCAGCCCATTACTGTCCCAATGCTGGGCACGGGCCTCTTTTAAGAATGAGAAGGGTTTAGGCCTTAGTCCAACACGATGGCCTGGTGCGGGTTGGCAGACTACACACACCATCGAGAACTTTATGAAGGCCTCTCAGGTGTGCAGGTTTCCTCAAGACGTTTTTACTTTACCGTTAACGCAAGTGATAATCAATTTCATATCCGCACATGAATTCGAAAAGTCAGATGTACGTGCCAGGATCGAACTCCGACCCTCCTGCATGGAGGGCAAGCGTTCAACCGCTATTCTATTACTGCTTCCTAGTAAGCATACGTCATTTATTTTATTACATACCTACAGTTACTATTTATAGTTAAAACTAACTGTGCCCGCGACTTCGTCTGCATAGAAGTTGGATGGGTTTTATTTTCACGAAACTCTAATTCTTTTTCTAAAATAAAATAAATATAGAGTTCGGCAGAGGTGTTTTTAGTACACCCTCGTTTCGCCAGTTATATTTAAGTCCCATGTAATAGGGGGCGAGCATATTGCCATAAACCGGCCACAAATCTAGACTCCGAGCTGCTACTGAGAAATTCGTATTGGAATATCCCAATAACACTTTGCCCGAGCTGGGGATCGAACCCAGAACCCCCAAGCTCAACAGTCGCGCTTACCACCACTAGACCAACAAGGCAGTCCAATACCTTGTCACTAAATTGTTTAGAACTTAACAGTTCTAATAACTTAGAAACATATACAGGGTGTAGACGAAATCATGTAACTCCTTCAAACCTCGTGATATACTGCTGACATAGATTAAATGAAAAAAAAACTAGAAGTAAATACGTGTTCTTAACGTGAGGCATTTTAGCGCCCCGAGTTAAATAACCGCGCGGGGAGTTATAGCCGCGCATTTCGATAGGGGCACTAAAATGCCTCACGTTAAGAACACGTGTTTACTTCTTGTAATTTTTATTTTTATAGAATCCAAGTATATCCCGCTCAGAGTTAATCTATGTCAGCAGGACATCACGAGTTTTGAAGGAATTACATGATTTCACCCTGTAAACAATTCCATTACATGAATGTAGACGCCCATCTTTTATTAGCACCTGACAACATTAACGGAGATAACTCCAATCCCTGAGCATTTTATTCTGCATGAAGTAGAAAGTTTGTTCGCAAATAAGATACTATTGTTTGCAACAGAATTAAAACTTATTGTGACTAGTGACAAAGAATAAATAAGAGCAGGTGAGACGCAGCATTCAACCTTGCTAACTAACCTAATCTTTTCACCAATGCATGAGCTATTCTCGTGTAACTCTTTGTGACGGGTGGTGACTGGCGGAGGTCCGGGCTTATAAAAGGTTGGGCACGCTGCAGATCGCCCTCTCGCGCCGCTGCAGTTCCCAAGTTAAGTGCTACACCAGCTCAAAAAGACCGTGGACTCCTCGCACTGCTACGAACCACGCCCTGTTGATCTATTTATAATTCTTATTAAAATATATATAGTGTACGGTTACAAGTGTTATTCTTTATCCTCTCGTAAGTACACGCCTGCTAAATTTTATCAGCACATGCTAGTTGAGGGTTGACCCCTAAAGTATTACAACATGTCCCTACCATGACAACCAGTTTCCACACAACTTCTGGAAGTACCAGTGACAGCACGAATTTAACGGTCACCTAAAATTGAGTACCTAGCGTTTGAGTATTTGGCCATTAGCAGTTATTCCTTGTTATTCGTTGTAAAGAATAAACCCGTCTGTAATTTCTTAATCTTTCTTACTCCTTGCTTGTAAGTCCACGTTGTTGTACACAACTTTCCCTTTCGGAAATGAGCAAGTTTCTCTCGATGGTCGTAGCTTAATCTCCGAAACGGGCGATAAACCCGTTGTTTTGGAAAAAGAGTTGGCTTTTTTTGTGTGGTCGCCTTTGGCATTTATTTATTTATTTATTTATATACTCTTTATTGTACACCAGGTTAATATAACACAAAAAACTATTTAAATACAAAAATGCACAATGGGCGGTCTTATCGCGCAAGGAGATCTCTTCCAGACAACCTTTGGATGGACTGGGAGAATGGAAAGAGAAAATCGAGCAATCTAGGTGTACAAGTACACTACGTACCTACATAATATTACTTAAATTTAATAATATAAAATACATGGCAAAATAATTACATAAATATGAAAAGAAAACATAAATAATATAATAATAAACTAATAAATATATGTATAAGAACGGAGGAGAGGAATAAAATAAATAGCAGATTAAAGCGACATGTAATGCTCCTTCACTGACTTTTTAAAAACTGGCAGTGATTGTCCACGTCTCACATTAAGTGGCAAAGCATTCCACAGACGAGCAGCTTGGATCGTAAAGGACTTGTCATAAAAAGAGGTGGAGTGCTGTTGTATTTTTAATTGAAGATTTTCTGATGATCTCAAGAACCTAGAATGACATTGTATTGGTTCTGGGAAATTGAGTATACGAAATTGGTTTTCTGTTTGAAGTAGTATGATCCAAAATTGGAATACGCGGTTAGGGGTCTTGGCTAACGTTGATTGCAAAGTGGTTACAGCATAGGAGCTAAGGCGTTGGACTGATAATCGAGAGTTTACAAGCAGGCAAGCGCTGATCATGAGGTCCTGGGTTCGATCCCCAGGTCGGGCAAAGTGTTATTGGGTTTTTCTGTGTGGAATTCCTCAGTAGCAGCCCAAACTACACACGACGGAAAATAGTAAACTGCTTGGCGCCAGACTTTTAGGTGTTTAGATTTCCGTTACCAATGAAAATTATAACTTAAACCGTACTTGCAACGAGAAACCTAGACAGAAAATTATCCAACTTACTGACTAGACTTAACCGCCTCTTTGTTCTAGTGGTGGCAAGCGCGACTGCTGAACGTGAGGTTCTGGGTTCGATCCCCAGGTCGGGCAAAGTGTTATTGGGTTTTTCTGTGTGGAATTCCTTAGTAGCAGCCCGATGTTTGGATTTGTGCTCAGTTGATGGTAATAGGCTTGCTCCCTATTACATGGGACTTAAACATAATGGCGAAATCTTTCTTTCTTTTTCGTGTGATTATTAACTTACCTGGTGTCACAGTTTGTGCCGCCATAGATCTCTGACTTGCCTTCACATGTCGTCGAGAAACATCTCTCAGGTATGCCAATTTTCTCATGATGTTTTCCTTCACCGTTTTTGAGCTAGCGATAATTATACAATACGCAAATGTCTCCGAAGTCAGAAGTGCGTGCCTTGGGTTTGGGCTCGAGACCTATGTCTTGGCATTCTGACGGTCACACCAGCGGCGAAATGAGGGTGTTACTATACACCTCTGCCCAACTCTTCGGGGAATACAGGCGTAATGTTATATTTACGTTACTAGAACATCC
Source organism: Amphipyra berbera (assembly GCA_910594945.2). Lineage (NCBI taxonomy): Eukaryota > Metazoa > Arthropoda > Insecta > Lepidoptera > Noctuidae > Amphipyra > Amphipyra berbera. Next base: position 13,921,798 of record OU343145.1, read on the forward strand.
AATAAGCTATCTAAGTCAGTTCTAAGAACTAATATCCCAAAACTGGGCATCGACTTAAAGTATAAATCCTAATAATGGAACTTCACGAAACAGGTCGGCCTTGGGCTTATCCGAAACATATTTTTCTTTTCTGTAACGGTCGTAAACTTAACTTATGGGGTACGTAAGCTGGTCAGTAAACAGATATCAGGCTGGGTAAAGCTAGGCTTTAGCGAGTTAAAACATGGAAGAGGATAGGCAGAAGTATAACTTTAAATCTAAATACTGGTCTGACGAGAATAGATTTTTATTCAATTCAATAATACATTTTTTATGAGATGATCTGTTTAATGGCTGCATGATTTTGATCTATAATTAATTTAAATAAAATGTGTATTTTATTCTATACTAGCAGCCCGTCCCGGCTTCTCACGGGTGGACATTTTTCCCGTTTTTGCAACATTTTTCATTTATGCTCCGCTCCTATTGGTTGTAGCGTAATATTATATAGCCTATAACCTTCCTCGATAAATGAACTATCCAACATAAAAATATTTTTTCAATTCCAACCAGTAGTTCCTGAGTGTATGTCACTGAATTCCTCCTAAACGGCTGGACCGATTTGAATGTTCTTTTTTGTATGCGTTTTGGTGGCGCCCTGGATGGTTTAGATTTACAACTGGACCCGGTAGATGGCGCTGCTGTCGGTATGTCACCAAATTTTTAGGGCAGGACGACGTCTACCAGGTCCGCTAGTATTAGTATAGATTTGCACGCTGAAATTAAAGGCAGAATAAGAGAACAATTTTGTACATTTTACCAACTTTCGGTACATTATTTATACAAATAAATGATTTTGTTATTTATTTTAATTTTTAATACCATGGTGAGAAGATTAGCTAAGCAGCAAGGTTGGTAGCGGCAGTGGCTTTCATTTAATTTACCATGTTTGTTAGAGAGATTTTGATCATTATGATTGACCCTATCCATTGATGCCATAAAAGTATAGGATGTTATTTTGTCGGATTTTCACCGGGGATTACTTGGGGTGGCAATCGTGTTTAAAAAAACGTTGAAAGCAGTTTTGCTTTTTTTTTAAACAAAGGAATGTTTCCTTTGAGTTAAATTGGCTATCTCCAGTATTTAGAGTACTTTCCCTATAGGTGCGGTTAAAAAATTCCATCCTATATACAAGGTTAGTCGGAAAGGGGGTACTAAGCCGAAAGGGTGTTAAAGTACCCATAATAAGGGATAACTTTTGTTCTACAACTTTCCCCAAAACTCAATAGTTTAAGAGAAATAGCTTTTCAAAGATTTCGTAATAAAAGTGCTAAAATCTATCTGTCTATAGCTATGATCAGCTGTTTTTACAATTTAGGTCATATTTGGGGTCACGGATTAGAGAATTAATTTTCTGAATTCATAACTAAAGCAGGTATGTTTTTTTTTTTAAACTAAAATAAAAATCTTTTTGCATATAAAAATAATCGAATTTTGAAATTTTAACACTGCTTTAAAATAGTCACCGGTGATACATTAAGTGGCCCGCGGCTTAGTACCCCCTTTCCGACTAACCTTGTATACAAGTCCCCAACATCAACCGTTGGGCAGTGGCCCACCAGCCGTAAGACCCGCCTGGTAAGAGGATCCTCCCTTTTCATTGAAGAGACGCCATACCACGTTCCTCCAGTGTTATGTTATTCCGTTCCATAGAAGAACATTTTTAGAAGTCAAACCAAAATTGCCCTTCTCCTGTCTTCTCTACTTTTCAATTACAGTGTAAACTCTAAGTAGCGATGCAAACAGGATAGTCCTGAAGTATGCGCAGGAAATTATGTCGAACTCTCAAGCTTACTACAATACGAGTATTAACAGACAATGGGGATTTAACCATATGGAGGGGCTGGTGGCTAAACTGGAATTAGTTACCTAGTGGAGTGTATAGAACTTCCACACTTGACAATACCTATGGATCAGCTGTACTAAACGTGCTGTCAATGCGCTGCGCGTCCAATATAATAACGCCTTCAGGGCGCTGATGCGGCTGCCACGTTACTGCAGTGTGACAGAGATGTTCGCAAAAGCCCGAGTCGACAGCTTCTCAGCTATCGTACGGAAGTGCGTCTCTGCTCGCCAGATTGCGTGGCAGTGGCAACGGCCTCCTGAAGGTGATAGCTGACAGGCATGTCGAGAGCCCCATAATGGGACATCTCATCAAAATATCACTGTCTGTCGTAGTGTATAAGTATTAATATAGATCATAAGCCACATTGTTACTAACATCTTTTAAGTATTTTTGTTTTTCTCTCAGTGTGGACCTTTTGATGTCTTTAAATAAATAAATTATTATTTCCTTTATTCACTAAATACACATATAAATTACATTTTTAAATATTTCTATAAAGAATATACAAAAACATTTAAAAGTATAAAAAATAGTAGCCCACCAGCATCGGGAACAAGGTCCACGCTACCGGTGGTCAGGGCCTCAGAGAGAGGAACTTCCTGACAATGCGTGCCGTGTCCAGAAGTACCGCTTTCTGTATCAGGCCCTTAACACAGCTGCCAAACGAGAGCCTCGTCAGATCTTGGTCGAGGCTCTTGGCTGTTAAGCCATTGGCCGTAACGACTATCGGCACATTGACTGCTGAGTCAATGTCCCAAATTATTATTAGGTATTATTAATAATACTTAAGTACGTCCGCCGCACCCTGTGCAGTCAGCTCCGCTACCAACCTTGATGACTGGATGGTCTTTTCACCACGGTATTGAGTTATTGTTATATAGATTGAGCCGACACGAGAGAATAACACATAACATAACATCACGCCTGTATTCCCTGAAGGGTTAAGCAGAAGTGTATAGTAACAGGGGGCGAGCCTATTGCTATCAACCGGGCCCAAATCCGAACTCAGGGATGCTACTAAGGAAATCCACACGGCAAAACCCACACTTTACCCGGCTTGGGGATCTAACCTAGGACCCCATGCACCGCAGTCACGCTTGCAACCACGAGACCAAGAAAGAAAGAAAAGAAAGAAAGAAATAAAAAGTATTTATTTTTATGCCCAAACGGACGCACGAGCATACTTACAATTAAGAAAATAATCATTCTTAAAACTAAATACTTAAAACTACAAAAAAAATTTGGACTTACCTGGTAACCCAAACACAACAAAAGTTTAAAATAAAAATACAGCAATCCACACAATCTATGGCTACCAATTTTAATTTATAGTCTATGGCATAGACTACCATACCATTGTACTGTAGAGAGTCTATGGTGCACGGGTTACCTAGGTATCCTAAATCTACTAACAATACAGACATTTAAACATGTTGAATTTGTGCGTCGCAGGGTGCGTAAAAATTTAGGTCGTTGCTCAGCATTATGCGGAGGCTTCGGACGAAGCTAATGCCAACAGCGCTGATTTACAGCAACAACCTTCGTTCGAGCGATGTAACGAAAGCACCAGAGAGAACCAGTCGTAACGTGAGTATTTAACTATCTTAAATTAGGTACTGAACGGTGTATAAAATCAAGTTAAAATACTGTGTAGTGTGTTGCGCCAAATATAATACAAATATTGTTATTAACCCGGCATCATAGGGGTGGAAAATGTTACGCGGACGTGGGGGTGGGTCATTATGACCCGATATTTAGACTTAAGATATATCAATTTTTTTAAACAAATTACTATTTTTTTATGCTGCTTTATTGTTTTATGGTTTACTAAATGAAATAAGAATTTGTATTACATAACATTTTAATTAAAACTTTAAACCTATAAAAATAAAAACACGTAAAAATCAACAAAAGTGGCGTTCCTTAGCCTAATCTCACATTTCTTAGCATTAATTGACCGTATTTAATTTTTATGGCACTTTTATAAACTTAGTTAAGTTTATAAAAGTGAAACAGACATCTTTAGAAAATAAAACGCAAAAAAATTATCAGACATCATCTTCTCGTCATTCTCTTTCCTCTCGATCCGTTTTTTCGATCTACCGACAAAATGTAAATACGTTAATAACAAGAAACGATAATTCAAGTATAAATTGCAAAAAATACCACCAAAAGTAATGACAAAACATAAAAACCATCTATGGAGAAAATGGCGCAAAATTGTTACATCGAGTACGGGGTGGGTCATATTTACCCTTTTTTAACTTTGGGCACACGCTCTATGCGCGATCGCCGCACAACTGTTTCTTTGTTACTTAGCGCAACTCATAAACTCCAGCTACTGAGAGAAGCGGTAACGTCGCTTGCGTAGTTACGAATCTGTAAGCTAACAAAAACGTCTCGGGTCAATTTGACCCAACCCCCATGACGCCGGGTTAAATATGTAACTAGAATTGCATTTCATAACAAGACATGACCAACTAGGCAGTCTCATCAAAAATAAATCATCCACGAAATATCAACACGTACGTGCACTATAATATTTTAAACATATTTATTCATCGGACAAGCCAATTAAGTTTGACGCTAAAAGTTAATTTGTATGCTAATCGCTACGGCATATTTACTAAGCAAAATTTCAAAATACACATCATGTGTGTTCGGGCTATTTTAAATCATAATTAGCCCGGTCCGTTGTAATCTACTGCTGGATATAGGGGCCAGCGTAGGGCCCTATGTCCAGCGAATTAGTGACTGTAAAATACTAGTTATAGCTAATATCAGTATGTCAGGATTGGGAGCATGGTAAACAAAGTAAATGAAGCCAACATAGACTCTCCACCACTGAGAATACTTATATTTGGGTTTGTGGTTAGTTACAGAAGCTAGTTCACAGTATAATAATTTACACAAGATCAAAAAAATAAGGACTAGCTAATCAGATATAAAAGGTGAGACTTCTTCAGCTGTTCGACATGGAATCCTCTGTTCCGTCGAATGACCAGTGTTTTTATAACTTCGGGTACGTTGATTCATCTTGACGATTACCCTCCTATGTCAACATTGTTCAGTGTTACCAGCTACCGATAACATGACTGCATGGCCAACCCAATTCCCCTGGTACTCGGCAAAAAAAAGGCTACTCGTGGGTGTCGTAAAATCCAAGATTACTTCAAGATGATGGGTAGCAGCATACGTTGACATTAAGTTTTTCAGAGACGCTCACGGTGCTATATTAGTTTACGATGTGTCAGAACCGAAGTCCCTAGCAAAACTGAATGAGTGGGTCGAGCAACTTTAAGTATACTCCAGCAAGAAGAACATAGTTTGCTTAGTTGTCAGCAATAAGATTGAAAGAAAGAAAGAAAGAAAATTATTTATTCTGGACTCACACAGGCAGTTACAGAAACAAAAACAATATAAAAAAAAAGAAACAATAAGAATTTAGACTACCTGCACTAGGCCAAAAAGGGCTCCTATCTCAGCATAATGTTGCGACATTTAGAAAAAAAACAAAATGTCGCAACGCTGGTTTTCTGATAGGACCATAGTGATGCCACGGGCAATAACGACACAAATAAATAAATAAACATGTTACGTAAATATTAAATTTAAATACTACTAAACAAAAGCAATAAATAGTTTAATACAAACTTATGTGTTACGTGTGTGTGTATGGAATAGTCAATAAAATTATAATATACATAGTTATTAAATAAATTAAAGCCAAACCAGAAAAAATAAAGATTAAATAAACTTAAGCATTTCCGGATAAGCCAGCCGCTCGGCCCTTCTACATCATTTGTCTATGGTTTATTTATAACCGATGCCAATGAAGGGACGCGGATACGGCGCAGGCACCGACCGGTTTGTTGTCTGATTTAAAATGGCCGAAAACGATAATAGAACTAGGACACTGATTGAGGTATATTAAACTAAATTGACAAGTATATCATTTTGGGACTCAGTGCCTAATATCAGCAAGCACATTGGGTCACCCGCGTGACAGCGCAACGAGGATTCCCAAGGAGTGTTGATGTCAAGCAGGCGGCCGGTCATAAAATAATAAGCCAAAACTTCTAACAACATGGATTTATGAAATACATGTTGTGCCGACCCCAACTAGTGTGGGATAAGCGCAGGAAGAAGAAGATGGGCAGCAGCATCCTCCTGATAATAACGACAAGCTGCGATCGCCAATCAGGTTCATCACCTCTTAAGGTACTGCAACTGTACTTGCAGCGACATGTTCAAACCAAACGCGTCCTGTTTGAACACGTTTCTACAGTTGCAGTAAATGATCGCAACTGTGCACGCCATTGCGGCCACAAGCTGGACGCGTTGGTTTTAGCGTACCCTCACTACCCCCTTACCTGGCGACAAAGAGAAATTGTATTCTTAAAGATGATTTACACCAAATGGCTCGCATCGCATCGGATTGGAAAGGATACGAACGGATGCGGCGACAGCCGATTGCGTCCGGCAGGATGTCGACGCATACGATCGGCTCCGTACAGTCTCTTGCGAACGTATCTGTTTCTGCGCCTAGTCAAATGGTTTCATTCCTACCGTGTTGACAGCCAAAAGGATCCGATAGGATACGACGACAGGCGAACGGAGCCGATCGCGCGTTGCAGCATACTTTCGGCTACGATCGCGCGTCGCGGAAGACGCCCGCGGTCAAGCTGCTGTGCGCGGCTTGGTAATATAGACTTTAAATACTGCGTACACCATTTAATATCGTTGAAAGATTGTAAAATCCGTTCCGATCCGATGCGATGCAAGCCGTTTGGTGGAAATCATCCCATAAACCACTTACCCCACGAACACAAGGAGAGAATAATTTATATTTTTTGCCTGTTACATACAAATCCCAACGCAGTACCTAACCGATTTTCCTTAGGCTTCAGCTGACACAATATTTTTCTTCTCCCATCCAAATCAGCATAGGAATCACATTCCATACAGCATTCACATTCTCCGTACCAGTCCTTATCCAATTATATATATTTGTTCCAAGAAACTTGACTTGCAACAAACAGTGGAAGTATAAGAATATATATATAAATCATTAAATTAGTTATATATTCAAGATTTCTTGCGTAAATCATCTAGTTACGTTTGATATTACTTTTGTTCTAGCGACAAGTTGTAAATTCTTGGATTTTCTGGTATCGTTTTCCTTGAGATCTTATTTTTGTTATGCTTTTTTATGGGTATTCATCATCTTTATGTTTTCTCACACTCTCCATCAATGTCAGTTCCGATTTATACATGGTTGGGTCACGGATTTATAAAAACATTCAAATGTAAAAGACATACAACAGAATCTTCTAGGGGTGAATCTATCATTACAGTTATAGCTAGTATCAGTAGGTATGTCAGGATTGCGAGCACGGTAAATAAAGTAAATTAAATCAACATAGACTCTCCACCACTGAGAGTACTTTTAATTGGTTTATTAATTAGTTACAGACGCTAGTTCACAATATAAAACAACATAATAATTTACACAAGATCAGAAAATAAGGACAAACTAATGAGATATAAAAGGTTACACTTCTTCGGCTGTTCGACATAGAATCCCTTGGTCCGTCAAATGACCAATGTTTTTATAACTTCGGGTACGTTGATTAAACTTGACGATTACCCTCCTTTATCAACATTATCCAGTGTTACCAGCTACCGATAACACAAAACACCGTCTTTTTCTATAACATCACGCCTGTATTCACCGAAGGGTTGGGCGTGTCTAGTAAAACCCTCATTTCGCCGTTATGTTTAAGTCCCATGTAATATGCGAGCCTATTGCCATCAACCGGGCACAAATCCTAACTCCGGGCTGTTACAGAGGTATTCCACATGAAATAACTTGTGGCGGCATCTATCACGCCACATTAGAACTACGCAATACGATGATTGACTACAGCGACAACAATGACAGCTGTCAAATGAAACTCCACAAATCCTGCATCGCGATATCAAGATTTGACACGCAGATAGTATACACATATAGGTATACAACTTCCCAACATCAACCGTTGGGCAGTAGCCCGCCAGGCATAAAACCCGCCTGGTTGGGGAATCCTCCCTTTTCGTTGAAGGGACACCATACCTCATTCCTCCACAAACTTAATAAATCTTTGCCCGACATGGGGATCGTACCCTGGACCTCGCGATCAGTAGTCGCGCTTGCCACGAGTAGATCAACGAGGCAGTTTTCTAAAATCTGGGTTAATGCGAGTCTGTTGATCTCCCTTAGTTGTGGCAGTACGTATGCTGTTGCTAAGCTAATTAAAATAGCTGTCGGTACTTAAGAAACAACGTCGACAACGGATTCACAATGTTACGATATAAACACTGTCCAACATCCAAATAAATATACGAGTTTGATAGAAGAAGTTTGAAAGCAGCGCCAGTGACTGAAAAGTTGAGGAGTAATAGGTTAGCGTGGTATGGACATGTTATGTGGAGGGAAGAAAGTTATGTTACTAGAAGAGTTAGGAGTAGAGAGTATTAATTAATATATATGAATGTATGCATATGTATATAATATCTATTATTTATAAGTTTATTAATATATATATACTATATACATATATATGTAAATATATAATATGTATGTAGGTAATATTATTGCCAAAAATGTTCCCTTATCTTTGTGTTTATTTTTAATATTGTATCACATGACACAGCTCTTTTTAGCGCATCTACTATGTTTTCTCTGCATCACCTTAAGGTCGACTGGTAGAAAATGCCTAAGGCATTAAGTCCGCCTCTGTATAATTTTTTTTTTTGTGCGAAAGTATAAATAAATAAATAAATAAGAGTGTTAAATATGAACGTAGACATGCATGGACGTATTCAGGGTGGGGTAGCTGGGGCGCTTGCCCCACCAGACACAGGAATGAATAGGTAAATGGTCTAGATTCAGTCAACTTGCCACCCATGTCCACAGAACAATTACCCAAAATAGGCAGACCAATGCCCGACTCCGTTTATATTTATTTGGACCTCAAAAATAAGGTTATGCGGCAAAATTGCCCCATAATCCTATTCTGCGCTTCCAGATTTATGGAATGACAAATATTTACCGTCTGACTGAGTTTGCCTCACCCTAGACAAAATCCAGGTAACGCCCATGCGTGGATGGATATATAAGTAGAGGTAGGCCAAAGAAAAGATGGATGGATTGTGTGAAGGATGATGTGAGTACTGAGGTGACGGCTGATAGAAGTGAATGGAAGAGGAATACATGTTGTGCCGAACTAGTGTGAGATAAGGATAGAGAGATGATGATGATGATATGAGTAGAGCTTTCTTAATTAAGATCAGCGCAAATATTTATTTATTTATATACACTTTATTGTACATAATAAGTACACCGGTAAGAGATAAAAGGAACACAGATTTACACAATATGTACAATGGGCGGTCTTATCGCACAAGGCGATCTCTTCCAGACAACCTTAGGATGGACTGGAAGAACGGAAATAGATATCGGGCAGTCTTGGTGTACAAGTACGTACCGTACATAATATTATAGATTATCTGACCTTTAAAATTTTATCAGCCAAAATATTTCCATAACTTATTATTTCGCTACTTCTATAGGATCTTCTTATATTCTAATTACTGCTAATTAATTTCCTCACAGTAACAAACACGAAGGGTCTTCGAGATTATTCTTAGTGTAAAGGAAAGACTGCCTTGTTGGTCTAAAGGTGGCAAGCGCGACTGCTGATCGTGAGGTCCTGGGTTCGATCCGCAGGTCGGGCAAAGTGTTATTGGGGTTTTACGTGCGGAATTCCTTAGTAGCAGGAGTTTGGATTTGTGGTCGCTTGATGGCAATAGGCTCGCTATTGCATGGAACTTAAACATAACGGCGATATGGGGGTGATATATACATCTATGCCCAACCCTTCGGGGAATACAAGCGTGATGTTATGTTATATTATGAGTAGAGCTTTCTTAATTAAGACCAGCGCAGAGCTCTCAAAATTATATCATCCAAAAATGTTCCATAATATAATATGGTTAATTATTATCTGCTAATAAATGTTAACCCAGATTCACAAACGCGAGGGACTTGGGATTATTCTTAGTGTAAAGCAAAGACTTTTAGAAATAAATTAAGTAATAGGACTGCTAACAAAATGGAAGGTCATTGTGATACTAAATTGCTGACAGCGTGGAATAAAATAGTTCAAAGTCTTTTGCTTCCTTCAAAGTAACGAGATAGGTTTGTGGACTTCCGTACTAGTGGCTTCAAACTCACTTCGATATATCTGTAGTTATCTGTGTTAGGGCCATTGATAGCCTAGCGGATGGCTTGCCTTCCATGTAAGAGTCTGAGTTCGAACCAGGCCTCTCTGTCTTTTCATGTGCGAGAGAGAGATTGATTGTCATTTGCGTTAACGGTGAAGGAATACATCGTGAGGAAACATGCTCTGAAAGGGCTCCAAAAAAAAAGATTCTCCGTGGTGTGCCTATGCCAGTCCAGTATGGTGGACTAAGGTCTTCTCATTTTGAGAAGAAGGCCGTTACCTAAAAGCGGCGGCTCGTTCTGGCAATCGAATATCATGTCGTGAATACGCACCGCACAGTAGTGCTTTCTCCTACGATGAAGTTGACTTACAATCTTACCAGAAGCGACGGAACGATGTGATATTTGTGTTCACGTTTCTAGGATATGACAAAGAAAAATAAATTACACTGCCTTGGACACAATTTCAACTCAAGCTAAGATTTATTTATAAAAAAAAAACACACTTCACCCGACTAGCGAATTCAACTCAGGACCACGGTCTTAAGGACCAGATCGTTAAAATGGTCCTTTAGTACGGTAAGTAAAAAATAAATTAAAGTGACTTATAACAATGGTAGTGACTTTGGTTTGAAGTGGCACCTCACAATCGCAGTGGCTAACGATCACTCCGCTTTGTGTGAACCTGAAGGTAACACTTGAGCTCTGTTTGATTTTTAACAACATCTGGATACAAAATAATAATGCTGGTTTGTTTGAGACAGGTAGCTTGTTTCGTTAAGAATAACAGAAAGAACTTTCTTATAAAAATAAATGTTCGCTTCTAAAGCCGCGTTCTGATACTCGCAACACAATATAAAATGCAAGTAAGGTTGAGACTGCATGGTTTGGACGTCTAGGCGCGTACTGTGTACTTTACGAGGTAGCTTCGAGCCGCGATTTGTCGATTTTTCGGACGAACTAAAAGAGGCTCTTATGTTCATGAAGATCGCAATAAATGTTCCTTCAGTGCGCCCAATGCGTCCAGGTATGTGAACATGTCATTGCATGTTACATTTCAAGTTGTGTTGTAAATGTCGTTTACTTAGTGAAGTTTGTATGAACGCTGATATGGATTTATTTGATTATCGCTGGCTTGATGTGGAAGTATTGAAAGCCTCCTAGGCTTTCGATGCGGAAGGTGAAGAACCGTGGCGTTTCATACTTAGACAGACAAAAAACTAACAGTGATTCAGCAGTCTTGAATAATACTCATTGATTGATTAAATATTAGGCACAGATTATAAATAACGCCTCTATTCCCCGAAGGGTTAGGCAGAGGTGTATAGTAACATCCTCATTTTGCCGTTATGTTAAGTCCCATGTAATAGGGGGCGAGCCTATTGCCATCAACCGGGCAAAAATACAAACTCCGGGCTGCTACTGCGGGATTCCACACAGAAAAACCCAATAACACTTTGCCTGACCAGGGAATGGAACCCAGGACCTCAACATTAACATTCGCGCTTGCCACCACTAGACCAACGAGGCGATACAAAACTAAATCATCTTTTATAACAAATTTCTATGTTCATACTCTTTATAAAATTCACAGCTTACTTGCGTCGTTCATAAACAATTGTGGGCCATACAATAAAATCAGTAAAGCGAACAAAATCTGGGCATAAAAGCTTGTATGTAAATGTGCGTCAAAGGCACTCAACCGCTTCTCGTTTTACGAAAAACAGAATGGCCTGCGGCGTAGCGCCTGACATTTTAAATTTTTCATTGGATATAATATAAAAATAATATTTAGACTGTAGATGAGAGCTTCGTGGCTAATTAACAAACGCCGGGTCATATGATTTGCAAGGTTAAGTTACGCTTACCGCGGTCTGTCCGTGGATTGGTCACCGTTCGTTACACATCGAGACCCCTCCGTGCCTCGGAGAGCACGTTAAACCGTCGGTCTGGGTGTCTTACGAATATCTATGACGTTACGGGTAGTTAGAAGCTCGATAGTCTGACAACTGGTATCATATGATTGGCAAGGTTAAGCTACGCTTGTCGCGGTCAGTTCGTGGATGGGTGACCATTCGTTACACATCGAGACCCCTCCGTGCCTCGCAGAGCACGTTAAACCGTCGGTTCCGGATGTCATACGAATACCTATGATGTTACGGGTAGTTAGAAGCTCGAAAGTCTGACAAACGGTCTAACCTTAGGATATTCGGCATTGTCCAGTAATTGGGTTACGGAGGTCTGATGGCAGTCACTCCGTGTAATATACTGGTATTCAGCCGCATCTGGTTAGACTGGGAGCTGACCTCAACATAGTTGGGAAAAGGCTAGGCAGAAAATTGTAGGCGAAGTTTCAAGAGAATCGGTTAAGCAGAACAAATATACGAAGTGAAGCTAATTAAAACCGCTTAATAATAAAAAGCCAATATTCCCATAAGGCTGCGATTGGCTGAGTTGGTGATTATGATAATGGATTCCACAAAACCAAACATGAATCTACACAGGATTGTTATCGGTAGCTGGTAATACTGGACAATGTTGACAAAGAAGGGTAACCGTCAAGATGAATCAACGTACCCGAAGTTATATAAACAGTGGTCATTCGACGGAGCAGAGGATTCTATGTTGAACAGTCGAAAAAGTCTGACTTTTATATCTGATTAACTTGTCCTTATTTTCTAATCTGTATAAACTTGTGTCAATTATTATATTATGAACTAGCTTCTATAACTAATCACTAACCCAAATATAAGTACTCTCAGTGGTGGAGAGTCTATGTTGGTTTCATTTACTTTATTTACCACGTTCGCAATCCTGACATACCGATATTAGCTATAACTGTAATGATAGATTCACCCTTATACGTTTCTGTTGTATGTCTTTTACAAGATTATTAGGCAGCTAGCGCATTTGATATCACCTTTTAACTTTCACAACAGAAAATGGCCGCCTTCTAATCGGTCGAGTTCAAAATCCGAACTCGACCTTTTAAAAAATATAAATTTTAAATGAGCATTTTCATCCTTTGTTTGAACAGTAAGTTCTAAGAAAATCCACGTAAATCCCTCGAACGATTTGTGAAAATAATTTAAAATAAAATTGTTGATAATATTTGTTTTGGAATTTGCAATGACAGGGCCAAAATAAAATGTATCGTTGTAGTTGTATTAAAAATAATAAACGCATTTTTCTTCTTCTTTTTTGTGAGGTGGGTCTCTTGTGTAAATTTGCTCTGTTTGGATATAAGTTTTCAGCTGAAGTTAGGCGGATTCATCGCCCATTAGCTTAAACTTAGCTTAAGAGAGATTACGTGTTTTAGTTTTCGGCGACCATGAAGTCCTTTGATTTGTTTCATTTTTGAAAGTGTTTACGCACTTAGTCGCCGTGTCCAATTGACTAGTTTTTTTTTATTAACAGTTTCGTAAATTTTACAAAAAAACATAGGCAACAATGAAAAAACCAATGAAATATAATTATGTATAATAAAATGTCCAAGTTAAAAGCGATTTAAAATTGTTAACAAAGTCAAAGTCAAAGTATTTATTTCAATTAGGCACATTTTGAACGTTAAAGTTACAAAGAAAATAGAATTGATTCTAGTTGCCCCTTCCAAAAGGTAGTTTCGTATGGAGAAGAATGGGCAAGAAACTCCACCGTTACTCTTTTAAAATGTCTTACAATATTTTGTATAGATACATTAATTATACAATTATATGTGAAAACGATGCACCTAGAATAAAATTACTATACCACAAAAGGTAAAAAAAAATAAAAAATGAAACAACGACATATTAATTGTGATAGGTACATGGTGCTCACATATTTACAAACATTGCAAAAGTATACGTTTTCCCAAAAAAATAAAAGTAATAAGTCAGTGTATGAGTTTAGGTACTTACTCATAGAATCTAAAATAAACGGCTTTAAAAAAATAAATTATACAATTAAAATAGCAACCAGTTTGATTTTGTCTAGACTCTAGATTGTCCTATGGAGCTGGACCACTAGCTAGCACTAGCACTAACTAGTCAGAGACCGCACTATTATACGATGACGCCATTGTTCAAAAACTTCATAGTAACTTGACATTACTCCGTACAATGTCCGGTTCGTGTGGCAACGACAATAAATGCGCCATTCAAAATCTTGAAAAAATTGATTGTTTTTTTTCTATACCTTTTTTTGATGTAATATTAAACTCTTCCTAATTTTTTAAAGTACCTAGTCAACTAGATTGAGTCCTCTCAAGAGGCCCGTATTTAAAGAAAAAGGAAAATATTTAAGTAAGAAAAGGCCAAACTGCCTCGTTGATCTAGTAGTGGCAAGCACGACTACTGATCGTGAGGTCCTGGGTTCGATCCCCAGGTCGGGCAAAGTGTTAATAATGATTTCCACCAAACGGCTCGCATCACCTCGGATCGGAACGGATTTTACAATCTTTAAACGATATTAAATCGTGTACACTGTATTTAAAGTCTATAGGTATATTACCAAACCGGGCACAGCAGCTTGACCGCGGGCATCTTCCGCGACACGCGATCGTAGCCGAAAGTAAAATGCGACGCGCTATTGCTTCCGTTCGCCTGTCGTCATATCCGAACTGTAGGAATGAAACAATTTGACTAGGTGCAGAAACGGATACGTTCACAAGCGACGGTACGGAGTCGATCGTATGCGTCGACATCCTGCCGGACGCGATCGGCTGTTGCCGCATCCGTTCGTATCCTTTCCGATCCAATGCGATGCGAGCCGTTTGGTAGAAATCATCCCTTATTGGGTTTTTCTGTCTGGAATTCCTCAGTAGCAGCCCGGAGTTTAGATTTGTGCCCGGTTGATGGCCATAGGCTCGCCCCCTATTACATAGGACTTAAACATAACGGCGAAATGAGGGTGTTACTCTACCTCTACCCAGCCCTTTGGGGAATATAGGCGTGATGTTATGTTATTTAAGAAAAGACCAGCACAATAAACATACAACAATACACTGCAGATTCCTAAACTATCTACTATAGCCAACCTTTTATTTAAAACGGAACTGCGTAGAACAATTCGAATGGTGCAACCCCGTTCGAAAGTGCACGAAGTACAGTATACCACACAAGTTTATGAGCAGCTAACGTTGCGCTGTACCAATATTTCTACAAACTTTAACGATAATGTGTACCGGACTAAGTTTTCTTTATAAATTTTTTGTTTGGACAATGAGTGTTTTTCTTTCGAAAAAGGAACGTCAGGTTTATTATAATGTACTTGGGTACTCTTTTTTCTTTTTTTTTTCTTTTTCGGATACATTGCTAAGGTCCAAAATTTGAAGAAAAATTGGTCCTTTGATCAAGGGGCTCGTGGCAAATTACTAACCGCGCGGATGATACGATTTGCGAGGTTAATCTGCGCTTGCCGCGGTCAGTCCATGGATATGACCGTTCGTTATACGTGGAGACCCCTCCGTGCCTCGGAGAGCACGTTAAACAGTAGGTCCCGGGTGTCATACGAATACCTATGACAGTCGTTACGGGTAGTCAGAAACCCGAAAGCCTGACAACCGGTCTAACCTTAGAATATCGGCATTGCCCAGTAATTGGGTTGCGGAGGTCTGATGGCAGTCGCTTCGCGTAAAATACTGGTATTCAGTCGCATCTGGTTAGACTGGAAGCGGATCCCAACATAGTTGGAAAAAGGCTAGACAGAATTTTCGTCATTTGATTGTTTTGTATAATTATTGTTATCATACACATTACTAGTTGATAATGATAAATTAATGGCTATAATACACTTAGTATTTATTCTACGCTAATTTGAAACTGCATGAAACAACATAATATTGTATGGGCCCAAGGATATTGTTTAGGTCTGGGTGTTTATACGAGTGAGATTAGTATCAGAAAATTTTATCAACCATACAAGAGTAACCCAAGAGTGAAAGACACTTAAAAAAACCGGCCAAGTGCGAGTCAGACTCGCGCACGAAGGGTTCCATACCATTATCTATAAAAACGGCAAGAAAATCATGTCTGTTGTATGGGAGCCCACTTAAATATTTTTGTTTTTTGTTTTTTTAAATGAATACATAACTAAATATTCTGTGAATATTTCAAGCGTCTACCTGTTGCCGTTATCAATATTGAGCAAAAACGAGCAATAAAATCACGTTTGTTGTATGGGACCTCCTTAAATATTTATTTTATTCTGTTTTTCAGTATTTGTTGTTATAGCGGCAACAGAAATAGATCATCTGTGAAAATTTCAACTGTCTAACTATCACGGTTTATGAGATACAGGCTGGTGATAGACGGACGGACGGACAGCAGAGTCTTAGTAATAGGGTCTCGTTTTATCCTTTGGGTACGGAACCCAAAAAATGTGATTTTATACTGCGGTGCGTACGGTGCCGACAGGTGCGCGTCCACCTTCAAAGACACCCATCATAGATTTGGAAAAAATCTATTTCTAAACGAAAACCCATACAAAATATCTCATCAAAAATCCTATTAGAAAAACGCCGGAAGCCTTTTGTACAACAAAATATATCATTTAACGACAAACATGTAATATTTTTGTCCTCAAATAAGAAATGTGAGACAGAAACAAAATATCAGTAGGAAAGTTTGCAAACAGGTGGCAACACTTATTATAGTGAAGAGGGATTTGGGATAGTGTTGTGCTAGTACCGGGATTTCGTTATCCCGGTGTTATATCAATTCATTAATAGTTACAATATAATTACTGCCTCGTTGGTCTAGGTCTGCTAATCGTGCGGTCCTGGGTTTTCCGTGATAAATTCTTCAGTAACAGCCTGGAGTTTCAATTCGTGCCCAGTTGATGGCAATATGCTCGCCTCCTATTACAATGGGACTTAAACATAACGGTGAAATGAGGGTGTTACTATACACCTCTGCCCAACCCTTCAGGGAATACAAGCGTGATGTTATGTATAATATAGTTTTAAGATAATCGTGAAACCGGTAAAGGACGGGCGTTTATAAGGCTGTCTTTTGTAAAATAGACGTTCAAAAAGAATCAAGTAATTCTCAACGACGTTGAAATAAATAGACACGCTGTCTTGTATAGGCAACATGTGTCAAATGCATTGACACAATAAGGTTCAAACTACCGCTAGACAGCAGGCAAGTTCTATGGTACTGTGGTTCCGGAACCACAACTCGTTGATACCATGTTGTTCTTCTAATCAGCGCATCTAGTACGTAAGTACATAATTTATATCCATGGTATAATTGATAGTATGAGTTTTGAAGTTTGAAGTTCAAATACTTTATATTTCATGGTGTTATTTTAGAGTTTTTAACGGGAACATCTAAACGTGTTTTTAACAAGACATTTGACAAACGCAAGTACATTCAACTAGTTCTAATTCTTCTCAAATGAGGGAAGAGGCACGTCGTCGTAACAGTCACTAATTTTTTACCAAAAATATTTTCTGAAAATAAACAAAATAATTAATGACACTATTTATCCCAAAATAACACAAACATTCGGTAAGGTATTTGAAATGAAATCACAAACAAAACCTTCAAGTTATTATCAAAAAGATATCCAAACAAAACTCATAGATTCCCCTCAGACTATCATTAAAAGTCCGGGATTCACAAACGCTACTACATCCCGTACAGTCAATCCCTATCCCATTACACTAAACACAGAGCGCCCAGTAAAACTTGACCCGCGACAAAACAGGGAACTAAATTTAATTTGATACTTTTATCTTACCAAGCAGCGCCACCATGAAGTGTCAAGATACCTTGGTTGTGTATTGAGTTTTTGCACACATCAAGTTTCATTAAGTTCGCAAGGGTATCAGATTTGGGGCGTTTAGCCTCTCTTTTTGTGACGTCACCACTATATGAGCATTGCTCGTGATGTTACGATTCAATGGGCCGTTTTTGGGAAAATTATGTAAGGGGTATGTGGTTGGAGATTGGGTTAAATGATGTAGGAAGGTTGTTTGAAGGTTCTTCTTACTATGACGTGGTCCTCCATGTTTGGTTACTGCTTCTACGTAGAATAATCCCTTAAAAAAACTTTTAAGTTAAACGGTTTTCTTACAGTACCCCTGCAGCATCAGGATTTGAGGATTGAAGGTTGAAGTTATTATAATTTTGTATTGTCATGGGAATTGAATTTATGTGCGAAGTTTCAGGAGAATCGGTTAAGCAGAAGTAGTTGAAAAATGTGTCGTAATATTTGAATCAAAAAATCAAAATAATACCTGTATACTCGTACGACGTGAAGCTAATTAAAGCAGTTGAAGAACGAATAGTTTTGTTTTCCAATGATAGCAATTTTTAATACCAAGCTGGGCATATAAATAGACTCGTAAGCTAATTTAACCTGTTATAGCTACAAAATGTATTAGAGGATCTACTATAAAAAGCTATGGGATTTTGCTTCATCTTCTATACTTATAAAAGGAGAAGCTGACTGACTGACTGATCTATCAACGCACAGCCTAAACGGCTGGGGTTAGAAAACTGAAATTTTGAAAGTAGGTTCATTTTGTGACGTAAACATCCACTAAGAAGGGATTTCTCGAAATTCAACCCCTATGGGGGTGAAAAAAAATCACGCAAGCGAAGCTGCGGGCAAAAGCTAGTTATTGATAAAGATACAAGTCTTAATTATACCCCGTGTGGGGACGGGCTAGAATATAAAACTTCCTCACCACACGCTGGGAATAGACGCGTGTTGTAAGATTCAACAAAACCCAGCACGCTTGGTGGTAGGATCTATACGGTCCGCCTGGCCAACTACCATCCTCACATTAAAGTCCGGCGCTAACAGTTTACTGTGTTCCGTCGTGAGTATGTGAGAGCCAGACGGGTATAGGGGAATCCCTTTATATCTCTGTTCCTTGGATTCGTGTGCTCCATCTCGACCCTGTTTGCGCTTACCACCAGGTGAGACTAGGATCAATGGCGACCAAGACAATATTAAAAAAAAACAAGATACCGCTCGGTTAATCATTGGAATCGGCCATTATCCTGGCTTTCTGGAGCTATCACAAATAAAACTTAAACCTTACACATTGAGTTGGAGTATTTAGGGCTATCGAATCAGGTACTTAATTAGATTTCACGTTAAAAAAATCGGCCAAGTGCGAGACGGACTCGCGCACGAAGGGTTCCGTACCATTATCTATAAAAACGGCAAAAAAATCATGTCTGTTGTATGGGAGCCCCCCTTAAATATTTTTGTTTTTTTAAATGAATACATAACTAAATATTCTGTGAATATTTCAAGCGTCTACCTGTTGCCGTTATCAATATCGAGCAAAAACGAGCAAAAAAATCACGTTTGTTGTATGGGAGCCCCCTTAAATATATATTTTATTCAAGTTTTTAGTATTCGTTGTTATAGCGACAAGAGAAATATATCTGTGTAAATTTCAACTGTCTAATTATCACGGTTCATGAGATACAGCCTGGTGACAGACGAACGGACGGACGGACAGACGGACGGACAGCGGAGTCTTAGTAATAGGGTCCCGTTTTACCCTTTGGGTACGGAACCCTAAAAAACAGCATTTTGATTTACCCAACTAAATTCAAAATCCTCAATATTATCCAATCAAGGAACTCCCAACATGCCAATTACTGATCAGAGTACAGTCGTACACTACAATTTTAAATTAAATAATCAAAATTTGTTACACTTGAAGCCACTCAAAATATAGAGAACGTTACATCAAACCCCTGTTGTTGAAACACGGAGCAGAGAACAAATGGAGTGTTTAAAATTAAATGATTTATAAAAACAAACTCGACAAGGAGTTGTGCTGGAAAAGAAACGCCTCTCTCGAAAAAACCTCTAGGTGCACTCAAACTGAGTAATTTCATAGGATTGGAAGTAGCTGAAAAGTAGCGCGGTTGTTCCAAAATTATATTTTTATTCAACGTTTTGTGTCGACGCACAATGACGAACACTATTTTAAGACATAGCTTTCATACTGCACCCAATTCAACTGCATTTCAATGAAATGACACGAAACAAAGGCAATATTTCTTACCATTTTTCGACTATCACGGCATTATGATTCCTGTGGGCCTAGCACGAATGCTGTTGAGTTACTAAAGTAAACGTAACCTTAATGTAAGTGAATTTTGAATCGGAAATATTTCACACATACTATTTATTTAAATTGAAAACTTTATTCATATCCATGTATGAACCAAATTGCGCCAGTCGAAAATGTTATAGGACAGTTGTATTTTCGATTCAAAATTCGCTTACATTAGCGATACGTTTACAATACTGTACGACAAACGTTCGAGCTAGGCCTACTGTTTCCGCCGTAATCACTCCATTCATTCCATAATCTGTTGCAAGCTACCCTTTAATTTCACAGACCCATCAATTTACGCAGCCAGTTGACAGAACCATCATCTGGAGGAGCCAGCGGATATTAATTGGAGGCGAAACACGTTACTTTGTGTGGTTGACAGGCAATTACAGGCTGATGTACCTACGTAATAATATTGTTTTAATTTTGTCTCTACGTAGAAGAATTTGTGACGTTTTGATGTTTACAATAGTTACATGTTCGCAAAGGAAGTTTTTAACCCAAGTGATTATCTATATCTGCCTAGCTTTCTCCCAGCTATGTTGGGGTCAGCTTCCAGTCTAACCAGATGCGGCTGAATACCACTATTTTACACGGAGCGACTGGCATCAGACCTCCGCAACCCAATTACTGGGTAATGCCGATATCCTAAGGTTAGACCAGTTGTCAGACATTCGGGCTTTTGACTACCCGTAACGACTGTCATAGATATTTGTATGACACCCGGGACCGACTGTTTAACGTGCTCTCCGAGGCACGGAGGGGTCTCGATGTGTAACGAACGGTCACCCATCCAAGAACTGACCTCGTTAAGCGCAGCTTGACCTCGCAAATCGTATGAATTGCGCGGTTGGTAATAAGCCCTTGCCCCTGCCCCTAGGTGATTATCTATGTAATTATAAATTACTAGCTGTGTCCTCACGGCTCCGCCCGTAGCCTATGTTACTCAGTGATAATGTAGCTTCCTAACGGCAAAAGAATTTTTGAAATCGGTCCAGTAGTTTTTAAGTTTATTCGTTACATAGAAAAATCCAAAAAAATCTAAAATACAAATCTTTCCTCTTTATAATATTAGTATAGATTAGCACTTTTCCTGCGACTTCGTCCGCATGAATTTCGAACTTACGCATACAAAATTTCAACACCCTTTTTCATCCGAAATAAGTATACAACACATATTTCTTTATTTGCGTTAAATAATCTAATTATTCATATTCAAAGCTCTTTCTTCAATATTTTTTTTATTTTTTATTATTGTCTTGGTTTAGCCCTAGTCTCACCTGATGGTAAGCGCAGATAGGGTCTAAGATGGAGTACATAAATCCAAGGAACAAAGATAGACAGGGATTCCCCTATACCCATCTGGCTTTTATATACACACGACGGAACACAGCAAACTGCTTAGACTTTAATGTGAGGATGGTAGCTATCCAGGCGGACCGTATAGATCCTACCACCAAGCGTGTTGGGTTTTGTTGAATCTTACAACATGCGTCTATTCCCAGCGTGCGGTGAGGAACTTTTATATTCTAACCCGTCCCCACACGTGGAAAAATACCAAATGTCTCATAAAAAAATTCAATACTTATTTCACCCCCTTTGGTACTTAATTTACAAAAACGCTCATACACGTGTTTATTTATTTCTAACCAGAATCCCTACTATTTAAATTCATGCTTTTATCTTCAAAACACTTTCATCCCTATTTCACCCCTTAGGGGTATAAATTCCAAAAACTCTGAAATAGGTATATGTTTATTTCTAACCAGAAGCCTAAATATTTAATTCCTTGCTTCTTTTTTTAAAAGTACCTACTAGGTTTTTCATACAAACTTTCAACGCTAATTTCAACCCTTTAGGAATAAAATTTCCAAAAAGACTCAAACACGTGTTTCATTGTTTTTAGCCGAAAGCCCAAGTACCTATTTACATTGATTTTACTTTAAAAATGACAGATTTTCGTACAAACTTCCATCCTCTATTTTATTCCCATAAGGGTAGAATTTCGTTTAATTTTCGGAAATTAGTTGTGATTCGTTGTGACGTAGCCACTCGCTTACGTCACAAAAAGAACCTACTGTCCAAATGTCATGTTTCCATCTTCAGTGGTTTAGGCTCTGCGTTGATAAATTAGTCTGTCAGTCAGTCCAGACATTTATCTTTATAGTATAACTAGCTGTGTCCTCACGGCTCCGCCCGCGTAAGAAGTTTTATTCCAGTAATAAATATAGCCTATTTTACTCAGTGATAATGTAGCTTTCTAACGGTAAAAGAATTTTTGAAATCGGTCCAGTAGTTTTTAAGTTTATTCGTTACATACAAAAATACAAATCTTTCCTCTTTATAATATTAGTATAGATAACGCGGATCATACGATTTTCGAGGACAAGTTGCGCTTGCCGCGGTCAGTCCGTGGAACAGTGACCGTTCATTACACATCGACACCATCCAAAACACGTTAAACCATCGGTCCCAAGTGACATACAAATACCTATAACAGTCGTTACGGTACTCAAAAGCGAGAAAATCTGACAACCGGTCTAACCTTAGAATTCGTCATTGCCCAGTAACTGAGTTGCGAAGGTCTGCAGTCGCTCCGTGTAAAATACTGGTATTCAGCCGCATCTGGTTAGACTGGAAGATGACCTCAACATAGTTGGAAAAAGGCTAGGTAGAGGAAGGTAGGTGTATCTAAAAACATACATACATAAACTCAAGCCTTTTCCCATGGGGGTAGGCAGAAACTATATAACGCCATATGCATACATCTTGTCATACACGCACGCCGGTTGAGAGTACTACGCACCTATCCTTTGTGAAGAACATCACCAATAACATCGATGTATATCCTAAAAACCTATCAGAATAATAAAAAAACTTGTTATCTATGTATCTTAACTATATGTTTTAATAGCTATGAAACATTAGATAATTTCCACTCTGCCTTTATCAGTTTTAAAATGTAACCTACTAAAGTTCCAACGGTATCATCTCTTACCAGAATAGACACAGAAAATATGCAAATGAGTTAAAATACAGCCTCCGTACCTTACATACATCAAACTGTGCTTAAGGTGGATGCTTCACAATTACGGAAAAATTTGTACTAATTTTTTTTTGTTTAAAAACACATCTCTATGAGAACGACAATTTGGTATTTACGCCAAATATAATGTATTGTTGTATTGTATTTTTTGAATTAATATTTTACTTACTCTATGTAGGAAAACGAAACGTAAGAACGAACGCGTACATTTTATATGAGTTTATATTAAAAAGGGATGTTGTAATTTTTATTTTGAAATATAAAATGCTGAGTTCGACGGTCACGGTGATCAGTTGCTTTTCACTGAGATAATCCTACATAATATATAGGTATATCGACGCCCGGCAGTGAAAACCTCGTAAATCCAATTTTCTTCAAAAACGCTTTATTTGTTCTTTAATTCATCCACATTCATACATCTTGTCATACACGCACGCTAATTGAGAGTACTACGCACCTGTCCTTTGTGAAGAACATCACCAATAACATCGATGTATCTGATCGACGTTACGTCATTATAATTATAATTAGCCTGTGCTGCCCCACTGCTGAACAAAAACCTCCCTCCATTCCTTCCATCTGTCACGACTCTGTGCAGCTTCATGCCAATTGTCAAGAAATTGTCGTTCAAATTATACAGGGTGTAAAAGAAATCGTGTAATTCCTTCAAACCTCGTAATGTACTGCTAACATAGACTAACCCTGTATGGATTCAATAAACAAAAAAATACGAGACGTAAACATGTGTTCTTAACGTGAGGCATGTTACCCCCCTGAGTTAAATGATCGCGCGGCGAGCGATAGCCGCGCAATTCGCTCGCTAAAACGCTCCCACGTTTAGAACACAGTCATGTTTACTTCTCATAACTCTTTTTTATTGAATCCATAACTATTCCGTGCAGGGTCAATCTATGTTAGCATTACATCATGAGCTTTGAAGGAATTACATGATTTCGTTTACAGCCTGTACATATAAAAAAATTAAAATTGATATTATTCGTTCAAGACTGAAGCGTTCACCTTAAGCCCTTTAGGCAAGTGAACAAGTAAATGTATAGCGTGAACAAACAAAGGGTAGGGCTACATTCAAATGTAAATGAAGCGTCAGTGACGGGAATTTTCACTGTTGTGTAACGGACCTTAGTTTGTAAAGACCTCTTCATGTAATGGTCAACTTTGCATATTATCATATTGGTGGTTGAGAACGGGTTCATTTCTAGCTAAAATTACATTAAAAGAGTGCCTGTACGCATTCATACTTTTTTTTATATCGTGCTAAACTATTTTTAACCGACTTCAAAAAGGAGGAGGTTTTATATTCGATTAGTTTTGTTTTTATGTATGTACACCGATTACGCTGAGATTTATGATCCGATTTACGTGATTCTTCTTTAGTTTGATGCGGAATAGTTGCCATTTGGTACCATAAAAATTTAACATAGTTTGGCCCAGTAGTTTTCATTTTATGAACATTTTTATTTTTTTATGAAAATATATGTTTACGTGGATGATATAATTATTCTACCTGATGTAATCTAGAAAAATCCTACTGTAGTTTACAGAACAACCTATTACAGACACTAAAAAGTTTTAAAAAAAAGTTACGTTTAAAAAACCGACTTCAAAAACTAAAATGTATAAAATAACTTAATAAAGATTTAATTTAATACACCTCTTATGCAAACCTAATACCTTTACAGTCTCAGAAGTCGGTGCTAATCCACGCTGAACCAAATTGAAGACACCTACTTCTGAAACTGTAAAGGTATAAGGTTTGTATAAGAGGTGCATTAAATTAAATCGGGGGGCACGGCAGTGCCCCCGCCAAGTCGAGCGCGAAGCAAACACTGCCGTACCATCCTTTACTGGAACCATTTCGCCGCATTTTAAGGCCCTTATTTGAGAACCTCTGGATAAGACCAGAACGCAAAAATTTTCGTCATCTAGTAAGCTATAATCACATACTTAAAATCCAAAATTTCAAGTCTGTAGGCCATTTAATTCCGAAGTTAAGCGAAAGCAAAGTTTCGCATTTATGACACTCACTCACTCATGATCATCAGAATAGAACTAGTACTTCCCATAAACTCAGAGAGCTGAAATTTGGTACAGAGTTAGGGTTTAATGGCCACATAAAGGGAAAACTATAAAAACTAGGATAATCGAAGATCTGGAGTACCTGGTAACCCTGATTAGAAAACACAAGAGCCCAACCAAACTATTAGAGATCGACATACCGCCTTTACAAAAAATATTCAACTTACACAGACGGACTTCTAATCATTGATAGAAGTCCATCTGTACCTGTCCCGTTGACTTGTACCCACTAACGTATAAAGAATGTTCAACGGCCAAGTGACACAACATTAACTATAATAAAGAAATCGCAGTAAGGAACCTTAGACTTGGCACGACTTTGTCTAGATTTCATTACTTTTTAGAGATAAACAAGCAGCTCCATCGAGACTTGGCTAGTTTTTTACAGAATGTTTTTGGTGGGATCTTTATTAAGTTATTTTATACATTTTAGTTTTTGAAGTCTGTTTTTTTAAACGTAGTTTTTTTTTATTTTATATTATTGACTCGTTTCGCCTACTTTCAATATTCCTACTACATCACAACATAATAACAGGTATAGACGATGGGTGTAGGGAATAACAACACGTATTTATTTCGTAACAGGAAAAAAGCAATGGTGCCTTGTGACAAAAGCAATGGAGCTGTCGTTGACATAAGTGAAATGACATCTAACCTTTATGTTGCCATTCCGTAAAAATGATCTGCAAAATAAACTGGCTAGCCACCAAGGTTATTTATATTATTTTATAACAAAAACACAATAGTAATAGTACATTACTGCCGCGGTCTGTAATGACTGCGTTGCTGGCAGCACTGATGATGGCCGAAAACACAGTGTAGCGCAGCTCCAAGCCATCACAGCGCGGTCAGCATTGCAGCTCTTGATGGACAAGCTGGAATAAAGGCTGGGACCGAAAGTCGAGGCCTTTATAGCGTGGACAGCAAGGGCTGCAATGATGACCAAGCTTGAAGGCCGAGAGCGTAGCTAATCTAAGCTCGAGGCCATCATAGCGTGGCCAGCAGCACAGTCATTGCGGACCAAGGCTTGTATAGTGCTTTACTCAAACAATGCGAGTAATTTAAATAAAACCAGCTTAGTATAGTAAGAATTTATTTAAAGTAACGATTTGTTTCTTCCCCGGGCTTTAGCTTTTTTTTAATGAGTCTTTAATGATTGTGCTGCCTGTACCTATACAGCCAAATTATGAATAATAACTTTTTGCACCAGAATATTTTTGAAACAAAACTCGACATAATGGATTTTCAAAGGAAATTGCTGGTGGCTAAAACTCACTAGCAATGAAATTCCATACAACTTTGCTGGCGCCTATTCAAGTAGCGCGGAAACGTCGACTTTGCTCAAAGAAGGTTGTCAAAATAATGACCACATTAGAAGCATTTTTGAGTAAAAATACATTTTTAAATAAAATACTTATAAAGTTAATTTTCGTCGTCTATACCAGAATTGCAGAAGACTCAAGGATACGATTTAGATCTCAATTAAATTTCCACATTGGCTTCCAAACTAGTATATGTTAGCAATCAGCTCTGCATATTTGCATTTGCTTTCGTGGAACAATTCGGAGCAGGTTCTAAGGATATTAGCCAACGATAGATGCTAATACTGAAAGTTACTTGCATGTATTACAGGAGATGTTTAATTAAAGCAGTTCTTAATTAGAAGGAAATCTCTGGTAAATTATTAAAGAAAGCCAGAGAGAGAGGTTAAATGATAAGCAGTCAGCCCATTACAGTCCCACTGCTGGGCACGGGCTTCTCAAAATTAGAAGGGTTCAAGCCTGAATCCACGACGCAGACCTGGTGCGGGTTTCACACTCCGTCAAGAACTTTTTGAAGCCCACAGGTGTGCAGGTATCTTCACGATGTTTTCCTTCACCTTTAACGCAAGTGATCATTGAATTCTGATCTGCACATGTATTTGAAAAGTCACAGATGTGGGCTCAGATTGAATTCAGACGCTCCTGCATAGAAGGCAAGCAATCAACCGCAATCAGTGGCATAGTGCAAATATCAGTGGTGGATCCAACATTTAGTTAAAGAGGTTGGAACAAAATCCGTTTAGTAATTGCAGAGAAAATCACGCACAGACACACAGACGCAACGGTGGACTTTGTTTTTAAGCGGTTTTAATTAGATTCACTTCGTATATGTATAACTGCCTCGTTGGTCTAGTGGTAGCAAGCGCGACTGTTGATCGTGAGGTCCTGGGTTCGATCCCCAGGTCGGGCAAAGTGTAATTATTTTTTCCGTGTGGAATTCCTCAGTAGCAGTCCGGAGTCTGGATTTGTGCCCGGATGATGGCAATAGGCCCGCCCCCTATTACATGGGACTTAAACATAATGTTGAAATGAAGGTGTTACTATACACCTATGTCCAACCCTTCGGAAAATACAGGCGTGATGTTACTTATTATATTTGTTTGATTGTTTGTTTCAAATCTTGCGTCACATTTTTCAACTACTTCTGCTGAACCGATTCTCCTGAAACTTCGCTCACAAATTCAATTCCAATGACAATACAACATTATAATAATTTCAACATTCAATCTTCAAATCCTGATTCTGCAGGGGTACTGCATGATAAAACGGTTTAAGATTTTTTTAAGGGATTATAAGCATTTTTAATCGATTTTTTTTATTTGTTTTTTTTTCCACATACAGCCCAGATAATGTTCATTGAACAGCAGTCAAATACCGTCCATTTTAATCCTTCCTACCCCTTAAAATTACGGCACGGTGTAACAACACCCCTTAAACTTCCCATACAATGTAAACAAAAGACATTTTGCTGGACAAAACTGTCATGCTTATTGAAATCAAAGAGATAACGGGCCTTCAGGGCCCAGTACCCCAAAAGCTGAAAAACTTGATACAATTTGATATACACTATTAACAATGAAGAACTGTTTTCAAAAGGCAAAGGTATTGAAAATGTTTTTTTAGAAATCTCTTTTTAAAGAACGTTGAGCTTTTTATGGGATTCTGTTGATTGGTTGTGTATCGGGATTTTGAAAAATGGATGAAAATTATTTTCCTTTTATAAAGGGAAAAGGTGAATCATCTGTTCGTATGGAGAGATGATTAAGGAATGATAATGACGGATGCGATATGGTGTAACGACTGCCGGAGGAGTGGCTGGAGAGGCGTCATGGCGCCCTCAGCTTCCGGCTGACGTAGGTACTCTCGGGACACGGCTGTTTCGGGAAGCAGCTGTGTCGTATAGGCCGGGAGCAGACGACCGGTTGTCACCACTGCGACTGCCCCGAGGACACGGCGCTGCACACTTTGCAGGCGTGTCCAGCATGGGGGTCGCAGCTCCGCGAACTAGTCGTGGCGATCGGAGGTGACCTCTTGCTTCCGGCCGTAGTTCTGTCCATGGTCGGGGGCGAGACTGCGTGGGAAGCCATCGCCTCTTTTTGTGAGGAGGTGATGGCGACCAAGGAGGTAGCGGAGAGGGAGAGGGAGGCAGCTTCTTCTCTCCCTTCTCGCGCTAGACGCACCGGGCGCCGGAGGGCGCGCGACGATCTCCAGCCATCCTAGTGTGTGGCCTGCGGGCGGCGGGTTAGAGGACCCGTCGCCCGACCTGTAACAGGCCCAGGGAGGATGGCGCGCCGTGTTCCGTGCGCGCCTCTCGGAAGGAAGTGGGGGCAGGGGAGCAATTGCCCCACCACTGGAGAGGTCCACCAGAAGAAGCTGGTGGACCGAGACCTGCCGGGGTCGCGGTGCATGCAATAGAGAATCCCGCGACCCCGGCCTTAGGTCAGAAGGAGGAACACCGTGGTGGTTTTAGCCGGTAAGAGTCCGGCACACCCCCCCGTCTTCCCCAGACGGGGGATAGTCCATGAGGATTTCACCACGATAAAATTTTTTTTTTTTAAAAATGGTGTAACGACTGCCTCGTTGGTCTAGTGGTGGCAAGCGCGACTGCTGATCATGAGGTCCTGGGTTCAATCCCCAGGTTGGACAAAGTGTTATTGGGTTTTTCCGTAAGGAATACCTTAGTAGCAGCCCGGAGCTTGGATTTGTGCCCGGTCGATGGCAATAGGCTCGCCCCCTATTACATGGGACTAAAACATTACGGCGCGATGAGGGTGTTACTACACACCTCTGCCCAACCCTTCGGGGAATACAGGCGTGATGTTATGTTATGTTTATAATTTAATAATGATGATCCACCTATGTTGCTAGAGTACTGCTCACCCCATCAGCTAAAATGTTTAAAGATAAACATGGTACAAGTGTTTATGTCTAAATTAGCACTCGTTAAGATACCGTCAGCAGGTTAGCTTAATTCTGAAAGTACCTATGTCTAGCTTACGTTGGGTGATGACGTCATTCTGACAAACATTCTTTTTTACTTTTTTCGCTGCTATTTAATTTTAGCCTATGAGGATTAGTTATTCGTCATTTTAAGTTGGTGTGACCCTGATGTCGTTTTTTTTATGTATTTATTTTTTTATATTCAATGATATTTTTAAGTAATAAATAAAATAGGACGTTATGTATGAGGTTTGCATAGTAGCGAAACTTTTTAACTTATGCTAAAAAAAGAAAAACAAAAAACATATTGGTACGAGCTATGAAGAATTATTTAATTCTTCATACTATTCTTTTCAAGTTTTTCATTAAATCTAGTTGCAGTTGCTCGGTTGCTCCTTCCGTAGAAGGAAGTCAAATACGAGAACTTAATATACTCAACTGCGAGTCAATTTAAGTGAGTTAACTGTTTTACATGTAAAATGACGGACATACAAACTTATAACATAACATCACGCCTGCATTCCCCGAAGGGTTGTGCAGTGGTGTATAGTAACACCCTCATTTCGCTGTTATGTCTAAGTCCCATGTAATAGGGGGCAAACCTATAGCCAAATGAGCACAAATCCAAACTCCGGGATGCTACTGAGGAATTCTACACGGAAAAACCCAATAACACTGCCCAACCTGGGGATTGAACCCAGGACCTCACGATCAGCAGTCACGCTTGACACCACTAGACCAACGAGGTAGTATACCGTGGTATACAGACTTATATACTTAGGTATTTGAGCACTTATTTAGTCGCCTTTACACGCATAGCAACAAAGTTAAGGTCATAGTTAAAGTAACACACATTTCCTAGTTAGAGAACCTTTAAATTATGAAAATAAATTTACCCTACCCTATATTTTTCTTCCATAACCGGACATGTAAATTACTTCGTGAACACTTATTTAATGCTATCGAAACCATACATCAATAACACCTTATACCCTTACATTAACTATTACTATAAAATAAAGGGAGAACGGTAGTTCCAGTTTTCACAATGTGGATTAAAAAAGTCTGGCACACATAGGTAATCTAAAACGGTACAAAAATTTGATTAAACAACAATGTTATCAAGATTGCAGTTATTCTGTGTAACAAGATTTGCATTCCACCATCTGATAAATCACTCATAATCAGCTTGGCCTTTTCTCAACTCTGTTGGGGTATCCAATAAGCGCGTAACAGCCCATTCACACAGCGGATCCGTTTTATCGGATCCGTCGGTACTGGATGTGTTGTTCACATCTGTACCGACGGATCAGT
Source organism: Amphipyra berbera (assembly GCA_910594945.2). Classification (NCBI taxonomy): domain Eukaryota; kingdom Metazoa; phylum Arthropoda; class Insecta; order Lepidoptera; family Noctuidae; genus Amphipyra; species Amphipyra berbera. Next base: position 13,952,743 of record OU343145.1, read on the forward strand.
TAAAGGAATGGTAGCTGCATCGCATCTGGCAGGCAGGACACGATCAAAATAACGGATCCAGTATTTTTTATTGGATTCGGAATACTGTCGTATATGTGAACTCGCTCATACAACTACAGGCGCCATCACCAAAAAAAAACGGATCCGCTAAAACGGGTCCTGTAAACAGTTTTTGTGTGAACTAGCTGTAACACTAATTAATTTCTGAATTCGTTCAAATATACATACTTACATGATTACAGTTTTAAATATTTTCATTAAAAAAAAAAACATTTGAAAACATAAAAAAAGAGTAGCCCACCGGCATCAGGAATAGGTTCCAAGCTACCAGTAACACTTATTTACTATTTTAACCCGGCGTCATGGGGGTGGAAAATGTTACGCGGACGTGGGGGTGGGTCATTATGACCCGATATTTAAACTTAAGATATTTCATTTTTTTTTAAATAAATTATTATTTTTTTAAGGTAATGGCTTTATTGTTTTATGGTTTACTAAATTAAACAAGAATTTGTATTACAGAACATTTTAATTAAACCTTTAAACCTATAAAAATAAAAACACGTAAAAACCAACAAAAGTGGCGTTCCTTAGCCTAATCTCACATTTCTTAGCATTAATTGACCGTATTTATTTTTTTATGGCATTTTTATAAACTTATTTAAGTTTATAAAAGTGAGACAGACATTTGTAAAAAACAAAAACAAAAAAATTATCAGACTTTAATCATAATTATCTTCTCTGTGGTTCTCTTTCCTCTCAATCCATTTTTTTCGATCTATCGACATAATGTAAATACGTTAATAACAAGAAAGATAATTCAAGTATAAATTGCAAAAAATAGCACCAAAAGTAATGACAAAACATAAAAATCATCTATGGAGAAAATGGCGCTAAATTGTTACATCGAGTACGGGGTGGGTCATATTTACCCCTTTTTAACTTTGGGCACACGTAGCTCCATGCACGATCGCCGTACAACTGTTTTTTTGTCAATAACGCTTAGCGCAACTCATAAACTCCAGCTACTGAGAGAAGCGGTAACGTCGCTTGCATAGTTACGAATCTGTAAGCTAACAAAAACGTCCCGGGTCATTTTTACCCAACCCCCATGACGCCGGGTTAATGGCATAACATGCTTATCACGTTAAATTGAGAGTTTAATTGTGTAAATAACTATTATTCTTCGCAGGCTGAGATGCACTAACGTTACTGAATCTCAAAGAACGTTCACTGTAAATATTTACCCATGTTCTCCTAAAATATCATAAAATAAACCTTCTACAAATACCTATGACGTAAAAAAATCTGAAACACAGCAATAACACAACCGCTTAATCGCGCTTAATAACCGTTATTAACATCACAAGAGCTCACTAAACATAAACACGCACTTGACGTCATTGGCGTGGCGTTAGCTAAATATATCGCGGGCTTTAGTCTGCCTCATTAATATGCCATTTCGTGAAATCCCTGTGATACGTACATAGATAGGATAACCTTGTGTTTTAGCTAAAGTTAATGCCTTTTGTTTAGTGTATTTAGTAACTGACTTGATCGTGAGGTCCTGGGATCGATCCCCAGGTCGGGCAAAGTTATTGGGTTTTTTCCGTATGGAATTCTATAGTAGTAGCCTGGAGTTTGGATTTGTGCACGGATGATGGCAATAGGCTCGCCCCTTATTACATGGGACTTAAACATAACGGCGAAAAGAGGGTGTTACTATACACCTCTGCTAACCCTTCGGAAATTATAGGCGTGATGTTACTCGTATATCATGTTTTTTATTTATTGTTAGTGCCGTTTGTTAACGGGGCCTGTGGCTAATTACCAACCGCGCGAGGTTAAGGATGGGTGACCGTTCGTTACACACCGAGACTCCTTCAGTGCCTCAGAGTCCTCTCCGACGTTAAGCAGTTGGTCCCGGGTTTCATACAAATACCTATGACAGTCGTTACGGGAAGTCAGAAGTCCGAAAGTCTGAGAACCGGTCTAATCTTAGAATATCGGCATTGCCCAGTAACTGAGTTACGGAGTTCCGATGGCAGTCGCTCAGTGTAAGATACTGGTATTCAGCCTCATCTGGTTAGACAGGAAGCTGACCCCAACATAGTTGGGAAAAGGCTAGGCAGAATAATTCCGATTTTTAACAACAAAATATTATTGCTACTACATAATATGGAACTTGACAAGTTTTCTCCCATATATCTATTAGTTTCCTTATAAATACCCACAGAAGGATGTACAGTAGGGAAATGAAAAGGTTTTACACCTAAAGGTCTATTTTTGCTTGCACACTGCAAGAAACAAGCTATTTTACCGACTACGTATTGCCAACATTATAGAAATGAAAATACAAATATTTTTGACAGGATATTAAAAATTATAATTGTAACATGATGACAGACACAAGTAATGTCGCAGATTTTACAACAAAACTCTTTAAATCAAATCAAAGACATTACATGGCACTACTACGTCATAAGGCAAAAGCAATTTTGATCTTTGCTACCAAATAATTAAACATAATTTTCCATGCATTGGTCTGTTCCGTTCAACAGTTTGAAAAGGTAACATGTGCCTGCGATGTGGGAAAGGAATGAATTTGAAAACTGACGATCCTTTTCATTCCCCTACTGTACTTTTTTAGTTTGAGTATTGACAACAACACAAAATATCTTTTCATTATTCGTAATGTGTATAAGTAGTTCCTCGTCATCCAATTCGATATTCCCAACAAAAAGATCTTTTCAGAAAACCGGTGTTCTCTTTTTCATCCACATTCTATTAATTAAATGACAGAAAGGGATGGAATACGTTATCCGTCGCTACATCGTATTAAATCTATAGGAGCTTATTAAATTAATCACTTACAATATGTCATCGGTGTTGGGTGAAGCTGATAGCGGGTTACTTATATAACTGCATTGGAAGTCTAGCAAAAGCATAATTAGTTAATTACTGTCTCACTTCTGGGCACAGACCTCTTCTCAGAATGAGAAGGGTTCAGACATTATTCCACCAAGCTGGCTTTTTTGAACATTTGAATACATAGAAAGTCTTGTTAGAGTATTAACCAAAAGTTAATATGAAAATCAAAGCCATTTAATTTGATATCTCAAAGATAAAAACAGTAATTAATGAATCCAGGTCACCAACATTAACCTTTATATCTCGAGAAACATTGTTAAAGTTCATTTAACATTGTGTTGTTGGTGTTAGTGACCCGGATTCATTGCTCCCGAGTGTAAAATTTTATATCGAATTCTGGGTATTTTTCAAATAATTACAAAAATTGCAATTTTTTTAAATCTACTGGCTTTCGGCTAGGGTGCATTGGGTGCTAATTTGTTGCATATAAGACACACTATCACACCTTAAAAGAGCACGTCGAACACGAGTCCTCACTGCAGACAGTCCAAATGTCTTTTAAATTTTTATTAACCCTTTTTATTACTACCTCGAACGACTTTCGCAGTGCATCCGCATTTATTTTTTAGTGTTCCGTTTCTTGAACCTCCATTCGCGCCAGCCTTCACATCCGCTTCCGCGGCCACTTCCGCCCCGCTACCAGCCTTACGTACAACCAAGACAGTACACTCGAGTGCTCCAATTTTCTTAAAATCCGATTAGCCGAGTTGATTTAAAGGGAAATTCTCTAATATTAAATTTATCGGAGCCTGCATGAAATATGATTGTGGATACAGAAGTTTCACTCTGTTTTGTACCCGGTAAATGAGAAACCAACCGTTTCTCACGCGTGGAGTTCGTAGAAGCGGTAAGGGATGATAGCTTTTTGAAGTTATAATTCTTTTGGCGCATTCAGTGTAAAATTTTCATTGTTACGGAAGTTACGCACGCAGTTGTACCAAAATTGAGACACCGTGAAGTTAGTTGCAACACATAAACCTCTTTTCTATATCATACCATGAAATTAGTATGTTGTCATAAACCTCTGCAGAAAAGAATATAAAAAATGGCGGCGCCACTAGTCGTACATTATAAAATTATAACTTTAAAAGTAAACTCTCTGGTAGAAAGCCTGAGTATAACTTCTACCGCACGTACAAGAGTACACGCGCCATTTTTTTATGGTTCTGTTATTGCTGTGTGTAAAAAAAGTTATCCTTGTGAACTGTGTGCGTTATTCTTGTTATTATTATGTCTTCTTATAAATTATTTTTTTCTTTCTCATCTTTCTTTCTTTCATCAGCGTCTGTCTGCATCTTCTTCTCCCCTCTTGTTGGCACTCACTATACGAGTGTAGCTAATCTCGTGGTGAAAAAATTATACAGTCAGCAAGGTTGGTAGCGGGGCTGACTGCACAGGGGGCGCCGGACATACTTTAATATCGTAACTCGTGTCCGTAGCTACAGTACTGTTTAAGTGAGTAGGCAGAAGTGATAGCCTAGTGGTGTGACCGTCGGACTGCCAAGTCATAGGGCTCGAGTCCGAACCCAAGGCACGCACCTCTGACTTTTCGGATTCATGTGCGTATTGTATAATTATCACTTGCTTAAAAGCGGTGACGGAAAACATCGTGAGGAAACCGGCATGCCTGAGAGGTATTTCTCGACGGCATGTGAAGCCAAGTCAGAGGCCCATGGGCGGCATAAACACTGACACCAGGTTAGTCACTAACCACAATAAAAGAAGAAGTGAGTGGGCCTTCTAAACTGTCTTATTGCGTATCCGTAATGTTGTTTTTCAAAGTTAATTAAACTGTTTAATACAGAACAAGATTGGCTTTATTTTAAATACGAATTCGTTCGGTTACTATTTTAGGTTTTTGGGCAGGTTTCTTTGACCAGAAAATTGGTTATGAGAAGATTATTTTGCTAAGTGGTTTTATTAGAAACATAGTATTAAATTGAGAATCAAATGGGTAATAAATTACAATAAAATTGGTTATGAGATATGTTTTTCTAAGTGGGTGATAAATAGGGTCATAAATAAGCGATTAAAATCAGAATAAATTCGAAATAAACTAGACAGTAGTGTGCTTTCCGCTGCGAAAGCGTTCTACGACATGCGTACGACACTGAGAGTTGATGTCTTGACACTGATAATTGATGTCGCGACACTAATATACGATGTCGTGATACAGATAACTGATGTCCCGTCACTGTTAATTGATGTCGCGACACTCATAGTTGATGTCGTGACTCTGAATAGTGTTATCGGTAGCTGGTAACACTGGACGATGTTGATAAAGGAGGGTAATCGTCAAGATGCATCAACATACCCGAAGTTATAAACACTAGTCATTCGTAGGAGAAAAGGATTCCATGTCGAACAGCCGAAGAAGTCTGACCTTTTTATATCTGGTTTGCTTGTCCTCATTTTCTGAGCTTGTGTTAATTATTATATTTTCATATAGGTACTATGAACTAGCTTCTGTAACTAACCACTAACCTAAATACAAGTACTCTCAGTGGTTGAGAGTCTGTGTTGGTTTCATTTACTTTATTTACCATGCTCCCAATCCTGACATAACGATATTAGCTATAACTGTAATGATAGATTCACCCCTACAGGATATTGTTGTATGTATTTACATATTCTCTTAAGTAGAAACAAGGTGACCTTTTCTTACCGAAACCAGGTCATCATGAAGGGTATCTAAATAATTGCCGCAAAAACCCGAAAAACAGACAAACATCTGCGGTAAATAATTTTCAAAGTACCTACATCTCGCAAATTTATGTAACCCTCCCTGTAGAGATCAGGCCTTAAATCTGCATTAAAACTTATGAATAACGCCCTAATTTGGAAAAGGGTAAGCAGGACTCTCTGGGACCTATTTATTATAAAAATGAGGGTACTTTGAGATTAGCTATTTTGTTTTATGGAGTTCTATTTTGACGTTAATGTTAATAAAATGTACTGATTTTTCTAAAGCTGATTATTTTCCCATTGCTGGGTACGGGCCTCTTCTCAGAATGAGAAGGATATAAGCCGTAGTCCACCACGTTGGTCTGGTGCGGGTTGGCGGACTACACACACCATCGAGAACTTTTAAGAGCCATCGTGGGTGCCCAGATTTCCTCGCGATGTTTTTCAAGTGATGATCAAATTCTGATCTACACATGAATTCGAAAAGTCAGAAGTGCGGGCCGGGTCCAATTTAGACCCTCCTGCATGGAAGGCAAGCATTCCACCGCTAGGCTATCACGGCTTCTGACTATAACTTGAGCTAAAGATTAAGTTCCATTTGGCGGATGGGTGTAGCCAGGATTTGTTGCTTGTTTGGTGCAACTTTGCCCCATAATCCCGACGGAGTCTGGCATTGGTCTGCCTATTTTGGGTATTTGTTCTGTGGACATGGGTGGCGAGTTGACTGAATGTAGAGTATTTACCTAATCTTTCCTGTGCCCTTGCCCCAGCAAGCGCCCCATCTGCCTCACCCTGAATAGGCCTATGATAGTTCAATCACTGTAAAAGACATTACAGCCAGCATATAACCTTCAACCAAAACTAAATCAGGCAAAAGTATAAAATTATAAAAAAATTAAGTAAACAAAACACTGACTCAAATAGCCCAGGTTTACTTAACAAGTTCATACATATTTATCTTCACACATAAAGAGTAGGTAACCATTACACCCTGACACGCGGCGAAAAAGGGAACTAAATTAAAAAGTACTGAGTTTGACGTATGGTTGACACTTGGCTTTGCAAGTAGCGCCACAGTGACATCCCAACGTATACTGGGCATTGTAATGAAAGGGCGAACTCATTAATCTCCCTTTGTGTAGGTGATTAATAAACTTTTGTTACATCTTCGAGGCTGTGGTTTTAGGGTTGTTCCGTGAAAACGGTGTAAAATTGTACTGAAGTCTGAAAATAACGGGAAGTGTTAATAACTGTGTACCGGGTTTGTATAATACAGGGTGTACCTAAACGAAATCATGTATTTCCTTCAAACCTCGTGATGTACTGCTGACATAGATTAAGCCTGCAGGGGATACTTTTGGATTCAATGAAAAAAAATACAAGAAGTAAACATGTGCTCTTAACATGAGGCATTATATCACCCCGAGTGAATTGTAGCGGTATCGCTCGCCTCGCGGTCACTTAACTTGTATTTTTTTTTTATTGAATCCAAAAGTACCCGTGCAGGGTAATCTATGTCAGCAGTACATCTCGAGGTTTGAAGGAATTACATGATTCGTTTTTATTTATTTGCTTGAAATATGGTACACAAGTTGTTACATAAAAAATTCAAACCGACTTCAAAAAAGAATAAAATAATTACCATATAAAATTAACAGTTTCAGAAGTCGGTGCTGATCCACGCTGAACCAAATTGAAGGCACCGACTTCTGAAACTGTTAATTTTATATGGTAATTATTTTATTCTTTTTTGAAGTCGGTTTAAATTTTTTGTAAAAAAGTTTTTACTTTTTTCATTTTAGTGGCATAAATTAAAACTTGGTTGGACCTACTAAAGACGCTGCTCGTAACATAATCACATCATCACAATATGCGTACTGTTCGTCATTGAGGAGTTCAAATCAAATCAAATCAAATCATTTATTCATTTGCGAATATGGGTACAAAAGTTCTTATACAAACAATAGTGACCATTAGCCATATCCTACCATGAGGCATGCAAAATTACAAAATAGGTACCTATGAAACTATGCACGTATGTACCAATGATAAAAGAAAAGACAGTAAAAGAAGAATTACAAAAGTTTATCCTGTAAATATTCAGTAACAGAATAATATGCTTTTTTTACTAACAATGTTTTAATACTGTTTTTAAATATGTTTATATCAATAATGGAGAGGACCGAGTTTGGTAAATGATTATAAATACGTGGAGCCATGCATAATATACTTTTGTTTAATAACGCTGTCTTGTTTTCTGGTAAACATATATTGAACTTATGTCTCCTGCTGTTTAGCTTTTTGAAGTAGTTTGCATTTTTTCTAACAAATAATACAACCTCTAATATATATATGCATGGTAATGTTAAAATGTTTAATTTTAAAAAGAATGGTCTACAGCTATCAGTTAGCTTTATATTAGTTATGGCACGTATACATTTCTTCTGCGCTTTAAAAACAGCTTCTTTTTCAGTGGAGTTTCCCCAAAAAATAACACAATACTTTAGAATAGGTGCAACATAGCCGTTATAGGCTGTAAGGACAGTTGAGCTACTGACCGTTTGTCTAAGCTTAAACAGTGCATAAGAAAAAGTATTCAATTTAGTGCATAATGTGTTGATATGTTCCTTAAAATTTAATTTGTTGTCTATTTTTACACCTAGAAATCTTGTAACGTCTACTTCTTGTATCTTATTGTTTAGGTAATTAATATTCATGTTTGTTATTTTAGTTAGTTCCATTGTCTATCTCCGAAGTTCTTCATCAGATCTTCACCAAATTTAAATGGGACCAATTTCGAAGTATACCCTATCCATTAAAAACAGAATCATCAAAATCGGTTCACAATTGGCGAAAATATAGTTAAACATACACAAAAAAAAACATACAAACAGACGAACATAGTAACCTCCTCCTTTTTGGAAGTCGGTTAAAAATAGACCAAGACATATTTCACCAGTAATACAGGCATGCAAAAATTAAATTAAGTTACATAAAAGTCAAACGAAGTGAGAAATTAAAAAAAAAAATTAAATATTTTAGATAACATAAAGTATCTAGCAGCATGATACAGTGTCTCTTAATAAGCGCAGTAGCGGCAAGAACTATTTTTAACCGACTTCCAAAAAGGAGGATGTTACTATGTTCTTCTGTATGTATTTTTTAACCGACTCCCAAAAAGGAGGAGGTTACTATGTTCGTCTGTATGTATGTATTTTTTTTTGTGTATGTTCATCTATATTTTCGCCAGTTGTGAACCGATTTAAATAATTCTTTTTTTAATGGATAGGGTATACTTCGAAATTGGTCCCATTTAAATTTGGTGAAGATCTGATCAAGAACTTCGGAGATAGACAATGGAACTCCTCAATGACGAACAGTACGCATATTGTGATGATGTGATTATGTTACGAGCAGCGTCTCTAGTAGGTTCAACCAAGTTTTAATTAAGGCCACTAAAATGATAAAAATAAAAACTTTTTTTACAAAAAAATTAATTTAAGAAATCTTTAATGAAGTAAAAGCTTTCTCGTATCAACCATTTCCGCAGTTCATAACAACATTCGTTTACATCCTGTATATGATACATGTTCCAGTTTAAAGGGTGCCGGTGAAATTATAGGCACATGAGACTTTACTACTTCATCTCTAAGGTTGGCAACACATGTCATCAGCAAACCTCTCGGTAGATGTATACTATAAGCGGCAGTATATTGCATAAGTATTTATATGGAGGTCAACATTAGTCCCTATGATATTCACAAAACTACAAGTACCAGAGTATATTATAAGAACCTGCAAAGTTACTAGAGGGTCACCCAATTAATGCAGCCGTCTGGACATAAAATAAAAAATATAAAAAAATAAATAAAACCGACTTCAAAAAAACGATGAAAAGAATAGAATAATTACCATATTAACAGTTTCAGAAGTCGGTGCCTTCAATTTGGCTCAGCGTGGATTAGCACCGACTTCTAAAACTGTTAATTTTATAATATGGTAATTATTTTATTCTTTTCATTGTTTTTTTGAAGTCGGTTTTTTTTTTAAATATTTAATTTTTTTTCGTTTTAGTGGCCTTCATTAAAATATGGTTGGACCTACTAAAGACGCTGCTCGTAACATAATCACATCATCACATTATGCGTACTTTCCGTCATTGAGGAGTTCTATTGTCTATCTCCGAAGTTTATTTATTTATTTATATACACTTTATTGTACATAATAAGTACACCGGTAAGCGATAAAAGGAACACAGATTTACACAATATGTACAATGGGCGGTCTTATCGCACAAGGCGATCTCTTCCAGACAACCTTAGGATGGACTGGAAGAACGGAAATAGATATCGGGCAGTCTTGGTGTACAAGTACGTATCGTACATAATATTACTTAGAAATAATAATCATAAAATACATATAAATTATTACACAAATATATAAAATAGAAAGAAAAACGTAATACATATAACTTAAACAAACTAATAAATAAATATATAATAAATAAGAAAGTAGATGAAATGTGAGCGAAGTTCTTCATCAGATCTTCACCAAATTTAAATGGGACCAATCTGGAAGTATATCCTTTCAAATAACTTTATTTTTATCTAAATCGGTTTATAAATAGCGGAGTTATTAGGTAACAAACATTAAAAAAAAAGCAGACGAATTGAGAACCTCCTCCTTTTTTGGAAGTCGGTTAAAAATAGTCTTGAGTCTGGACGAAAGAACAACCCTACTCAATGGATCTTGACAAATGTCTCCAACAACCAAATGTTATTCAAAACAGGATTTACCTGAAGTATCAACAAGCATCTTGTAGCTACATTTACATATTGTCCTTGTATAGATCGTCACTAATAAATTACTGCCGCGTTGGTCTAGTGATCGCAAGCGGGACTGCTGATCGTGAGGTCCTGTGTTCGATCCTCAGGTCGGGCAAAGTGTTATTGGGTTTTTCCGTGTGGAATTCCTCAGTAGCAGCCCGGAGTTTGGAATTGTGCCTGATTGATGGCAATAGGCTCGCCCCCTATTACATAGGACTTAAACATAACGGCGAAATGAGGGTTTTACTATACACATCTGCCGAACCCTTCGGTGAATACAGGCGTGATGTTATGTTATGTATGTAATAAATTAGATAGTCAGATAATATATAGCTGAAATAACTATTCCTTTGGATATAGGAGTGGTATCGTAGTAGTTTCCTTGTGAATGAGCTCATCCGGAGAAATACCTACTACCACTACACCTATTTCTACTGCCAAGCAGTATTACAGTCTTCTTCTCTGACTTTACAGATTCATGTGCGTATTGTATAATTTTATTATCACTTGCTTAAGTTTCGGTGAAGGAAAACATCGTGAGGAAACCGGCATGCCTGAGAGATATTTCTCGACGGCATGTGCAGCCAAGTCAGAGGCCCATGGGCGGCATACACTCTGACACCAGGTTAGTCACTAACCACACCAAAGGAAGAAGTAACGTAAACGTAATTTTAATGTGTGTTTTTTTATTGGAACTACTCGTTACATACATACTATTTAATTAAATTGAAAACTTTATTCATGTCTATGTATGATACAAATTGTGCATGTCGCAATAAAATTAACCAAAATTAAAAAAATCAAAATCATTTATTTATATTAGGTCCTTACCTATGAAATCGGCGTTTTTTTCTCACAAATAGAGAACCTCGTCACTTCTATGATTTAAAATATTAATCAATTGCTTGATATTATATCGAATAATAACCATCAAAGACAACTACCAATAGTAAAAAAAACCTTATTACTTATAGTTTTCTAAACATAAAAAATAACTTAAAAATGCCTCCTCTTTTTGTTAGCAGAAATGAACACTATTTTTGTTTTAACTTAGCCAAAACTGATTTTTGTCGCATAATCTAAGTGGCATACGTTATCTTAGTTTTTAAACATTAGTGCATAAAAGTTTTAAAACATCAGTGTTCATAGTTGTTAAATAAATTAAGAAAATGTTAGTATGAAAAATGCAACTTCTTTAAAATTCTCCATACAAAACGCTGATTTCATAGGTGGGGACCTAATATAATGGGCACATTTACAATAAATACCTTAACAATTAAAATACAGCACGGTTGCTTATTTGCCTGAACTAGGTTAAACCTGTGCTTCAGGCTAGAAAGTGCCTAAATATTTAATGTAATAAATTAACAATGAGTATAAAGTAAAAGCTTAATTAAAACTTAGGTAAATAAAAATAATATAGCATGTTAATGGTACTATTTGCAGACAACGAGTAGTTCTTCTGTCTTTGCATAATCTATGGTTAGTAAATAATCAAGTATATTTTTTTACAGCTAAAGTAATTTAATTGATAGATACTTAGTTTTCTATTTAATCTATTGTACAGAAATGGACCTAAGAATGTAAAAAATCTTTTTACAAAGACATGTTTTGAGGTTGCAATCGATATGCATATTATATCTTTCCGTCTTTTGTTAGTATTGTCAGCATTGTAGGTAAGCATAGTGTGCTGTTTTAATACTAAGTGCATAATGAAAAACTGGCGAACTGTCAGGACTTTGCAGGATTTATATAGCAGATCTGTGGGAAAGAAGAAGGGATGGAAGTTTGCTACCTTCAAAATTGCTCTCTGAGCTCTTTCAAGAGGAAGCAAATTAGTCTTTGGAGCGCCACCCCAAGAAGTGATACAGTATTTAATGTCAAAATTCAATGGAACAGTTGTATTTTTGATCCAAAATTCGCTTACATTAGCGATACGTTTACGATACTATCCATCAAATGTTCATGATAGCATAAAATCACGCCTTTATTCCCCAAAAGGTTGGGCAGAGGTGTATAGTAACAACCTCATTTCGCCGTCAGTTTAAAGTCCCACGTAATAAGGGGCGAGCCTATTGCCATCAATCAGGCACGAATCCAAACACCAGGCTGCTACTGAGGAATTTAACACGGAAAAACCCAACAGCACTTTTGCCCGACCTGGACATCGAACCCAGGACCTTACGATCAGCAGTTGCGCTTTACACCACCAGACCAACGAAGCCATTCGTGCTAGGCCTGACAAAAAAGCTAACTACTTTTTAAAGTCGAGTAGGTAGGTACCAATTTTCTGACAGGCAGCCATTCTCACAAAGATCAAAGGTCAAAGGGAGAGGCAGCTTGTCCAGTTTTCGACGTCATAGCTATGACAAATAGCTGAAACCTCAACACTGTTAATTGAAAGTCAACATTTCTGTTTCCATAATTGTTTTTCTGTCTGTTTCTCTAAATAAATTGTCCCGTCGTAATGAAGAGCTGTCCATCAACGATGTACTTCAAAATAAATTGGTTTCTAGAGATTTTAGGTAGACTCTTTCATAGTATGTTAGAAATTGTTTTTTTTTTCTATTATGGGTTGGCAAACAAGCTGACGGCCCACCTGCTGGGAAATGGTTACCGCCATCTATAGATACTAGGTGTAACAATAGCCTTAACAAAGCCGAAGTCTACGCATACTGTACATCAAACTAAGTAACATACAGCAAAAATAATTGCTGGACAACGACTTTTATTTTTTGGTATCAAAAAACAGCTTTTAATTGTAGCGCGCAATGAAAGCGCGCGTGCAGCAAACCGTGCCTACATTTCGAAAATGTTGATAATGTTTATTTGTCTTCGTAATGATGGGAAGAATACGTAGCTCTCGGTTTCATTAAAGGTATTTTTACACGCGATATACACATACAACCCTAAGGGCCGATTTTTACCAATGTCGGATAACTTTTAGCCAAGAAATAAGTGAGACGTTTTGACAAAATCTCTATACAAAAACTGTCAAAACGTCTTTATTCATAGGATAAAAGTTATATGACGATAGTAAAATCAGCCCTAAGAAGATTTCTAAAGCATTGCCAACCTTAGAGACCAAGTTGGAAAGAATCATGTGCCTGCAATTTCCCCGGCACCCATACCCTTCAAACTGAAACACAGAAATGCTGCTTGGCGCCAGAAATAGGTATGGTGGTAGTAACTTTCCCGGACTACCTCACTAACAAAGAGCTCTACTTCTACTTGTCAATTTTCAGTCAGTTTCAGGACTAAATTAAGGTGGTACAGAAAATACAGTTTTTCAGCATTTGGATGATACATAGGGATCCTCTTACCTTCCTCTTAGCCTTTTCCCAATTTTCTTGGGGTCAGCTTCCAGTCTAACCAGATGCGGCTGAATACCAGTATTTTACACGGAGCGACTGCCATCAGACCTCCGCAACCCAGTAACTGGGCAATGCCGGTATCCTAAGGTTATCCGATATCCGTTTGTCAGACTCGGGCTTCTGACTACCCGTAACGACAGCTTAACGTGCTCTCCGAGGCACGGAAGGGTCTCGATGTGTAACAAATGGTCACCCATCCACGGACTGACCGCGGCAAGCGCAGCTTAACCTCGCAAATCGTACGATCGGCGCGGTTGTTATTTAGCCACGAGCCCCTCTGATACATAAGGATATAATAGCATAATCAGCCAATTACTGTCCCACTGCTGGGTGCGTGGCTCTTCTCACAATGAGGTTTAGTCGTTAATTTACCACGCTGGCCTGAACTTTGTGGCAGTTCTCCGGGTCAAGTTCAATTCAGGGTCATTGATCCAGGGATCTGTGCCCAGTTGATGGTAATAGGCTCGCCCCCTATTACATGGGACTTAAACATAATGACTAATTTAGGGTGTCACTATACTTCGGGGAATACAGGTGTAATGTTATTATATCCAACATCTGATACATTTGTTATTGTAAGTCAACAATTTCACTTGTTTTTCCTTCTGCTTCTAAATAAATTGTATTCTGTAATGAAAACCTGTCTGTCAACCGTTCCACTTGATAACAAATTGTTTTCAAGACCGTCTTAAGGTGCGTGTACAGTAATAATATGTTGAGGAAAGGAATTTTATGTTTTTTTTTGTCGCAGCAAGGAGGCCGTGGATTAAGAAACTTCTAAATGTCATTTTTAACAAGAAGCGATTGTTTGACAAGTGTCAGTGGGAGTGTCATTCATTGCCACAGAGTTGTTCATGGCTCTGCCAGAAAACGTGTGCTGATGATCGGAAGACCTCACGACCTCCATCCATCATTTTCCATCGCGAATACAAATGTGAGAGGAGGAACGCGTGCCTGGAAGTAGCCCTTTTGCTCCCTCACCGTTATATTGCTGTTGTAAAACAGAAAATCAATTTATTCAGCATACAAATTGGCTCAATCTATACAATAATAAAATCGTAATAATGCTAAAGCTATACATTATTATATTTAGTGAAAATATAATGCATCCTAGGAAGTAAAATATGGTAATGCATCCTAGGAAGGACACTGATACCAAAAAATAACATAACATCATATCATATACCCCAAAGGGTTTTGGCAGAGGTGTATAGTAACACCCTCATTTCGCCATTATGTTTAAGACCCATGTAGTAGGGGGCGAACCCATTGTCATCAATCGGGCGAACATCCAAACTCCAGGGTGCTACTGGGGAATCCCACACGACAAAACCCAATAACACTTTGCCCGATCTGGGGATCGAACCCAGGACCTCACGATCAGCAGTCGCGCTTACCACCACTAGACGAACGAGGCAGTTGAAGAAAAATAAATCTATTTAAAATAATACACACCGTTCTCTATGCACATAGCCTTACCCCAAGCCGTCGCGGTTTCGCTTTCGTTTCACCGCTCTCCATATTTTCGATAAACGTGTTTGTTCATTTGAAATTGTGTTTTTTTCTGTTATTTGTGTAATGGCGTCGATTAGTTATTTTTTTGAGATGTTTGTGAGAAGTGTTCGACTTAATTTATGTTAGAACTTCCTTCTATATTAATCGGGGAATAAAAAAGATATATTTCATGCCCATTATATCCCGGGAGCTTTTAATAAAATTGAAATAGGAAATGTTTGGGTATGAGAAGCGTACGAAGAGTTTCATCTATCGATCTTGGAGTGGTAAGCATAACTCCAAAGTCTGGGGACTTACACCCATATTCTAAGACGTTCCTCCAAAACTTACTCGACTCGACTCCACCTCGACTTGACATAAACGTCCTCGATTCGAGATTTTTCCTCAGTCGAGGTAAGGAATCATCTGTCAAACTCAAGGTACCTCGGAACCTACCTTAAGGAAGGAAGTCTCAAAGTTCGTATGTAACAAAAATGAATTTTGAAGATTTTGTCGAATATGCTTACGATAATCCTTACAACTATTTATCGCGGCGTTATTTGCGCGATGCAGTTAATTCAAATTATGACGTAATGACTTCTCGAGGAACCTCGAAGTTCACTCGAAATTGCGACTAAGAATACAATTTTGAAGGTGTTTTCGAGGCCGTCCTGAGTCGAGTAAGTTTTGGAGAAACGTCTTAGAATATGGGTGTTAGATTAGAACACCATGTAGGCAAAAAAAAGAAAGAAATATAATTTGTGACAGCCTCGTTGGTCTAGTGGTGGCAAGCCCGACTGCTGATCATGAGGTCCTGGGTTCGATGCCCAGGTCGGGCGAAATGTTATTGGGTTTTTCCGTTTGGAATTTCTCAGTAGCAGCCCGAAGTTTGGATTTGTGCCCGGTTGATGGCAATAGGCTCGCCCCCTATTACATGGGACTTAAACATAACGGCGAAATGAGGGTGTAACTATACACCTCTGCCAACCCTTCGGGGAATACAGGCGTGATGCTATGTTATGTAGGTAAATATAATTTGTCATATTATTGGCCAAATACTAAAACGCTGCTCAATTTGAGGTAGCCATTAAGTCTCGTGCTATCACTGTCTCTCTAAGGCGAAATGACAGTGAGAGAACGAACATAATGGTTACTCAAAATTGAGTAGCGTTTGAATTATGTCTGTGGTTTGAGTATTTGGCCATATGTCATATGGATTTGAGCGTCGTGCTAATTGGTAATGGATTTTACGAACAATACGACACGATCGTATGATTCATAAAATATTTGTAATATTTTCTAATTGTAACTTTTATGATGGATTTATATCAAATTGTTTGATTTTTAAACAGTTTTAATTAGCTTCAGTTTGTATATTTGTTTATTTGATTCAAATTTTGCGACAGATTTTTCAACTATTTCTGCTTAACCGATTCTCCTGAAATTTTGCACACATATTCAATTACCATGACAATACAATATTACAATATTTCAACCTTCAATCCTCAAATCCTGATGTTACAGGGGTACTTTCTTTTTAGTAGTTAAGTTTGTTTTAAAGTTAGCTGCTCAAAACTCGAAAACTATTGAGTCACTAATTATTTCGTTTTGGTCACTATTTGTCAATATTTAGGCACTATTTTTGGGTTATAACAAAACTCCTGGAATCGTTGGTGGGAACGGTGGCTTGACGCAAAAAGATTTTTTTTGAATTATCGTCGTGAAAACTCAATTGTATCTCTTATTCTTCTTCCTGCCCTTATCCCACACTAGGTGGGATCGGCACAACATGTATTTCATAAATCCATGTTGTTAGAGGTTTTGGCTTATCGTTTTATGACCGGCCGCTTGCCTGACATCAACCCTCCTTGGGAATACTCGTTGCGCCCGTCGCGCGGTTGATCCAATGTGCTTGCTGATATTATGCACTGGGTCCAATAATGGTGTCTTTTTGGTGGAGTATACTTGCAGTTCCTTGACTGTGTACTCAATTGTATCTCATATAGGTAGTTTAATACAATACGTTAATTTTTTTTCCCAGATAATTGCATGATCGCGATCGTACGACATACATAACACATAAACATAACATAACGCCTTTTTTCCCCGAAGGGTTCGGCAGAGGGGTTTTTAGTACACCCTCGTTTCGCCAGTTATGTTTAAGTCCCTTGTAATAGGGGGCAAACCTATTGCCATTAACCGGGCACAAATCCAGACTCCGGGCTGCTACTGAGAAATTCCTAATGGAAAACCCAATAACACTACCCGACCTGGGGATCGAACCCAGGACCTCACGATCAGCAGTCGCGCTTGCAACCACTAGAACAACGAGGCAGATCAACGATCGTACGATGTTGGCCAATTAGTACGTCGCCTTAGGTGTGATCAATGAGCTATTGGGAAATACTAATTACATAGAATAATTTAGAACACTGGAAGTGAATTGCTGTGAGGCAGATCTATATCTACATATAATATTATAAAGAGGAAAGATTTCTATTTTTGAATTTTTGTATGTAACGAATAAACTTAAAAACTACTGGACCGATTTCAAAAAATATTTTACCGTTAGAAAGCTACATTATCATTGAGTAACATAGGCTATATTTATTACTGGAATAAAACTTCTTACGCGGGCGGAGCCGTGGTGAGGACACAGCTATCATATATAAAATAATCCCTAAAAAAACATTTCAATTAAACAGTTTTTTTTACCTTGCAGTACCCCTGCAGCATCAGTATTTGAGGATTGCAGGTTGAAATTATTATAATGTTGTATTGTCATGAGGATTTAATTTGTGTGCGAAGTTTCAGGAAACTCAGTTAAACAGAAGTATGTAGTTGGAAAATTTGTTGCGAGATTTGAATCAAACAAAGAAACATACGAAGTGAAGGTAATTAAAACCGTTTAATTAGTCTAGGTATAGTTGTTTATTTCCAGGGCAGAAGTGGGGAGCATTCTCCTTATTTGGCCAGTCTTTTTAGTAGCGGGGTTGCGTTGCATGTCGCAAAAGCATGCACCGCAACCCCGGCAGCTGTCTACCTGACAATTTTTTTTTCTATATTTGCTTGGTTCTCATACCTACAGCAGGCTAAATCAGTGGCACATAAGAAGTTAAATATCTTTAGCAAATCATCGGCAGACGTAGTTATAAATCATAATCTATTGAAAGGATATGCCGTACTGATTCATGCGATTGGTGCAAGGTATGAGAGAGCGGCGAGCATTGTAAACCTACTTCACCTACTTCAACTTAAGTCCATCGCTGTATGAGTGAAGGTTTCTTCTGATCTGTCTGGCTTTTCCCAAATATGTTTGGGGTCAGCTTCCAGTCTAAACAGATGCGGCTGAGTACCAGTATTTTACACGAATCGACTGCCATCAGACCTCCACAACCCAGTTACTGGGCAATACCGATATCCCAAGGTTAGACCAGTTTGTCAGACTTACGGGCTTCTGTCTTCCCGTAACGACTGGCATAGGTGTTCGTATGACACCCGGAACCGACTGTTTAACGTGCTCTCCGAGGCACGGGTTCGATGTGTAACGAACGGTCACCCTTTCAGGAACTGGCCGCGGCAAGCGCTGCTTAACCACGCAAATCGCATGTTCCGATATCGATTTTGTCGAGTTATGGGAACACAAATGTATGGAACAGCAGACATTTTTCACGATTTCAGTGTTAGATAAGATAATTTTTATTTGTCCAATCATGAGTGTGCATACAAAACAATTGTCAGCATACAATATGTTAAAAGTAACAATACAGATCATCATGTTTGCCTTGATCAATGGCATACAAATAATAATACTATAATAAAATAAAAAAAACAATTGTTATTATTATTACATTAAATTATCTAGAATGACAAAAATCTTTAGCCAAAAACTCATTAAAATTATAATAGGCTTTATCTGCTAGAAAATTCTTAACTTTATTTTTGAACGCTACATCACTTAAATGCTTCCAACTTTTTGGCAGTTTATTATACATTTTTGGAGCCATGTGTTGGTCGTATTTTAGAAGTTGTTCATAATGATGAGTACAATGATCCCTTTTCGGGTTCATGGTATACAAAAATAAGGTTGTCTATGCAAAATATATTGTTTTTGTTACTGTAACTGCCTGTGTGAGTCCAGAATAAATAATTTTCTTTCTTTCTTTCAAAATGTATTAATACTAAATGTAATACCGCTCCTAACTTGGACCACACGCCGATATTTTCTTCCAACTTTAAAGGAAATTGGGTTACCGTCGTTAATCACAGGATGTGACGTCGTCGCCGTGTACTTCCGGTCGACCCTTAGTGCTAACCGACGTTCAAAGTTTCTTTTCAGACTTTCACACTAGTGGGGATAGGATCTTTATTACGGGTTACGGGCTATTAGAAGTGTTAAGATAGGTGGTTGAGAATTTAAAAGGTTGTAGTGTGTTTGTAGCCTAATATTTATATTGTGGGAAATGTTTTTTCAGGAGTGTCGGTTATTGCACCGTTTACATCCATATTCTAAGACGTTCCTCCAAAACTTACTCGACTCATAGATACTCGACTCAGGATGACCTCGAAAACACCTTCAAAATTGTATTCTTAGTCGCAATTTCGAGTTAACTTTGAGGTCCCTCGACTGAGGGGTCCTCAAATGAGTCGAGGTAGAGTGGAGTCATTACGTCATAATTTGAATTATCTGCATCGCGCAAATAACGCCGCGATAAATAGTTGTAAGGATTATCGTAAGCATATTCGATAAAGTCTTCAAAATTCATTTTTGTTACATACGAACTTTGACACTTCGTTCCTTAAGGTAGGTTCCGAGGTAGAATAGAATAGAATAGAATGTACTTTATTGTACACCAAAATTGTAACACAGCAGATACCTCTTCATTGTCAGAGGTATCTTGAGTTTGACAGATGATTCCTTACCTCGACTGAGGAAAAGTCTCGAATCGAGGACTTTTATGTCAACTATTACTACCGATGGTAGTGAGAAAGACTGAGTCGAGGTGGAGTCGAGTCGAGTAAGTTTTGGAGGAACGTCTTAGAATATGGGCGTCAGTCGAGGTGGAGTCAAGTCGAGTAAGTTTTAGAGGAACGTCTTAGAATATGGGTGTTCGGGTAGAAGTGATAGCCTAGTTGGTTGAATGCTTGCTTTCCATGCAGGAGATTCTGGGTTCGAAGGCGGCTCGCACTTTCCTACTTGGGGGCGTACTCCGAAAAACATACGTCGAAGTTTCGGATAATATTTCAGATAACTTATAAATATACGATCGCAGTATTGTCAAACAACAAACTACTAGATGTCAATTAACATTTGGGAGTAGGGTGGACAGAAGAGAAAAAGTCTAATCGCGAAAACGAATCGATCTTCGAATCCGAAACACTCTCGTAGTTGGAAAACGAGCGATCCGTCAGGCGAAACTTTGTTCGATTTTCGGAGTAGATTAGGAAACGTGGTTACGATCCTGGATTTTAATATTCTTGATTAGTATAGTACGACACAACTAAGAAGTCGCATCGGCAAACTTCGTAAAACCGATCACTTCCGAACTGAGCGCAACTTCCAGACCACGAATATTTATTAGTACTTCAGTAAAACATTATCTTTACGCTGACGCAATAAGTGTGAGTGACGCGATAATGATCGACTGCCATTGGTGGTTCGATAAAATTTGCCGATGCGACTGTATCGTACTGTAACTAGTTATGAAAAGTCAGAATAAAATCATCCCCCCGCCAGCAACGCCCTAAGCCGAGGTCCGAATCCCATTAGGGGTCACCCTTAGTGCTGTTGTTGCTAGTAGTCATGATGTTAGAGTAGTAGTTAGCTTAGATTAAGTATTTTACTCATCCCCATTGGTTGGAGACCCTTCAGGTCTCGCCAATAACAGCTCGGTTAAGTATAAACGGTCCGCAAGACCATCTACAAGCAGTCGAATGGAAATATTTTTTTTTAGTAAAAATCTCCTTCTGTAGCTCGTAACCCAAAATTGAAGAAAACCCCATTTTAATCTACACCAGCAATTTAGAAACCAAAATTGAAGAAAACCCCATTTTAATCACCACGAACAATTCTTAAAGAAAACGCTGAAACACAATTTGTCTACATTAATTAAAACTTGTATATTTTAAGTTCGAGAGGAAATACAGGAAGTTTGTAGAAACAATCTTCTTTTAAAGTAATTTATAGAAAACCTTGACGGATTTATGTGCTGTTAAACAAACCTTAGTGACTGGAAATAGAGTTCAAATTGGATTGTAACAGATTTATATTCGATAGCTGTCTGAGTTCACGAGCACTCTTGCGATTCTTGGAATAAGTTATCGAAAAGCAGTCAGATGTGAAATGAAATGAAATTAATAAATAAAATTATTAATTAAAATTTATAAATTAATACGACTGAAATTAAATTTATAAAATATATAGCAAGTATAATCAGCCCACTGCTGGGCGTGGGCCTGTTCTCAGAATGAGAAAGGCTTAAGCCTTAGTCCACCACACTGGCTTGGTGCGGGTTGGCGGACTACACACACCATTGAAAACTTTATGGAACCCTCTCAGGTGTGCAGGTACGATGTTTTTCCTTCACTATTAGCAAATTATGACCAAATTCTGATCCGCACGTGAATCCGAATAGAGGTGCGGACCGGGATTGAACTCAGAACCTCCTGCTTGAAAGGCAAGCCTTCACATTCAACAGCTAGGCTATCATTACTTAGAAAAAATGCCTAAATTCATTAAGAGAAAATATTAAAAGAAGAGATTATTTTAATATCAGCCCGTACACGTCCACTGCTATACAGAAGCCTTCGACTGACCGCTACAATGAACGATCGTGAATCACAAGGGACTTAATAATAATCATCACACCTCTCAAACTCTTCTTCTTCTTCCTGCCCTTATCCCACACTATGTGGGGTCGGCACAACATTTATTTCATAAATCCATGTTGTTAGAGGTCTTGGCTTATTGTTTTATGGGCCGCCTACCTGACATCAACCCTCCTTGGGAATCCTCGTTGAGCGTTCGCGCGGGTGCCCAATGTGCTTGCTCATATTATACACCGAGCCCCAAAATGATATGCTTGTCAATCATAATGCCGACAGCTAAATAGTCTATGTTCTTCTTGGTGGGGTATACTTGTAGTTCCCCGACCCACTCATTCAGTTTTCCTAAGGACTTTGATTCTGACATATCGTAAAATAATATAGCACCGTGCGCGTCTATGTAAAACCTTGAAACTTCTCGTACTCCGTATTCGATATCGTTTACAATAGAAATAAACGGCGAATACACTAACAAAAAATATACTAAAAAATTTAAAAATACTCGCAAAATAAATTTTATAAAATATCATTTTGATATTCGGTTGCCATCACACCTCTCAAACTGATTGATGAAAGCAATCATTCAAATCACCGAAGTTTAAAAACAGTTATAATATTCAAAGTTTATTGGATGATAATGAGGATGGTGTTCCAGGGGCTCGTGGCTAATTACCAACCGCGTGGCTCATACGATTTGCAAGGTTAAGCTGCACTTACCGCGGACGGTGACGACCGAGACCGCTCCGTGCCTCAGAGAGCACGTTAAACAGTCGGTACCGGGGGTCATACGAATACCTATGACAGTCGTTACGGGTAGTCTGAAGCTCGAAAGTCCGTCTACTGGTCCAACTTTAGGATATCGGCATTGCCCAGTAACTGGGTTGCGGAGGTCTGATGGCAGTCGCTAAATGTAAAATACTGGTATTCAGCCGCATCTGGTTAGACTGGAAGCTGACCCCAACATAGTTGGGAAAAAGCTTGACAGAACGAACACACGTATAATGTGTATAAACATATATGAAGTGATAGCCTAGTGGTGTGACCGTCAGACTGCCAAATCATAGGTCTCGAGTTCAAACCCAAGGCACGCACCTCTGACTTTTCGGATTCATGTGCGTATTGTATAATTATCACTTGCTTAAAAACGGTGAAGGAAAACATCGTGAGGAAACCGGCATGCCTGAAATATATTTCTCGACGGCATGTGAACCAAGTCAGAGGCACATGGGCGGCATAACCTCTCACACAAGGTTAGTCACTAACCACACGAAAAGAAGAAGATGTGTATAAACTAATATATTCACGGAATACATACATAATATAAGAGAAGAAAACACCATTTCTTTTGTTTCCCTTGCCCTAGTTTCTTCAACAACTACTGCATTCTTGAGAACAACCCGTATAAATGACGATGAGTTCATACTTAGGTTGCGTTACGTGACAGTTTTAATAACACACGCGTCACGTATGGTTTCTCGAAATAGGTAAAGAAAGAAAGATAGAAATTATTTATCTGTCACAAACTAGGGCATAAAAGGAAAAAAGAAAGCTTTACATTGTATAAAACAAAGCCGCTCCCGCTGTCTGTACGCTTAGATCTTTTAAACTACGCAACGGATTTTAATGCAGTTTTCAGCAATAAATAGAGTGATTCATGGGGAAGGTTTATATGCCCCACATTAGTATCTACATTGCACCCGTGCAAAGCCGGGGCGGGTCGCTAGTAAATTTATAAAACATTCTGTGCCCCACGACTGTATCAAATAGGTCCAGTTCAGCATATGTCAGGTAAAAACCTGACGCTGGTTTTCAACTGAACCTATGTAAGGTAGGCATAAGCATAAGAATAATCAGCCCATTATTGTCCCACTGCTGGGCACGGGCGTCTTCTCAGTATGAGAAGGGTTTAGGCCTTAGTCCACCATCGAGAACTGCAATTTTTTTGAGTTTACAGGTGTTCAATTGCTATGTAATTGTATTTTGATATTCAGATCATTCTGACATGACGCATGTTGCAACGTAACCTCGGTATGTTATTTATAAAAGCATCGTATTTATGTGAACACCACCATATTGCTTATTTTATAGAAGACATACAACATACACGTGTAGGGGTGAATCTATCGTTACAGTTATTTTATAGCTAATATCTGTATGTCAGGATCGGTAGCATGGTAAATAAAGTAAATTAAACCAACATAGACTCTCCACCACTGGGAGTGCTTTTAATTAGGTTAGTGATTAGTTACAGAAGCTAGTTCACAATATAATAATTAACACAAGATCAGAAAATGAGGACAAGCAAACCAGATTAAAAGGTCAGACTTCTTCAGCTGTTCGACATGGAATCCTCTGCTCCGTCGAATGACTACTGTTTTTATAACTTCGGGTACGTTGATTAATCTTGACGGTTACCCTCCTATGTCAACATTGTCCAGTGTTACCAGTTACCGATAACCATTTTGCGTAAACCCTGCGTTTATAAAGTAGTGTATGTAGTTGTCTTTTATGGGAGAAAATTCTATGGAAGACCAGTAAAAATATTGTGGAGATTTTTATAAAGCGGGTCACCGTATCGTACGCATCTGACGGATCGTATAGAACGAATCTGTAAAGTGTAGGTGCGTCCACTGTATTTGCAGCATCCGGAAAGTCAATGCGACTCATATGAGCAATCGGATTTTTGACTTTCGCCACGCCCGGCTTTTACGGTGATACGATGTGCACGCAATCGGTCCATTGCCGATTAGTAAGCGCACGTGTAGGACACTGCGTTAGTCAGTCTAGGACAAGCTAAATTTAAGTAATGTCTCCATAATTTACCAGTGATAGCCTAGTTAGTATGACTGTTAGACTGCCTTGTCATAGGTCTCGAGTCAAAACCCAAGGCACGCACCTCTGACTTTTCGGATTCATGTACGTATTGTATTATTATCATGCTTAAAAACGGCGAAGGAAAAGAGGAAACCGACATGCCTGAGAGATATTTCTCGACGGCGTGTGAAGCCAAGTCAGACGCCAATGGGCGGCATAAACTCTGAGTGTTTGGCCAGACTGGCAGCGCGGTGCGGGGAGCGGCGCGGGTGCGGTAACGCGCGCGATTTACCTGTCCGCAGTCGAGCGCGGCTTCGTTCTGAGCGTTGTCGTGTCCAGTGTTTGTCAAAATATAATAGGATGAAGAAGACTTATTTTTACTGGAAAATTCTACTGTGATGTTTCGACATCCACAATGCAGATCGTGCTTGAATAGCACTTATTAATTCTTCAAAATTTAATTTTGAAGACGCCATCACAACAACGCGCGTGGTCAGCTTGAACTAGTTTGAGATCCCCCGCTCCCGCGCGGGTTGTCGCTTGCCGCCCGCGCTCTCACTGCGGCCACTTGTATGAACGAGCTATGGCGTGAGCTACCCGCGCGCTCCCCGCGCCAAGTAGCCCGCGCCGCTTCCCGCGCCCGCGTGCCCACTATGTACACTCAAATGAAGTTCTTCTGTTTGAACTCGCCGCACCGCGCCCGCCCCGCGCCCGCGTTTGCAGTCTGGCCAAAGGCTGACACCAGGTTACTCACTAACCACACGAAAAGAAGAAGATCTCGTGGTAACCTAATTTATAAGTAGACGTCATAAAGAGAGCAGGAAACCAGAACCTTAATTGCGAAATACTCAATCATAATAGCTCCGATTTTGACCGATATACAGGTTGTAACCGAAATCATGTAATTCCTTCAAACCTCGTGATGTACTGGTGACATAGATTAACCCTGTACGGAATAATATTGGAATCAATAAAAAAAATTACAAGTAGTAAACATACTGTGTTCTAAACGTGAGGCATTTTAACGCTCTGAGTTAAATGACAGCGCGGCGAGCGATAAGCGCGCAATTTGCTCAGGGCGCTAAAATGCCACACGTTAAGAACACATGTTTACTTCTTGCAATTTTTTTTTTCATTGTATCCATAATTATCCCGTACAGAGTTAATCTATGTCAGCAGTACCTACATCACGAGGTTTGAAGGAATTACATGATTTTGTTTACACCCTGTATATATAATAATATCAATTTCCACGTACATTTTAACAATCCGTCTACGTAAAGTACCATCGCAACTTTTTCCCCGCCTAAGCGAAAACCGATACTAAGACCGAGTTATTTCCCTACTGGCCGTAAGAGCAAACTGTATCGATAAATTCCTTTTATCGGTTCTTACCGATCGAATAGATTCCAATGTTTATCCGTATCGGCGACCTTTTCGTTTGACCGTATAGAAAAGTTACGTTGGTACGTATTCGATTCGTTGTTGCCAACTTACAGAAAAGTTTCAGTAACCTATTTACGTTACAGCTAGTTCGCACAGAAACTGTTTGCAGGAGCCGTTTTTATTTTGGTGATGGTTCACAGCAGGCTTGGCTCATCGCCGCAAGGTTGCCTGCTTGTCGGTCTTCTATAGACTGTACTTCGGTGAGTGTGCTCAAAAACTCCACAACCTCATCCCACCGGCCCCCTTCTACCATCGGACATCTAGACGTACTGCAAATTACTATCCATACCTAGTTGCCATTCCACCAATTCGCACTAAGCGCTTCCAAACATCCTTCATAATGCACACGGCAAAAGAGCGGAACTCACTATCTGCGTGTTCCCGAACACATACAACCCGAATCTCTTCAAAGTTAGAGAGAACAGGATTCTTCTGGGTAAGCTCACTCCATCGTAGACTTTGTCTCTGTCACCTCTAACCTAGACTAGAGTAAACAGCTAACGCATCTCAAATTTTTTAAAAAAGATGGCGCCTGTATTTTTATGAGCTAGTTCACATCCACGACAGTATTCCGAATCCAGTAAAAAGTACTGGGTCTGTTATTTTTATCGTATCCTGCCTGCCAGATGCGACGCAGCTGCCATTTGTTTAACTGACCCGTCGGTACAGATGTGAACAACACATCCAGTACCGACGGATCCGTTAAAACGAATCCGCTGTGTGAACGGGCTCTTATGGGTACGCTCAAAGCAACGCGTACAACTTGCGGCCGCGGTGGTGTGCACGGTTCATTCTGCCTAGCCTTTTCCAAACTATGTTAGGGTCAGCTTCTAGTCTAACCAGATGCGGCTGAATACCAGTATTTTACACGGAGCGACTACCATCGGACCTCTGCAACCCAGTAACTGGGCAATGCCGATATCCTAAGTTTAAACCGGTTGCCAGACTTTCGGGTTTCAGACTACCCGTAACTACTGTCATAGGTATTCGTATGACACCCGTGGCCGACGGTTTAACGTGCTCTCCGAGGCAGGGGTGGCGAGCACGGCTGCGATCACTTACTGCAATAATTGTACTTGTAGCGACTTGTTAAAACCAAACACGTTCTGTTTATTATTGCAGTAACTATGCACGCCAGCTTGTGAAATCTTAGCAGTTAATATTCGCTAGAGAACTGACTTAGCAGCGTTATATGAAGGAGGATTGCTTGCTGTACTGCCTCGTTGTTCTAGTGGTGGCAAGCGCGACTGCTGATCATGAGGCCCTTGGTTCGATCCCCAGGTCAGGACAAGTGTTATTGGGTTTTCCGTATGGAATTTCTCAGTAGCAGCCCGGAGTTTGAATTTGTGCCGGTTGATGGCAATAGGCTCGCCCCTATTACATGTGACTTAAACATATCGGCGAAATGAGCCTGTTGCTATACATCTCTGCCCAACCCTTCGGGGAATACAGGCGTGATATTATGTTATGATTGCTCCTATGAATGGCACATAAAGGTCAACTTGTATTATCTATATAACTCTATTATCTGTGCTGTAGATTCTCATTTTCTCACACAAATGCAACACACAAAATATATATTTTAGCCATTTATACTTTGCCAAGTAATTCAATTGACATAAGGCATCTATTTAATTGAAGTTGCGAAGTCGCCATTAATTTAATAAATTGGATCTTTCCATTAATTACCAGAATAATCCACAAAGGGAGAAACGAGCTTATGATCCATTTTTTGCCAATTAACAGTAATGGAGGAAATCTTTAATTACAAAAGATCTTACTTAATTTTTTACTTACAATCGATTCTTAAATTTTAAGTTCGCGATTAAAATTGCTATTATCTTTGAACTTTCATTACTCTCAAGATATCTTTATCTTATTTTACAATGATTTTTTAGCTAAGTTTTGATGACATTTAATTATGTCAATTGTTTTATATAGTTTAGCTTCCTTTTCACTCTTGTAAATGTGAGAACTTTGTGAACCTGCATCTTTAAGTGTGTAAATTAACATTATTAATATTGTTTATTTTATTTTATTTTTGTTTGTTAATTTTTGTACTCAAGTCTTTTAGTACTATATTACTCATTGGTCTGTGGTCAGGACCTCATTGTTCTCTCACTATCCTAAATCATTGTACTGTATCCACTGAAATTGTTAAAGATATTATTTTTAAAAGAGTAACCATGGAGTTTCTTGCCGGCTCTTCTCCATAGGAAACGACTAATTGGAACCGTGCATCTAAATTCGACTTTTCATACGCACCTGTATTGGTTCACATGAAATAAAATAAAAAAAAATTTGAACAATTAAATATTGTGTAAAGTTTTTTTGAGTGGAGACCACGGTCAGGGTAGGTGTAGTGACGATTTTCACAAGGTTACCTTGTGATGAACCTTGTCAAGGATGCGGCTGGATGAAAGAGGCTGAAGATCATTCTCAGTGGTGTATTATCGGAGAAGCTTAGCGGTCCTAACGGCCTAGACACCTGGCAGTCCACCACGCTGACTACACACACCATTGAGAACTATTTGGACTCTCAGGTGTGCCGGTTTCTGCGCGATCATTTCCTTCACCGTTAACGCAAGCTAGGCTGTAAACGATATCATGTAATTCCTTCAAACCTCGTGATGTACTGCTGACATATATCAACCCTGCACGGGATACTTTTGGATATAATAAAAAAAATACAAGAAGCAAACGTGTGTTCTTAACGTAAGGCATTCTAGCGCCCCGAGTTAGATGACCGCGCGGCGAACGATATCGCGCAATTCGCTCGGGCCGCTAAAATGCCTCACGTTAAGAACACATGTATACTTTTTGTATTCTTTTTTTTATTGATTCCAAAAGTATTCCATGCAGGGTTAATCTATGTCAGCAGTACATCACGAGGTTTGAAGGAATTACATGATTTCGTTTACACCCTGTATAAAATTCAGATCCGCAAATTAACTAGAAAAGTTAGAGTTTCGGGCCGGGACTCGAACTCAGACCCTTCTGTTTGTAAGGAAAGCGTTCAACCAATAACCTATCACTGCACAGCTTAAAACAATTCAAAATCTTTTCATTACATTATCGAAACTTTATGAAAATTACTTAAAATGTTAATGTATACTAAAATATTATTAATATCCACAGTGAACAGGCGAAACACAATTTATCAGACCCCTTGGGGGTTTAAGGGATATCCTTCCGTATATTTTAGGGATGTGCCGATGTTTAATCGATTATACGATAGTATTTTTTTGTAACAATCATAAAGATAAAAGATAAAGAAACATTTATTTGGACGCAGCACAAAGAGACACAAAAGGTAAAAAGTGAGATATAAAAAAACTATACACTAATTTTTTTTATATAACTACACTACTTATATAAAAAAAAGAAACAGTCTTGGGTATATCAAAAAGGTATATACAAGGTTAGTCGGAAAGGGGGGTACTAAGCCGCGGGCCACCTAAAGTATCACTGATGACTATTTTAAAGCAAGTGTTAAAATTTCAAAATTCGATAATTTTTATTTGCATGTAAAAAGATTTCTATTTCAGTTTTTTCAAAAAAAAAACAACGATTTTAGTTATGAATTCAGAAAATTTATTTTCTTTTCCATGATCCCAAATATGACCTAAATTGTAAAAACAGCTGATCATAGCTAGATAGATTTTAGCATATTTTTTACGAAATCTTTGAAAAGCTATTTCTCTTAAACTATCGAGTTTTGGGGAAAGTTGTAGAACAAAAGTTATCCTTTATTATGGGTACTTTAACACTCTTTTGGCTTAGTACCCCCTTTCCGACTAACCTTTTATATATAGTATATATATATAGTATTTTAGTTCATTTTCATCTCTGTGTGGCGATCTATCAGATCACATGATCCGCGCGGTTGTTAATTAGCCACGCCCACAAGCCTCGACCAAGTAAGGTAATCAGTTCAAGTTATATCTAGTTTTCCTGTTTTAGATATTTATTGCAACCGATTACGTCTTCTAAAATCTTTTTTGATTCAATCTGAAGTACCTTCGCCCGTCGCCTGACTATTCCAGAATTAAGCAGACAATCCAAGGCCGTAGCCAGGGGGAGGTTTGGGGGTACAAACTCCTCCCAAAACCTCAGACAGTTAAATTACTTAGAAAATGTATTCCTCGTTATTGTAATTGATTTGATTAGTGCAATATTTCAGTGGACATATTGTATTTTTGTGTGTAACGAATAAACTTAAAAACTACTGGACCGATTTCAAAAATTCTTTTGCCGTTAGAAAGCTACATTATCGCAGAGTAACATAGGCTGTATTTATTACTGGAATAAAACTTCTTACGCGGGCGGAGCCGTGAGGACACAGCTAGTAATTTATAATAGACTCTCGGCAGCGTCTGATCACGTGCAAGTGAAATATTTTGACACACCGGGAATCAGATTTTAATACACTAATGATACAAAATAGTTTTTATCGATAAATCGACTTCAACGTTCCCATCCCTAAAAAAAGTAGAAGGTGCAAAATACTTATATAATACCTACGTTTTAAAAGTGTCGGGTATTTTCCGGACGGTTTTCCCCGTCAGGTTACGCTTAAACCCGGTAACCCCAGCGATCTCCTTTTAACGTACCATTTTTTTTCGTAATTTTTAACTCTTAAAGTTTCTAGAAGAAAGTTCTAGAAGATTCAGTGTTTGGTATATTTTATCGTGAAATTTTCGTTTAATTCAAACTTATTTGTGTTCTTTTCCGAAGCTAATATTATCACCAAGTTAGTGAACGGAAGGTAGAAGTTATGACATAATTTTAAATTAGGTATACATAATTACTCACACTGCCTCGTAGTCTAAGATTCTACTATAGAACGACCTTCACCGAGCTGGTTAATGGATTGGAACACAGCATTTATACCTGCCTACCAAAAGAATTGTGACGGGAAAAAATAGTCAACCTAACGTTTGCATATTCTATAGGCTTCATACTTTCGATTGGTATGGAATTTGTCTATTAACCAAACCAGTGAAAACTTAAAAAAAATGATTTTATTAATCATATTCTGGACAAAAATTTTTTAGTCAACCCATTTGCAATATATTTATTGACATATTTAATTTGATATAAAATACTTTTCATCCATTAACCAGCTCGGTGAAGGTCGTTCTATAGTGGGATCCTATACTATCGTTGGTCTAGTGGTGGCAAGGGTGAAAGTGTTATTGAGTTTTTAACCGACTTCCAAAAAGGAGGAGGTTACTATGTTCGTCTGTAAGAGTTTTTTGTTTTTTTTTTTTTGTGTATGTTCATCGATATTTTCGCTAATTGTGAACCGATTTTGATGATTCTTTTTTTAATGGATAGGGTATACGTCGAAGTTGGTCCCATTTAAATTTGGTGAAGATCTGATGAAGAACTTCGGAGATAGACAATTGAACTCCTCAATGACGAACAGTACGCATATTGTGATGATGTGATTATGCTACGAGCAGCGTCTTTAGTAGGTCCAACCAAGTTTTAATTAAGCCACTAAAAAGCCACAAAAATTAAAAAAATAAAAACATTTTTTACAAAAAAATTAAACCGACTTCTAAAAAGAATAAAATAATTACCATATAGAATTAACAGTTTCAGAAGTCGGTGCCTTCAATTTGGTTCAGCGTGGATTAGCACCGACTTCTGAAACGGTTAATTCTATATGGTAATTAGTTTATTCTTTTTTGAAGTCGGTTTAAATTTTTTGTAAAAAATGTTTTTCCATGTGGAATTCCCCAGTAGCAGCCCGGAGTTTGGATTTGTGCCCGGTCGATGGCAATAGACTCGCCCTGTATTACATGGGATTTAAACATAACGGCGCAATGAGGGTGTTACTATAGGTATACACCTCTGCCCAACCCTTCAGGGAATACAGGCGTCATGATATGTTATAATTACTCACGCGAGGAGGGGCTCGTGGCTCATTAACAACTGCGCAGATCAAACGATTTGCAAGGTTAAACTGCGCTTGCAGCGGTCAGTTCGTGGATGGGTGACCGTCCTTTACACATCGAGACCCCTCTGTGCCTCAGAGAGCACGTTAAACCGTCGGTCCCGGGTGTCATACGAATACCTATGACAGTCGTTACGGGTAGTCAGAAGCCTAAAAGTCTGACAACCGGTCTAACCTAGGATATCGGCATTGCCTGATTACTGGGTTGTGGAGTACTGATGGCAGTCGCTTCGTGTAAAATACTGGTATTCAGCCGCATCTGGTTAGCCTGGAAGCTGACCCCAACATAGTTGGGAAAAGGCTGGGCAGAACATAATCATGCCTGTAATTCCCGAAAGGGTAAGCAGAGGTGTTCTCCTATGGCAAGAGTCTATACACCCACGTTTCGCCAAGTCCCATGTAATAGGTGGCGAATCTATTGTCATTTTTGGGCGCAGTTATGATGCCAGCTTCATCGCTTCTTATAATCATCATGGTAGAAGACACACCATGATAACGTCACGTGGTCGAAGTCAATCGAGGAGTCATGAGAAGAGGCTTCTTTGTAACTACAAGGATAATTATTATAACATAACATCACGCCTGTATTCCCCGGAGGATTGGGCAGACGTGTATAGTAACACCCTCATTACACCGTTATGTTTGATACAGGTCGAGCCTATCGCCATCAAACGGACACAAATCCAAACCCCGAGCTGATACTGAGGAATTCCACATGGAAAAACCTGGGGATCGAACACAGGACCTCACGATCAGCAGTCGCGCTCGCCACCATTATACAAACGAGGTTATCATAATCACATCCAATAACGCCATAATGGAGGTAAGTCCCCTTTGAACCAGAAACATGGCACCATATATTAGGCTGTTTGTGTTACTATATACATAGACAGACAAACCCGCGTGTTCCAGTACATTGCGTCACCTGTAAAGACTTCAATAACTCAAGTGGTAAAACGGTGTATAAGCTTATGGGGCTGACTGTCACACCAAAGTGTAATGGGTAACCGAGGGCTAGAAATTAATAAAGGTGTTGGGTAATTATGCCATAAAGCAAAAATAAATCGATAAAAAACTGCCTCGTTGGTCTAGTGGTAGCAAGCGAGATTGCTGATAGTGATCCTGGGTTCGATCCCCAAGTCGGGCAAAAAGTATTATTGGGCTTTCCAGGTGGAATTCCTCAGTAGCGGCCCGGCGTTTGTATTTGTGCCCGGTTGATGGCAATAGGCACGGCCACCATTACATGGGACTTAAATATAATGGTGAAATGAGGGTGTTACTAACTAGCCTCTGCCTAACCTTTCGGGGAATACAGGCGTGATTTTATGTGGATATCTTCTGTTGCCGAATTCACGACAAAAAAAACTTAAAGAGATAATTATTGTGGTCTACTTTCAATGGAAACCAGACCGCATACAAATACTAGGAACTTCTAAAACGTAACTGAATAATCTCCAAGTTTCAGTGGAACAACTTTAACTGCACACAAACTTATGATGAAGAAAGACGTAAGATGTGTGATAAACTAGACAACACTCTCGAGATATCAAGTGAACATAATCACGTTTGTATTCCCCGAAGAGTTATGCAGAGGTGTATAGTGACACCCTCAATTCGCCGTTATGGTCGTCCCATGTAATAGTGGGTGAGCCTATTGCCATCGACTGGGGACAAATCCAAACTCCGGGTTGCAACTGAAGAATTCCATATTGTAAGAAAAAAAAATTGGCACCAACAAAGCCAATATTGGCATCCTTTCGTTCGATATTCTAATATACACCTTTCAAAATCTCTCCACCAAAAAAAAAATAATTATAGTGCTTTACAGTAATTACGAACATGGGAATATTCCGAAAATTACGAATTTTTACTAAACCAGGCAACATGTTTTGCTCTGGCAACGTAATAATGCTAAAATGTGTAATGTAATGATGCCACACCAAAAAATAGTGCCTGGTTTAGTAGTAATTCGTAATTTTCGGAATATTTCCATGTTCGTAATTATTAAAGCACTATACCAAAAAAATCCTTACATTACGGTGCAACACACACCCTATTAATCCCAGTTTTAGCGAGAGCGCTAATCCGCGGTTGGTACTTCACTGACGGCAGATTTATTACCTACCGAAGGATGTACCGAATTATTCAATTAGACTTCCACTATTTAAGTGCTGTCATTATGTTGGAGGATAAAGGGAAGGAAGGAAGGGAAAGATGAAGGGGAATACGATTTATACGGCCTTGTCTCGTTGTTATTACGATAGTGTTCGTTTTCCTGTAGTATCATATTGTAGAAGCAGTCCGTGGAGGATTAAGAATACAATTCCCTATCGTTGTTGGTAAGCGAGTCGTGAGTGGTGATGTACCTGGTACTTTGTGATCCAAGTGTGAGTGTTTGTGGCACTTTTTGTTTTTATCGGACACATTTCGGAGAGTGTGCTTCAGATCTGCATAATCTAATACCCCCCTGCCCTTTTTTCTATCGGACGGCCAGAAGCACGAAAAAGCGCCAACAGTTCATGGTTGATATACCAAAAAGCCGAACAAAGCGTTTTGATTCCACTTTCATTGTGAAAACCGCCAAACAGTGGAATGCGCTGCCCGAGTGGGTATTCCCCGACAGTTACAATCTGGGTGTCTTCAAGTCACGAGTGAATCGGTTTCTTCTGGGCAAGCGTGTTCCATCGTAGACCGCATCATCGCTTAACGTCAGGCGAGATGGCGGCCAAACGCAGGCCTAGTAACAAATAAAAAAATAAAATAGAAAAAGCGATCAATCTGACAGCCCACTTGATGGAAAGTAGGTACTGCCTACATCAACAACGCCAAGAGGATTGCTGATGCGGTGCCAAAGTTTGACGATACGTTTGGTGCTGTGGCTGAGCGATCAACTTCTGCGCTACGGGTCGTGTCTGGGTTCGATTCCCGCATGGAACAAATATTTGCATGGCCTACAGATAGTTGTTCCGGGTGTGGGTGTTTATGCGTGTGAAGATTTGCGACTGTAAACGCAACCACGATACAGGAGAAATCCGAGTGTCATCATCATCAACCTACATCAGTCCACTGCTGTACATAGGCCTCTCCCAACGCACGCCACTGAGCCCGATCTTCTGCTCTCCTTCTCCAGTCGCTGCCAGCTACCCTACGTCCATCGTCGCTCCACCTAGTCGCAGGGCGTCCTACACTACGTTGGTCCGAGTGTGGTGCACCGATATTATAAAAAAAAAAACATAAAATCATAATTAGCCTGTTACTGTCCCACTGCTGGGTACGGGCCCTTCTCATTCTGAGAAGAGTTTAGGGCTTAGTCCACTACGCTGGCCTGGTGCGGGTTGGCAGACTACACACACCATCGAGAACTTTATGGAGCTCTCTCAGGTGTGCAGGTTTCCTCACGATGTTCTTCTTCACTCTTATAATGCTTGTAATGTCACCAGCACCCATACCCTTTCAACTGGAACACAGAAATATTGCTTTGCGGCAGAAAAAGGTATGGTGGTAGTAGGTTACTATCCCGGATGAGCTCTTTCACAAGAAGCTCTACTATTAAACTAGTATTAGTTACTGCCTTGTTGGTCTAGGGTCCTAGGTTCGATCCCCAGATCAGGCAAAGTGTTATTGGGTTTTTCCATTAGGAATTTCTCAGTAGCAGCCTGTAGTCTGGATTTGTGCCCGGTTAATGGCAATAGGCATTTATTTATAAATGTATATATATATACCTATATGTAAGTATTATGTCTATGTATGGTGTGTAGTATATATTTTGCAGCAGTACACCATGGACTACCCCCTCTATTTTATTCATTGACTTCCTGTTCATCCAAAGGTTGTCTGGTAGATATCGCTATCAGCGATAAGACCGCCATTGTACCCTTTAATGTTTGTTATTGTATAAGAGCTGTGTTACAATTTTGGTGTACAATAAAGTATATTCTATTCTATTCTATTCTAGGCTCGCCCCCTGTTACATGGGACTTAAACATGACTGGCGAAACGATGGTGTACTAAAAAAAACACTTCTGCCGATCCCTTCGGGAAATGTAAGGCGTAATGTTATGTTATGTTAGTTACTAATACATAAGGGGCTCGTGGCTTATTACCAACCGCTTGTATCATACGTTTTGCGATGAAACCTGCGCTTGCCGCGTTCAGTCCGTAGATGGGTGACCGTTCGTTACACATCGAGACACCTTCATGCCTCGGAGAACACGTTAAACAGTCGGTCCCGGGTGTCATACAAATACCTATAACAGTCGTTACGGGAAATCAGAAGCCCGAGAGTCTGACAACCGATCTAACCTTAGAATATCGGCATTGCCCAGTGACTGGGTTGCGGAGGTCTGATGGCAGTCGCTCCGTGTAAAACACTGGTATTCAGCCGCATCTGTTTAGACTGGAAACTGACCCCAACTAAGTCGGGAAAAGGCTAGTTCGAACAATTGAGTACTTAAGTTTGGACCCCCGACCATTACTTATTAAGTTAAAACTTCCTAATCATATAACAAGACATCGCCGTTTAGATGAAAAAAGATCTTAATACACTGTCTCTCGAAGAACCATTTTCTTTGTCTAAAAATGGAACCTTTCATTACACAACACTACTGTGTTCCTTTATAAAGAAACACCATTTTTTCTATACACTTCCTCTACACCTTACCTCTGGACGCTAAAGACTATTTTCGTTTATCTTAAGCACCATGATAAACTTGTCTAGAACTGAGATGAGTTGTTCATACAAATTTTATTTTGCAGTCCATAAAGTCTTTACGTGGAACGAACAAAGAGGTTTTAGTAGTTTTTGGACCGCAAAATAAGGTTGTGTGTAGTGTGTTCTAGATTAGAACGATATAAGAGGTGTACTAATTACTATGTGTGAGAGTTAGAACGCACATTAAAGAGGTAAGTACAGAAGGTCCGCGTCATAAAATAAGTAATACTCCCTTCCTAATCTTTTCCCAAACTATGTTGGGGTCAGCTTCCAATCTAACCAGATGCGGCTGAATACCAGTATTTTACACGTAGGAACTGCCATCAGACATCCGCAACCCAGTTACTGGGCCAATGCCGATATCCTAAAGTTAGACCGGTTGTCAGTCTTTCAAGCTTCTGACTACCCATAACAACTGCCATAGATATTCGTATGACACCCGGGACTGACAGTTTAACGTGCTCGCCGAGGCACGGAGGGGTGTTGACGTGTAACGAACGGTCACCCCTCGATCGCGGCAAGCGCAGCTTAACCTCGCAAATTTTATGACGGGCGCGGTCAGTAATTAGCCATGATCCCCTCGCACTGCATCATGTCTTATCACAAAATGATCTACGAGAACCTACGGCCATGTGCTGTACTATTCTTAATCTTCCTAGCGTGTCGATGGCAATCTAAATTGACTCAGCCCAGAACTTAGCTACGAGTTTAGCGTTATCAGTAGCGTCCATTAGTTCTTATAAGTGCAGGTATCAGAGCACGTGGGTCATGATGTCAGGTGTCCCATCATTTGTGGAACAGCATCACAGAGCTGTCATCTGAAGTACGGTAACACTATGTTTGCAACTCCCGGTGTCAGCATACTATCCACCAAGTGCTCGAGAATGATACAGCTATTAATTGATTTTTTCTGCACTGGGTCGCGTTACTGGGGGAGTTTCATTGCAACGGGTATGTGCCCGTCGCGTTAACAAACAGCCACACTAAACTATTGAACACTGCGCGTCGACCCGTCGCCCGTTATAAAAATCGGTCCGTTGTCCGTCGTCGTTAACAAGCGGTCTTACGTCACCTCGCGTCGCGTCGCATCGCATTACTGCGTCGCGTCGCATTATTGCATCGCGTCTCATTATTGCGTCGCGTCGCACTATTGCGTCGCGTCGCATTATTGCGTCGCGTTGCATTATGACGTCGGGTTGCGTTATTGCGTCGTGGACAATTTATAGCGATATAGTGTCTAAAACCAACCAGCTTTCTGCGAATTGATGCTGATTAATGTGACAAGTCCCTAAAATACTTCTTGGAGTAGAGCTTCTTTATTTATCTGTTTAGTGGTTTTACAACGACATCTAGCGTGTAATTATTGAATTAAGGTGTTCGGATCATGATATTTAAGTTTTATTAGTAAGTGAACAAGTTTTGCCCTGCGTCGTTAGTCTAGTGGTGGTAAACGCGACTGCTGATCGTCAGGTTTTGGGTTTGATCACCAGATCGGGAAGTATTATTGGGTTTTTCCGTGTGGAATTCCTCAGTAGCAGCTCGGAGTTTTGATTTGTGGCCGGTTGATGGCAATAGGATCGCTCACTGTTACATGGGACTTAAACATAAGGGTGAAATGAGGGTGTTACTATACACCTCTGCTCAACCCTTTGGAGAATACGGGCGTGATGTTATGATATGAACCAGTTTTCTAATAAAAAAATATTAATTAGTACATAGATATCTCAGATTGTGAATAATATTCTTAATTAACACCCTCATTCCGCTGTTATGTTTAAGTTCCATGTAATAGGGGGTGAGCCTATTGCCATCAACCGGGCACAAATCCAAACTCCGGGCTGCTACTGAGGAATTCAACACGGAAAAACCCAATAACTCTTTGCCCGACCTGGGGATCGAACCCAGGACTTCACGATCAGCAGTCGCGCTTGCCACCACAAGACCAACGAGGCAGTCAGTGAAATGAGGGTGTTACTAAACACCTCTGCCCAATCCTTCGGGGAATACAGGCGTGAGGTTATGTATGTTTATGTATGTATTATTAATTAAAGGATGTCTCAGTTTATTTGTTTTGCTTGACGCTCACGGTGCTTTATTAGTTTACAATGTGTCAGAACCAAAGTCCCTAACCAAACTGAATGAGTGGGTCGAGAAGAATATAGTCTACTTAGTTGTCGGCAATAAGATTGACAAGCATATCATTTTGGGACCCAGTGCATAATATCAGCAAACACATTGGATCACCCGCGCGCCACGCCGGCGCATCGAGTATTCCCAAGGAGGGTTGATATCAGGCAGGCGGCTGGTCATAAAACAATAAGCCAAAACCTCTAACAACATGGATATAGTAAAAAAATGTTGTGCCGACCCCACCTAGTGTGAGAAAAGGGCAGGAAGAAGAAGTCTCAGTTTGTAAGGAAACTTTTAAGGTCCAAGGCCAATTATCACTACTAGGTCCAACTACCAAGGCCTCAGAATACCACAATCCGCGAATTTAGGTACGGATTACAAAATTAATTATTACTATTCTCATTCATTTTATATGTTTAAGTTTTAATAAAGTTATTTGAAGTAAATGAAGAAGTTCTAACTAATTAATTAATCTTTATGATAATTGATAGATCTACGATAAGAAAAGACTTTGATGGGATCAGCTTGTGGTGTGACCGTCAGACTGCCAAGTCATAGGTCTCGAGCTCGAACCCAAAGCACGCACCTCTGACTTTTCAGATTCATGTACGTATTGAATAATTATCACTTGCTTAAAAACGGTGAAGGAAAACATCGTGAGGAAACCGGCATGCCTGATAGATATTTCTCGACGGCGTGTGAAGCCAAGTCGGAGGCCCATGAACAGCATAAACTCTGACACCAAGCTCTGTCACTAACCACACGAAAATGAAAGAAAAGTTTCAATAAGGTTATTTGAAGTAAATGGAGAAGTTCTAATTAATTAATTAATTAACCTTCATTATAATTGATAGATTTACGAAGTTAAACGACTTTGATGGGATCATGTATTATATTGTACTAGCTTTTGCCCGCAGCTTCGCTTGCGTGAAGTTTGAAATCCTCGTTAAGCCCATTTTAAGCGACATTTTAAAATCCAAAACGTCCGTCTTATATCACCCCCAGCGGCTGTGCGTTGTTAGATTAGTCAGCCAGTCGGTCAGTTTCTCCCCATGTACCAGATTTCACATACAAAATTTCAACACTTTAAGTGTTGAATTTCCAGAAATGCTCAAACAGGTGTACGTTTATTTCTAACCAAAAACCTTAATATTTAATTTCAAGCTTCTTACTTCAAAAATGACGGACTTACATACAAACTTAAAAACCCTATTTCACCTCTTTAGAGGTTGAATTTCGAGAAATCCCTTCTTAGTGGATGTTTACGTCACAAAATGAACCTACTGTCAAAATTTCAAGTTTCTAACCCCAGCCGTTTAGGCTGTGCGTTGATATATCAGTCAGTCAGTCAGCTTCTCCTTTTATAAGTATATAAGATAGAAGATAGATAGGGTATTTAGATAGAGACAGAATTTTCAAAATACATATTCAAGCCAAATGTTTCGTTTTGCAGTATATATATATACCTATATACAAGGTAAGTCGGAAAAGGATACTGCCCGGTTGCGTAGAAAAGGTCCGCAAGACCATCTACAAGCAATCGAATAGGAAAAAAAAGTCGGAAAGGGGGTACTAGGCCGCAAGCCACTTAACGTTTCACAGATAGTTGTATTAGGGTAAATTCGTTAGAGATGGCCATAGTTTTTTTAAGATCAAATAAAACTGAAAATATTGAGATCAGACTTGTGCTTTTATTTTTTAGTAAATCAACAAAAATCAATCTTTAGAAAATCAACATAAAAATATCCTTACAATGAAAGGAACATACAAATAATTTCAATTTAAAAAAACATAATTGGCCATCTCACCCGGTATATTATAAGGGAGTGACGGCCGTAGTAGTACGGAACAGATGGCCGGTACTAGATTTTCCTCTGCCTTTCCTCTTTCCTTTCATTTCTGCTTGCTGCAGCTCCTTTTACTTCTTCTGTCCACATTTAGAGCACATCGTCGTCCTTTTGATGACACGATGATGATATAGGTACATGATGTACAAATTCACATTTTGACTAAACATTGAAGCCAATCTTCAACAAGATGGGTTTTATAATAGTTTTCACCACATTCAGCGCAATGATCAGTTTAATTTTCTGCGTCTTCGTCATTCGATGTATTACATGATGATGTATCCATCTTAACCTGTCTCTATATGGCCATCTCTCCTTTTTGGCTGGATGAGATGGCCATTTCAATGTTCAAAGTAACGAATAATAAATACTATATCATTTTTAGGTTGAAACGAAGAAAAATATACACTTAACA
Organism: Amphipyra berbera; assembly: GCA_910594945.2. NCBI lineage: Eukaryota > Metazoa > Arthropoda > Insecta > Lepidoptera > Noctuidae > Amphipyra > Amphipyra berbera. The sequence continues at coordinate 13,994,206 of OU343145.1, forward strand.
CAATAAACTCACAAAAACATAAGAACTGCTATAAATATTATTATTCCAGGATGGTATATGAACCTAATATAAAATTTTACCACTATTATAAGAATTCAGGGCCTGTTTACTTACCTTTTTTATTAATTTTTGTACAAAGTTTTGTTCTGATGTTGTCCCGTGGCGTCACATGAAGCGTACTAATTTAAATATAGCGCCACCTTGTGAACGATGAGCAAAATATATCGATTGACCATCTCTCCCGTACGGCCATCTCTAACGAATTTACCCTAAAGAAAGAGCTAAAATTTCAAAATTCGATAAAAAGAAAATCCAAGCAAAATGTATTTTTATTTTGTTTTTTCAAAAATTCTTGATCCCAGCTTTAGTTACGAATTCAGAAAATGGAGCATCTAATCCTTGACCCCAAATATGACCTAAAATTTAAACGCGGCTGATCATAGCTGACGATAGTTATAATTTAGCGTGTTTTTTATGAAAACTTTGAACAGCTATTTCTCTTAAACTAATGACTTTTGGTGAAAGTTGTAGAACAAAAGTTATCCATTATTATAGGTACTTTAACACCCTTTCGGCTTAGTACCCCCTTTCCAACTAACCTTGTATATATTACCTATACCTTCATGAGGCCGACATGGCTCTAAATCAGGGCTGGAACCCATTTTTTAGATGCTCCAAAATTCTGCTACATTGTGGCGGCCGGGCGACTCCTCTTACAGGTAACTTACAATTCTGATAAGATAAATGATAATATAAAAACATGGGCTTGTACAGAGTGGATAGTGAGATGGGGCACTAAGGGCAGCTACCTTAACAGTTGTGGCTACAGGAGAACATTCTTAAGAGACTGTCCATCATTTTTGAAAGATGTGAAACTGCATTCACCTATTTTGAAATTCCCTTCACGGGCAAATTCAAGTGAGTTGGCGGGCCACTCTATGTCTCGCGGGCCTGATATTGGCCTGCCTTGAGCTAAATGAACGTGGATGGCGGCGCTGCTTGTGAAGGAAAATGTTAAAAACCTATCAAATCCAGTACATTTCATGTTAGTTCTCTTTTTCGCGACATCCAATTAGATTCATGTCATGCTGTGGGGTAAGTGAGTCACATTTGGTGAATCATACATCATTCCAGACGTTGCCTACATTGTTACACTCGCATAGTTTTTATACCACAATGTCTGGACTTTAAAAGAGACCTTGATCTCTGAGTTTGTTTCGGATTTTCTTCTCAGAGATAGTGAGATAGGAAATGCCGGCGCCATCTAGTCTTTAAAAAAACATCACCTTGACTTGTAAAAGTGTCTGTAACAGATTTATTTACAGAAATAATAATCATTTATCATCTAGTCTAAAAGCATCCAGCATTCCTGTGAATTAATGCTGACTAATGTAATTAGTCCCTAAATCCACATTTTCATTTCTAACATTTTGTGGAATGCCTAAGTCTTAATTTTCTTTACCTAGATAAACAGCACTGCTTTGTAATTCTGCTTAGGACCTTTCGGAAATAGAAGTACCTACGATACATCTAATAAAAGCCTGTCGTGTGAACCCTTACCTTGGTGGTAGTTGAGCAAATATTAGAAAACTGTTTTCAACTGTAGGTAATATTTCATGTTGGCGCCCCGCCGCGTATTGTTTAATAATAACATGTAACGAAGACCCTATTTATTTACTGGATATTAAAAGGCCGGGAGCTTGTGTGTGGATATGAGAACTGTTTATAGTGGAAAGGTAGCCTAAGGGATGATTTCCACCAAACGGCTCGCATCGCATCGGATCGGAAAGGATACGAACGGAAGCGGCGACAGCCGATCGCGTCCGGCAGGATATCGACGCATACGATCGGCTCCGTACCGTCGCTTGCGAACGTATCTGTTTCTGCGCCTAGTCAAATAGTGTCTTTCCTACCATGTTGACGTGTTCTAATTTTTGAAAATGGTTGGTTGCATTAGAAGAAGAAGAAAATAATCATAAAACACAGAAGAGGAAAAGAAAAATCGGCCACGGCTTTGAGCGCATGCGATGACAGCCGAAAGGATCCGATCGGATACGACGACAGGCGAACGGAGCCGATCGCGCGTCGCAGCATACTTTCGGCTACGATCGCGGGTCGCAGAAGACGCCCGCGGTCAAGCTGCTGTGCGCGGCTTGGTAATATAGACTTTAAATTCTGTGTCCACGATTTAATATCGTTTAAAGATTGTAAAATCCGATCCGATGCGATGCGAGCCGTTTGGTGGAAATCATCCTTAATACCTAACATAAATATAAAGGACCCCATACACGGAGAGGCCAAACTGAACAGGTAAACGTGCGTCAGTTTGGCCTTATCGGATGCGTACACATACACGGAACAAACTCATTAGTTCATTTTGATGTGCTGCTACGGTCTCTTCAGTTCATCCGGCCGCCTTAAGCGTGTCAGCCTTCAGGCCAAAATACCGACACACGATACGATTTTTTATCCGATCAGGCAAAACTGAAAGTAGATCTGTTCGTGTATGAGGGGCTTAAAATAATCAGCCCATTAGCCTAGGCGTATACGTCGGCGCAGACCGCGCAGGCAACACGGTTCAATTGGACAACGCCTACACGGGCGGTGGTATCGCCCGACATTATTGGCATCGCCCAACATTATTGGCATACCTAGCCAGACATTATTGGCATCGCCCGACATTATTGGCATCGCCCTACATTATTAGCATCGCCCGACATTATTGGCATAGCCAGACATTATTGGCATCGCCCGACATTATTGGCATCGCCCTACATTATTGGCATCGCCCGACATTATTGGCATCGCCAGACATTATTGGCATCGCCCTACATTATTGGCATCGCCCAACATTATTGGCATCGCCCGACATTATTGGCGTTGCCCAACTGTATGGATTGTAAAACTGTGACTGCGAAGTTTGTTGCATGCGCGGCCTGCGCTTCCGTATACGCCTAGGCTTACTGTCCCACTGCTGGGCACGCATCTTCTCAGAATTTAAAGTACAAGATTCCAATTTTTTTTTCGATTTACGGCCGATATCAATTACCTATCTGTGGTTTGCTCTACTAAAGATAGAAAGACAGAATAAGACTACTATAACATCACGCCTGTATTCCCCGAAGGGTTAGGCATAGGTGTATACTAACGCCCTCCTTTCACCGTTATGTTTAAGTCCCATGTAATAGGGGGCGAGTCTATTGCCATCAACCGGGCATAAATCCACATTGCTGGCTGCTACTGAAGAATTCCACACGGAAAAACCCAATAATACTTTTCCCGACCCAGGAATCGAGCCCAGGACCTCACAATTAGCAGTCGTGCTTGCCACCACTAGATCAATGAAGCAGTGAACAAAAATTGAACCGTCGAATTCCGACTTTACTTCTATGGAGTGTATAACTTTACTAGCGGCCCGTCCCGGCTTCGCACTATAGGACATTTTTCCCGTTTTTGCAACATTTTTCATTTATGCTCCGCTCCTATAGGTCGTAGCGTGATGTTATATAGCCTATAACCTTCCTCGATAAATGGACTATCCAACACAAAAATATTTTTTCAATTTCAACCAGTAGTTCCTGAGATTAGCGCGTTCAAACAAACAAACTCTTCAGCTTTATAATATTAGTATAGATTTCCAGTTGAGCAAACATACACACAATACAAAGGTTGCTTAGCCATGAACCACTCACAAATTACCTACAAAAGTTGAGATCTCTGGCCAAATTTGAAAAGAGCATGACACGCAGTAGGTACCCGGCCCTTTAAGATGAAGATTAACGACCCAGATTCCTTACAAAGTTAGTTTGAGGATATCTTAATATGCGTGTTAGTTCCTTGTACGGAAGTTTGTTGGGTAACTTGATGGCCGTTTTCTGTTAACAATAGAGTGTCGGGCTGCATACTTCAGGATACTGAATTTGAGTTTTGTAGGCACGTAATAGTCTAAAGTGTACATCAGAGGACATACATTTTACGAGCGTCGGCAATCTCCGTTTCCGAGTTTGTACGAATTCTGTGACCAATTACTGGTTATTTATTATTTATTTATTAAAGGAAGTTTACAAAAAAAATCTTAACCTAAGAACGATACCCCACAAAACCGTTTGCACGGTTTGTCTGTGAGAACGGTACAGACAGTATTACAAATTAGGTTTACTAGTGCGGACACTGCACTCATTTGGCTTATAAGTAACTAACAAAAATATATTATAATCTTATGTATGTATGGACAGTAAACAAAAATAAAAAAAGTAAATAAAGGAAAACATCCCATAAAAAGTGGTATAATAGGAATATATATATCTTATATTAAATATCTTATGCATATACGACCATTTAAGTTCTTAATTCATTTTCCTAAGAACATAGTTCACAAACTCCTGAGAAAGAACAGCTTAAGTAATTTGGCGAATTTGCCTTTTGTTTTCTGACTTCTGATATCAGCAGGCAATTGGTTGAGAAGGTAAGGTAGGTACTCTTTTATCAAGCGTTCGGTCGCCAAAATAATTCCTTATTCTAGGTACATCAAATTTACCTGCTAATACTATCCTGGTTATAATTGAGACTTTTGTATCTTTACCATTAATGAAGCAAAGACCTCATGGCTTTGCACAGTAGACCCTCCCAATTGGAAGTAGCTATCACAGGTAAAATTAGCTCACGAGTCTATTTATATGCCCAGTTTCAGATTTCTGACATTGTCATTCGGTAATCCGAATGTCGTAATCGGCACGCACGGCATTGTCGACCATCCTATGCGTGCGTTTCGGGCATTGCCGATAAGTGAAAGAATAGCAGTGATAGCCTAGTGATGTGACCGTCGGACTGCCAAGTAGGGTCTCGAGCTCGAACCCAAGGCACGCACCTCAGACTTTTCAGATTCATGTGCGTATTGTATAATTATCACTTGCTTAAAAACAGTGAAGGAAAACATCAGAGAAAACCGGCATGCCTAAGAGATATTTTTCGACGACATGTGAAGCCAAGTCAGAGGTCCATGGGCGGCATAAACTGACACCAGGTTAGTCACTAACCACACGAAAAGAAGAAGTGAACGAACTTGATGACTAGCCATACAAAGAATATTGCGATCCGTCTGATGCAGACATTGTGTGTTTATTAGATACTATCTAAGCGCGTTCGTATTCCCGAAAACAAACGAAGATATCCGAATTATGTTATATTCTCACTTCATAGTTTGGCTAGGCGTTGATGCAAATCGATCGGCCATGTTTTTCGCGATATCTATAAATCAAATAAACCCCCTTTCGTGATGCGGGTGATATATTGAGAGAAGCGCTTTATTCGACGTACAGGGTGTTGTAGATAATTAATTGTTTTTATTTCACTGTGAGCCATAAATCTCAGCGTGAGATCTCGTAAGATGTTTGTTATTGATAGATGGAAAAGGAACATTTTCAATTTATTACACGCTTATTAGCTTCACTTGTAACTAACTAACAATGTAAAAAAATCTTGGAAGTCAATTTTAACCTACTTCTAATTGTCGTATCGAAATGAAATTTTGTCTGTAAAATATGTAGTTCGGATGATAATACTATAATTTGGTATTTTGGAGCTGATCTGATGATGGAGCGTCAGTCAGTCAGTTCAGTGGCTACTAGTAAACCCCTCGAGTTTCGGGTCATATGATTTTTTTGATGAGTCCAATAGATTGCACTTGGTGTTGAGGGTCTGATGATGGAGTAACAGGTGGATAGTGGAACTCTTCAATGGCTACTAGTAAACCCCTTGAGTTTCAGGTCATATGATTCGCCTTGACGAGTCCAATAGATTGGGCTTGGTAACGAGGGTCTGATGATGGAGCCAGGAGGTGGATAGTGGAACTCTTTAGTGGCTACTAGTGAACCCTTCGAGTTTCGGGTCATATGATTTTTTTGATGAGTCCAATAGATTGCACTTGGTGTTGAGGGTCTGATGATGGAGTAACAGGTGGATAGTGGAACTCTTCAATGGCTACTAGTAAACCCCTTGAGTTTCAGGTCATATGATTCGCCTTGACGATTCCAATAGATTGGGCTTGGTAACGAGGGTCTGATGATGGAGCCAGGAGGTGGATAGTGGAACTCTTCAGTGGCTACTAGTGAACCCTTCGAGTTTCGGGTCATATGATTTTTTTGGTGAGTCCAATAGATTGCACTTCGTGTTGAGGGTCTGGTGATGGAGACAGGAGGTGGATAGTGGAACTCTGCAGTGGCTATTAATGAAACCTCGAGTTTGGGCTCATATAATTCGTCTTGACGAGTCCAATAGATTTGGCTTGATAACGAGGGTCTGATGATGGATCCAGGAGGTGGATAGTGGAACTCTTCAGTGGCTAATAGTAATCCCCTCGAAAATATTATAACATAATTAATATACAAAAAACTTTAAAAAAAATCTTACTAAGCCAACTTTTAATTTATGTGTACCTACCAGTAATAAATATGTTAAAAGTTAATTTAAGACTAAAAAGTAAGTGGAGCGCTTTGTTTAAATTAATTGAAAGTACACACAACCAAAAAGCGCTCTACGCTTTTTGTATTAACCATTGGATATAAAATAATTATTTTATAATTTTTAGTGCGTGATTAAAGCGTGTTTATAGTTTTTTAATCTACATATTTTTATTTTTTAACTAGCTTATGTTCACGACATCGTTTTATTTTTTTCTCACTACGATTTGAAATGAGCCACCATAATAACTATTAAGTATTTATTATATTGAAATAACCGTCTAATGATATTAATTTATAGTAAAATTGTATTTACTTATTTATACTTGTTAAAATACAGTATGTTAAATAACGTAAGGCGTTCCCGTGACCCGCAATAGTATAGCGTCCATACATTAAAAAAAACATTATAATTGAAAAACAAAATGTTTTTATGTTATTAAATAATAAAATATTCACAAAAAATATTAAACTGACTCGTAAAAAACACTGTATACACGCACTTGTCTTTCAACGTGGAAATACGGCAATGTTGCAAATAATTAATTAATTAATTTCATCAACTTTTTTCTAAATACTTATTATTTTATTTATTTATTCATTTATTTGCTTTCCATAATGTGTATAATATTAGATGGTAAAATATAATATTTAGTTTAGTGACAATTAAAGACCCTGTTATAGGGCACAACAAAACAATCTTAATTATATTTTTATTAAAATGATATTAATTAATTTTTACCTTATACTTACTATATCATACATTATTATTTTTATTAATTATACCTACAGTTATACATTGGTATGCTTTATTATTTTATATTAATTAAATTATTATCTATATTAATTATGTCAATTATACGTTACATCTTACCCCAATATTGTAGTATTTATTTTATATTATTTATTTGACTGTATACTGTGTATACTGCTAATATTTTTATTTTTATCTATTAATTATATAGATTAACGAGTTTAAGGGTGGCCCACATTGCAGGTATATTACAATACTCGTGCTTAGTTTTCGGAACAAGCGTCTATCTACAATGGAAGTAAAATAAATAAAATACGTATTTGAAAAAATACTCCTACTAAAAAAAACAGGCTCCTTTATCAATACAAAAACCACAACTCAAGACCTAATAAGGTGCGACTACCTTCTATTCATTATTTACTTTGAAGTGGCCTGAAAACCTAATATTTCAGGGTAGGTAATAAAGGTAGTTATTTCAAAGGCTTTACACTCAATTTTTGTGGTGAAGGCAAATAATAAATTGCCTCTGTGACACGGCGGTGTGAAAGCGAACACCCATTATTTAACGTCTTGAAAGTTCTAAAGCCTTTGAAGGTTGTAGAGTGTAGAAAAACCTTGTATTATTTCTTGGTGCTTGTTCTACCTAGCCTTTTGTTGGGGTCAGCTTCCAGTCTAACCAGATGTGGCTGAATACTGGTATTTTACACGGAGCGACTGCCATCAGAACTACCCAACCCAGATACTGGGCAATGCCGATATCCTAAGGTTAGACCGGTTGTTAGTACCTATTCGGGCTTCTGACTTTCCGTAACGACTGTTATAGGTATTCGTACGACAACCAGAACAGACTGTTTAACGTGCTCTCCGAGGCACGGAGTCTCGATGTGTCACCCATTCACGGACTGACCGCGACCAGCGCAGTTTAACGTCGCAAATCGTATGATCCGCGAGGTTAGTTATTAGCCACGAGCCCACGACTGTGGTGCCATCTATCACGCCACATGCGAACTACGCAGCACGACGAATGTCTGGCAGACTACAGCGACAACAATGACAACTCTCAAATGTGACGTCACAAATCCTGCATCGCGATATCAAGATTTGACACACAGATAGTACTGTACACCGGGGTTACTTTGATCAATTTCAAAATTGAAATGTATTTTCTCTTGAAATATGAGAGCAAAAAAATTAAATAAAAATGCAAATATCGATTTTGTTTATAACTACTTCTTGAATAAAATTATATTTTTTCTTAGTACTTTTTGAGAAAAAAAAATTGATAATAAATGTGAAACAATGATACTTTGCTACCTCCCTTTTTTTCTAAGGAATTTGAAAGTAACCCCAATAAGGAATAAATAATTGCACAAAACTATTACTGACATATTTTTAATAATTTTTAATCAACCGGCAAGTATCCACCCACTGCGTCTAATCACACGCTAACAGTGACGTTTAATGCTGCCAAATGTAAAAAAAATATAGGAAGAATGCGTTCAGAATTCGTACAATTTGAGTTTTATTACGAAACGATTTTTTTATCAGTTACCCCAGAATTCAAAGTAAGGCCGGTTTACCGGTATAATACAACTTCCCAACATCAACCGTCGGGCAGTAGTCCGCCAGGCATAAGACCCGCCTAGTTGGAGAATCCTCCCTTTTCCTAGGAGAAATACCATACTTCGTTCCTACATACATACATACATAAACTCACGCCTTTTTCCCATGGGGGTAGGCAGAAACTATAGAACGCCACATGCTACGACTCTTACATACCCCTTTCGCTTCATCCACATTCATACATCTTGTCATACACGCACGCCGGTTGTGAGTACTTCGTTCCTCCACATGAAAAATAAAGTAATTAATTAATTACCAAGAATACACGAGGAAATACTATTTTATTCCCAAACATTGGCATTATAATTCAATCTAAAACACGTTTACATCGCTTACAAGACTACGATTAAATTGTCTATGCCTCTCGTCGATGTAAACACAATTCACACAGACTTTACTTGAAGATGTTACGAAATATTTTCTCTTACAATATTTAAAATCAGTTCTTCTTGACTTAAACTTAGAGTTATTGAAGCATAAAAGTCTTTTCAGTTGCATTGGGACGAGTCTGAATATGGGGTTAGTTCGTTCAAATATATTTGACTGAGAATTTGTCGTAAAAATATTACGATGTGGACTGAAGTGTGGGACAGAATAAAATTGCGTCACCATTAAAAATTTGCTGTTATAGCCTAGTGGTGTGACCGTTTTAACCCAAGGCACGCACCTCGGACTTTTCGGATTCATGTGCGTATTGTATAATTATCACTTGCTTAAAAACGGTGAAGGAAAACATCGTGAGGAAACCGGCATGCCTGAGAGATATTTTTCGACGGCATGTGAAACCAAGTCAGAGGCCCATGGGCGGCATAAACTCTGACACCAAGTTAGTCCCTAACCACACGAAAAGTAAAAAGAAGAAGACTATTAAAAAATATCGCCACATTCTGCGGTAAATCCAATTGAACGAACTCACCCCATATCAGGGGGTAAAAAAAACAAAACAGCTCTTATAACTCGATCATTAAGGATGGCTAATTACCAACCTCATGGCTAATTACCAACCGCGCAGATCATACGATTTGCGAGGTTAAGCTGCATTTGCCGCGGTCAGTCCGTGGATGAGTGACCGTTCGTTACACGTCGAAACTCCGTGCCTCGGAGAGCACGTTAAACCGTCGGTACCGAGTGTCATACGAATACCTATGACAGACGTTACGGGAAGTCAGAAGCCCGTAAGTCTGACAACCGGTCTGACTTTAGGATATCGGCATTGCCCTGTAACTGGGTTGCGGAGGTCTGATGGCAGTCGCGCTGGGTAAAATACTGGTATTCAGCCGCATCTGGTTAGACTGGAAGCTGACCCCAAGATAATTGGGAAAAAGCTAGGCAGAAAATTTATTACTAGACCGACGAGGCAGTAGATTCCCAGGTCGGGCAAAGTATTATTGATTTCCGTGTGGAATTCCTCAGTAGCAGCCCGGAGTTTGGATTTGTGCCCGGTTGATGGCAATCGGCTCGCCCCCTATTACAAACAACAGAATCGTGTAGGGGTGAATCTACCATTACAGTTATAGCTAATATCGGTATGTCAGGATTGGGACATGGTAAATAAAGTAAATGAAACCAACATAGACTCTCCACCACTGAGAGTACTTATATTTGGGTTAGTGGTTAGTTACAGAAGCTAGTTCACAGTATAATAATTTACACAAGATCAGAACATACGGACCAGCTAATCAGATATAAAAGGTCAGACTTCTTCGGCTGTTCGACATGGAATCCTCTGCTCCGTCGAATGACAACTGTTTTTATAACGTCGGGTACGTTGATTCATCTTGACGATTACCCTCCTTTGTCAACATTATCCAGTGTTACCATCTACCGATAACACTCTGCACAGCCCTTCGGGGTATAAAGGCGTGATGTTATATTATGTTAACACTAGCGGCCCGTCCCGGCTTCGCACGGGTGGACATTTTTCCCGTTTTTGCAACATTTTTCATTTATGCTCCGCTCCTATTGGTCGTAGCGTGATGTTATATAGCCTATAACCTTCCTCGATAAATGGACTATACAACATTAAGAAATTTTCAATTCCAACCAGTAGTTCCTGAGATTAGCGCGTTCAAACAAACAAACAAACAAACTCTTCAGCTTTATAATATTAGTATAGATTTATTAATATCCAAAAAAACGGTATTACGACCTTGTGCTCAAAATACGGCTTCTATCGAATACCTACCTTCATACTGTTCTTTGTACCCGAAAATTTAATCTAAACGCGTTTATTAGATGCCTATGAAATTCTCTCTTTATGTGTCGAGGCCGATCGGGGCCCAATTTGGTCTAAAATTGCATTCACGGAACCTGCCTGGGAGCGTATCATCTTGATAAATGGCGCCTACTAACTATGCAGGGAAAGCCGGGCTTAGACGAGTGTAGTACAGATTGGTGGGATAGTGGGTTTACTAGTTACCTATAGTGGAATAGTGGAATATGTTGTGTTGATTTTGGAGTGAATCTTTTACGGACTCTTATATAACGTAACGGTGAAGGAAAACATCGTGTGGAAGCTTTTCTGAGAGGATTCCACACACACTTGTTTACATAAATAATTGTACAAAATTAGAGGGGCTCATGGCTAATTATCAACCACGCGAGTCATATGATTTGCAAGGTTAAGCTGCGGTTGCCGCGATCAGTCCATGGATGGGTGTCCGCTTGTTACATATCGAGACTTCTTCATGCCTCGGAGAGCACGCTAAACAGTCAGTCGCGGGTGTCATACGAATACCTATGACAGTCGTTATGGGTAGTCAGAAGCCCGAAAGTCTGATAAACAGTCATCTGGTCGGAACATCTGGTTAGACTGGAAGTTGACCCCAACATTGTTGGGAAAAGGCAAGGCAGAACGATCTGTGAATTCAGCGGTCATTAGAACGCCCACATTCTACAGAGAATTTTTACGGTCTTTAATGATAGAAATTAAGACGAAATCACTCCGTCTAAACCCAAATTTAAAGCAACTCGCCCCGTCTGTACCCACCATATGTCGTTACAAGGAAATGACACACCATGTTAACAAACACGTCTCTGAAGGCGATTGCTCAGTGTCGGTTGTCATGGCAACTGCCGCCAATAACGGAACGGATACGTACCATTGTATTGTGGCCTACTTGGGGGATGATAGGCGATAAAATATATTTTGGTTTGAATATCTTAGGACCGAGACACATCTGACGGAAGATACGTCGAAGATCATCCGTCGCGTAATTTACTCCAGGAATTTTTGTAACGCATCTTCGGTCAAATGTGTACTTAGGACCAAGGCACATCTGAAGGAAGATACGTCGCCGATCTTCTGTCAGTACACATAATTCCATACAAACATCTCACACCGTACACATTTGAGCGAAGATGCGATACTAAAATTTCTCGAGTAAATTACGCGATGGAAGATCGGTGACGTGTCTTCCGTCAGATGTGGCTTGGCCCTTATTGTCTGATTACACTTATACACAGAGTAGTTTTAAAAAATAAATATATTATGCATTATAGGAATTACTAAACGTCTTACTTGCACTGAGGCTTTCCGACTTTGTCTCTAAGATTGGCAAGGCATCAGCAATCTTCTTAGTGTAGTTGGCGTAGGTGGAAATCACTTTCCATCAGGTAGACCGTCGGCTTGTTTGCCAAACGATTACATACAAAAAAAACGACCAAGTGCGAGTCGAACTTGCGCACCGAGGATTATGTACAATTTTTTTGTGAAGTTTCTACAAATTTACATTTTTCAGATTTTTCCCTTTACTTGTGCTATAAGACATTGCTTCTTGCCAAATTTCAAGATTCTAGGTCAATAGGAAGTACCCTATAGGTTTTGATTCCCTTGCGAGTGTCAAAATATGCGACATAAACGGCCGTATCTTCTGATTGCGTTGACTTAGATGTTTGATTTTTTCACAGTTCCAAGCGATTGCAGACTTGAGTATATTATGATATTAATTTAAAATTTATACCTCCACGCGCTCCTGAGAAAAAGGGTCTTGACAGACAGACATACGGACAACGAAGTAATCCTATAATTCAAATTCAAATTCAAATATTTTATTTCAGATTAAACATCCATATAATGTTAGTAGTAGTATAACTTAGCCTAATGTTAGTATTCAATAACATAAATAATAATAACCAACCAATGTACCATTGAACTATTCGTCCAATGGTACACTGGGTTATTTGGATAAGTGTGTCTGAACACTTACCCAACTTCGTAAGAGGGGAGAGTCCCACCGGTCTGAAAATACACTCAGGATGCCATTGGAGGAGGAGCGCAAACCCTAAGGATCTATAAGGATAAACTATAAGGATCCCTGTTTTCCTTTTGAGGTACGAAACCCTAAAAACAGTATCTTAGCTCCTAAAAGCGAACAAAGTTACATTTTATCGCTTCGCTCTTCCACGTAGAACACGTAACACCCTAATTCCAAGGGCTGTTATTGTTGCCATGGGCGACATGTATCAAGGAATAATCTCATTTGCATTTGCTCTACTGAACAAATTTTATTTATATAATCATTTGCACACCTTTTTCAGTAGCAATAACAAGGTTGAAGAGACTGTCAAGCGTGTGGTTCTATATTTGATTCCTAGAAAGAACAAATTGTGATTGGTTTTTATATAGAACACTAGGCATGCCCCCGCGGCTCTGCCCGTGTAAGTAATTCAATTATCCGATATCACTCGCACGCCACCTGTTGTACGTCGATGGTACTATGTCAGAAACTTTCACGCAAGTAGCAACAACAAATGTACAAAGTTTCAACTCAATCGGATGAACGATGGACGAACGCATAGAGGACTAACACACAAACGTAAGTTTTTTACCACTCAACCGCCCGGCCCCCGCCGCCGAATTTCAGCCAACCGCCACGGACCGCGCGGTCTTGTTTATGTAATTTGACCCCTTCTGACCTTAGCGATAAAAACACCTGACGTACGCAAACTACAAGTGCTATATCAAAATAAAAAATACAGATATAAAGCTGAATAATTAAGGAACATACTTATCTATAAACCAAGAGATATAATTATAATTTGAAACTCAAAAAAAAAAGATTAACTTGAAAAACAGTGATGGAAAATTGGAAAAATTTGAAAATTGGAAATTTTTGATGGATAACTCTTAACTTTATATCCATTTTAACAATATTAAAATAAACTAGATTATATTTCCTTTCTAACAATACCAGAATGTATAAACTTATTTTATTCCAATAAGAAGAAAATCTTATAAGAAGTTAGAAACTCCTTGCTGGTTTTGACGCGGCCTCGCGCGCCCGTATACTGTATATACTATGTATATCGAGTCAAGATAGAATCTTTACGAAACTACCTGTATTTATTTAATTACTACTACCTGTATTTTACTAATAATGAACTATTTTTCCGTTTTCACACATTTTTGGTCAAAATAAACACATTTCTTTGTGTTTACCTTATCAACCGGCAGCCATTGTTCTCATCGCGAACAATAACATTTACAAAAGCGAAATATTGCAACTTGAGATTCTAAAACTACCTACGTGTAATAAAATATTGTAGCACTATTCTTTACGATCCTTTGTATGTATAATAGTGTTAAAAATAAACAATGATGTCAGATTAGCTATGACATATTTACGACCACCCGCCGGCGCCCCGTCGCGCCGCACCCACTTGAGCGATAACAGATGTTTACAAAGTTTGACAATTTTTTTGTTTGACTTTTTGTTTGAAGTAGTGCTGACAAGTGTGATTATTTCGTTGTATAATTTCATGGAGAACGACTCTACTAAAGGTTTTTTCGTATACAAAACACGGTAGTCGATTTTATAAGGATTTTTTAAACTGTTTCGTTTTGGGTACTGTAGTACCCATGGCGGTTTACTGCTTTTTGACTTTGGGTACTGTAGTACCCGGTGGCGGTTGAGTGGATAAGAGACTCGATGACGGTGGACTTCGTACCACATTTTTTATAATTTTTTTCCTTCCTGCTTTTCTTGTTTCCTAAACCAGCCCAGCACTGAGGCGAATAAAGCAAAAAAATATTACGGCGTTCCTGGGCGACATAAAAACATTTTTTACAAAAAATTTAAACCGACTTCATAAAATAATTACCATATAAAATTAACAGTTTCAGAAGTCGGTGCTAATCCACGCTGAACCAAATTGAAGGCACCGACTTCTGAAACTGTTAATTTTATATGGTAATTATTTTATTCTTTTTTGAAGTCGGTTTAAATTTTTTGTAAATAATGTTTTCATTTTTTTCATTTTAGTGGCCTTAATTAAAACTTGCTTGGACCTACTAAAGACGCTGCTCGTAACATAATCACATCATCACAATATGCGTACTGTTCGTCATTGAGGAGTTCCATTTTCTATCTCAGAAGTTCTTCATCAGATCTTCACCAAATTTAAATGGGACCAACTTCGAAGTATACTCTATCCATTAAAAAAAGAATCATCAAAATCGGTTCACAATTGGCGAAAATATCGATGAACATACACAAAAAAAAAGTACATACAGACGAACATAGTAACCTCCTCCTTTTTGGAAGTCGGTTAAAAAGGATAGAGCATGAAAAAACGCGATTCCGTAGTGACAGATGTAGGTCAACCTTTACAGCTTTCAGTCTACAGCAGCTATCTACCTGCTCCTAATTCTGTTGACTCTATGAAGATAGAAGTAAAGATAGTCAATGACTTAGGTAGTAGTTACTAAGAGACATTGTAGTCTCTAAGGAGATAAGTTACGACTGTTTTGTTGCATTAGTGTGGCGCTATAAACTGAAAACGAAGTGAGCCAGACAAGTTGCGTTAATAATTTACATTATACACATCATTATTTATCATCAAACATCAGAAGTCTGCATTCTGGGTTTGCCAGCGAGCCTTGGAGCGCAGTATCTTAAGATTCCGGTTACCAGACCGTATAAGGAATAGTGTACTGCGCTCCAAAACTCAGATCGCCGACGTTGGTCAGAAAGCCGCAAGCTTAAAATGGAACTGGGCTGGTCACGTCTGCCGCATGTCGGACGAGCTGTAAGCAAAACTCGTCACTGGGTGAAGCCTGCACAACGTTAGACGACGTCGCGGCAGGACTAGAAGAAGATGGTGGGACGAACAAGACACTTATTTGAAGGACTGGCCGCTGAAAACCTTAAACCAAGAGGAGTGGAAGGAGGGTAGGGTGGCCTTTGCCCTGCAGTGTGATGATCATGGCTGAATAAAAGTTATTTATCACACCCATGGCCAAAAACTCAGATGCTAGTCAGTTTTAAATTGCCGTTAAGTCTTATGCTGTCACTGTTACCACCATGACCATGACTTGGATTAACACATGGGATACTTTTAATCCGGATACATGAAATTCTGCCCTTTTTTATTGTGGGAAAATCGTAATGGATGTCCCTCGCCTGGGAAAGGCGTCTGCCGGACTCTTCCCGGGTAAAAACCCACGGTGTTCCTCCTCCTGACCGTCGGCTGGAGTCGCGGGATTCGCATAAGCATGCACTGCAAGCCCGGCAGGTCCCGCTCTCCTCTGTGGGGCCTTACCCCACATCCTCCGGAGGCGCACACGGAACACAGCGCGCCGCCTTCTCGGAATGAAGTAGTTCCCCTAGGATTCGAGACCAACCGCGAGCAACAGCTAGCAATAAATAATAATGAACGCGGGGACGAAAAGTATAGCCGAAAAATTTTTTTTTTCTATTGTTTTGTGATTCATAAAAATAGAATTTTAAAATAGTCACGTGTTTTATCTAAAAATCTAGGTACAAACGTAGAATACACAACAATACTGAGTGCCCAGGTTTCATGCATATTGTTCTCATTGTCTTTTGAACTCAACACCGATGTTTTTTCTACCTACCTTCTTTGTCATTGTGAAATCGGCACGAAATAATAAATCAGTGATCCGAATTTATTCCAATTTTATTGAATACGTAAATATAGCATTCTATTCAATTCACGTTTCAGCAATAAAAAATATATTTTCAGTAAAAAGCTACAATCGGAATTCAATGAATCGTTACGAACTTAACTAATTGAGAACTTTATAAATTATTCACAAAAAATCTAAAGTAGAATATAGAAATAAGTCTTACTTTTGAATTTGTGAACTTTTTGAACATATATTTGTTATTTTTCATGATTAAAATATGAATCAAAACTTTTTATTATTGAAATGTCTTTAATGTCTTTTGATCACGTGGATAAGAGTATTATTCTCAATTAGCTTTTGCATTTGACTTTTTTTAAGTAGGTACGTATTTTCTTTTACCAATTATTGTATGTATGTAATCCATTCCAATTATTATAATTGATAAATAATTTAAAACTCAAGTTGCCTTTAACCCACCTATGTAGGTACCGGTCTTCAAATACACATAAATTTGTGTGTTAGGGTAAGGCCGGACGAGGGCTAAGTTCGTTCAAATTAATTTACCGCAGAATGAGGCGATATTTTTAATTGTTGTTAAGAATAGCTTGCGACGCCATTTCATTCTGCTCCAAGTTTCAGTCTGCCTCGTAATATTTTTGTGACAAGTTCTACTGCAAGTCCATTTGAACGAACTTACCCCATGTCAGAACTTACCTCAACGTACCCTACCTAATTATACAGGGTGTAAACGAAATCATGTAATTCCTTCAAACCTCGTGATTTACTGCTGACATAGATTAACCCTGCACGGGAGACTTTTGGATCCAAAAAAAAAACAAAAATTACAAGAAATAACCATGTGTTCTTAACGTGAGGCATTTTAGCGCCCGGAGTTTAATGACCGCGCGGCGGGCGATAGCTGAGCAATTCGCACGGGGCTCTAAAATGCCTCAGGTTAAGAACACAATATTTACATTTTGTATTTTTTTTTTATTGAATCCAAAAGTATCCCATGCTGGGTTAGTCTATGTCAGCAGTACATCACGAGGTTTGAATTTCGTTTACACCCTGTATAAAAACATATGTTATAAACTTCATTCAAAATTATTCACACAGAACCTTTATGGAGAGAACTTGGCAGTTTTTTTTACAAAATGTTTATTCATACGTCCGGAATCGTAGATGTAAGTAGAGAGGTCGGCGCTGGACCAAATGTTCACTTAAAGCTGCCAGAATGCTTGTAGGGATGTGGAAACGTATATCGATAAAGCATAATTTAATTTTAGATTTCTATATTACACATTTCAAACATGAGGGGCTCGTGGCTAATTAACAACCGCACGAATCATATGATTTGCAAGGTTAAGCCGCGCTTGCCGCGGTTAGTCCGTGAATGGGCGTCCATTCGTTACACATCGATATCCCTCCGTGCCTCGGAAAGCACGTTAAACAGTCGGTCCCGGGTGTCATACGAATACTTATGACAATCGTTACGGGTAATCAGAAGCCCGAAAGTCTGGCAACCGGTCTAACTTTAGTATATCGTCATTGCTCAGTATCTGGGTTGCGGAGTTCTGATGGCAGTCGCACCGTGTAAAATACTGGTATTCAGCCGCATCTGGTTACACTGGAAGCTGACTACAACATAGACGAGAAAAGGCTAGGAGGAACGAACAGATCAAGCATGAACAAAGAAAGTTAGGTATCTACTTACAAACATTAAGCGCCAAATATACTAGCATTTTTTATTGTGCAAGTCGACTTTAAGCTGTGGACACACCTGCGTAGCAAGTCGACTTTCTGCAGGTTTTACAAACTAACCGAACACTTTTCTGCAATAAACTTGCACACGAGTTATATTTGGCTTTAAGCGCCAAAAAGTCCTTTTTCTTATTTATCATTTATCGAATGGGTAGCAGTACCATTGATACTAAACACTAACATCGACATCTTTATCATTAACACGCATTACCTCCATTTTTCCGAGTTTTAAGTCCAGTAGTCAACAGTGGAGAAGCAACATTTTTTCATTTATTGTTGGGGTTACGGACGGCTATAACTCAAGCATTCATTACAAAAAAAATACAATATTCATTATATTTATTTTATCCATAACTACACTTACGAAAGATGAATTATTCTCATACATAAACTGGGAAGCCATAATCACAATAATTCTCGCCGTGAAAATCTCTTAAACAATCCAAATTTTAATTCAAATTCTTAAAATATCGATTTCATCGACACACAGCACAACACTATTGCCCACCGGAGCGGGTAATCAGGTGACTGCGCCGTCCCGAATAACGAACGCAGCTGAATTGTTCCTCTTTTGCCCACAAGTGGGGCCCCACTCTGGGCGGCAAACGAGCACCTTTGATGCATCATGTGTAACGAAGCTGTTGCAAACTAGATGTACCAACGTAGATTGGATTTGTTGTGTTTGTTTTTGGGCTTCAAATAGCATTTACAATAATGTAAAGCATTTTTATAGAAATACTGTAAGCAGTTTTATGACTAAAAAGCTACTGCACAAATCGATGGTATTGTGAACTAAAGCTGTGCTTACCGCTTTCTTGTTTTAACCATGACAGTTGACATAAGATAGACGAAATAGACAAAGTAAGGACACGCCGCAATAGCGCCAGTAAGATCCGTGATGGAGGGGTGGCTGGAGAGGCTAGCGCCCTCAGTTTCCGACTGACGCATTTACTCTTGGGACATAGCTACCAGTGTTGCATAGGCCGGAAGCAAACGCCTAGATGTCACCACTGCGTCGACTGCCCCGAGGACACGACGTTGCACATACTAGAGGCGTGCCGCAGCGCCGTGACCTGGTCGCGGTAATTGGTGATGATCTGTCGCTTCCGACCGTGGTTCTGTCCATGGTAGGGAGCAGAAGTGCGTAAGAGGCCGTCGCCTCCTTTTGCGAGGAGATGATGACCACCAAGAGGTGGCGGAACGACGCGCGTCAGAAGGATTCTAGCGTCGCACGGCTGTCGCATAAACGCACGTCTCTGTAGTACGCACGTGGTTGTAATCGCATCGACTAGCGTCACCGTGGGGGCGTCACCTTATTGTACTACCCAACCATCTACGTCCATATCATCAAGAATCTTAAAGTACATCCTCATCCCCGCTACAACAGCTACCCTACCCTATTATCCCTTTTTCCTGTCCCCTTTTTCGGTCGCCTCGCTCCGCCGCTCACAGCACAGATGGAGCGACCTATCCCCCCAAGTCAAACGTACCCACTTCTTTTTAAATCTTTTGGGATAGCAAATTCTAGTGCTTTATGATATTCTAAGTCTCCTTGAGACGAACGATTTTGAGGTTCATTTTTGAAGATAAATGAAACTTTGTCTGTTTTTAGATTAAGAGTACTTACTATGGATGTTGGTTTATAATAAATATCTGCTATAGTCTGCGCGTAAGTGTTAATCACCGGCTGAGGTATGTGGGCGGCAGGAGGGGGGTGCGAAACAATAGACACGCTCAGTCAGTTTACTTTGTCTTGTCTACCGCGCCCTGCTCCTCCTGCCGCTCCCATACCTCAAGAGGAGACTAGCACTTGCGCGCGGACTATATACTCAAGAGGAGACTAGCAGTTGCTCGAAATATAATCAACCAATGACTGTTCTACAGCTTGGTAAAAGCCGTTTCTCAGAATGAGAAGGGTTTAGGCCTTAGTCCACTACACTGGCCTGGTGCAGGTTGGCGGACTACACACACCATCGAGAAATCTTTGGGTTTTATCACGACTTTTACCTTTACCGTTTACGCAAGCGGTTGAAGCTTTCCTTGCGTTCAATACCAGCCCGCACCTCTGGCTTTTAAAATTCACACGCGGGTCAGAATTTGATTACCACTTGCGTTAACAGTGTAGGAAAACATCGTGAGGAAACCTGCACAACTTCAATCCAAAAAAATGTATCGATAGTGTGTGTAGTCTGCCGACCAGCACCAGGCCTTAATGCAGCCTTCTCAATCTGAGGAGAGACCCATGCCCTACAATGAGAGAATAACGAACTAGAATCTCACCTTGCCTTGCAAACTCCTTTGCTTAAAAATCATTTTTCTAAAAATAAAAAATGATGAACGTTCTCTTGCATTTCTCGCTACCAACACTTACTTATTTCTAGAAGAAAACAGCGCCCACCACATTCTAGCAACACAACAAAATAAAGGCTCGTAAATAAATACAGATACTAGAAGATAAAACATAGCGCAGCATTTTTATTGGTCCAGCCATAACTTTAAACATGAGAATCGCCACGGTTAGCGATAATTTATGGTTATTACCCTACACTTGAGGCGAACAGGGTTTAGTAAGTCTTGGGTATGGCAGAAGCGAGTTTTAAAATTGTAATTTGTGTTTTTTAGCGTTCCGTACTTCAATAGGAAAAAATTAACCCTTATAGGATCACTTCGTTGTGTGTGTTCTATCTATCTGCTTGCCTGTTTTTCTGTCTGTTTGTCAGTCAATCTGTCTATCTGTCTGTCTGTCTCTCTGTCTCTCTGTCAAGACTCTTTTTCTCAAGAACGCGTGAAGGTATCAAGTTGAAATTAATATCAAATACTCAAGTCTGCAATCCTTAGAGTTGTGAAAAAATCAAACTTCTAAATCAACGTAATCAAAAGATACGACCGTTTATGCCGCATATTTTGACACTCGCAAATCAAAACCTATAGGGTACTTCCAGATGACCGAAAATCATGAAATTTGGCAAGAAACAATGTCGTATTATAGCACAAGTAAAGGGAAATTTCCGAAAACCATAAATTTTTAATTACATCACAACAAAAACATTTTTTACGGAACCCTCGGTGCGCGAGTCCGACTCGCACATGGCCGATTATTTTAAGACTCATTTACACGGACATAGTTTCTCGAAGAGAGTCTAATGCTATCTCTGTTTTCGTTGTAGAGAAAGACAAAGAGAGAACGAGACTCGGTTCGAGAAACTATTCTAGTGGAAATCAGCCTTTACTTTGTTTAGAGTTTACAGTACAGCCAATTTATCTTGACCGCTCTGAACATCGTGCAGGTGGTTCCAGAACAGGTTGTCTAGCAACAAAATAACGTTTAATTAACAGTAGGCACCTGGATGACCGAGCTTGGCTCGGTTTTTTTTTTGATAAATCGTGTTTTTTGGAAAGAAAATAAAAGGGAAAAAGAAGGAACTTGAAAAAAAAGGAAAAAAATAATCAGTTGGACTCGAATCGAGTCTTCTGATTTTGGGACCACCCGATTTCCCACCTGAGCTATACTGGCCTGCAAAAATAAGTATCACACTTTTAAAATTGCAATAACTTTTTAGGTACACAAGATATATTTTCGAAACAAAAAGGACTCAAAAAAGAGTTTAACTTTGTTACTATAGTTTCAAAGAAAGCTGATAAAAATTGCTATAAAACGTTTTTTATTTTAAATCTCTAACTTCTATAGTTTAGAAAAAATTGAAATTTTAAAAGTGTGATACTTATTTTTGCAGGCCAGTGTATTTTAACCTTGTAGACCGCGGGGAAATTTACCTTCCTATTCTTAATGTTATTGTAGCAGTTTTTCATTGCCTGAAAACACGGATAAAACGACTTTTTCTAAAAATGAAACCTAGCTAGATCGATTCATCGCCCCCGAAACCCCCTGCATACTAAATTTCATGAAAATCGTTGGGGCCGTTACCGAGATTCAGATTATATATATACAAGAATTGCTCGTTTAAAGGTATAAGATATATAATAATTATAATTAATATATATATTATATTATTTATATAGATTAGATTTAATTACTATGATCTTTATAGTTTTTACAGTAACTATTTTCTTCACGAGTTCTTCTTCTTTTCGTGTGACTAACCTGGTGTCAGAGTTTATGCCACCCATTAGGCCTCTGACTTGACTTCACATGCCGTCGAGAAATATCACTCAGGCATGCCGGTTCCTCACGATGTTTTCCTTCACCGTTTTTAAGCAAGCGATAATTATACAATACGCACATGAATCTGAAAAGTCAGAGGTGCGTGCCTTGGGTTCGAACTCGAGACCTATGACTTGGCAGTCCGACGGTCACACCACTAGGCTATCACTGCTAAATCTTTACGAGTGTAAATGCGTGAAAGTTGCAAAGCCTATGTTCAGAGTGATCACGACTCGTCGCCCAAACTGTATGTCAAAGGTTATGATGTGTGAGTTACATACGCCACCTCTATTAGAGATTTAGGGGTTTTCATGAGTTGACCCGTCATTATGGTCATCGTCGAGATGGTCATCCCGTGGATGGGTGACCGTTCGATACACATCGAAACCCCTCCATGCTTTTAAGAGCACGTTAAACCATCGGTCCTGTGTCATACGAATATCTATGACAGTCGCTACGGGTAGATGCCCGAAAGTCTGACAACCGTCCTAAACTTAGGATATCGGCATTGCCCAGTTACTGAGTTGCGGAGGTCTGATGGCAGTCGCTCCGTGTAAAATACTGGTATTCAGCCGCATCTAGTTAGATTGGAATACTGACCCCAACATAGTTGGGGAAATGGCTAGGCAGAACACACTCTAAATATTTGTCAGAAGCGCAAAGCGGAACCAACCATCCACAGATAACGAAGTATTATTTACCGAGAAATTCGCGGGTGAACGGGCGCCATATTTATTAGCGAACCACTTCCGTTTCCGGTGGCGGCCATGATTTAAACACACATTTCCGTTGTATCACTTGGCTGGTATCCGTTCAGAGATTATTACATTAATTTATTTGTGTTCATCGGTATATGAGGGTAGGGAAATAGAAGGTTAAGTTATTATTGATAAGGACTCGAAAAGGATGGGGGCTCGTTAGATAAATGTATGGTTGAATCTATAGTAAGCAGTGATAGCCTAGTGGTGGAATGCTTGCCTTCCATGCAGGAGGGTCAGAGTTCGATCTCGGCCCGTACCTCTTTTCAAATTCATGTGCGAATCATAATTTGACTATCACCTGCGTTAACGATGAAGGAACAACATTGTGAGGAAATCTTCACACCTGAGAGGGCTCCATAAAGTTCTCGATAGTGTGTGTACTCTGCCAGCCCATCCCAGACCAGCGTGGTGGACTAAGGCCTAAACCCTTCTCACTCTGAGAAGAGGCCCGTGCCCAGCAGTGGGACAGCAATCGGCTGATTATGTTATGTTAAGATGTTTTGAAGCGTATTGATGGACCAGGCTGTCTTTATATGAAACGAAGTGCAGGTTTGATTTCCGTACTAGAGCCATGGAGTCACACTAAGATTTCTTACATGCACAGAAGTCTCACACGCTCAAACTAATCTAAATATTTCAAATATTTTTTCCAAGCGGGAATTTAAGTCGTGACCCGAGGTGTACCAAGCCATTTTTTTTGCCACTACGCCAGTCGATGAAACAAACAAAACTCAAAAATAAACTAGGTACTCGTACCAAATTATTTCATAAGAAACTTCCGTATATTTTATCAAAACATTTTAATATGTAACTACGAACATATTACATCCTGGATGCAAAATGTTGGACATCCCTCAACATCAAAATAAAGTTTAATAAATGGCGGTGTACCTCGTCTCTACTCCATACAAAATAATAATTCTGAAAATTCAATTCATTTATTTGAATGAAAGAAATATCTTTTAATATCTTTTTCGAAAAAAAAGTTGGTACACCTGTACGACAACACTAAGATGTCGCATCAGCAAACTTCGTAAAACCGATCACTTTCGAACTCGGTGCGACTGCAAGACTCCGAATGCTTATTAGTACTGCAGTAAAAATGACATTACGCTGACGCAATAAGTTTGAATGGCGCGATAATGAGCGCCTGCCATTGGTTGTTCGATCAAGTTTGCCAATGCGACTTCTAAGTTATGTCGTACTATACAATGAAGAAAACATGTTTCATACTTACGTGGTAAACGTAGCTTACGAACATCTAAGTATTACCAACAAGCAAAAATCAATAGGTCCCTAACATTCACCACTACATCAGCATCAGTGCGAAAATATCGAATGCTGATCACTTTGGGTGGTATTGGGAAAGTCACCACATTTGGCACAGGGATTGGTGATCATGGTTATTATTAACAAAAGCCAAAATCGCTCGTTCACGTTTGAAAATGGGTTGTTAATTCGTCACCTAGAACATCCACATCATTTGACGTTCAGACAATATTTATTTTTAGTATAATTTGATTTTGAGCCATATTTCTGTTGCGCATCAACTAAACTTATCTAAAACATACTGCTATCTTTTATTAACAGGCAATACAAGAACGAGACAGAACTTTTTTAGAGCTGTCAAGCTAGTTGTCGAAGATCACCGTATTTTTAGGCGGTATATACTGAGGTGTCGTCTAATAGCTGATTCATATTATTTACTGAGCGTTATTGGTTAAAATTAAGAGTTTTGTATCTTTACCAATAATGTAGCAAATACCCCAAAGCTTTTCATAAAAGAATCTCCCATACGTTAGTAGCTATCACAGGTAAAATTAGCTTACGAGTATATTTACATGTCCAGTTTTGCAAAAAAAATGCTACCATTGATAAGCAAAACGACTCGTTTTTGTCCACAGGAACCGAGCTTAAATTTGACAGCTCTTATATTCTTCCGTCTCTTTCTTTTTTTACCTGCATGTAAAGGATAGCAATATTTTTAGTAAAGTTAAGTACTGGGGCAACTGAGGCAAATTATTTTGTATGGAAAGTAGACGAAGTCAATAGCGTTATAGCTCGACCGTTCCACAAGCCTTACTCCCGCGAGCCTTCCATACAAATGTTGCTAATTTTTTATTCCTTTCCGCGGAAGAAATTCAAATGTTACAAAAAAATAAATCCTGGTTATTTTGTGCCCTGTTTTTGCAAGTAGGTACCGTGCATGCAAGCAGCAAGTAACAAGTAGCTTGTGTAATGGATACATTAGGTTGCATGCAAATTGCTATCGTTTTATTGAATAGCGGTCTACACAGAAGTGATACTTGCGTGCAAGAATATATATCTTATAGCCTACGTTAGTACTTATGTAACACTTTAGGGTGACTTTAAAAGATAACCCTCAACTAGTATGTGCACATAAAAATTAGCAGGCGTGTACTTACGGGAGGATAAAGAATAACACTTGTAACCGTACACTATATATATTTAATTAAGAATTACAAATATATCAACAGGGCGTGGTTCGTACAATGCGAGGAGTCCAGAGTCTTCTTGAGCAGGTGAACACTTAGCTTGGCAACTGCAGCGGCGCGAGAGGGCCGATCTGCAGTGTGCCCGACCTTTTGTAGGCCCGGACCCCCGCCAGTCGGCCACCATCCGTCACACTTAGGTATATACCTACTAGGATGTTAGTAACAATGTTGCTTATCTATATAAATAAAAATGAATCGCCAAATGTGTCGACGAAACGACTCGACAAACGACTCGACCAATTCGGCAATTTTCTTTTTTATATATTCCTTAAGGGACAAGAAAGGTTCTTATGGAGAGAAAAAACAAAAAAATTGCGTGGAAAATAGTAAAAACAACACTTTTCTTTTCCCACTACAGGCCAATAACTTTTGACAGAACGAAGTCTGTCCGGGCAGCTAGTGATCTATATTAATACTTATACACTACGACAGACAGTGTTTTTTTGATGAGATGTCCCATTATGGGGCTCTCATCAAGCCTGTCAGCTATCACTTTCAGGAGGCTGTTGCCACTGCCACGCAATCTGGTGAGCAGAGACGCACTTTTCTTCCGTACGATAGCTGAAAAGCTGTCGACTCGGGCTAATGCGAACATCTCTGACGCACAGCAGTAACCTGGAAGCCGCATCAGCGCCCTGAAGGTGTAATTGTATTGAACGCGCCACGTATACCGGTAATTTGCGTGATGTGAGGCTAAGATGTCCATTCTAATGGTCTTGGTCGGACCATTTTCCACTTTTAATCAAGTGTAATTTTGATTTAGTGAAGCAAGAACTTGATATGCAGTGTGCACAAATATCCGACGGTGTCAAGTGGGGGAAAAGATCGTCCGTGCAAATAGCGCATTTTTCTGTGGTAATTACCTACGCGAGATAGACTTTCCAGTGCAACTGGAATCTTTTAGTGGGAAGTTTTGCCACAGACCGGAAAAACCTAGGTATCGCAAGTGTGTAGCAGGGTGGAACAGGCACGTCCGTGACGCGCACAGGGCAGCGCGGGCTAAGTTCTCTATATGGGACCGGCACGGCCGACCGTCATCGGGTACTTTGTACGATGATATGATAGAAACGCGGAAAGTTTTTATAGAGAAGCTGAAGTGGTGTCAAAATCACCAAGAAACCGTTAAAATGGACAGCCGAAGTGTTCAAAGAGCACTTCATGGTTCAATCATCGTTGGGACCAGCGCAGCGGGTGATCGATGACGAGACCCAAACAGGACCCATTTCCACTCTTATCACAGCTAAAGACGTTAAGATAACTCTTAAAAATAAGAACAGAGGGAAACCCCAGGTCACGACGGACTCAGTATCGAGCACTTGCAGCATGCGGGTTGCCATGATTTGAAATCGAGAGATAATGTTTTCTCGCCATACGTAGCTATTGTAGTATTGTTTGCTGCGTATAACTGGAATGGTAGCGGCATTGCTACTTGAACCATTCTTCTCGGTAGCACGGATATATTGGCACCAGTGTCGACCAAGAATGAAAGGTTCGCGTTTTTGTCGCTGATGTACAGGCGGTGTGATTTTTATTGAACGCCGCTGTCCGCCGCTGCCGACGTTCTGTCTAGTTTTCCGTATTTTGTTTCTTGAATGAGCAAGGCGACGAGCAGCGTCTAGCTTGTTCCTTGAAATGTCGATGATAATAGCAGAATAGTGATGGCGATGCTTCTCGATTGCGTAATCGTGATGTGCTACGGTGATGAGATGAGTAGCGGCTGCGGCGATAGCTGTCGTATGGTGATCTTGTTCTTAGCTTGGCTATGTCTAGCGATAGTTTTCTTATTACATTGATGATGTATTGCGTATCTGCTTGCCGTGCGGAGAATCTAGGTGGTGCAGGTGTCTGTAAGGCTGCGACTTCTGTTGATGCAGTCTGCTCCATCATTATGTCAGCAAGTAGCTCGAGTTCTTCGAGTGCGATCTTGGTACTGAATGATTCGCTGACTGCGAGAACTGAGCGGATGTG
This sequence comes from Amphipyra berbera, assembly GCA_910594945.2. Classification (NCBI taxonomy): domain Eukaryota; kingdom Metazoa; phylum Arthropoda; class Insecta; order Lepidoptera; family Noctuidae; genus Amphipyra; species Amphipyra berbera. The sequence continues at coordinate 14,022,079 of OU343145.1, forward strand.
TGATGGGAGGTGGTTTGTCCACATGTGACGCAGTGTGGAGTCGGGAACTTTGTCTCTGGCAAGGTTTCGCATGCGGCAGAGTAGTTGAGTTGACTTCTGACCTCCGAGTTCCATCTCTGATAGCAATTTTTGGAACTGGTGGTTGTCTGATTCTTCGTAGACGGAAATGAGTCTGTCTTTGATGGCGTTGTACCGGCCCTTCGCTGGTGGGTCGTAAAGTAGGTCCATGATCTGCTCGATATCTTATAGCTCCAGCTGTGCTTTGACCATCTGGGCGAGCTGTGCTTGGCCTTTCTTAAAATCGTTGGTTGCAGCCTCGAAGCTAATAAACCAGAGTCGTGGCCGATCGCGCCAGAATTGTGGAATGCGCATGGTGAGAGATACGCGAGCAGCTTCAAACTTCGTGACAGTGTGCGCTGTCGATGAGCTTGACTGTTCTTCCGTAGGGCATGGATTCGACATCTTGAAATAGGTGAGAAATGTTAATTCTTCGGCGGTAGACTACTTTTCTTCAGGTGTGTTTAGTTCGGGGTCACCACTTTAGTAGTAGTTGGTCTTTGAATAAAACTCCAAGTTGTAGAATCTCACAAAAATGAGTTTTATTTTTATAATGTCCCTACTTATATACTATATTACAATTATGAGCTAACTAATAAAAATACAAATTAAATATTTACAATAAAATAAATAATTTAAAAAATCAAAAACCCGACTGCAAATAAAATTATTTAAAAGTAGGTAATGCACTAAAAAGACCGAAACAAGATTGAGAATAGAAAACAAAATTAAAATAAACTACAAACAAAGTAAACTCTACTTCGGTTTAACAGACTATATAGGTATTATGAGCTGAAAGCCTAAGTTAAATACCCGCATTAAGTTAAGTAGCAAGCGGAACCCATTAATTTTCCTTCGGTTTATAATTTGCAATTGGGTCCCGCCTGCTAATAAACTTAATGCGGCAATTTAACTTAGGCTTTCGGTCATCTAGGAACATCTTCAGTTTGTGTTTTGGCACAAACAGTTTCTCAATTCTAATATTTAGGTTTAAAGAAATTTATTCTCATAAAAGACTACAGTCACTTACATGAGAACAACAATTACAATAGTGCTTATTACTAGGATTTTTCGTCGTTTGTTTTTATTTATGTAAGTAGGTATTTCTATAATGTATTCAGTAGTTATAGTTGGCTGCTATTGGAGATTAACTATATTTTTCGACTACATGTCGAGCAAGTTGTACTTTGAATTCATTATAGGAGCTTACATTTTTAATGGTTGACGGTAGTTTGTTATAAATATCTGCGCCCGCATATGTAAACATTGATTTGCCGAGCTTCGTTCTTGTCTTGGGTAGAACTAAAAAACTCGCTCGGCGTGAACTTCGTTGTGTTTGTTGTTTGACCATTACAAAGGATAAGTTAGTATGGAGAGATTTATTTAATATTTTCCGGACAAGTATGCAAGTTTGATAAATATATAATTGTTTTATGTTCATTAGTTTTGTTTGTTCATATACTTTGTGAGTGGGTGTTAAAAATTGTCTTGTGAAAGAGTGTCTTTATAATTTTATTTTGCATTATTTGTATATATTTAGTATTATAACCGTAACATTTTCCTGTGATTTTCTACATAAATGTAATCAGTTATACCTATATTAATTTATGTTGCTCGCTGGTCTTTATGAATGTTGGTTATGAAAAGTGGGATTTAGTTTTAACACAAACATTATGGTGCTGGATTCCATTTTGCTCTGGCACTTTTATTTGGCCTGCACCTTCTGACCTGAAAAAAAATAAAATAATTATAAACAATTTATTTAAAAAAAGCTATCTTCAAGTATTTGAGATTTTATGTGACTGAATTTAGTAGGTACTCCGGCTGGAAGCCCACCTGCTGGTAATGGGCTCTGCTCACTACACCGTATCATGCTAGGACCGTAACCGTACCAGTTACGCTACGGTAACCGTCAGATATGTCAGGTCTCGCCAATAACTGCCCGGTTACTTACAAACGGTCTGCAAGACGATATACAAGCAGTCGAACAGAAAAAAACCGTTGCCGTGGGCATAGTAGTGAACGAAACGTTATTTGCCGTGCATGACATGTTCCTATTACGGTTCTACATTGATACGTTGCAATGGGCAGACTCCTTTACCGCCGCCTAAGGCTGAGCATCCACCAGAGCTGTGCTAAGCTGCGTAGCGAGGAATGTGTTTTGTAAGCACCAATAGAATCACTTCATTTACCTAGTTTCGCTCTGCGTAGCTCTGGTGGATATGGGTCTAGCAGTGCGAGGTTTTTGTTCATACAAAACAAGCGAGAAATGTGTTGCGAGGAATGTGTTGCGAGGAATGTGTTGCTAGGAATGTGTTGCGAGGAATGTGTACCGCTCCCGCCACATCACCCTATTCGAAAAGAGTCCTCTACCTATCCTCACACCACTCATTTGTACACATTAACACATTACGCATTACACATTACCCATTTCTCGCACAGCTCTGGTGGAAAGGGTCACACCGTTACACATCCTCGCTAGTTCGCTACACATTTTCGCAGCGCACATTTTCCTCGCACAGCTCTGGTGGATGTCCAGCCTAATACACCTACAACCCCAAGAGGATTGCTGATGCCTAGCCAACCCTAGAGAGTAAGTTTGAAAATCTCATGTGCCTGTAGTTTCAGCGGCACTCATATCCTTCAAACCGGAATACAGATAAAGATACAGAAACATTTATTTGGACACCGCACAAAGAGACACAACAGATAAAAAGTGTGATAGAAAAAAGTAAAAATTATAGTTTTGGGTATGTGTCTCACGGCTGGACCAAAAAGGTGTCCAGATCAGCTTAATGTCAAGCACTATGAGTACTTGACGCTGGTTTTCGTCTGGAACCTTTGTGCTTCACGGATGCTCCAGTGCTGCTTGTCTCCAGAAATAGATATGGTGGTAGTACTTCCCTGGACGTGCTCTTTCACAAGCTGTTCTACCAGCTACGAGCTAATAATACGTACTTGGGAAACAGCAGATTGTTGCACAAGTTGATCATCGGAGCTTCAACCAGTAGCCACGTCACATAGCTGAGTGCTATAACTATCGCCAACGTACCAATAATGTTTTGTATCTGGAAACAGAGTGTTAGAAGTACTTGAGTACGTGTAAAGGGATAGGGGATTGATCAGCTGTTGATGTAAAGGCGCAACAATAGGAAGATACTATTGTTTTAATCTGGAAACTTTTAAAAACCAATTAAATCTATATAAATAAAAAGGAATCGCCAAATGTGTTGCTAAGCGCAAAACTTGAGAACGGCTCGACCAATTCGGCTATTTTTTTTTAAATATATTCCTTAAGGCACAAGGAAGGTTCTTATGGAGAGAAAAAACCAAAAATTGCGCGGAAAATAGTAAAAACAACACTTTTCTTTTCCAACTACAGGCCAATAACTTTTGACAGAACGAAGTCTGTCCGGGCAGCTAGTATATAATAGAACTAGCGGACCCGGCAGACGTCGTCCTGCCCAGAAAAGCAGTCGGGTTTAATTGTATTTTCAAACCATCCAAGAACCCATTGAAATATATACACAAAATTTCATCCAAATCGGTCTAGTCGTTTAGGAGGAGTTAGGTGACAAACACACGTACAGAAGAATTATGTATAATTTAAGATACCCATATTACGTTTAAGTAAAATACCCAAGTTATAAGCAATTCAAAATTGTTAATTAGACAGAGATCGCACTATTGAACGATGACGTCATATTTCAAAAAGTTCATAGTAATTTGACGTTATTCCGTACATTGTCCGTTCCGTGCGACAAAAACAGAATATGGGCCATTCAAAAAATTAAAAAATGTGTATCTCCTCCATTGTTAGGTTGATTTTATTTATTTTTTCAATGATCGTTTTTTTTCTGTATGAAAACATAACGTCACTCCTGTATTCCCCGAAGGGTTGGGCAGAGGTGTATAGTAACCCCCTCATATCGCCGTTATGTTTACGTCCCATGTAATAGGGGGCGAGCCTTTTGCCATCAACCGGGTACAAATGCAAACTCCGGACTACTACTGAAGAATTCCACACGGAAAAACCCAATAACACTTTGCCCGACCGGTGAGCGAATCCAGGACCTCACGATCAGCAGTCGCGCTTGCCACCACTAGACCAACGAGGCAGTCGGCAGATCTTTCTATATCTTTTTTGATATAATATTATTCCTTAAAGTTCCTTCTAATTTTTTATGTAGTCAACTACCCAGATTTATACTTACAATGGAAAAGTGCCCATATCTAAAGGGTGATCTGAGCGAGAACTTGTTCTGTTGTATGATCAGAGGATGGATCAAATAGATTCCGTAGGAGAGGCGACTGAGAGGCGTGAAGATCGATAGGCCTAGGAAGTCGCTGACGAGAGCTGGAAACAGACGAAATCATCGTTACTGGCTTTACGTTAAATTGTTGAAGTTGTGTCATATTTGGCTGAGACTTTTTGGATAGGCACCTCATTGCTTACGTGGACGGAGTTAAGGACAACCAAAGGCGGACTTTCCATAAAACCGACTAGGCGGCCAGGTATAAGGGGCGACCAATCACAGTAAAAACAAATTTAAGCTCAGTAATGAAGCGGTCAAAGAAGCTACCAGCCACGTCTTTCTCAGCTCCCTGCACGACCTACGATGGCAAAGACTGCTAGTCCGCCTCTGAGGACAACTGAGGAATAATCGTAATGCACCTGTGGCGGCATCTATCGGGTCACATCAGAATTACGCAGCACGACGATTGTCTAGCAGACTACAGCGACAACAATGACAGTTGTCAAAATGAAACGTCACCAATCCTGCATCGTGATATCAAGTTCCCAACATCAACCGTTGGGCAGTAGCCCGCCAGGCACAAGACACGCCTGGTTGGAAGATCCTCCCTTATCGTTTGAGGAACACCATACCTCGTTCCTCCACATTGGTGACCCCGACGTGATATCCAATACATTCCTCAACGGGCTGTTTCCAAGTGTCAAAGAGTTAAATATGGCGATTTCTTGAATATCATGTTTTCTATACAGCAGTGGTTTTTAGATCTCCATAACACACTAACACCCATATTCTAAGACGTTCCTCCAATACTTACTCAACTCGGCTCCACCTCGACTCAGCCTTTAGTTGACATAAACGTCCTCGACTCGAAATTTTTCCTCAATCGAGGTAAAGAATCATCTGTCAAACTCAAGGTACCTCAGAACCTACCTTAAGGAAGGAAGTGTCAAAGTACATATTATGTAACAAAAATGAATTTTGAAGACTTTATCGAATATGCTTACGATAATCTTTACAACTATTTATCGCGGCGTTAATTGCGCGATGCAGATAATTCAAATTATGACGTAATGATTCCGTCGAGAAAGTGCACTCGAAATTGCGACTAGTAATACAATTTTGAAGGTGTTTTCGAGGCCGTCCTGAGTGGAGTATGAGTCGAGTAAGTTTTGGAGGAACGTCTTAGAATATGGATGTCAGTCGGAGCGACTTCACAGACCTTCGCAACCCAGTTACTGGGCAATGCCGATATCCTAAGCATAGATCGGTTGTCAGCTTTCTGGCTACTGATTCCTTGTAAGGACTGTCATAGGTATTCATATGACACCCGGGACCGGCTGCTTAATGTGCTCTCTAAAGCAAGTATGTCTTGATAATTATGGACACTGTCTACTTTGATATACTTACGTACAGTACCGTATTCGCATAGCCCAATGATGCACCACACGGCGACAGCCCAAGCAACTCTGTTGGTGGCCACAGTTATAGCGGCTTCTATCGGATAGTACTCCCTGCTCATGAAGATCTGGCCTAATGCCATCACGCACAGCATCACTGTAAGAGAGACTGCAGTACCAATTATGGACCATGTCTGAAATAAAGAAGTATAAGTATGATTAATCATCGCTTTATTAATTTCTACTGTTGCCTTCCCATGTAGCCAAAAAGCTATAATTATTTTTTCTCAAGTAATCCTTAGACATGGATCCTTCTAATCTCAGCAAGAAAGGTCGATGATGAGAGAAATGAGATGTTTTAAGATGTTAAAAAACTCCCGAGCTACCAAATTTTTCTTCAAAAAGTGTTCTGGCTAAAATTTTCCCAACTATGTTGGGGTCAGCTTCCAGTCTAACCAGAAGTGTCTGAATACCATTATTTTATACAGAGCGACTGCTATCAGATCTCCACAACCCAGTTACTGGGCAATGTCGATATCCTAAGGTTAGACCGGTTGTCAGATTTCCAAGCTTCTGACTACCCGTAACGACTGTTGTAAATGTTCGTATGTCACGGGAGCGACGATTTAACGTTCTCTCTGAGGCACGGAGGGGTCTTGATGTCTAACGAACATTCACCCATCCACAGACTGACCGCGGCAAGCGCAGCTCAACCTCGCAAATAGTATGATCCGCGCAGTTGTTTATTAATTATTTTCTTCCAAAAGTAACTGGGAATTGCTAGTCTACATTTAGAAACTGATTTATGGTCAGTTAAGGACGAATTATAACAGCAGTGATATCGTAGTGGTGTTAGGTGTGACCGTCGGAATGCCAAGTCATAGGTCTCAAGTTCGAACCCTAGACACGCACCTCTGACTTTTCGGATTCATGTGCGTATTGCATAATTATTACTAGCATAAAAACGGTGAAGGAAAATATCGTCAGGAAACCGGCATGCCTGAGAAATATTTCTCGACGGCATGTGAAGCCAACTCAGATGCCCATGGGCGGTATAAACTCTGACACCAGGTTAGTCACTAACAACACGAAAAGAAGAAGAAGGATGAATTAAGTTAGTTCTTGATCCTTATAATATAACGACTAATTATAATAAAATAAATAATTATAACGACCTTGATCCTTATAAATACTAAGCCAAAATTGGAATAACACAGTACTCACCTTAGATATACTGTGCCTATTAACAACAGGTCGATACACAGTCATCAGGAAGCCCGTAGCAACGCCAACGAGGTAGGCACCAGCACGACTGTAGCTCGACATGTATGTGAAACTTATATGCCAGTTGTTTCTCATTTGAATTAGCATTCTGCTGAAAACAGAGCACGTAGACGTATTTTCAGAGTACCAACACTCGGGAGCAATGAATCCAGGTCACCAACATAAAGCTTAATATCTTTGAGAACATTGCCTTCACTGCCTTGTTGGTTTAGTGGTCGCAGGGTCCTGGGATTATTCCCCAGATCGGGCATAGTGTTATTGGGTTTATCCATTGGGAATTTCTCAGTAGCAGCCCTGATTCTGGATTTGTGCCAGGTTAATGGCAATAGGCTCGGCCCCTATTACATGGGACGTAAACATAACTGGCGGAACGAGGGTGTACTAAATACACTTCTAAATTAAATACTCCAAAGTATACAGACTGTAAACTAAATCATGTAATTTCTTCAAACCTCGTTAGAACAAAACACTACAAGTGTTTTTTTACTCGTTTTTTTTTGCATAGATATGTTTATTTAAACATATTGAACACTCTGTAAAAGTTTGTCCCATGTTGGTTGGATCTTCTAACGCGGGATAAATTTACTAACTGACAAAGTCAAACTAAATCTTACCCAAAATCCATAAAATGCAGAACAGGCAGCTGGTACCAATAGGTCAAAGCCCCTGGTATGATCAGTGAGAAGACCGCAGCAGTTCCAAAGGCTGCTACACCAAGTCTTCTGTCCTTCTGATAGAAATAGACGAGAACTGTTCCTAGGATCGCGAACTGGTAGTCGCAGGATAGGTACCAGGTGACCACGTGACACTGTTGAGGAATGAGATCTTCTGGATTAACTAGGAAGAGTAAGCACCAGTCGTTGATGATCCTAAATTACAGGAGCTGGTCTTACTTCTGTCGTGTCGAACTGTGTCGTACGACACAACTAAAGGTGGATTTAGACAAAACGAGCGAATGCTCATTCTATCCCCACTCCATCAAATTATTTTACTGTAGTAAACAGAGACAGCATTCTTTCGTTGTTCGGAGATTCTATGGAATGCTCTAAGAATGCTCGCTCGCTTGGTGTAAACGGCGCACGAGCATGCGAACAGTTGCTTAGAGCGTTCTTTCGTTTTCGGACATGCTCGCTCCTCGAAGCGATCTCTTCAAAGCGTTCTTGTGATCTAAACATCTTTAGAGCATGTGCAAGAATTCCAGTTCTTGTTCGTTGTCATTCTTGCTCGTTGGTAGTCTTTTGGTGTAAATGATGAAAACGAATTGAGGCGTGGAATTTACAAATGAGCTAAGTGCCAAAATACAATAATCAAAAAAAAATATAAAAATGGATTGGCTGCCTAATGTAGCTCCTTTGACATTAAAAATATTATAAAATATAAAAATATTATATCCACGCCTCAATTATTGTTTACACCACCCGAACGCATTCAACCTGGATCTCTTCAAAGTTAGAGTTAACAGGCTTCTTCTGGGTAAGCTCACTCCATCGTAGACTTTGTCTCTGTCTCCTAGACCTAGACTAGAGTCAAGAGCAAACCCATTTCAAATTTAAAAAAAACACCAAAAAAGCAACAAACAACGACGCTCTGTGCTTTTGTTATACCTCTAGCTCTACGTTCGTTTGGTCTAAACCCACCTTGTAAGAAGTCGAATCGGCAAACTTGACCGAATAACCAATGGCAGTCGCTTATATTTTCGCCACTCACACTTATTGCGTCAGCGTAAAGATATTTTACTGCAATACTAATAAACATTCGTAGTCTTGAAGTCGCATACAATTCGGAAGTGATCGGTTTTACGTAGTTTGCCGATGCGACTTCTGAGTTGTATTGTCATCATCATCATCATCATCAGCCTAAAGACGTCCACTGCTGAACAAAGGCCTCCCCCTTAGACCGCCACATCGAACGACAATCCACCATTTGCATCCATCGGTTGCCCGTGACTTTCACAATGTCGTCGGTCCACTTAGTGGAAGGCCTACCTACGCTGCGCTTTCCGATTCGTGGTCACCACTCAAGAACCTTTCTTCCCCATCGGTTATCGGTCCCTCGAGCGATGTGGCCTGCACATTGCCACTTTAGCTTGCAAACCCTGACAGCTATGTCCGTGACTTTGGTTCTTCGGTGAATATCCTCGTTCCGGATTTTATCGCGCAAAGAAACTCCGAGCATAGCTCTCTCCATTGTTGAGTTGTATTGTACTGTACGAGAATAGTTCATACCGTGGTGAAAAGATTAGTCCGTCAGCAAGATTGGTAGCGGCTTTGACTGCCCAGGATGCGACGGACGTACTTAAATATCGTCACTCGTGGAGGCTCTTTTAATGTACTCCAAGCAGTAGGTATCATCATCTTCCTGCCCTGGTCCCAAGTTACTTGGGGTCGGCGTAATATGTTTCTCTTCCACTCTTCCCTGTCAGCCGTCTCATTATCATTTACTCCCTTATCTTTCATATCCTCCCTCACACAATCCATCCATCTTTGCTTAGGTCTCCCTCTCCCCCTCCATCTATCAACATTCATATTCATCACTCTCTTAGTTACATGTGTTTCATCCCTCCTCATCACATGCCCATACCAAGACAAACGCTTTCCTTTCAACTTTTCTGTCACTGGTGCCACTTTCAAACTCCCTCTAATATACTTATTTCCTACTTTATCCATTCGCGTCACTCCACACATCCATCTCAACATTCTCATCTCCACTACGTGTAATCTTCTTTCATCCGTCTTCTTCACGGCCCAATACTCTGATCCGTACAGTAGGTATCTAGCTATCAATTTCAAAATCTGTTCTCTTTATAATGACGCTATCAATGTCCCACTGGTAGTCACAGTTCTCTTCTTAGAATCACGCTACCCTGGTGCGGGTGGGTGGACTATACACACCATCGAGACTTTAGTTCTGAGACATGCTCTGCCCGGTCCTGCCTAGTTGGTCTAGTGGTGGCAAGCGCGATAGCTGATTGTGAGGTCCTGGGTTCAGTCCCCAGGTCGGACAAAGTGTTATTGGGATTTTTCCGTGTGGAGTTCCTCAGTAGCAGCCCGGAGTTTGGATTTGTGCCCGGTTGATGGCAATAGGCTCGCCTCCTATTACATGGGACTTAAACATAACGGTGAAATGAGGGTGTTACTATACACCTCTGCCCAAACCCTTCGGGGAATAAAGGCGTGATGTTATGTAATGTACATCTGCCAGTTGTCACTTAAAAAACTCAACTTACCACATCTTTTATGTTCGTGTTGAGCATCAGCAAACTGAGTCTCCAACTCTTCAGACAAATTTCTGATTCCAATTCATTACTCCTGTGCCAAAGTGGACCAGAACCAGTGTACTTTGACACCGATGCCAAGTAGAATATGGTTAACGCGAAGGGTCCAATTAACCTGAAATGATTTTATAGTTAATCTTTAAAGCTGCGCTTGCCGCGATCAGTCCGTGGATGGGTGACCGTTCGTTACACATCGAGACCCTTCCGTTCCTCGGAGAGCACGTTAGACCGTGGATTCCGTGTATCATAAGAATACCTATGACAGTCGTTAACGGTAATCAGAAGCCCGAAAGTCTGACAACCGGTCTAACCTTAGGATATCGGTATTGCCCAGTTACTGGGATGCGGAAGTTTGATTTCAGTCGCTTCGTATTAAATACTGGTATTCAGCCGTATCTGGTTAAACTGGAAGCTGACTCCAACATAGTTGGGAAAAGGCTAGGCAGATTTTTTTTTGGTTTCTTACCTTAGATAGCGCTTCCATAAAACTATGATAAGATTTTGCTGTCTGTCAGTGTTGGCCAGGAGACCTTTGATGAAGAGAAGACCGGACATCGCGAAGAATGTGTCCACCATGATATCGAGATGGAGAAGGAGGCCTGGTAATCCTTCCATGTCCTGAAAACATAGTTTATTATCCAGAATGAAATATCGTTAGTTAGAATAGCTTTAAGCCGGGTTTGCTGTAACATGTTTTTCTAACAAAATTGGGGCGTGGCTTGTTTACTGTCTTGTAATTGGTCCGAGTGTTCACTAAACATGTTTTGTTAGATTTTTGTCGCAGAAAACCCGGCTTTAGCAGTCGAAATGACGTTAATTAGAATAGCTTCAGTAGACCACTGTTTGACATTGGGTAAGGTGGAATATTATGCTGGTCCCATACTGAGGTTAGGAGCCATTCAAGTATTATGTGAGCAGAATTTTGGTAATTTTTGACCCTCCCCTCCCCCTTGTCAGCAAAAGTAAGCAAAGCTATTACCCCCCTCCTATGCTTACGTAAACACTGGCATATATATTTTTTAAATCTGTTCAGATTTCTTTATTGTTATTCATGAGCAGCAGTTTTCAAGTCTAGAAAAATAAGAAAATAAATAAATATTGCTGATGTAATCACCATCCAGACCCCCTCGTCTCCTGTGTCATCAAAAATAAGCTAACCAAAGACCCCCCCACCCCCCTTTGGTGCTTACGTAATACTTGAATGGCCCCTCATGTAATGTGTTTGGTATTAAACTACCAATAGGGACATCCATGACGCAAAACACCAAGCAGTCTAATCGGTCAACGAGTCAACATCTCCTGAAGATGTCCAGCGAGGAGTGGCGAAACACGTGTCTTGGGTTGCTTGTTGCATTATACAGCGTGTCCCTGGATAATGTGCACAAATGAAAATGGGTGAAACTAGACCACAATTTATCGACAAAAAAAATGGAAAAAAAATATCGAAGTTTTTGTTTTTTATTAATAAAAATGAATAACTTTTATTCATTGCATGTTTTACGTTTAAATGAAAATAATAATAATGGCAAAGAGTTAATGTTGCATAGCAAATAAAAAGCAACCCTTAACAACCAGTCACCAAGTTAAAAAAACGCGGTTCTATGTATAAATTAAAAAAAGAGATTTTTTACAACAATTTTTACAAAAATAAACAACATATCTTTTTCTTTTTTTTTGTCGATAACTTGTGGTCTAATTTCACCCATTTTCATTTGTGCACATTATCCAGGGACACTGTATTAATCTCACCTTCTGCATGTGCATATTTGCGGGGGAGGTCAGTGCTGCACACTACATCCAAGCTTAATAAACTAGTTTAGCGGAATTAATACTAAATATTGTAATTGTAATTATTTAAATGACATCGACGAAAATACCCCATTTGCTAATACCAACCCTCTTCTCTCCAAATGGCAGCCATTTTGATATTTGACCTGCCCAGAAATATGCTTGTTCGCTTGTTCATTAAAAATATAATATCTTTGTTTCTAGGCGTATTCGCTTAAATTTTTTTTCACCCAACATTAAAGTTGAATTATTTTTTTCATATCTGTAATTAGGCTACTATCTTATACATTTAAACGAGCAATTCTTGTATATATATAATCTGAATCTCGGAAACGGCTCCAACGATTTTCATGAAATTTAGTATGCAGGGGGTTTCGGGGGCGATAAATCGATCTAGCTAGGTTTCATTTTTAGAAAACGTCGTTTTATCCGTGTTTTTAGGCAATGAAAAACTGCTACAATATCATTAGAATATGAATGTAAATTTCACCACCCTTTTCAAGGTTGTAATAGCTCAGGTGGGAAATAGGGCGGTCCCGAAACCAGAAGATCTCGGTTCGAATCCAGACGATTATTTTTTCCCTTTTTGTTTTCAAGTTCCTTCTTTTTCTATTTCCCCTTTTTTTCTTTCCAAAAAACACGATTTACCAAAAAAAAAAACCGAGCAAGGCTCGGTCATCCAGGTACTTTTCTTTAACTGTCTACGTCAAACACTCTCTAGAAAAAATGACTGTGACAAAAATACTGTTGAATTGAGAACCTCCACCTTTTTTGAAGTCGGTTAAATATGACCTACCTTATCTAAATCTCGAGAATTGGAGATTCCCGCCATTGCCATATAAAAAATCTCGTGCAACGATATGATCACCACAGCGGTGATGAACCTCATGCCGTTCATCACCCGGATCTCTTGTTTATTCTCCTTCACCAGGTCATGGTGATTCTTCACCATGCAGAAGGATTTTAATACGATTGTTTCTGGAATAAAAGGCGTTAGGTTAATTTAATTAAAAGTAACCCTTTATGTTGTTAATTAATATAGATACGATGTTTCTGCGCTACGGGTCGTGGGTTCGATTCCTGCACGGATCAAATATTTGTATGGCCTACAAATGGTTGTTCCGGGTCTGGGCGTTTGTGCATGTCAAGATTTATGTCTGTAATCGCACTCACGATACAGGAGAAATTCAAGAGTGGGGCAACACATTTTTTTATTAAAGTAAATAATGATATAGGGTATGTCTCGAAGCATGATAAGAAACAGATTAAAATACACTGAATTTGACATGAACTGTCAAGATGTTTCTACTGGGGTCACCCTGTATAGAACTCATTCTAAAGGTGGCGACTGACCTGTAATGTAACATTCGAAGCGAGCTTGTTACGTTACATCGCCTGTAAAAATCTACACCCTGTATAAAACTCATTCTAAAGGTGGCGACTGACCTGTAATGTAACATTCGAAGCGAGGTTGTTACGTTACATCGCCTATTAAAATCCGCATAATATCCTCCGAACTCTGTACTCGCTGTACTGATTGCCGTAATGCTCGCTTTGTAACACGTTACATTACACGTATATAATAAAAGTCAGTTGCCATTTTAGAAATAGGAGAATGGTTCATTATTGATAAATAAAAATAAAAGGATTTATAAGGCGGATGTCAGTGGAAACGCCGGTAGGGGACACCCTAGAAGGACATACATCGATGTTATTGATAATGTTCTTCATAAAAGTCAGGTGCGTAGTACTCTCAACCGGCGTGCGTGTATGACAAGATGTATGAATGTGGTCGAAGCGAAAGGAGTATGTAAGGATCATAGCATGTGGCGTTCTATAGTTTCTGCCCACGGTTTATGGGAAAAAGGCGTGAGTTTATGTATGTTTGTACCGTTGTACGTAAAAAAATATTTTTTTACCTGTACTTTCGTGCTGATCGTCACTGATGATAAGACTTCGATAATAAGTTGAAGCCGCGGCTATTATTATCAGGGAGGCTATCAACACTCTGAAAATATACAAACAGAATTAATCACCAATTCACTCCGTGTGGGGACGGGTTAGAATATAAAACTTCCTCACTGCACGCTGGGAATAGACGCGTGTTGTAAGATTCAACAAAACAGCACGCTTGGTGGCATCTATACGGTCCTGGCTAGCTACCACCCTCACATTAAAGTCCGGCGCCAAGCAGTTTACTGTGTTCCGTCGTGTGTATGTAAGAGCCAGAGGGGTATAGGGGAATCCCTCTATATCTATGTTGCTTGGATTCATGTGCTCCATCTTAGACCCTGTCTGCGCTTACCATCAGGTGAGACTAGGGGCAAACGCGACCAAGTCAAGAATAATAAATAAATTTTGAAAAAGCTCTTCTGTCAGGTCTGTGTCATTCCGCGCCGCTTCACCCCCGGAGTGAAATACGAAAGAAAAGCGAACCGAATGTTAGTGAATGACCGAACCGTAATGTAATAAGAGCGCGAGCGCACAGCGGAATGTGAGCGCTCTCGCCTTATATTAAAGCTCAATATTGAATGCACGGAGTTAATTTTTCTAGGGTATTTGACGAATTAGGTCAGAAGTGAGGTTTCTGTACGTAGTATTTACTGTTTATTTGCGAAGTCTTCATAGCTTAGCATATTTATAAGAGACCATCTAATCCTTTAGAAGCGTTTATAAGTAAACTTTAATTTATAGTCTTTTCAACGGATCAGTTAGACTAACAAAATGCTACGGTTGGTAAACAAAACGATCCGTTTCTGCATATAGGAATCGGGCTAAACGAAGTCGTGTGAACTACCTAATGAAAGTGACGCTGTCCAGGCTTACTGTTCATTTAAGCGTAACGCAAGCGATAAGTACATAATATATGTGATAGTTTGTCGCCTTATCGTACCTCAGGACCATTAAGCAGCCCATTAGAGTCAATGGGAAATGTTCCCTAAGACCCTTACAATTTGTGCAGAAAGATAACAGAGTGATAATTTTAAGTACTTTTTCTTCTAATACACTTATGGCCAAATAGTCAAACGCTACTAAATTTAAAACGATTTGGTGTTAAAATTGAGTAGTGGTTGCCTTTCCCAACTATGTTGGGGCCAGCTTCCAGTCTAACCAGATGCGGCTGAATACCAGTATTTTACACGGAGCGACAGCCATCACACCACCGCAACCCAGTTACAGGGCAATCCTAAGGTTAGACCGGTTGTTAGGATTTCGGGCTTCTGACTTCTGTATTCGTATGACACCTGGGACCGACTGTTTAACGTGCTCTTCGAGGCGCAGAGGGGTCTCGATGTGTAACGAATGGTCACCCATCCACAGACTGACTGCGGCAAGTGCAGTTTAACTTCGCATATCGTATAATCAGTGCGGTTGTTAATTACTCACGACCTCCTAGATAGCCAACCTATCCCATAAAAAAACAAAAAAAAATCCCCAGTCCAAAAATACTTACAAGAACAGATAAAATCCGGCAGTGAAGTGCTCCTTTGCACCAGCTACTTGGCAATAGTGCACCGTGATGTTAGGCTTCACTGTAGCGAAGTTGGTGATCTCATACATGGCCCTGGTGATCTTCGCGATGGAGGTGGGACTGCAGGCGGCTGGCACGCACACTCCCCAAGAGAGACGGTTGACGGGGAGACCTGAAGTTGTTGGTGACTGAAAAGGAAGATAAAACATTAGTAGGTCCAGGATTCGGATGTTCGGTAGCAGTGATAGCGTACTGGTGTGACCGTCGGGCTGCCAAGTCATAGGACTCGAGTTCGAACCCAAGGCACACACCTCTGACTTTTCGAATTCGTGCGTGGATTGTATAATTATCACTTGCTTAAAAACGGTTAAAAAGAACATTGTGAGGAAACCGGCATGCCTGAGTGATGTTTCTCGACGTCATGTGAAACCAAGTGAGAAGCCCATGGACGGCAATAACTCTGACACCAGGTTTGTCATCAACCACACAAAAAGAAGAAGACAACGGTTTCTTAGCGAACAATTGACATCTTTGTTTTCTGGTGTCGAAAAAGGCCACTAAATATGTGAAGAGTTAGTTTTCTTCCTTCATGTCGGCAGTTATATGAGAATAGCTCATGCCATTGTGAAAACATAAACCAGTCCGCAAGTCGGGTAGCGAGGCTGACTGCCCAGGGTGCGCCAGATCCACTTAAATATCATTACTTGTGGAGACTGTTAAATGCACTCTGCGTTAGTGTATTTTTCTTATAAGCTGTTGAATATGAATATTTAATCATCATTCAGCCGAAAAACGTCCATAGTTGGACATAGATCTCCTCCAAGCATCGCCACATCTACCGGTCCTATACTTCTTGCATTCAGCAGATTCCAGTGACCTTCACCATGTCAACGGTCGACCTTCGGTCCACCAATGCTGCGTCTTCCGTTACGCGGTCGCCACTCGGCTATCGTCATGAATATTTTATACAGTGCAATAATTGTTGTGTGAATTCAAGAACCCTATTAAAATGATCTTGGTGTTTGAAAGATAGACAAGATGTCTGACTACCCGTGACGATGGTTTAGGTAGACTTGAACAGGCACCGAGGTCTCTCAATGCGTAATGGATTGTTACTCATTGAAGTGGAAGACCTCTTGAAGTGAATGTGGAGGGGAGGGGGATGTGGAGGGATGTGCTCCAACGAAAAGGGAGGACCCTCCAACCAAGCGCGTCTTATGCTTGACAGGCTATTGCCCAATGGTTGATGTTAGAAAGTTGTATATATACTATCTGCGTGTCAAATCTTGATATCGCGATGCAGGATTTGTGACGTCACATTTGAGAGTTGTCATTAGTGTAGGTGTAGTCTGCTACACACGTGTCGTGCTGCGTAAATCGCATGTGGCAACTGATAGATGTAGCAGAAATTTAGCAACAAAGGTAAGCGCAGACAGGGTCTAAGATGGAGCACACAAATCCAAGCAATAGAGATATAGAGGGATTCCCCTATACCCCTCTGGCTCTCACATACACACGACGGAACACAGTAAACTGCTTGGCGCTGGACTTTAATGTGAGGGTGGTAGCTAGCCAGGCGGAGCGTATAGATCCTACCATCAAGCGTGCTGGGTTTTGTTTAATCTTACAACACGCGTCTATTCGCAGCATGCGGTGAGGAAGTTTTATACAAGGTGTAAAAAGACCCTTCACGAAGCCGTCAACCATGCATTCAATACATTAAACTAAGTAACCCTTCGTAAAAATTGACGCTGGGAAACGACTTTCTTTTTGGGTGAAAAATTTCGTTTTACTGTAAAGCTCAATGTAACGCACTCAAAACACTGTGCTGATAGATGCAATGGGTAGTAAACGGGTAATGGAGGTATTTCGAGTACATTTGCAACCTTCTAAACAATTTTTTTTTTTTAAAGTTGTGAAAAAGTTGGAACTTTGACCTGCAATATCTCCGTAACTAGAAGGTTCCCAGACGCGGAAAATAAGTGCCTTTCGGCTTTGTTAAGGGTCTATTTACACCGTTTATTCTAATACAGGATAAAAATACATAAAACAAAGATAATTATCTAGTGCGGCTTTATAAAAACGTTAATTATAAGGCTTCAGGGTTAATCACAGTAAAACGCTAATGCTTCAGAACTATTAGCTGTTGATCTTGCAGTGACCTAATGTGTGATTATACTAAGACAATAATTGCTTTAAGTATACTCGCGTACAAAAGATTATAGTGATTTATACGGAAGCGACTCATGGCTAATGACTTCCGTGCTAATTGACTCGCCTGTGAAATAAGGCCACGTGATGGAATCCGTACCTATCCGAACAGAATTGCGAAGTCCTTAAGTAGTTAGTGCTTTTCTGAAGGCTGTGGATGAGTAACTGTTCGTTACACATCGAGGCCCCTCCGTGTCTCGGAGAGCACGCTAAACTGTCGGTCCCGGGTGTCATACGAATACCAATGACAGTCGTTACGGGTAATCGGAAGCCCGAAAGTCTGTCAACCGATCTAACCTTAGGATATCGGCATTGCTCAGTGACTGGTTTGTGGAGGTCTGATGGCTGTCACTCCGTGTAAAATACTGGTATTCAGTCGCATCTGGTTACACTGGAAGCTGACCTCAACATAGTTGGGAAAAGGCTAGGAGAAAAACTATACTCACATTAAGATATTCTTCCGTGGACCCATAGGGGTCATATTCAGCCGTCTTCTTCGGCCTATCTGACAGTGTAAAGTCGGCTAAACAGTACTTCGTCCTGAACTGTGGATGGGTGGCCAGCCAGGGCGGTTTCATGCACTGATCGAAGTTGCCGAAGTTTACCCACGAGCCGTACATGTTGCCCGTTGGGAGCATGTTGGCATTCCAGACTGGAATAAATATTTTAAAAAAATATTAGTAATAACTTTATTGACGAGGGAGGAATCGTGGCTAATAAACATCGGGCGGATCATAACATTTGTGAGGTTAAGTATATGTATGTCAATAATTTAAAAAAAAACTAACTAACCACCACACGGATACTTAATATCAACTTACCCCAAGTTGCCCATAGCGTGAAGTTCTTCACATTCTCCAATAATTTCAGGGTCTTTTCCAAACACGGTGCCTCCTCTTTCGTCCAATTTTCATGTTTTAATCTTTGTATGAATGTATCTACAACGGAAGAGTGAGTTTGTGGTACCAGGGACACATCATTTGAAGAAACTGAGGCTGTAAAAAAGCAATAAATAGATATATCACAACTAGTGGTGACGTCGGGCGCACACTTTTTTTTTGTCGTTGGAAATTCCTCATTGATGTCCCTCTCCCAGTGAAGGCGAGGGTGTCTGCCGGACTTTTACCGACTAAAAATCAACGGTGTTCCTCTTCCTGACCGTTTGGCCGGGGTCACGGGATTCGCAAAAGCATGCACCGCAACCCCGGCAGGTCCCGGTCCGCCAGCCCTCGGCGGATCTTTCCTCTGTGGGGCCTTGTCCCACATCCTACTGAGAAGCGCGCACGGATCCAGCGCACCCTGAGCAATCAGCCCCGCTACCAACCTTGCTGACTAGCTAATCTTTTCACCTATACTATGCAATATGTAAAAAAAACCCTGTCCGTTCCGAAAAGGGGGACATAGGTACCGGAATAACATTACTAAAAATAAATAAATAAACACATTATTAATGAATATTAAAAATGTTATTGTTATTGTAAATGCGCGTTTTGAGTAAACAAATGACCGCAATTTCCTTAAAACACGTTCTAAGGGACCGTCGCCGGTGTTGTCAAATTTTGAGAATTTGTTAAATGTTATGGAAATTTGGGTAATTTGGGTACTAAAAACATGCATTTTAAATAACAATAACATTTTTATATTCGTTAATAATGTGTTTTTTAATTTATTTTTGGTAATGTTATTGCGGTACCTTTGTGCCCCTTTCGGATCGGACAGAGTATATTTTAAATATTGTATATTTCATTTCATTTGCCATTATACAAACATGACCCATATTAGCAAGGAAATGTACAGAAATATATGTAACATGTATACAAGGTTAGTCGGAAAGGGGGTACTAAGCCGAAAGGGTGTTAAAGTACCCATAATAAGGGATAACTTTTGTTCTACAACTTTCCCCAAAAGTCAATAAATTTAGAGATATAGCTGTTCAAAGATTTCATTAAAAATACGCTACGCCAACCCTATCATCAGCTGTGTTTACGTTTGAGGTCATATTTTAAATACAAAAAGGCCGACTTTTCCCTCGCATTTTCGAAGCATTTCTCAGAATTATAGGTAATCGTGACTAAATAAAGCGCAGACACGACGATTCGCAATCGCGTATTATACCTAATAATGTTTTGCCCCTCAGAGTATTTTCCATTTCTCTGTTAGACCAATTTTATCGGGTTATTTTTTTTAAAAACTGATTGACCTGATATTTTAGTTCCCTGTACCTACCTACCTACCTAGAATATCCGTAATAACAGGCAATGAAGAACCTTCAACTTGGATATCAAAGGTGTTGATCACAAAAGCCGTAATTCCATATGATCTATTCTACACTGAAAACTATCCCGATAAATTAGCAGCCTTGCAGTACAATAAGTAAGTTATTATCACAAACAATTCGAATAAAACAAACCGTCAAAAATAAACTTACAGCACGATGTCGCTTCTGCAATAAATCATCATATGACGTCACAATTCGCCGAAATGTAGTGCAAACATTATCAAAGAGATGCCGCCGAGACAGCGCGGCACGTGGCGCGCTTTTGCCTAGACTCTTTTGTATTTCGGCTGTTTGCCGCTTTAGAGGTGGGTTCAGTACATTGTTTTTTTGGAAATGCGTGAATATTGTAAGTTTATTGTAAAATGTATGTCAGTCATTTAGTTAAACTAACAAGTTAATGATTATTAAAGTACGTAGGTACTAGGCTTGTCTGTATTTCGTCTGCTTGCCGCTTTAGAGGTGGGTTCAATACATTTTTTTTTTAAATGCGTGAATATTGTAAGTTTATTGTAAAATGTATGTCAGTCATTTAGTTAGACTATGGAAGATAGGGGTGATAGATGCCGCCACAAGACTAACAAGTTAATGATTATTAACGTACGTACTTAGTTTGTGTGTAGGTACTAAGAAATGTATGCACTAAGTTTTGAAAACACATGAACTCAACGAGATAGATTTATTAATTTGTGGTATCGTATTTCATAACTTTGTTTACATTTTGACATGTAAGATGCTGCTTACAGTTATGGAGTACTACAAAAGAAAAACATTGCGACCATTTGAGGTTTCATCCTCTCAAACTTAAAGTAAACCAGTTTCATCAGCTTCCTATTGCTAACCCAAGACCCAACGCTTAGGTGTGTTCGAATCCCGTATGACGTAGGGGTAGATCCCAAAAAGTTACTAAATTCAAATCAGTTGTTAAATTCTCCGGGATTTAATTTAGGGGATTAACATTGTGTATCTCTAAAATGCAATGTTAGCCTAAACATTTTATTTCCGTTATTTATTATTCTAAGATTTTTTAGTCGCTTGCAACGCTTCCCGGGAAACAGTCGATGTTTTGATTGTTTACGCGAGTCGTGGTATTATTTCTTGTTGTTTCTAAAATATCGACTGAGTACGTATAGGGATAGGTACGAAGTATTAAGACATGGTGATGTTTATTGGTTGTTGTGATGGTGTGCTCTTGGCGGGCCGTGATTTGTACCGTGATGATTGTAACCGTCCTCCCTTTGATCGAGTTCGAGGACTGTGTTCCAGTACGACGGGCCGCGTGGCGCTCCGGCTCATTATGCTCGCAGCAGCAGCTGCAGAGCGTACTGGGATGAGCGATTCCCCGTGTGGATCGGTCGTGGCGATCCTGTAGCCAGACCTCGCTCACCGGACTTGACTCCGCTGGACTTTTGCTTGTGGAGTCACGTTAAGGATAATTATTATGGTTTACGCTGACGAACAATGAAGACTAGATGCGGCTAAGAGTAGCATCTCTGTTTGAGAGCATCATGAGCAATCCGTAGATGTTATGGTAGATAACGCGATCGCATTCGTAGGTACATCGGCGCGCGACCTTGTAAATCGAGCGATAAGTGTGGCAGATTGAACCTTTTTTGTAGCGGTGGAGATCCATTTGTGGTGGCTATGCCTTGAAACAGTGATATCAAGTGCTTCTTGTGTTTCAATTCGAAATTAACCTTTCTTGTAGTGTCCGTGGTGATAGATTAATTAAGTGTTAACATAAGTACATAAAACTGGTGATTGTTTCATTCGCAGGTAGGTTACCTACGTACATACAGTACTAATTAATAAACAAAAGTGCTTCTTGTGTTTTTAAGTACCTATTTGATATTAAGACGACACGTGTGTGACGTTTTCGTTGGCCGAGAACAGCGTCAACATCAGAAATGGTAAGTTCCTAGATGATAATGATATGTTCCGACACACGACACACACATGCACACACCCTCATACACAGTACCATAGTAACCTACGATGTCGGCGCCGGCGCGGCGGCGCGGCGTTCGTAGGCACCTACCGGTGCTTTGTGTTTTACCGCCGAGCGGCTAGGCACCGACGACCACGTGCGCGGCCATTTTTGAATAGATAAAAAAGTCAGGGTTGTGGAGTTTTTGAAATAAATAATATTTATTTACTTTTGTATGGAAATAAAAATATACGTATTTAGAAATTTTAACACCTGCAATAAAACAGTCATCAGTGATACTATAAGTGGCTTTCGGGTTAGTACCCCCTTTCCGACTAACCTTGTATATATATGTTTTGTTCCAGCAGAGATTCAACACAGTATTATGCTTTTATGAACCTTCACGTTCAATCAAGATGAGCTGAAACTCTGCTTGAAGAAATGGTCCAAAAGATAATTATTCGTGCTGTGGTGGGCCACTTTTTTCTAATGTTATATCGACGCTTTACACTACGAAGGGCGTAACTCCAATCCCATACTTTTGGCAATAAGTAAAAACGAAAAAAAAGCTTTCTTAAATAACTCTTTTCTTTTTATAGGTAGGTACTTAAAAAATTGAGTTCTAGGAAGGAATTTCTTATATTTTGGCGGTCTTTTGCCTCATTTAATTACAGTTATGTGCGAGAGTTATTAACGTAGTTAGCACGGAGTTACACCCCTGAAAACCTAAAAAAAGGTATATACAACCCATAATTAAAAAGCCTGGTAACAAACATCTGCAGTAAAAACCGGTTAAAACCGTGTTCGGAGCAACGCAACCGAACAGCTCAGCAATTTTGTCTTTGAGCATTTTTATAAATGCATCGATTTCATAAGTTAGTTAGTACGCAATCAGCGAGAAACCTAATCAAATCATCGTTTAGTGTTAATTAACCATTTTATATATATCACCACCTATACAACTACAACCCCAAGACGATTGACCAACCCTGAGTCAAATTTGTAGTCTTATGTGACTGTAATTTCGTTTGGTGCAGTGGTTAAGCGATTGGCTTCTGCGCTGCGGGTCGTGGGTTCGATTCCCGCACGGAACAAATATTTGTATAGCCTACAGATAGTTGTTCCGGGTCTGGGTGTTTGTGTATGTGAAGATTTATGTCTGTAAACGCACCCACGATACAGGAGAAATCCGGGTTATTCCTTTTGACTCTCAGTTCTTCGTCCCCACTGGGGGTGAATAGGATTTTTTTCCTCTTGTCCCCTAGTGGGGTCAACGGGAATTTCTATTCCTGTTCGTCCCCATAAAAATATTACGATTAGGTAAAAGCCACCTTTTTTATTAATTACTAGCTGTGTCCTCACGGCTCCGCCCGTAGCCTATGTTACTCAGTGATAATGTAGCTTTCTAACGGAAAAATCATTTTTGAAATTGGTCCAGTAGTTTTTAAGTTTATTCGTTACATACAAAAATACAAATCTTTCCTCTTTATAATATTATATAGTATACATGTCTAACGAGGTAAGTCCCGTACTAACTCGGAGCGATTTCCACCATGGCGGGGTATGTATTGTACTGCCGATAACAGTTCACCTCATTGCATTCCTAACCCTTTTGTGTCATGGGAAGGGGTAAACAATAGGTACATAGCGTCGCTGCGCCTGCAAAATCCGCTGTTTTTTTTTTGAAAATCTGTTTTTGATGCGGTTTTATAATACTTCTCAAGCCACGTGCACATGTAAAATCTGTTTTTTTTTTAAATTTATTTTGTTATCTTCTAAACCATATAAATGATTCATCAAATCACAGACATCAAAAACAGATGAAAAAACACAGCGGATTTTGCAAGCGCAGCGACGTTAGCAGGTAATATTTTAGGTGCAGGTAATTAAACGCTATATTGAATACTTATTTACTTAGGACAGCATAAAATTAGTACCTACCTAAATATTGATAACAAAATAAGCATACTGTGATCTTAATAATGTATAATAATATCATGTATTTCGTGTTAAATGTCGTTATCAAACCACTATCTAGGTGTCTATCGCAATTTTAATTAAAAATTAAACATTTAATATTGGTAGGGGCCAACAGGAAATTATAGTTACGTTCACCCCTAATAAATTGTAGTGGGGGACAACAGGAAAAAAAATCCTGTTCACCCCCAGTGGGGGCGAAGAACTAGGAGACAAAAGGAATAACCCAGAAATCTTAATGTGGGGCAGTTCTTTAAAAAAAAAAACACCGGCACGCATACCCTCCAAACCGGAACAAAGCAATGTTGCTAGGCGGTAGAAATAGGTATGGTGGTGACACTTCGGTTATAAATTATATGGAAGTTATCTGTAAAAACATCTTGTATTTTTTTTACCAATGTCCGATTCCTACAATTAACGGATCGTTATTGGTTAAAATTGGGACTCTTGATCTTTACCAATAATGAAGCAAAGACCTCATAGCTTTGCATATAGAGGCTACCCAAACTGAAGTAGTTATAACAGATATTTACTTGCTAGTATTTTATATGTTCAGTTTGGTAAAAAAAATGCTACGGTAAGCAAAATGATTCGTTGTTGTTTATAGGAACTGGACATTAGATAGTTCAAAAGTAATCAAAGTACTAATGAATTTAAATAAATACAAAAATACCCCTAAAGCCGAAAGAGCCAAAGAGACTATTGACAATATTTGAAAACCGTGGTAGGACGCAAAAAAAAAGAATTTTGATAAAATATACCTAAAACAATCATCATTGAAATGCAACCCTAAAAACATAAAACCAAAGAGTAGACTACCCAGAAAGTTATTTACATTCTTACCTAATTTCCTCCGAGAGGTAAATGACAACAACCACAAAAGAATACTTGATTATTTACATTTTTCATGGGGAATTATGTAACACGTTGTTTAGACCATTAGCAGAGATTTCATCTAAGTTACTGAATCTTGTACAACATGTTACTTGAATCACTCCTGTTCTAAACAAGTCAAATCATCATCTCCCTGCCCTTATCCCACACTAGGTCTTTCGTAAATCCATGTTGTTAGAGATTTTGGCTTATTGTTTTATCAACGCTCTTTGGGAATACTCGTTGCGCTGTTGCGCGGGTGACCCAATGTGCTTGCTGATATTATGCACTGAGACCCAAAATGATATGCTTGTCAATCTTATTGCCGACAGCTAAGCAGACTCTAAAGAAGTCAAATAACGACGAATAATAAAAACAAAAATTACAACATTGATAAATAATCTAAAAATCTACTTACCAAAGTAAATAATAACTAAAAATATGTACCACATATTGCTAAACTATTTGGTGTAAGTCCTAATCGTATGACGCCAGTCACAATAATAAACACTTATATAACTGGTTAATTAAATAGACGACTCTTGACATGAGATGCACAAGTTCGAATCTCAAAACAAGACCAAATTAGTCAGCTGAAACCAGTATCTCGCGCTCTTTCTAAGCATATAACAATCATAAGTCTATCTCCTTTTGTTCTGATAGAAATAAAAATGTATAAGGTACAATCTGTCGAGTTTTTGAATTTATATCGAGGATTAAGGCTTCATAGCAACTACAGTATTTAGGCTTAAAATTTTGGTATAATTAGAAGGTTGAACATTGAGTTCAGCTTTTATGCTTTGAAATTATTTTACAGGCAGGGACAATTTTTTTCATTCGACTTTATGCTACAAGGATTATTGGTAAAAATAATACGTATTGCTAGATATAACTGTATACCTCTTGAAATTAAATAGGTAATCAGATGTACTGTGAGATATACTGTCATGCCTCGAAAATTTTATTTGTTTGGTTAACGTCTACAAACAAAATTAGACCTTATGGCTTTGAAAAGTGCTACTTTATCGTTGCACAGAAATGCACATCTGAAAAAGAAACAATACCTAGTCCATTGACTTCTTGACCATACACCGACGTGATAGGGTCACATCGGACATTATCGCCGGTCCTTCAAACGTTTTCGGCACCACCTTGGCTTGACCTATCAGCACACCGCACCCAGCGTATGCCGCGTGCGTATGTATATATATATATATATCTTTATATATATATGTATAATTCGACTGTACGTGTGTATGTCACTGAACTCCTCCTAAACTGCTTGAATGATTTTTTTTGTATGCGTTTGGGTGGCGCCCTGGATGGTTTAGATTCACAATTGGACCCGGTAGGTGGCGCTGCTGTCGGTATGTCACCAACTTTTCCGGGCAGGACGACGTCTGTTGAGTCCGCTAGTATATATATATATATAAGTTAAATGACCGCGCGGCGAACGATAGTCGCGCAATTTGTATGTGGCGCTAAAATGCCTCACGTTAAGAATACATGTTTGCTTCTTGAATTTATTTTTTATTGAATTCAAAATTATCCCTTGCAGGGTTAATCTATGTCAGCAGTACATCACGAGGTTTGAAGGAATTACATGATTTCGTTTACACCCTGTATATACAAGATTAGTCAGAAACCCGGTACTAAGCCGAAAGGGTGTTAAAGTACCCATAATAATGGATAACTTTTGTTCTACAACTTTCCCCAAAAGTCAATAAATTTACAGATATAGCTATCCAAAGATTTCATTAAAAATACGCTCCCGCAACCCTATCATCAGCTGTGTTTACAACTGAGGTCATATTTTGGCTCACGGAATCTTATAGTCCGGTCATTAAAATGTTGTATAAAATTACGTTTAAAAAAACCGACTTCAAAAAGTATAAAATAACTTAATAAAGATTTAATTTAATACACCTCTTATGCAAACCTAATACCTTTACAGTTTCAGAAGTCGGTGCTAATCCACGCGGAACCAAATTGAAGGCTCCGACTTCTGAAACTGTACAGATGTTAGGTTTGCATAAGAGGTGTATTAAATTAAATCTTTATTAAGTCATTTTATACTTTTTAGTTTTTAAAGTCGGTTTTTTTAAACGTGGTTTTTTTAGTGTCTGTAATAGGTTGTTCTGTAAACTACAGTAGGATTTTTTTAGATGACATCAGGTAGAATAATTACATTGACAACATAAACTAAAATGTTCATAAAAAATTAATATGTTCATATAATGAAAACTACTGGGCCAAACTATGTTTAATTTTTATGGGACCAAGTGGCAACTATTCCGCATCAAACTAAAGAATCGCGTAAAGCGGATCATAAATCTCAGCGTAATCGGTGTACATACATAAAAAAACCTATCGAATATAGAACCTCCTCCTTTTTGAAGTCGGTTAAAAAGGTAAGTACAAGCTTTTGATCGTAAAATATTATTTTTCTATAATAATCCATTTAACATAGGTATACATTTTTAAAAAACCTTAGCACTTATTCTTCAATAAATAACACTAGTGTTCTAAAATGTTTTATTTTTTATGAATTCTTTAAACATAATTAGTGTTTCACACACGATCGAAGGTTTGTTTACCTTTTATACAAAACTTAAACGGCCTGGCTATACCACAAGTACAAAATAGCCGACTGTTTCCCTCGCATTCGCCGCAAAAAATAGTGAAAAATTAAAAACCGGCCAAGTGCGAGTCGCACTCCTGTACCATTATCTATAAAAACGGCAAAAAAATCACTCTGTTGTATGGGAGCCCCCCTTCAATATTTGTTTTATTTTAATTTAATGATTTATTTTTAAAGTGAATATATATAACTAAATATTCTGTGAATATTTCAAGCGTCTACCTGTTGCCGTTATCAATATCGAGCAAAAACAAGCAAAAAAAAATAACGTTTGTTGTATGGGAGCTTAAATATTTATTCTGATTTTTAGTATTTGTTGTTATAGCGGCAACAGAAAAACATCATCTGTGAAAATTTCAACTGTCTAACTATCACGGTTCATGAGATACAGCCTGGTGACAGACGGACGGACAGCGGAGTCTTAGTAATAGGGTCCGGTTTTACCCTTTGGGTACGGAACCCTAAAAAACACGTCAGAGATGCCGCCGAGATAGCGAGGCTCCTTAGCCTAAACATTTTATTTCCGTTATTATTCTAAGATTTTTTGTCGCTTGCAACGCTTCCCGGGATACAGTCGATATTTTGATTGTTTACGCGAGTCGTGGTATAATTTCTTGTTGTTTCTAAATTGTCGACTGAATATGTACACCGATGCGGAGTATTACAACATGGTGATGTGTATTAATTAGGGTTGCCATCCGTCCGGGTTTCCCCGGATTTGTCCTAGCCTATATCCGGGGAGCGTCCGGGCGGGGCTTCATTTGTAGTCCGGGTTTAAAAATTTTAAGTCTTGGGCCGCCCGCGACATATTTGTGTGTCGTATTTTTTATTACACTGACTATGTTTAAAAAATCCTGTCGACATGCCCAGGTTCTGGGCTCTAAAATCCGGGGTTTTCACGCGTCTTGTTCTGCTTGCAAAATTTTAGAGATGTGTATTGGTAGTTGTGATGGCGAGCCCTTGGCGGACCGTGAATTGTACAGCAAAGGTTTTCCAATCTACTTACTTTGGTCGATTCCGAGAATTGTGTTCCAGTACGACACGGGCCGCGTGACGCTCTGGCTCATTACGCTCGCAGCTGCAGAGCATACTGGGATGGGTAGTTCGTGTGGATCGGTCGCGGCTGTCATGTAGACTGACCTCACTCACCGGACTTGACTCCGCGGAAATTTTGGCATTATGGCATTTGGGCATAACATAACATCACGCCTTGTATTCCCCGAAAGGTTCGGCAGAGATGTTTTTATTACACCCTCGTTTCACCAGTTACGTTTAAGTCCCATGTAATAGGGGGTGAGCCTATTGCTATTAACCGGGCACAAATCTGGACTCCGGGCTGCTACTGAGAAATTCTAATGGGAAAACCAATAACACTACCCGACCTTCTTTTTTTTCTTTTTATCGTTAGAAAATCAGGTTGGAAGGTGAGGGGGTATGCCGGACTCTTACCGGCTAAAAACCAACGGTGTTCCTTCTCCTAACTGTTCGGCCGGGGTCGCGGGATTCGCTAAAGCATGCACCGCAACGACACTGCCCGACCTGGGGATCGAACCCAGGACCCCATGCTCAGCAGTCGCACTTGCGACCACTAGACCAACAAGGCTGTAAGGCCTAATTTGACAGCCCTAACATCTCTTTCTTATTTTATCTGAAAGTAAAGAAAAGATAGCGATATTTTTAGTTTAGTTGGTACTCGGGCCTACATCCATACATAAACTCGCGCTTTTTTCCCATGGGGGTAGGCAGAAACTATGGAACGCCACATGCTACGACCCTTACATACTCCTTTAGCTTCAGCCACATTCATACATCTTGTCACACACGTACGCCGGTTGAGAGTACTACGCACCTGTCTTTTGTGAAGAACATCACTAATAACATCGATGTACGTCCTTCTAGAACGTCCTCTTGCGGCGTTTCCATTGACATCCGCCTTATAAATTCCTTTTGTTAATCGTCGTTCACTCATTCTCTCAACATGACCAAACCACCTATGCATACTCCTTTCAATTTTTGTCACTACATCATCTACTCAGGCAATTGAGACAAATTATTTTGTATGGAGAGAAGATAAAGTCAATAGCTTTATGGCTCGCCTGTCCCACAAGCCTTCCATACAAATGTTGCTTATTTTTTATTCCTTTCCGCGGACGAAATTCAAATGTTACAAAAAAATAAATCCTGGTTATTTTGTGCTCTGTTTTTGCAAGTACCGTGCACACAAACTGCAAGTAACAAGTAGCTTGTGTAATGGATACATTAGTTTCAAACTCAAACTCAAAATATTTATTAGCACACTAAGGTAAAATAATACAGGTCTTATTATATAGGTAGAGTAGGTACAGCTTAGCAACCTATTCCAGGTGTTGCAATATTTGAGGGCTCTAATTAGATAAAAGTATATTTATATATTTACTTATGTGTCTATTTGATACATAGTGCCTAATTCTTGACTATTGTTATTCTTAATCTATACTTCTATACTAATATTATAAATAGGAAAGATTTGTATTTTTGTATGTAACGGATAAACTTAAAAACTACTGGACCGATTTCAAAAATTCTTTTGCCGTTAGAAAGCTACATTATCACTGAGTTACATAGGCTACGGGCGGAGCCGTGAGGACACAGCTAGTACACAATATTTTTAATCAAGGATACTTGCATGCAAATTGCTATAGTTTTATTGAATAGCGGTCTACACGGGTGTGATATTTGTGTGCAAGATACTTGCAAAAACATTTTTTACAAAAAATTTTAACCGAGTTCAAAAAATAATAAAAAAATTACCATATAAAATTAACAGTTTCAGAAGTCGGTGCTGAACCACGCTGAACCAAATTGAAGGCACCGACTTCTGAAACTGTTAATTTTATATGGTAATTATTTTATTCTTTTTTGAAGTCGGTTTAAATTTTTTGTAAAAAAAAATTTTTTTTTCATTTTAGTGGCCTTAATTAAAACATGGTTGGACCTACTAAAGACGCTGCTCGTAACATAATCACATCATCACAATATGCGTACTGTTCGTCATTGAGGAGTTCCATTGTCTACCTCCGAAGTTCTTCATCAGATCTTCACCAAATTTAAATGGGACCAACTTCGAAGTATACCCTATCCATTAAAAAAATAATTATTAAAATCGGTTCACAATTGGCGAAAATATCGATGAACATACACAAAAGAAAAAAAAAAAGAAATAAAAGCATACGTACAGACGAACATAGTAACCTCCTCCTATTTGGAAGTCGGTTAAAAATAACTATACCACAAAAGGTAAAAAAAATAAAAATTAAACAATGACAAATTAATTATGTAATAGATACTAGTTAGGTACTAGATAGGTGCTCACATATTTACAATCATTGCAAAAGTATACGTTTTCCCAAACATTTAAAAGTAATAGGTCAGTGTATGAGTTAAGGTACCTACTCATGGAATCTAAAATAAATGGCTTTAAAGAAATAAATTATACAATTAAAATAGCAACCAGTTTGATTTTGTCTAGACTCTAGATTGTCCTATGGAGCTGGACCAGCATGTTTTCAAGCGTTCTTATCCTGGATATAATCGTCTAATTTGTAATATGCTTGTTTATTTATTATTTAGAGTCGAAAAGGTACTACGTGCTTACTTGTGCAATTATGATTGAGCGTGGCCTATGCTATTTCTAATTCAAGAAGTGATAGATTCTGATAGAGTAGTCCCATTTGCATCAAGACTCTACAGTTCTTCATATCAGCTTATACTTGCAAAATTCTCTTTGTTCGACTTGGCAGAGCTAAAGTTTAGAAGACACTCTACTTTTATTAAAGTTTGACCATAAAAAAACGAAGTTTAAAGATTATTTAAAACTAGAGCAGCGGGCTGTGAGCGTACTGAGTATTAAATTAATAAACTGGGTACGGATGGTATTACAGGCACATGAGCCTTTCGACCTTTGTCTCTTTGCAACGCATCAGCAATCCTCAATTCTTTATTACATTCCATAATCTTTACATATACAAGGTTAGCCGGAAAGGGGGTACTAAGCCGAAAGGGTGTTAAAGTATCCATAATAAGGGATAACTTTTGTTCTACAACTTTCCCTAAAACTCGATAGTTTAAGAGAAATAGCTTTTCAAAGATTTCGTAAAAAATATGCTAAAATCTATCTGTCCATAGCTATGATCAGCTGTTTTTACAATTGAGGTCATATTTGGGGTCATGGATTAGAAAATTAATTTTCTGAATTCATAACTAAAGCAGGTAACATTTTTTTTGAAAAAACAAAAATAAAAATCTTTTTGCATGGAAATAGAAATTATCGAATTTTAAAATTTTAACACTTGCTTTAAAATAGTCATCAGTGATACTTTAGGTGGCCCGCGGCTTAGTACCCCCTTTCCGACTAACCTTGTATAATTCGACTGTATGTGTGTATGTCACTGAACTCCTCCTAAACGGTTGGACCGATTTGAATTATTTTTTTTGTATGCGTTTGGGTGACGCCTTGGATGGTTTATACTCACAATTGGACCCGGTAGGTGGCGCTGCATATGTCCGTATGTCACCAAATCTTTAGGGCAGGACGACGTCTGCCAGGTCCGCTAGTGTATTAGGTATATAGATAAACAAAGTAAAAAATCAATATGGACCCTGTTGGGCACAGCAAAATTAGGAGAGAGGAAGAGAGCTTAATAACAATTCAATATCATTAAAACATATTTCAGGTGTTTAATGAGGTCTAATCGATCCGATTCCTAATTGGAAAAGAAAAAGTAGTGATACCTATATGATGTCGAATAAAACTTAATTTTTGAGATATTCATTATTCATGGAAATTCACAAGTCAAAAAATCTCTAGGGTAACAAACCCAATTAACGTGACGATGCGACTTACACGCGGAAGTGGAAACTACAAGCTTACCGACCAGTTGGTTTCTTGTCATCTTCTCTTCCTTGAAGTGAGAAGTTTTCTTATCCACTCACACGATAATTTAAATGTTGCCAGCTCGACCTAAGATATTGTTTACAAGGAAGTACTAAAGTTAAGGTTCATTTACAGGGTGCAAGTTTCTTGAAGCAAGTCTCATGCTATCTTTGTCTTTCTCTCCGACAAAAACAGAGATAGCATGAGACTTGCTTCAAGAAACATGCACCGTGTAAATTAGCCTTTAGTGTAAAATACATAACACAGAATCTTTATAGTTATAGCTAATATCAGTATGTCAGGATTGAGAGCATGGTAAATAAAGTAAATGAATCCAACATAGACTCCCCACCACTGAGAGTACTTTTATTTAAGTTAGGGGTTAGTTACAGAACTTAGTTCACAATATAATAATTTAATAAGATCAGAAAGTAAGGACAAACTAGTCAGATATAAAAGGTCAGACTTCTTCGGCTGTTCGACATAGAATCCTCTGCTCCGTCGAATGATCACTGTTTTTATAACGTCGGCTACGTTGATTCATCTTGACGACTGCCTCCTTTATCAAAATTGTCCAGTGCTACCAGCTACCGATAACATTAATTTAGTTCATAACCGACAAAGTTACCCGTGAACACATATATACGGTCGAATTGAAAAAACCTCCTCCTTTTTTTGAAGTCGGTTAAAAATATGAGGTTTCTCAATTCGAAACTTTAGAAGATGAGGTCGTGCCATCGGCAAGCCTGTGTTACTCCACGGTTTATGTATGAAAACACTAGCGGCGCGTCCCGGCTTCACACGGGTGTACATTTTTCCCGTTTTTGCAACATGTTTCATTTACGCTCCGCTCCTATTGGTCGTAGTGTGATGTTATATAGCCTATAACCTTCCTCGATAAATGGACTATCCAACACAAAACGATTTTTTTAATTCCAACCAGTAGTTCCTGAGATTAGCGCGTTCAAACAAACAAACAAACTCTTCAGCTTTATAATATTAGCGTAGATACTTAGTAGGTATATAAGTTTATATATTTTTTTATGTGTTCGCGGATAACTTCGTCGTTTATGAACCGATTTCGATGACTCTTTTTTTAATGGATAGGGTATACTCCGAAATTGGTCCCATTTCAATTTAGTGAAGATCTGATGAAGAACTTCGGAGATAGATAATAGAACTCCTCAATGACGAACAGTACGCGTAATGTGATGATGTGATTATGACTTAAGAGCAGCGTTTTTACTAAGTCCAACCATGTTTTAATAAGCCACTAAAATTAAAAAAGAAGTCGGTGCCTTCAATTTGGTTCAACGTGGATTAGCACCGACTTCTGAAACTGTTAATTTGTAATATGGTAATTATTATATTCCTTTTTTCTTGAAGTCGGTTTTATTTTTGTTAAACAGTTATTTTTGAAGTCGGTTAAAAATAATTGGGGTCCGTGAGATGTAAACGGGGGTCCACGATAGTGGATCTCTTTTAAGCAGATCATGACTTTAATTTTGACTTTCCATTAATGGAATAACCCACAGCAGGCTACACAGATGATTTGTTGCTTAGTTTTTATCTTTATGTAATAGGTACATACTAAATATTATTTTGGTTCATTTTAATTTGAATTTCATTAATAAATGTATAAAACTTAACGTGTTTTTATTGTTTTTTCGCTCTACACCTCACTACAGTTAGAAATCAGTCAAAAACACATTTGATATCGATGAATTTTCAAAAATGCTATATTAGTTAAGCAGGGGGTCTACCCAAAACCGAAAAATATTGCATTTGGTCTACGAGACAAAAAGTTTGGGGACCTCTGCGTTGCGGCGCGCCTTACAATTTGGTCACAGCAATATCTTAATTTAAGATAGGTTGCTTCCATATTTTTTGTAGGCACTTAATTTTGTCGGTAGGCAGAAATATTTTTATAATTATTAATTCCTACTTAAAAGACATACTATTCACACAATCTTCGTAAAAAATCAATAAAATATAAAGTTGTACTGAAGAAAACAGCATTCTTATTCGCAAAACATCAAGAAAATCAATACACCGTTTATGTCGACAAGTGGCATAAAATAAACACTGCTTTAAAACAACCATTTTAAAATAGTTTTATTTCTTCATTCTCACATTCTTCAGGGCGTTAAACCGGCGGGCCATGTTACTACTTATAAATGGGTACCTACTCCGAGTATAAACTAGAAAAATAGCTAACTTTGCAGTTGCCTACAAAATTAATAGGTTCATAAATTGTGAATGGCCATTCTACTCCCTGCCTTGTAGCTCCATTGGCCATTAAAAGTGGCAACTTACAAAATAAAACAATTGGTAGAAACATTGCGTGAAAGTAGGTACTGGTAAAATGGCAACGGAATTACTGGAGACCAATTATCAAAACAAAATTGTTAAAAATCGCAACTGAACTACGGCTTTTCAACTTTGTATCTTACAAAGATAACGGTCAAACGGGCGTGGTGGAGTAGCAGTTTGATTGCGATTTTAAACAATTAAGTTAGTAGTATTAGCCTGTCATACATTAAAAACCGGCCAACTGCGAGTCGAACTCGCGCGCGTAGGATTCCGTACCATTATCTATAAAAACGGCAAAAAAAATCACGTTTGTTGTATGGGAGCCCCCTTAAATATTTGTTTTATTCTGTTTTTAGTGTTTGTTGTTATAGCAGCAACAGAAATACATTATCTGTGAAAATTTCAACTGTCCAACTATCACGATTCATGAGATACAGCCTGGTGACAGACGGACGGACGGACAAACAACGGAGTAAGAGGGTCCCGTTTTACCCTTTGGGTACGGAACCCAAAAATTAAGATATTGTATCTAAAGAACGAGGTTTCCCCATGTGGGGACGGGTTGGAATATAAAACTTCGCCACCGCACGCTGGGAATAGAGGCGTGTTGTAAGATTCAACAAAACCCAGCACTCTTAGGAGTAGGATCTATACGGTCCACCTGGCTAGCTGCTACCACCCTCACATTAAAGTCATACCTTACAGTTTACTATGTTCCGTCGTGTATATGTGAGAACCAGAGGGGTATAGGGGAATTTCTCTATCTCTGTTCCTTGGATTCGTGTGCTCCATCTTAGACCCTGTCTGCGCTTACCATCAGGTGAGACTAAGGCCAAACGCAGCCGAGTCAAGAAAAAAGAAGAGGTATCATTTACCAATGAATTAAAGTTAATTGCTGTTGGTTTTGTGAACTTAATGCTCATTCATTAGTTAAAGAATTTTCTCACGTCAATTTATGAAAAAAAACTCCATAGCCTGTGGGTTAACCTTAGTAGGTAGATACGCTGTTTTTATGGGGACCTTTTTGTAGATTTTTTTAAGAGAAACATTATTGTTATACATAGATATATCGTTTTCATATACGACCAAAAGTTTACGCGGCACATGCGAATGACCTCATCAATTATTACTTTTTTTTCAGACTTCCGCGATACTCATTGTCATAGGTCGTTTAATTTACACAAAACGATCGACATCATACATCTAAATCTTCCTCGTGAATCAATTTATCTAATCGTGAAAATGGGATTAAAATCTGTTCAGTAGTAACAGGGAAGATCGCGCACAGACAGACAAACGGACGCGGGGGGACTGTTTCATAAAATGACGTAGGGATGCTCTCAACCGGCGTGCGTGTATGACAAGATGTATTAATGTGGATGAAGCGAAAGGGGTATGTAAGGGTCGTAGCATGTGGCGTTCTATAGTTTCTGCCTACTCTCGTGGGGAAAAGGCGTGAGTTTATGTATTTATGTAGGTAGGGATAATGATAATTGAAAGTACAGTACATATTATTAAATAATACAACTTAAACATTTTATTAACCTAAATACTAATTCTCGTCATCATCACTCTCCGCTTCGCTTTTAATTTCAACGGGTACTTCAAAGATCTTTCTCTTCCCGTAAGTTTTTTTACGTCCAGACCCACTTTTTTTAACATCTATGGGGTCATTTTCTTTTTTATAAAACTGTTTCAAAACTGACAAGATGGAAATTTTGGCATCAATCCTCGTCTCCATTGACAGCATATTCAGCATTGGTACCAACGATAGAGCGAACTTGGTTGAGTCCAAATCGTTATTTTCAGCTATATGTGGTTCCAAATTTGAGGCTGATTTTGCATCGTTCGTCATCGCCGGTAGCAGGACATCAGGAATAGGTGTCACTTCAATATTTGTGTTAAGTGTAACTGTTGTACTATCTCCACCAGCTTCAGGAAGATCAATGTCCGGTGAAGCTTCATCGTCATCGTTCGATTTGTCTAATTCAGCATTCAAAAAAGAAAGTTCATCGAAATACAGATATTTACGCCTTTTATATGCGACTCCGTATATCCATTTTGGGTCTTTCTGACGTTTCAGCTCTCTGGAGAAGCAGGCTCTGAGATTCTTCCATCTTTTCTGCACTATCTCGACTGAAATGAAAAAATAATTCAATAACATAGTAAAACAATAGAGACGCTTGATGGTAGCCTACGCAGATCATTATATCGGTCTGCGAGTTTAAATCAGACCATAAATGTGGATAGGAGGACCGGCACAGTCAGTCTCAGTGATCACTTCCTTCCTAGCCATTCATCTTTCACACAATTCACCATCTTACTTTGGTTCTTATAGAAGTAGTGTGTAATCTAAATATGGTGCTGTTCCACAAACGATGGGACACCTGACATCATGCCCTGCATGCCTTGCACGTTACAGGAACTAATGGACGCTACTGATAACGCTAAACTCGTAGCTAAGTTCTGGGCAGACTCAATTTAGATTGCCATCGACACCCTAAGAAGAAGAAGACCATAGAGTATCTATAGCTTATTTCGCTCTTGTTGCGTTCGGCCTTAAGTTGGTGACTATTAATTGCACACGAAACTCTTCTGTGCTTGAAGGTCAACGACCATTTCAAAATATAACATTGAAAAATGGACATTAAACACAGTAATTTTAAAGATTCAATTTAAATAAAGTAGTGAGAGGCGCGCCGTAAACCCACCGCCGCGCCGTCAACTCAATCAACGTCGGATTAGTTTCGCAAAATGTACTGTTTGGAGCACAGCTTAAAGTCGATTTTTCAATGCTTAGACGAGGCGTTGCTAAAACTTTAGAAGATGAGGTCGTGCCATCGGCAAGCCTGTGTTACTCCATGGTTTATGTATGAAAACACTTTGCCCGTCCCGGCTTCGCACAGATGGTAATTTTTCCCGTTTTTACATTTTTTTTTAATTTATGCTCCGCTCCTATTCGGCGTGGCGTGATGTTATATAGCCTATAACCTTCCTCGATAAATGGACTATCCAACACAGAAAGATTTTTTCAATTCCAACCAGTAGTTCCTGAGATTAGCGCGTTCAAACAAACAAACAAACTCTTCGGCTTTATAATATTAGTATAGATAGGTACACGCCGCGTAATAAAACAGAAAAGAAAACCGAACCGTATGGATTCCAGTTCATCTTAATAGACCGTTTAATTTCATAAAAGCATAATACTGAGTTGAATACCTCCTAGAAGCAAAATTTGCTTATTTCTATACATATCTTTGCTAAAATGGGGCTTAATCTATACTAACATTATAAAGCTGAAGAGTTTGTTTGTTTGAACGCGCTAATCTCAGGAACTGCTGGTTGGAATTGAAAAAATATTTTTGTGTTGGATAGTCCATTTATCGAGGAAGGTTATAGGCTATTATATAACATCACGCTACGGCCAATAGGAGCGGAGCAAAAATGAAAAATGTTGCAAAAACGGGAAGAATGTCCACCCGTGCGAGGCCGCTAGTTTAATATAAAAGAGTATAAAAACTAACCTTTTTCAGCTTTTTCTTTATGAGTATAGCTCGACCAAGTATTTGCAAACAGTAATTGTACGACCTCTTCCCAGATTTTTTTCTTAAAGATATGATCATTGTACATTGGCGCATCTTTTGCGTACAAACACGGCCTTATTTTTACTTCTTGTATTAACAAGTCCGTATCAATTTGTGCTAGTTGCAAATCTGACATCACTTTTAACACAATATATTCACTTAGGAAACGAAAATATCAAGAATTGACTCGCTTTTACACAATCACACGTTGTTGATTCGCAGCGATGACTACAAGTCGCCGCTGTGGCGTGAGTTGCGCGAACACCGGTCGCCGCGCTGTTGCCAGCTCGCGTTTGGAAGATTCCGAGCGACAGAACAGTCACGCAGTCACCGAACTACCAATGTTGAGTTTAACTGATAAGAATAATAGTCAAACACAACAAAATAGTCGGAGTAAATCTTCTTGTTGCTATGACAACTGGTCTTTTGTCATTTTTGATACTATGGTAACGTTATTTGATATTATTATAAGTATAAATAAAAAAAACTAGTATTTAAGTAAGTAAGTACATTATTATGCGTTTAACATAAAATAATTGCTTGGTAAATGAATAAATACATAATAAATTAACTTTAATTATAGTATGTTATTGCTATGTTTACCTTTAGTAAACCAATTGTAATAAACAAAAAAATATTTAAACGCCTGACAAAATATATTAGCAATGTGTTGCATAAAAAGATGTTGCCTTTGAAAATACGATGGATTTATTTTACAAACCTGTTTATGTACTTACCTAATATGTTAAATAATACAACTTGTTAAGTATTTATTTTCTACACAATTAATTAATAATTCCTAAAACATTATGACATTGTAAGTACAAAAGAAGCAATTGCGATTTTATTAAACAATTTTGTTACCTAGTTAAATTGTGCTCCTAAGGAATTACTACCTACTACCATACCTATTTCTGCCGAGAAGCAGCATTGCTGTTCCGATTTAAAGGATGCCGGTGAACTTACAGTTACTTCTCTTAAGTTGACAAAACATCAGAAATCCTCTTGGTGTTGTAGGCATTATAAGGTTAATCGGAAAGGGGGTACTAAGCCGTGGGCCACTTAATATATATATCACTGGTGATTGTTTTAAAGAAAGCTTAAATTTTAAAAAATCGATAAAAAAAACCATGCAAATATTAATTTTAGTTTTTTCAAATATTCTTCATCCCTGCTTTAGTTACGAATCCCAAATATGACCGAAAATGTAAACACAGCTGATCATGGTTGAGGATAGATAGAATTTAGCGTATTTTTTATGAAATCTTTGAACAGCTATTTCTCTTAAACTAATGACTTTTGGGGAAAGTTGTAGAACAAAAGTTATCCATTATTATGGGTACTTTAATACCCTCTAACCTTGTATAGGCAGCGGTACCCACTTTCCAAGTACTGTCGGCGTGTTCAGCAACCTATTATATTTCAAAAAAACTTTGTCTACCTCTTTAAAGATGGTGATAAGTTATTAACAATAATTATTATGCATCTTCTTAGTCACGTCCCTGACTGTGGATGGCGGAAATGGATTAGAATTCTGTCTCCGCAGGAGGGGAATAGAAGATATTTTAATCTAAATGCTAAAACCATGCGCCTTTGAATTGCGACGCTAAAATGGGTAAGCACGAGTTGTGGGGGCTGTTGTGGTTCTAAATATAAAAATATGCTTACCATATGTCGACACAGACTGTAAAAGAATAGCTCATGGCGTGGTGAAAAGACTAGCTAGTCAGCAAGGTTGGTAGCAGGGCTGACTGCACTGTACTTACTTATCTAAGTAAGTAAGTAGTACCTACGTATATAGGTATCGACGCTCGGCAGTGAATACCTCGTAAATAAAATTTTCTTCAAAAGCATTTTATTTGTTCTTTAGATTGAAAAAATCCTCATACACGTACTAGTTCAACAAACTTTCAATTCATATACTTCTAAGCTATCTATGACGTACGATGACAAACTTGTATTAACATTTGATCGCCCATTTTTTTTGCAGGAGACAGTTATTTCTATCTCTTTTAAAAATTTGTATTTTACACATACGTGGTTTTCGCTGCCGACCGACGATATGTGGGAATATTTAAAAGTAACCCACCTGGTCAGTGGTGAGTTTCATTCGCCAACCAGGTGTTCCGTACCTAACATAACATAACATCACGCCTGTATTCATAGAAGGATTGAGCAGAGGTGTACAGTAACACTCTCATATCTCCGTTATGAAGACCCATGTAATAGGAGCCGAGCCTAACGCCATCAACCGGGCACAAATCCAAACTCTGGGCTGCTGCTGAGGAATTCCACACGGAAAAACCCAATACCACTTTGCCTGACCTGGGGCCGTTTGCCGTCTACATTTATACTCATGATTAAAAATGGACAAAGTTTATTATAAATAGTTTTTTGGTATACCTAGGTACTATTAATAAGGCCTGAAGGCTGAATAAAAACATACACACCACATAATCAGCCCATTACTGTCCCACTGCTGGGCACGGGCCTCTTCTCAGAATGAGAAGGGTTTAAGCCTTAGTTCACAATGCTGGCCTGGTACGGGTTATCAGACTACACACACCATCGAGAACTTTATGGAGCCCTCTCAGGTGTGCAGGTTTCCTCACGATGTTTTTCCTTCACCGTTAACTCAAGTGATAATCAAATTCTGATCCGCACATGAATTAAAAAATTCAGAGGTACGGGCCGGAATCGAACTCAGAGCCTCCTGCATGGAAGTTAATCGGTCAACCGCTAGGCTATAACTGCTGAATAAAAAAACCCAAAATACTGGACGAAATCAAGAACATATTTACACACACACAATAAACATAGTCACACAAAATATGGAAACAGACGCAAATGGTTTTACATCTACATTACGGAACCCTGAAATAGACTAGCTTTCGAGTGCTTTAGTGCTCAATAGGAGCCTTCTAAAGAACTAAATGGATCTTTGCGGGCTCAGATGTAAGAGCCAAATGATTTTTTTTTACCGACTGCTCGCGTTAACTAGGGTTGCCATCACCTAAACTGCCAACACCGGACAAAGATTTAAATAACCGTACATTTGGTCGAAATTGGGATTTATCCCCAATCGACACCAGCAATGATGATCTATGATCCACAATAAAGATATTGATTGATTGGTTGATTGATAAATTAATACTAAGCTAACATGAATTTAAGGCAATTTTCGTTTTTAAGTCATGTTGTTTATAATATCGTCAGTGGAAAGGTAAAAAGACTAAAGCGCCAATATCCCAATACTTTACAGTAGAGAGATTGAAAGTATTTTTTTAAGAAAATAAACATAGTTATTTTTCTTAGAGTATACATATTAAATAGATAATTTGATTATGTATTTAATATGTATACTTACTCTCTCTGTGTAAGTTAGCTTAGTATTCATTGCTGGTGTCGAAATGTCCGGTTATTTAAATGGACGATAATTTTATATTTTCAAGGACGTCCTTGAAAATATAAAATTTTCCTAAGAAATTTTCATTCGATATGTATAGCCAAAATTTAAAATGAACGAAAATGCCATAAGACCAACGTCTGGGTTTCATCCGGTCACTTTTTGAGAACCTCTCCGGACGCCCCCGGACGCCATCCCAAACTAGGACAAATCCGGGGAAACCCAGACGGATGGCAACCCTACGTTAACGGTCAATGAAGAAATAGTAATGAGTTTGAAGGAATTGAGTATCAGAGAAGAATTTTTTGCTGATGATCTCAGTTACGAGAATGAATTGGTACCTATGCGTGTTCTGCCTAGCCTTTTTCCCAAC
The DNA here is from genome assembly GCA_910594945.2 of Amphipyra berbera. Lineage (NCBI taxonomy): Eukaryota > Metazoa > Arthropoda > Insecta > Lepidoptera > Noctuidae > Amphipyra > Amphipyra berbera. Next base: position 14,064,099 of record OU343145.1, read on the forward strand.
TATGTTGGGGTCAGCTTCCAGTCTAACCAGATGCTGCTGACTACCAGTATTTTACACGGAGCTACTGCCATCAGACTTCCGCAACCCAGTTACTGCGCAATGCCAATATCTTAAGGTTACGCGGAGAGCACGTTAAACAATCAGTTCCGGGTGTCATACGAATACCTATGACAGTCGTTACGGGAAGTCAGAAGCCCGTAAGTTTGACAACCGGTCTAAAGTTAGAATATCGGCATTGCCCAGTAACTGGGTTGCGAAGGTCTGATAGCAGTCGCTCCGTGTAAAATACTGGTATTCAGCCGCATCTGGTTAGAATGGAAGCTGACCCCAACATAGGTGGGAAAAGGCTAAGCAGAACGACTTAGATTAATGATAAGATTGGTCTCCACTGTGCTCTTAGATCACAGGAACAAGATTCTGTGATCTGGTACTGCGGTCCAACGAGATAGGTACCGTCGGCGGCGTACTAGTTGTCTGGTAGATATCGCTATCAGCGATAAGACCGCCATTGTACCCTTTAATGTTTGTTATTGTATAAGAGCGGTGTTACAATTTTGGTGTACAATAAAGTATATTCTATTCTATTCTACTAGTTAAATGCGGCAACTAATACTACGCCGAAGTCAACGTACTCGAGTCAGGGAGCCTACTCCGAAAAACGAACATCGAAGATTCAGATCGACAAAACAACGACAAACATCGAACTTATAAATATACGATCAAAGTATTGTCAAACAGCGAACTACTAAATGACAACTAACATTTGGGAATAGGGTGAACGACAGAAAAAATGTCAAATCGCAAAAGTCGAATCGATCGTCGGATCCGAAACAGTTTCATGGTTGGAAAACGTGCGATCTGTCAGCCGAAACTTCGTAATTCGATTTACGGAGTAGGTCCTCAATCTCGTTGCAACCAATGTGTGACGATGACGTGTCGCGCGTTCTATTAAACAGCTCATAATACTAACAAAGTAAAATGCCGGTTTGCGTAGTGAAACTGTATAAAAACAATACTACAAGAAATTAGATCGTTGCAAATGACGATAATAATGAATACAGGATGTAAATGAAGTCATGTAATTCCTTCAAACCTCATGATGTACTGCTGACATAGATTATCCCTGAACGGGATACTTTTGGATTCGATAAAATAAAAATTACAAGAAGTAAACACGTGTTCTTTTAGCGTGACCGCGCGGTGAGCGATAGCCGCGCAATTCACTCGGGGTGCTAAAATGCCTCACAATAAGAACACATGTTTATTTTTTGTAAAATGTTTTATTGTTTCCAAACGAATCCCGTACAGTTTTAATTTATGTCAGCAGTACATCACTATTCACCAGGTTTGAAGGAATTACGTGACTTTGTTTACACACTGTATAAAATTACCACATTCAAGAAGCAATTTTTTTTAGGTAGAGCGGTATCTAGTTATAGCGCGGCGAAGACCAATCATTAATCTAAGGTGTCCTATTTTTCCGATTGCGTTTTTGTCTTGGTGTTGTAGATGTAGGGGAGACCGAGGGGAGTTGAAACAATTTTCACATTTGTTTCATACACCAAATAACATAGACAGAAATCGTATGATATTAGTACCAATCGATAGGTCATTCTTTACACTTGCGAACTCATGGGACGCCTGACAGCGCCCGGCAGATGTTAAACATCGAAACACATTTTGTAAAATAAAAATACTAGCCGAATCAAACCGATGAAAGCCGACGAGTTACGAAGGTCTGCTGTCGTGTGTCTGCCATCGCGAACATTGCCACGCAACAACCGCTCTCACACCCGTACCAGTTAGATGTTTCACATCCAGAAACAGTTCTAATCAAAATCATACCATGTCTCATTTGAACTATAATTATCACTGCGTTCTCACATAATTATTAGTGAAACAATTGAATACTAATTACGTCGTAATGGTCTCTAAGTACTAGTTTGACCTATTTCTAGTAATCTAGTATTTATTGCTGCGCAAGCTGTTGTGTGGCTTGCATTTGTAACGGTCATTTGTATATCATTAGCTCAGGATAAATTTTTTTAATAAGCAATCAGTGGGCAATTTCACAGACTAAAAATGTTGATTAATTTCAACCGAAGCAAAGCCGACCCTCTGAGCCAGTAAAAATCTGTCCCATTGTTGGGTACGAGCCTCTTCTCAGAATAAGAAGGATTTAAACCTTAGTCCACCACGCTAGCCTAGTATGGGTTGGCAGACTTCACATCATAGAGAACTTTATGGAGCCCTCTCGTGTGTGCAGGTTTCCTCAAAGTAGGTACCAAAATAAAAAATAGGTAATCAAATCTGATCCATACACGAATTCACATAAGAGTAACAAATAAAAAAAATATTTCCGTAGTAATTAAGAGCTGACCAGACCTGACAGACGACACCAGCCTGTTCACGACCATCTTACTCCTAACCTTTCCCCAATTATCTTGGGGTCAGCTTCCAGTCTGATCAGATGCGGCTGAATACCAGTATTTTACACGGAGCGACTGCCATCAGACCTCCGCAACCCAGTAACTGGGCAATGCCGATATCCTAAGATTAGATCGATTGTCAGATTTTCGGGCTCCTGACTAACGACCGTCATAGGTATTCTTGACACCCGGGACCGAAGGTTTAACGTGCTCTCCGAAACGTGGAGGGGGTCTCGATGTGTAACTAACGGTCACCCATCCAGACTGACCGCGGCAAGCGCAGCCTAACCTTGCAAACCATATGATCGGCGCGGTTGTTAACTAGCCACGAGCGCCTCTACCGTGCACAAAAAGGTCTGCTTTTTCGTTTGGAATAATGAATTCTACTAATTCCAATACCCAGGAACCGTAAAGCGATATTAGCATATCCATTCAGCTTCTGTACTTTCATTTTCATTTCAATGCTCGAGCTTTTTTTGAAACTAACAGCGCAATGAGCTACTTCCATATCACCTTTTACGTATCATAGCAATAGGAAGTGAATAATTAAGATTCTAAGCGATAATAAAAAATATTTTTATTTCTGTAAATAAATCTGTTACAGACACTTTTACAAATCAATGTAATGTTTTTTAAGACTAGATGGCGCCGGCATTTCCTACCTGACTAGCTCTGAGACGAAAAGCCGAAACAAACTCAGAGATCAAGGTCTCTTTTAAAGTCCAGACATTGTGGTATAAAAACTATGCGAGTGTAACAATGTAGGGCAACATCTGGAATGGCCTTTTGAGGAAAGTATCATAGCAGGTTTGAGTCGACCTGTCCTAACTGATGGCACGCATGCATCAGCCATCGTGTAGCTCAAACCTTATTTCAGGATAATGATGATAGCATTTTATACTCCAAAGTTAATTACTAGTCTAAGGAACGGCATGCATGTTTACGGGTTTCTAACTACCCGTGATGAAGGTGATTCGTCTGGTAGCTTGCATCGACAGCTTGAAGTGCAAGGAGCATCTCGATAATGTTACGTGGACAACGACAACTGCGAATTGATCGAGATAGCTAGCTAATATTTTTAATCCGAGACACAATGTGTCAAATTTCAGGAAAATTATTTGATAAATTTGACATTCGTGCCTATCAAATTACTACTCGGAATAAAAAAAATTGATTTTAGTCACAAATAAGTATTTAGCATTATAAGTGGACTTACTTAGCATTCACATCAGCCAAACGGCTTGGCTAGTTAACAATTTTAAATCGCCTATAACTTTTTATTATAGTATTGCATTGGTTTTTTCATTGCTGCCTATGTTTTTGTAAAAGATTCGAATGAATAAAAATAATAACACACAGACACGAAAAAATCTCGAAAAGAAAAAAATGAATATGTTTTTGTCCCTTTAACTGTCATGTTAGTACTTAGTAATATTTTTCTCCAAGCGTCGTCGCGTCGGGGGCCGCTGAGTAAATTATCATTACCAAGCTTCTTTTTTTGTATTCTGTTTTTATTTTATTTCACGCGTCACCCCTCTTATTGTGGGGGGTTAAAAAAAAGTCAACTACCCCATCGTAGCTGCCATTGGCAGCTCCTAATCTATGTCTGCTGTAAACACACATTCTTTTCCCAAATTCGACCTTACGTCAATAAGTACTAATGTAGTTTCACTCGATAGTACTCCAAAATTCAGTTTGTTGTACCTACTAAACCAACCTACTGCTTCATAAGCCGGCACGTATTCTGTTCTAAGAAATGCTCCAGTGACCTCCCAGGGGACGTTGCCAATCTTGTTCAGACCTCGTTAAGTTCTTCTGACGTTACCCCCTAAGGTATATGGTATTGATTCTTATGTAATTTAAGCTTTTATGTGTGTTGTGAGTTTCTTTGTAGCTTATTTTATTTTTGTGGTTTCTGATAAAAAATGTATCACTTTAAATGTGTTTCCTGTTATTTATATTTACTCTTTTCCTCAGTAGCAGCCCGGAGTTTGAATTTGTGCTCGGTTGATGGCAATAGGATCGCCCTCTATTTCATGGGACTTAAACATAACTGCGAAATGAAGCTTACTGTACACCTCTGCACAACCCTTCGGGGAATACAAGCGTGATGTCATGTTACATACATAAATAAATAAACTCACGCCTTTTTCCCATGAGGGTAGGTAAAACTATAGAACGCCACAAGCTACGATCCTTACATACTCCTTTCGCTTCATCCACATTCATACTTCCTGTCATACACACCGGTTGAGAGTACTACGCACCTGTCCTTTGTGAAGAACATCGTCAATAACATCGATGTATGTCCTTCTAGGACGTCCTCTACCGTTTCCACTGACATCCACCTTATAAATTCCTTTCGTTAATCGCCGTTCACTCGTTCTCTCAACATGATCAAACCAACTAAGCATATTCCTTTAAATTTTTGTCACTATACCATCTTATGTTATGTTATTTATTTTAATTTGTCAGCCCGATTGACATAGTGGCTGTGGAAGAAGGAGGTATGTTGTTCCTCCAACGAAAAGGGAGGATCCTCTTACCAGGCGGGTCGTATGCCTGGCGGGCTACTGCCCAACTGTTGATGTTAGGAAGTTATATATACAACATGTAATTAACGCACATCCTCAAACACCCCAATTAGAATATTATGTTATAATCATAATACATATACTAAAATTTTAGTTTAACATTTATATGCATTGTTATTTACTAAATTAACGTTCTTGAAATAAGGTCTATTTTTCTTTATTTTGTATTGAATGACGGAATTTGTATTAATACAAATAAAAATGCACTTTTAAAAGTCTTTTTGCCATGATTTACGGTCCATTTCTGTTTATTTTGACTGTACAGGGGTAATGTGACTAATTTCCGTAGTTTTAACTATTTTTAACCGACTTCCAAAAAGGAGGAGGTTACTATGTTCGTCTGTATGTATATTTTTTTTTTTTGTGTGGGTTCATCGATATTTTCGCCAACTGGAAACCGATTTTGATGATTCTTTTTTAATGGATAGGGTATACTTTGAAGTCGGTCCCATTTAAATTTGGTGAAGATCTGATGAAGAACTTCGGATATAGACAATGGAACTCCTCAATGACGAACAGTACGCATTTTGTGATGATGTGATTATGTTACGAGCAGCGTCTTTAGTAAATCCAACCAAGTTTTAATTAAGGCCACTAAAATGAAAAAAATAAAAACATTTTTTACAAAAAATTTAAACCGACTTCAAAAAAGAATAAAATAATTACCATATAAAATTAACAGTTTCAGAAGTCGGTGCCTTCAATTTGGTTCAGCGTGGATCAGCACCGACTTCTGAAACTGTTAATTTCATATGGTAATTATTTTATTCTTTTTTGAAGTCGGTTTAAATTTTTTGTAAAAAATGTTTTTATTGGGATAGAAATTACCTATATTAAAAATTATAGAATACGATTCGGTAAACGATTCTGAACAAACTACTTTCAGGATGTGCGTTAATTATGTTACATATTGTATATTAACTCCGTGTCAGATCTTGATATCGCGATGCAAGATTTGTGACGTTTCATCTGACAGCTGTCATTGTTGTCGCTGTAGTCTGCTAGACATTCGTCGTGCTGCGTCTCATGAGGCGTGATAGATGCCGCCACAGTGGCTAAGGGATTGGCTCCACTATCAGTTTCATCTGTATGGTCTATAGACAGTTCTGGGTCTGGGTGTTTGTGCATGTGAGATTTGTGTCAATAAACGTACCAATAAAGGATATACCAGGATATTTTTGGTTAGACGTGGAGTCCTGATTCACGCTGACTACTCTCAGAATATCATAAATAAAACCAGAGTTCATTTGCAATACAAATCTTCTTTTCATGTGGTTAATGACTAACCAGGTGTCAGACTTTATGCCGCCCATGGACCTCTGACTTGGCTTCACATGCCGTCGAGAAATATCTCTCAGGCATGCCGGTTTCCTCACGATGTTTTCCTTCAACGTTTTTAAGCAAGTGATAATTATACAATACGCACATGAATCAGAAAAGTCAGAGGTGCGTGCCTTGGGTTCGAACTCAAAACCTATGACTTGGCTGTCCGATGGTCACACACTAGGCTGTTCTGTTCTGCCTAGCCGTATCCCAACTATTTTGGGGTCAGCTTCCAGTCTAACCAGATGCGGCTGAATACCAGTATTTTACACGGAGCGACTGCCATCAAACCTCCGCAACCCAGTTACTGGGAAATGCCGATATCCTAAGATTAGACCGGTTGTCAGACTTTCGGGCTTCTGACTTCCTGTAACGACTGTCATAGGTATTCGTATGACACCCGGAACCGACTGTTTAACGTGCTCTCCGAGGCATGGAGTTGTCTCGATGTGTAACGAACGGTCACACCACTAGACTATCGCTGATTTTAGAAATCTAATAGCAACTCAATCTTCTTCTTCTTCCTGCCCTTATCCCACAATAGGTGGGGTCAGCACAACATGTATTTACGAAATCCATGTTGTTAGAAGTTTTGGCTTATTGTTTTATAACCGGCCGCCTGCCTGACATCAACCCTCCTTGGGAATACTCGTTGCGCTGTCACGCGGGTGACCCAATGTGCTTGCTGATATTATGCACTGGGTCCTAAAATGATATGCATAGCAAACTATGTTCTTCTTGGTGGAGTATACTTGAAGTTGCTCGACCCACTCATTCAGTTTATATAGTTTCATTCCGTTCATTCATAGCAACTCAATCGCTGTCACACGTAATTCGTCCCAAGATGTTTGTAGCTCAAAGCTGAAAAATTCAAAATCCATCAGAAGGCTAATTACTGCGCAGTGCTCCTCGTAAATCAGTACATCTTGTTTTTTACTTCGTCTTGTACAAGTTACAAGTACCTAAGTCTACGATAATCGATTCTTTGCTCTTTAGCGCAGGGAAACTTTGCTAGAAAAGAAAATAACCTTTTTTGTTGTCGGCTTTTGCTGAGTTCCTATAGACAAAAACGAATCGTTTTGCTTACCAATGGACCATTTTTAACCGACTACAATCAAAAAAGGAGGAGGTTCTATGTTGTACAGTATGTTTTTTTACGTATTTTCCCCGATTTCTCCATGAATTGTGAACCGATTTTAATGATTATTTTTGAAAGAAAACAAATTGAAAGAGTATTTTTTTTGAGATGGTCCCATTTGGTGAAGATCTGATGAAAAACTTCGGAGATATACAATTGAACTCCTCAATGACGAACAATACACATAATGTGATTGAGTTACGAGCAGCGTTTTTAATTAGCTAAAAAGAAATACTTTTTTGAAGTCGGATTTAATTTGTTAAAAAGTTTTTTTTATTTAATGCCAAACTAGGCATATACATAGACTTGTTAGCTAATTTTACCTGTGATAGCTACTTACATATTGGAGGGTCTACTTTGCAAATCTATGAGGTATTTGCTTCATTATTGGTAAAGATACAAGAGTTTCAAATTTAACCAATAACGTTAGATTAATGTCTGTCTTAGGGTTCCGTAGCTCGAAATAAAAAAACGTACCCCTTCTTAGCATCACTTTGTTGTCTGTCTGTCAAGATCCATTTTCTTATGAACGGCTAGAGGTATCGATTTGAAAATAATACCAAATACTAAAGTCGGTGGCAGAATTTGCTTATCACTTGCGTTAACGGTGATGGAAAGCATCGTGAGGAATCCTGCTCCATAAAGTTCTCGATAGTGTGTGTAGTCCGCCAACCCGCACCAGGCCAGCGTGGTGGACTAAGGTGTAAACCCTTCTCATTCTGAGAAGTGGCCCGTGCCCAGCAGTGGGACGATAATGGGCAGATTATGCTATACTACAGTCTACAGCCTTTGTTCCTGTAAATAACATAAACATAATCTAATAAGCTCATTACTTTCCTACCGCTAGGCGCGAGGCTCTTCTCAGAACGAGAAGGGTTTAGGCTTTAGTCCACCACGCTGGCCTGGTGTGGTTTGGCAGACTACACACAACATCAAGAACTTTATGAAGCCCTCTCAAGTGTGCAGGTTTCCTCACGATATTTTTCCTTTACCGTTAACGCAAGTGATAATCAAATTCTGATCCACACATGAATGCGAAAAGTCAGAGGTGCGGGCTGGGATCGAACTGAAACCTTCCTGCGTGGAAGGCAAGCGTCCAACCGCTAAGCTATCACTGCTATAATATCCTGTAATTAAGACAGAAAATAAATTAAACTAAAGCTATGTTTATTAAACTTTAGCTGACATGAAATCCAGACAGGAAATTCCGAAGTGCTTCACAAAAACAATTAGTACAAATTAGACGGATTCTGGCTAAGTTTCGGTCTAGTGGCGCCCTCTATTCGCCCCATTGGTTACTAAACGACCCGATAAACTGCCCCGATGACGTCTCCGAGGAAACGGATGGCAGACTTGGAGGGAATGTCAAGTTAATCCTTGAACGAAAAATAATAAAGAAGGTTTTTTTTGTTTTTGTAACACTTTAGCGCGGCTTTAAGAGTCAACCCTCAACTAGCACGTGCACATAAAATTTAGCAGGCGTGTACTTATGGAAGGATAAAGAATAACACTTGTAACCGTATACTATATATATTTTAATAATAATTACAAATAAATATCAACAGGGCGTGGTTCGTAGCAATGCGAGGAGTCCAGGGTCTTCTTGAGCAGGTGTAACACTTGGCAACTGCAGAGGCGCGAAAGGGCCGATCTTTTTATTTTCCCCTATTCGACTACTTTTAGATGGTATTGTGGACCGTTTCTACGTAACCGGGCAGTTATTGGTGAGACCTGAAGGGTCTCCAACCAATCCCGACGAGAGTAAAATACTTAACCTAAGCTAACTACTATTACTACGTCTACTACTAACATCATGACTAGATACCAACAACACCACTAAGGGCGTCCCCTAGGAGGGACTCGAACCTTGGCTTAGGGCGTTGCTTGCGAGAGGACTGGGAGGGAGACAGCTTGATGAGGGCTGAATTAACGGTGTGTAGGGCCGATCTGCAATGTGCCCGACCTTTTATAGGCCCGGATCCCCACCAGTAAGCCACCACCCGTCACATGTTGTTTTCCGGTCTTAGGACTCTCCCACACGGGCCACGCCACAGCCTCAAGTGGCCGGTCACTAACTGCAAACAATTTTTTTATACAAAAAAACGATGGTGGTTTGTTGCCGCCATCTTCCACACGTAAAGAGTCCTAAGGGGAACTAAAGCACCACTTTACTAGTTCTATAGTGACTGTAACTCCAGGGTCGTCTCTATGTTATTTGGTGCCGGGGTTTACACAATTATAAATTAGTACACAACTAAATTAACACATGCATGCACTACTCATATACACACACATGTTGGTTTAAGTGAACGGGCATGACCACTGACGGCACTGACTGACATCCGTGGAGCACAAAGGTTCCAGATGAAAACCAGCGTCACGTACTTATAGAATATAATTGTCCAGTCGTGAAACACATCAACCATCTTGAGACCTATGACTTGGCAGTCCGACGGTCATACCACTAGGCTATCACTGCTTATCATAATACAGGCGTGATGTTATGTATAATATCTCGGGCCTCAGCACGCGTCTTCAGAGACCACCGAGGCGCTTCTTATGCCACAGCGCACGGGTGCCCCGCAACCATGCACCCCCGAGTAGATCCCTCCCTGTGTACTCCTCACCCAGTTCTCAATTACAGCCATGTCAATTAGATAATGTTAATAGCTGTTATTTCACACTACAGAACATGAATGCAATTCCCTTTTTGCTTCCAATCGGCTGCAAACGTCATTAGGAGAACGAACATTGTAAGTAAGGCGTGTGTACTTGTGTATTTGTGTACTGCACAGTGTAAATGTACAGGCAAATGGCGTGTACTGTGTATGACAGGCAAATAGTGAGGAACTGGCGTCGAGTTAGAATAATTAGGTGGAGAATTGGGTTTTATTGATGCTGGTAGCAAAGAGATTAGAATTTTGTAGTCTAAGGCTGGACATCCACCAGAGCTGTGCGAGGAAAATGTGTGGTGCTAAAAGGTGTAGCGAGGATGTGAAACGATGTGACCCTTTCCACCAAGGCTGTGCGAGGAATGCATAATGTGTAATGCGTAATGTGTAATGCGTACTGACTGGTAGGCGTATATTTTCAAATCCTCGCACATATTCCTAGCAACACATTCCTCGTAACACATTCCTTGCAACACATTCCTCGCAACACATCCCTCGCTCGCATTTCTTGCTTGTTTTGTATGAACAAAAACCTCGCGCAGCTAAGCCCATATCCACCAGAGCTGCGCAGAGCGAAGCTAGGTAAATGAAGTGATTCTATTGGTGCTTACAAAACACATTCCTCGCTACGCAGCTTAGCACAGCTCTGGTGGATGCTCAGCCTTAGTAACGTGGTATCCTGCGTAAGCGACAAACGCGACGCGGTGCGACGCGATGCGACACGACGTGAACAAAAACGCGTTACATCACGTCTCGCTACATAGGCCGCTATTAGGGAATGCCGTGGTCTTGATCGTGTTTGTCGCGTTCGTCGCGTCGCGTTCGTCGCTTACGCAGGGCACCGCCGAGATATTCGCCTTATCGCTTGCTTTCGTCTTACAGAGGAAGATGTTATAATATAATAATATACTTTTATCTAATTAGAGCCCTCAAATATTGCAACACCTGGAAAAGGTTGCTAAGCTGTACCTACTCTATATAATAAGACCTGTATTATTTTACCTTAGTGTGCAAATAAATATTTTGAGTTTGAGTTTGATGTATTTAATTAGATATTAATAACTCCCTCGTTGGTCTAGTGGTGGCAAGCGCGACCGCTGATCGCGAGGTCCTGGGTTCGGTCTCCAGGTCGGGCATGTTATTGAGTTTTCCGTGTGGAATTCCTCAGTAGCAGCCCAGAGTTTGGATTTGTGCCCGGTTGATGGCAATAGGCGCGCCGGTATTACATGGGACCTAAACATAACAGCAAAATGAGGGTGTTAGGTACTATACACCTCTGCACAACCCTTCGGGGAATACAGGCGTGGTGTTATGTACTTAATGATGAAATTGTTATCTGTTATCAAACACACACTCTAGCTGACGTGTTACAACAGTAAACCTGAGTCCTACCGAAAGTCCTCGCTGTGGCCGAATTCGGCCTGGAAAATCATCATCATCATTGTCAATACTCGGACCCCTTTTTTGAAGTCGTCGTTTTCATCATCATCTCCCTGCCCTTATCCCACACTAGATGTGGCACAACATGTATTCCTCCTCCACTCTCCTCTATCAGCCGTCATCTCAGTACTCACTCCTATCTTACCCATATCATCATTCACACAATCCATCCATCTTTTCTTTTCTTGGTTGTTTCCACGCTCCTGTATTATTAGTGGTGGAAGACACAAATCTTCATATGCACCCAGACCCAAAACAATAACCTGTAAACCATACAAATATTTGTTCCGTCCGGAAATTGGACCTACAACCCGTACATCCGTAACCGTATTTTCGAATCTAAGTAAAAGCGTGAAAATCTTACACTTCCACGCTTCCCTATTCTAAGTTGCTATATTGGATTCCGGGTGTCTCCCAGAGAATATTATTGTCTCGACGCCGCTCACACTGCAATGTTAAGCGAATCATGTGTTTAGAATAAACGGGAAAGAAGAGCTTTTAGTAGATACAGACAGACAGAACTGCGACAGGAGCGATATAGAACTTTGACATCAAGTTTTTATAGAGAAGCTTACGGTGCTATATTATGTAGTTTACGATGTGTCAGAACCAAAGTCCCTAGCAAAACTGAATGAATGGGTCGAGGAACTTCAAGTATACTCCACCAAGAAGAACATAGTCTGCTTAATTGTCGGCAATAAGATTGACAAGCATATCATTTTGGGACCCAGTGCATAATATCAGCAAGCACATTGGGTCACCCGCGCGACGGCGCAACGAGTATTCCCTAGGAGGGTTGATGTTAGGCAGGCAGCCGGTCATGAAACAAGAAGACAAAACCTCTAACAGCATGGATGTATGAAATACATGTTGTTCCGACCCCACCTAGCGTAGGATAAAGGCAGGAAGAAGAAGAAGATAGACAGAACTGCCTCGTTGGTCTATTGGTGGCAAGCGCGACTGCTGATCTTGAGGTCCTGGGTTCGATCTCCAGGTCGGGCAGTGTTATTAGGTTTTACCGTGTGTGGACAGGTTAGAATATAAAACTTCCTCACCGCACGCTGGGGAAAGACGCGTGTTGTAAGATTCAACAAAAACCAGCACGCTTGGTGGTAGGATCTACACGGTCCGCCAGGCTAGCTACCACCTGAACATTAAAGTCCAGCGCCAAGCAGTTTACTGTGTTCCGTTGTGGGTATGTGAGACCCAGAGGGGTATAGGGGAATCCCTCTATATCTCTGTTCCTTGGGTTCATGTGATCCATCTTAGACCCTGTTTGCGCTTACCATGAGGTGAGACTAGAGCCAAACGCGACTAAGTCAAGAATAAAAATAAAAGAATTCCTCAGTAGCAGCCCGGAGTTTGGATTTGTGCCCGGTTGATGGCAATAGGCTCACCCCCTATTACGTAGGACTTAAACATAACGGCAAAATTAAGATGTTACTAAACACCTCTGCCCAACCTTTCGGGGAATACAGGCGTGATGTTATGTTATGTAGATAGACAGTATATAAGGGTAAGTCTGTAGGGAGATAGATTAAGAATAAAGTTTCCCTCCGTTGCTAAGCAACTGAGTTGTAAGAGGCGACGAGTCTACGTCACTATAACGGAGTGTCCTGCGTAAGCGACAAATGCGAAGCGACGCGACATGACGTGGAACAAATACGCGTTACATCGCGTCTCGCCACATAGGCCGTGGTCCTATCTAAAAACCAGCGTTGCGACACTTTGTTTTTTTTTTAAATGTCGCAGCATTATGCTGAGATAGGAGCCCTTTTGGGCCTCGTGCAGGTAGTATAAATTCTTATCCTTTCTTTTTTTTGTTTGTAAATATTGTTTTTGTTTCTGTAACTACATGTGTGAGTCCAAAATAAATCATTTTCTTTCTTTCTTTCTAGTAGGGAATGCCGTTGTCTTGATCGCGTTTGTCGCGTCCGTCGCGTCACGTTCGTCGCTTACGCAGGACACCCCGTCACTGTAGACCTATCACGAACGTTTGACTATAGTATCATAAACGTATCGCTAATGTAAGAGAATTTTGAATCGACAATACAACTGTCCTATAACATTTTGGTTTATATTTCTGTGACATGCACAATTTGTATTATACATAGATTATGAATAAAATTTTCAATTTAGTTAAATAGTATATGCGAAACGAGTATTTCCGAGTCATAAGTCGTTACGAGCAGGAGAAAAATTGCCTCACCACTGGAGAGGTCCACCAGAAGAAGCTGGTGGGCCAAGACCTGTCGGGGTTGCGGTGCATGCAATAGCGAATCCCGTGACCCCGGCCTTAGGTCAGAAGGAGGGACTCCGTTGGTTTTTAGTCGGTAAAAGTCCGGCAGACCCCCTCGCCTTCCCCGGGCGAGGCACATCCATGAGGACAATCCAACGATTAAAAAAAATGATCATTTTAGGCCTACCATTAAGAGGAAAAGCGGGCTGCAAAATCTTCGATCAAGAATAATACTAGATTCCCGATAAGCGCTTCAAAAACGGCCCGAAAAATAAGAGCACAAATATTTTTATGCTCTTATTTCGTATTAGTATGTTCCAATGATAACCAACGTAACTGTTGTACTATTTTTGTACTACTATTTTTTTAAATCGGTCTAATATAACTTTCGCCTAAAAAATGTATTCTGCAACTCTGTCTTTCTGTACTTACTGTATTCTGAGGACTGTGTTCTGAGTTTCTGCATTTGAAATAAAATACCAAGAACTACGTCTAGTTCCAAAATAGAGTAAGCACGAAATTGTCTACATAATGGTTTAAACCTAATTGCTTGGATTTTAAGTTTCAATTTAGAATAAATATGTTTGTACTTATTTAAAAACGACTTTTTATTTTCAAGTGATATTCTAAATTTTTTGGTTTTTACTTTTCTCTGATGACAGATGGACTTAAATATAAATATTTTGCAATCGTAATTAAACTTTATGTTTGAGTGTTAAGGTTTATAATAAACTGAAGTTGTTAATATTATTAAACGTTTTTCTATACTTCGTAGTAAGAAATATAAATGTATAAATGTGTGCAAACATGGCCACTTCAGCGACTTATTTTTGTTCCTGATCCTTAATCTAGTACCTACTATTATTGATCGAAGTGCAAAATATAAATAATTTGAATAGGTTTTTGCGATCTATTTCCGTCCCACCCCTCCCGCAAACATCCCAATTGAGTGCGAAAGAGACACTTGTATCTCGGACTGATTTCTCCTGTGCAATATTAGCGAAATCGTACTTTCGTAAATCCCTGTTTCCTTCTTCAAATCTGAACCGATTTTAATATTTTTTCTGTAATAATTTAAGAAATACTTTGGTTATGTCTGTGTGTTTTTCTTTTATTTTTTATATTCGTCAAATTTATTTGCCAGATGTTTGAAAACGGTGGTAAAACCAGTCGATTTTTGTAATATTTAAACGTTTCTTGTTCTTTTATTAATTAATTTATTGACAAAAACAAAACATAGGGACATAGTAGTGGTAGATATATATCATATGGTAAAAAGAATTTGCTCTAGTGACATTATATATAGGTAGGGACTAAATGACGACCGTATTTCCCCTTAAGGTAGGTACGCGTAGATATTAAAAAGTAGATCAGTGCTTTTTATAAAAAAGGTCGTTGAGATAATTATGCTACATCCGCAAGTATTTTTATTACAAAGATAATTATTCTAAATACGTACTTATCATCAACAAAGATTGCTTAAAAAAAACTTATTATTACCTTTCTGTTGACGCCTTGCATGTGTGCGCGCATGCTGAGCCTAACACACACACACACACACGCACGCATACGGCATGAGCGGGCGACGCGCAGCGGAACCAGCGTGGGGCGCCCTCTATGGCTCTCTTGCTCCAACGACACCGCGCACGAAGGTCGTGTGTGTAGCATTTACACATTAATATTTTGTAACCTGATTACTTTATACATTATATTTGTATTTCAAGAAAATCGAGTTTAATTCACGACGCTCATCCGGCTCGAAGGACCAAAATGTAGAACTCAGGTACTCCAGCACGGGTGAGCGTCGTGAATTAAACTCGATTTTCTTGAAATACAAATACTAGTAGTGTAGTTCTGTGCACAGCACAGTCAAGCATACAGCCATTAACAGGTGCACAGAACAATGTGGTTCTATCAAACACTGCAATCACTCAATTACACATTATGATGATCAACTTCAAGATCAATTGACCACTTATTATTACCTTTCTTCGTGTTTACAATGCATGCTTTTTTCTTTACACCGTGAGACCTAGACAATTAATTAGTGCGTAATTAAAACATAGTGCAAATTAATTATATACGATTTTAATTAGTTTTTCATCGTAATTATTAACAAGTAAAAGGACCCTAACAACTCAACTATCAGCTCGTCAATGGGGAGGGATAGGCAAAGCTAATTTCAGATGGCGCCACCCTCGCTGGTACTAATTACAACCAATCGGAACGGGTTAAATTAACATTGGCAATAATGTCAAACAAACTTTAACCAATGAAATTGCGTTAGTACCAGCGATGGTGGCGCCATTAGTTACCCAATGTGCTAACCCATTAGCCCATTACTGTCCCACTGCTGGGCAAGGGCCTCTTCTCAGAATGATAAATGATTTATATTTTAGTAAATAAATCTGTTACAGACACTTTTACAAGTCAATGTAATGTTTTTTTGGCACCATTATTTCCTGTCTGACTAGCTCTGAGAAGAAAAGCCGAAACAAACTCAGAGATCAAAGTCCAGACATAACATAACAAACATAACATCACGCCTTATATTCCCCGAAGGGTTCAGCAGAGTTGTTTTTAGTACACCCTCGTTTCGCCAGTTATGTTTAAGTCCCATGTAATAGAGGGCGAGCCTATTGCCATTAACCGGGTACAAACCCAGACTCCGGGCTGCTACTGAGAAATTCCTAATAGAAAAGCCCAATAACACTTTGCCCGACCTGGGGATCGAACCCATGACCCTATGCTCATGATCGTTAAGGCCTGGTCAAACAGAGAGCGTGGCTGGGTGTGATATTCACGTCGCGTGTTGATCGCGTGCTCTTGGCGTGCCAATCACTTTGACAATGTATGGAAGACGCCACACAGAAACTGCCACACCACGCCATGCTTTGTGTGGCAGTATCTGTATGACGCACTCCTAGAGCACGCGATCAACACGCGACGTGAATATCACACCCAGCCACGCTCACTGTTTGACCAGGCTTTAAGCATTCGTTAGCTTGGTACGTGCGTTCGTTCTGTCTATAATCCCTCTATATCTCTGTTCCTAGGATTCGTGTGCTCAATGTAAGACCCTGTCTGCGCTTACCATCAGTTGCGACTAGGGCAAAACGTGACCAAGTGAAGAATCTAAAAAAACAACGATTTATTTTTAAGTTTTGTGGGGGGACGGGTTAATAAAACAATTACCCTTCTCGCCGGGCAAGCGAGTCGTAAGAGGCGATGAACCTGGTACCATAATTTTATTGTGCCCAAAGGATGGCAATGGGCTTGCTGCCTAACACTGAACTTAATATAAGAAGCGAAATATGGGGGTACAGACTGTAATAGGAGAACACCTCTGCTTACCCCTCTAGGGATTACAGGCGTGAGTTCGTTTTATTTTTTCCCAACTATCTTGGGGTCAACTTCCAATCTAACCAGATGCGGCTGAATACTAGTATTTTACACGGAGCGACTGCCATCACACCTCCATAACCCAGTTACAGGGCAATACCCATATCCTTAGGGTTAGATCGGTTGTCAGATATTCGGGCTTCTGACTTCTTCTAACGACTGTCATACGTATTCGTATGACAACCGGGACCGACTGTTTAACGTGCTCTCCGAGGCACGGAGGGATCTCGATGTGTAACTAAAGGTCACCCAACCAGGCTCACTGCGGCAAACGCAGCTTTAAGGTCATAGGTAGCTCATTAGAGCCACCCGGCACCGGATCAGCACTGCCTCACCTTGTGCGGTTAGTATTCTTTATATGGGCTTCTGTGGATTAACGCTCACTACATCAACTCCGTAGCGTCACCGGATCGCCTCGTCCGCAAGCTGTCCACGCGCGGACGGCGAGTGGACCACGCGGCGTCCACTCGTTAGCGGTCCAATATTCACCCTCTTTTCTTCTTTCTTTCAACATTTTGTACACTCAATAAGCTTTCTTCTGGTTGACAAAGCGGCGTCCAACCGTGGAGCACCTGTCGACAATGGGTGGACACCGAGCGACGAGGCGGTGCTGGTCGGGTGCCGGGTATAATGAGCTATGACCTTTAGACCTTTAGAGCTATGATCAATGCATGATTATGACCTTTAGAGCTATGATCAATGCATTGTATGCCACATCTGCGTTGCGACGACGCACGACGTCGTAGCGCAAGAGGACGACGCACGCACCTCTAGCAGTGGAACACTGTCCGTCGTCGCACCGGAGCTCCGACAGCGCAGCACTTCACCCTCCCCACGCTTCATCTCTCGTCCGCTGATCCGTTCAAACGAACGTCGCGTGCGACGACGCAACGCTTTAATGTGGCGTGTCATTTAAAATGTATGGAAAACGACGCAGCGTTGACGCTGCGACGACGCAACGCAACGCAACGGACTAATGAGGCAGAGCTCTTACCTCACAAATCGTATGATCCGCGCGGGTGGTAAATAACCACAAGAAAAAGTAATTTTTCTAGAAAAATATACGACTTACTAGCAACGCTAACTTCGAGGACAAATTCTAAAGTTTTAATTGATCCCAAGTGGTAATGCATCTATATTAATTAAATAGTTGTTAGTTTTCAACTAAAACACTAACTCAATCCAAACTAAGTCTTAGTAAACCACAGGTTTAAAAGTTTTGAATTGAAAAAATAGAATTGTAATTTTATATTTATAATTGAATAAATATTGTCTGTGGTAATAGATATTGATTTTGTTAACTAATTCTTTTGAATATTATAAAATTGAATAAAATTCTAGATTGCATTCCTGTTGAAGGGTCGCAGAGGTGTATAGTAAAACCTTCATTTCGCCGTTATGTTTAAGTCCAATGTAATAGGGGACGAACCTATTGCCATCAACCGGGCACATATCCATACTCCGGGCTGCTACTGAAGAATTACACACGATAAAACCCAATAACAGATCAGATGTGCTTCAGATCTGCATGATCTAATACTCCCCTGCCCTTTTTTCTATCGGACGGCCAGAAGCACGAAAAAGCGCTATCGGTTCACGGTTGATATACTAAAAACCCGAACGAAGCGTTTTGATTCCACTTTCATTGTGAAAATCGCCAAACAGTGGAATGCGCTGCCCAAGTGGGTGTTCCCCGATAGTTACAATCTGGGTGTCTTCAAGTCACGAGTGAATCGGTTTCTTCTGGGCAAGCGTGCTCCATCGTAGACCGCATCATCGCTTAACATCAGGCGAGATGGCGGCCAAACGCAGGCCTAGTAACAAATAAAAAAATAACACTTTGCCCGACGAATCCAAGCCCTCACGATCAGCAGTCATGCTTACCACCACTAGACCGAGGCAGTTACATTCCTGTATCTTCTAAATTGTAAAATTCCATCTGTTATTGTGTTGAGACATATTAAATTCCTTCACGACGCTTGCGTCTAGGTTCTGTATGCTTATATGGGTCGCTAAGCATTTGATTGCTTTAAGGGGAAACGCGGGCTGCAAAATATTGGAAGAATAGGTTTTTAAGCGATTTACTTCCGTCCCACCCCTCCCGCAAACCTTTCCAATTGAGCGCGAAAGAGACACCTGCATCTCGGACTGATTTCTCCTGTGCAATATTAGCGAAATCGTACTTTCGTATTCCCCTGTTTCCTTCTTCAAATCTGGACCGATTTTAATATTTTGTTCTGTAATAGTTTAAAAAAGAGTTTGGTTATGTCTGTATGTTTTTTTTATTTTTATATTCGTCTAATTTGTTTGTCAGATGTCTGAAAACGGAGGTAAAACCGGTCGACTTTTGTAAAATTTAAACGTTTCTAGTTCTTTTAATAATTTATTTACTGACAAAAACAAAACATAGGGACTTAGTGGTGGTAGATATATAAGGTCCAACCAAAATACCTTGATAAACTTTTACACAGTGTTCAGTAAGTGTAACTGAGCATATCTATCTATGCAAAAAAAAGAGATCTAAGTGTTTTTTTTTCTATCCAAAAATTTTTTTTCAACTTTTTTTTACTTTTATTATATTTTTTTTACATTTTTCAGTTCGCTGTTTAGGTAAAACACGGCACGGAATTAGCGCGCGCCCAAATGGCGGTCCATGCATAAGAAATGGATGAGTTTATTCTTAGAGAGTACAGGCAATTTAAAACGTTATTATTTTTTGGTTAGAAAAAAAAACACTTGGGTCTCGTTTGTTTTTACGTAGATGTGATTAGTTAAACATATTGAACACTGTGTAAAAGTTTTTCCAGGTATTTCGGTTGGACCTTTTAATTATATAATATATAAAAAATATTTGCTCTAGTGACATTATCCAAGGAGGAAACTGAGGAATACGTTTGTACGGACTAAATGCCGACTGCATTTCCTCTTAAGCTTCACCCGTAATACGATTACGTTCCGTATTCAAGGTGCTATTGTGTTTATTTATTTATAACTAGCTGTGCCCGCAACTTCGTATGCGTAGAAGTCGTAGGACAACATTACTTGCTTAACTGAAATTATTATGTAATTATTATTAGGTATAGATTAGGTGGGTTTCTTAAAATCTTTCTTTATTCTAACAACTATGAAAAAATACACAAAAAACGGAAACCTCACATAGCTTCGGGTGTTCTATGTTTTTTTCACCAACGGTTTAGGCTGAGTAGATGTTTAGTTTGTTAGATTTGAAAATTAGGATTTTTACTAAACAAAATATGTTGTATTTCTATCAGTAGTCAGGTCCATTATAATAAGGTTTCCATGTGAACAATGTTAGCAGTAGAAACACCAGGGATGAGTGCATGTCCCCCCCGGTTGGGTTCCCGCATTGTCGTTGCGGGGGGGCTTAGTAGCCGTGGCATTGAACCCCACGGTGAAGCGAAGAGGAACCCAAGGAGGGGCCGCTCGTCGGGGCTTGGGTCTGGTAGCCCTCGATGTAGCGGCCAAGTAGGTTGCGGTGTCGCTTCGGCGACATCGTGCGCCGTTCTCCCTACCTTCCGCGGCCTTGACGGGGTCGCCACCGTCAGATGGCGGACGCGGTGGGGCCGCAGGGGAAGAGGAGTGGCGGTGTGTACCTGGCCGCCCTTTCTATCCTCTGCGGCCGAAAAGTGGTAGGCGGCGGGGCCACAAATCTGACCCGTCGCAGGGGGACCAGGGGTGCCCAGACACGGGGTAGTCTACTGCACCCATGTACTTGTTTGGTCCCCGGGGTGGTCACGGCGAACCATGTGTTCTGGTGCGCCGGTGATGTGGGGTGCCCCCCGCGCCTCTCAGGAGGTCGTGGGGTGGGGCCCTACAGTGGAGAGGTCCACCAGCAATTGGTGGACCAAGACCTGCCGGGGTTGCGGTGCATGCAATAGCGAATCCCGGGACCCCGGCCTTAGGTCAGAAGGAGGGACACCGTGGTGGTTTTAGCCGGTAAAAGTCCGGCAAACCCCCCGTAGTCCATGAGGATTTCCCACGTCAAAAAAAAAAAAAAATGTATGAGTGCATGTGGCTGGAGAGGCGTCATGGCGCCCTCAGCTTCTGGCTGACGCAGGTACTCTCGGGACATGGCTGTTTCGGGAAGTACCTGTGTCGTATAGGCCGGGAGCAGACGCTCGGATGTCACCACTGTGTGGACTGCCAGGAGGACACGGCGCAGCAGACGCTGTAAGTGTGCGCTGCGTGGACAGCGCAGCGCCGTGACCTGGTAGCGGCAGTGGGTGGTGACCTCTCGCTTCAGGTGATGGTCACCAAGGAGGTAGCGGAGAGGGAGAGGGAGGCGTCTTCCTCCCTCCCTTCTCCGGCTAGACACCCCGGGTGCCGGAAGGCACGTGACGATCTCCGGCCAATCCTAGTGACTGGCCTGCGGGCGGCGGGTTAGGGGACCCGTCGCCCGACCAGTAACAGGCCCGGGAGGATTCCGCGTGCGCCTCTCAGAAGGAAGTTGCAGGGCAGGGGACAATTATTTTTTGTTTTTTTTTTCGTGTTGTTAGTGACAACCTATAATAATAACATTATTCATCAAAAGACATTACAACTTTATTTATCAAATTGCCCCACCACTGGAGAGATCCACCAGAAGAAGCTGTTGGGCCAAGACCTGCCGGTGTTGCGTTGCATGCAATAGCGAATCCCGTGACCCCGGCCTTAGGTCAGAAGGAGGGACACCGTTGGTATTTAGCCGGTAAGACTTCGGCAGACCCCCTCGCCTTCCCTGGGCGAGGGACATCGATGAGGATTTTCCAACGATAAAAAAGGGATGTGTGCATAAAGATAGCTTAGATTGCTTAGGTATACAGGAGAGAGCTAATCGTGCGAGAAGCAGCTTCATAGCATAACATAAGCTAACCGGAAACTGTACACGTTTAAAACTGAACGGAAAATAGATTACGTAATTTAGTATACACGCAACGCCATCTATGAGCAAATATGTTACAACAAATGATGCTAATTGTTTTCTTATTGACTTTAAATTCTAATAACTTTAGATTGAGCGAACCGATTAGGATGAAACAGAAACTAAATGTTACTCCGAGATACGCTCAATATTTGTCTATAAAAGTCAATCACACTGAAACAAACAAACCGACAAACAGACAAAAATTCCAAAAATGATCGAAATGGTTTTTTTTTTCTTATCTTTTAACGACTCCCACTATTATTTATAAAGTATTTCCCATTGTCAAACACGGCAAGTCCACAGATTTATGATAATATTAATAAAATATATGATTATTTCAAATTCTTCTTCTTCATCCTAGCTTTTTCCCAACTATGTTGGGGTCAGCACAGGGTCTAACCAGATGCGGCTGAATACCAGTATTTTACACGGAGCGACTGCCATCAGACCTCCGCAACCTAGTAACTGGCCAATGCCGGTATCCTAAGGTTAGACTGGATAATTATTTCAAATTAATCTATCGTATTGCCTTGCACAATTAACAATTATGAATACACTCACTTATGAAATTGAGTGCATTTCTCTTCCACTACCATTCATATAGATAGGTACCTAATAAATTCTAAATAACAATATCTTCGATTTTTTTTGATAAAAGCTTAGTACCTTCTTCATAAAGATAGCATTTCAATAGACCTTCCGTAGACTGAGAATAGGTACCAATTCAATATTAGGTAATCTGTGTATTTATTCATTGTAATATATTTCCTCACAACGTGATTTGATACACGTAACGCCATCTATTGAAAATAAATGGTATAAACATGCACATGCTAAGTTCTTCTAGAAAACTTAAAATTCGCATATCTTTTGATTGCGTGAACCGATTGTGATGAAACAAAAACGATAGGTTACATGGAGATAAGCACAATATTTGTTTATAAAAGTCAACAACATTGGATCAGTTGTTTTTACGTGATGCTTGCACAAACAAACAGATAAACATACAAACAGACAAAAATTCCAAAAATGTTAAAAATGGGTTCTATTGGTTATCGTTTAACACCCCAACCAGGATTTTTCAAAATATTTGCTATGTTTGTACAGACACGCCAAGTCTACAGATTTATTATATGTATATAGATATAGATAGAAGATAGATTACTGCAGTAATGATTCTTGAAGCTGGAAGCTCATTAGTACGGCTGGAAGAAATTGAATAATCGCCTCCGTCGATAACAAGAAGCATTATTCTGTTCCGGTTTGAAGGGTGCTGATGAAATTACAGGCACATGAGACTTCACCACTTTCTCTTTAAGATTAGAAAAAAATGGGGCTCGTGGCTAATTACCAACCGCGCGGATCATACGATTTGCGAGGTCCGTAGATAGGTGACCGTTCGTTACACATCCAGACCGCTCCGTGCCTCGCAGAGCATGCTAAAGCGTCGGTGCCGGGTGTCTTATAAATACCTATGACAGTCATTACGGGTAGTCAGAACCCCGATTGTCTGACAACCGGTCTAACCTTAAGATATCAGCATTGTCCAGTAAGTGGGTTGCGTAGGTCTGATGGCAGTCGCTCCGAGTAAAATACTGGCATTCAGCCGCATCTGGTTAGTCTGGAAGCTGACCCCAACATAGTTGGGAAAAGGCTAGAAGGAAAAGGATTAGAAAAAGAAATAAGCTCTGTAAGGTTGGCATTTAGATTTCGGTGTTGGTAACGTATCAGCTATCTTCTTAGCGTTGTTAGTGAACATGTTTCAGCAGCGATAGCCAGCTTCCACCAGGACTTCCACCAGGACAACAGCAGTGATAACCTTGTGGTGTGACCGTCGACCTACCAAGTCACAGGTCTCGAGCTCGAACCCAAGGCACGCACGTTTGACTTTTCGGATACATGTGCGTATTGTATAATTATCACTTGCTTATAAACGGTGAAGGAAAACATCGCGAGGAAACCGGCGTGCCTGAGAGATATTTCTCGACGGCATGTGAAACCAAGTCAGAGGCCCATGGGCGGCATAAACTATGACACCAGGTTAGTCACTAACCACACGAAAAGAAGATCAGGAACTTCAGGAACGCAGTCACCTTGTTTGCCAACTCATTACATTAAAAAAAGACTCCAATAAGTTCTCTCTCTCTCTCTCGACTCGTCTTTAATAGTAGCAATTAACCCGAACATTGAAATACAATCTCCTCTAACTCCTCTTATTCGCCAATTTACCAAAAAACAATACCATTAAAAAATTTTACATCGTCCATTCCGCTCATTATTTGAAAATTCGAATAATAAATTTGTTTAATCTCCTCTTATTATGCCATTCGAATAACGGTTCGAAACATTACAATAAATAAACTCAAATATATGAATTTGGAACGATAGTGAACATTTTTGAATTTTATCATTGGCATTGTTGTAAAAGTATCACAAAGAAATATTAATCGGTTGCCCAGTTCCTATAAACGAAAACGAATCGTTTTGGTTACCAATGGTAGCATTTTTACTGCCAACCTGGGCATATACAAGGTTAATTGGAAAGGGGGTACTAAGCCGAAAGGGTGTTAAAGTACCTATAATAAGGGATAACTTTTGTTCTACAACTTTCCCCAAAACTCGATAGTATAAGAGAAATAGCTTTTCAAAGATTTCGTAAAAAATATGCTAAAATCTATCTGTCCATAGCTACGATCAGCTGTTTTTACAATTTAGGTCATATTTGGGGTCACGGGTTAGAAAATATTTTTTTTGAATTCATAACTATAGCAGGTATGATTTTTTTTTTTAAAACTAAAATAAAAATCTTTTTGCATGCAAATAAAAATTATCGAATTTTGAAATTTTAACACTCTTTAAAATAGTCATCAGTGATACTTTAGGTGACCCGGGGCTTAGTACCCCCTTTCCGACTAACCTTATATATATAGACTCGGAAACTAATTTTACCTGTGATAGCTACTGCCATATGGAAGGGTCTGGTAACAAAGCCAATGAGGTCTTTGCTTCATTATTGGTAAAAATACAACAGTCTCAATTTTAACCAATAACGTTACGTAAATTAAAGGAATAGGCCATTTTAAAATAAATACGTGGGTTGAGGTTCTCATTTCGGTGTGTATTTTTGTTTGAAGGTTATGTATGTAGATCGAAATTAAAAAACCAACCCCTTTATAAGATCACTTTGTTGTCTGTATGTCTGTCTATGAAGACCCATTTTCTCGTGAACAGGTAAAGGTATCGAGTTATAATTAATACAAGGAACCCACCAAAGTCGATAGATCAAGAATTTAATTATCACTTGCGTTATAACGATCGTTCTGCCTAGCCTTTTCCCAACTGACGTTACTGACTGTCGTTTTTTTGACGACACGTTTGGTGCAGTGGCTAAGCGATTGGCTTCTGTGCTGCGGGTCGTGGGTTCGATTCCCGCACGGAACAAATATTTGTGTGGCCTACAGATAGTTGTTCCGGGTCTGGGTGTTTGTGCATGTGAAAATTTGTGTCTGTAAACGCACCCACGATACAGGAGAAATCCTAGTGTGGGGCAACGTTTTTTTCTAAAAAAAAATAAAAAAAAAATGGAAACTATGTTTGGGTCAGCTTCCAGTATGCAACCGACCATTAATAAGTTGATTTTTTGGTTAAACAAAATAAGGTTATTAACATTTTATGCCGTGCCGAAAACTAGCAAAGATAGACGTCTGCGAACAATCCCGGTCCACACCTCTGACTTTTCGAATTCATGTGCAGATCAGAATTTGTTTATCACTTGCGTTAGTAGTGAAGGAAAAACATCGTGAGGAAACCTACACCTGAGAGGACTCCATAAAGTTCTCGATGGTGTGTGTGTAGTCTGCCAACCCGCACCAGGCCAGTGTGGTTGACTAAGGCCTAAACCTTTCTTATTCTGAGACGAGGCCCGTGCGAAGCGGAAGGTTAGTTATTCCACACATAGGCACACGCATAAAATGAATTCTTAGAATCACTAAGGGACAAATGCAGCAATATGCCGTGGGATTTGACGCGACACATCTTCGTGAATGTCCCGGGGACAATGTCGCGGAACAATTCGCTCGCACACCTGCGCCTGCTTTCGAAGCGGCGGCTTGTAACATGTCCCGCGTCACGTAGATATGGTGCACAATGTTGCGCGCAACGTTGCAGTGTCACTTACACTCATATTCTAAGACGTTCCTCCAAAACTTACTCGACTCAGAACGGCCTCGAAAACACCTTCAAAATTGACTTCTTAGTCGCAATTTCGAGTGAACTTTGAGGTTCCTCGACGAAATCATTACGTCATAATTTGAATTATCTGCATCGCGCAAATGACGCTGCGATGAATAATTATAATGATTATCGTAAGCATATTCGATAAAGTCTTCAAAATTATTTTTTATTACATACGAACTTTGACACTTCCTTCCTTAAAGTAGGTTCCGAGGTACCTTGAGTTTGACAGATGATTCCTTACCTCGACTGAGGAAAAATCTCGAGTCGAGGATTATGTCAACTATAACTACCGATGGTAGTGAGTCGAGGTGGAGTCGAGTCGAGTAAGTTTTGGAGGAACGTCTTAGAATATGGGTGATAGACATTGTTACACGTCATGTTGGGGACCATTTTATCCCCTACTGAATCCAATGATAAATGATTTTTATTTCTGTAAATAAATCCGTTATAGACACTTTTACATGTCAATGTAATGTTTTTTTAAGACTAGATGGTGCCGGCGTTTCCTATCTGACTAGGTCTGAGAAGAAAAGCCGAAACAAACTCAGAGATCAAGGTCTCTTTTAAAGGACAGACGTTGTGATATAAAAACTATGCGAGTGTAACAATGCAGAGCAACGTAGGGTCTTTTGAGGAAAGTGCTATAGCAGGTTTCAGTTGACCTGTCCCAACTGAAGGCACGCATGCATCAGCCATCGTGTAGCTCAAACCTTATTTTAGGGAGCACAACAACCCGAAGCACGACGCTACCAATCAGGACATTGGACATTGGTGGCTTTAAGAATACTCCTTCCTGAAGCCAACCAACAACATCCTTTTCTATATCAGGAAATTATTTTTTACATTCAATCTAAATCTCGAAGAACATTAGCTGTTTTCATTAGGGACGTCGGCGTCCTACTCCCCTGTCGATTTCCCCTGCCAGGATGAAGGGATGTCTTCATCCTGCCGATATGTCGGAAGGCACTTCAATAACTGCTTGATTAAAACCTCTTTCGATCAAAATATTCTCAATCGTTGTATTTCATTACCGACAAGAGGTATGTTTTCAATTTATAGGGAGGATGTTAAATATTTTTTTTATTTATTATTTGTTTGGCTCTACCGTTTGACAACCTTGTGATGTGACCGTTGGACTGCCAAGTCATAGGCCTCGAGTTCGAACCCAAGGCACGCGCATAAATAAATAAAACTTGACGACACGTTTGGTGCAGTGGCTGAGCGATTGGTTACTGCGCTACGGGCTGTGGGTTCGATTCCCCCGCACTTATCAAATATTTGTATGGCCTACAAATACTTGTTCCGGGTCTGGGCGTTAGTGCATGTGAAGATGTGTGTCTGAGAAACGGTAGGGTGGGGCACCGTTAAAAAAATAAGAAAAAGAAAAAACCGAGGTGCCGGCCGGGCTTGAACTCAGACCCTACTGCATGGAAGGCAAGCGTTCAACCGCTAGGCTATTGTAATCAAACATTACTAATTATATAATTTAATGTTTGCTCCCAACCAAATTAATTCCTAAAATCTCTAATTATGGTACGCCATACAACAAATCAACCACCTAACATTATGATTCAAATCAGTGTATTAATTAAATTGTATAAATTACCGACAAAACACTAAACAATACGAGCTATAATTATTCGGTTAAAATAAATATCGTGTCAGTGGTACTGTGAAATTAATTATACTATGAATATTAATAGCTATGTTTTGTGGTCTAAGCTATGAGCGACAAGCGGGAATCTTCATCGTAGCTTTTTTTTCAAATATGAATGTAAAAATAGTTACAGGACGCCCTAGTAGGACATACATCGATGTTATTAGTGATGTTCTTCACAAAGGACAGGTGCGTAGTACTCTCAACCGGCGTGCGTGTATGACAAGATGTATGAATGTGGATGAAACGAAAGAAGTATGTAATGATCGTAGCATGTGGCGTTCTATAGTTTCTGCCGACCCCCCTGGGGAAAAGGCATGAGTTTATGTATGTATGAATGTAAAAATAAGAAAAATTATCTATTTTGATAGACGATTACTGAGCATGAGGTCTTGGGTTCGATCCCCAGGTTGAGAAAAGTGTTATTAGTTTTTTTCTATTAGTAACCAGCTGCCCGGACAGACTTCGTTCTGTCAAAAATTATTGGCCTGTAGTGGGAAAACAAAAGTGTTGTTTTTACTATTGTCCACGCAATTTTTATGTTTTTCCTCTCCATAAGAACCTTCCTTATGCCTTAAGGAATATATGAAAAAAAAAGATTGCCGAATTGGTCGAGCCGTTCTCAAGTTTTGCGCTTAGAAACACATTTGGCGATTCATTTTTATTTATATAAATTTCTCAGTAGCAGCTCGGTTGATGGCAATAGGCTCGCCCCCTATTACATGGGATTTAAACATCACTGGCGAAACGAGGGTGTACTAAAACACGTCTGCCGAAGCCTATGGGAATTATGCTGATTCTACTTCTTCTTTCGTGTCGGCACGAGCTATAGGAGAATAGCTCATGCCGTGGTGAAAAGATCAATCCAGTCAGCAAGGCTGGTAGCGGGGCTGACTGGCCAAGGTGCGCCGTATGTACACAAGTATCGTCACTCGTGGAGTTTCTTTTAATGGGTGCTGGTGAAAGCTAATTTACGTCAGAATGGAACATGGGTACTATAGTTTTTTTTTTACTACCACAAAGTTAATGGAAGTCAAGATGTTGTTCCTCTAGGACAATACACAATTTTAATGAAAGTACAGCACCCGGTAGTAAATATTGCACATCGAACTTTAGAAACAGATATCGGCGAGCTTCGGCTTTATAGACCGACATGTATGTCGCACGAAGCGATGAGTGACAGAGACGACGCTCTACGAAGCCGAAGCTAATCGATTATCTCCTTCTAAAGTTCGATATTTACTGCCGGGTACTGTACTCCATGTTAATTATAAAGGAACCGTATCAATGTTAAAAATTAACAAACAAAATGTTAAAAAAATGAACTACTCGTATAATATTCATGGTAAATTCGTACGTTCATAATTATATTCACGCCCATAATACCTGAAGGGGTAAACAGAACTATTCTCCTATTACAGGAGTCTGTATCCCAACATTACGCCTTTAACAATTCTTCTTCTTCTTTTCGTGTGATTAGTGACAAACCTGGTGTCTGAGTTTATGCCGCCCATGGGACTCTGATCTGGCTTCACAAACCGTCGAGAAATATTTCTCAGGCATGCCGGTTTCCTCACGATGTTTTCCTTCACTGTTTATAAGCAAGTGGTAATTACACAATACGCACATGAATCCGAAAAGTCAGAGGTGAGACCTATGACTTGGCAGTCTGACGGTCACACCACTGTGCTATCACAGCTATGCTATAATAATTAGTCCCTTGTAATAGTTCGAGCTTATAGCCATTTTTCGGGCGCAATTGTGGTAAATACCCGACTAAAATAATTCGCCGCTGCCGCTTATCACTTAAACCACTTACCGAACCCGAATATTGATGTAATACGTAACAGAGTGAAAGGTTGTCGCGTCAAAATGCGTGTTTCGTGGCCCCACGGTGTTGAGAGCGGCTTAATAGCGGTTATAAAGGGTGTTCGTTAAACAGCCGCTGATGGATTACGTGTATTTAATGTGTTTTTTTTTTATTAAAAGGGTGTGTGGGTATATCAATGTTTAATTAGCAGTGATAGCCTTATTTTTTTTATCGTTGGAAAATCTTCATGTACGTCCCTCGCCCGGGGAAGGCGACGCACAGTGTTGCCGAGGGCGGACAAAAACCAAATTTTAAACTTGAATGTAGATGAAAAACAATTACCGGACTTGCAACTAGAATATGTATGTTATAGGAATCCAAAAAAAATAGGATAGTTTTCTAATAAAAATTAGAAGATATCACTTGTCAAAGTGCGCTGTCGACAACTACGGTTTCAAGAAGTGAAAACTCAACGTAATTCAAGCAAATAGAGTTTTGATATTTATTGTTATTTGCATAATTAATAACATGGATTCTGAAGTGCAAGGTATTGTCTTTTAGATATGATATAAATGTTTTTGAAATATAAACATAATGTATGTATATAGACAGTTTCAATTAACGACCAAAAATACGACTAAAATAAAAATTCACAAGGCTATTAGTAAGTGTTTTCCGTAACTTTCTATAACAATTTTCGTCACCAAAATAAATTAACCCTCCCAGTACCCAGAATAGAAATGTTTAGAAATAGCCCGCAGTATCGATCCATCCTAATATTTAATAAATTACCAGATTATATAAAGAACACAAAAACAACAAACATATTTAAAGCAAAGCTAAAGCTCATGTTGTTAGAGAAATGTTATTATACTGTCAAAGAATTTATGGAAGATAAATTTTAAAAAATACCTACTAGTTACGTCAAATAAATTAAAATGTCCCTAAGCATAAAATATGTAATTTACCTAATAAATATGATGTTACCTTTCTAGTTTATAACATGTAGTTTATAACTATTATTATTTGCATTGCAATACCCTTACAGGGTCTATGTATGTTTAGGATAACTATTTTATAAGTTCCCTGTTCTTCACATTGTGCAATAAATAAAAAAAAAATAAAAAAAATGAAACAATTGATTTACACAAATAATCTCTGGGCTTTATATTATTATATTGTAATAACAAACCTTGCTACTACATGCTACCTAGGTTGTTATTATTAATTGTTTCTTGTAGGAAGCGTGGTTGAATTTACTCGTCGTGACCTTGTTATTTCAAGATCCTGTAAAGAATTGCAGTCAAAAGGACTAGAATTAATAGCTATGTAGGTACCTAATCATTTAATTGAATAATTACTCGTCTGAATTACGTAATTTTCTTTTATTTTTTTCTTAACTTTTTTCTTAATCCTACTAATATTGTATACCTATCTGAAAGATTATGTGTGTGTGTGTGTAACTATTGATATTCTATTAGAGGATTCAGATGAAACTTAATACATAGTTTAGAACCTGAAATTGGATACTTTTTAATGTTTTATCCAGTTTAAGGCGAGTAAAGCCGCGGGACACAGCTAGTGCATAGTAAATTATGGTTATTCTATTAAATACATATATTTTCTATACAATACTGATCATAGGTAGTAAATTCACATCACAAATAATATTGTCCGTGTCTTACTATGAACCGGTAACACTGTGCGACGGGGTCTGCCGGACTCTTACCGGCTAAAAACCAACGGTGTTCTTCCTCCTTACCGTTCGGCTGCGGTCGCGGGATTCGCAAAAGCATGCGCCGCAACCCCGGTAGGTCTAGGTCGGCCAACCCTCGGCGGACCTCTCCCCTATGGGGCCTTGCCCCACATCCTCCAGACTGTCCAGACTGACCGCGGCAAGCGCAGCTTAACCTCGCAAATCATATGATATCCGCGGTTGATATAATTGGCCATGAGCCCTTCCATTTTCCAATTCTTGTGCGGATCAGAATTTGATTATCACTTGCGTTAACGGTGAAGGAGAAACATCGTGAGGAAACCTGCACATCTGAGTCTCCAAAAAGTTCTCGATGGTGTGTGTAGTCCACCAACCCGCACCAGGCCAGCGTGGTGGACTAAGGCCTAAACCCTTCTGATTGTGAGAACAGGCCTGTGTCCAGCTGTGGAACAGTAATGGGCTGATATGTGCCAGTAGAGGTCGCTACCGGACATCGGTCTTTAGTGATTAAGGATTAGCTAAAATCAAGTTTATGGATATAGACGGTGTTACTCATGGATAAACATAACATAACATCACGCCTGTATTCCCCGAAGGGTAGGGCAGAGGTGTATAGTAACACTCACATTTCGCTGTTAAGTCCCGTGAAATAGAGGACGAGCCTATTGCCACCAACCGGGCACAAATCCAAACTCCGGGCTGCTACTGAGGAATTGCATATAGAAAAACCCAATAACACTTTGTCCGATCTGGGGATCGAACCCAGAACCTTATGATCAGCAGGCGCGCTTGCCACCGCTAGACCAACAAGGCAGTTGGGAATGGACTAGAATAAAGGAATTAGGAATTTCTCAGTAGCAGCCCGACGTCTGGATTTGTGCCTGGTTAATGGCAATAGGCTCGCCCCCTATTACATGGGACTTAAACATAACTGGCGAAACGAGGGTATACTAAAAACACCTCTGCTGAACCCTTCGGGGAGTACAATCCGTGATGTTATGTTTTATGTTATTGTAACACTTTAGGGTGGCTTTAAGAGACAACCCTCAACTAGCATGTGCACATAAAATTTAGCAGGCATGTACTTACGGGAGGATAAAGAATAACACTTGTAACCGTACACTATACATATTTTAATAATAATTACAATTAGATCAACAGGGCGTGGTTCGTACAATGCGAGGAGTCCAGGGTCTTCTTGAACACTTAACTGGGCAACTGCAGCGGCGCGAGAAGGCCGATCTTTTTATACCTATTCGACTGCTTGTAGATGGTCTTGCGGACCGTTTCTACGTAACCGGGCAATTATTGGTGAGACCTAAAGTGTCTCCAACCAATACCGACGAGAGTAAAATACTTAACCTAAGCTAAATACTATTACTACGTCTACTACTAACATCATGACAAGATAGCAACAACACCACTAAGGGCGTCCCCTAGGAGGGACTCGAACCTTGGCTTAGGGCGATGCTTGCAAGAGGACTGGGAGGGAGTCAGCTTGATGAGGGCTGAATTAAGGGTGTGACAGAAGGCCGATCTGCAGTGTGCCCGACCTTTTATAAGCCAGGACCCCCGCCAGTCAGCCACCACCCGTCACATTTTGTATAAATCATTTATCATTTACAACTCATCTCTTGTAAGTATATTACACCCTGGAACCAATGATATTTTATGTAAAAAGGTGTAGATAGGTTACCTACACAACATTCGATCTTCAAAAACGGCACACTTACGCACACATAAAAACTAAATATTGCAATAGCACACTACATCACGATTAGACGTCAAGATAGGATGGCATGATTCGATTATCGCGAACGAAAAAGAGACAAATGTAATTTGCGACAGTGGGTCGTCTAGTGTAGTAGAAACGCAACACTGAGGTCAAGTCTGGCTAATTAGCCACATTTTGACGTGTCGCTCTCTGAGCGCTTATAGCCTATCTACACATTTTTACTTATAATATCATTGCCCGGAACAGTATGTCAGTTATAGTGAACCACAGCACAGCTTATTTTATCTTTAATCTGCTGTTTAAACTGGTTTGCGAGCTCGGTTTAACTTTGAATCAGTAGTAATTTCACGGTCTGCAACCACTGATGGTTAATGTCGCTTCAAAAGTTTTGTAGCAATCTGTTTATGTTAACGTTTAATTTACATTTTGAGTTAAATCTTTCTGTCGATTGGAACTGAAGCTGTCTGGTACTGAATATCTACAAGGTTAGTTGGAAAGGGGGTACTAAGCCGAAAGGGTGTTAAAGTACCCATAATGATGGATAACTTTTGTTCTACAACTTTCCCAAAAAGTCATTAGTTTAAGAGAAACACCTGTTAAAAGATTTCATAAAAAATACGCTAAATTCTATCTATCCTCAGCTATGATCAGCTGTGTTTACATTTTAGGTCATATTTGGGGTCACGGATTAGTAGCTTCATTTTCTGAATTCGGAACTAAAGCAGGGATGAAGAATTTTTGAAAAAACTAAAATAAAAATCATTTTGCATGGATTTTTTTTCTATGGAATTTTGAAATTTTAATACTTTCCTTAAAACAATCATCAGTGATACGTACATTAAGTGGCCCACGGCTTAGTACCTACCCCCTTTCCGACTACCCTTGTATAAGATCTGTACGGTCCGCCTGGATCGCTACCACCCTCATATTAAAATCGCCAAGCAGTTTACTGTGTTCCGTCGTGTGTATGTGAGAGCCAGAGGGGTATATGGGAATCCCTCTATATCTCTGTTACTTGGATTCGTGTGCTACATCTTAGACCTTGTCTGACCAACAGGTGCGACTATGGTCAAACGCGACCTTCCTTCTACCCAGCCTTTTCCCAACTATGTTGGGGTCAGCTTCCAGTCTAACCAGATGCGGCTGATTACCAGTATTTTACACGGAGCGACTATCATCAGACCTCCACAACACAATTACTGGGCAATACTGATATACTAAGGTTAGACCGGTTGTCAGACTTTCGGGCTTCTGACTACCCGTAACGACTGTCATAGGTATTTGTATGACTCTCGGGACCGACGGTTTAACGTGCTCTCCGAGGCACGAAGAGGTCTCGATGTGTAACGAATGGTCACACATCCACGGAATGACCGCGGCAAGCGTAGCTTAACCTTGCAAATCATATGATCCGCGTGGTTGTTAATTAGCCGCGAGCCCTTCAAACGCGACCAACATAACATACCATCACGCCTTGTATTCCCCGAAGGGTTCGGCAGATTTGTTTTAGCACACCCTCGTTTCGCCAGTTATGTTTAAGTCCCATGTAATAGGGGGCGCACCTATTGCCATTAACCGGGCACAAATCCAGACTCCAGGCTGCTACTGAAAAATTCCTAATGGAAAAATCTAATAACACTTTGCCCTACCTGGGAATCGAATTCAGGACCCTATGCTCAGCAGTCGCGCTTTCGACCACTAGACCAACAAGGCAGTCAAATAATACAAACAAGATTAAGAATGTAAAACAAAATTAAAATAAACTATAAACGAAGTAAACTCTAAACCTCTTAAACCTCGGTTTAACAGACTACCTATATTATGAGCTGAAAGCCTAAGTTAAATACCCGCATTAAGTTTAGAACCAAATAATTATTGTCTTTCGGTTTATAATTTGCAATTGGGTCCCGCCTGCTACTAAACTGAATGCAGGTATTTAACTTAGGCTTTCAGCTCCTATTATCGTCTGTTAAACCGAAGTAGAGTCTACTTCTATTATAATTTATTTTAATTTTGTTTTCTATTCTTAATCTTGTTTCGGTCTTTTTAGTGCATTATTTTTATTTATTTTTTTGTAGTCGGGTTTTTGATTTTTTAAATTATTTATTTTATTTTAGACTTTTTAGTGTTCCGGCACACTCTCATGAACAAAAACTGTCCGATACAAATGTGGCCCATTTTTACGCTATCAAAAACTTTTTAAACCAACTTATTAAATTTAAACATAATATACGTTATATATATATTTTTGTAATCCCCTTTTAATTTCCTTTATTTTGATACCCTAGTCGATAGGTTTGGTTTTTTTTTATTAACCTATTACTATTTCGAGCCAAAAATCCGCCATATTGTTTTGTTTTTTTCAAACACCTATCTAAGGACACTTGGGTTTTTAAGTCGAATATATCGATACCTTAACTGTCGAAACCCATCCAGCCGCTTGGAAGATACTCTTATCTAAGAATAAAGAAATTTACAAACACAAGATACGCGCGAAAAACATAACCCTCCCTCGGCACTCGGGTAAAAATCGCTAGGAATATCCGATAAAACCCGAGAACGAAGTAGGTAATTTATTTCCAATCCAGTTCGAAGTGTAAATATAGTTTTAATTGGAAAAACAGGACACAATTTTTAATTCAATTTCCAATTAGATTGAACCGAGTCATGCATGAAATGGACTGTTTGCCTTTCTTTGTGGCATTCTTTTTTCATTGTCACATGAGAAGCAGGAAATTTTTAATGGAATAAGAGATTTACGATATTGGAAATAAGGGGTGTGGTTTTTTTAATTGGTTTTAATTAGCTTAACTATTTTTTTGTTTGATTCAAATCTTGTGACAGATTTCACAAGTCTGCAAAAAAATTGAGAGCTGTTTTGGTTTTTTTGCGTAATTCTTAAGATTTTGGATGTGCTGAATCCGAAAATGACTTTCATAGAACAAGTCAAGTCGTCAAGTTTCAATTAATAGAACGTCGCGTTTTCTGACAATATGGGTTATCTATGTTAAACAAGTTATCATCTTAAAATAAAAGACTAAATTTTAATTTTTAATTGTGTACCAAATCTATTTTTTTAAATCTAAATACATTCATTAGTAAGCACCAAACACATTTCTTTTTCCCAGTGAGACTCCTTTTGGTACATTTTCACTTATGGGAAGCATCTGGAATGTCTCTCTGAAGCGTCCAGCAGTAGTCTGCCATCATTGAGACGCTCTATCATCCCTGGTATCTTTTTTCCATCTCCTTAATATCTTGGTGAAATCGTTCACTTTGCTCTTCACTCACATCTCCATTATGACTTCAAGTAAGCCCAAAAAACCCCTTTTTTATAGAAACATTTTGCGTTATGCATAATAACCTAACGTTCTGGATTTTTTAAATATTTTTTTAGTTTTCATAACACTTAAATACATAGAAATCAGTTGATATCATCCAGACAGCATTTTTTTTGTAGACTTGTGTTTTTCAACTACTTCTGCTTAACCGTTTCTCTTGAAACTTTGCACAAAAATTCAGTTTTTTTAAGGGTATATTTATTTTATAATTTGTTTGTTTTTTTTTTAATATTTGATAGTAGATAATATACCCTGTGAAGAATCGCCAGTTACTTTAAAGTAACCATATGTCTACTAGCTTTTGCTCGCAGCTTTTTTTTTTTTTTTTTTATATGAGCTTATTCACCGCAGTCATTTCGTCCGCGCTCTTTTTTGCTGTTATTTAATTGTTTACTTTTTATTTTATTTTACTTATTTGATACTCCTGTATCGGAAATACAACATGTATTATTTATATTACTATAAATATTACTTATTCTACTTAAGCTATGCGAGTCCATCACATTATATATATGTTTACTTATTTAATATTATTATTATTGTTTTTTTTTTTCTTATAATATACACATTTACATTATTTCGTTGATACTGGTGGTACATGCATTGACTCAATAAAGTCGATGCATGCACCGGCAGGCATCATTTTGACATGCAGGTATAACTTAGCTATGCGCTGATGCATGCGCCGACTCAATAGAGTCGATGCCTGCATCAGCACACACACTTAAGACTATATTACTACTATAAATATTATTTAATGATTTTAATTTTACATGCTATAGTTGATAACGCAGAATGCCCGCAGCTTCGCTTGCGTGAAGTTTGAAATCCTCGTTAAGCCCATTTTAAAGTGACATTTTAAAATCCAAAACGTCCGTCTTTTGTCACCCCCAGCGGTTTGGGCTGTGCGTTGCTAGATTAGTCAGCCAGTCGGTCAGTTTCTTCCCATACTTCTTACTTCAAAAGTACCAGATTTCTCATACAAACTTTCAACACTTATTTCACCCCCTTAGAGGTTGAATTTCCAAATATGTGTACATTTATTCCTAACCAGAAACCTTAATATTTAATTTCATCTTTCTTACTTCAAAAACGACGGACTTACATACAAACTTCAACCCCCCATTTCACCCTCTTAGGGATGGAATCTCCAAAAACCCTCAAACACTTATACGTTTATTTCTTACCAAAAGCCTAAATATTTAATTCCATGTTTCTCATTTCAAAAATACCAGATTTCTCATACAAACTTTCAACACTTATTTCACCCCTTTAAGGGTTGAATTTCCAAAAATGCTCAAACACGTGTACGTTTAATTCTAACCAAAAACCTTACTATTTAATTTCAAGCTTCTTACTTCAAAAATGACGAACTTACATACAAACTTAAAAACCCTATTTCACCCCCTTAGGGGTTGAATTCCAAGAAATCCCTTCTCAGTGGATGTTTACGTCACAAAATGAACCTACTGTCAAAATTTCAAGTTTCTAACCCCAGCCGTTTAGGCTGTGCGTTGGTAGATCAGTCAGTCAGTCAGTCAGTTAGTCAGCTTCTCCTTTTATAAGTATAGAAGATATCTATCTGTACATAAAAAAGAGAAACTGACTGACTGATCCATCGACGCACAGCCTTAACCGCTGGAACTAGAAACATGAAATTTTGACAGTAGGTACCTTTTATAACGTAGGCATCCACTAATAAAGGATTTTAAAAAAATCCTCCTCTAAGGGGGTAAAAAAATCACGCAAGAAAAGCTACAAGCAAAAGCTAGTTCATACTGTGTTTGAGCGTTTGTCCTCCTTCGCTATTACTGAAAAACGAGATTATTTCGGACCTACTTCGGACGTAACTTTGATCATGTGTCCACCGCGACCAGTCTCGGGGTGTTCACTCTTGCAGACAAATCCGTGCACCGACGCTTGCAATCTCGGATGTAGTGGATAAGTACAGACGTGTTTTGTATTGCCAACATTTCGGGCTGACACGATCTCGGGTGGAATTCTAACGGGGTGTCCTACGTAGGCGACAAACGCGACGCGGTGCGACGCGACGCGATATGACGTGGAACAAATACGCGTTACGTCGCGTCTCGCTACATAGGCCGCTAGTAGGGAACGCCGTTGTCTTGATCGCGTTTGTCGCGTTCGTCGCTTACGCAGGACACCCCGTAAGCCTCCAGTAGGGAATGCCGTTGTTCTGATTGCGTTCGATGCGCTCTCAGCATCGCGTCGTGTCGCGATTGTCGCTTACGCAGGACAGCCACGGTAGCACCGAGCACCGCGCGCTACTCACCATCCCGACGGCCGAGATGACAGCGCGATCGGATGACGGACGTGCAGTGGTCACTCAGCCATAGTAATTGTACGTATCGCTGTATCGGCAACGTCATCTCGTTCTCGGTGACAGCGGCAGTGTACAACCGCCCTAAGAATACCTCACGAATACTCATTGCTAGGTGGGTAATTAACTATAGTACCAATCATACGATTTCCGAGCTGCGCTTGCCGCGGTCAGTCCTTGGATAGGTAACCTTTCGTTACACATCAAGACCCCATCCATGCCTCGGAGAGAACGTTAAACCGTAGGTCCCGGGTGTCATACGAATACCTATGACAATCGTTATGGGAAGTCAGAAGCATGAAACTCTGACAACCGGTCTAACCTTAGGATATCGGCATTACCCAGTTACTGGGTTGTGGAGGTCTGATAGCAGTCGCTCCGTGTAAAATACTGGTATTCAGCCGCATCTGGTTAGACTGGAAGCTGACCCCAACATAGTTGGGAAAAGGCTAGGCAGAACATTTCAATTCATTCATTTCAATGTTCAAAACCAAATCCTTTATGAATTTTAATCCTCTTCAGTTTAGAGTTTCCATTTAAAAACTATAATTACACGCTTTTGTTAAAAGTTAACAAAAAATCACAAATGGCAGCAAACAGTTTTTCATTTCGTTCGCGCTTCTATTCCACGGTTTACGCTCGCTACGCCATTTTGATTCGTGCGGAAGTGACGCGATACGCGGAGCGAAAGTGGACATGGAAGGTGCAAGGTATTTTTTATTTTTTAAAACGTTGCTCCTATAAAAGTAATACAACGGAAACTTGTAGGGGTGAATCTATCATTACAGTTATAGCTAATATCAATATGTCAGGATTGGGAGCATGGTAAATAAAGTAAATTAAACCAACATAGACTCTCCACCATTGAGAGTACTTATGTTAGTGTTTAGTTACAGAAGCTAGTTCACAAAATATCACAATACAATAATTAACACAAGATCAGAAAATGAGGACAAGCAAACCAGATACAAAAGGTCAGACTTCATCGACTGCTCGACATGGAATCCTCTGCTTCGTCGAATGACCACTGTTTTTATAGCTTCGGGTACGTTGATTAATCTTGACGGTTACCATCCTATGTCAACATTGTCCAGTGTTACCAGTTACCGATAACACTCCACACTAAGATTTCTCCTGTATCGTGGATGCGTTTACAGACACATCTTCACATGCACAAACGCCTAGACCCGGAACAACTATTTGAAGGCTGTACAAATATTTGATCCGTGCGGGAAACGAACCCTCGACCCGTAGCGCAGAAGCCAATCGCTCAGCCACTACACCAAACTTGACGTCATTATGCATTATTATACTTAGCCTTATGCCTCGTTGGTCCAGTTGTGGCAAGCGCGTCTGCTGATCGTGAGGTCCTGGGTTCGATCCCCAGGTCGGGCAAAGTGTTATTGGGTTTTTCCATGTGGAATTCCTCAGTAGCAGCCCGGAGTTTGGATTTGTGCCTGGTTAATGGCAAGGCTCGCCCCCTATTACATGGGACTTAAACATAACTGGCGAAATGAGGGTGTTACTACACACATCTGCCCAACCCTTCGGGAAATAAGGGCGTGATGTTATGTTATACTTAGCACAAAAAGCCTCCATGAGGTCCGCCGCACCCTGGGCGGTCAGGCTACCAACCTTGCTGACTGGATCCCAATCCCGGCCCACACCTCTTAGTTTTCGAAATCATGTGCGGATCAGAATTTGTGAAGGAGGAGTCATCGTAAGGAAAATAGTTAAAGTTCTCCATGGTGTGTAGTCCGTCATCCCACATCAGGCCAGCGTGGTGGACTAAGGCCTAACCCTTCTTATTCTTTCATTCTCTTCCCTTCTCAAGAGTCCCGTGCCCAGCAGTCATACAGTAATGAGCTGAATGCTTGTAGTAAATAAGTCTCTTCCTCCTTTTTTTTATCGTGGGAAAATCCTCATGCATGTCCCTCGCGCGGGGTAGGCGAAGGGGTCTGCCGGACTCTTACCGGCTAAAAATCCACGGTATTCCTCCTTGTGACCGTCGGCTGGGGTCGCAGGATTCACCTAAGCATGCACCGCAACCCCGACTGGTCTTGGTCCACCAACTGCTGGTGGACCTCTCCACTGTGGGGCCCCACCCCACGACCTCCCGAGAGGCGCGAGGATCACCCCACATCACCCGCGCACCAGAACACATGGCACGCCGTGACCACCCCAGAGACCGAACAAGCACATGGGCGCCAGACTACCTCTTGTCTGGGCACCCTTGGTCCCCCTGCGATGGGTCAGGTTAGTGGCTCCGCCGCCTACCACTTTAAGTCTCTTCCTCCTAGCCTTTTCCTAACTATGTTTTGGGGTCAGCTTTCAGTCTAACCAGATACGGCTGGATAACAGTAATTTACACGGAGCGACTTGGCATCAGATATCCGCAACCCAGTTACAGCGCAATGCCGATATCCTAAAATTAGACCCGTTGTCAGACTTTCGGGCTTCTGACTACCCGTAACTACTGTCGTAGGTATTCTTATGACACCAGGGACCGATAGTTTAACGTACTCTCCGAGGTACGGAGGGGTCTCGATGTGTAACAAATGTTCACCCATGGACAGCCTGACCGCGGAAAGCGCAACTTAAACCCTCACAAGGAGCTCTACTACTAATAAAAATTATTGTCTAACACCATCACATAACATAGATGAATCATATGATTATTCTAGCAAAATCATGTAGTTATAGGTATAATGCAAATTGAACTGACCTCACCTTTATGACTCTATTTTATTAAATATAAGTGTTAGACTGTGATCTTTGGCCTAATTCATGATCTAAAACCTAGTATTTACTGCAACACGTGTAAAGTAACAACGATGTGAGAAAATAACTCTAAAATAGGTATACTGGGTGTAAAAATAACCTTAATGAAGCCGAAGTCTACGCGTACTGTACATAAAACTAAGTAACATACAGCAAAAATAATTGCTGGGAAACGACTTTTATTTTTTGGTATTAAAAAACAGCTTTTAATTGTAGCTCGCAATGTAAGCGCGCGCGCAGTAGACTGTGCGTACATTTCAAAAATATTGATAATGTTTGTATAGAAGAATGTTTAGTAATAACATTCAAACTTAGTTTTCGTGAAAAACGTACAAAAATATGGTGACTTTGACCTTTACTATCTCCATAACCAGTCGGTTCCCAGGTATGGCCCAATACCAAAAAATCTTCGTAATGATGGGAAGAATACTTGGCTCTTGGCTTCGTTAAGGGTATTTTTACACCCGATATACAGGGGCTCATAGCCAATTACCAACCGCGCGGATCATACGATTTGCGAGGATAAGCTGTGCTTGCCGCGGTCAGTCTGTGATTGGTTACAGATCGAGACCTCTCCGTGCCTCAAAGAGCACGTTATACAGTCGGTCCCGGATGTCATATGAATATAACAGTCGTTACGGGTAGTCAGAATTCCGAAAGTCTGACAACCCATCTAACCTTAGGATATCGGCATTGCCCAGTTACTGGGTTGTGGAGTCTGGGAGTCGCTCCGTGTAAAATACTGGTATTCAGCCGCCTCTGGTTAGACTGGAAGCTGACCCCAATATAGTTGGGAAAAACTTACGAGATATTTATTATTTATAAAAATTCACAAGTCGAAAAATCTGTAGGGTAAGTAACAAATTCTATGAACGCGACGTTGCGACTTATACGCGGAAGAGGAAACTACAAGCTTACCAGCCAGTTAGTTCATTGTCATATTTTCTTCCTTGAAGTGAGAAGTTTTAAGTATATTTTTTATAAGCGGCGGTAGTCACTTTCCATCAAAATGGAAACCTAAAACGTCATAAAACTATGGTTAGACCTGCTGTCTTGTATAAATCAAAATGTTGGGCCACAAAAGGGAGGAATGAAAGGCAATTTCATGCAGCTGAGATGAGAATGCTAAGAAGGATGTGTGGTGTTACGCGAATGGCTAGAATTAGAAATGAGTATGTAAGAGGAAGTCTGAAAGTGGCGCCGATGACTGAGAAGTTGTGTGGAAACCGATTGTCATGGTATGGGCATGTGATGCGGAGGAATGAGGAACATGTCGTGAGGAATTGAGTATGAATATGTGTGGGTATAAGAGTAGAGGAAGACCAAAGACGATGGATGGATAGTGTGAAAGATGATATGGCTAGAAAGGGGGTGACTACTGAGATGACGGCTAATAGAGATGTATGGAAGATGATATATTGCGTCTACCACAAATAAGTTGGGATAAGGGCAAGAGGATGATGATGAAGAGTCACTTTCTATCAGGTGGGTTGTCGGCTTGTTTGCCAAACAATTTCATAAATAAAATACCAATATGGAGCTGATTCTGTTATGCACAAACTAACTTAATTAAGGCTATTGCCACCTTTTTCACTCTGACCAAATTAGAAAGAGACGAACGTGTAAGAGCTGACAAATTTAGTTGAACAAAAATTTCCATACAAAGGACATCGACCATCTCCCATACATTCTGGGGCCCACAATTTGATGAACCGTTACAATTTCCAAATTAGTGTTATTTGTTAGATTAAAATATCAGCTTTTAGATGCCTCAATTTCAGTTTCATTGACAATTGCATTATCAAGATATATTGGCTGGAATCTAAGATTAGGTTATATTAGAGATTGTGTTATTGTCGGAACGCATCGTCCAAAAACTCGTTGAAGTTCAAGGCTTAAACTAGTTTGGCATCTCTAACTTAGTTCTTATTATCACCGTCCTTTTCTCGTGCTGTCTATTAGTAAAAGATTGCAATCCTCTAATTTTAGTTTAATTGGTGTACAAGAGATTCGGCACCAATGTCTCTTTTAGTTATCTTATATCAATGTAAAAGTTACCTGGAAACACTACAATCACTGTATTTCTGAAAACAATGCAGTGGAAACTGGTTTAATTTGGTTTTAACTCGAATGTGTGTACTGCAGTTATTATGTAAAGTAAAACCGATCACTTCCGAAACTGAGTGCGAATTCAAGAACACGAATAGTTCTGTTAATTAGTTCTGTTCTGCCTTTTTTTTACCAACTTCAAAAAGGAGGAGGTTCTATATTCGATTGGTTTTTTTTAAATGTATGTACACCGGTTACGCTGAGATTTATGATCTGATTTACGTGATTCTTCTTTAGTTTGATGTGGAATAGTTGCCATTTGGTCCCATAAACATTTAACATAGTTTGGCCCAGTAGTTTTTATTTTATGAACATTTTAATTTTTTTATGAACATTTTAGCTCTCGTGGACGATGTAATTATTCTACCTGATCTAATCTAGAAAAATCCTACTGTAGCTTACAAAACAACCTATTACAGACACCAAAAAGTAAAAAATAAAAAAACTACGTTTAAAAAAACCGACTTCAAAAACTAAAACGTATAAAATAAGTTTATAAAGATTTAATTTAATACACCTCTTATGCA
The DNA here is from genome assembly GCA_910594945.2 of Amphipyra berbera. Taxonomy (NCBI): domain Eukaryota; kingdom Metazoa; phylum Arthropoda; class Insecta; order Lepidoptera; family Noctuidae; genus Amphipyra; species Amphipyra berbera. The sequence continues at coordinate 14,108,514 of OU343145.1, forward strand.
AACCTAATACCTTTACAGTTTCAGAAGTCGGTGCCTTCAATTTGGTTCAGCGTGGATTAGCACCGACTTCTGAAACTGTAAAGGTATTAGGTTTGCATAAGAGGTGTATTAAATTAAATCTTTATTAAGTTATTTTACACTTTTTACTTTTTTTAACGTTGGAAAATCCTCATGGATGTCCCTCGCACGGGGAAGGCGAGGGTGTCTGCCGGACTCTTACCGGCTAAAAACCCACGGTGATTCTCCTCCTGAGCGTTTGGCCGGGATCGCGGGATTCGCTTAAGTATGCACCGCAACCCCGACAGGACCCGGTCCGCCTGCTCCTGAGTGCTGTTCTGCCTAGCCTTTTCCCAACTTCGTTGAGGTCAGCTTCCATTATAACCAGATACGGCTTAATACCGGTGTATTTTATACGGAGTGACTGCCATCAGACCTCCGCAAACCAGTTACTGGGCAATGCCGATATCTTAAGGTTAGACCGATTGCCAGACTTTCAGGCTTCTGACTTCCCGTAACGACTGTCATAGGTATTTGTTTGACACCCGGGACCGACTGTTTAGCTTGCTTTCCAAGGCACGGAGGGATCTCAACGTGTAACGGTCACCCATCCACAGTCTGTATTGCGGAGGTTTAATGGCAGTCGCTCCGTATAGCGACTGTGTTAGTCTAGAAGTAGTCTGCCATCATTGAGACGCTCCATCATCCCTGGTATCTTTTTTCCATCTCCTTAATATCTTGGTGAAATCGTTCACTTCGCTCTTCACTCACATCTCCATTATGACTTCAAGTAAGCCCAAAAAACCCCTTTTTTATAAAAACATTTTGCGTTTTGCATAATAACCTAACGTTCTGGATTTTTAAAATATTTTTTTTAGTTTTCAGAATACTTAAATACATAGAAATCAGTTGATATCATCCAGACAGCATTTTTTTTTGTAGACTTGTGTTTTTCAACTACTTCTGCTTAACCGTTTCTCTTGAAACTGCACAAAAATTCAGTTTTTTTAAGGGTATATTTATTTTATAATTTGTTTGTTTTTTTTTAATATTTGATAGTAGATAATATACCCTGTGAAGAATCGCCAGTTACTTTAAAGTAACCATATGTCTACTAGCTTTTGCCCGCAGCTTCGCTTGCGTGAAGTTTGAAATCCTCGTTAAGCCCATTTTAAAGTGACATTTTAAAATCCAAAACGTCCGTCTTTTGTCACCCCCAGCGGTTTGAGCTGTGCGTTGCTAGATTAGTCAGCCAGTCGGTCAGTTTCTCCCCATGCTTCTTACTTCAAAAGTACCAGATTTCTCATACAAACTTTCAACACTTATTTCACCCCCTTAGAGGTTGAATTTCCAAATATGTGTACATTTATTCCTAACCAGAAACCTTAATATTTAATTTCATCTTTCTTACTTCAAAAACGACGGACTTACATACAAACTTCAACCCCCCATTTCACCCTCTTAGGGATGGAATCTCCAAAAACCCTCAAACACTTATACGTTTATTTCTTACCAACTGACTTCAACATAGTTGGGGAAAGGCTAAGCAGGTGATGATGAGATATTTTTAATCACTACACTTGATAAAGGGATTGATAATCTCGATGTCTTAATTTTAGCAAGGGAACGCTACCGCCCATCTTCCTGACGCAATTTCTTAGACGAATTATATGACTCCCACGGGTGGGGAAGGTTTGGCCTGTGGAGAAACGATGTATGGTGTTCTTTCAACGAAAAGAGAGGATCTTTCAACCAGGTGAATCTTATGCCTGGCGGGCTACTGCCCAACAGATGATTTTTTTTGTTTTCTTTTCGACTACATTTAGATTGTCTTGCGGACCGTTTCTACGTAACCGGGCAGTTATTGGCGAAAACTGAAGGAAAAAATACTTTACCTTTTTTTTTATTTGGAAAATCCTCATGGATATACATCGGGGCAGATGCAGTGGTGACAACCGGGAGTCTACTCCCGGCCTATGCGACACAAGTACTTCCCGAAACAGCCATGTCCCGAGAGCACCTGCGTCAGCCGGAAGCTTAAAGCGCCATGCCGCCTCTCCAACCACTCCTCCATAACGGGCCTTACCGCCGCAATTGCGGCGTGCCCCAAATACTTAACCTAAGCTAACTACTACTACTAACATCATGACTACTAGCAACAACAGCACTAAGGGCGAGCCCTAATGCGACTCGGACCTCGGCTTAGGGCGTTGCTGGTGGGAGGACTGGGAGGGAGACAGCTTGATGAGGGCTGAATTAACGGTGTGATGCCCAACGGTTGATGTGGGGAAGTTGTATATATACTATTTGCGTGTCAAATCTTGATATCGGGATGCAGGATTCTGTGACGTCACATTTCAGAGTTGTCATTATTGTCGCTGTAGTCTGCTAGACAATCGTCGTGGCGTGACAGATGTCGCCACAGGCTTATTCTTTTCAAGAACCACACGGAACTGTCATATTATTAAACTCTATTTTCTTTATAGTTTCTTTCTTTTTTCACGTCACACGTTTTTCCAGAGAACAATAGATATGAATTGTAATAGAGAATAATAAGCCTAATTATTTATAACAATTTCCATTGTTTTACCTCGATGGCATCTGGTTTTTTAGCTTTTTTCACAATAATACGAATATTTTCCTTCTTACTGCTGTAAAATGGATGACTTTTTACACGTTATTAATAGTAGATGGCAAATAATGAAACCAGTGATAGCCTAGCGGTTGAACGCTTTTCCATGCAGGAGCTTAAGTTCGATCCCGGCCCGTACCTCTGACTTTTCGAATTCATATGCGTATCAGAATTGGATTATCACTTGCGTTAACGGTGAAGGAAAAACATCGTGAGGAAACCTGCACACCTGAGAGGGCTCTATAAAGTTCTCCTTGGTGTGTGTAGTCTGCCAACCCGCACCAGACCAACGTGGTGGGCTAAGGCCTAAACCCTTCTCATTCTGAGAAGAGGCCCATGCCCAGCAGTGGGACAGTACCTAATGGGCTAGTTATGTATGTATGTAATAGTAGATGGTCGTGACGGATAATGTATTTAATTTTTCTGTGATAAATCCAAAATGCCCATTACGGATTAGAAAGAAAGAAAGAAAGAAAAGTATTTATTCTGGACTCACACAGGCAGTTACAGGAACAAAAACAATATAAAAAAAAAATAATAAGAATTTAGACTACCTGCACGAGGCCAAAAAGAGCTCCTATCTCAGCATAATGTTGCGACATTTAGAAAAAAACAAAATGTCGCAACGCTGGTTTTCAGATAGGACCATAGTGATGCCATGGGCAATAACGACACAAATAAATAAATAAACATGTTACGTGCAGTATTAAATTTGAATACTACTAAACAAAAGCAATAAATAGTTTAATATAAACTTAGAATTACTTACTTTACTTAGGATTAGATCTATACAAATAAATAAAAATGAAGTGTCTATTTGTAATATCAAAATAACAGCTTTTTACTAAATGCATATGAAAGTGCAGGGGAACAAGATATGGTGTTCCTCCTACGAAAAGAGAGGGTCCTCCTACCAGGCCGGTCTTATGCCGGACGGGCTACTGCCCAACGACTTTTGTTCTACAACTTTCCCCAAAACTCTATAGTTTAAGAGAAATTGCTTTTCAAAGATTTCGTTATTAAATGAAAAATTTTAAAAACCAAAAAATCAAAAAAGAACTCTAAGTAAATTATCATTACCAAGCTTCTTTTTTTGTATTCTGTTTTTTTTTTTTATTTATTTAGTTAGCGGTCCCCCGACGTGACGACGCTTGAATCAAAATATTACTAGGTACTTTTAATAAAGTTAAATGGCCAATAAACACATTTTATTTTTTACTTTTTAGGGGTTCTTTTTTGAGTCGGCGGTTTTTTTAATTTTTAATTTAATTTTTATTTAATACTTTTTAAATTACTAGTAGACACCATCATCTATCTAACATCATCTAACTCTACTCATTGAGACCATTCTTATGAGCCCAAAGATGCTATACCTATCTGCTATAAGTGGCTGAGGGGTTGGGTATCCTGCAGACTACTTGATACTGCAGCATCAGCCCAAGGTTGCCATGTCTTGGAAATACCACCAACGTAACAGTACACCAAATTTCAAATCAATCGGACCAGTGAAAGTTGGTAAGACCCTTTTGTCAAATAGGAAATGAGCTGATGATCTTCAAACGCCTGAACAGATCTTCATAAATTATAGCTAACAAATACTGATCAAAACGAATCCAAACACGACATATATCTGCTATTATTTTTTCAAGAGTGTACTAGTGTGCTGGATATCCTGGCTGCAGCATCAGCTCATCATATCGCCACCATTGAATTGCACGTAGAATCAAATACTGATCAGAGCGAATCCAAACACGACATATCTGCTATTATTTTTTCAAGAGTGTACTAGTGCACTGGTTATCCTGGCTGCAGAATCAGACCAAGAATTTCATAATCTTGCATAGTTATCCACTCAACCGCCCGGCCCCCGCCGCCGAATTTCAGCCAACCGCCACGGACCGCGCGGTCTTGTTTATGTAATTTGACCCCTTCTGACCTTAGCGATAAAAACACCTGACGTACGCAAACTACAAGTGCTATATCAAAATAAAAAATACAGATATAAAGCTGAATAATTAAGGAACATACTTATCTATAAACCAAGAGATATAATTATAATTTGAAACTCAAAAAAAAAAGATTAACTTGAAAAACAGTGATGGAAAATTGGAAAAATTTGAAAATTGGAAATTTTTGATGGATAACTCTTAACTTTATATCCATTTTAACAATATTAAAATAAACTAGATTATATTTCCTTTCTAACAATACCAGAATGTATAAACTTATTTTATTCCAATAAGAAGAAAATCTTATAAGAAGTTAGAAACTCCTTGCTGGTTTTGACGCGGCCTCGCGCGCCCGTATACTGTTTATACTATGTATATCGAGTCAAGATAGAATCTTTACGAAACTACCTGTATTTATTTAATTACTACTACCTGTATTTTACTAATAATTAACTATTTTTCCGTTTTCACACATTTTTGGTCAAAATAAACACATTTCTTTGTGTTTACCTTATCAACCGGCAGCCATTGTTCTCATCGCGAACAATAACATTTACAAAAGCGAAATATTGCAACTTGAGATTCTAAAACTACCTACGTGTAATAAAATATTGTAGCACTATTCTTTACGATCCTTTGTATGTATAATAGTGTTAAAAATAAACAATGATGTCAGATTAGCTATGACATATTTACGACCACCCGCCGGCGCCCCGCCGCGCCGCACCCACTTGAGCGATAACAGATGTTTACAAAGTTTGACAATTTTTTTGTTTGACTTTTTGTTTGAAGTAGTGCTGACAAGTGTGATTATTTCGTTGTATAATTTCATAGAGAACGACTCTACTAAAGGTTTTTTCGTAGACAAAACACGGTAGTCGATTTTATAAGGATTTTTTAAACTGTTTCGTTTTGGGTACTGTAGTACCCATGGCGGTTTACTGCTTTTTGACTTTGGGTACTGTAGTACCCGGTGGCGGTTGAGTTACATGAGTGTTTCAAATTTTATTTCACACGTATGTTTGAAAGTAAAGTAATACACATTATGCGTCTAAGAACCCTACCGCAGCTAACAAAACAGCTGATAACCTTGAAATGGCTGAACCGATTTTAATAAAACATGTCTAAGATCACTCGTTAGAAAACCAGCTTTCAAATAAAAAAAACCGCACTCAAATCAGTTCACCCGTTTAAGAGCTACGGTGCCACAGACAGACACACACACAGACAGACAGACAGACACACATAGCGGTCAAACTTATAACACCCCTCTTTTTGCGTCGGGGGTTAAAAAATATGCTAAAGTCTATCTGTCCGTAGCTATGATCAGCTGTTTTTACAATTTAGGTCATATTTGGGGTCACTAATTAGAAAATTAATTTTCTGAATTCCTAACTAAAGCAGGTATGTTTTTTTTTTAAACTAATATAAAAATCTTTTTGCATGCAATTAAAAATGATTGAATTTTGAAATTTCAACACTTGCTTTAAAATAGTCATCAGTGATACTTTAGGTGGCCCGCGGCTTAGTACCCCCTTTCACACACAGCTACTTTATTTTTATTTATTTTTTTGTCTCCTATGGTTTTTTTTTTGTCTGTGTGTCTGACTGCTTTCGTGCCAAATAAATTTCTTTCTTTCTTTTCTTTCTTTCCGACTAACCTTGTATATACTAACTCCGTGTCAGATCTTGATACCGCGATGCAGGATTTGTGACATTTCATTTGACAGCTGTCATTGTTGTCGCTGTAGTCTGCTAGACATCAGTCGTGCTGCGTAGTTCGCCTGTGGCGTGATAGATGCCGCCACAAAAGTATATACGGTACTTATAACATTTTTTTTTAATGTTTGTCCATCTGTTTACTCCGGCTAATCTCCGAAACGGCTGGACCGATTTTGACGGGACTTTCGCTGGCGGACAGCTGATGTTATAAGGAGCAACTAATACTACTTTAATTTTAGAAAAAAAAAACAATAATTATTCCGCGTAAAAAAATTAAAACCCATCTGACTTCCATGCAGACGAAGTCGCGGACACAGTTAGTCTTTAATAAGTTATTAATTTATCATACATAATCATAAAATAGTATCTGCCTCGTCGGTCTAGTGGTGGCAAGTGCGACTGCTGTTCGGTGAGGTCCTGGGTTCGATCCCCAGGTCAGGGAAAGTGTTATTAAGTTCTCCGTGTGGAATTCTTCCGTAGGAGCCCAAAGTCTGGATTTGTGCCCGGTTGATGGCAATAGGTTCGCCCCTTACTATATGGAACTTAAACATAACGGCGAAATGAGGGTGTTACTATACACCTCTGCCCAACCCTTTGGGGAATACAGACGTGATGTGATGTTAAAACAGTAATTAAGAAAATAATAAAAATTATGTCTCGCACGTCCATTTTCCTCATTCAAAGATGATAAATTTTATTCTACGGAACACTAACGATGCCTCCGATTCGCTCTTAAAGTTTTTTATGGTCTTTTGACTAATTTATACTATGAATAAATTATATGGAGAATACATCCATTAAATTAACCAGTTATACTCTAAGTGTTTATTATTGTGACTGGCGTCATACGATTAGGACTTACACCAAATAGTTTAGCAATATGTGGTACATATTTTTAGTTATTATTTACTTTGGTAAGTAGATTATTAAATTATTTGTTAATTTTTTTTTAATTTTTCGTCATTATTTTACTTGTTTAGAGTCTGCTTAGTTGTCGGCTATAAGATTGACAAGCATATCATTTTGGGACCCAGTGCATAATATTAGCAAGCACATTGGGTCACGGAACGAGTATTCCCAAGGAGGGTTGACGTCAGGCAGGCGGCCGGTTATCTATATACTTATAAAAGGAGAAGCTGACTGACTGACTGACTGATCTATCAACGCACAGCCTAAACGGCTGGGGTTAGAAACTTGAAATTTTGACAGTAGGTTCATTTTGTGACGTAAACATCCACTAAGAAGGGATCTCTTGAAATTTAACCCCTAAGGGGGTGAAATAGGGTTTTTAAGTTTGTATGTAAGTCCGTCATTTTTGAAGTAAGAAGCTTGAAATTAAATATTAAGGTTTTTGATTAGAAATAAACGTACACGTGTTTGAGCATTTTTGGAAATTCAACCCTTAAAGGGGTGAAATAAGTGTTGAAAGTTTGTATGAGAAATCTGGTATTTTTGAAGTGAGAAACATGGAATTAAATATTTAGGCTTTTGGTAAGAAATAAACGTATAGGTATTTGAGGGTTTTTGGAGATTTCACCCCTAAGAGGGTGAAATGGAGGGTTGAAGTTTGTATGTAAGTCCGTCGTTTTTGAAGTAAGATAGACGAATTTCTGGTTAGGAATAAATGTACACATATTTGGAAATTCAACCTCTAAGGGGGTGAAATAAGTGTTGAAAGTTTGTATGAGAAATCTGGTACTTTTGAAGTAAGAAGCATGGGGAGAAACTGACCGACTGGCTGACTAATCTAGCAACGCTGGGGGTGATAAAAGACGGACGTTTTGGATTTTAAAATGTCACTTTAAAATGGGCTTAACGAGAATTTCAAACTTCACGCAAGCGAAGCTGCGGGCAAAAGCTAGTAAAACAATAAGCCAAAATCTCTAACACTACTCTTACCTAATTTCCTCTGAGAGGTAAATGACAACAACCATAAAAGACTACTTGATTATTTACATTTTTCATGGGGAATTATGTAACACGTTGTTTAGACCGTTAGCACAGATTTCATCTAAGTTACTGAATCTTGTACAACATGTTACTTGAATCACTCCTGTTCTAAACGAGTCAAATCATCATCTCCCTGCCCTTATCCCACACTAGGTGGGGTCGGCACCACATGTATTTCGTAAATCCATATTGTTAAAGGTTTTGGCTTATTGTTTTATGACCGGCTGCCTGCCTGACATCAACCCTCCTTGGGAATTGTTGGCCAACCTATCTATATAGGTATACAAATAAATAAAATTAAAGTGTCTGTTTCTAATGTCAAGATGACAGCTTTTTAATAAATGCATATGAAAGTAAACGAGGTACTTATAGCAAGTAAAAGAGGTACTTATAGCAAAAAACATTTTTATAAATTTTTGCTCGTCTGTCTGTCTGTTTGGGCTAATCTCCGAAACGGCTGGACCAATTTTAACAAAACTTTCACTGGCAGGTAGCTGATGTTATAAGGAGTAACTAAGGCTACTTATATTTTACAAATTAAAATAATTAGGGGCCCGCGCTACAAATTAAAATCCATCCGACTTCTACGCAGACGATGTCGCGGGCACAGCCTAGTGAATAATAAAAATACTACTGGACAGAAAATCGTTAGTACTTTTGTAAATATTAGCAGTTACCGGTCGAGTCGGATTGGAAAATTGACGCGGCAATTAGAGTACTTTTTAAAGCCTAGCTTTTATAAATAAAGCTCTACCTAATAAAAAAATAATTGACAAAAAATACTTTGAAATATTTCAGCATAAAATATCTTTTTTAGTAATTAAAATGACATAAATTATTCAGAAAGGCCGAAACTGTTTTATTTTTTGTTTTGCATGTACAGTTGGGGAACGAAAATGTAATACACCTTAAAGTCTATTTTTCTTTGCACAGTGCAAGAAACAACCTATTTACCGACTACGTATTGCTAACATCATAGAAATGAAAATACAAGTATTTTTGACAGGATATTAAAAATTATAATGGTGACATGATGACAACCACTAGTAATGTCAATTTATTAAATCATCGAATTGATTGATGTAATGGTTTTTGCAACAAAACTCCTTAAATCGAAGCAAAGACATTACATGGCACTACTACGTCATGTGGAGACAAAAGACAGTTTTAAACTTTGCCACCAAATAATGAAACATAATTTTCCATGCATTGGTCTGTTTTTTATTCCCCTACTGTACTATACCTACTAGCTAGCTAACTTTGTCTGAGAATTCGTCAGCGTAAATTTTCATATAAATTTCCATCCCCTATCTCAACCCCCTTAGGGTTAGAATTACCAAAAATCATTTCTTAGTGGATGCCTACGTCACAAATTTTATGGAAATTGGGATAATTTGTTTACTCAAAACGCGCATTTTAAATAACAATAACATTTTTAATATTCATTAATAATGTGTTTAATTATTTAATTTTTGTAATGTTATTGCGGTACGTATGTCCCGCTTTCGGATCGGACAGCGTTTTTTTTACATATTGTATAGTATAGGTGATAAGATTAGCCAGTCAGCAAGGTTGGTAGCGGGGCTGATTGCTCAGGATACGCCGGACGTCACCACTAGTGGTCATATATTTATTGCTTTTTTACAGCCTCAGTTTCTTCAAACGATGTGTCCCTAGTACCACAAACACACTCTACCGCTGTAGATACATTCATACAAAGATTAAAACATGAAAATTGGACCAAAGAGGAGGCACCGTGTTTGGAGAAGACCCTGACATTATTGGAGAATGTGAAGAACTTCACGCTATGGGCAACTTGGGGTAAGTTGATATTAAGTGTTTGTGTGATGGCTGGTTAGTTTTTTTTTATTGACATATACATATACTTACTTATTTCGACTGCCTTTTTGGTCTAGTGGTCGCAAGCGTGACTCCTGATCGTGAGGTACTGGGTTCGACCCCCAGGTCTGGCAATGTATTATTTTGGGTTTTTTCATTAGTCATTTCTCAATAGCAGCCCGGACTTTGGATTTGTGCCCGGTTGATGGCAATAGACCCCTATTACATGGGACTTAAACATAACTGCGAAATGAGGGTGTTACTATACACCTCTGCCTACCCATTTGGGGAATACAAGCGTGAATGTTATGTTTAGTACGTTACCTTATTTTCTACCACGAACACAATTATTGTGTTCACATAATAATTAGTTACCTTACTTAGAAGAATTGACAGACCTATTGTGTACTTGCTAATTAATTATCTATGTATGGGTAATACATTTCACACGTTGTTAATAAATAACGTTTCAATTATTATTTATTTCGCCCATATTGTTATTAACCGTCTGTCATTCTGTGGATGGGTGACCATTCGGTACACATCGAGACCCCTCTGTTCCTCAGAGAGCACGTTAAACAGTCGGTCCCGGGTGTCATACGAATACCTATGACAGTCGTTACGGGAAGTCAGAAACCCGAAAATCTGACAACCAGTCTAACCTTAGGATATCGGTATTGCCCTGTAATTGTGTTGCAAAGGTCTGATGGCAGTCGCTCCGTGTAAAATACTGGTATGCAGCCGTATCTGGTTAGACTGGAAGCTGACCTCAACATAGTTGGGAAAAGGCCAGACAGAACAGATCGGTATTAACCGTGTGTCGTAATAGACGACCAAAGGGTTATTTCAAGTGATAAGATGCGTTCTCCTGTCTCGTAATAGCAAATTACAGCGATTACAAATCCGACAGCGATTACAAATCCGATAATTTTGTACGTTATATATTGGCAGACCATAGCAAGTACAATACAGCAAGCAATGTACAGTAGGGAAATGAAAATGATGGTAAGTTTCGTAAAATACATACAACAGAATCTTGTAGGGGTGAATCTATCATTACAGTTATAGCTATTATGACTGATAGAATAGAATAAATATATAAATATGGAATAATATATATCTAGATGTAGAATAATAAATAAAGCTGATACAATTATATTTGTTTCTATAATGATATGTTTAATATAATTACAAGGATAGACATAATTGGTGTTAATAGATATTATAATTATAAATTCACTAGCGTTAAGTACCTAGATTAGAATTACAAAAACCAAACTAATTTGTATATCTGTATGGATAAAATGTAGTGAACTAATTTCTTACTTACCATCTATTGTAATATACCTACATTGACAAATAAACGATATTTGATATGATTTGAAAGCTAATATCAGTCTGTCAGTTTTGCAAGCATGGTAAATAAAGTAAATGAAACCAACATAGATTCTCCACCACTGAGAGTACTTATATTTGGATTAGTGGTTAGTTACAGAAGCTAGTTTACAATATAATAATTTACACAAGATCACAAAATAAGGATAAGCAAATCAGATATAAATGGACAGACTTCTTCAGCTGTTCGTCATGGAATCCTTTTTTCCATCGAATGACCACTGTTTTCATAACTTCCGGTACTTTGATTCATCTTGACGATTACCCTCCTTTATCAACATTGTCTAGTGTTACCAGCTACCGATAGCAGTTTTCAAATTCATTCCTTTCTCACATCACGGGCACATGTTACCTTTTCAAACTGTTGAAAGGAACAAACCAATGCATGGAAAATTATGTTTAATTATTTGGAAGCAAAGATCAAAATTACCCTTTGTCTCCATATGACGTAGTAGTGCCATTTAGTGTCTTTGATTTGATTTAAGGAGTTTTGTTGTAAAACCCATGACATCAATCAAATCGATGATTAAATAAATTGACACAGTGTCTGTCACCATGTCACCATTGTACAGTCACGTGTAATAATATGTATACACATAGAGAAATTCAAAAGCGATTTGCTTCTAAAATATCTATTAGAATTATGAAATATTACACACATATTAGTTTCTACAAATACATACGAATTATGGTTTCGAATTTTTCTTAGTTACAATCTATTCTCTTAAAGAAATTAGCTTTTTATGTTCGCTATGTGTATATATATTATTACACGTGACTGTACAAGGTTAGTCGCAAAGGGGGTACTAAGCCGAAAGGGTGTTAAAGTACCTATAATAATGGATAGCTTTTGTTCTATAACTTTCCCCAAAAGTCATTAGTTTAAGAGAAATAGCTGTTCAGCTATGATCAGCTGCTTACATGTGTTTACATGTTAGGTCATATTTGGGGTCACGGATTATAAGCTCCATTTTCTGACTTCGTAACTAAAGCAGGGATGAAGATTTTTTTAAAAAGCATTGATTTATTTTTATTGAATTTTGAAATTTTAACCCTTTCCTTAAAACAATCATCAGTGATACATTAAGTGGCCCGTGGCTTAGTAGGTACCCCCTTTCCGACTAACCTTGTAAACAAGGTGATGTTCATAAAAATAAATGATTGATACGTCTGCAAGAAGACTTCCTGGAAGGACATACATCGATGTTATTGGTGATGTTCTTCACAAAGGACAGGTGCGTAGTACTCTAAACCGGCGTACATGTATGACAAGATGTATGAATGTGGATGAAGCGAAAGGGGTATGTAAGGGGTCGTAGCATGTGGCGTTCTATAGTTTCTGCCTACCCCCATGGAAAAAAGGCGTGAGTTTATGTATGTATGTCTGCCAAGGATGGTGATTAGGGCAATATGCTCTATAACTGAGCCGATGCGGATGTGCACGTCATGCTCGTGAACGGGTGCCGTCTGTCGGGACTGGTCAGCCCTTAACTACTATGGCAATCCTAGAAGGCATATTTTTCTATTTGTTACTCTTATGTGAGTTTATTTGTTACATTAACCTGCATTATTCTCATTCTATTTCTCACACTACTGTAATGGAATTGTCATAAATTACTATTTTGAAAAGAGTATTCATGGAGTTTCTTGCCGGCTCTTCTCCATAGAACCTACCTTTTGGAACCGTGCACCTAGTTTTGACGTTTTAAAAGTGCCTGAAATCAGGTCTATTTAAAATAAAAAACTTTGACTTTGACTTTGATAATGTTTATTATTGCCTGTCGTATGAGATCTTCAAGGCAAACCTACAAGCCAACAGGAAGTTTCTTGGTAACAAAATAATATTTTATTTATATCATGAGATGTTTTGATTAAAGTTCAAGTATAGAACTCAAGAACAGAATAAATAATAATTAATTATCTTGTTACGTAAATACTCACAGAAAAAATACTATAAAAAGTTCAGGGTCGCGATTTCAAAACTGGTTTGAAAGGCGTGCTTAAAAAAATCTTGTCTTTTATTTTAGTCAATTTGTCTCAACTAAGGGTTCGTACATAAAAACTGCGATGCGACGCGATGCGAATTCGCGACGCAGAAAACTGCGATGCAAATTGCTGCGATGCGATTTCGTGCGGCAAGGCGTCTTCCTTCCAAGGTTCGGGTGACCAATCCCTCGACGATCGTCAACCGTATTGAACGTATTTTATACAAGGTAGAATAAATTTGCGTAAAAAGATTTGCGCAGTGCTGTTACTGATAAGAAGATATACAAAAAAAATCAATTACGCGAATCAATTCGTAAGTTCTTGCGATGCGTCGTGCGAGCTCGTAATTTCTACGATGCGACGTCGCATCGCAGTTTTGTGTACGGGCCCTAAGGGCGGTTGTTTCACGACTACATTACTAACGGGTAACAGTTTAAAATGGCGTTAACGATGGTTAAATAAAAATAAGCGTTATTTCACGCTTTGTTGTTCTTGACGTATGTCGAAGGACATACAACGCTCTGCGTTTGACGGACGCTAAACATCCTACGTAATCTATATCTATACTATATATCTATATTAATATTATAAAGAGGAAAGTTTTCACCGAGAAATTCATAGTGGTATATTAGTTTACGATGTGTCGGCCCTAACAAAACTGAATGAGTGAGTCGAAGAAGAACACAATCTGCTTAGTTGTCGGCAATAAGATTGACAAGCATGTCATTTTGAGACCCAGTGCATAATATCAGCAAGCACATTGGGTCACCCGCGCGACGGCGCAACGAGTATTCCCAAGGAGGGTTGATGTCAGGCAGGCGGCCGGTCATAAAACAATAAGCCAAAACCTCTAACAACATGGATTTATGAAATACATGTTTTGCCGACCCCACCTAGTGTGGAATAAGGGCAGGAAGAAGAAGAAGAAGATTATAAAGAGGAAAGATTTGTATTTTTGTATGTAACGAATAAACTTAAATACTACTTGACTGATTTCAAAAATTCTTTTGCCGTTAGAATGCTACATTATCACTGAGTAACATAGGCTATATTTATTATTGGAATAAAACTTCTTACGCGGGCGGATCCGTGAGGGCACAGCTAGTTAGTTATGAAGGTACGTACTAACTGAGCGCATTTACATGCAATGTAACAATTGAGAACAAGCATTGATAACCTAGCGGTTGAACGCTTGCCTTCCATGGAAGAGAGTCTGAGTTCGATCCCGGCCCGTACCTCTGACTTTTCAAATTCATTTACGGATCAGAATTTGATTATCACTTGCGTTAACGGTGAAGGAAAAACATCGTGAGGAAACCTGCACACCTGATAGTGCTCTATAAAGTTATTGATGATGTGTGTAGTCTGCCAACCCGCACCAGGCCAGCGTGGTGGACTAAGGAATAAACCCTTCTCATTCTGAGAAGAGGCCCGTGCCCAGCAGTGGGACAATAATGGGCTAATTATCGACGCTCGGCAGTGAAAACCTCGTAAATAAAATTTTCTTCAAAAGCGTTTTATTTGTTCTTTAGATTGATAAACTCCTCATACACGTACTAGTTCAACAAACTTCCAATTCAAATACTTCTAAGCTATCTATGACGTACGATGACAAACTTGTATTAACATTTGATAGACCATTTTTAGGGTTCCGTACCCAAAGGGTAAAACGGGACCCTATTACTAAGACACCGCTATCCGTCCGTCCGTCCGTCTGTCACCAGGCTGTATCTCATGAACCGTGATAGGTAGACAGTTGAAATTTTCACAGATGATGTATTTCTATTGCCGCTATAACAACAAATACTAAAAAACAGAATAAAATAAATATTTAAGGGGGCTCCCATACAACAAACGTGACTTTTTTGCTCGTTTTTGCTCGATATTGATAACGGCAACAGGTAGACGCTTGAAATATCCACAGAATATTTATTTATATATTCACTTTAAAAATAGTACCTGGATGACCGAGCTTAGCTCGGTTTTTTTTTGGTAAATCTTGTTTTTTGGTTAGAAAAAAAAAAGGAATTAAATGGTCTAAAAAGAAGAAAATAAACTTTAAATTAAATCGATCCCATCAATTTATTACATTATACAACTAATTTATTTAATAGATCGATTTATCGCCTCCGAAACCCCCTGCATACTAAATTTCATGAAAATCGTTGGAGCCGTTTCCGAGATTCAGATTATATATATATATACAAGAATTGCTCGTTTAAAGGTATAAGAAATAATTAAATTCAAATAAAACAAATATTTAAGGGGAGCTCCCATACAACAAACGTGATTCTTTTGCCGTTTTTATAGATTGTAGGGGAACAAGATATGGTGTTCCGCCTACGAAAAGGAGGATCCTCCTACCAGGCGGAGTCTTGTGCCTGGCGGGCCACTGCCCAACGGTTGATGTTGGGAATTGTATATATACTATCTGCGTATCAAACTCTGATATCGCGATGCAGGATAGTTCGCATGTGGCGTGATAGATGCCGCCACATCACTCCCCCCCAAGACCGGAGGTCGATTGTAGTGATGAGTCAGCAAGTCGTTGCATGTTGAGATGCTTGCCAGGGCCAGGTGAGGGTTCCAGTGAGTCGGAACCGGATGCCGCGTCGTTCACGGTGAGTCGGAACTGTGAGCGGTGAGAAATGGCTGGCTGCTGGTGTCGACCAGGAGAGATGTGCCTCTGCTAGTTTGACCGGTCGAATTTGCAGCGTGCTGTGCCATGTTGCTGAAGAGGGCTGAAGGTGTGACCAGGCTTGCGCGTTCGCTGCAAGCTAGTGGTGACACGATGAAGCCGAGGATGCTGGCTGGCTGTGTGACTTGCTGCTTGCTTGAATGTTGAGCAGAGGGGAGTGATGATGTTGCTGCCGATGTTTATAGGCTGCGAAGGTTGCGTTAATAATCGTCACCAATGTGGAAACATTGTCTGTGACGATCACGTCGGGGTCACCAATGTAGGGGAACGAGATATGGTGTTCCGAAAGGAGGATCCTCCTACCAGGCGGAGTCTTGTGCCTGGCGGTCCACTGCCCAACGGTTGATGTTGGGAACTTGTATATATACTATCTGCGTGTCAAACTCTGATATCGCGATGCAGGATAGTTTGCATGTGGCGTGATAGATGCCGCCACAAGATAATGGTAAGGAACCCATCGTGCGCGACTCCGACTCCCACTTGGCCGGTTTTTTTTGCAGGTGACGGTTAATTCTATCTCTTTTAAAAAAATGTGTTTTATTCATACGTGGTTTTCACTGGCGACCGACGTTATGTTTTATGTAACAATTCAGACCAGTTGGACAACGCTTACACGGGCGGTGGCTTCGCCCGACATCAAACGCGTTGCCCCACTGTATGGATTGTAAAACTGTGACTGAACTATGTTGCCTGCGCGGCTTGTGGCTCTGTATACGCCTAGCAGTATTTCTGTGCCGCAATATATTTTTATCTAAATTATTAAAAAAATAAAAAACTTTTTTCTTTTTTTTTGACTCTTTTGTTGGTCTAGTGTTCGCAAGCGCGACTGCTGAGCATGGGCTCCTGGGTTCGATCCCCAGGTCGGTTAAAGGGTTATTCGGTTTTTCCATTAGCAATTTCACAGTAGCAGCCCGGAGTCTGTATTTGTGCCCGGTTAATGGCAATAGCCTCGCACTCTATTACATGGGACTTAAACATAACTGGCGAAACGAGGGTGTACTAAAAACACCTCTGCCGAACCCTTCGGGGAATGTAAGGCGTGATGTTGTTATGTTAATCTTTTTGTCATTAGGTAATTATTTACTTGCCACACAAAAAATTGTATGAACCTTTGTCTTGACGTATTTCAAACCGGAAGATCTTTATTTTTCAATTAAACCTTGCTCTACATATACTGGGTGTAAACATTTTTTACAAAAAATTTAAACCGACTTCAAAAAAGAATAAAATAATTACCATATAAAATTAACAGTTTTAGAAGTCGGTGCTGATCCACGCTGAACCAAATTGAAGGCACCGACTTCTGAAACTGTTAATTTTATATGGTAATTATTTTATTATTTTTTGAAGTCGGTTTAAATTTTTTGTAAAAATTGTTTTTATTTTTTTCATTTTAGTGGCCTTAATTAAAACTTGGTTGGACCTACTAAAGACGCTGCTCGTAACATAATCACATCATCACAATATGCGTACTGTTCGTCATTGAGGAGTTTCATTGTCTATCTCCGAAGTTCTTTATCAGATCTTCACCAAATTTAAATGGGACCAATTTCGAAGTATACCCTATCTATTAACAAAAGAATCATTAAAATCGGTTCACAATTGGCGAAAATATCGATGAACATACACCAAAAAAAAAAAACATACTGACAGATGAACATAGTAACCTCCTCCTTTTTGGAAGTCGGTTAAAGAATGTTGATGTTTGTATAGAAGTATAATTATTTAGTGATAACATTTAAACTTAGTTTTCGTGAAAAACGTACAAAAATATGGTGACTTTGACCTTCAATATCTCCATAACCAGTCGATTGCCAGGTATGGCTCAATACCAAAAAATCTTCGTAATGATGGGAAGAATACGTGGCTCTCGGCTTCGTTAAGGGTATGTTTACACACAATATATTAAGAATTCTCCTATATCGTGAGTACATTTATGGACTCAAATCCAAAATGCACAAATACCCAAACTCAAATCAAGTATCTGTCTTCCTCCTAGCCTTTTCCCAACTATGTTGGGGTCAGCTTCCAGTGTAACCGTATGCGGCTGAATACCAGTATTTTACACGGTGCGACTGCCATCAGCCCTCAGCAACCCAGTTACTGTGCAATGCCGATATCCCAAGGTTAGACTGGTTGTCAGACTTTCGAGCTTCTGAATTCCCGTAACGACTATCATAGGTATTCGTATGACACCCAGGATCGACGTTTTAACGTACTCTCCGAGGCACGGAAGGGTCTGGATTTGTAACGAACGGTCACCCATCCACGGACTGACCGCGGCAAGCACAGCTTAACCTCGAAAATCCTATGATCCGAGCCCTCCCTCGTCAATAAAATTATTACTAACTAGCGATCCGCCCTGGCTTCACACGGGTGCAATGTAGATACTAATGTTGGGCATATAAACCTTCCTCTTGAATCACTCGATCTATTGCTGAAAACTGCATTTAAATCCGTTGCGTAGTTTAAAAGATCTAAGCGTACAGACAGCGGGCGCGACTTTGTTTTATACTATTTAAAGATAAACAATTTTATTATTTACTTAAAATTATTTTCCAGTATGGAATGCCAACATGCTCCCAACAGGGAACCTGTACGGCTCATGGGTAAATTTCGGCAACTTCGATCAGTGCATGAAACCGCCCTGGCTGGACACCCATCCACAGTTTAGGACGAAGTACTGTTTAGCTGACTTTACACTGTCAGATAGGCCGAAGAAGACGGCTGAATATGACCCCTATGGGTCCACGGAAGAATATCTTAATGTGAGTATAGTTTATCTCCTAGCCTTTTCCCAACTATGTTGAGGTCAGCTTCCAGTGTAACCAGATGCGACTGAATACCAGTATTTTACACGGAGTGACAGCCATCAGACCTCCACAAACTAGTTACTGAGCAATGCCGATATCCTAAGGTTAGATCGGTTGACAGACTTTCGGGCTTCCGATTACACGTAACGTCATAGGTATTCGTATGACACCCGGGACCGACAGTTTAGCGTGCTCTCCGAGACACGGAGGGGCCTCGATGTGTAACGAACAGTTACTCATCCACAGCCTTCAGAAAAGCACTAACTTTTTAAGGACTTCGCAATTCTGTTTGGATAGGTACGGATTCCATCACGTGGCCTTATTTCACAGACGAGTCAATTAGCACGGAAGTCATTAGCCATGAGTCGCTTCCGTATAAATCACTATAATCTTTTGTACGCGAGTATACTTAAAGCAATTATTGTCTTAGTATAATCACACATTAGGTCACTGCAAGATCAACAGCTAATCGTTCTGAAGCATTAGCGTTTTACTGTGATTAACCCTGAAGCCTTATAATTAACGTTTTTATAAAGCCGCACTAGATAATTATCTTTGTTTTATGTATTTTTATCCTGTATTAGAATAAACGGTGTAAATAGACCCTTAACAAAGCCGAAAGGCACTTATTTTCCGCGTCTGGGAACCTTCTAGTTACGGAGATATTGCAGGTCAAAGTTCCAACTTTTTCACAACTTTAAAAAAAAAAAATTGTTTAGAAGGTTGCAAATGTACTCGAAATACCTCCATTACCCGTTTACTACCCATTGCATCTATCAGCACAGTGTTTTGAGTGCGTTACATTGAGCTTTACAATAAAACGAAATTTTTCACCCAAAAAGAAAGTCGTTTCCCAGCGTCAATTTTTACGAAGGGTTACTTAGTTTAATGTACTGAATGCATGGTTGACGGCTTCGTGAAGGGTCTTTTTACACCTTGTATAAAACTTCCTCACCGCATGCTGGGAATAGACGCGTGTTGTAAGATTAAACAAAACCCAGCACGCTTGATGGTAGGATCTATACGCTCCGCCTGGCTAGCTACCACTCTCACATTAAAGTCCAGCGCCAAGCAGTTTACTGTGTTCCGTCGTGTGTATCTGAGAGCCAGAGGGGTATAGGGGAATCCCTCTATATCTCTATTGCTTGGATTTGTGTGCTCCATCTTAGACCCTGTCTGCGCTTACCTTTGTTGCTAAATTTCTGCTACATCTATCAGTTGCCACATGCGATTTACGCAGCACGACACGTGTGTAGCAGACTACACCTACACTAATGACAACTCTCAAATGTGACGTCACAAATCCTGCATCGCGATATCAAGATTTGACACGCAGATAGTATATATTCAACTTTCCAACATCAACCATTGGGCAATAGCCTGTCAAGCATAAGACGCGCTTGATTGGAGGGTCCTCCGTTTTCGTTGGAGCATATCCCTCCACATCCCCCTCCCCTCCACATTCACTTCAAGGGGTCTTCCACTGCAATGAGTAACAATCCATTACGCATTGAGAGACCTCGGTGCCTGTCCAAGTCTACCTAAACCATCGTCACGGGCAGTCAGACATCTTGTCTATCTTTCAAACACCAAGATCATTTTAATAGGGTTCTTGAATTCACACAACAATTATTGCACTGTATAAAATATTCATGACGATAGCCGAGTGGCGACCGCGTAACGGAAGACACAGCACTGGTAGACCGAAGGTCGACCGTTGACATGGTGAAGGTCACTGGAATCTGCTGAATGCAAGAAGTATAGGACCGGTAGATGTGGCGATGCTTGGGGGATTTCTTGGTCCAACTATGGACGTTTTTCGGCTGAATGATGATTAAATATTCATATTCAACAGCATAAAAGAAAAATACACTAACGCAGAGTGCATTTAACAGTCTCCACAAGTAATGATATTTAAGTGGATCCGGCGCACCCTGGGCACAGTCAGCCTCGCTACCCGACTTGCTGACTGGTTTATGTTTTCACAAAGGCATGAGCTATTCTCATATAACTGCCGACATGAAGGAAGAAAACCAACTCTTCACATATTTAGTGGCCTTTTTCGACACTAGAAAACAAAGATGTCAATTGTTCGCTAAGAAACCGTTGTCTTCTTCTTTTTGTGTGGTTAATGACAAACCTGGTGTCAGAGTTATTGCCGCCCATGGGCTTCGCACTTGGTTTCACATGCCGTAGAGAAATATCTCTCAAGCATGCTGGTTTCCTCGCGATGTTTTCCTTCACCGTTTTTAATCAAGTGATAATTATACAATACACACAAGAATCCGAAAAGTCAGAGGTGGGTGCCTTGGGGTCGAACTCGAGTCCTATGACTTGGCAGTCTGACGGTCACACCACTACGCTATCACTGCTACCGAACCGAAAACCGTCGTAAGAGTAGCATTCGACTCCTGGACCTACTAATATTTTATCTTCCTTTTCAGTCACCAACAACTTCAGGTCTCCCCGTCAACCGTCTCTCTTGGGGAGTGTGCGTGCCAGCCGCCTGCAGTCCCACCTCCATCGCGAAGATCACCAGGGCCATGTATGAGATCACCAACTTCGCTACAGTGAGGCCTAACATCACGGTGCACTACTGCCAAGTAGCTGGTGCAAAGGAGCACTTCACTGCCGGATTTTATCTGTTCTTGTAAGTATTTTTGGACTGGGGATTTTTTTTTGTTTTTTTATGGGATAGGTTGGCTATCTAGGAGGTCGTGAGTAATTAACAACCGCACTGATTATACGATATGCGAAGTTAAACTGCACTTGCCGCAGTCAGTCTGTGGATGGGTGACCATTTGTTACACATCGAGACACCTCTGCGCCTACAGAAGTCAGAAGCCCGAAATCCTAACAACCGGTCTAACCTTAGGATTGCCCTGTAACTGGGTTGCGGTGTTGTGATAGCAGTCGCTCCGTGTAAAATACTGGTATTCAGCCGCATCTGGTTAGACTGGAAGCTGGCCCCAACATAGTTCGGGCCAGCTTCCAGTCTAACCAGATGCGGCACTCAATGCACTACTCAATTTTAACACCAAATCGTTTTAAATTTAGTAGCGTTTGACTATTTGGCCATAAGTCTATCAGAAGAAAAAGTACTTAAAATTATCACTCTGTTATCTTTCTGCGCAAATTGTAAGGGTCTTAGGGAAAATTTCCCATTGACTCTAATGGGCTGCTTAATGGTCCTTAGGTGCGATAAGGCGACAAACTATCACATATATTATGTACTTATCGCTTGCGTTACGCTTAAATGAACAGTAAGCCTGGACAGCGTCACTTTCATTAGGTAGTAGGTAGTTCACACGACTTCGTTTAGCCCGATTCCTAGCCTTAGCCCGTTTACCAACCGTAGCATTTCGTTAGTCTAACTGATCCGTTGAGAAGACTATGAATTAAATTTTACTTGTAAACGCTTCTAAAGGATTAGATGGTATCTTATAAATATGGTAAGCTATGAAGACTTCGCAAATAAACAGTAAATACTACGTACAGAAACCTCACTTCTGACCTAATTCGTCAAGTACCATAGAAAAATTAACTTCGTGCATGCAAAACTGAGCTTTAATACAAGTCGAGAGCGCTCACATTCCGCTGTGCGCTCGCGCTCTTATTACATTACCGTTCGGTGATGTATTAACATTCAGTTCGCTTTTCTTTCGTATTTCACTCCGGGGGTGAAGCGGCGCGGAGTGACACAGACCTGACAGAAGTACTTTTTCAAAATTTATATACTATTCTTGACTTGGTCGCGTTTGGCCCTAGTCTCACCTAATGGTAAGCGCAGACAGAGTCTAAAATGGAGCACATGAATCCAAGCAACAGAGATACCCCCCTATACCCCTCTGGCTCTTACATACACAAGACGGAACACAGTAAACTGCTTGGCGCCGTACTTTAATGTGACGGTGGTAGCTAACCAGGTGGATCGTATAGATCCTACCACCAAGCGTGCTGGGCTTTGTTGAATCTTACAACACGCGTCTATTCCCAGCGTGCGGTGAGGAAGTTTTATATTCTAACCCGTCCCCACACGGGGTGAATTGGTGATTAATTCTGTTTGTATATTTTCAGAGTGTTGATAGCCTCCCTGATAATAATAGTCGCGGCATCAACTTATTATCGAAGTCTTATCATCAGTGACGATCAGCACGAAAGTACAGGTAAAAAAAATATTTTTTTACGTACAAACATACATAAACTCACGCCTTCTTCCCATAAACCGTAGGCAGAAACTATAGAACGCCACATGCTACTATCCTTACATACTCCTTTCACTTTATCCACATTCATACATCTTGTCATACACGCACGCCGGTTGAGAGTACTACGCACCTGTCTTTTATGAAGAACATTATCAATAACATCGATGTATGTCCTTCTAGGGCGTCCCCTACCGGCGTTTCCACTGACATCCGCCTTATAAATCCTTTTATTTTTATTTATCAATAATGAACCATTCTCCTATTTCTAAAGGTGGCAACTGACTTTTATTATATACGTGTAATGTAACGTGTTACAAAGCGAGCATTACGGCAATCAGTACAGCGAGTACAGAGTTCGGAGGATATTATGCGGATTTTAATAGGCGATGTAACGTAACAACCTCGCTTCGAATGTTACATTACAGGTCAGTCGCCACCTTTAGAATGAGTTTTATACAGGGTGTAGATTTTTACAGGCGATGTAACGTAACAAGCTCGCTTCGAATGTTACATTACAGGTCAGTCGCCACCTTTAGAATGAGTTCTATACAGGGTGTCCCCAGTAGAAACATCTTGACAGTTCATGTCAAATTCAGTGTATTTTAATCTGTTTCTTATCATGCTTCGAGACATACCCTATATCATTATTTACTTTAATAAAAAAATATGTTGCCCCACTCTTGAATTTCTCCTGTATCGTGGGTGCGATTACAGACATAAATCTTGACATGCACAAACGCCCAGACCCGGAACAACTATTTGTAGGCCATACAAATATTTGATCCGTGCAGGAATCGAACCCACGACCCGTAGCGCAGAAACATCGTATCTATATTAATTAACAACATAAAGGGTTACTTTTAATTAAATTAACCTAACGCCTTTTATTCCAGAAACAATCGTATTAAAATCCTTCTGCATGGTGAAGAATCACCATGACCTGGTGAAGGAGAATAAACAAGAGATCCGGGTGATGAACGGCATGAGGTTCATCACCGCTGTGGTGATCATATCGTTGCACGAGATTTTTTATATGGTAATGGCGGGAATCTCCAATTCTCGAGATTTAGATAAGGTAGGTCATATTTAACCGACTTCAAAAAAGGTGGAGGTTCTCAATTCAACAGTATTTTTGTCACAGTCATTTTTTCTAGAGAGTGTTTGACGTAGACAGTTAAAGAAAAGTACCTGGATGACCGAGCCTTGCTCGGTTTTTTTTTTGGTAAATCGTGTTTTTTGGAAAGAAAAAAAGGGGAAATAGAAAAAGAAGGAACTTGAAAACAAAAAGGGAAAAAAATAATCGTCTGGATTCGAACCGAGATTTTCTGGTTTCGGGACCGCCCTATTTCCCACCTGAGCTATTACAACCTTGAAGAGGGTGTCGAAATTTACATTCATATTCTAATGAGATTGTAGCAGTTTTTCATTGCCTGAAAACACGGATAAAACGACGTTTTCTAAAAATGAAACCTAGCTAGATCGATTTATCGCCCCCGAAACCCCCTGCATACTAAATTTCATGAAAATCGTTGGAGCCGTTTCCGAGATTCAGATTATATATATACAAGAATTGCTCGTTTAAAGGTATAAGATAGTAGCCTAATTTCAGATATGAAAAAAATAATTCAACTTTAATGTTGGGTGAAAAAAAATTTAAGCGAATACGCCTAGAAACAAAGATATTATATTTTTAATGAACAAGCGAACAAGCACATTTCTGGGCAGGTCAAATATCAAAATGGCTGCCATTTGGAGAGAAGAGGGTTGGTATTAGCAAATGGGGTATTTACGTCGATGTCATTTAAATAATTACAATTACAATATTTAGTATTAATTCCGCTAAACTAGTTTATTAAGCTTGGATGTAGTGTGCAGCACTGACCTCCCCCGCAAATATGCATATGCAGAAGGTGAGATTAATACAGTGTCCCTGGATAATGTGCACAAATGAAAATGGGTGAAATTAGACCACAAGTCATCGACAAAAAAAAAGAAAAAGATATGTTGTTTATTTTTGTAAAAATTGTTGTAAAAAATCTCTTTTTTTTTAATTTATACAAAGAACCGCGTTTTTTTAACTTGGTGACTGGTTGTTAAGGGTTGCTTTTTATTTGCTATGCAACATTAACTCTTTGCCATCATTATTATTTTCATTTAAACGTAAAACATGCAATGAATAAAAGTTATTCATTTTTATTAATAAAAAACGAAAACTTCGATTTCTTTTTCTTTTTTTTTGTCGTAAATTGTGGTCTAGTTTCACCCACTTTCATTTGTGCACATTATCCAGGGACACGCTGTATAATGCAACAAGCAACCCAAGCCGATACGACACGTGTTTCGCCACTCCTCGCTGGACATCTTCAGGAGATGTTGACTCGTTGACCGATTAGACTGCTTGGTGTTTTGCGTCATGGAGGTCGTTATTGGTAGTTTAATACCAAACACATTACATGAGGGGCCATTCAAGTATTACGTAAGCACCAAAAGGGGGTGGGGGGGTCTTTGGTTAGCTTATTTTTGATGACACAGGAGACAAGGGGGTCTGGATGGTGATTACATCAGCAATATTTATTTATTTTCTTATTTTTCTAGACTTAACTGGACTTTTTTATCCTTCACAAGATATTGAGTGGATCGATAGACTGCAGTGAACTTTTGGGCTCATTAGGGATTAAAATTACAACTCGGATTCCCAGGATTAATACTTATAATCTATTTTACATCCCAGGCTCCAAAACAAACCTAGGTCATTACGCCGCTCTACCAAGACTTTGTAGGCAATATGACATTGTAGCTAAAACTAAAACCACAAATTTAGATATCAGTCAATCTCTCGATATATATACGAAATGTCTTAGAAAAGTATTGTAATGTTAATGTTTATTATTTTTAATTTTTGGTATTTTATTATTCTATGTTTTATTATTTAACAGAATTTGTTATGTTTTTATGTTCCTTTTTCAAAATTATTTTATTATTAATTATTTAATTTATTAGCTTAGTTGTTCATTCTATTGTGTATGCTGTGGTCTCCTGTAATTGAAGGAGTACACCTACGAAACACTTTGGGTATTAACAATATGTAATGTTTTGTGTATATCTTTTGTTGGAGATCCTAAAATAAATAAATAATAAATAAATAGACTTGGAAACTGCTGCTCATGAATAACAATAAAGAAATCTGAACAGATTTAAAAAATATATATGCCAGTGTTTACGTAAGCATAGGCGGGGGGTAATAGCTTTGCTTACTTTTGCTGACAAGGGGGAGGGGAGGGTCAAAAATTACCAAAATTCTGCTTACATAATACTTGAATGACTCCTAACCTCAGTATGGGACCAGCATAATATTCCACCTTACCCAATGTCAAACAGTGGTCTACTGAAGCTATTCTAATTAACGTCATTTCGACTGCTAAAGCCGGGTTTTCTGCGACAAAAATCTAACAAAACATGTTTAGTGAACACTCGGACCAATTACAAGACAGTAAACAAGCCACGCCCCAATTTTGTTAGAAAAACATGTTACAGCAAACCCGGCTTAAAGCTATTCTAACTAGCGATATTTCATTCAGGATAATAAACTATGTTTTCAGGACATGGAAGGATTACCAGGCCTCCTCCATCTCGATATCATGGTGGACACATTCTTCGCGATGTCCGGTCTTCTCTTCATCAAAGGTCTCCTGGCCAACACTGACACACAGCAAAATCTTATCATAGTTTTATGGAAGCGCTATCTAAGGTAAGAAACCAAAAAAAAATCAGCCTAGCCTTTTTCCAACTATGTTGGAGTCAGCTTCCAGTTTAACCAGATACGGCTGAATACCAGTATTTAATACGAAGCGACTGAAATCAAACTTCCGCAACCCAGTAACTGGGCAATACCGATATCCTAAGGTTAGACCGGTTGTCAGACTTTCGGGCTTCTGATTACCGTTAACGACTGTCATAGGTATTCTTATGATACACGGGACCCACGGTCTAACGTGCTCTCCGAGGAACGGAAGGGTCTCGATGTGTAACGAACGGTCACCCATCCACGGACTGATCGCGGCAAGCGCAGCTTTAAAGATTAACTATAAAATCATTTCAGGTTAATTGGACCCTTCGCGTTAACCATATTCTACTTGGCATCAGTGTCAAAGTACACTGGAACTGGTCCACTTTGGCATAGGAGTAATGAATTGGAATCAGAAATTTGTCTGAAGAGTTGGAGACTCAGCTTGCTGATGCTCAACACGAACGTAAAAGATGTGGTAAGTTGAGTTTTTTTAAGGGACAACTGGCAGATTTACATTACATAACATCACGCCTGCATTCCCCGAAGGGTTTGGGCAGAGGTGTATAGTAACACCCTCATTTCGCTGTTATGTTTAAGTCCCATTTAATTAGCAGGCGAGCCTTTTGCCATCAACCGGGCACAAATCCAAATTGCACATGGAAAAAACCCAATAACACTTTGCCCGACCTGGGAATCAGGCCCAGGACTTCACGATCAGCAGTCGCGCTTGCCACCACTAGACCAACAGCAGCAGATGTCTCAGATTTAAAATATGGACGGTGTGGTGGTGGTTGGTGTGTAGTCCACACCAGGGTAGCGTTATTCTGAGAAGAGAACTGTGACCAGCAGTGAGATATTGATAGCCTCATTATAAAGATAACAGATTTTGATATTGATAGCTAGCTACCTGGTGCTTGGAGTACATTAAAAGAACCTCCACTCCTGACGATACTTAAATACGTCCAGGGTACCCTGTGCAGTCAGCCCCACTAACAACCTTGCTGACTGGATAATCTTTTCACCATCCACCATTCGGTATGAACTATTCTCGTACAGTCAACACAACTCAGAAGTCGCATCGGCAAACTTCGTAAAACCGATCACTTCCGAATTGTATGCGACTTCAAGACCACGAATATTTGTTACTGCTGCAGTAAAAAATGATCTTTAAAATGACGCAATAAGTGTGAGTGGCGCGAATATAAGCGACTGCCATTTGGTTCTTCGATCAAGTTTGCTGATGCGACTTCTTACAAGGTGGCTTTAGACCAAAAGAACATAGAGCTAGAGCTAGAACAAAAGCATAGAGCGTCGTTGTTTGCTGCTTTTTTGGTGTTTTTTTTTTTGCAATGTGTTTGCTCTTGACTCTAGTCTAGGTCAGAGGAGACAGAGACAAAGTCTACGATAGAGTGAGCTTACCCAGAAGAAGCCTGTTAACTCTAACTTTGAAGAGATTCAGGTTGAATGCGTTCGGGTGGTGTAAACGATAATTGAGGAGTGGAATTTACAAATGGGCTAAGTGCCCAAAAAACCGAAGTCAATATTTTTTTATGTCCAAGGAGCTACATTGGGCAGTCAACCCATTTTTATAAAAAAAATTGATTATTGTATTTTGGTACTTAGCTCATTTGTAAATTCCACGCCTCAATTCGTTTTCATCATTTACACCAAAAGACTACCAACGAGCAAGAATGACAACGAACAAGAACTGGAATTCTTGCACATGCTCTAAAGATGTTTAGATCACAAGAACGCTTTGAAGAGATCGCTTCGAGGAGCGAGCATGTCCGAACACGAAAGAATGCTCTAAGTTCGCACGCTCGTGCGCTGTTTACATCAAGCGAGCGAGCATTCTTAGAACATTCCATAGAGTCTCCGAACAACGAAAGAAAGCTCTGTCTCTGTTTAGAGTAAAATAATTTGATGGAGTGGGGATAGAATGAGCATTCGCTCGTTTTGTCTAAATCCACCTTTATTTGTGTCGTACGACACAGTTCGACACGACAGAAGTAAGACCAGCTCCTGTAATTTAGGATCATCAACGACTGGTGCTTACTCTTCCTAGTTAATCCAGAAGATCTCATTCCTCAACAGTGTCACGTGGTCACCTGGTACCTATCCTGCGACTACCAGTTCGCGATCCTAGGAACAGTTCTCGTCTATTTCTATCAGAAGGACAGAAGACTTGGTCTAGCAGCCTTTGGAACTGCTGCGGTCTTCTCACTGATCATACCAGGGGCTTTGACCTATTGGTACCAGCTGCCTGTTCTGCATTTTGTGGATTTTGGGTAAGATTTAGTTTGACTTTGTCAGTTAGTAAATTTATCCCGCGTTAGAAGATCCAACCAACATGGGACAAACTTTTACAGAGTGTTCAATATGTTTAAATAAACATATCTATGCAAAAAAAAACGAGTTCCAAGTGTTTTGTTCTAACGAGGTTTGAAGAAATTACATGATTTCGTTTACACTCTGTATACTTTGGAGTATTTAATTTAGAAATATATCTATTTAGAAAGAGATAGATTTTCAAAAAAATTATTCTATCTTTTTCTAAGTAGGGTATTTAGAAAAAGACTGAATTCCAAAGTAAATATTCAGGGCGAAATGTTTTGTATTTAAGTCGGTGTACGTAGTGTGCTCTTCATTTAGAGCCTGAGCATCCATCAGAGCTGTGCTAACCTGCGTAGCGAGGAATGTGTTTTGTAAGCACCAATAGAATCACTTCATTTACCTAGCTTCGCTCTGCGCAGCTCTGGTGGATATGGGCTTAGTGGTTTTTGTTCGAACAAAACAAGCAAGAAATGCGAGGGAGGGATGTGTTGCGAGGAATGTGTTGCGAGAAATGTCTTACGAGGAATGTGTTGCGAGAAATGAGTTACGAAGAATGTGTTGCTAGGAATGTGTGCGAGGATTTGAAAATATACGCCTACAAGTCAGTCAATAGATAATATGTATTTGGTAAAGGTAGATGTGTACACATTAACACATTACGCATTACACATTCCTCGCACAGCTCTGGTGGTAAGGGTCACACCGTTTCACATCCTCGCCACACATTTTCGCACCGCACATTTTCATCGCACAGCTCTGGTGGAAAGGTTCACACCGTTTCACATACTCGCTACACATTTTCACACTGCACATTTTCCTCGCACAGCTCTGGTGGATGTCCAGCCTTAGACCTATACCTTCATGGAAGTAAGTTAGTTACTCTGGGCTATTACACATCTGCAAACTTTCATAGTACACTTGGGAGCAATGAATCCGGATCACCAACATAAACAAAACAATGTTAAACAAGGTTTGACAATGTTAACATGACGCCTTATATTCCCCGAAGGGTTCGGTAGAGGTGTTTTTAGTACACCCTCGTTCCGCCAGTTATGTTTAAGTCCCATGTAATAGGGGCCGAGCCTATTGCCTGGCACAAATCCAGAATCAGGGCTGCTACTGAGAAATTCCTAATGGATAAACCCAATAACACTATGCCCGATCTGGGGAATAAACCCAGGACCCTGCGACCACTAAACCAACAAGGCAGTGAAGACAATGTTCTCAAAGATATTAAGCTTTATGTTGGTGACCTGGATTCATTGCTCCCGAGTGTTGGTACTCTGAAAATACGTCTAAGTGCTCTGTTTTCAGCAGAATGCTAATTCAAATGAGAAACAACTGGCATTTAAGTTTCACATACATGTCGAGCTACAGTCGTGCTGGTGCATACCTCGTTGGCGTTGCTACGGGCTTCTTGATGACTGTGTACCGACCTGTTGATAATAGGCACAGTATATCTAAGGTGAGTACTGTGTTATTCCAATTTTGGCTTAGTATTTATAAGGATCAAGGTCGTTATAATTATTTATTTTATTATAATTAGTCGTTATATTATAAGGATCAAGAACTAGCAAAATTCATCCATCTTCTTCTTTTCGTGTGGTTAGTGACTAACCTGGTGTCAGAGTTTATACCGCCCATGGGCATCTGAGTTGGCTTCACATGCCGTCGAGAAATATCTCTCAGGCATGCCGGTTTCCTCACGATATTTTCCTTCACCGTTTTTATGCTAGTAATAATTATACAATACGCATATGAATCCGAAAAGTCAGAGGTGCGTGTCTTGGGTTCAAACTCGAGACCTATGACTTGGCAGTCCGACGGTCACACCTAACACCACTACGCTATCATTGCTGTTATAATTCGTCCTTAACCGACCATAAATCAGTTTCTAAATGTAGACTAGCAATTCCCAGTTACTTTTGGAAGAAAAGAATTAATAAACAACTGCGCGGATCATACGATTTGCGAGGTTGAGCTGCGCTTGCCGCGGTCAGTCTGTGGATGGGTGAATGTTCGTTACACATCAAGACCCCTCCGTGCCTCAGAGAGAACGTTAAACCGTCGCTCCCGTGACATACGAACATTTACAACAGTCGTTACGGGTAGTCAGAAGCTTGGAAATCTGACAACCGGTCTAACCTTAGGATATCGGCATTGCCCAGTAACTGGGTTGTGGAGATCTGATAGAAGTCGCTCTGTATAAAATAATGGTATTCAGACACTTCTGGTTAGACTGGAAGCTGACCCCAACATAGTTGGGAAAATTCTAGCCAGAACACTTTTGGAAGAAAAATTTGGGAGCTCGGGAGTTTTTTAACATCTTAAAACATCTCATTTCTCTCATCATCGACCTTTCTTGCTGAGATTAGAAGGATCCATGTCTAAGGATTACTTGAGAAAAAATAATTATAGCTTTTTGGCTATATGGGAAGGCAACAGTAGAAATTAATAAAGCGATGATTAATCATACTTACACTTCTTTATTTCAGACATGGTCCATAATTGGTACTGCAGTCTCTCTTACAGTGATGCTGTGCGTGATGGCATTAGGCCAGATCTTCATGAGCAGGGAGTACTATCCGATAGAAGCCGCTATAACTGTGGCCACCAACAGAGTTGCTTGGGCTGTCGCCGTGTGCTGCATCATTGGGCTATGCGAATACGGTACTGTACGTAAGTATATCAAAGTAGACAGTGTCCATAATTATCAAGACATACTTGCTTTAGAGAGCACATTAAGCAGCCGGTCCCGGGTGTCATACGAATACCTATGACAGTCCTTACAGGGAATCAGTAGCCAGAAAGCTGACAACCGATCTAAGCTTAGGATATCGGCATTGCCCAGTAACTGGGTTGCGAAGGTCCGTGAAGTCGCTCCGACTGACATCCATATTCTAAGACGTTCCTCCAAAACTTACTCAACTCATACTCCACTCAGGCCGGCCTCGAAAACACCTTCAAAATTGTATTACTAGTCGCAATTTCGAGTGCACTTTGAGATTCCTCGACGGAATCATTACGTCATAATTTGAATTATCTGCATCGCGCAATTAACGCCGCGATAAATAGTTGTAAAGATTATCGTAAGCATATTCGATAAAGTCTTCAAAATTCATTTTTGTTACATAATATGTACTTTGACACTTCCTTCCTTAAGGTAGGTTCTGAGGTACCTTGAGTTTGACAGATGATTCTTTACCTCGACTGAGGAAAAATTTCGAGTCGAGGACGTTTATGTCAACTAAAGGCTGAGTCGAGGTGGAGCCGAGTTGAGTAAGTATTGGAGGAACGTCTTAGAATATGGGTGTTAGTGTGTTATGGAGATCTAAAAACCACTGCTGTATAGAAAACATGATATTCAAGAAATCGCCATATTTAACTCTTTGACACTTGGAAACAGCCCGTTGAGGAATGTATTGGATATCACGTCGGGGTCACCAATGCGGAGGAACGAGGTGTGGTGTTCCTCAAACGATAAGGGAGGATCTTCCCACCAGGCGTGTCTTGTGCCTGGCGGGCTTCTGCCCAACGGTTGATGTTGGGAACTTGATATCACGATGCAGGATTGGTGACGTTTCATTTTGACAACTGTCATTGTTGTCGCTGTAGTCTGCTAGACAATCGTCGTGCTGCGTAATTCTGATGTGACCCGATAGATGCCGCCACAGGTGCATTACGATTATTCCTCAGTTGTCCTCAGAGGCGGACTAGCAGTCTTTGCCATCGTAGGTCGTGCAGGGAGCTGAGAAAGACGTGGCTGGTAGCTTCTTTGACCGCTCCATTACTGAGCTTAAATTTGTTTTTACTGTGATTGGTTGCCCCTTATACCTGGCCGCCTAGACGGTCTTATGGAAAGTCCGCCTTTGGTTGTCCTTAACTCCGTCCACGTAAGCAATGAGGTGCCTATCCAAAAAGTCTCAGCCAAATATGACACAACTTCAACAATTTAACGTAAAGCCAGTAACGATGATTTCGTCTGTTTCCAGCTCTCGTCAGCGACTTCCTAGGCCTATCGATCTTCACGCCTCTCAGTCGCCTCTCCTACGGAATCTATTTGATCCATCCTCTGATCATACAACAGAACAAGTTCTCGCTCAGATCACCCTTTAGATATGGGCACTTTTCCATTGTAAGTATAAATCTGGGTAGTTGGCTACATAAAAAATTAGAAGGAATTTTAAGGAATAATATTATATCAAAAAAGATATAGAAAGATCTGCCGACTGCCTCGTTGGTCTAGTGGTGGCAAGCGCGACTGCTGATCGTGAGGTCCTGGGTTCGATCCCCAGGTTGGGCAAAGTGTTATTCGGCTTTTCCGTGTGACATGCCTCAATAGCAGCCCGGAGTTTGGATTTGTACCCGGTTGATGGCAAAAGGCTCGCCCCCTATTACATGGGACGTAAACATAACGGCGATATGAGGGTGTTACTATACACCTCTGCCCAACCCTTCGGGGAATACAGGAGTGACGTTATGTTTTTATACAGAAAAAAAACGATCATTGAAAAAATAAATAAAATCAACCTAACAATGGAGGAGATACACATTTTTTAATTTTTTTAATGGCCCATATTCTGTTTTTGTCGCACGGAACGGACAATGTACGGAATAACGTCAAATTACTATGAACTTTTTGAAATATGACGTCATCGTTCAATAGTGCGATCTCTGTCTAATTAACAATTTTGAATTGCTTATAACTTGGGTATTTTACATAAACGTAATATGGGTATCTTAAATTATACATAATTCT
This sequence comes from Amphipyra berbera, assembly GCA_910594945.2. NCBI lineage: Eukaryota > Metazoa > Arthropoda > Insecta > Lepidoptera > Noctuidae > Amphipyra > Amphipyra berbera. Next base: position 14,142,583 of record OU343145.1, read on the forward strand.
TCTGTACGTGTGTTTGTCACCTAACTCCTCCTAAACGACTAGACCGATTTGGATGAAATTTTGTGTATATATTTCAATGGGTTCTTGGATGGTTTGAAAATACAATTAAACCCGACTGCTTTTCTGGGCAGGACGACGTCTGCCGGGTCCGCTAGTTCTATTATATACTAGCTGCCCGGACAGACTTCGTTCTGTCAAAAGTTATTGGCCTGTAGTTGGAAAAGAAAAGTGTTGTTTTTACTATTTTCCGCGCAATTTTTGGTTTTTTCTCTCCATAAGAACCTTCCTTGTGCCTTAAGGAATATATTAAAAAAAAAATAGCCGAATTGGTCGAGCCGTTCTCAAGTTTTGCGCTTAGCAACACATTTGGCGATTCCTTTTTATTTATATAGATTTAATTGGTTTTTAAAAGTTTCCAGATTAAAACAATAGTATCTTCCTATTGTTGCGCCTTTACATCAACAGCTGATCAATCCCCCCTCCCTTTACACGTACTCAAGTACTTCTAACACTCTGTTTCCAGATACAAAACATTATTGGTACGTTGGCGATAGTTATAGCACTCAGCTATGTGACGTGGCTGCTGATTGAAGCTCCGATGATCAACTTGTGCAACAATCTGCTGTTTCCCAAGTACGTATTATTAGCTCGTAGCTGGTAGAACAGCTTGTGAAAGAGCACGTCCAGGGAAGTACTACCACCATATCTATTTCTGGAGACAAGCAGCACTGGAGCATCCGTGAAGCACAAAGGTTCCAGACGAAAACCAGCGTCAAGTACTCATAGTGCTTGACATTAAGCTGATCTGGACACCTTTTTGGTCCAGCCGTGAGACACATACCCAAAACTATAATTTTATTTTTTTTCTATCACACTTTTTATCTGTTGTGTCTCTTTGTGCGGTGTCCAAATAAATGTTTCTGTATCTTTATCTGTATTCCGGTTTGAAGAATATGAGTGCCACTGAAACTACAGGCACATGAGATTTTCAAACTTACTCTCTAGGGTTGGCTAGGCATCAGCAATCCTCTTGGGGTTGTAGGTGTATTAGGCTGGACATCCACCAGAGCTGTGCAAGGAAAATGTGCGCTGCGTAAATGTGTAGCGAACTAGCGAGGATGTGTAACGGTGTGACCCTTTCCACCAGAGCTGTGCGAGAAATGGGTAATGTGTAATGCGTAATGTGTTAATGTGTACAAATGAGTGGTGTGAGGATAGGTAGAGGACTCTTTTCGAATAGGGTGATGTGGCGGGAGCGGTACACATTCCTCGCAACACATTCCTAGCAACACATTCCTCGCAACACATTTCTCGCTTGTTTTGTATGAACAAAAACCTCGCACTGCTAGACCCATATCCACCAGAGCTGCGCAAAGCGAAACTAGGTAAATGAAGTGATTCTATTGGTGCTTACAAAACACATTCCTCGCTACGCAGCTTAGCACAGCTCTGGTGGATGCTCAGCCTTAGGCGGCGGTAAAGGAGTCTGCCCATTGCAACGTATCAATGTAGGACCGTAATAGGAACATGTCATGCACGGCAAATAAAGTTTCGTTCACTACTATGCCCACGGCAACGGTTTTTTTTCTGTTCGACTGCTTGTATCGTCTTGCAGACCGTTTGTACGTAACCGGGCAGTTATTGGCGAGACCTGACATATCTGACGGTTACCGTAGCGTAACTGGTACGGTTACGGTCTAGCATGATACTGTGTAGTGAGCAGAGCCCATTACCAGCATATGGGCTTTCAGCCGGAGTACCTACTAAACTCAATCACATAAAAACTCAAATACTTAAAGATAGCTTTATTTTTAAATAAATTGCTTATAATTCATCATCATCTCCTTAACCTTATCCCACACTAGGTGGGATCGGCACAACATGTATTTCGTAAATCCATATTGTTAGAGGTTTTGGCTTATTGTTTTATGACCGGCCGCCTGCCTGATATCAACCCTCCTTGGGAATTGAAATAAATAAAATTGTTTATAATTATTTTCTTTTTTTTCAGGTCAAAAAGTGCAGCCCAAATAAAAGTGCCAGAGAAAAATGGAATCCAGCACCATAATGTTTATCTTAAAACTAAAGGCTTATAGAAGAAGTAACCATAAGGCCTATCCACACACATCAGTACCAGCACGTGACGATCAGTGCCGTACCTTCAGTGTCAGTGAAAAATGATATTGTTCCATACATTTTGTACGATGCTATCCGTTCTTGTCAGTGTGGATGACGTTCAGTTATGTCAGTATTATTCTGACGCTCTCCGTGATCTGACGTGACAGCACGGACGATTTTTTGCGAACACATGTGATTGCGATACTACAAGTGTCAAAATTAACTAGCATTCAGCGTCGGCGATACCTCTAGATGTAGCCATAATTACAGTAGGAAGTGTGGATGTGAGGAGCATATACAACTTGTTACATAATTCCTCATGAAAAATGTAAACAATCAAGTAGTCTTTTATGGTTGTTGTCATTTACCTCTCAGAGGAAATTAGGTAAGAATGTAAATAACTCTCTGGCCGAATATCTTGGTCACCATAAACTTCGTTAACTTGGCCAGGCCATTAATAGTTAAGTGTTAGAAAAATGGTCCAACGGCAGCATTTTTAGAGTAGTTCTAAAATTGACACTAGATGGCGCCACTGCAAATGTAGACCTATTAAAACTTTGTTTTGTACAGTCAGCAACAGGAGTCGCTGAATGATTATTTCGCTATACAACATACAATAAATTACTGGCTAATGTATTAGACATTGACATCTTGATTGAGTATTTTTCACTAGCTGTGTCCTCACGGCTCCGCCCGTAGCCTATGTTACTCAGTGATAATGTAGCTTTCTAACGGCAAAAGAATTTTTGAAATCGGTCCAGTAGTTTTTAAGTTCATTCGTTACATACAAAAATCCAAAAATACAAATCTTTCCTCTTTATAATATTAGCATATTTTGATGGGTCTACATAACAACAGCGTCATACAATTCTACCATTGCTATAAGCGTGGAGGTTATATTAAAACATTGTTTGCATTGTACAGTTAAAGGTAAAAGTCGATGGATATTTTGGAATTCGAAAATTAATTATCAGACTATTCCCAGAATTCATTCTCTTTAGTTATTTATTAACAAAAATAATAACTGGCATGTTTTCATTCATAAAACAATTTTGTTAAGCAATCATCACTTTTGATTTTGATTGTACTTGCTTGTTTTTGATCGTTTCTATGCTTCCAAAGAGTAGAATTTATTGTAAGTACGTAAAATAATTTATTGTAATAATAAATAATTTGTTGGGAGATACAATGAGTTTTATTTGCCATATCAGTGGTATTCCACTAACGCCTGTCATGATTATTTATTAGTAGAAAATGTGGCCCACTTACCAGTATAAAAAAAATCTAAGCTACTTAGGTCTTCTTCCCCCTAGTCTTTTCCCAACTACCTATATATTGGGCTCAGCTTCCAATCTAACCAGATGCGGCTAAATACCAGTATTTTACGTGGAGCGACTGCCATTAGACCTCTGCAACCCAGCTACTGGACAATGCCGATATCCTAAAGTTAGACCGGTTGTCAGACATTCGGGATTCTGACTACCCGTAACGACTGTCATAGGAATTCGTGTTATTCCCGGGACCGACTGTTTAACATGCTCTCCGAGACACGGAGGGGTCTCGATGTATTACGAATGGTTGCCCATCCAAACTGACCGCGGAAAGCGCAGCTTTACCTCGCAAATCTTATGATCCGCGCAGTTATTAATTAGCCACGTGTCCCTCCACGCGACTTAGGTCTTATTGTTTCCTTACCCCTTAGTTACACTAAGCCGTATTTATAATTAGGCAATACTCACGCCTGTAATCCCTAGAGGGGAAGCAGAGATGTTCTCCTATTACAGGAGTCTGTACACCCATATTTCCTAACCCTATTTTGAGGGTCATGGCTGGAAAACCAGACAGTCCTATGCTGAATCACTGGGTGTAAACACTCATTAGTCTACCCGGTGCCCGGTTTCTAGAAAAGGATTTATATTATAGCTTATGTAATTATTACTAACATAGTTATAAGTTTTCTTTTTAACCGACTTCAAAAAGGAGGAGGTTCTATATTCGACAGGTTTTTTTTTTACTAATGCAACACCGGTTTCATATGGATGACTTTTATGTAATGTTTTATCCGAAATAAAGATTTTGATTTGATTTGATATTTCGCCTCTTAGGTATATTAAGTCCAGTTGTAGGTGGCGAGCCTATTGCCATTTTTCGGGCACTATTATGGTACTAGATTTGTCGCCTCTTAAGACTTGCTTGCCCGGCAAGAAGGGTAATTGTTTTCTTAACCCATCCCCCCACAGATTAAAAAATAAATCGTTGTTTTTTTAATTGTTGACTTGGTCGCGTTTGGCCCTTTTTTTTATCTTCGGTAATTTCTCATGGATGTCCCTTGCCAAGGGAAGGCGAGGGGGTCTGCCGAACTCTTACCGGCTAAAAACTAACGGTGTTCCTTCCCCTGACCGTTCGGCCGGGGTCGCGGGATTCGCAAAAGCATGCACCGCAACCGGTCGCGTTTGGCCCTAGTCTCACCTGATGGTAAACGCAGACAGGGTCTAAGATGGAGCACACGAATCCAAGGAACAGAGATATAGAGGGATTCCCCTATACCACTCTGGCTCTCACATACATACGACGGAACACAGTCAACTGCTTGGCGTCGGACTTTAATGTGAGAGTGGTAGCTAGCCAGGCGGACCGTATAGATCCTACCACCAATCGTGCTGGGTTTTGTTGAATCTTACAACACGCGTCTATTCCTAGCGTGCGGTAAGGAAGTTTTACTATCTCACCCGACCCCACACGGAGTAAAATATCAAAGTAAGTAGTAGTTAAAATCAAAATGGCGTCACAAGGATAAAGGAATACAAAATCACAAGAGCAAACCCGCGTACGAAACCCACTACGCAATAGGGTAGCATCGGATAGGGGCGCAATAAATCCTCGATACCGAAGGAGATTTCCGCTGATTGTGATCCCCCCCGCACCCCGCACCCCCCCACTCTCCTATCCCATCTCGGTTCTTAACTAACAATTTGTTTCCAATTATGTGATGCGAGATTTTAAACAATCTGTTGGGAATTGCTTATTGTGTATTTGTTGAAGATTTTAGCTGAGAATCGTTGTGGTTCGTCTGTTTTGATGTTGTTTACATCTGTAACTGCGATTTTATTGATGACTAGCTGTGTCCTCACGGCTCCGCCCGCGGAAGAAGTTTTATTCCAGTAATAAATATAGACTATATCACTCAGTGATAATGTAGCTTTAAAACGGCAAAAGAATTTTTGAAATTGGTCCAGTAGTTTTTAAGTTTATTCGTTAGATACAAATACAAATCACGTTTTTGTAATTCATAAAAAAACACAATTATACAAGGTTAGTCGGAAAGGAGGTACTAAGCCGCGAGCCACTTAATATATCACTGATAACTGTTTTAAAGAAAGTGTTAGAATATAAAAATTCAATAAATATTATTTTCATGCAAAATGATTTTTATTTAAGTTTTTTCAATAATTCTTCATCCCTGCTTTAGTTACGAATTCAGAAAATGGAGCTTCTAATCCGTGAGCCCAAATATGACCTAAAATGTAAACAGCTGATCTTAGCTGAGGATAGATAGAATTTAGCGTATTTTTTATGAAATCTCTAAAATGCTATTTCTCTTAAACTAATGACTTTTGGGGAAAGTTGTATACCAAAAGTTATCCATTATTATGGGTACTTTAACACCCCTTTCGGCTGAGTACTCCCTTTTCGACTAACCTTGTATAAACATTTTCAAATACACTTCGTAACACAACGAAGAGCAAACCTTGTAAGAGCCAGTTCGCACAGCGGATCCGTTTTAACGGATCTGTCGGTACTGGATGTGTTGTGCACATCTGTACCGACGGATCAGTTAAACAGATGTCAGCTGCGACGCATCTGACAGGCAGGATACGATAAAAATAACGGATCCAGTATTTTTTACTGGATTGGGAATACTGTCGCGTATGTGAACTCACTCATACAACTACAGGCGCCATCACCAAAATAAAACCGGATCCGCTAAAACAGTCCTGTAAACAGTTTCTGTTTTAACTGTAAGCTGTGAAGGAAAACATCGTGAGAAAACCGGCACGCCTGAGAGATATTTCTCGACGGCATGTGAAGCCAAGTCAGAGGCCCATGGGCGGCATAAACTCTGACACCAGGTTAGTCACTAACCACACGAAAAGAAGAAGAATATTGAATGTCTTTGACCAGCTGTGACATTGACCTTTTATTCAGAGCTCCAATAGTTTCATTTATTTATCTTTGGTATTAAATTTAATACAATACTTGATTCCATTCAAAATATATACTTAAAACTATGATAATAAATAAGTAACTTAGAACTAACTTAGAATTTGTTAACCTGTTTTTCACTTAGATGACTACGGGTAAATAATAGTTGTAAAGTCAACGGCAAAACTTGATTACTTTTTGAAACTTTGAATTCAATTATCAGTGCATGTAATGATTATTGGAAACGAAATAATACTACAATGTTTACAAACCAAGTATTTATCGTCGCTGGGCAGTGAAAACCTCGTAAAGCACAAATTCATTTTTATTTTTCGTTATTCATCTGTTGCGTATAAAACCTCGTAATGCATATTTAGAACGAACGTGCACAGCTCTAAAATGAAATAGATTGATGAATAGATAATAAAACAGACGAACCTTACATTTACACTTCATACTTTTTTTTCAAAAGACAGTTATTATCTCTTCCTGTAAAATTACGTGCATTGCAATTGCGAGGTTTTCACTGCCCAGTGACGTTATTGAGCTGCAAATAAATATGGTACTCTTCAATAATATAAAGAATGATAAATTAATTTTGAAACAAAAAAATGAGCATGGCATGAAACAAAAAACAAAAGAAAATCACGCTCCCACGTGGTAACTACTGTTATGTAAAGTACAGTCAGCAACAAAAGTATGTTAACACTTCAGTTTTTTTAATCATAACTTAACACAATAATATTTAAATTTAATCGGCACACATCTATACTAATATTATAAAGAAGAAAGATTTGTATTTTTGTATGTAACGAATAAACTTAAGAACTACTGGACCGATTTAAAAAAATCTTTTGCCGTTAGAAAGCACTAACATATTATGCTATATTTATTACTGGAATAAAACTTCTTACGCGGGCGGAGCCGTGAAGACATAGCTAGTGTAACAATAAATTAACACAAACTCTTGACTATTATATGAAATTCTGAAAAGCAGTGTATCGAATAATTTTGTCTTTTAGTGTTCACCTAATTTCTTTGTTGACCGTACCTACACACCTAGCCAATGAAGGCCAACGAACACCAACGAACGTTCGTCATTTATTGAATTTCGCCAACCTTTGTATAGAACGATTAGTCCTATCACGACCGTTTGACGTATAGTATCATAAACATAATTATCGCTAATGTAAGCGAATTTTGAATCGAGAATACAACTGTCCTATAACATTTTGTTTTATTTTTTTACGACATGCACAATTTGTATCATACGTAGATATGAATAAAGATTTAAATTTAATTATGTAGTATGTGTGAAACGAGTATTTCAGATTCAAAATTCACTAACTTAACAGCATTCGTGCTAGGTTTATTGTTCGGATGCTTTTGTTGGCTAAGTGCATATGTTACGCTCAAAGACCGAAAACGCTTATTGAGCGACAAAACAGCTCACAACGCGTTGTGGTCACTGTAAAACATCCACATCGCGATATTCGTGATATGGCCCTTATGAAAACGCTCACGACGCGTTGTGGCAATCACAGAAATACCACATAGCGAAATTAGTGTAAATAATATTGTTTCGTATAGGCACAAAACAGATAGGTACAGAAGTCAATCACATGTATGTACTTCACTTTTCATACCTACGCTCGGTGGTCGCTCTATCTATATATCTATCTCTCTCAAGCGCATGGCACTCGCGCTCGCACTCTGGTCCCAAACGGTCCGAGATATCGTGTCCGTGAGCAATGTCTATGTGTGTGTTGCTCAAGCGCACTTGTATGCAGATTTATTTCTGTACCTATCTATTTTGTGCTATAGGTCCCAGCAAAGAATAGACCACCTCTTTGTTAAGATTATACCAAGAGCATGGGCAGCATCCTCTTATCTACTAATAACAACAAACTGTTATCACCAATCTATTGCCAAGGATGGTGATTATAGAAATTACCCCTTTGACCTTTGATTACGAAGCCTATGATCAGCAGTGGACGTATACGGGCTGATATGATGACAGATAATGATGATGATGATGAAATAATATTTAAAGAACAGTCCCAAACAAGGTTATGTATGGACGACAATGATTGATGAATTGAATGAATAAATGATGAACAAAAGAGACCATTCATATTGAAACATGAATGATTTCCTTTAATCGTTCTATTAGGTTAGTTGCTCGAGACACAGTTGACACCATTTATTCTTGACTTGGTCGAGTTTGGCCCTAGTCTCACCTGATGGTAAGCGCAGACATGGTCAAGATGGAGCACACGAATCCAAAGAACAGAGATATAGAGGGATTCTCCTATACCACTCTGGCTCTCACATACACACGACGGAACACAGTAAACTGCTAGACTTTAATGTGAGGGTGGTAGCTAACCAGGCGGACCGTATAGATCCTACCTCCAAGCGTGAATGCGTGCTTGCATAAAGATACACGTGTTCTGGTCCCGACTTATCGGTTCAGATCAAAGATAAAGAAACAGCGTTAAATCTTAATCTTAAACCCATATGAACAGGTCCAGGTTATCGATACCGACTAGATTCAACCTGTTCCTTTATGTGTCAGCACATAAGATAACATGCTACTTTACCGATCGATACCGACCCGTATAGTACGACACAACTTAGAAGTCGCATTGGCAAACTTGAACGAACAACAAATGGCAGCCGCTCAATATCGAGCCATTCAAACTTATTACGTCAGCGTAAAGATCATTTTTTATACTGCAGTACTAATAAATTAATATATTTGTTTTACGAAGTCTGCCGATGCGACATCTTAGTTGTGTCGTACTATACCGACTTATTTGTACCAGGAACCTGTTTTTTTATGCAAGAACCCACACTAAACGGTATCTGCAGATACAAATAAATAGCCAACAACTGTCTCCCGATCAACTGGTGGCTGATGTGTAGTCTGCTTTACAATATCACAAACAATACCAACATAAATCGTCTCCATATAGGTGTAAAAAAATAACCCATGACTAATAGTAGCGCTTGGTCCATGAATCATAGCAACCATAATTTAATACTAAAGTACCTATCCCTCACCAGATGATATAGTGACAAAAACTGAAAGGAGTATGCATAGGTGGCTTGGTCATGTTGAAAGAATGAGTGGAATTTATAAGGCGGATGTTAGTGGAAACGGTAAAAGACGCCCTAGAAGGACATACATCGATGTTTTTAGTGATGTTCTTCACAAAGGACAGGTGCGTATTACTCTCAACCGGCGTGAGGGTATGACAAGATGTATGAATGTGGATGAAGCGAAAGGAGTGTGCTTACCCCTATGGGAAAAACGCGTTAGTGTATGTATGTATCCCACATAAAGAAAAGGTTACGTTTGATTGTCCATAAACTATACAATCAATTAACGTATCCTGTAAAGAATTTAACTCTGATATTAAAATAGTTGAATCGTCATCAAACATAGCTAAGAAACATTCCCAATAAATATAATAATTCACCTTTCAAACAAAAAAAAACCGCATTAAAATCGGTTCATCCATTTGCGAGATATGATGCAACAAACAAACACACAGACAGACAAAGAGTTCAAATATAACGTCCCTGTTTTTCCATCGGGAGTTAAAATTTCTTTTACAGTGCATTCACAGTTATTTTACAGTAGCTAAATAGTTCATTACCATTTTATTTCTATTCGTCTGCTTGTAGATGGTCTTGCGGACCGTTTCTACGTAACTGCGCTATTATTGGCGACACCTGAAGGGCCTCCAACCAATGGGGACGAGTAAAATACTTAACCTAAGCTAACTACTACTACTAACATCATGACTACTAACAACAGCACTAAGGGCGACCCCTAATATTACTAGGATCTCGGCTTAGGACGTCGCTAGCGGAAAGACTGGGAGGGAGACAACTTGATGATGACTGAATTATCGGTGTGTCTGTGGAGTCAGAAAAGACGACGAATGTCAGAATAGCGATGAATAAATAACTAATACTTATTATAGATGATTATTTCTTTCGATAGTCACGCCATCACTGCTAGCGAGGCGGGTGGAGGCGATGGTCAAGGGTAAAATAACTGTGAACGTACTGTTACGCTACGACTGTCTTCACTCATAAAACAATACATTTTTCATTGTTCCATACGGAGTTAGCAGCGAACGGATAATATTCGCCAGCTGTCAGTTGCGCGATAACAGTAGATCCTTCGGCATCCAGTCTACTCCAACTACCATCTTCTTCACGTTTGTAACGTCGTAAACGTCGTCTTCTTCTATTCTGTATCTTGTTATCTTCTACTGTAGAAACATTTCTCATAAAAGTTCTGTCTGGTTCAGTCATTCCACTGTCAAAGACGATGACTTCTTGTGGATTCCTTCATTAGTCTGCAGTAATGCTGCACTGCATGACGTCCTGATGTCAATGAGGTTGTCACTGGAAACCAGCTCTGATAGACTTTGTACAATCACAGCAGTATGCTTGTGTACACCATGGGAGTCAATATGGAGTGAAACGTGTTGTACAGACTCTGGTAATAGGAGAACAGCTCTGCTTACCCTATCGAGGAATATAGGTGTGAGTATATGTATGTATGCGATGACCAGTTGAATCAGTTATGACGTCAATTTCTCATCTGTTTTGCTTGTTAATCGGTTTTAATTAGCATCACTTCGTATATTTGTTTGTTTGTTTGATTCAAATCTTGCGATAGATTTTTCAACTAGGTACTTCTGCTTAACCGATTCTCCCATGACAATACAACATTATAATAGTTTCAAGCTTCAATCCTCAAATCCTGATCTCCAGGGGTACTGCAAGATAATAGAGTTTAACTTAAAAAAATCTTTAAGTTTATTTTTTGTTTCTTATTAACGTCTTGGTTTTAATTATATGCGAAATATTGAAGGCTCTTTCTCCTCTTAATTAGAAACCGCCATTCATATCAATCTTTTACAAAACCAATATTAGTACTTCTAACATCTCAGTCAGTGCACCATCTTACGAGTAGGTCATCTACAAATATTCCATGATAATTATATTCAGTCTTTCAATTATTAGTTTATCACCATCATTAAACCTTTTCCCAAATCTGGTGAAGTTAGCTTCCATTCCAACACCAGAATAGATATAATTCCATCACTGTATCTGTTCGAAGTCTTCACATTGTCTTAACGATTTAACCTTCACTGACAGTCACATTATTATCATTAACAGTCACATTATTGTCATCAACAATCACGTCAATATTATCCTCATTAACTTCAGTTGAATTTACTTCTCTAACCTCAATATAATCATCTTGATTAAACACACCGTCACTAACGAGTCTTTCTCTTAAGAAATTGTCATTTAAATTTGTGAATATTGTTTGATCATTTTCTATATCCTCATTACAGCATCTTCGGAAGAAGACATTGATCACTGGTCTACCGTAAATGGTACTTAACACTGCGACTAATACGAGTGACACTAATACACAGAATGTAAGAAATCTTAGCCACATTGTGCTACCGTTTTGTCTTAAAGACGTTTCTGTACTGACACTGGCATTCGTATTTTAAAATCGTAATACGCTGATTGTTCTCTTATTGAGTATCGGTTTAGTAGACGCGCGATTTTTCTGTCGCATGATTTTTTCTTTAAAAATTAACAACATGAACCTTTTGGGCTCAGCAGGGATATGTTAATTATTTTTGCTCGTCAACATTCGTTCTGTCTAAGCCTTTTCCTATGTTGGGGTCAGTTTTTAGTCTAACCAGATGCGGCTGAATACCAGTACTTTAAAAGGAGCGACTGACATCAGACCTACGCAACCCAATTACTAGGCAATGCCGATATCCTAATGTTAGACCGGCTGTCAGACTTTCGGCTTCTGACTACTCGTAACGACTGTCATAGGTTTGGCACCCGGGATCGACAGTTTAACGTTCTCTCCGAAGCACGGAGGGGTCTTGATTTGTAACAAATGGTCAACCATCGACTGACTGACCGCGGCAAGATCCCCTCGGTTGTTTATAAGCCACGGACCCCTGATTACTCGTCATACTTCTTTATTTCATTTTTTATGCTTACGTCGCCTCACTATACTTTTTCAAGCATCGTAGACTCCAACTAACCTAAAAATATCACATCACAAAAATAGCAACTTGTTTTCATATCCCTCGTTACAGCAAGATTTAGTTTATCAAAGGATTTACATTCCATTCATACAGCAACGAATTAAGGCCCAAAATAAATTTTATCAACAATCTATTTATAGAATAACCCCCATCTTCTGGTTATAAGGAAAATCTGCTTCAAAAACATTAATAAAGGAAACCTCCAGGAAAGATATAATTGAAAGATTTATTTATTTTCCTCATGAAAGAAGCTGATCCTTAATCAGTATTAACAGTCGGTTAATCTGAGCTAATCAGAGATATTAATATGCTGAATATTAGATCAAATACCTTTTTACGTATCCTTGCGTTTTTTTGTGTATCAACTCAAACCTGCTATGGCACTTTCCTCAAAAGGCTACCAATTCGCACTAAGCGCTTCCAAACATCCTTCATAATGCGCACTGCAAAAGAGTGGAACTCACTACCTGCGTCTGTGTTCCCGAACGCATTCAACCTGAATCTCTTTAAAGTTAGAGTTAACAGGCGTCTTCTGGGTAAGCTCACTTTATCGTAGACTTTGTCTCTGTCTCCTTTGACCTAGACTAGAGTCAAGAGTAAACCCATTTCAAACAAAAAAAAAAAAAAAAAATAAGACCATTCCAGACGTTGCCCTACATTGTTTCACTGGCATAGTTTTATACTACAATGTCTGGACTTTAAAAGAGACCTTGATCTCTGAGTTGGTTTCGGCTTTTCTTCTCAGACCTAGTCAGATAGGAAATGCTGGCGCCATCTAGTCTTAAAAAAAATCATTACATTGACTTGTAAAAGTGTCTGTAACAGATTTATTTATAGAAATAAAAATCATTTATCATTTTCTGTTGTATTAAACTGAGACCGTATTTAGTGTGTTAAAACCATCACTGTTCCGATGAGAGAAAGTGACGCGGCTTTGCAAGTCGTAAAGGGGCTCGTTGGTCTAGTGGTGGCAAGCGCGACTGCTGATTGTCAGGTCCTGGGTTCGATCCCCGGGTCGGACAAAGTGTTATTGCCTTTTCTGTATGAAATTCTTCAGTAGCAGCCCGAATTTTGGATTTGTGCTCGGTTGATGGCGATACGCACGTTAGGGCGCTTAATATGAGCTGTAAGCCAGTTGTAAGCTGTTATTTTGCATGTACAATGAATGACGTTGTTGAACTAGTACATACCTGGTAATAGGAGTTCAAATTAAGACACCAGGTGATCATAATTGTTCCGTTGAGAGAATGTGATGGTGCTTTACGACCTGCATAGCCGCGTCACTTTCTCTCACCGGAACAGTGATGGTTATAACACGTCATGATATGGCCCCAGGTCAGAGTGAAATGTTTTCATAGGATCTAGGCAGTCGACTACACCTTTCATCGATCGTAGTCTAGCCTATTCAACGAATCTGGGCTCAACTACCAGTCTAACTAGATGCGGCAGAAAACACGACACGCGGCAGTGTGTCAAGCCAAGTTCAAAGGAAAAAGGAACTAGCGACGCAGCAGATTTGACTTGGCTAGTTTTCACATACAAGTTATCTTATATTTGGCTAAGCAACTTATCTTCTTTATGTTATACTAGCTGTGTCCTTACGGCTCCGCCCGTAGCCTATGTTACTCAGTGATAATGTAGCTTTCTAACGGCAAAAGAATTTTTGAAATCTATCCAGTAGTTTTTAAGTTTATTCGTTACATGCAAAAATATAAAAATACAAAAATACAAATCTTTCCTCTTTGTAATATTAGTATAGAAGCAAGTAATTGTTTTTATATTGTAAGGACGACGTAATTATCTTACTCTTCTAAAAATTTGGTTTCCTGTTAAAAACTAGCCAAGTCAAACTTAAATAAATAAATTTCAGGATCATCTACAGAACTTGGCACCCATTTAGATCTCAACTCTTTTGTCGGCGAAGTCGACAACCACGCATATTCTTATTATTGAACTTGGCTCCCATTTTCACATTTATGTTTTTGATGGAATTGTATTTTACACGGAGCAACTGCCATCAGATCACTGCAAGTGCAACTCACTTGTTGCGGGATACCTGTACCTTTCTGTTTGTACCTTTTTTGTGATACAATTTGTTTGAAACAATACTTACTTTGATTTGATTAACTAAAATTGGGTATTCTTTTACATGACATAACATCACGCCTTGTACTTCCCAAAGAGTTCGGCAGAGAATAGAATAGAATATACTTTACTGTACACCAAAATTGTAACACAGCTCTTATATAATAACAAACATTAAAGGGTACAATGGTGGTCTTATCGCTGATAGCGATATCTACCAGACAACCTTTGGATGAACAGGAAGTCAATGAATAAGATAGAGGGGGTAGTCCATGGTGTACTGCTGCAAAATATATACTACACACCATACATAGACATAATACTTACATATAGGTATATATATATATACATTTATAAATATTGTAATATATATATATGATATATAATTATGTGATAGGGAAAACAAGGTAGATTGATGATGAGGTACTAATTTATGAGGAATTAGAAACGTGTTGAGAGAAGAAATGATCTTTAACAATTTTTTTAAAAGAATCCAGTGACTGAGCTTGTCTTACTAACATTGGCAACGCATTCCACAAGCGTACAGCTTGGACTGTGAACGATTTGTCATAGAATTTGGTAGAATGCAAGGGCATCGAAAGTCTCAAATTTTCCGATGATCTTAAGTCTCTAGTATGAGTGTCATGAGGGAACTTAAAACGTTCTTTGAGAGAAGGAGAGAGAGAGGTGTTTTAGCACACCCTCGTTTCGGCAGTTATGTTTAAGTTCCATGTAATAGGGGGCGAGCGTATTGCCATTGAGAGCAGTGGTGGCCCAGTGGTAACAGCCCCGACTTACGAGTTGTATGTCGTGGGTTCGAACCCAGTCAGGCGCATTACTTTGTGTAATTTATTTCATCACCACTGCTCTCAAAACGGTGAAGGAAAACATCGTGAAGAAACCGGCATGTCCTAGAACCAAAAATTCGAAGACATGTGACATCTGCGGGTTGGTACCCACAATGGGCCCGCGTGGTGGATTACGGCCCATTCCCTCTCACAGAGAGGAGGCCTCAGTCCCAGCAGTGGGGACATTATAGAATGATGATGATGATGATGATGTATTGCCATTATCTGGGCACAAATCCAGACTCCGGGCTGCTACTGAGAATTTCCTAATGGGAAAACCCAATAACGATGCCCAACCTGACGATCCAACCCAGAACCCTATGCTCAACAGTCGCACTTGCGACCACTAAACCAACAACGCAGTATTATTTTATTTGAAATTACACTTAATAATCAAAAAAAAAAAACGCAGCGACTAATCGCGTCCCGTCGCACGTCTGCACAACGTATTGACGTCTTCACTATCGGTTCGGAATAAATGAAGCATGGTTGTACATACCACCATTTGTATTCACTGTGTGGCCGGCCGCCATATTTCAAACATGGCTGCCGACAACCAATGCATATTAATGGGTTGATGATAAAAATGTGAGGTGTTGTTTGTGCGGAAGGTCTTGATAAGGAAGATTGAGAATAGTTTTAGTAGTTCTGCTTGGTTTCCGTTTCTTTTTTTTGTCTTTGGTAAGTTCAAGTTTGGCCCTAATCTCACCTGACGGTAAGCGCAGACAGGGTCTAAGATGGAGCACACGAATACAAGTAGCAAAGATATAGAAGGATACACGTATACCCCTCTGACTCTCACATACACACGACGGAACACAGTCAACTGCTTGGCGTTAATGTTCAGGTGGTAGCTAGCCAGGCGGACCGTATAGATCCTACCACCGAGCGTGCTGGGTTTTATTGAATCTTACAACACGCGTCTATTCCCAGCGTGTGGTGAGGAAGTTTTATATTATAACCCGTCCCAGACAGGTGTATTTCTTCCTTTATATGCCGTAAAAGATACAAGGACTTTTTATGTACAAGTTTGGTTTAGAAGCAGTAATAGCCTAGCGGTTGAACGTTTGCCTTCCATGCAGGAGGGTCTGAGTTCGATCCCGTCCAGCACCTCTAACTTTTCGGTTTCATGTGCGGATCATAATTTAATTATCACTTGCGTTAACGGTGAAGGAAAACATCGCGAGGAAACCTGCACACCTAAGAGGGCTCCATAAAGTTCTTTATAGTATGTACTAGCGACCTGCCCCGGCTTCGCACGGGTGCAATGTAGATACTAATGTGGGGCATATAAACCTTCCTCTTGATCAGTCTATTGCTGAAAACTGCATTAAAATCCGTTGCGTTGTTTAAAAGATCTAAGCGTACAGACAGCGGGAGCGACTTTCTTTTATACTATGTAAAGACAGTCCGCCAACCCGCACCAGACCAGCGTGGTGAATTAAGGCCTAAACCCTTCTCATTCTGAGAAAAGGCTCGTGCTCAGCAGTGGGACAGCAATGGGCTGATTATGTTTAATAGTCTGGCAAACAGACCGACAACCGGTAAGTGGTTAACGCCACTATCCAATATACAACTCTAAAAGGATTGCTGATATGATACCAACCTTAGAGACAAAGTTGTAACGTGTCATGTGCCTGTAATATCACCCTTCAACAGAACACAGAAATTCTGCTTGGCGGCATGTAGTACTTCCCCTGACGAACTTGTTCTCAAGAAGCTGTTCTACTTCACGTGGAATCATTAGGCCAAAGAGAGTAGATTAGGTACCTCCGGTCTTTCAATGGGTGTCATAATAGCAGTGATAGCCTATTGGTGTGACCGTTGGACTGCCAAGACATAGGTCTCGAGTTCGAACCCAAACGATATCCACCAAACGGCTCGCATCGCATCGGATTGGCACGGATTTTATTATCTTTAAACGACATTAAATCGTGTACACAGTATTTAAAGTTCATATTACCAAGCCGCGCACAGCAGCTTGACCGCGGGCGTCTTCCGCGACACGCGATCGTAGCCGAAAGTATGCCGCGACGCGCGATCGTCTCCGTTCGCCTGTCGTCGTATCCGATCGGATGCTTTCGGCTGTCGTCGCGTCAATTAGAACAACACGGTGGGAATGAAACTATTTGACTAGGCGATCGTATGCGTTGACATCCTGCCGGACGCGAGCGGCTGTCGCCGCATCCCTTCGTATCCTTTCCGATCCGATGCGATGCGAGCCGTTTGATGGGTATCTCGGATTCATGTGCGTATTGTATAATTATCACTTGCTTGAAAACGGTGAAGGAAAACATCGTGAGGAAACCCGATGCCTAAGATATATTTCTCGACGGCATGCGAAGCCAAATCAGAGGCCCATAGGCGGTATAAACTCTGACACCAGGTGAGTCACTAACCACACGAAAAGAAAATGAGTATCATAAAATGCACCCGTTTTCACCATTGGCGGTCATTGTAGTGGCCTAGGGGATACTCATATTTAGTTGTGGACTCCTACGTGCTGTTGTGCACATGTTATGTAGGTACAAGTTAGTTGTTGTGGTTTGATATGTTAATAAGTAATAAAATTAGAATATTTATTGGTTCTAAGAAACGTTACGTGAGAATGATTGATATAGGAAACTTTATTGTTGATGTATGTACCTATTAGTAACTTATTTACATTTCCAATCTAATCGAGAATACAATGTGTATTGTATAGAATAATAAATACTAGGCATAAGTAGTTCTGCCTAGCCTTTTCCCAACTATGTTAGGGTCAGCTTCCAGTCTAACCAGATGCGGCTGAATACCAGTATTTAACACGGCGCGACTGCCATCAGACCTCCGCAATTACAGGGCAATGCCAATATCCAAAGGTTAGACCGGTTGTCAGACTTTCGAGCTTCTGATTTCCCGTAACGACAATCGTAGGTATTCGTATGACACCCGGGACCGACTGTTTAACGTGGTCTCCGAGACACGGAGGGGTCTCAATGTGTAACGAACGGTCACCCATCCACGGACTGACTGTGGCAAAGTAGCTTAACCGCGCAATTCGTGGTTGGTAATTAGCCACGAGCCCCTGAAGTAATGGGCTGATAATGTTATGTTATATGTATACCTTTTGTTTTATTTGGGAAAATCCTCTTGGATACTCTCAATCCTGGGTAGGTTCCGCATTGCCCGGGAGACTCCGGTAATAATGGTTGACCTCCCGATCTCCCGGAGTACAAAAATTATGCGCATCCGTCGTCGCTCGCAAGTCGCTACTCGCTCGCCATGCCGCACGAGCACTAAACCGCCAAATAGCACCCCCCCCCCCCTAGCTTTCTTAAATTCTCCCGGGTTGATACTTTCGAGAGTTGGCAACCCTAACCCTGGGCAAGGTGGGTTATGTCAGACTCTTACCGATTTAATCCACCACAGTCCAAGGACCTACGGCAGGGTCACGGGATTCGCTACTGCATTCCCACAACCAAATAGGAAGGACATAACATCACACCTGTATTCCCCGAAGGGTTGGGCAGAGCTATACAAGATTAGTCGGAAAGGGGGTACTAAGCCGCGGGCCACTTAATGTATCACTGATGACTATATTCAAGCAAGTGTCAAAATTTCAAAATTCTATTAAAAAAAATTGCATGCAAAAAGACTTTTTAATTTACTTTTTTCATAAAAAAATCATACCTGCTTTAGTTATGAATTCAGAAAATTAAGTTTCTAATCCGTGACCCCAAATATGACCTAAATAGTAAACACAGCTGATTATGATCAGCTGTGTTTACTATTTAAAATCTATCTGTCTGTCTAAAATCTATCTATCTATCTGTCTATTTCTAAAATCTATCTGTCCATAGCTATGGCTATGGACAGATAGATTTTAGCATATTTTTTACAAAATCTTTGTAAAGCTATTTTTCTTAAACTATCGAGTTTTGGGGAAAGTTGTAGAACAAAAGTTATCCCTTATTATAGGTACTTTAACACCGTTTCGGCTTAGTACCCCCTTTCCGACTAACCTTGTATAGTAACACCTACATTTCACCGTTATGTTTAAGTCCCACGTAATAGGTGGCAAGCCTATTGCCATCAACCGGGCAGAAATCCAAACTCCGGGCTACTATTGAGGAATTCCACACGGAAAAACCCAACAACATTTACCCGACCTGAGGATCGAACCCAGGACCTCACGATCAGTAGTCGCGCTTGCCACCACTAGACCAAAGAGGCAGTTGAAGTAGAATCCCGCGACCCCGGCCGAACAGTCAGGAGAAGGAACACCGTTGGTTTTTAGCCGGTAAGAGTCCGGCAGACTCCCTCGCCTTCCCCGGGCGAGGGACATCCATGAGGATTTGCCAACGACAAAAAAAAATACAAAAAAAATGTTGAAGTAGGGTTTAAGTGAGTAGGGGAATAACAACAAAATGGTTAACGTCTACGTCTCAATGTGGAATTTAGTAGAACTACCATTTTCTGTCGAATCAGAGTTACTTTGATGCGGGTTCCGCAAACAGAGACAAAGTAAAACTCTTCCTACTACATAGTTAACATTTAAGTGTTTAACTTTAACTAGCGGCCTCTCATTGTCAGCATATTTTTGTAACTAAGCTGCGGCTATTCAAGGCTAGTCGGAAAAGGAGTACTAATCCGAAAGGGGGTTAAACTAGGGTGTATCAGGTAGATCGGGGACTCTGTCGTCCACGCTGCACGGTCCCTGGAGTTGTGGTGATGTCCCAGTGCACCTGGATATAGCTGAAGGAGGGAGCCCGGAGGCCGGCAAAGAAGAGGGAACACAGAAGTGGGCCACGCTGGATGCGTCGCGAATGCTATGCGTAGCAGTTCTCGCGGCCCACCCATCAAGATGAAAGAAGGCGCACAGGCGAAGTTTTTAGTGGGTACAAGCCCCACATAACCACGTCGTCTCCCCGGATGGCGTGGTAAGGGGCCATTCAAGTATTACGTAAGCACGAAAGGGGGGTGAGGGGGTCTTTGCTTAGCTTATTTTTGATGACATGGGGGACGGGGGTGTCTAGATGATGATTACGTCAGCAATTTTTATTAATTTTTCTAGACTTAAAAACTGATGCTTATAAATAACAATAAACAACCTTGAACAGATTTAAAAAAATATATACCAATGTTTACGTAAGCATAGGAGGGGGGGGTTAAGGGGTTTACTTACTTTTGCTGACAAGGGGAGGGGAGGGTCAAAAATTACTAAAATTCTGCTTACGTAATACATGAATGTCCCCTAAGCGATAGGCATTTTCTTCGCTCAAAAAATAAAAAAATAGAAAGGCTGTATTAGGTACACAATATATCATCGAGGGATCCGTGGCTAATTACCAACCGCGCGGGTCATAACGATTTGAGAGGTTAAGCTGCGCTTGCCGAGGTCAGTCCGTGGATGGGTGACCGTCCGTTACACATAGAGATCTTTCCGTGCCTCGAAGAGCTCGTTAAACAGTCGGTCCCGGGTGTCATACGAATACCTATGACAGTCGTTACGGGTAGTCAGAAGCCCGAAAGTCTGATAACCGGTCTAACCTTAGGATATCGGCATTGACCAGTAACTGGGTTGCGGAGGTCTGATGGCAGTCGCTCCGTGTAAAATAGTGGTATTCAGCAGCATCTGGTTAGGAAAAGGCTAGGCAGAACCCCTCATTGTCAGCATATTTTTGTAAATAGGCTGCGGCAATACAATACTAGTTGGAAAGGAGGTACTAATCCGAAAGGGTAAAATCAAACCAACCAAATCAAAAAAAAAACACATAAACCAATACAGGTGCTTATGAAAAGTCGAATTTAGATGCACGGTTCCAATTAGTCGTTTCCTATGGAGAAGAGCCGACAAGAAACCCCGTGGTTACTCCATGGGTGTTAAAGTACCCATAATAATGACTGCCTTGTTGGTCTAGTGGTCGCAAGCGCGACTGCTGAGCATGGGGTCCTGGGTTCGATCACCAGATCGGGTAAAGTATTATTGAGTTTTTCCATCAGGAATTTCTCAGTAGCAGCCTGGAGTTTGGATTTGTGCCCGGTTATTGGCAATAGGCTCGCCTCTTATTACATGGCACTTAAACATAACTGGCGAAACGAGGGTGTACTAAAACACCTCTGCCGAACCCTTCGGGGAATGTAAGGCGTGATGTTATGTAATAATCAATAACTTTTGTTCTACAACTTTCTCTAAAAGTCAATAGTTTAAGAAAAATAGCTGTTCAAAGATTTCATAAAACCTTAAAATCTATCCTCAGCTATGATCAGCTGTTTACATTTAAAGTCATATTTGGGGTCACGGATTAGAAGCTCCATTTTATGGATTCCTAACTACAGCAGCGATGTAGAATTTTTAAAAAAACAAACTTAAAAGTTATTTTGATTGTAAATAAAAAATATAAATAATACTGCCTTGTTGGTCTAGTTGTCACAAGTGCGACTGCTGAGGATGTGGTCCTGGGTTCGACCCCAAGTCGGGCAAAGTGATATGGGGTTTTTTCATTACAAATTTCTCAGTAGCAACCCGAAGTCTGGATTTGTGCCCGGTTAATGGTAATAGGCTCGCACCCTATCACATGGGACCTACATCTCTGCCTAACCCTTCGGGGAATACAGGCGTGGTGTTATGTTATCTAGCGATACATATACGATACTATACCTCAAACGTTAGTGCTAGGTCCAATAGCGAATACAAAACAGTTTAAGTACCTACCTATGTAAAGTAATGGTAAATAATGGTTTAATATGAGGAAAAACCATAAAACATTAAATGTCAAGTGAGGTAACAAATCAATTATAAACAATTGACGAGTTATCCCATTATCATAGTAAACGATTATCGTAAATAAAACAATAGAAAAATATCAATATTGTTGCTTGTACAAATATGAACCTTAAAAACGTGTACACTAAGATGATTTCAGAATAAACAGGTACACAATTATTGTAAACTAGCTGCCCGTACAGACTTCGTTCTGTCAAAAGTTATTGGCCTGTAGTGGGAAAAGAAAAGTGTTGTTTTTACTATTTTCCACGCAATTTTTATGTTTTTTCTCTCCATAAGAACCTTCCTTGTGCCTTAAGGAACATAGGTAATTATAAAAAAAAAATGTCGAATTGGTCGAGCCGTTCTCAAGTTTTGCGCTTAGCAACACATTTGGCGATTCATTTTTATTTATATAGATATACAATGTGTCTCATTATGTAGTAATAAATATTTAAGGGCGGTATATACACTAAATTTTATCGACAAAAACACCCATAGGTCTGGTCGATTCCCCACCCCACAAAAGATAGAGTCGTATTTGACTTACCTATTTCGACCTCAACATACTCAAACAACCACAACTTAAGACCTAAGAGCATAGACAACTTAAAAATGTATCACACTGCCGTACATAAGTTGAGCAATTTTTGTAATGAGACATAAAAGTATAATTTTATAAGTACACTAGCGGCCCGTCCCGGCTTTGCACGGGTGGACATTTTTCCCGTTTTTGCAACTTTTTTTTCGCTCCTATTGGTCGTAGCGTAATGTTATATAGCCTATAACCTTCCTCGATAAATAGACTATCCAACACAAAAATATTTTTTCAATTCCAGCCAGTAGTTCCTGAGATTAGCGCGTTCAAACAAACTCTTCAGCTTTATAATATTAGTATATATTATTTTTCATTTTCTAAAATACTTTAAAAACTACGGGGGGTAACGTGTCTTTCATGGTTTTTTTTATTAGTTATTGAATTTTTCTATAAAACACAATAAAAATCACGTCTCTGTGAGATCTAAGTCTTGAGTTGTGAGTCTTTGAATATGTATAGATTGACATATCTGAGCCAAATACTAACATTTTTCTATCTTGGGGGGGGGGGGGGGGAGGATAATTTGTAAGTGAATTTTCGACCCCATATATCAGTGGTGCTTTTCTTGATAAAAATATATAAAATGTGTGTATATGCCAACCCATACCCCCTTATTACGAAAGATGGACTATGAAAAACCTCGGTTTTAAAATAGCTCCATCTCTTTTTGTTATATGACGTTAGCAAGTGATGGGTATATTATAAATCTGGGTTTACCTTAGTCTTGGTTTAAACCACTTTTTGTAATAAGCGCGTTAATGTTTTATTACTACATACTGGAACACACTGTATAAACAAATTAAATGTATTGTTTTAACGTCAGTAAAATATTTGTTTAAACAAATTAAACGCCCATATTGAATTATTCCGTGGCTCAGGGATAGTGAATTGAACACAAATAATAACATTTATTAAATTATGAATTCACTAGTGACTCGCCCCGGCTTCCCACGGGTGCAATGAAGATTCTAATGTGGGTCATATAAACCTACCTCCTGAATCACTCTATCTATTGCTGAAAACTGCATTAAAATCCGTTGCGTAGTTTAAAAGATCTAAGCGTACAGACAGCGAGAGCGACTTTGTTATATACTATGTAAAGATATACACACTCACCATCACGTCACTCTTCAATAGGCAAAGTCAAATATACAGGCTGTTAAAAAATTTACTCTAAGAATTTTGTGGAGTTACTTGTTATCGGAAATGGAACAACTTTGGTACAATAACTTTTAGAAATTCGCGTATTTTTTTATTACTTTCGATACAAAATCAAATAAAATTATTTTTTAATTTGTATGGAAAGTAATAATAATTTTGTAACATCCTATATATTCGGTAAATACGCCCGGCGCACTCTGTATAGTCAGCCCCGCTTACAATTTTTTTTCTTTGGTATATCCTCATGGATGGCCCTCGCCCGGGGAAGGCGAGGGGATCTGCCGGACTCTTACCGGCTAAAAACCAACGGTGTCCCTTCTGACCTAAGGCCGGGGTCACGGAATTCACTATTGCATCCACCGCAACCCCGGCAAGTCTCAGTCCACCAGCTGCTTCTGGTAGACCTCTCCAGTGGTGGGGCAATTTCTCCCCTGCCCCATTTCCTTCTGAGAGGCGCGCGCGGAACACGGCGCGCCTTTCTTCCGGGCCTGTTGCTGGTCGGGCGACCCCTAACCCGCCGCCGGCAGGACACTCACTAGGGTGGCCGGAGATCGTCACGCGCCCTCCAGCCCCCGGTGCGTCTAGCGTGAGAAGGAAGGGAGGAAGACGCCTCCCTCTCCCTCTCCGCTTCCTCTTTGGTTGCCATCAGCTCCTCGCAAAAGGAGGCGATGGCTTCCCACGCAGTCTCGCTCCCGACCATGGACAGAACCACGGCCGGAAGCGAGAGGTTACCACCCAAGCCCAGCCACCAACAACCTTGCTGACTCGTTAATCTTTTGACCAAGGCATGAGCTATTTTGGCATAACTTGCGCAAGAAAAGAACAGTGTATGAAATAAAACAGACATCTACAAAGGATAATTTTTATATAGTCCAACGGTCTCATCGATCCAAGTCACATAGTTCTTCAGTGAGGTGTAGTAAACGTCTTTAGAGAAACAAAAGGTTCTGTCTATCGGGTCCCCGTAGAATATACCTTGAAGACACCAGCGGTCGTTCAGCCTTGATGCGTACACGCCGCCGTAACTTGGACATAGGGCTACCTCTGAAAATATAAACGAAAAAAAAAGTAAGAAAAAAAAGAAACATGTTTTCAGCTATTTGTGAATAACTGAAGGAGGGTTAACGCAGTGATAACCTAGCGGTTGAACGATTGCCTTCACGCGCACTCAGACTTTTTGAATTCTTGTGCAGATCAGAACTTGATTATCACTTGCGTTAATGGTGAAGGAAAACATCGTGAGGAAAATTGCACAACACAGAGAGCTTAAAAAACAATTGTACTAGGTGGTTGTGTTGTTCGCCAAACCAAAGGCGATTTGAGACATGCCACCATAGTAAAAGTTTTAGAATTTAAAAATTCCTTTCAAATGACATATCGCTTAACGTTATTGCTCATATAGGCTGGGGTCCATACATTTCTGCCGATCCTCCTTTTGGCCATATTAACGTTATGTTTACGTCACTAACGTGACAACATTTGTTCCCTAGTCCTGTAATTGTTCTATCTAGCCTTTTCCCAACTATGTTGGGGTCAGTTACTGGGCAATGCCGATATCTTAAAGTTAGACCTGTTGTGTCACTTTCGGGCTTCTAACTTCCCGTAACCACTGTCATTGGTATTCGTATGACACGCGGGACCGACTGTCTAACGTACTCTCCGAGGCACGGAGGGATCTCGTGTAACGAACGGTCACCCATCTACAGACTGACCGCGGCAAGTGCAACTTAACCTCGCAAATCGTATGATCCGCGTGGTTGGTAAGCCACAAGCTCCTCTAACCCGTCGCCTGGCTCTTGCCCTAGTTCTGTAATTATGAAGACTTCTTCTTTTCGTGTGGTTAGTGACTAACCTGGTGTCAAAGTTTATGCCGCCCATGGACCTCTGATTTGGCTTCACATGCAGTCGAGAAATATCTCTCAGGCATGCCGGTTTCCTCACGATATTTTCCTTCACCGTTTTTAAGCAAGTGATAATTATACAATACGCACATAAATCTGAAAAGTCAGAGGTGCGTGCCTTGGGTTCGAACTCGAGTCCTACGACTTGGCAGTCCGACGGTCACACCACTATCACTACACTGCTTATATTATGAAGACTAATGCTCTATCTAGACTTACCATTACCGTATGTAGCACAAAATATATCTTCATCCTTGTTAAAGCAGTACATATTCTTTTCTTTGTTGAAAAAAATCGGTTCAAGTGTTCCGTTCAGTCCCCAAGCGGTGGTCTGAAAATAAGAAATTAGAAATTACGGACACCAGTAGTAATTTAGTTGTTTATGGACTATGACAGTCAAAAGTACTCCGCCCTCTATCGCAGTGTACATGACTAGCCAACGAAGACTAACAAAGGCCAGCGACGCCCAATAATGGCCAAGAAAGGGCTTGTACACAAAACTGCGAATCGACGCAATGCGAATTCGCAACGCAGAAAACTGCGACGCAAATTGCTGCGATGCGATTTCATGCGGCAAGGCGTCTTCCTTCCAAGGTTTGGGTGACCAATCCCTCGACGATCGTCAACCATATTGAACGTATTTTATACTAGGTAGAATAAATTTGCGTAAAAAGTTTTGCCCACTGCTGTTACTGATAAGAAGATATAGGAAAAATCAATTACGCGAATCAATTCGTAGGTTCTTGCGATACGTCGTGCGAGCTCGTATATTTCTACGGTGCGACGTCGCATCGAAGTTTTGTGTACGGACCCAAAGGCCTACGAACGTTCGTCGTTTGTTGAATTTCACATTTTTTTGTTTAAAACGAATCTGGTTTCATGTGTGTAAAAGACAGCAAGAGAATCGTGTAGATGTATGTGTGAATCCAGTTATAATATCGGTCCGTCAGGATTCCAAAAAAGCACTTACGTGCGCACCTGCACACGTTGTAACAGTTAACTAATGGAGTCTATTTCTCATAAATACAAGAATACGGAGAAACCGACGTTCTGTGAGAGTGAGTTGGCTAATTGGCTAACATTAAAAAGTTCGCCATTAAACGAAAAAAGACCACGACATATGAGACAGAAGATACGATGGTTTGTCTCAGTTTTCTTACTTATTTTGTATACAGGGTGTAAAAATAGCCTTAACGAAGCCGAAATCTACGCGTACTGTACATACAACTAAGTAACATACAGCAAAAGTAATTGCTTGGAAACGACTTTTATTTTTTGGTATTAATAAACAGTTTTTAATTGTAGCCCGCAATGAAAGCGCGCGCGCAGCGGTCTGTGCCTACATTAAAAAAAGTTGATAATGTTTGTATAGAAGAATGTTTAGTAATAACATTTAAACGTAGTTTTGTTTGTTTAGATATAACATGGTACCTTTAGTATCTCCATAACCAGTAGGTTCCCAGGTATGGCCCAATATCAAAAAATCATCGTAAGGACGGGAAGAATACGTGGCTCTCGGCTTCGTTAAGTTCCCACTGTAGTCATGGCTACATCTAGAGGTATATAATGTAAGGTTATTACCAGTGCTGCCAATTGCGGGGAAAATCCCCGATTAGCGGGGAATTGGGGGTCCGTGCCGGGAAAGAGCGGGGAATGAACAAAATCGGGGAATTTCGGGGAATTGGGAGTTGTTGGAATATTTATGGTTTTGTGTTTGTAAATGCACGTAAGAAAAAAGAGATCGCTAAAAAAAGGTCGTCCGACTATCTTAAGAAATGGAAAGAGCGAGGGGAAGGCCAAAAAAGGGGTCGTTTTCGTCGGGGGAAAAAGAAGTGGTAAATTTGTCGTGTTCGTACCTGCACCACAGAAACGAGGGGAGCGTCTATAAAAAAACAGGTCGCCCAACTATCGCTCAGGAATGAAAAAAGAAAAGAAGCGGGGAATTTCGGGGCATCGACAACATTAACGCGGGGAATCGAGAAATTTTTATTGGCAGCACTGGTTATTACTGAATCCGTATTTTACGACTGTGATATTTAGGGTGCAACTGAAATATTAAGTTATGATTGTAAAGTTCGTCTAATGTTACCCGCACCACGCCACACCGCAAATAATGTAACAGTTCAACAAACTAAACTCACAATCAACTCCGTATTATTGTCGCTAAAACTAGATAAAAACTACTTTATTATATTTGTGGTGCCACTAAATTTTAACCGTAACATTTAAACGCGAAAGCGGTGGTCAAAATAATTAATTTTAACCCACGCTGCAAGAATTTCAAATGAGCTACAAATACAATTCATTCAGTTATCAAAATGGCCGCCAGCCAGGTTTTATTGCTTTTAAATGTCATACCCTACATGTATGTAATAGGTATGTTGATAATAACATAACATCACGCCTTGTATTCCCCAAAGGGTTCGGCAGAGGTGTTTTTAGTACACCCTCGTTTCGCCAGTTATGTTTAAGTCCCATGTAATAGGGGCTAGCCTATTGCCATTAACCGGGCACAAATACAGACTCCGGGCTGCTACTGAGGAATTCCTAATCGAAAAACCCAATAACTCTGCCCGACTTGGGGATCGAAACCAGGACCTCACAATCAGCAGTCGTGCTTGCCGCCACTAGACCAACGAGGCAATAATTGTTGATAATAATTTATGTAATATACTAGATAAAATAAAAAGCAGTGATAGCCTACCGGTAGAACTCTTGCTTTCCATGCAGAAGGGTCTGAGTTCAACCCTACCCGTACCTCTGACATTTCGAATTCATGTGCGGATCAGAATTTGTTTATCACTTGCGTTAACGGTGAAGGAAAACATCGTGAGGAAACCTGCACACCTGAGAGGGCTCCATAAAGTTCTCGTGTGTGTAGTCTGCCAACCCGCACCAGGTCAGCGTGGTGGACTAAGGCCTAAACCCTTCTCATTCTGAGAAGAGGCCCCTGCCCAGCAGTGGGACAGTAATGGACTGATTATGTTTATTATGTTATGTTACTAGATAAACACACGGGTTAGGTCTCACATTCTAGAAAACGAACAAAACTGTTTTTTTTCGTTCACTAGTTGCAAGATATGGAAACTTCGTCAAATTCAGTTTCTCCCTTTACCACTTAAAAGAATCCCTTAAAAAACCTTTTAAGTTAAACGGTTTTATCTTACAGTACCCCTGCAGCATCAGGATATGAGGATTGAAGGTTGAAATTATTATAATGCGGTATTGTCATGGGAATTGAATTTGTGTGCGAAGTTTCAGAAGAATCGGTTAAGCAGAAGTAGTTGAAAAGTTTGTCACTAGATTTGAATCAAACAAATATACAAAGTGAAGTTAATTAAAACCGTTTAAAATAATTTTATTAGAGAAGGGATAGACTGCCTCATTGGTCTAGTGGTAGTAAGCGCAACTGCTGATCGTGAGGTCCTGGGTTCGATCCCCAGGTCGGGCAAAGTGTTATTGGGTTTTCCGTGTGGAATCCCTAGTAGTAGCCCGAGCTTGGATTTGTTCCCGCTATTACATGCGAGGCTCGCCTCCTATTACATCAGACGGCGAAATTAGGGTATTACTATACACTTCTGCCCAACTCTTCGCGGAATACAGGCGTGATGTTATGTTCATTTGATTCGAATTGGTACGCTAAATGGAATGCTTTCATATCCATGTCGTGATGTCTTGGGATAAAGGCTATGGTGATGACGTTTACTCACAGCAGATTCATCCACGCCGCTGTCCCCCGGGTGTATGCAGGCGGACTGAATGTTATTCTTGTACTCCACAGCCTCCTCCACCACAAGGAGAGCTAAGTCGTTCACCACTTTACTGTCCGCTTCGACAGCAAACTTCGGGTGAATGACAATATCCTTTACCTGAAAAAAAAACAAAAACTATATGTAAAAAAAATTGCCAAAAATTGATTTAATTTATTTTTAAATAGCGACCCGCCCCGGCTTCGCGCGGTTGCAATGTAGATACTAATATAAACCTTCCTCTTGAATCACTCTATCTATTGCTGAAAACTGCATTAAAATCCGTTGCGTAGTTTAAAAGATATAAGCGTACAGACAGCGGGAGCGACTTTGTTTTATACTTCATTCTACCTAGCCTTTTCCCAACTGTGTTGAGGTCAGCTTCCAGTCTAACCAGATGCGGCTGAATACCAGTATTTTACACGGAGCGACTGCCATCAGACCTCCGCAACCCAGTTACTGGGCAATGCCGATATCCTGAGGTTAGACCGGTAACTTTGTTTTATACTATGTAAAGGTAAAGATTACTAAATTTTTTTTCTAGTCCCTATTTAGACTAAAGAGTTTTCAAGTAAACTGTAGCGGTCTTATTAATAACTTTCGGTTACAAATATCATTAGATTGTAAACACCAAAAAGTAGAACTAAAAAATTAAGCCGTCGCAAGACGCCTGGCAGATGTGAAACATCGAAAATCATTTTGTAAAATAAAAACTGGCCGATTCAAATCGAAGAGAGCCGACGAGTTACGAAGGTCTGCCGTCGTGTGTCTGCCATCGCAAGCGTCGCCACGCAACAGCCGCTCTCACACCTATACCGTCGCATTAGATGTTTCACATCAAAAATACTTTACTTGTAGGCACACGGCAGTGTGCCAAGCCAAGTTCCTATCTATTACATGAAAACATTTACAATTTATACCTTATGCACTTTTTCGTTCCCTCCAAAAGATTGTAGGTTCGCTTTTCCAAGGAAGACCAACACATTCTGAGGCTCCCAGGTCTTATTGGTGGAGACCATACACCTGGCACCTGTAACAAAACTTATATTTGAGAATAAAAATTTTAACAGAAAAGTTTTAATTACCCAAGAAAACATTTAGGCTTGTGTTGTATGTTTATCAAACAGGAAGAAAGAAAGAAAAAGTATTTATTTTTTCGCCCAAGCGGACGCACACGCATACTTAAAATTAAATATTTCTTAAAATTTAATACTTATTACTACAACAATTTTGCACTTAAATTTAATCATATAATAACCTGGTAACCCAAACACAAAAAAAGTTAAAAATAAAAATATAAAAATACAACAATCTCAAAAAAAACACGATACATATGAATGACCGCATATCTTTTTTCTCTTGGGCTTCTTGTATATGGTCTTTGCAGACCGCTTCTACGTAACCGGTCAGTTATTGGCGAGTCCTGATGAGTCCCGAACCAATTGGGACGAAATAAAATGCTTAACCTAAGGTAAGTACTATTCTAACATCATGACTACTAGCAACAACAGCACTAAAGGCGACCCCTAGTGGGACTCAGACCTCGGCTTAGGGCGTTGCTGGCGGGAGGACTGGGAGGGAGACAGCTTGATGTGGGCTGAATTAACGGTGTGAGTATGACCGTTTTTTTTTTTTAAATCGGCTATTTTTTTATGGTCTTGCGACATCTGACGTAGGATACGTCACCAATCTTCCGTTGCTTAATTTACTCGAGGAATTTTAGTAACGCATCTTCAAGTATACTCCACCAAGAAGAACATAGTCTGCTTAGTTGTCGGAAATAAGATTGACAAGCATATCATTTACAACGAGTATTCCCAAGGAGGGTTGATGTCAGGCAGGCGGCCGGTCATAAAAACATAAGCAATAACCTCTAACAACATGGATTTATGAAATAGGTACATGTTGTGCCGACCCCACCTAGTGTGGTATAAGGGCAGGAAGAAGAAGAAGATCTATGGCAAAATATATACAGTTGAAAACCCTTATAGCATGTTTAAAATTGTTATCAATACTCCTTCTACCTGACTCCAAAAACGCATGAAAAAACACTTTTTTAGCAAAGAATATTACACAACGCGGAAATAACATTACAAGGCAAATTGCAAGGTGGAAGGTCTGTAATGAAATTAGAGCCTGCTTTGCCTTGTACGGAGGCGAGGCGACGAGAAAAAAAAGTAAAAATGGCATGCGCTAAGATGTGCAAAGCGCGGATATTTTTTTTTTAAGTTTACGTGATAATAATGCTATTTTAAGTACAAGGAAGTATTTCAAACATATCGTCAAAGTCAAATATATCTAATCTAATATTATAAAGAGGAAAGATTTGATTGTTTGTTTGTATTGAATAGGCTCTGAAACTACTGGACCAGTTTGAAAAATTCTTTGACCATTAGATTACATTACCCCTGATGATCAAGGGCGAGACAATATTATCAAAGAATAATTTATATGAAAAAACTTCTTACGCGGGCGGAGCAGCGAGGGCACAGCTATACTTCAA
The DNA here is from genome assembly GCA_910594945.2 of Amphipyra berbera. Taxonomy (NCBI): domain Eukaryota; kingdom Metazoa; phylum Arthropoda; class Insecta; order Lepidoptera; family Noctuidae; genus Amphipyra; species Amphipyra berbera. The sequence continues at coordinate 14,174,607 of OU343145.1, forward strand.
TACTAATATTATAAAGAGGAAAGATTTGTGTTTTTGGATTTTTGTATGTAACGAATGAACTTAAAAACTACTGGACCGATTTCAATAATTATTTGGCCGTTAGAAAGCTACATTATCACTGAGTAACATAGGCTACGGGTGGAGCCGTGAGGACACAGCTAGTTGTATATAAAGTTGTTACGGATAGTCGAAAGCCCTAATAGTCTGACAACTGGTCTAACCTTAGGATATCGGCATTGCCCAGTAACTGGGTTGCGGAGGTCTGATGGCAGTCGCTCCGTGTAAAATACTGGTATTCAGCCGCATCTGGTTAGACTGAAAACTGACCCCAACATAGTAGGTAAGCAAGCACTTACTTCTATAACTTGCACAAGTTTTGTTAGTAAATTCAGCGTTCAAGTAACTGTTTCTTACTTACCAGTAACGATAACTTTCTCAGTCAACAGCGCGCCGTCGCAGTAGTAACTAAACTGACTGTCTTTCGTATTATTGGTCACAAATATAGTCACCACCCATGGGAACACTGACTCGGTGAAGTTTCTGCAGGTGGCGTTACCAGGGCAGGTGGTGTCCTTTTCGTTCTGGGGAGGAAGATGGGTAAAAGTCAATGATAGGAAATGGAACTGAGTCTACTTACTGCCTTCCGATTTCTAAAAGACAGTTAAGTGAGATTTTGTCAAATTTCGAGTTCTACAGGTTGTAAACGATATCATGTAATTCTTTCAAACCTCCAGATGTACTGCTGTCATAGATTAACCCTGCAAGGGATAATTGTGGATACAATAAAAAAAATATTATAAGAAGTAAACATGTGTTCTTAACGTGAGGTATTTTAGCGCCCCGAGTTAAATAACCCGCGATAATGGGTTGATTACACCTAACGAGTACATTGGCGAGTCAATGTCCTCGGCCGAGTGCTCGGTTGGTAGAAACACTTTAACGAGTGCTCGGCCGAGTGCTAGGTCGAGCAGAGAGGCGAGAGAGTCACTAGAATCCCAATCTGTTTACTAGGCCGAGTACCCACCTCCCCGCTTCATTCTTCTGCCCCCGCAGCGACTCGTTATCCCGCTCGGCACGCATGAACATGCACTCGCTTGTCACTCGGCCACTCGCCACTCGTCCGTCCTTTTTTTGCGATCCATTGCAGACGGCGCGGCGGCGGCGTGATCAAAACTGAACTGACTCGCCACTATAGTAAATTCGTGTGACCACCCACTCGGTTCGGCGACTCTCTCGGCCGAGAGCTCATTTACCGACTCGCCAATGTACTCGTTAGGTGTAATCAACCCATAAGCGATAGTCGCGTAATTCGCTCGGGGCGCTAAAATGCCCCACGTTAAGAATACATGTTTAATTCAGTTTTCTTTTTTATTAAATCTTCTAGTATCTATGTCAGCAGTACATCACGAAGTTTGAAGGAATTACATGATTTCGTTTACACCCTGTATACCTACAGGATCATTTTTTAAGGAGTGCGCATAAATTGCATAGTGGTTCAGTATATGTTCCTTATCGCAACCAAAATGTTAAAATTCACTTTAAAACAAAATAAAAAAATCCTTTGTATGGCGTGCGCTACATACCTACCTATAAATTTCAGTTTCCCAAAACGTCAAAATTTCTTAGATAAAACTTATCCAGCGTTTGTAAAATCAGCTTTAATTATTAATGTACAAATTTCAGTTTCCCAAAACGTCAAAATTCCTTAGATCAAACTAATCCGGCGTTTGTAAAATCAGCTCTAATTAATGTACAAATTCTTACATGGTGTATTTTGGTGTGAAAATGACGTGCGCATATAGATTTTTCAGTTTTTTTCAGGATTTCAAGAAGACTAATGAAAGGGTTTTAATAATTAAATCGGACTGCCAAGTCGGTCTCGAGTTCGAACCCAAGGCACGTACCTCTGACTTCGTATTCATGTGCGTATTGTATAATTATCACTTGCTTAAAAACAGTGAATGAAAACATCGTGAGGAAACCGGCATGCCTGAGAAATATTTCTCGACGGCATGTGAAGCTAAGTCAGAGGCCCACGGGCGGCATAAACTCTGACACCAGGTTAATCACTAACCAAACGAAAAGAAGAAGAATAATAATTAAATTGGATCTACTCGAGGACGTGTCTAACATAATACCACAGTGTACCTATGTAATTTATGGGTAGACTGTGATAATACTATGTAAATAATTTCAATTGGTTGAGACATCTCTGATTATATTAAAAACCATTTGTACACACAACAGAATATACACAACAAACGCAAACAAAGGAACGTACTCCGTCGGTTTATTTTAGAAAGAAGGCTAATGATAAAAATTGTTACATACATACATAAACTCACGCCTTTTCCCCATGGGGATAGGCAGAAACTATAGAACACCACATGCTACGATCCTTACATACTCCTTTCGCTTCATCCACATTCATACATCTTGTCATACATGCACGCCGGTTGAGAGTACTACGCACCTGTCCTTTGTGAAGAACATCATCAATAACTTCGATGTATGTCCTTCTAGGGCGTCCACTCCAATCAGCCGGACATTTGCGTAGGTCACAAAAAATACTCAAAACCGCCAAACAGTTACAATATTCGTGTATAAACCTAGCCTACATGGTATTCATATTCACAATTTGATAAAAAAATAATAAAATATAAGTAGATGACATAATAAAGGAAATAATAAAAGGAGTAACCTTATGTCTCCATAAGCAACGCCGCGGGTACAGCTAGTCTGAAGTAAAAACCTTAATTCTAATTTGAGATTAAAAGAAAACAGAATTATTATCTGTAGGTACGCAGTCCTACGCCTACACAAATCGACATAATAAAGGCTTTGTTTTATATTCCAACAAAGGTCACATGACTGAGACATCTTTAAAAATACCTCTTATTTTTAAACACAATAAAACCTATTTTAAGAAACCAAATTAAAGGAATCATTAGTCAAATTCTTAAGCCTAGGTTCCACAAAAACATTATCACACAATAACAAAATATTTTTTGCGAAGCCCTCCCATAATTCAAGACGCGGTGAGCTCTCGAATTAAAATTAAAAATTCAAATATTCTCGTCCGCTTTTTTGGAATGGTGTTTATGGCGATAAATATGGTATAATGGTTGATTATGACCGTCTAACGGCAGATAAAAAACAGACAAGGGGATGTTTGAATTAAACTACGATTTAATTAGTTTACTTAACTATTATTTTGTTGCATTATGCCCAGTTCCTATAGTGAAATACGAATCGTTTTTCTTACTAATGGTAGCATTTTCATTGCCAGCTAGCTGTTCTCCCGCGGCTGTGCCCGCGTAAATAATTTAACTACAGCGCCAACTATCAGATCCCAGCATAGCTACGGACCATTGTCTTGACAAAACAAATATATTGTAAATATAATCTCAATCGGTAAAGTCGTTCTCAAGTTATGGCGTGACTAACGGAAATAGTGATTCATTTTAGATGACAATAGACTCGTCACCTATTACATGGGACTTAATACCAGAGGCGTATAGTGGGTGTACGGCATCTTGTGATAGGAGAATACCTCTACTCACCCTTTGGGGACTATATACATATGTAGATTTATAGAAGGTTAGTCGGAAAGGGGGTACTAAGCCGAAAGGGTGTTAAAGTACCCATAATAACACAGTATAACTTTTGTTCTACAACTTTCCCCAAAACTCGATAGTTTAAGAGAAATAGCTTTTCAAAGATTTCGTAAAAAATATGCTAAAATCCATCTGTCCATAGCTATGATCAGCTGTTTTTAGGTCATATTTGGGGTCACGGATTAGAAAATTAATTTTCTGAATTCATAACTTAAGCAGGTATGTTTTTTTAAAAAAAAACTAAAACAAAATTATTTTTGCATGCAAATAAAAAAAATCGAATTTTGAAATTTTAACACTTGCTTTAAAATAGTCATCAATGATACTTTAGGTGGCCCGCGGCTTAGTACCCCCTTTCCGACTGACCTTGTATACACGCCTATGTATATTTTTAAACGATTTTAATTAGCTTCACCTCGCATATTTGTTTGTTTGTTTGATTCATATCTTACAACAAATTTTTCAACTACATCTGTTTAACCGATTCTCCTGAAACATCAGTCATGATGCTGCAGGGATACTGAAAAATTTAAACGATTAACTAAAAAAAAATTAAAGTATTTATTACCCTCCTCCTTTTCGAAGTCGGTTAAAAAATTGTCAAAGCTATCACTAAACACAGTTCATTAATTAATCTTTAACAGCAGTGATAGCCTAGTGGTGTGACCGTCGAACTGCCAAGTCATAGGACTCGAGTTCGAACCCAAGGCACGCACCTCTGACATTTCGGATTCATGTGCGTATTGTATAATTATCATTTGCTTAAAAAAGGTGAAGGAAAACATCGTGAGGAAACCGGCATGCCTGAGAGATATTTCTCGACGGCATGTGAAGCCATGTCACAGGCCCATGGGCGGCATAAACTCTGACACCAGGTTAGTCACTAACCACACGAAAGGAAGGAATTAATCTTTGAGAAATATAAAAACATCTCAATAAGACGTGAGTTCAGCTTGTGATCACAAGGATTTGACTTCCCAAGTTAATTAATTTTAAATAAACTTTTTCTACTCATTAATTTCGTCAACTTTTTTGTAAGATTGCACAAAAGATAATAATGATGGTACACGGGTAGGTACTTTAAACTTAGTTTGAATGTTTTGAAGGCATTTCGGGGTTGAAACCTTGTCGTCCCAAATTGTAAAGCCTTCGAAGTAAAGTAGGTTATTGAAAGAAAGAAAAGAAAGAAAATTTATTTATTCAGCCAAGAACACAATGACAGCATAAATACAAATGAAGAAAGAAAGAACAATATAAAAAGAATTAAACATACACAATTTATGCTGTCGAGCATGTCCATGCCGAAAAGGTCACCAACTCAGCATATGCTATATATATATATACATATTAGGTAAACGTACCTACTTTACTTCATTTCATTATACTTCTTCTTCTCCCCGCCCTTATCCCACACTAGGTGGGGTCGGCACAACATGTATTTCATAAATCCATGTTGTTAGAGGTTTTGGCTTATTGTTTTATGACCGGCCGCCTGCCTGACATCAACCTTTCTTGGGAATACTTCATTTCATTATACATTAGACAAAAATGACCTCTTCTTCTTCTTTTCGTGTGGTTAGTAACTAACCTGGTGTCAGAGTTTATGCCGCCGATGGGCCTCTTGGCTTCACATGCCTCCGAGAAATATCTCTCAAGCATGCCGGTTTCCTCACAATGTTTTCCTTCACCGTTTTTAAGCAAATGATAATTATACAATACGCACATGAATCTGAAAAGTCGGTGCGTGCCTTGGGTTCGAACTCGAGACCTATGACTTGGCAGTCCGACGGTCACACCACTAGGCTATCCAGCCTAGCCACGAATATCTTTTGAATTATTTCTTCAAGTAGGGAAACATCTAGTGCGGCGGTACGGATGTGAGAGTGGCTACTGTGTGGCGACGCTCGCAATGGCAGACACACGACGGCAGACCTTCGTAACTCGTCGGCTCTCTTCGGTTTGAATCGGCCAGTGTTTTTTTTACAAAATGTGTTTATATGTTTCACATCCCCCAGACGTCCCCTAAAGGCGTCATTTTGTTTTTTTGGAATGGTTTCACTGTCTGCTACGTGATTCAGTTTTAAAACTAAATAACATAACATCACACCTGTGTTCTCCGAAGGGTTGAGCAAAGGTGTATAGTAACACCGTCATTTCACCATCATGTTTAAGTCCTATGTAATAGGAGGCGAGCCTATTGCCATCAACCGGACACAAACCCAAACTCCGACCCGCTACTGAGGAATTCAACACAGAAAAACCCAATAACACTTTGCCCGATCGAATCCAGGATGTTACGATCAGCAGTCGCGCTTGCCACCACTAGACCAACAAGGCCGCTTTAAAACTAACTGTTATATAATTCCATCTTCAGAAAGGAAGAAAACGTTTGAGAAACAAACAAAATAAACGAGTTTGATTTAGCTCAATTACCGCCAGAGATACGAACGGTTTAATATAACTAACTGTTTGTTCTGAATCATCTTATGTTTATAACTGGGTATATAGGTAGGCGATGAGGTTTCGTTTTACCAATTATTGTTATTTAGTAGGCTGTTTTGATTTTAAATGATTGAAAATGATAATTGCTTAAACTTTTTGTCAGAAAAGATAATATCAACTTCCTACCCTTATCCCAACTTATTTGTGGTCGGCGCAGTATGTCTTCTTCTTCCATACATCTCTATTAGCCGTCATCTCAGTAGTCAGCCCCTTTCTTGCCATACCACCGTCCACACTATCCGTCCATCGTTTCTTTGATCTTCCTCTACTCTTAGAACCACGTTCATACCCAAAACTTTCCTCACGACATCTTCCTCATTCCTCCGCATCACATGCTCATACCATGACAACCGGTTTCCACTCAACTTCTCAGTTACCGGCGCCACTTTCAGACTGCCAGAATTCCTCTTACATACTCACAGAAAAGATGATAATGATGTGAAAACGGAAAAACACTATGTACCTACTATTTGCTATTAGCAAATAGTATATCGGGTGTAAAAATACCCTTAACGAAGCCGAAAACCACGTATTCTTCCCATCATTACGAAGATTTTTTCGTATAGGGCCATACCTGGGAACCGACTGGCTATGGAGATATTGAAGGTAAAGTCACCACATTTTTGTACGATTTTCACGAAAACTAAGTTTAAATGTTATTACTACACATTCTTCTATACAAACATAATTAACATTTTTTAAATGTAGGCACAGTCTGATGCGCGCTTACATTGCGCGCTACAATTAAAAGCTGTTTTTAATACCAAAAAAATAAAAGTCGTTTCCCAGCAATTATTTTTGTTGTATGTTACTTAGTTTGATGTACAATATGCGTAGACTTCGGCTTCGTTAAGGCCATTTTTACACCCTTTATACTCTTTAGTTTTATGTTTTCAGGGTTGCGTTTCAATGATGATTATTTTATGTTTCCACCAAATTTTTTTTGTGTCTTTCTTAGTTTTCAAATATTGCCAATAGACTCTTTACAAGGTACCTTTTAACTCCCTTTCGGCTTTAGGTGTATTTTTGTAACACTTTGTATAGGGGTGTAAAGGATGATTTCCACCAAACGGCTCGCATCGCATTAGATCGGAACGGATTTTACAATCTTTAAACGATATTAAATCGTGTACACAGTATTTAATGTCTATATTACCAAGCCGCGCACAGCAGCTTGACCGCGGGCGTCTTCCGCAACACGCGATCGTAGCCGAAAGTATGCAGCGACGCACGATCGGCTCCATTCGCCAGCCGTCGTATCCGATCGAATCCTTTTAAAAATTAGAACACCAACACGGTAGGAATTAAACTATTTGACTGGGCGCAGAAACGGATACGTTCGCAAGCGACGCGACCGTACGAAGCCGATCGTATGCGTCGACATCCTGTCGGACGCGAACGGCTGTCGCCACATCCTTTACGATCCAATGCGATGCGAGCCGTTTGATGGAAATCATCCCTTAGTCTATTATAATCATCATTAAGCCTTTGGCCAGACTGCAAAACGGGCGCGGGGCGGGCGCGGTGCGGCGAGTTCAAACAGAAGAACTTCATTTGAGTGTCCATAGTGGGCACGCGGGCGCGTTGAGCGGCGTGGGCTACTTGGCGCGGGGAGCGCGCGGGTAGCTCACGCCATAGGTCGTTCATACAAGTAGCCGCAGTGAGAGCGCGGGCGGCAAGCGACAACCCGCGTGGGAGCGGGGGATCTCAAACTAATTCGAGCTGACCACGCGCGTTGTTGTGATGGCGTCTTCAAAATTTTATATTGAAGAATTAATAAATGCTACTCAAGCACGATCTGCACTGGGGATGTCGAAACATCGTTTTTTAGTAACAATTTTCCAGTAAAGATAAGTCTTCTTCATCCATATGATATTTTGACAAACACTGGACACTACAACGCTCAGAACGAAGCCACGCTCCACTGCGGACAGGTAAATCGCGCGGGTTCCCGCACCCGCGCCGCTCCCCGCACCGCGCTGCCAGTCTGGCCAAACACTAAGACACACATCTTACCACACATTTTAAGTCTATATCTCTTGACTCAATAAGCTCCTTACATTTTCATCTCTTAAATTAATAGCCGCGCATTTACACCAAGGAGGTTATATACAAAATTAACGCTTAATATCTCAAAACAACAATGTTTTTTAAGAGCAAACATTTAGTTAATGATGCTTATTTAGGAGCTTGGAGTTTACGTATCACACTTTGTCATAAGGCTGTGAGTAGAAAGGTACAAGCTGTAAGCATGTTAATGGACATGTTTTGATTGAGTGTACTTAATTGGGGAGCTGAAAATATTTTTTTAACCGACTTCAAAAAGGAGGAGGTTTATTACGCTGAGATTTATGGTCCGATTTACTTGATTCTTTAGTTTGATGCGGAATAGTTGCTATTTGGTTCTATACAAATTTAACATAGTTTGGGCCAGTAGTTTTCATTTTATGAACATTTTTGTTTACGTGGACGATGTAAAATTAGTTCGTGTACGGCTTTTTTAGGAGTTTTCATTTAGGTTGATTATATATTAGGTATTATTAACCCGTGTCCCGATAAGTGGATCTTAGGCTACCTGTCATTGAAACGGAGCGAGCGTGCGGGGTAGAGAAACTGAGAATTATATATACATATAGTCTACCTGATGTAATTTAGAAAAATCCTACTGTAGTTTACAGAACAACCTATTACAGACACTAAAAAGTAATAAATAAAAAACCACGTTTAAAAAAACCGACTTCAAAAACTAAAAAGTATAAAATAACTTAATAAAGATTTAATTTAATACACCTCTTATGCAAACCTAATACCTCTAATATTAATAAAATACTATTATTTGTATGTGCTATCTATTGATAGATTTGAGGTCGGTGCCAAGCCAAATGTAATAGTAGGCACCGACTTCGAACCTATCAATGGGTAGCACATACAAATAATAGTATTTTATTAATATTAGAGGTATTAGGTTTGCATAAGAGGTGTATTAAATTAAATCTTTAATTATTTTTTTTAAACTTGTCGTTAAGTCTCGTGCCGTCTTTGTCACTCTAAAGCGAAATGACAGAGACAGCACGAAATTAACGGCAACCTAAAATTAATTAGCATAAAATAACATCACGCCTGTATTCCCCGAAGGGTTGGGCAGAGGTGTATAGTAACACCCTCATTTCACCGTTATGTTTAAGTCCCATGTAATATTCTCATATTACATGGGACTTAAACATAACGGTGAGCCTATTGCCATCAATCGGGCACAAATCCATACTCCGGGCTATTACTGAGGAATTTCACACGAATAAACCCAATAACACTACCCGACCTAGGGATCGAACCCAGGACCTCACGATCAGCAGTCGCGCTTGCCACCACTAGACCAACGAGGCAGTTGAACTTGAGTATAGCATTTGAGTATTTGGCAAAAGGTGTTTTCTCTGATATTTATCAGGTGCGTAGTACTCTCAACCAGCGTGCGTGTATGACAAGATTTATGAATGTGGACGAAGCGAAAGAAGTATGTAAGGATCCTAGCATGTGGCGTTCTATAGTTTCTGCCTACCCCCATGGGAAAAAGGCATGAGTTTATGTTTGTACGTTTTCTCTTTGAACAAGGAAACACATTCGCCAGTTAATCGTGTTCTAATTGCGGTAGATCAGCGAGGATTGAGGATGGAGGATAGAGGAAAAACTTGTATTTTTTCAAACATAATTACAACCTTGAAGGGCAGAGGAGACCATTATTTGTGTTTACGATGTTTGGGAAGATGGATGCGGTATTTTAATTAATTTAAATTATAAATATCGTCACGGTTGTAATTTTTTAACATGACAAAAAATTATAAAGTAATTAGATTTGAGTATAATTGCTTCACTGATGTAGGCTTGATAAACCAAACAATGTGTGAGATTCTGGGCTAGATTTCCTCGTCAAGTAAAATTATAATATTATGATTTATTTTTATTTTATTATACTTTTCCCCACTATGATTTCTCCTGTATCGTGGGTGCGTTTACAGACAAATCTTCACATGCACAAACGCTCGGACCCGGAACAACTATTTGATCTGAGCGGGAATCGAACCCACGACGGTGTCTCGTGATATGACAGTGTGTGCGCGCAGCTACCAATTTTACTCTCAATAAACGCACCTAAAGATTTATAATTTCGAAAATATTATATTGTCGAAATGTATGAAATTCCGATGTCATTTTGACGGCTTCTCTTGAGATTTGGATGCTGCTCAAGACCGTGTTGAAAGGAGTTTATTTAACACGGCCCAAAGTATATTTGGCGAAGCGTTTGGTGCAGTGGCTGAGCGATTGGCTTCTGCGGTAGGGGTCGTGGGTTCGATTCCCGCACGGATCAAATATTTGTATGGCCTACAAATAATTTTTCCGGGTCTGTGCGTTTGTGTATGTGAAAATTTGTGTCTGTAAACGCACCCACGATACAGGAGAAATCCTAGTGTGGGGCAACGTTTTATTTTAAAGAGAAGAGATGTATTTGCTCGTGGCTGCCCGTGGCCTCACTATCGGGACCCATCCGAAGACCAAGGCTGCTATACTTCGGTGTAGCAGCAATTATGCTGAGATCGGTTCCTTTTTAACCGACTTCCAAAAAGGAGGAGGTTACTATGTTCGTCTGTATGTGTTTTTTTTTGTGTATGTTCGTCGATATTTTCGCCAATTGTAAACCGATTTTAATGATTATTTTTATAATGGATAGGGTATACTTCGAAATTGGTCCCATTTAAATTTGGTGAAGATCTGATGAAGAACTTCGGAGATAGACAATGGAACTCCTCAATGACGAACAGTACGCATATTGTGATGATGTGATTATGTTACGAGCAGCGTCTTTAGTAGGTCCAACCAAGTTTTATAATTAAGGCCACTAAAATGAAAAAAATAAAAACTTTTTTACAAAAATATTAAACCGACTTCAAAAAAGAATAAAATAATTACCATATAAAATTAACAGTTTCAGAAGTCGGTGCCTTCAATTTGGTTCAGCGTGGATCAGCACCGACTTCTGAAACTGTTAATTTTATATGGTAATTATTTTATTATTTTTTGAAGTCGGTTTAATTTTATTGTCAAAAAGTTTTAATTTTTTTTTAATCTCGTGGAGGCATATAACATTTTTTTTTTTTTTTATGTCTTTTAATGTGTTTGTATGTCTGTAACAAGAATTAAAAAAAAAAATCTTTCGTTCTTTCAGATATTTCAAATAGCACATTCATATATTCTAGCTCCACGTAAACCGTGAACACAAGCAGTCTTTTGTGCGGGTGATTGATGACGTAGCATCGCGTGATACCGACTATCTAACCGCGTACTACGAGAAACTATGTAGTAATGAAGGATTACGCTAGGCAATCAAATACTTAGTACCTAAAACCATAATATCACGCCTATTATCGGTACCTGGTAACACTGGACAATGTTGATAAAGGAGGGTAGTCGTCAAGATGAATCAACGTACCAGAAGTTATAAAAACAGTGGTCATTCAACGGAGCTGAGGATTCCATGTCGAACCGCTGAAGAAGTCTGACCTTTTATATCTGATTAGCTTGTCCTTATTTTCTGATCTTGTGTAAATTATTATATTGTGATATATTGTGAACTAGCTTCTGTAACTAACCACTAACCCAAATATTAGTACTCTCAGTGGTGGAGAGTCTATGTTGGTTTCATTTACTTTATTTACCATGTTCTCAATCCTGACAGACCGATATTAGCTTTAACTATAATGATAGATCAAGATTCTTTTGCATGTATTTTAGATGCCTGTATTCCCCGAAGGATTGGGCCGAGGTGTATGATAACACCATAATTTTGCCGTTATGTTAAGTCTCATGTAGGCAGCGAGCCTATTGCCATCAACCGGGCACAAATCCAAACTCCGGGCTGCCACTGAGGAATTCCACACGGAAAAACCCAATAACACTTTGCTCGACCAAGGGATCGAACCCAAGACTTCATGATCAGCGGTCGCTCTTGCTACCACTAGACCAACGAGGCAGTTTTGTAAAAACAAAAGGATTTAGTATCATCAACCTCCCACCCCTATTAGTATGTCTTCTTCTTCCATACATCTCTATTAGCCGTCATTTCAGTAGTCACCCCTTTCTACCCATATCATCTTTCACACTATCCATCCATCGTTTCTTTGATATGTGGAGGTATGGTATTCTTCTTACATAAATGGAGGACCCTACAACCAGACGGGTCTTATGCCTGGAGGGCTCTTGCCCAACGGCTGATGTTGGGAAGTTGTATATACACTATCTGCGTGTCAAATCTTGATATCGCGATGCAGGATTCTGTGACGTCATATTTGAGAGTTGTCATTATTGTCGCTGTAGTCTGCTACATAATCTTCGATGTTGCCACAAATCTTCCTCTACTCTTTTAACCATCCACATTCATACTCAAAACTTTCCTCACTTCTCGTTCCTTCGCATCACATGCCCATACCATTGCGGCGGCATCTATCACGCCACATGCGAACTATCCTGCATCGCGATATCAAAGTTTGACACGCAGATAGTATATATACAAGTTCCCAACATCATCCGCTGGGCAGTGGCCCGCCAGGCATAAGACCCGCCTGGTAGGAGGATCCTCCCTTTTCGTAGGTGGAACACCATATCTCGTTCCCCTACACCATGACAATCGCTCTCCACACAACTTTTCAGTCACCGGCGTCACGTTCAGGCTTCCTCTTACATATTCATTTCTAATTCTATCCATTCGCGTACTACCACATATCCCTCTTATCATTCTCATCTCAGCTGCATGCAATTGCCTTTCATTCATCCCTTTTGTGGCCCAACATTCCAATCCATACAAAGGTGTTAAAAGATTCCAGAAACCGAAGGGACTATTCAAATTAGCATAAGCATAATCAGCTCACTACAGTACTGTCCGACTGTTGTGCACGGGGCCCAGAAGTGGGACAGTAGAGAGCCTCCTCACAGAATATTAAAGGATTAAGCTCAAAAAATAGAACCCCATCCTATTAAACTATCCTAGCTTCAGACGCTAGCTTACTACTTACTTACTCAGCCTAGAAATGAAGCTAGTTCTGTATACTCGAACCCAGAGTTACTAACTTACTATCTTACTAACACTAGCTTGCTATCCTAGCTTGAAAAACTAACCTCGTGTATCCCGGTCATTACGCTTTAGTATACCACGCTGGCCTGGTGCGAGTTGGCGGAATGTCGGCGAACATTCAAACGTAATTATGATCGTACGATTAACCAATCGCTAAGGCGGCGTCCTAATTGGCAACAATCGTACGAGCAAACGATGTGTTCTCGTCGCACGACCAGATTAAACACACTAATTTCTTTAGTGTGTCCTAATAGAGCTTGCAAGTTATCGCGCGAGAACAGTGAAATGCTTAAAAACAACCGTACGATTGGTTTGATCGTGCGATCGTGCAATCAAAGCTACAAATCTCTTTTGAGTGTCCTGTTTGGTCACTCACGCGTCATCGTCATCGTTTGCTCGTACGATCGATCATTGCCAGTTGGACCATCGTACGATCATTTTCATCGCAAGACGATGAACGCATCGTTTGCTCGTACGATCGTTGCCACTAAGGAGACCGCCTAAGAAAATCAGTGCTAGAAATTATAATTGGCCTTAAATTTAAATGTATTTAACTGTTATTAGTACAACATTGAAAATACAAGAAAATATTTTCTAAATTCGCAAAAGTTAAAAAAGTCTTACAGAAAACTTTTAAGTAGAACGGTTTTATCTTGCAGTACCCCGTGTCGCATCTGGATTTGAAGATTGAAGGTTGAGAACATAAAAAAGGTTTTCTTTTGAGAATTTGTGTGCGAAGTTTCAAGAGAATCGGTTAAGCAGAAGTAGTTGAAAAATCTGTCGCAAGATTTGAATCAAACAATCAAATGTACAAAGTGAAGCTAATTAAAACCTTCTAAAAACTGATAATTACTACCTATACAAAACGACTTATAGTATATTACTGGATATAAAGTGTACAATTTTCAGCTATAAAACATAATAATTAACCGTACTATTCAAATTTTAGGCAATTAATATGTCAGTTTATTTTTTTATTAATGTAGGTACCTATAGCGTTCTTTTCCCTTAAAAAAAATCTCGTAGCCTTATTTCCCTTTGCGTGACTTTTAGCAAGAGCCAATACATCCTTCGATTACAAATATCTAAATTGTTAAGCGATCGTTACTTTTAAGAGGAAACGCGGGCTGCAAAATATTACAAGAATAGGTTTTGAAGCGATTTATTTCCGTCCCACCCCTCCCGCAAACCTTCCCAATTGAGCGCAAAAGAGACAACTGCATCCCGGACTGATTTCTCCTGTGCAGTATTAGCGAAATCGTACTTTCGTATTTCCCTGTTTCCTTATTCAAATCTGGACCGATTTTAATATTTTTTTCTGTAATAATTTAAGAAAGACTTTGGTTATGTCTGCATGTTTTATTTTTTATATTCGTCAAATTTATTGCAGATGTTTGAAAACGATGGTAAAACCGGTCGATTTTTGTGAAATTTAAACGTTTCTATATCTATGAATAATTAATGAAATTGACCAAAACAAAACGTAGGGACATAGTGGTGGTAGATATCATAATAGTAAAAAATACTTGCTCTAGTGACATTATCCCAGGAGGAAACTGAGGAATACGTTTGTATGGACTAAATGCCGCCCGCATTCCCTCTTAAGGCCTGTATTGTTAAATAATAAACAATTCACAATATCTCTGGGACTCCGGGTCGACTCGATATGAAGTCCAACTCGATATAAGGTCCAACCAAAATACCTGGACAAACTTTTACACAGTGTTCAGTAAGTGTAACTGAATATATCTATGCAAAAAAAACGAGATCCAAGTGTTTTTTTTTTCCAACCAAATTTTTTTTTTCAACTTGAATTTTTTTTTTTTTACATTTTTCACTTCGCTGTTTAGATAAAACACGGCACGGAATTAGCACGCACACCAATGGCGGTCGATGCATAAGAAATAGATGAGTTTATTCTTAGAGAGTACAGGCAATTTAAAACATTATTATTTTTTAGTTAAAAAAAAATACTTGGATCTCGTTTTTTTTGCATAGATGTGTTTAGTTAAACGTATTGAACACTGTGTAAAAGTTTGTCCAGGTATTTTGGTTAGACCTTATACAGGGTGTTTAGTGCATCGTGTGCCAAATTGAAATGGTCGACTGGGGGGGTCATTTGCTATCATTTTAGACCCCTAAACACTATTCATGCCCTGTCGATTTTTTTTCATCGACTTTTTATTATTTTATTAAAAAAATACCCAAATTTTACATTCAAATACAAATTTTAAAAAAAAGTATAAGTCGTAGACTCTGAATTTTAATTTCATTTAGATGTGTATTGTATTAAAGTACTTTTAAATTCAAAATTAGTGAAATTAGCCATCTAGTTTTTTTTTTTAATTTACTCGCAAAGTTTCAGACTTCAATTAAAGCTGTCCATGTTACAGCTATTTACATGGCTATAAAAAAAAACTAAAAGCGACCGGGATCTTCGAACTGCCGCAAAAATTCTCTAGTCTATCCTCTTGCTAGTGATGTGCCACATGCCATAAAAATCTTTTTACAACTTTGTGAATTCGCTAGAATTGTGAATCGAGTCACAAAATACTACAATTCCAAATTATGATTTAAAAAAATATTCTTGCTTAAATGATACCTGAAATACTTATTAATTCTGTTATCTCACTCTTATAAGGTTAAAATCTGTCTCGTATCACTCTTGGGGGGGGGGGGGGTTAATAGAAATTTAAAAAAAAGCATTGTAAATATTTATTTATTTTTCACATATTCTGCTCAAATTGTTGGACTCTATTGCGAATGCAGGCCCGACATCTATTTCGTATTTCCACAGTTGTTGTACGAAGTCGCATTTCCTCCTTAATTTTATTGAACGCCGTTTCAATGCGTTGAAGTAGTACCTCTCTAGTCGGAACCTCCGTGGCGTATACCAGCTCTTTGGCACGTCCCCAGACATAAAAGTCTAGCGGAGTTAGGTCTGGGGAACGTGCCGGCCATGCAATAGGGTCATCGCGACCAATCCACGCATTGGGGAACACATCGTCGAGATATTCCCTCACAGTCAAACTCCAATGCGCGGGACAGCCGTCATGCTGGAATACTTTGGGCACATTTTCATTAAATACGGGCACCTCAGACACTAATTCGGGCAGGTCATTTTGAAGGAACTCCAAATAGTTATCGCCATTAAGGTTATCGGGCAGGTAATGCGGTCCAACTACCTGATTCCCAATCACTCCTGCCCAAACGTTTACACTAAACCTCCTTTGAAATGATTTCTGTCTTTTAACACGTGGGTTTTCCGTTTTGTTTGTCCAGTGGTGCAGATTGTGAAGATTGAGAATTCCTTCTTTGGTAAATTTGGATTCATCCGTCCACAGTATTCTTTTAAAAAAATTAGGATCATCCACATCCGTATGTAACATAAAGCGACAGAATTCCACTCGTCTCTCAAAGTCGCCACCCTCAAGACCTACAAACAAAGAACTCTTCAATTTCTGTTGAGCAGTAAATAATTGCACAATAAGATTTTTAAGGACCGCCTGTATGGGCTAAATGATTCACTACCTGGAAGTGACGTCATACTATACCCATTACCTACTAAATAAAGGCATCGTCAAACTAAGCGTGTACGGGTTTAAAAATAGTTTAAAATTACGTATCTTGCACCGGAGTGTAATGGAATGGATGCTTTTCGTTTTGCTGAAGAACTTTCCACACTTTCCATATTGAAATATCAAGATGTGCTGCCACATTTCTAATACTTCTTGTAGGGTCTTCCTCAAAAAGTGCCAGTATTCTCTCGTCCACTTCAACATTATGTCGCACAATATGGCCCCTTGGTTCATGAAAAGTGATACTGCCAGTCTCGCGTATGCGTCGGTATGTGTCTTGGAAGACTCTGCGGCCAGGTAATCGTCTACCAGGAAAGCGTTCCTGGTAAAGTCGTTGCGCTGCACGAGCGACACCATGGGCGGCTCCATAAGCCATCATGATGTCAGCATATTCTTCGTTAGAAAACGTCGCCATTGCAGCAACAAAAAGTCAACAAAATTTAACAATAACACCAAAAGTTAAAACGTAACAAAAACCAACAAAACAAAGTAACAAAATGAAAAAAACGCGGAGTACGGTGAACTAAGCACACACGTCAGCAGCAGAGGCAGTGATGTCTCGACTAAAATTATGACGGATTAACGGCGTCGGCGGCAGTTCGTCGTTTGTTCAAACTAGTTTACGCTATGCAAGAAAGAGATAGAAGATAGATTTTACTTTGCGAGAGTGAGAAAACAAATTTTACATGTGTCTCAATTAACAATTACGCAAAAAGACTTTTTTTCTATAGAATTTGGAATTTAGTATTTTGTGACTCGATTCACAATTCTAACGAATTCACCAAGTTGTAAAAAGATTTTTATGGCATGTGGCACATCACTAGCAAGAGGATAGACTAGAGAATTTTTGAGGCAGTTCGAAGATCCCGGTCGCTTTTAGTTTTTTTTTATAGCCATGTAAATAGCTGTAACATGGACAGCTTTAATTGAAGTCTGAAACTTTGCGAGTAAATTTAAAAAAAACTAGATGGCTAATTAAAAGTACTTTAATACAATACACATCTAAATGAAATTAAAATTCAGAGTCTACGACTTATACTTTTTTTTAAATTTGTATTTGAATGTAAAATTTGGGTATTTTTTTAATAAAATAATAAAAAGTCGATGAAAAAAAATCGACAGGGCATGAATAGTGTTTAGGGGTCTGAAAGGATAGCAGACGACCCCCCCAGTCGACCATTTCAATTTGGCACACGATGCACCAAACACCCTGTATAACAAATTTAAAAAAAAGTTATTTGTTTTTGGTAGACTTCTCGTAACTACCCTTCTCATTATGAGAAGAGGCACGTGCCCAGCAGTAGGACAGTAATAAGCTAATTATGCTTTATACAACAGTCACCGTAGAAGTCAAGCCCTTCCTCATCCACTATTGAGACTGTAGGCTGACATGATAAAGAACCGAATTTAATGTTCTACCTAGTCTTTTCTCAACTGTGTTGGAGTCAGCTTCCAGTCTAACCAGATGCGGCTGAATACCAGTATTTTACACGGAGCGACTACCATCAGATCTCCGTAACCCAGTCACTGGGCAATGCCGATATCTTAAGATTAGACCAGTTGCCAGACTTTCGGGCTTCAGACTTCCCGTAACGACTGTTATAGGTATACGTATGACGCCCGCGATCAACTGTTTAACTTGCTGGGGTCTCGATGTGTAACAAACGGTCACCCATCCTTGGACTGACCGCGAGCCCCAATGAATCGAATCAATATACCGAATTTAATATCGAATTAAATTTCAAAATCAAAACTCTTTTGTTTATCAGTACACCAAGCTTTCGGTTTTAAAATTGCCGTCTACCATCAAAAATCCTATAAAGAATTCCCTAAACTACAGGCTGTAATCAAAATCAAGTAATTCATTCAAACCTCGTTATGTACTGCTGACATAGACTAAGACTGCACGGGATTAATTCGGATTCAGTAAAAAAATAATTACAAAAAGTAACCATGTGTTCTTAACGCGAGGCATTTTAGCGCCCCGAGCGAATTGCGCGGCTATCATTCGCCGCACGGTCATTTAACTCGGTGCGTTAAAATGCTTCACATTACGAACACATGTTTAGTTATTGTAATTTTTTTTATTGATTCCAAATGTATCCCATTCAGGGTTAATCTATATTAGCAGTACATCACGAGGTTTGAAGGAATTATAATAATAATCTATACTAATATTATAAAGAGGAAAAATTTGTATTTTTGTATGTAACGAATAAACTTAAAAACTACTGGACCGATTTCAAAAATTCTTTTGCCGTTAGAAAGCTACATTATCACTGAGTAACATAGTGTAAATTTGAAAAACATAAATAAGTACACAATGATTAAATAAATATTGCAATAGAGTCACATAAAATGTTGAACTGTTGCCTCCTTAACTAGGCCAAAAGCCTGTGTTTTAGGAGCCAAAGTTGCATGATTTAGTTTACACCCTGTATGTAGTCAGATGTCCAGCACAAAACATCAATCCTTATCAAATTGCCGGCCACACCACACAAAAGCGACCACAAAACGGCCAAAAGTCATCGGAACGTGCACGAAAAAGCAGAGCCAAGTTCTATACAAGCCAATGAAAAAATGTTTTTCACGCGATTCAAAAAAACGCTCCCTTTCATCCTCCATGCTGTATTTTTGCTACAGAATGATTGATTCGAACTCTTGTTGAACCGAGCGTTTGATACACACTGTTGTTCTGTTCGGATAGCTTCATATTTTGTTGGGGTCAGTGGGGCTAGCACGCTATTGTGACGATAGTAACGTAAATGTGAATTGGAAATACTCGTTTTGCATATCTATGTATTAGGTCCCCACCTATGAAATTGGCGTTTTGTATGGAGAATTTTAAAGAAGTTGCATTTTTCATACTAACATTTTCTTAATTTATTTAACAACTATGAACACTAATGTTGTAAAACTTTTATGCACTATTGTTTAAAAACTAAGATAAAGTATGCGACTTAGAATATGCGACAAAAATAAGTTTTGGCTAAGTTAACACAAAAATAGTGGTCATTTCTGCTAACAAAAAGAGGAGTAATTTTTAAGGTATTTTTTGTGTTTAGAAAACTATAAGTAATAAGATTTTTTTTACTATTGGTAGTTGTCTATGATGGTCATTATTCGATATAATATCAAGCAATTAATGAATCTTTTAAATCATAGAAGTGACGAGGATCTCTATTTGTGAGAAAAAAACGCCAATTTCATAGGTGGGGACCTAATATGATACAAATTGTGCATATCGCAAAAAAAATAACCAAAATGTGCAGTTGTATTTTCGATTCAAAATTCAAATTACATTAGCGATACGTTTACGATACTATACGTCAATTGTAAGCGAATTTTGAAACGAAAATACAACTGTCCTATAACATTTCAGTGTAATTTTTTTGCGACATCCAAAATTTGTATCGTACATAGCTATGAAAAGTATTTGAGAAACAAGTATTTCCAATTCAAAATTCACTTATATAAACGTTAAGTTTTCGTGGCTAACGTGACAACAGTCGTGCTAGACCTACACAGAATACTATGCGTGCCAACTAAGAATAGGATCGCGCTTGCTACAACTTCACACGATAGCTGTCAAATTAGTATATCCAGCAAAAAAAAACTACAAAAAAAAATGTTATATTATTTATTCATACATTTCATTATTATTTATATTCATTTTTATAAAATGTTATTTCTTGAATTCCATAAATATATAATTTTGGATAAATTAATAATATTTGAAAACAGTATTCATTAAAGAAATGAACCAATATACAAGGTTAGTCGGAAAGGGGGTACTAAGCCGCGGGCCACTTAAAGTATCACTGATGACTATTTTAAAGCAAGTGTTAAAATTTCAAAATTCGATCATTTTTATTTGTATGCAAAAAGATTTTCATATTAGTTTTGTCAAAAACAAAACTTACCTGCTTTAGTTATGAATTCAGAAAACTAAGTTTCTAATCCGTGACCCCAAATATGACCTAAATAGTAAACACAGCTGATCATAGCTATGGACAGATAGATTTTGGCATATTTTTTACCAAATCTTTGAAAAGCTATTTCTCTTAAACTATCGAGTTTTGGGGAAAGTTGTAGAACAAAAGTTATCCCTTATTATGGGTACTTTAACACCCTTTCGGCTTAGTACCCCCTTTCCGACTAACCTTGTATATAGTTAACTTCACGAAATGCTATTATATGCACGAAATGCATAATAATAATATAATTACTGTGTAATTAATTTGGCGTAAATTGATTAGAAATACCAAAAAAGTGAACTAAAAATAATTAAACTGAGTATAATTTCTTTATTTATTTTTTTGCACACCTTACGCTTTGCTAATGAAGTTCACGAGTATTGCGGAACAAAATGGCGTCTTGACAGTACTGTTCTTAGTTGGCACGCATACTATGTTGGTGAATTCCAGCCTTATTTGCCAAATTACATGCTAACCAATACTACTATTTAAAAAACCGACCAAATACCTACGAGTCGGACTCGCGCACCGAGGGCTCCGTACAAACTTGTAGGTATGTAAATAGTACGTCGTAAAAAATTGGTTATCTGTAAAGTCGGTTTACAGACGATAGTTTAACGTGACAATGTCATAACAAACCATCGTGTCTCTCTATCGCTTGTTCCGCGCTCTCGCTCGCACGCTCGCCTCAGACGCAACGTGACAATGAGCCACGCTTTTTCGTGCATGCTGCCGGCGTTCATAGTTTTATTAGACGTTGTCACGTCAAGAGAATTTTTCTTGTGATATCTTCTTTACATTGAGATATAATGTATTTAGTACATTATATCTCAATGGCCCCACACTAGGATTTCTCCTGTATCGTGGGTGCGTTTACAGACACAAATCTCACATGCACAAACGCCCAGACCCGGAACAACTATCTGTAGGCCATACAAACATTTGTTCCTTGTGAGAATCGAACCCGCGACTCGTAGCGCAGAAGCCAGTTGCTCAGCCACTCTACCAAACGTGCCGGATTTTTTCCTTTACTTGTAGTGTAAGACATTGCTTCTTGCCAAATTTCATGATTCTAGGTCAACGTGAAGTACTCTATAGGTTTTGAATCCCTTGCGAGTATCAAAATACGCGACATAAACGGCCATATATTTTGATTGCGGTGACTTCGAAGTTTGATTTTTTCACAGCTCCAAGGGATTGCAGACCTGAGAATTTGATAGACAGACAGACGGACAACGAAGTAATCTTATAAGGGTTCCTTTTTTCCTTTTGAGATACGGAACCGTAAAAATTGATGTTTATTTGTTAGTCTTCGATTTCAAACAAGTTTGCCTCCCGCAGCGCCTGTGTGTCAGATAGCCGTGAAGCTATTGTTAGCCGTTCCCTCATAAAACATTACCCGCTGTATTCATATCTAAAGAGAAAGCACTTTTTAATAAATATAGATGGGTTTTGTTTAATCTGTTCCTATATTGTGGTTGGCTTTAGGAAGTACCTATCTAATATTATTTATAGAATATTAACAAGTAGAAACAGCAGTGATAGCTCTAGTGGTGTGACCGTCGGACTGCCAAGTCATAGGTCTTGAGTTAGAACCCAAGGCACGCACCTCTGACTTTTACGGATGCATGTGCGTATTGTATAATTATCACTTGCTTAAAAACGGTGAAGGAAAACATCGTGAGAAAACCGGCATGCCTGATAGATATTTCTCGACGGCATGTGAAGCCAAGTCAGAGGCCCATGGGCGGCATAAACTCTGACACCAAGTTAGTCACTAACAACACGAAAAGAAGAAGAAGTAAATAAACAACTGTAACGCTTTTGGTATAGAGTTTAAAATTAATTATCATAATACCAGCTCAGCGTTACACATTGAGACCCCTCTGTGCCTCGGAGATCCCGTTAAATCGTCGGTATCGGGTGTCATACGAATACCAATGACAGTCGTTACGGGTAGTCAGAAGCCTGAAAGTATTCAGCCGCATCTGGTTAGACTGAAAGCTGACCACAAGATAATTGGGCAAGGCTCAGCTCAGCGTAACTGCGAAGCCTTGCCTTCTATGCAGGATGGCCTGAGTTCAATCCCGGCCAGTACCTCCGACTTTTCAAATTCATTTGCGGATCACAATTTGATTATCACTTGCGTTAACGGTGAAGGAGAACATCGTAAGGAAACCTACACACCTGAGAGGGCTCCATAAAGTTCTCGATGGTGTGTGTAGTCCGCCAACCCGCACCAGGCCAGCGTGGTTGAAGGCTCAACCCTTCTCATTCTGATAATCCCGTGACCAGCAGTGGGACAGTAATGGGCTTATTATGCTATGCTATGTTTATAAGTAAGATTTTATGTCTGATTTCATAATTAGAATCGTTTGTATAGATTGCACGTTTAATCATATAACGACCAGCGTATTGTATGCGTGTTGAAGCAATCATTGTGTTTATATATATATATATATATATTTATTATTATCAGACTTCCGTATTTGGAAAACCAGGTTTTCTTAACATGATAACTGATATTTATTTCTACCTTGGTGGTCTAGTGGTCGCAAGCGTGACTACTGAGCATAAGGTCCTGGGTTCCATCCCCAGGTCGAGCAAAGTGATATTGGGTTTTTCCATTAGTAATTTCTCAGTAGCAGCCTAGAGTTTGGATTTGTACCCGGTTAATGGCAATAGAACCGCCTCTTATTACATGGGACTTAAACATAACTGGCGAAACGAGGGTGTTACTAAAACACATCTGCCGAACCCTTTGGGGAATACAAGGCGTGATAAATGATAAATGATTTTAATTTCTGTAAACAAATCTGTTACAGACACTTTTACAAGTCAATGTAATGTTTTCTTTTAAGAATAGATGGTGTGAATATTTTCCTGCCTGAGAAATATTTTCAATGGCATGTGAAGCCAAGTCAGAGGATGGGCGGCCTAAACTCTAACACCAGGTTAGTCACTAACCACACGAAAAGAAGAAGTGTACTTACTGTCATATAAAATGTTTACAATGTTAGTTGTCCAGATGTCATAATGCATCGCATACGTTGCATACGTGGGATGAGTTTGTCTCTGCCTTAGTACTCCTGAAGCTTTAAGAGGAAACGCGTGCTGCATAATGTTAATAATTTGAATACATTTTTATGTGATCTATTTCCGTCTCACCCCTCCCGCAAACCTTCCCAATTGAGCGCGAAAGAGACACCTGCATCTTGGACTGATTTCTCCTGTGCAATATTAGCGAAATTGTACTTTCGTATTTCCCTGTTTCCTTCTTCAAATCTTGGCCGATTTTATTAATTTTTTCGGTAATAATTTAAGAAAGACTTTGGTTATTTCTGTATGTTTTTCTTTGTTTGCCAGATGTTTGAAAACGGTGGTAAATCCAGTCGATTTTTGTAAAATTTAAACGTTTCTAGTTCTTTTAATAATTAATTTATTGAGAAAAACAAAACATAGGGACATAGTGGTGGTTAGATATACAAGGTTAGTCGGAAAGGGGGTACTAAGCCGCGGGCCACCTAAAGTATCACTGATGACTATTTAAAAGCAAGTGTTAAAATTTCAAAATTCGATAATTTTTATTTGCATGCAAAATTATATTTATTTAATTAAAAAAAATACCTGATATAGTTATGAATTCACAAAATTAATTTTCTAATCCGTGACCCCAAATATGACCTAAATTGTAAAAACAGCTGATCATAGCTATGGACAGACAGATATTAGCATATTTTTTACGAAATCTTTGAAAAGCTATTTCTCTTAAACTATCGAGTTTTGGGGAAAGTTGTAGAACAAAAGTTATCCCTTTTTATAGGTACTTTAACACCCTTTCGGCTTAGTACCTCTTTTCCGACTAACCTTGTATATTCATTATGGTAAAAAATTATTGCTCTAGTGAAATTATCCAAGAAGGAAACTGAGGAATACGTTTGTATGGACTAAATGCTGACCGCATTTCCTCTTAAGTATAAACTTGTTATACAATCTTACTCATCATGATTTACTAGCGACCCGCCCCGACTTCGTACGGTAACCATTAAGTTAGTTGCTTGAAGTTTTTTCATCAAACTTTGACCTTTGACTACCTCGTTGGTCTAGAGGTGACAAGCGTGACTACTGATCGTGATGTCCTGGGTTCGATCCTCAGGTCGGGCAAAGTGTTATTGGGTTTTACCGTGTGGAATTTCTCAGTAGTAGCTCGGAGTTTAGGTTTGCGTCCGGTTGATGGCAATAGGCTCGCCCCCTATTACATGGAACTTAAAGTAAACTTAACGGTGAAATAAGGGTTACTATACACCTCTGCCCAACCGTTCGGGGAATACAGGCGTGATGTTATCTTATGTACGAGATTCTGGGTGAGATTTCCATGTCAGGTAAAATTATAACATTAGGATTTTTTTAATAATATTAAAATTAAAGTAATGTTTTATTTTAAAAGTAAATTGTGTGGGGCTTGGGTACCAATGTACCATGTGATAATAAGGCTTATATAGGTCGCCGGCACGTAAAATGGCAAGAGTAAAAATAAATTATGGCAATAACCATACAATAATGACAAGCAATAAAAGTAACCATTTTTTTTGTTGCACTAAGTGTACATGCGTGAACTTACTCCCACTACGACAAAACCTTGCCAAGTTACGTGCCGGCGACTATACACCACTGCCCAACAGAGTGACAATAGAGTGTTAATAATATAACATAACATCATGCCTCTATTCCCCGACGGGTTGGGCAGAGGTGTATAGTAACACACTCATTTTGCCGTTATGTTTAAGTCCCATGTAATAAGAGGCGAGCCTATTGTCAATAACCGGGCACAAATCCAGACTCCGGACTGCTAATGAGGAATTCCACTCGTAAAAGCCCAATAACACTGCCCGATCTGGGGACTGAAACCAGGATCTCATGATCAGCAATCGCTTCTTATATTTACACAGTTACATTATTAATACTGTATTGTTAGGGGAAGGTAAAATAATTAAATTCTCACTTACAACATTTTCAGTCTGTGAAACATTCGTCTCTGTAAAATTACGTTCAATTTCATAAATGCCAGTTATAATATCTTCAATGGCAGTCGATAATTCTGTAGCTGTGTACGTATTTTCTTCATTAGTTGTATCTTTATATATTTCAACGTAATCTAAGATTGGATAATCAGTAGAATTGTCTTCACCTTCATCTACATATGAAGTATCGAATTCTTCTAATTTAAATATTTCATTTTCTTTTTCACTACCAAGTTTATCGATTATTCTATCAATTTTGTCTGTTTTAACTTTATTTTCTTCCGTTTTGGTTGCAGCCGTTGTAGTAATCACAGCTGTTGTGGTTTCTTTTGTAACCTTTTCATTAGCATTTTCAGTAGCAAAATAATTGATTTCATATTTATCGTCGTGCTGTACTTCGCTCTGATTGATTTTCTTTTTGTCGTTAGGTTCTTCTGTTAAGTCCACGTCAATTTTAGCGTTGCCTTTCTCAAAGTCCACGTTAAAATCGAAGCTTTTGACGAATATTTTAGTATTGTTACTGACATGTTTAAAAATAAAATTGCTGTCCTTCAATCTGCTTTCAAACCAACTGGTTAGATCAACTAGAATTTGGTTCAAATCCTCGATGCCTACGTTTTTGATTTGTTTGAATTTCGGGACTTGTAATTGTATGTCAATATTTTCGACTACCGTTGTATCTTTCAAAATGTCTGTTACAATTTTTTGAATACAATTTGAACTATGTTCGTCATCACATTCACTTTTAACACTAATTAACAACACAGCACATACAACTATTGGTATTATTTTCTTCATATTTACTAAATATACGTGAACGCACTACATGAGATGTTATACAAATGCATACTATGAATTGTTTCTCTATACGTAACAATATTGTTTATTCGTTCTTTGTAGACCTTATTTACATATCGTTAAGGTATAATTTCGTTTGTTTTTTGGAAAGATGTTTTCACCTTGAAGTTTCGTGGCTTCGTTGACTTTGATGGACGATCACGATAATTAGAGAGGATGCTAAGTACTTAGTAACGAGAGGAGCGGATAGCGGGTCATGTATCGTCACGGTGGTATCCCTTGTATTCAGCAGATACAGATGATTAACAATATTAAAAGAACGGAAACTTCGCTCAAAAAAATCGCTCTGCTATACCTATTGGCTTTCAGCAGTCTTCTTCTTATCGTGTGGTTAGTGACTAACCTGGTGTCAAAGTTTATGCCGCTCATAGGCCTCTGACTTGGCTTCACATGGCGTCGAGAAATATCTTTCAGGAATGCCGATTTCCTCACGACGTTTTTCTTCACCGTTTTTTAAGCAAGCTATAATTATAAAATACGCACATGAATCCGAAAAGTCAGAGGTGCGTGACTTGGGTTCGAATTTGAGACATATGAAGATTTTTTTATAAAAATTCCTGACAGATATTTCTCGACGGCATGCGAAGCCAAGTCAGAGGCCCATGGGCGGCATAAACTCTGACACCGGGTTAGTCACTAACCACACGAAAAGAAGAAGATAAAAAAATCTTATTACGGCCCGAAGCCTCACTGAGGTCGCGGCCTTAAACATCAAAGCTCTGACAACTTTATCACGAATCACGAACTGTAAGATTATAATTGTCCAGCCCAATTAACTGGTCATTGTGATTTGTGGTTAAATGGGTATCAATAGGCATTGATGGTAGAAGATTTTCTTGTTGCAAAACTTTGTATAATCGGTTACGTCGTTACAGACTTACTTACGACTTTCCGTAGATAAAATAAGCTATCCAATTACTTAGCCTTTTTTGACTGCTCATATTGAGCTAAGCATCGTTATTATTAATTAAATTTGTGACATGTCCAGAATAATAAGTATAATAATAATGTTTTGATTAGAATTGTAATTTATAGTACCATAGGGGTTCTTCTTCTTTTCGTGTGGTTAGTGATTAATAAACTTGTTGACACAATATTATTAGTGAAACATAATGTATCAATTGTTTGTATATCACCACTGAGTTAGCGTGTGAGTCCACATTCTTATGAGTCAGTCATGTTATAATATCAGCCAATTAACGTTCAATGCTGAACATGGGCCAGAAATGGCGATTACCATCATGCTTGTCAAAGTATTGGTGATTAATATTGTTAAACTAGCTTTACCCGACCCGGCTTCGCACGGGTAGCACTAAGTATCTACGGCGCACCTACCTACCTACCCTGCCCTACCCTACCTACCTACATACTTTTTATATTTTTTCTCTCCATAAGAACCTTCCTTGAGTTCCTTGTGCCTTAAGGAATATATTTTTAAAAAAATAGCCGAATTGGTCCAGCCGTTCTCAAATTTTGCGCTTAGCAACACATTTGGCGATTCATTTTTATTTATATAGATAGATAATAATAGATACATTAACAACCACGCGGACCATATGATTTGCAAGGTTAAGCTGCGCTTGCCGCGGTCAGTCCGTGGATGGGTGACCATTCGTTACACATCTAGATCCCGCCGTGTTTCGGAGAGCATGTTAAACCGTCGGTCGACTGTCATACGAATACCTATGACAGTCGTTCTCCGATAGTCAGAAGCCCGAAAGTCTGATAACTGGTCTAACCTTAGGATATCGGCATTGAGCTGTTACTGGGTTGCGGAGGTCTGATCAGTCGCTCCTTGTAATATACTGGTATTCAGCCGCATCTGGTTAGACTGGAAGCTGACCCCGACATAGTTGGGAAAAGGCAGAACGAACATTTTTAAAAGCGTACAGAAGGATGGTCGGAAGGATTGGGTTTTTGCGAAATCGTGTTTAACCACACGTAATTTATTTATTTCTATGGAAGACTTACAGCTTAGTATGACACAGAGGTAACAGTAAGATAGAGTGAGAACCAATTACAAGTCTTCGCGTATAAAAATATTATAAAAAGAAAAATGTGAACAACAGTCACCACTACTGAGCTTTGAAAAAACATAACATTAGACAAAAAAACAAGGAAGATAAATATATAGGTATATGTAGGTAGGTGAAGTGGTTACTTGAAAAAATCAAGGCTTCTCCTTGCCGACACCTCACTGATTAGAAAGGGATCAAAGTTATGCCACAAAACAGATAGGTACAGAAGTCAATCACATGTATGTACTAATCGTGCCAAATAAGAATAGGATCGCGCTTGCTACAACTTCACACGATAGCTGTCAAATTGGTACTGCCAGCAAAAAAATACTATGAAAAAAAAAGTTATATTTTTTTATTCATAGATTTCATTATTATTTACATTCATTTTTATAAAATGTTATTTATTGAATTCCATAAATAGATAATTTTGGATAATTTAATAATATTTGAAAACAGTATTCATTAAAGAAATTAACTAATATATATATAGTTAACTTCACGAAATGCTACTGGTCACCCTAATATGTCGCCATAATAATAATATAATTACCTACTGTGTAATTAATTTGGCGTAAAATTGATAAGAAATACCAAAAAAGTGAACAAAAATAATTAAACTGAGTATAATTTCTTTATTTACTTTTTTGCACACCTTACACTTTGGTAATGAAGTTCACGAGTATTGCGGAACAAAATGGCGTCTTGACAGTGCTATTCTTATTTGACACGCATAGTACGTCACTTTTCATACCTACGCTCGGCGATCGCTCTATCTATATATCTATCTCTCTCAAGCGCATGGCACTCGCGCTTGCACTCACTCGCACTCTAGTCCCAAACAGTCCGAGATATCGTGTCCGTAAGCAGTGTCTATGTTGTGTGCGTGCGTTGCTCAAGCGCACTTGTATGTAGATTGACTTCTGTACCTATCTGTTTTGTGGTTATGCTGCTTACACACTTTATTAAAATGCCTACTTGCATGTACAATGTAAGAGTTTTGCCTGATCATTTAGTTATTGTTTGTATCGTTATTGTTTAGTTCCAAATACTCACACGTGGCGCTAGTGACGTTCCCGTTAACAACACGATTTCGGATAAACTCGTACTAAAGGTTTAGCTCTTCCTCTTGACATTATCCTAGAGTCGCGTTTTTAGGGTCCTTTTAAGTATAAAAGGTTTAAACCGAACTCTTGTTACACAAGGGAAGATGGTGCGATATTATGTTCTTCACGACACACATTCCCAGAATGACAGTAGGAATCCCAATAGCCTAGTGGTTGAGCGCTTGCCTTTCGTGCAAGAAGGTTAGAGTTCAAACCATATGTGGTTTGTGGTTCCTCTGACTTTTCGAATTCATGTGCGGATCAGAATTTGATTATCACTTGCGTTAACATTGAAGGAAAAACATCGAAAAAGAAGTTGTCTATGTTGTGTGTAATTTGCCAACCCGCACCGGGTGAAGCCTTAAGAGGAAACGCGGGGTGCAAAATATTAATAATTTGAATAGGTTTTTGCTATCTATTTTCGTCCCACCCCTCCCGCAAACCTTCCCAATTGAGCGCGAAAGAGACACCTGCATCTCGGACTTATTTCTCCTGTTCAATATTAGTGAAATCCTACTTTCGTATTTTCCCGTTTCCTTCTTCAAATATGGACCGATTTCAATTTTTTTTCTGATAATCTTCTGATGATCTGTGTTTTTCTTTTATTTTTTATATTCGTCAAATTTGTTTGCCAGATGTTTGAAAACGGTGGTAAAACCGGTAGATTTTTGTAAAGTTTAAACGTTTCTAGTTCTTTTAATAATTAATTTACTGACAAAAACTAAACATAGGAACATAGTGGTGGTAGATATATATATCATATGCAAAAATATAGGTATTTGCTGTAGTGACATTATCCGAGGAGGAAACTGAGGAATACGTTTGTATGGACGAAATGCCGACCGCATTTCCTCTTAACTCTTCTCATTCTGAGAAGAGGCCCGTGCGCAGCAGTGTGACAATAATTAGCTCATTATGCTTATACTATGATTGTGTAAAGTATGTATTACAAAATAATAGATTCATCTATGAAGCAAACTTTAAAAATAAATGTACCAAGACTGAATACATGAGAATTATGCCGGTTGCATAACAATGCAGTAAAATTCATATCTTAAGTAATTTGATGGAAGATAAGGCGTAATGGATAATGGAATATGCAATGATGACTAATTAAGAACTTTATAAGCATCGTTAGTCTCATTATTATTGGAAGCAGGAAGGTTTGTTTGTGTTGAAGTCTTACCTACTAGAAGTTTTGTATTTCAAACTCGTCGATGCGCTCATTAAACTGTTAATAATTACTACTATAACCAACATACATTACAACATGTAACGTAATTAACGCACACCCTCAAAAACCCCAATTAGAATATTATGTTATAATCATAATACATTCATTGAAATTTTTGTTTAACATGTTTATGCATTGTTATTTACTTAATTAAATTTCTTGAAATAAGGTTTAATTTTCTTTATTTTGTATTGAATGACGGAATTTGTATTAATACAAATAAAAATGCACTTTTAAAAGTCATTTTGCCTTGATTTACGGTCCATTTCAGTTTGTTTTGACTGTACAGGGGTAATGTGATGAATTTCGTAGTTTTAATTATTTTTGGGATAAAAAAAATATCTATATTAAAAATGACAGAAATCGATTCAGTAAACGATTCTGAACAAACTACTTTCAGGATGTGTGTTAATTATGTTACATATTGTATACAGAATGGATTTTTTTAACCACACCTGAAGGAAAAGTTCTCTAAATTCTGGAGATAGCCAATTTTACTCACAGAAAACATTCCTTTATTTTTAAAAAGAAGCATATCTGCATTCAAATTTTTTTGAAAATACGCTTGCCACAACCGGTAATTGAACCGGCTAAAATCCGACAAAATAACACCCTGTACTTTTATGGCATCAATCGATAGGGTTTACCATAAGGATCAAATCTCTTTAACAAACATGGTAAATTAAATGAAAGGAAATTCAATGGGACAAGATAAAGCACAAACGAGTTTAAAACTGAGGTTCACAATACAATTTTGGGGATTCACTTCAGCTCGCTATTGCGCTGAGGTCCTGGATTCGATCCCTAGGTGGGGCAAAGTGTTATTGGGTTTTTCCATGTAGAATTTCTCAGTAGCAGCCCAGAGTTTGGATTTGTGCCCGGTTGATGGCAATAGGCTCGCCCCCTATTACATGGAACTTAAACATAACGGCGAAATGAGGGTGTTACTATACACCTCTGCCAACCCTTCGGGAAGTACAGGGGTGATGTTATGTTATGTTAATACTTTATTTTTAATAGCATACGGTAGCAAATGAGACACTGGGTTATTACGCATAAGAAATCATTACCTGTGAAATGAGGGTTTTCGATACTTTTTCTGCCACCAGACGGCGCCTCGTATGCGTCAGGTCCAAACAGCTATTAGATAGCACAGATTCTTACCGAATTTATATTTTTTTAGTGAAATTCTACGTATTTGGAAGTGTTATTGATTTTATTATGGATTACGGCCAGAGAAAGGTTGCCGAACTGAAGATTGAGCTCAAAAAGAGAGGCGCAAATGTCACCCTCCTGTTTTATTTGCGCACATAGGCACTGCACAGCACTGTGGCATTTTAGAAAACAATATTCCTTTTGTAACGTTTTTAAGAATAAATAAACCAAAAAAATGATCGAAAAATACAAATCGTGTATGTGTTTTGACAGGTGGTTGGACCTAACGCTACAGTGCTGCCATCTCACGTAGAAAATTTTTTAGAAAACCCTCATTACACATATGAAATCATTGCGAAAAAAATAAGTAATATAGATATACCTAAATATTTCTCCAAACCGTAAACACAAAACAATAATTTGTTTCACAAAATACTCACCATCATCCGAATTTTCTCAGGTTTTCCAGTAACCATTTCAACATCTTCAGAACCTCTAGTACTCAACTTGCTCACATCAACCAGATCCCTCATATACCCCGTAGCTTGTTCTTCGCCAACCAACTCGTTTTCGTTCGCTTTTGTTGTTAAAACAACCGGTTCTTCTGTAACCTCATCAACCAACTTCAAATTTGGATCATCGCCAACCAAGTAACCTTCTTTAGTTGTAGAATGTTCTGGTAAATAGTCTGTTGTTGCTCTTTCTGTGTTGTAAGTTGTTTCTAGTTTAGCAGTTACAAGTTGTTCATCAACACATCTCTTTGTTTCTTTAGTTTTTGGAGTTTGAACTGTGTAATATTTTTCTGTTACTACAGGATCTTCACTGACTTCAGTTTTCATAGTTTTAGATGGACCGTCTTCTATTATTATTCCAGTTACTGAAGTTTTAATAATGTCACCCATATGTTCATTCAATGATTTAGTTTCACCATCGCTTTCTGTATTTTTGCTCGTACTTATTTCATCTTTAATAGGTTCTTCTAGAAATATATAGTCAACAAATATGCCTCTTGGAGGTAATTCGATATAATCTTTCAATTGTTCAATAACTATACTTCTTTTAGCCTTATGTTTGAAATCGATTTCATCTTTCATAAATTCGTCGATATCTAAGTCGTCTACAGTTGAATCTGTGTAGTCCACATCTGTTGTACTATACGTTTCGGTTGTAAAATCAACTTCTATAACAGTTAAATCTAATTCTGATATAGTAGGAATCCTTTTAATAGTTATATTCGCGTTTATATAATTATAAACATCGGGCCAGTATCTCGCACTATACAGAAATGATGATATTAGAAACATTATGACGAACAACATCATTAATATTAGCATTTTTATGATTAACTTCATCATATTCTGTGATAACTTCATCTTGGACGGTTAAGTTAACTTTAATTATAACTATTTCACCAAATAACACTTTTATAACCACTTTTTTTTAACTATTACGTCACAGAACTGATCTATTTTAACAGCAACCACTCAAATACGGTTGTATATTATGTGCAGAGACCACCGCAAGTGATTCTAAACGGAGACCTCTGTCAATACTAGTTCTAAACACAATCACAGTGATATAATAATAACAGGGGATTTGTATGGGAACATTATAGATTACTTATATGGTGGGCAATGCGCAGAATGTAACAATGGGCTATATCTGCCTTGTTAGTCGGGAATATACTGATGTTACGACTTTAGCATTAAGATCATCGGTATGAAGATTCTGTATCTCTGACTCATAGACTGTCAGCTGTCAGTCAAATTATTTACATATTATATACTTAGTATTACTTCCACGGTATATGATAGATTGAGGAATAGTGAGATCAGACAAAGTTGCGGTTTAAAAGATGATGCCGTGACTAAAATTGAAAGGAGTATGCTTAGGTGGTTTGGTCATGTTGAGAGAATGAGTGAACGGCAATGTCAATGGAAATACCGGTAGAGGACGTACATCGATGTTATTGGTGATGTTCTTTACAAAAGTCAGGTGCGTAGTACTCTCAACCGGCGTGTGTGTATGACAAGATGTATGAATGTGGATGAGGCGAAAGAAGGGTCGGTAAGGGTCGTAGCATGTGGCGTTCTATAGTTTTTGCCTACCCCCATGGGAAAAAGGCGTGAGTTTATGTATGCATGTACTTCCACGGTTTTCTAGATTTAAAAGATAAGCAAAAGTTTTAGTAACATAACATCACGCCTGTATTCCACTAAGGGTTGAGCAGAGGTGTATAGTCATACCCTCAGTTCGCCGTTATGTTTAAAGTCCCATGTAATAGGGGGCGAGCCTATTGCCATCAACCGGGCACAAATCCAAACTCCGGGCTGCTACTGAGAAATTCCTAATGGAAAACCCAATAACACTTTGCCCGACCTGGAGATCAAACCCAAGACCAAACCATCAGCAGTCGCGCTTGCCACCACTAGACCAACGAAGCAGTTCTCATAGGTGCTATTAGTTGATTCTCATCCAAAACAGAACGCAATAGTTTGAATTTAGTCTTCACAAAGGACAGGTGCGTAGTACTCTCAACCGGTGTGCGTGTATAACAAGATGTATGAATGTGGATGAAGCTAAAGGAGTATGTAATGGTCATAGCATGTGGCGTTCTATACTTTCTGCCTACCCCCTTGTGAAAATGGCGTAAGTTTATTTCAGACGTTAGTAAAATAAAATAAACTTTATAATGCTATTGTTAGTAGGTACGTACAAAAAACAAACTCACAGAAAGAAATAATAAAACTTTTTAACAAAAATAAAACCGACTTCAAATTGTCTATCTCCGAGGTTCATCATCAGATCTTCACCAAATTTAAATGGGACCACTTCGAAAGAATATGCTTTCAAACAAAAAAAGAATTATTAAAATCGGTTAACAATTAGCAAAGATATCGCGGAACAAACATACAAAAAAACAAAAAAAAACATACAGTCGAATTGAGAACCTCCTCCTTTTTTTTAGAAGTCGGTTAAAAATCACAAGGTGGCTCCGCACAGGAGTGCCAGTTTATGCCAAGCCCTGGACGCGACCACCCGCTGTGTGTAGTTGCATCCAGTGCCGCCACATCTGCGAGTCCTAGCGGCCCACGAACACGCTCAGAAGGCTGTTCAAGCTGGCCCGCATGCGCTTTATAAGAGACGCACAACGCTTCCGCATGATTGTATGAAAACTATCCACGCTTTTCACCACAAACATTGCTGAAGCGCTGCAGTGGCGCCGCAGCCCGAAGAGAATCCTGAACGCGTTCTTATACTGTACACATACGCAGCACTGTATGAACGCTGCGTGTACCTACTTAGTCCACAGGCTGCAGGTACAAAACAGATAGGTACAGAAGTCAATCACATGTATGTACTTCACTTTTCATACCTACGTTCGGCGGTCGCTCTATCTATATATCTATCTATCTCTTTCAAGCGCATGGCACTCGCGCTCGCACTCACTCGCACTCTAGTCCCAAACAGTCCGAGATATCGTGTCCGTGAGCAGTGTCTATGTGTGCGTTGCTCGAGCGCACTTGTATGTAGATTGACTTCTGACACCTATCTGTTTTGTGCTGTAGGTGTAAAAAGATTGACTAAAGGCCTTTATGTAGGTATGTATGTAATTGCTCGTAATATTCAACAACGCCTGTAAAAGTTTAGTGAGCAGCATATTTCAAATCACTGACATGAATAGTTGGACAGGGGCACAATGTTGCACATCGTTCGCGTCTCGTTGAATACATTTTTTTTAAATGTTTTATTGTTCAAACATTTTGTGGAACAATAGTTTGAAACTTTTATAGGACCATTTGTGTGCCATGTACAGAGGAATGATAGCCCTGATATCCGTGTTACCGTCGGACTGCCAAATCATAGGTCTCGAATTCAAATCCAAGGCGCACCTCAGACTTTTCAGATTCATGTGCGTATTATATAATTATCACTTGCTTGAAAACGGTGAAGGAAAACATCGTGATCAATCCGGCATGCCTGAGAGATATTTCTCGACAGAATGTGAAGCCAAGTCAGAGGCCTATGGGCGACATAAACTGTGACACCAGGATAGTCACTAACCACACGAAAAGAAGAAGTAGGTAGCGGAATGAAAAGGTTATACACCTTAAGGAATATTTTTGCTTGCACAGTGCAATAAACGAACTATTTTACCGACTACGTATTGACAACATAGAAATGAAAATACAACTATTTTTGACTATACTAATATTATAAAGCTGAAGAGTTTGTTTGTTTTTTTGAACGCGCTAATCTCAGGAACTACGAGTTGGAATTGAAAAATTATTTTTCTGTTGGATGGTCCATTTATCGAGGAAGATTATAAGCTATATAACATCACGCTACGACCAATAGGAGCGGAGCATAAATGAAAAATGTTGAAAATACGGGAAAAATGTCCACCCGCGCGAAATCGGGACGGCCCGCTAGTTTAAATTATAATGATGACAGATACTAGAAATTTCTAAATACCATACTTAGAATAAAAAGCTTTTTAACAAAAATAAAACCGACTTCAAATTGTCTATCTCCGAAGTTCTTCATCAGATCTTCACCAAATTTAAATGGGACCACTTCGAAAGAATACTCTTTCAAACAAAAAAAGAATCATTAAAATCGGTTCACAATTAGCAAAGATATCGCGGAATAAACATACAAAAAAAAACATGCAGTCGAATTGAGAACAAGTTAAAAAAAGATAGAATATTTAGTTTGAAAATCTATCTCTTTCTAAATAGAGTATTGAGAACGAGACAGAATTCCTAAGTGAATATTTCAGGCCAAATGTTTTTATTTTCTATAGGTGTTCGTTAGATGGTCTTAATTTTTATCTATACCTTTATGGTAGCTACCTGCTAATTACTACGATTAGGGGCTCGTGGCTAATTACCAACTGCGCGGATCATACGATTTGCGAGGTTAAGCTGCGCTTGCCGCGGTCAGTCTGTAGATGGGTGACCGTTCGTTACACATCAAGGCCCCTCCGTGCCTCGGAGTGCACGTTAAACAGTCGGCCCGGGTGTCATACGAATACCTATGACAGTCGTTACGGGTAGTCAGGAACCCGAAAGTCTGACAAGCGGTCTAACCTTAAGGATATCGGTATTGCCCAGTAACTGGGTTGCGGGGCTCTGATGGCAGTCGCTCCGTGTAAAATACTGGTATTCAGCCGCATCTGGTTAGACTGGAAGCTGACCTCAACAAAGTTGGGAAAAGGCTAGGCAGATAGATAGACCTGCTAATTATGACAATTTATTGAAAAGATGTTAGTACCTAAATATTCCTTCCCATAAAAGTGTTGTTAGAGGTGATCAATTTTCCATTCTCTGCTTTCTTCTTATACAAATAACACCAAGTACCTGGATGACCTTGCTTTGCTCGGTAGTTTTTGGTAAATCGTGTTTTTTGGAAAGAAAAAAAAAGGAAAAAAGAAAAAGAAGGAGAAAAAGAGGGGAAAAAAATGATCGTCTGGACACAATCCGGGGTCTTCTGGTTCCGGGACCGATTTCCCACCAGAGCTATTATAAACTTGTCGATGGTGGCGAAATTTACCTTCGTATTCTAATGATATTGTAGCAGTTTTTCATTACCTGAAAACACGGATAAAACGACGTTTTCTAAAAATGAAACCTAGCTAGATCGATTGATCGCCCCTGAAACCCCCTGCATACTAAATTTCATGAAAATCGTTGGAGCTGTTTCCGAGATTCAGATTATATATATACATTATATACAAGAATTGCTCGTTTAAAGGTATAAGATAGGTGTTTACGCCATTTGTTGACATAAACGGTGTATTGATTTTCTTGATGTTTTGCGAATAAAAATGCTGTTTTCTTCAGTGCAACTTTATATATTATCGATTTTTGTGAAGATTGTGTGAATAGTATGTTATGTTCTAATTAGGAATTAATAATTACAAAAATATTTCGTTCTACCGACAAAATTAAGTGCCTACAAAAAATATTAAAGCAACCTAACATAAATTATTAGTATTGCTGTGACCAAATTGTAAGGCGCACCGCAACAATAGGTAACTAACTAACATAAACATTACGCCTGTATTCCCCAAAGGGTTGGGCAGAGGTGTATAGTAACACCCTCATTTCGCCGTTATCTTTCAAGTGCCATGTAATAGGGGGCGAGCCTATTGCCATCAACCGGACTCAATTCCTAACTCCAGGCTGCTACTGAGGAATTGCACACGAAAAAAACCCAATAACACGTTGCCCGACCTGGGGATTGAACCCAGGACCTCACGATCAGCAACTGCTCTTGCCAACTACTACATTTACATATTCATCAATTGGACTGCCAAGCGTTTACAATAATATGCACAATAAAGAGGACGTATACTATAAATACTGCCTCGTTGGTCTTGTGGTGGCAAGCGCGGCTACTGATCTTGAGGTCCTGGGTACTATCCCCAGGTCGGGCAAACTCTTATTGACTTTTTCCGTGTGGATTCCCTCAGTAGCTGCCCGGAGTTTGGATTAGTGCCTGGTTGATGGCAATAGGCTCGCCACCTATTCCATGAGACGGTGAAATGAGGATGTTACTATAAAACCTCTGCCCAACCCTTCGGGGAATACGGGCGTGATGTTATGTTAAGTATGTAAAAATAAAAAAATACAAAAACTGTATAAAATCTTTATTACACCTTAAAACTAAATAACAACAATATTTACAACACACGCACACAAACACCCAACAACACACAACAGTATAACAACGATATAACAACAATCAACAACAATTAAAACAAGGCGGTAGGGTAAAACAATATAACATTCCTACATTTTTTAACGTTTGTATAAGTCGTGGCCTCAGTTTGGCCTGGAAAACCTTTAACAATATTATGTTTGCTATGAGACAACGATAGTACAAGTTCTGGCCTTACTATTGATTTATAATATTAGAGTTGCTATGTCTAAAAAGAAATTGTAAGTGGCCTAAAAAGGCCTTTTGTGGAGGTGGGAAGAAGCATGCCAATTTTGAAACAAATTGTAGTAAAACAGATTTTTAGAAAGGTTCGTTAGGCCATAGACTGGACTGCATTGAGAAAATTTTGTCATTATGTTTTGACAATTTTAGGGACTACGCTCGTAAATTAGCGTTTTGTCTGTCATTACATGAATTATGTTATTGAAGAAGATATGGACGAGTCTTGATAGTCGGAACATATAGCGAACTTGGCTCAGAAGCCAATGAAGTGTCAATATAAGTCCAATAACATGGCCAAGATATAGTCCCGAATGTCCAGTCCAATGCCTGAAGATTTTTATAGCAACTCCAAAATAACATTCTTAATTTAAATCTTGTGTTGTCCCTTCTTAGTGTGAATGATAGTTTCGTAAACCGGTACCTTGAACGGTACCGGTTTTTCTACCGGTACTAAAACATGCTTAATAACTTCAAAAGGTACTTCTTTGATTTTCGGTATATGGACAGTCCTTTCTACGGGGTACGGTACCGATTTTTCGACAGGAATAGCGACTTCTTTAATGATTGGTATAACTACCGCCTTTGGTACGGGAATCTGAATTGGTATGGGATGTGGTACCGGGATTATTATTGGCTGGTTAATTTTAAATTCAACGTTTTTAGGTAGAGGTACAACAATTTCTTTGTAGTGCTTTATCGGTTCTGGGTTCTCTTCTTCGACGTGTTGATGGACTGGGTAGGAGTGGGACTTGAAGTCGTGACCACCATAGTCACCACCATAATCTCCACCATCATGGGAGCTTCCTCCTTGTCCGCCAAAGTCGTAGCTGCCGCCGGAAAAGTCACTGGCTTGGAACTGAAAATAAAATGAAAAAATATTTTTGATTGTGTCGAATAATGGACATAGTACTGCGCTGTATAGCGAGTAGGCTAGACTGCTTGGGTGTGAACCGCTGCTGCAAGCTTTCTACCTCGGTAATGAGCTTGTAGCAGGGATTCATTTACTAGACAGTGCGCCTAGGTTGTGTTATTATTATATGTACCTTTAAACGAGCAATTCTTGTATATATACAATACAATACTCTTTATTGTACACAAAACAAACAAGAAACATTACTATAATAATAGTGATATATACCTATATAATCTGAATCTCGGAAACGGCTCCAACGATTTTCAAATTTAGTATGCAGGGGGTTTCTGGGGCGATAAATCGATTTAGCTAGGTTTCATTTTTAGAAAACGTCGATTTACCAAAAAGAACACCGAGTCAAGCTCGGTCATCCAGGTACTAAGTTAATATAGAGTATACTGTACTATATTCTATAATAATATTATCACTACAATTAAGTCTGTTCCACAACCTTATTTTTTTTTTAAACGAGACAGCCCTATTGCTTTCTCTTTCACTTCGATTGAGATATAAATTGAAATTCTGTTTAAGTTCAAACGACATTCAGCATATGAAAATAAGACCAGTTAAAAGAGCTAACTTTTAACTGCAAAATTCCTCCGGAATCAGTTACTCGACAATTTAATAACAGTACAACGTTAAAAAATGAAATAAAAAAACAAAAGCGAACGTATCCGGCGCGACGACATGCCCGCTATTTAGTCTGTGGTTCTTTTTCTTTTTTTCGCAGTCTGTGGTCTTTTACTTTTTGCGATCTGACGTTTTATTTTTCGTTCGGTAACAGTTATCCAATCGTTTCGTTACGTTCGGAAATCAAGTTATTGGAGCAGATCTTTTGGTTGAGTTAAGTGTTAGGTAATCTCTGTAACAATTGATAGTCAATTTCTTTTGGAATGTTGGGTGTTGTAGGGGTTAATTAACCGTTTTAAGATGGCCCACTTACTTATAAACTTTCTTCTGAAGTTTTGTAAACGGTTTTGCCAATAACTTATACCTATTTCATATGTCACTACTACCACATAACACATAACTAGCCCATTATTGTCCCACTGCTGGGCACGGGCCTCTTCTCAGAATGAGAAGGATTTAGGCCTTAGTCCACCACGCTGCCCTGGTGCGTGGCAGACTACACACACCATTGAGAACTTTATGGAGCCCTCTCAGGTGTGCAGGTTTCCTCACGATGTTTTTCCTTCACCGTTAACGCAAGTGATAATCAAATTCTGATCCGCACATGAATTCGAAAAGCCACAGCAATCTCCTGCATGGAAGGCGAGTTCAACCGCTAGGCTATCACCGTTTACTATAATATAATGAAATAACAATAAGTCCTTAGAAATCAAATTAGATGAAGGTGTCGTCTCTAAGGACCAAAAAAAAAATTGGAATCTCCGTTTTAAAATTCGTTAAAAAGAACAAAGCAACGTCACAGTTTTCCAATAAAGGACCAAGGTCTAAGGCGCCTTGAAAACATATAATAAAAAAGAAATGAGGCACCGAAACACATAATATGCTTTTATGTCATTTCATGTATTTCTGTTAGAGAAAATAATACATTACACTTTTAGTATTTAGGGTTCCACTCTCTGAAGGACATGAACGGTTAAATAAATGCCATATCATATAGGTTAGAGTTAATTATTTATTTATAAAGGTAGTCAACAATCCTGAAAATGATTTTCCCTACATACAAATAGATATTATATCATAACTAGCGACCCGCCCCGGCTTCGCACGGGTGCAATGTAGATACTAATGTGGGGCATATAAACCTTCCTCTTGAATAATGATTCCTCCGGATTTTAATGCAGTTTTCAGCAATAGATAGAATGTATCTATTGCTGAAAACTG
The DNA here is from genome assembly GCA_910594945.2 of Amphipyra berbera. Classification (NCBI taxonomy): domain Eukaryota; kingdom Metazoa; phylum Arthropoda; class Insecta; order Lepidoptera; family Noctuidae; genus Amphipyra; species Amphipyra berbera. The sequence goes on from OU343145.1 coordinate 14,216,505, forward strand.
CATTAAAATCCGTTGCGTAGTTTAAAAAATCTAAGCGTACAGACAGCGGGAGCGACTTTGTTTTATACTATGTAAAGAAGAAGATAAAGAAGACGACGCTTTGTAGGCAGATTAGAAGATCAATATGACGTCTAATTAGCGTATAGTTTAGTACATACTGTTACCAGATAAAATCCTCAATCATTTCTCCTTACATTCATGGTAAAAGACAAAAGGATTCAATCATTAGCGGTCTCATGACAAAATTAAGTATTCACGGACCTTAGGACCGGGGCACAATAATAGTGTTGGCCAGATATAAGAACGTTGAGAGCCGGTAAACGTCAAAACGAGCAAAATAAAGAAGATTTAGCCCGATAAACGACCTAGGACATTAGGACCAAGAAAATAAAAGAAGTAAATAAAAAGTAAGTAATAAAATTGCCTATACGGAACTTCCAACAATATTAACTCCAACCGTAACACAGCTAGAAAATAAATAGCCACCCCAAAATGTATTACCGTTGAATTTTTTAATATAAGTATGAGAGTCACAAAAAGGGATGTTTTTTATGTGCCAACATCAAAGTGCGGGATTAAATATCGCCTTCATTTTCAACCCAATGATAAAACTGAGGATTTTATGTATAAAAATATTATTTGGTCCTAATTTTCGAGCTGATACGGGGTATTTTTTTTAGGTGTTAAAAATAGGGATGTGCTGGCTTCTCTGTGAGGAGACGAACGTGGCGTTATTAATTTCAATGTATTGATCTTTACAATTTCGCTTTTCGCTTTCCAACAAAGAAGAGAACACTTTGGCTTCCCTTGGACGTAATGGCGACCGAGGAATTATACCAAGAGCATCAAGGGCACTATTCTGTCTACCAACCATGGTGGTTATGTCAATATTATTTTTACCACGCATCCGTTTATTTTAGCGGTCATTTGAAGGTTCAATAATGGAAGTTTACGCTTAATACACCAGTCTGCACCAGGACAACGTGGTGACTAAGGCTGCCTGTCTACTGGAGCGGAGAGGAGCGGAGCGGTGTAGGTGTAACCAATAGAATTGCATAAAATGCCGCTCCATTCTGCTCTGTGAATATTGTGCATTTCTATTCGTTAGCTCCACACCGCTCCGCTCCTCTCCGCTTCAGGGGACAGGTAGCCTAATATCTAAACCCTTCTCATTCTAGAAGGAAGACCTCTTCCCAGAATGAGAAGGTGTCCAGCAGGGACAGTGCTATCTCACCTGTTGATCCTGTTGTGAAGCCGCCTGCTGATACGGCGAGTATGCTTGTTGGTACTGCTGCATCATCGTGTTGTAGGGTGTCCACTGCATCTCCTCAGCCACGGTGGAGCTGACCAGCAGCGCGCTCACACACTGGAATAAAAGTATTGCTTATGAGTAATTTAATGTAGAAAGCAGGATAGCTTAGCGGAGGAACGTTTGTCTTCAGAGAGTCTGAGTTTGATCTCTGCCAGGCTTTGCCAGGCCGAGGGTTGGCGGACCGGGACCTGCCGGGGTTGCGGTGCATGCTTTTGCGAAACCCGCGACCCCGGCCGAACGGTTATAAAGAGGAACACCGTTGGTTTTTAGCCGGTAAGAGTCCGGCAGACCTCCTCGCCTTCCCCGGGCGAGGGACATCCATGAGGATATTCCAAAGGTAAAATAAAAAGGCAGTGGCCGTTCGACTCGTGACCTCGCCGCGTGTTCAGCTCATGATTACGGGTTCCATTTGGGTTCGAAACTAGTTGGGAAAATTCCGAAAAATTGTCGTGAGCTAACCGTAAACTATTATAACTATTGTTCTACTTTTGTTACCCAAGTTACAATTACGTCTTTTACAGAGCCGCAATAATAATTTCTCTAATTTCAACATCAAAGTGTTCTGCCTAACCTTTACCCAACTATGTTTAGGTCAACCAGTCTAACCAGATACGGCTGAATACCAGTATCAGAGCGACTACCATCAGACCTCCGCAACCCAGTTACTGGGCAATGCCGATATCGTTAGACCGGTTGTCAGACTCTCGGGCTTCTGAATTCCCGTAACGACTGTCATAGGTATTCGTATGACGACCGGGGCCGACTGTTTAACGTGCTCTCCGAGGCATGGAGTTACATCAAATGTAGATGATACAATTGCTTCTACTTCTTTTCGTGTGATTAGTGACTAACCTGGTGTCAGAGTTTATGCTGCCCATGGGCCTCTGACTTAGCTTCACATGCGGTCGAGAAATATCTCCTAGGCATGCCGGTTTCCTCACGATTTTTTTCTTCACCGTTTTTAAGCAAGTGATAATTATATAATACGCACATGAATCCGAAAAGTCAGAGGTGTTTGCCTTGGGTTTAGACTCGAGACTTGAAAGACTTGGCCGTCCGACGGTCACACGACTACGTTAGGTAGGTAAATGATATAATGTAAAACCTCTTTGCATATTTCTACAGCTACAGTAATAAGGGGGTAGCCTATTACTGGCCTCTAATTCCAGCTTAGTATCGTAGCAAAATCTTATTTTAAACTAGCTTTGCAAATTCGTCTGCGTAATACTCGGATGGTTTTAATTTTTTTTGCAAAGAATCCTAATTATTTTTCTAAAATAAATGTAGCTTAATTTACTCCTTATTACATCAGCTATTTGCCAGTGAATGTCCCGTCAAAATCGGTCCAGCCGTTTTGGAGATAAGCCGGAACAAACAAAATGACGGACACAAAAAAAATATTATAATGATTTTTTGTTATTACAAACAGACACTTCAATCTTATTAATTTGTATAAACCAGTGCGCTGGTCCTATGAGAAATTTATTACTATATGATTTGTACACCTGCCTGGTTTTGGCAAGATGAACAATGGAGATGTCTCCATAATTTATGGGTTACGCTTGGCACGTGCGACTTCCTGGAGGAACCCGTCATGTATGTCTACATTGGCTGGGAATTATGGTTAGTTTTGTAACTGAGATATCTTATTTCTTGTTACTTCATATTATGTATTCGGTTGGTCTAGTGGTGGCAAGCGCGACTGCTGATCGTGAGGTCCTGGGTTCGATCCCCAGGCCCGGCAAAGTCATCATTATCATCAGCCTATAATGTTCCCACTGCTGGGATACTATATAATCCACCACGCGGGCCCAGTGCGGGTTGGTAGATGTCACATGTCTTCGAATTTTTGGTTCTAGGACATGCCGGTTTTCTCACGATATTTTCCTTCATCGTTTTGAGAGCAGTGGCGATGAAATAAATTACACAAAGTAATGCGCCTGGCTGGGTTCGAACCCACGACTCGTAAGTCGGGGCCGTTACCACTACTCCGCCACCGGCAAAGTGTAATTGAGTTTTCCGTGTGGAATTCCTCAGTAGCAGCCCGGGGCTTGGATTTGTGCACGGTTGATGGCAATAAGCTCGCCCCCTATTACATGGGACTTAAATATAATGGCGAAATGAGGGTGTTACTATACACCTCTGCCCAACCCTTCGGGGAATACAGGCGTGATGTTATGTTATGTTTTATGTACTCGTATATGTATCCTATCCTACTTATCTTTATATATATAATTCGACTGTACGTGTGTATGTCACTGAACTCCTCATAAACGGCTGGACCGATTTGAATGATTTTTTTTGTATGCATTTGGGTGGCGCCCTGGATGGTTTAGATTCACAATTGGACCCGGTAGGTGGCGCTGCTTTACCGGGCAAGACGACGTCTGCGGGTCCGCTAGTAATATTATAAATGTTAAATTTTGTGAAGATGGATGTATGTTTGTTACTCCATCACGCATAAACGGCTAAACGGATTTGGATGAAATTTGGCACACAGATAGGCCATACTCTGGATTCCCACATCGAATACTTTTATCCGGATATAATAGTAGTTCCCCTAACATACGGGTGAATCCGCGGGCAACAGCGAGTATGACGTATAATTATTGTTATAATGGATAAAGAACAGGTCGGGCGCTTGATAATGAGCCCGTAAACGTAGTTCATCAGAGCGGCACTTAGATACAACACTTTGCATGGCACGACAATTTTTTTTTCTAACGAAAAGTTCAATTTACCTTTCTGTCTCATTTTTCTGACCCGTGATATTAATAAAGGTCAAAGCACACATATTAAATCGGAAAGGGATCGTCACCGTATCAACTCAAACCGTTCAGTATTCTTTGTATGAAACTCCCTACTGCAACGCGCACTAATCGGAATCGTAACGTAATCGCCTCGCCTCGGGACAAGCTCACGAACCGCGGTGCGGTCAGGCGATACGGTTACGATCCCTTTCCGAGTTGATATGTGTGCTTTGACCATAAGAGGTAAAAAAAAGAGATTATTTTGGAAAACTTGACTAGACACATCACTACACAATACGACACAACTAATCGCATCGGCAAACTTCGTAAAACCGATTACTTCCGAACTGAGTACGAAGTCAAGACCACGAATGTTAATTAGTACTGCAGTGAAAAATGATCTTTACGTTGACGCAATAAGTGTGAGCGGCGTGAAAATTACCGACTGTCATTTGTTGTTCTTTCAAGTTTGCCAATGCGACTTCTAACATGTGTTATACTCAGCGTTGCCAATCGCGGGGAAAATCCCCGATATGCGGGGAATTGGGGGTCCGTGCGGGGAAAGCGCGGGGAATGAGAGAAATCGGGGAATTTCGGGGAACTGAGACCAATTTAAATTTTTTCCGTTTTGTGTTTGTAAATCCTGAGAAATCGAAAGAGTGAGAGGAGCGTCTACAAAAAAAAGGTCGTCCACTTATCACTTGAAAAAGAAGCGAAAGAGTGATGGGAGCGCTTAAAAAAAGGTCGTCCTAGTATCGCTTGGGAATTAATCGAATAGAAGCGGGGAATTTCGGGGAATTGACAACACTGACGCGGGGAATCGAGCCATTTTTATTGGCAGCACCGGTTATACTGCTCCTACATTGGAATCCAATTTTCTGTTAGAAAAAACAATACACAGTAACCGACTTTTATTTTATTGAACATTTTAAATAGTGAATGACATCCATTACATTAGAATATCGACACCCATATTCTAAAACGTTCCTCCAAAACTTACTCGACTCATACTCGACTCAGAACGGCCTCGAAATCACTTTCAAAATTGTATTCTTAGTCGCAATTTCGAGTGAACTTTGAGGTTCCTCGATGGAGTCATTACGTCATAATTTAAATTATCTGCATCGCGCAAATAACGCCGCGATAAAAAATTGTAAGGATTATCATAAGCATATTCGACAAAGTCTTCAAAATTAATTTTTATTACATACGAACTTTGACACTTCCTTCCTTAAGGTAGGTTTCGAGGTACCTTGACTTTGACAGATGATTCCTTACCTCGACTGAGGAAAAATCTCGAGTCGAGGGCGTTTATGTCAAGTCGAGGTGGAGTCGAGTCGAGTAAGTTTTGGAGGAACGTCTTAGAATATGGGTGTAAGACACATTCGTAGACTCATTTCATTACAAGAAGTCTCATTCGCAGCCGTGTACCGGGAATTTGCTATCACAAAAGACAATTTAGGTACCTATACGTTTGCCCCGATTTTGCGAACAGATTAACTGAAAATGTTCGTGGAAGTAATTCAGTATCACAATGTTTGAGGACCCTTAATAATGCATGTAGGCGTTCTATTTCGGGACACAACAGATCCTCCCACACTCCCGTTAACCGTCAACTTAGAGTCTAGTTACAATGTTGGCGGGTTTACGAAAATATATCTGTGACAATGTCTGAAGTTCAAGGATTGAGTAACAATTTATTAACGGCAAAATGGTAGACGAGTCGTCATAATGTGGATCTTCTCTTGTGTCGGATATACCGGACAATTACCACCACAACAACATAATATAGCAGTGATAGCCTGCTGGTGTGACCGTCAGACTGCCAAGGTAGGACCCGAGTTCGAACCCAAGGCACGCACCTCTGTCTTTTCGGATTAACGTATATAATTGTACATAATTATCACTGGCGTGCCCTGAGAGATATTTCTCGACGGCATGTGAAGCCAAGTCAGAGCCCCATGAGCGGCATAAACTCTGACACCAGGTTAGTCACTAACCACACGAAAAGAAGAAGAAGTAAATGCCAACTAAGGGAGTGTATCAGAAAGATGAATGGTAACCAATGCCGTTTCCTGTATCATATTATTATCCCCTCAAAGATTTCAATTTAATCACAAAACTGCATGCTACACGTGGTCTCTATAGCGATAGCCACCTAGGACCATTTAATAATTAGAGAGAAAATAATGTTCAGTAGTGCACATTACGCGCCGATAAAATAATAATGATACGTTGGCATTCATGTGGTAGGTTTACCAATTATATTTAAAGAGGATTTGATAACCGTTTTACGATAAATAGACACTAATGTTTTATACACGGTTGAACTATATAAATAACATTAAAATACATTGACTGGAATTATCGGCTTAAAATGTTGACACATCGGACACACATAACATCACGCCTAATATTCCCCGAAGGGTTCGGCAGAGGTGTTTTTAGTACACCCTCGTTTCGCCAGTTGTGTTTAAGTTCCATGTAATAGGGGGCGAGCGTATTGAACTGACTTTAATAAGAAAAAGAGATTTAAAAACACCAGAAAAGTTAATTTATTAAGCCGGGATGCAAATATTACCTATAGCTTTGATTAATATTGCCGAACAAAAAAAACAGAACATTTTTTAATAAAACTGTCATTTTTAACGGTGAAAAACCGAAAAATCTATTTCATCAAAACGCAGCGTTCGTGAATAAAATATTTGAATAATAAAAAAAGAAAAAGGACCAACAACGTTTTTAATTATTATTTGTCCGGCATTCTAAATTCAAAAATATTTGTGTTGTCTACACAGCACACGTAGACGTGGCTCAACTTTATGATGTTCTGAAATCAAACGCTGTTTATGTGTGGGTGTATACGCTATGAACAGTATAGCGATAGATCAGGTATATCTAACGCTGTTCGAAGCATGCGCCTGATATAGTGTTGTAAAAATATACGAGATTGTAACATTGCAAGCATACCCGTCAAGGAAACGCTTGAACCACTTATTGATTTATATTTCTGTAAATAAATCTGTTACAGACACTTTTACAAGTCAATGTAATGTTTTTTTTTAAGACTAGATGGCGCCGGTATTTCCTGTCTGACTAGCTCTGAGAAAAAAAGCCGAAATAAACTCAGAGATCAAGTTCTCTTTTAAAGTCCAGACATTGTGGTATAAAAACTATGCGAGTGTAACAATGTAGGGCAACGTCTGGAATGGCCTTTTGAGGAAAGTGCTGTAGCAGGTTTGAGTTGACCTGTCCTAACTGACGGCACGCATGCATCAGACATGATAACAGGGTGGGATATTAATTTAAAGTTTACAGTGTCAAGAAGAAGAAAAATAAGTAAGAAAAACTGTTGCTGGACTCTAGGTCAAATAAATAAACAATGTCAAAAGGACCCCAGGTAAGGCGCAGATTCGATTGACACAGGCAAGGTATTAGTAATATTATGAGGATTAACTGTCTCGGTAGTCTAGTGAGGGCAAGCGTGACTGCTGCTCGTGAGGTCCTGGGCTCGAACCCAGGGTCGGACAAAGTGTTATTGGCTTTTCCGTGTGGAATTCCTCAGTAGCATCCCGGTGTTTGGATTTGTGCCCGGTTTATGGCAATAGGCTCGCCCCCTATAACGGCGAAATGAGAGTGTTACTATACACCTCTGCCCTACCCTTCGGGGAATACAGGCGTGATGTTATGTTATGTTATGTTTATTTAGAAACTATTGCCACCCAGGATGGTATCACTTACTCTAAGTCTAGACGAAAACATCTTAAGGAAACCGACATGCCTAAGAGATATGAGATGGCATGATGAGAGGCCCATGGGCGGCATAAACTCTGACACCAGATTACTCACTAACCACACGAAAAGAAGAATAGTCTAGACAATGCTCAATTTGTTCCAAAATATACTGCGTGCCCGTACACAAAACGCTCCCGTATGTTTATCCCGCAGAGAAGCCAGTATAAAATGTGTCCAATGGCTTGCGATGATACACGGTGCGAGCAACAAGCCCCAGTCGGTTATTTATTACAGATAAAAGCAGTTTTTAGCCTTAATCTAACGATATCAGTAAATAACAAAGGAAGCTTTTCCAGTCAGATGGTAAAATAAAATATAATAGCTGTTTATAATCTGTGCCAGTCTGTGGACGATGGGTTTTTTTTATAATAGTCTACTAGCTGTGTCCTCACGGCTCCGCCCGCGTATGAAGTTTTATTCCAGTAATAAATATAGCCTATGTTACTCAGTGATAATGTAGATTTCTAACGGCAAAAGAATTTTTGAATTCGTCCAGTAGTTTTTTAAGTTTATTCGTTACATACAAAAATACAAATCTTTCCTCTTTATAATATTAGTATAGATGTAGTGACAGTTTACCAATGATTACATTTGAAAACTCTTTTGTATTACCATTTTAAAATGCATAAAAAATAATTTAGTGTTATTGGGTTTTTCCGTGTAGAATTCCTCAGTACCAGCCCGCTGTTTGGATTTGTGCCCGGTTGATGGCAAAAGGCTCATCCTATAACGTGGAACTAAAACATGACGGCGAAATGAGGGTGTTAGGTTAGGTTAGCACACCTCTGCCCAACCCTTCAGAGAATAGAGGCGTGATGTTATGTAAAAAATAATTTTGAGTTAATTAATTCACTAGCAGGTTACTAGGACATTTTTAGTATAAAATAACAAAAAATGCATAACTGTGGAAATTTTCTTTTCCTAGTAGGAAGAGGGCATAACCGTAAATTCTTAAAAAAAAAACGAACATTAACTTTAAGCTCCAACTTTTTTAAACACAGCGGAAAAATTTCCAGGCAGAAAATGCACTATCCATAATATATTTTTTCTTTTCTTTATAAGACGTTGCCCACACTAGGATTTCGCTTGTATTGTAGGTGTGTTTATGGTGTTTCCCTGCCGGGGTCGCGGTGCATGCAATAGCGAATCCCGTGACACCGGCCTTAGGTCAGAAGGAGGGACACCGTTGGTTTTTAGCCGGTAAGAGTCCGGCAGACCCCCTCGCCTTCCCCGGGCGAGGGACATCCATGAGGATATTTAAACGAGAAAAAAGAAAAAAAAGGTGTGTTTATCGTCTCAAATCTCACGTGTACGAACACACTCTCCGATGGTATTAATACCATTTTTTTTCTATTCGACTGTTTGTAGATTATCTTGCGGACCATTTCTGTGTAATCGGGCAGTTGTTGGCGAGATCTGAAGGGGTCTCCAACCAATAGGGACGAGAATAAAATACTTAACCTAAGCTAACTACTACTACTACTAACATCATGATTACTAGCAACAACAACACTAAGGGTGACCCCTAATGGGACTCGGACCTCGGCTTAGGGCGTTGCTGGCAAGAGGACTGGGAGGAAGACAGCTTGATGAGGGCTGAATTACGGTGTCACTGCGGAGTCGGAAAAGACGACCGGCTCCGCGGCGGCGCGGCAGCTGAGCACGGTGGATCATGGACGGTGGTGGTAGGACTTCGCGACGGGCCTCGCCGGCGAGGACGGTATGAAAGTAAACATCGTGAAGAAACTATGACTGAGAGATATTTCTCGACGGCATGTGAAGTCAAGTCAGAGGCCCATGGGCGGTAAAAACTCTGACACCAGGTTAGTCACTAATCACACGAAAAGAAGAAGAAGAATGGTAGAATATGAGAGACTTTAATATTTTTCAACACCTCTTACACTATATTTTAACAAATAAATTGATCTTTCTTTCTTTATCACGTTTTCGGATGAAAAGGGACGACCCTATAATTCGTCTTTCACAATAATAATTCTAAACTTAGACTATAACTGAGATTTACGTAATAGACATCCACTATTCACTTTTTCAATATCTGACAATATTAGGTCTAATAAGATGAATGTTAAGGCAAGCCCATCTCCATTTATCGGGCACAAATCCAGATCCCGTTTTCTGTTGACAATTCCTAATAAGAATTCGCCACAATATTTGAAACACCACCAACAATATCACTTGTAAAAAAATAATAACAAAAATAAATATTGTAAAAAACACACTCACATATAAAATTACTGTGCACATTTTGATGAAGCTCTGAGCGTTTCACAAGTGTTTGTGATGTCACAATAAAGTGTAGTGCAGTTTTATAGTCAGGTGACGGGCGCTGCTATTATTAGTTTTGTATAGCCTGCCGTGTTTTTAGGGTTCCGTGGGCAGGAAATAAAATTGGTCCTTCGGCACGATCTGTAATTATTATTCCTTTGTAGTTTTTATATGAAATATAAAGCTACTTCTTCTCTTCTTTTCGTGTGGTTAGTGGCTAACCTGGTGTCAGAGTTTATGCCGCCCATGGGCCTCTGACTTGGCGTCACATGCCGTCGAGAATTGTCTTTCAGACAAGCCGGTTTCCTCACGATGTTTTCCTTCACCGAATTATACAATACGCACATGAATCCAAAAAGACAGAGGTGCATGCCTTGGGTTCGAACTCGAGTGCTGTGACTTGGCAGTCCGACGGTCACACCACTAGGCTATCACTGCTACAAGTAAGTAGCTACTGAGATCGGGGTACAATGGGTTTCGTACGCGAGTTTGCTCTTGTGATTTTGTATTTGTTTATCCTTGTGGCGCACTTTTGATTTCAACTACTACTTTATTTTTTATCCTGTGTGGGGACAGGTTAGAATATAAAACTTCCTCATCGCACGCAGGGAACAGACGCGTGTTGTAAGATGCAACAAAACCCAGCACGCTTGGTGGTAGGATCTATACGGTCCGCCTGGCTAGCTACCACCCTCATATTAAAGTCCGGCGCCAAGCAGTTTACTGTGTTCCGTCGTGTGTATGTGAGAGCCAGAGGGGTATAGGGGAATCCCTCTATATCTCTGCTTCTTGGATTCGTATGCTCCATCTTAGACCCTGTCTGCGCTTACAATCAGGGGAGACTAGAGGAAACGCGGGAAAGTTAAAAAAAAAATGTTTCGGAAAGCCTGAATTCAATGTTTTCTGACTGATTGTATGCATGTTACAATAAGTGAAGTTAAAATAAAAATAATAATCAATAAGAAACAGTCAATCTGCAATCTATTTTTGGTAGACGTCTCGACTGTTTTACTGGAAAAAGTAATTGGTAATTAATGTTGACAGTTGAAACACAATTTCTAGATAAGTTTCTAGAAAGTTAGCTATCCCTAATGACGTCTGTAGGTCGTACTACAACATTAATAATTAAAGTAAGTCGTCTTGCAGACGAATATAGCAATATATAGTCGCCGGCAGATAACTTGGCAAGAGTAGAAAAGAGAATTCCTCTCCTTTCTTTCTTTCTTCTAAACAGACATGCTTAAAGATAAATAATGACAATAACCAGAGAATGTCATGTAATAAAAGTGATCATTTTGACGTGACAACGTCTACCTACTAAAACAATGAACGCCGACAGCATGCACGAAAAAACGTGACTCATTGTCACGTCCCGTCTGAGGCGAGCGTGCGAGCGAGAGCGCGGAACAAGCGATAGAGAGGCACGATGTTTTGTTATGACGTTGTCACGTTAAACTATCGTCCGTAAACCGACTTTACAGACAACCAATTTTTTTTGTTCACTAAGTGTACATGCGCGAACTTACTCCCACTACGACAAAACCTTGCCATGTTACGTGCCGGTGGCTTTACTTGAAACGAGAATATGGGATTTTACTCACCACAGCTATGTTTTTTTTTTAATAAAACCACTACTGTGACTAATGGATACAGTCTTTAAGTAAAAACAAAGATTCCTTTTGAAAAGATAAAGGTAAAGGTAAATCTCAAGAAAAACATTAATTACCTCTATAGACATCATTAAAACATTTTTTTGTACGGAACCTCCTAACGACGTGTCTATGAGAAACAAAAACCTTTTATTTTGTTCTATATACAAATCCAACATAACTTGATACTTTCGTTCCAACAAAATGTTGATAGAGATAGGTCTATGTAAATTGGATAGTTATATCATCGGAACCGCCGCTACCATGGAAAATAAAATACAACAGCTATTATTCTAAGTACACAATACATTGCTGGTTTTGAAATAACAATATATTAACCTATTTGTTTTGAAGCAGCAATAGATTAAAAATGTTCAGTTAGTCACTGTTTGTTTGATGTAGTTCCGTAAGATGATGTTTTGGTCTGTTTTTCAGATCGATTCGGTATAGTAATTGAATGAGAGTATTTCGAGAGCGTGTCCATTGTAAAGTACATAACTAAATTGGTACTTCAGTACCTACGTAGTAACACTTCAATATCGACACATTTTTTTTAAGTTAGGCGTTTTCAGGGTGAGGCAGATGGGGCGCTCGCCTAGGGTTGCCGCGTTTTTTTTGACCAAATTTTTCCCAAAAAAGATGCAAAAAAATAGTACTTTTGGGAAATTCACAAAACAAAAGTACACATTTATTTTTATCATTATGTATATTTCCATGTATATTTGTTATTGCTTTTCGCTTTGGCCATCTATTACCTTTAAAATAATGAGCCATTTAGATTCATTTTAAAATAAATTGACAAATCATTTTTAATTAAATGAATACATGCTCTATTTCTTTCTTCTTTATTTATTTATATACACCTTATTGTGCATAATAAGTACACTGGTAAGAAACAAAAGGAACACAGATTTACACAATATGTACAATGGGCGGTCTTATCGCACAAAGCGATCTCTTCCAGACAACCTTAGGGTGGACTGGAAGAACGGAAATAGATATCGGGCAGTCTTGGTGTACAAGCACGTGTCATACATAATATTACTTAGATATAATAATCATAAAATACATATCAATTATTACACAAATATATAAAATAGAAAGAAAAACGTAATACATATAACTTAAACAAACTAATAAATAAATCTATACTTATAAAAGGAGAAGCTGACTGACTGACTGACTGATCTATCAACGCACAGCCTAAACGGCTGGGGTTAGAAACTTGAAATTTTGACAGTAGGTACATTTTGTAACGTAAACATCCACTAAGAAGGGATTTCTCGAAATTCAACCCCTAAGGGGGTGAAATAGGGTTTTTAAGTTTGTATGTAAGTCCGTCATTTTTGAAGTAAGAAGCTTGAAATTAAATATTAAGGTTTTTGATTAGAAATAAACGTACACGTGTTTGAGCATTTTTGGAAATTCAACCCTTAAAGGGGTGAAATAAGTGTTGAAAGTTTGTATGAGAAATCTGGTATTTTTGAAGTGAGAAACATGGAATTAAATATTTAGGCTTTTGGTAAGAAATAAACGTATAGGTGTTTGAGGGTTTTTGGAGATTTCACCCCTAAGAGGGTGAAATGGAGGGTTGAAGTTTGTATGTAAGTCCGTCGTTTTTGAAGTAAGATAGACGAATTTCTGGTTAGGAATAAATGTACACATATTTGGAAATTCAACCTCTAAGGGGGTGAAATAAGTGTTGAAAGTTTGTATGACAAATCTGGTACTTTTGAAGTAAGAAGCATGGGGAGAAACTGACCGACTGGCTGACTAATCTAGCAACGCACAGCCTAAACCGCTGGGGGTGATAAAAGACGGACGTTTTGGATTTTAAAATGTCACTTTAAAATGGGCTTAACGAGGATTTCAAACTTCACGCAAGCGAAGCTGCGGGCAAAAGCTAGTATATTATAAAGAAGAAAGTAGATGAAATGTGAGCGATAATCAAGAAATAACAAATTAAAGTGAAAAGTAATGTTCCTTCACTAACTTTTTAAAAATTGACAGTGATTGCGCACGTCTTACATTGAGTGGTAATACATTCCACAAGCGAGCAGCTTGAACTGTAAAGGACTTGTCTAAAAACGAAGTGGAATGCTGTTGTATTTTTAATTTAAGATTTTCTGATGATCTCAAGAACCTAGAATGTGTGTCACAGAGGAACTCGAAGCGTTCCTTAAGGTAAAACGGGGTGGAAGGATTAAAAAGATTATTTCTTTCCGTTTTTATATAACACTAGCTGTGTCCTCACGGCTCCGCCCGTAGCCAATGTTACTCAGTGATAATGTAGCTTTCTAACGGTAAAAGAATTTTTGAAATCGGTCCAGTAGTTTTTAAGTTTATTCGTTACATACAAAAAAAAATCCAAAAATACAAATCTTTCCTCTTTATAATATTAGTATAGATAAAAAAGTGCGACAGTTGAATTAGGGATAAAAATATAGTATTTTGCGTACTATATTATTTTTATATAATATATAGTACAACTGACTGAAATATAGTACGATACTATACATATATTATAGTACGAGTGGCAACCCTACGCTCGCCCCACCCTGGCACAGGAAAGAACAGGTAAATGGTCTAAATTCAGTCAACTCGCCATCCATGTCCACAGAACAATAACCTAAAATACGCAGACCAATGCTCGACTCCGTCTATACTTATTTAGAACTCAAAAATAAGGTTATGGAGCAAAATTGCCCCGTAATCCCATTCTGCACTTCCAGATTTTGACGACACGTTTGGTGCAGTGGCTGAGCGATTGGCTTCTGTGCTACGGGTTGTGGATTCGATTCCCGCACGGAACAAATATTTGTATGGTGTTCCGGGTCTGGGTGTTTGTGCGTGTGAAGATTTGTGTCTGTAAACGCACCCACGATACAGGAGAAATCCTAGTGTGGGGCAACGTTTTTAAAAAAAAATACAAATATTTACTGCCTCACTGAGTTTGCTTCACCCTGAACATTTCTGGCTACGCCCATGGCTATTGTAAATAAGAGAACAGAAAAATTTGAGGTGCTCGTGGCTCACTACCAACAGCGCGGATCATACGATTTACGAGGTTAAGCTGCGCTTGCCGCGGTCTGTCCGTGGGTGGGTGACCGTTCGTTACACATCAGATGTTTTCTATCTTTAATTATTCTTAGCACAATATAGGTACCTACGTGTGCCTCGGAGAGCACGTTAAACAGTCGGTCCCGGGTGTCATACGAATACCTATGACAGTCGTTACAGGTGGTCAGAATTCCGAAAGTCTGACAACTGGTATAATCTTAAAGTATCGGCATTGCCCAGTAGTTGGGTTGTGGAGTTCTGATACCAGTCGCTCCGTGTAAAATACTATTCAGCCGCATCTGGTTAGACTGGAAGCTGACCCCAACATAGTTGGTAAAAAGGCTGAAAACATGTTTGGACAGTAGGATCCTTTTGTGACGTAGGCATCTACTAAGAAAGGTTTTTTGGAAATTGTACCCCTAAGGGGGAAAAATAGGGGCTGAAAGATTATATGAAAATCCGTAATTTTTAAAGTAAAATCGGCCTGAGTTAATTGCGCGGTCAATTAACTCGGGGCGCTAAATTGCCTCACGTTAAGAACACATATTTACTTCTTGGTTTTTTTTATTCTTGAATCCAGATGTATCGCGTGCAGGGTTTATCTATGTCAGTCGTATATAACGAGGTTTGAAGGAATTACATGATTTAGTTTACATCCTGTATACAGAGATTCTACTACATTGTCTACATTGTATGTTTGTCGTATTTACTTGCAATATCTATACTAATATTATAAAGCTGAAGAGTTTGTTTGTTTGTTTGAACGCGCTAATCTCAGGAACTACTGGTTGGAATTGAAAAAATATTTTTGTGTTGGATAGTCCATTTATCGAGGAAGGTTATAGACTATATACCGTCACGCTACGACCAATAGGAGCGGAGCATAAATGAAAAATATTTCAAAAACGGGAATAATGTCCACTCGTGCAAAGGCCGGGACGGGCCGCTAGTGTTATTATATCCAACTACACTTTCACAGTCTAATGATAATGAGATCGTAATAAGCGCTAGATTTTAGGTCACCTAACGGTGCAATTTTTGTCTAGTTACATGACTCATAGCGACACGACTCGACGACGGGCTCAGTGGCGAAGCGGTTGGTTTATTGCCCTACGGGTAGCTAGTTCGATGGCTGCACGTACTTACCAAATATGATTTACATTTCGAACTGGCTCGTTGGTATAATGGTGGTAAGTGCGACTGCTGATCGTGAGGTCGTGGGTGCGATCCTCAGGTCGGGCAGTTTTCCGTGTGGAATTCCTTTGCCTGGACTCTGGATTTGTACCTGGTTGCTGGCAATTGGCTCGCCCCCTATTACACGGGACTTAAACATAACGGCGAAATGAGGGTGTTACAATACACCTCTGCCCAACCCTTCGGGGAATAGAGGCGTGATGTTATGTTATTTTCGAGTCTGGGTGTGCAGTGTGTGTGAGATTTTTGTATCTGTAAACGCACCCACAATGCAGGAGATATTTTAGTGTAGGGTAACGTTTTCTAAAAGATGATTAGGGGCCATTCAAGTATTACGTAAGCAGAATTTTAGTATTTTTTGACCCTCCCCTCCCCCCCTTGTCAGCAAAAGTAGGCAAAGCTTTACCCCCCTCCTATGCTTACGTAAACATTGGTATATATTTCTTTAAAACTGATCAGGTTTCTTTATTGTTATTCATGAGCAGCAGTTTTTAAGTCTAGAAAAATAAGTAAATAAATAAAAATTGCTGACGTAATCATCATCTAGACACCCCCGTCCCCCATGTCATCAAAAATAAGCTAAACAAAGACCCCCTCACCCCCCTTTCGTGCTTACGTAATATTGAATGGCCCCTTACACGTGCACAAGCTACAAAAATAATCTCAATAAAAATCACAAATAATACACGAAGACTTTCATACTATCTTCCGTGTAAATCTACACGAATGAAAAAGAAAAAAAAATCTATTGTGAAAGCATAAGAGAGTGTGGAGCTATAGAGGAATGACACATCATTTTTGTTTTTTTAATATTTCTGCTATAATAAAACTGTAGTAGGCTGAATGGTCTGTAGGTATCTATAACTTTTTTCAGAATTAGGTACACATTGATATACAATAAAATAAATAATTAAAAATATCAAAAACCCGACTGCAAAAAAATAAATAAAAAGTAATGCACTAAAGAGAGCGAAACAAGATTAAGAACAGAAAACAAAATTAAAATAACCTATAAACGAAGTAAACTATACTTCGGTTTAACAGACTATATTATGAGCTGAAAGCCTAAGTTAAATACCCGCATTCAGTTTAGTAGCACGGAACCCATTAATTTTCTTTCGGTTTATAATTTGCAATTGTGTCCCGCCTGCTACTAAACTTTATCTTTAAGGTTGGCAACGCATCAACAGTCCCAGTGACCAGTTACACCACCCCGTCAGTGTGTTTGTCAACCTATTATCTACCTACATAAAAAAATGATAGGTACAGCTTAAAACTCTGTGGAGATAATTATAAAAATGGGGACAGAAAAATACAAAAAAAGCAATTATTCTCTTGATAAAAATCGTACACGAATATTTCATTCACTTTCAAACTATGCATTCTATAATATTTAAAACATGCAAAAAATAAAAAAGAACACCCATTGTGAAAGCAATAGAGGAGTGATACATAATATACAATATAAAAATAAACCAAAAAGTGCAGTGTGCACGTTAGGTAACGTGCGCCTGCGCCTTTTACCGGAAACTTTGTGTACAGTCGCATGTAACCATTTGTAGGTTTGTAAGGAAGTGTGTGAGCTTATCTTACGCGTAACAGTAAATGGTATAATTTGCTGTTGAAATATAGAACAGACAATGTTTATGCCGCGAGAATTGTTTCTTCTTTCAACTGCCACACACTTCACTGCTCTACTGCAGAGGTCCTCAAACTTTTTCGTCTCGTAGACTACTTGCCATCTTTTTAGTGTTCAGTACCCAAAGGGTAAAACGGGACCCTATTACTAAGACTCCGCTGTCCGTCTGTCCGTCCGTCTGTCCGTCTGTCACCAGGCTGTATCTCATGAACCGTGATAGTAAGACAGTTGAAATTTTCACAGATGATGTATTTATGTTGCCGCTATAACAAAAAATACTAAAAAAACAGAATAAAATAAATATTTAAGTGGGCTCCCATACAACAAACGTGATTTTTTTGCCGTTTTTATGAATAATGGTACGGAACCCTTCGTGCGCGAGTCCGACTCGCACTTGGCCGGTTTTTTTTTTATTTCGGGTAGACCCTTGCTTAGCTAATATTGCATTTTTGCAAATTCATCTACTTCAAATGTATTTTATGACTGATATCTAACTGTAGTGAGGTGTAGAGCGAAAAAAACAACAAAAAAACACGTTAAGTTTTATACATTTCATATCATTAAGAAGGACATACATCGATGTTATTGGTGATGTTCTTCACAAAAGTCAGGTGCGTAGTACTCTCAACCGGCGTGCGTGTATGACAAGATGTATGAATGTGGATGAAGCTAAAGGAGTATGTAAGGGTCGTAGTATGTGGCGTTCTATAGTTTCTGCCTACCTCCATGGGAAATGATGCGTGATTAATGTATGTATGTATCATTAAGAAAAAAATAAATGCTTTTTAGAGAGAATGGATCTGCTGGTTTGATAATAAATTAATTATTAATATTTGGCATCAATTTAGTAAGGTTTAATCTTAAATCTCCTCGATTAGTGATATCCAGTTTGTTTCTTTATTTTGTTACTAATTCGCTACTAATATTATAAAATTGCGAAAATAAGTTGTTTTACAAAAATACTATCGTCGTCGGACTGTTTGTTAAGTTTTCAGATAAAAACTAAGCAACCACAGAACCAACTAAAATAACATCTTCTTTACATAGTATAAAACAAAGTAGCTCCCGCTGTCTGTACGTTTAGATCTTTTAAACTACACAACGGATTTAATGCACTTTTCAGCAATAGATAGATTCAAGAGGAAGGTTTATATGCCCCACATTAGTATCTACATTGTACCCGTGCGAAGCCGGGGCGGGTCGCTAGTTTTAAATAAATACATTAAGTTACAACATCAAAAATAAACTATTTGTCTTGTACACGGAAATGAAGCAACTAGTTACACTAGTGTTTGAACACATTGTTTTAACTATAATGGTGGTAGAACAAAGGGGCTATTAACTGCACCGTTTGGGTACACTCACTTGCTTACTAGCTTAAATATAATAATGTTCTTATATTTTTAATGATTTATTGAGGGGCAGTGATAGTCTAGCGTGGCAACCGAATATCAATTTGATATTTTATAAAATTACTAGCTTTTGCCCGCAGCTTCGCTTGCGTGAAGTTTGAAATCCTCGTTAAGCCCATTTTAAAGTGACATTTTAAAATCCAAAACGTCCGTCTTATATCACCCCCAGCGGTTTAGGCTGTGCGTTGCTAGATTAGTCAGCCAGTCGGTCAGTTTCTCCCCATGCTTCTTACTTCAAAAGTACCAGATTTCTCATACAAACTTTCAACACTTATTTCACCCCCTTAGAGGTTGAATTTCCAAATATGTGTACATTTATTCCTAACCTAACCTTTCGGAGAGAGATGCATTCTGGGATAGTATAAGAGGTATTGTGAATGAGTGTATAATAAATGAGAAGATTGTTATGCTTGGTGATTTCAATGGTTGGGTAGGTGTGAAGAGGAAAGGATATGAAAGTACACTAGGTGCGTTTGGGGATAAAAGGGTGAATGAGAATGGAATGAGTTTGTTAGAAATATGCGTGGAGAAGTATCTTTCTATAATGAACACTATGTTTAATCATAGAGAGATTCACATGTATACGTGGGAAAGGCAAGATAGTAGAAGCATGATTGACTTTGTGGTTGTTAATGAAAGACTGAAGAGTAAGGTCACAGATACAAGAGT
This sequence comes from Amphipyra berbera, assembly GCA_910594945.2. Classification (NCBI taxonomy): domain Eukaryota; kingdom Metazoa; phylum Arthropoda; class Insecta; order Lepidoptera; family Noctuidae; genus Amphipyra; species Amphipyra berbera. The sequence goes on from OU343145.1 coordinate 14,236,271, forward strand.
GTATCGGGGTGCCAATGTGGGGACCGACCATTATCTTGTCATGTGCCGGATACATGGTCTGTTTAAACGTTGGTGCCATCGGGTTCGGGTTCCTGTGACTGCACTTGAGAGAATAAAAGTAGAAAGGTTGCAAGAATTAAAAGTGAAAGAGGAATATAAGAGGGAAGTAAAAGAGAAGACAAATGAGATTTTAGAAGGAATGAATGATTATAGTTTAGAAGAAGCATGGAATGTTGTAAAAAACAGCATGGTGCAAGTGGCCACAAAAGTATGCGATGTGGCGAAGAGGAAAAATAACACGAGAACGAATGATTGTTGGATAGATGATGAAGTTAAAGAGGTCGCACGGAAGAAGAAAGAAGCTTAGCTTAATTTATTAGCCTTTAAAGCTAGAATAAGGATGAATCAGCCAACGAGTATGATTGACGATTTGGAAAGAGTGAAGAAAAGATACACCGAAATAAAGGCGGAAGTAAAAGAGATCGTAAAGATGAAGAAGAATGAAATGGAAGATAAGTATAATAGGAAGTTCTCCGACAACTTCAGGGTCAATGTTAAGCTGTTCTGGCAACAAGTAAGATTGGCTCGTGGAGTTTCGGGGACATCAAATATGAATATAGTTAGAGGAGGAGATGGATGCTTGTTAAGTGAAGAATGCAAGGTGTTGGAACGCTGGAAGGTATATTTTGAAAGTTTATTTAGTTGGCAGGATAGTGTGTAAAGAGTGGGTAACTGGGCGGAAGCGAGTGAGTCAGACATTGACTTGGGTGAAATCGTGAAAGCGCTGAAATGTATGAAAGTTGGAAAAGCTGCTGGATGTGACAGAGTGTCTGTCGAAATGCTTAAGGGCGGTGACGGGGTGGTAGCAAGCCTGCTGTACCGGATCTTTAATATGTGTTGGAGATTCGGCCAAGTGCCGGGCGACTGGTGCAAAGCTGTAATCGTACCACTATATAAGGGAAAAGGTTCACAGCAGAAGTGTAAAAACTACCGCGGCATTAGTCTTTTGAGTGTGGTCGGCAAACTATATGCGAAAGTTTTAATTAACAGAGTGATAAGAATAACAGATGAGAAATTATGGGATCTTCAGGCAGGGTTCAGGGAGAGGATGGGCTGTATGGATCAGATCTTCTCATTGAGGTGCATAGCCGAAAAACATCTGGCAAAGCACAAGAAAGTGTACTGCGCTTTCATTCATTTGGAGAAGGCCTATGATAGTGTGTGGAGGGAAGAATTGTGGTCGACACTATCTTTGTACGGGGTGGACTGGCGCTTGATACGGGCACTGAAATCGCTGTACAGGGATTCCAGGGCGTTCACAGACTGGTTTGGCATCTCTAGAGGTGTTAGACAGGGTTGTGTAGCGTCTCCATGGCTGTTCAACCTATACATGGATAGTTGTTTGACAGATTTAAAAGAGAGTGAGTGTGGATTGAAAATGAATGAGTTGCCTGTCAAATGTCTTCTCTACGCAGATGATCAAGTTTTGCTTGCATCGTCGGCGAATGGAGCATATAATATGAAAGGGATGAAAATTAATGTAAGCAAGACGAAAGTAATGGTTTTTGAAAGAGATGCAGATGTATCTGAGTGTAAAGTAAAGATAGGAGATGAAAGTATTGAACAGGTGAATGAGTTTGTTTATTTGGGAAGTATGTTTATAAGAGATGGTAAGATTGACGAAGATGTGGAAAGAAGAGCAAATGCGGGAAATAAAGTAAATGGTGCTATGCATGTGGTTGTGGCTAGCCAATCGATGTCCAAAAAGGCACGACTGGCTGTGCATAATGGTGTGCTGATACTTACGCTTATGTATGGAAGTGAATGTTGGTCGTGGCAGAAGAGGCATGAAAGTAGAATAAATGCCGTGGAAATGCGTTCCTTGCGAAGTATGTGCGGTGTAACTTTGAATGATAGATTGAGAAATGAAGAGATTAGACAAAGTTGCGGTTTAAAAGATGATGTAGTGACAAAAATTGAAAGGAGTATGCTTAGGTGGTTTGCTCATGTTGAGAGAATGAGTTAACGGCGATTACAAAAGGAATTTATAAGGCGGATGTCAATGGGAACGCCGGTAGAGGACGTCCTAGAAGGACATACATCGATGTTATTGGTGATGTTCTTCACAAAGGTCAGGTGCGTAGTACTCTCAACCGGCGTGCGTGTATGACAAGATGTATGAATGTGGATGAAGCGAAAGGGGTATGTAAGGGTTGTAGCATGTGGCGTTCTATAGTTTCTGCCGACCCACATGGGAAAAAGGCGTGAGTTTATGTATGTATGTATGTATGTTTATTCCTAACCAGAAACCTTAATATTTAATTTCATCTTTCTTACTTCAAAAACGACGGACTTACATACAAACTTCAACCCCCCATTTCACCCTCTTAGGGGTGGAATCACTAAAAACCCTCAAACACCTATACGTTTATTTCTTTCCAAAAGCCTAAATATTTAATTCCATGTTTCTGACTTCAAAAATACCAGATTTCTCATACAAACTTTCAACACTTATTTCACCCCTTTAAGGGTTGAATTTCCAAAAATGCTCAAACATGTGTACGTTTATTTATAACCAAAAACCTTAATATGTAATTTCAAGCTTCTTACTTCAAAAATGACGGACTTACATACAAACTTAAAAACCCTATTTCACCCCTTTAGGGGTTGAATTTCGAGAAATCCCTTCCTAGCGGATGTTACGTCACAAAATGAACCTACTGTCAAAATTTAAAGTTTCTAACCCCAGCCGTTTAGGCTGTGCGTTGATAGATCAGTCAGTCAGTCAGCTTCTCCTTTTATAAGTATATAAGATAGATAGAAGATAGATTCGAGTATTTTTTTATTTCTTATTATAAATCGACGTTTATTTCTATTGTAAACCATGTCGAATAGTAGTGTGTAGTGTCGAGTACGAGAAATTTCAAGTTTTCAAGACAAGCATATCATTTTGGGACCCAGTGCATAAATAATATCACCCGCGCGACAGCGCAACGAGTATTCCCAAGGAGGGTTGATGTCAGGCAGGTGGCCGGTCATAAAACAATAAGCCAAAACCTCTAACAACATGGATTTATGAAATACTTGTTGTGCCGACCCCACCTAGTGTGAGATAAGCACAGGAAGAAGAAGAAGTGATAGTCTAGCGGTTGAACGCTTGCCTTAAATGCAGGAGGGTCTGACTTCGATCCCGGCCCGTACCTCTGACCTTTCCAATTCATGTGCGGATCAGAATTTGATTATCACTTGCGTTAACGGTGAAGGAAAAACATCGTGAGAAAACCTGCTCACCTGAGAGGGCTCCATAAAATTCTCGATGGTGTGTGTACTCCACCAACTCGCACCAGGCCAGCGTGATGAACTAAGGCCTAAACCCTTCTCATTCTGAGAAGAGGCCCGTGCCCAGCAGTGGGACAGTAATGGGCTAGTTATATTTTATATTATGTTTACGTATAACAACATACTGCCTTCACCAAGCCGTCTGCCAGACGTGGTGATTATAGTCATATCATACAAACTGTTATTAAGAGTCCCATGTTCAACAGTGGACTTTTAGGGACTCCTGTGATGAAAATAGGCTGGGAGATAATGTGTGCAATAGGTTGGGAGATAATGGGTGCAAAATAGGTTGGGAGATGAGTTCAAAATAGGTTGGGAATTAATGGGTGCAAAATAGGTTGGGAATTAATGGGTGCAAAATAGTTTGGGAGATAATGGGTGCAGAATAGATTGGGAGATAATGGGTGCAAAATAGATTGGGAGATAATGGGTGCAAAATAGGTTGGTAGATAATGGGTGCAAAATGGGTTGGGAGATAATGGGTGCAAAATAGGTTGGGAAATAACAAGGATCTAAAATAAAAACAACGTCCTACAAAAATCAAATACTTTTATTCTTATAAATTATTTACATCGTACAACCGAGACTTACAACTAATCTTAACATTTAACTATCAGTTAGAAGTTAACTTTAACTAATCGTAACATAACTAAGTTAGAAGTGAGCAGTCAGTCTGTCAATCTCATACAGGTCAGACATTATTTCTTCTACCTTTGTGCCGATCTTTTTGGCGATCTGAAACAATAGAATGTTTTTTAAATAAGTGTAACTATTAATTAGGCGACACGTTTGGTGCAGTGGCTGAGCGATCGGCTTCTGCGCTACGGGTCGTGGGTTTGATTCCCACACGGATCAAATATTTGTATGGCCTACAAATAGTTTTACCGTGTCTGGGCGTTTGTGTATGTGAAGATTTGTGTCTGTAAACGCACCCGCGATACAGGAGAAATCCTAGTGGGGTAACGTTTTTCTTATAAAATAAGACAAAAAAAAGAAAAAAAAGATAAAAAGAAAAAAAAAGATAAAAAGAAAAAAAAAGAAAAAAAAAAGACAAAAAGAAAAAAAAAGATTTAAAAAAAGAAAAAGTTGTGATGGTGGAATTAACGTAATATTGCTAATTTAAGGGCCAAGCCTCATCTGACGGAAGATACGTAGTCGCTCTTCCGCCGATACCCATAATTCTATACAAACATCAACACCGTACACATTTGACCGAAGATACGTTACTAAAATTCTTTGAGTAAATTACGCGACGAAGATTGGCGACGTATCTTCCATTAGATGTGACTTGGCCTTTAGTACTTTGTTTCTATTGTTTACCACAAGAAAGAAGTGCTAGCTCTTGGTTCCATATACAACGTGTAACAAGAATAACGCCAACACTCAAACACCCAAATTAGTTCATTTTATTTTTTTATTCTTGATTTGGTCGCGTTTGGCCTAGTCTCACCTGGTGGTAAGCGCAGACAGGGTCTAAGATGAAACACACGAATCTAAGGAACAGAGATATAGAGGGATTCCCCTATACCTCTCTGGCTCTCACATACACACGACGGAACACAGTAAGCTGCTTGGCGCCGGACTTTAATGTTCAGGTGGTAGCTAGCCAGGCGGACCGTATAGATCCTACCACGTCGCGTGCTGGGTTTTGTTGAATCTTACAACACGCGTCTATTCCCAGGGTGTGGTGAGGAAGAAAATATTCAGTTTTACTCCGTGTGGGGACGGGTTAGAACATAAAACTTCCACACCGTACGCTGGGAATAGACGCGTGTTGCAAGATGTATAATCTAAACCCAGCATGCGACGTGATAGCTACTGTTGTGTATGTGAGAGACAGTGGGGTGTAGGGGTGTCCCTCTATATCTTTGATACCCCGATTCGTGTGCTCAATCTTAGACCCTCTCTACGCTTACCATCAGGTGAGACTAGGGCCAAACGCGACCAAGACAAAAATAATAAAAATACATGATACATAAACTGAAATTTTACTTTTATGTGCTTCGTATATTGTATTAGAAAATAGTACTAGTTTTTCATTGTTAACTACTTTTAAAATTCAGTCTTATGGCCTTGACATAAGGCTCTATTTTCTTTATCTCAATTAAAATAATGATTTGTAAAAAGCAAGTTTAAGAACAAAGCACGTCTTTTTTTAATTAATATAATTATTCAATTAGTCTTTACAGCAATTCTATTCTAATCATAATCAATACTAGGTTTTACAAAATTAATGTAGGTACAATACATACGTCTTGTTTCTCAGCGTTGGGCATGGTGGTGTAGTGTGTGACCAGGTCCCCGTCCAGCACCCCTCGAGCTGGACCGCCCCCCACTGGGCGACGAGCTGACTTGTATGTCCTGGTAACAAAATAATTATGTGAAATCGTCCATTGGTTGAGTGAAAATACAAATAAAAACATCAAATCAGGGAGTCAAGTGTGCTAATTTTAAATAAAATGACATACAATTGTTCTTTGCAAAGTATGTGCGGTGTAACTTTGAATGATAGATTGAAGAATGATGTGATTAGACAAAGCTGCGATTTATAAGATGATGTAGTGACAAAAATTGACAGCAGTATGCTTAGGTGGTTTGGTTATGTTGAGAGAATGAGTGAACGGCGATTAACAAAAGGAATTTATAAGGCGGATGTCAGTGGAAACGGTAGGGACGTCCCAGGAGGACATACATCGATGTTATTGGTGATGTTCTTCACAAAGAACAGGTGCGTAGTACTCTCAACCGGCGTGCTTGTTTGATAAGATGTGTGAATGTGGACGAAGCGAAAAAAGTAAGTAAAGCGCCGTTCAGACTACTACTACTACTATTGAAGTAATAGTTCAATGACAGTTGAATGGAAAGTCAGTGGAAAGCCACTAGTCTAAAATAACCAGCATAATACCAAATGTCGAAAACTATTCAATCGACACTCTATCAAAGCGTTTGTAAATTAGCAGACCTAGGCCCCAAAGCCCTAACTTTCAACGAAATAGAAAAAAATCGATATTTATTATAAACTAGCATCCCGGACAGATTTCGTTCTGTCAAGTCATTGGCCTGTAGTGGGAAAAGAAAAGTGTTGTTTATACTATTTTCCACGCGATTTTTATGCTTTTTCTCTCCATAAGAACACAAAACAGATAGGTACAGAAGTCAATCTACATACAAGTGCGCTCGAGCAACGCACACATAGACACTGCTCACGGACACGATATATCGGACTGTTTGGGACTAAAGTGCGAGTGAGTGCGAGCGCGAGTGCCATGCGCTTGAGAGAGATAGATAATTATACAAATAGAGCGACCGCCGATCGTAGGTATGAAAAGTGAAGTACATACATGTGATTGACTTCTGTACCTATGTGTTTTGTGATAAGAACCTTCCTTGTGCCTAAAGGAATATTTTTTTTTTTTAAATAACCGAATTTGTCGAGCCGTTCTAAGTTTTGCGCTTAGTAACACATTTGGCGATTCATTTTTATTTATATAGATATTGGATTTTTACAAACCCTGGTATTAAACTAACCTGAACGCCCTCGGGTTGAGTCCGGCTATGTGGCAGCAGTAGTTATTCATAACGTTCTGCAACATCAACAGTCGTCGGTACATCTTCTCAGTTATCGGAAGCACGTAGCCAACACCTCCATCCAAAGTAGCTGTAAAAGAAATAACATAACATCACGCTTTGTACTCCCCGAAGGGTTCGGCAGAGGTGTTTTAGCACACCCTCGTTTCGCCAGTTTAGTCTCATCTAATAGGGGGCGAGCCTATTGCCATTAACCGGGCACAAATCCAGACTCCGGGCTGCTACTGAGAAATTTTTGGTGGAAAAATTCAATAACACTTAGCCCGACTTGGGGATAGAACCCAGGACCCTATGTTCAGCAGTCTTACTTGCGACTACTAGACTAACAAGGCAGTCTAGTGGCAGACAGTGTAAAAATCAAGCAGTTCTTTGAGGAGTTCGACGCTACCATGTGAATCGATCCGTGAAATTAATCTGCGCTTACTACGGTAAGTCCAAATCTAGATAAATCTTTACTGAGTTTCCTGTGTCTCGGAGACCACGTTATGTGGTAGTGTTCCCATATCTAATACCTTTAAACGAGCAATTCTTGTATATATACAAGGTTAGTCCTTTCCACTGACGATTACTACGAAACAATTCGACTCGCACTTGACCGCTTTTTTTTTAATGAACACTGTTCACCATGTCATTGACTTATAATATAAATAAATTCTGCTACACTGCCAATACAGACAAAGAAGTTTTTTTATATCCATAAGTGATGTAGTTATTGAGGGGCGCGGTCAGTCCGTGGATGGGTGACCGTTTGTTACACATCGAGCCCCTTCCGTGCCTCGGAGCGTTAAACCGTCGATCCTGGGTGTCATAAGAATACCTATGACAGTCGTAACGGGTAGTTAGAAGCCCGAAAGTCTAACAACCGGTCTAACCTCAGGATATCGGTATTGCCCAATAACTGGGTTGCGGAGGTCTGATGGTAGTCGCTCCGTGGAAATTACTAGTATTCAGCCGCATACGGTTAGACTGGAAGCTGACCCCAACATAGTTGGGAAAAAGGCTAGGAGGATGGATTCTAATCGCAGATCCGTTAATAGAATGGATTGGAACTGGGTGCTACTACGATATGATAGCGTAGCATAAATAGTAGAGTGCCTTCCACTGACTCATCATCTTCCTGCCCTGGTCCCAAGTTACTTGGGGTCGGCGCAATATGTTTTTCTCTTCCACTCTTCCCTGTCAGCCGTCTCATTATCATTTTTACTCCCTTATCTTTCATATCCTCCCTCACACAATCCATCCATCTTTTCTTAGGTCTCCCTCTCCCCTTCATCCATCAACATTCATATTCATCACTCTCTTAGTCACATGTGTTTCATCCCTCATCATCACATGCCCATACCAAGACAAACGATTTCCTTTCAACTTTTCTGTCACTGGTGCCACTTTCAAACTCCCTCTAATACACTTATTTCTTACTTTATCCATTCGCGTCACTCCAAACATCCATCTCAACATTCTCATCTTTTTTTTTTTTTTTTATTTGTTACTAGGCCTACATTTGGCCGCCATCTCGCCTGATGTTAAGCGATGATGCGGTCTACGATGGAGCACGCTTGCCCAGAAGAAACCGATTCACTCGTGACTTGAAGACACCCAGATTGTAACAGTCGGGGAACACCCACTCGGGCAGCGCATTCCACTGTTTAGCGGTTTTCACAATGAAAGTGGATATCATCTCCGCTACGTGTAATCTTCTTTCATCAGTCTTCTTCACGGCCCAACACTCTGACCCGTACAGAACGACAGGTCTTATAGTGGATTTGTAGATTTTGCCCTTCAGCTTGAGGGGCATCCGTTGGTCACAAGTTGTCCCTGTGACCTGTCGCCATTTCATCCAACCTGAGAAAAGACTAGGCAGAACTATATTAGTTAAATAACTTACTGAACATGGTGACGTGTCTTCTATGCGCCGTGGTAGATACCGATCTCGCGTTGATACGGAACATAGCGTTCACTTGCTGACCCAAATGATAGTCACTCTTACGAATAAGGCGTTGACCTATGGAGGTGAAGGTACAAAATTACTAATACATTTAAGACTTCTTCCATTCCTTGACAAAGTAGTTGGAGTAGATTTATTTTAACATAAAACATATCATCACGCCTGTATTTCCCGAAGGGTTGGGCAGGCATATACAAGGTTATTCGGAAAGGGGTACTAAGCCGCGGGTCACTTGATGTATAACTGATGGTTGTTTTAAAGAAAATGTAAAAATGACAAAATTGGATAAAAAAAACCATATAAAATGATTATTATTTTAGTTTTTTTCAAAAATTCTTCATCCCTACTTTGGTTACGAATTAAAGAAATGGAGATTCTAATTTTTGACCTAAAATGTAAACACAGCTGATCATGGCTGAGGATAGATAAAATTTAGCGTATTTTTTATGAAATCTTTGAACAGCTATTTCTCTTAAACTAATGATTTTTGGGTTAAGTTGTAGAACAAAAGTTATCCATTATTATAGGTACTTTAACACCGTTTCGGCTTAGTACCCCCTTTCCGACTAACCTTGTATAGTAACGCCCTCGTTTCGCCGTTATGTTTAAGTCCCACGTAATAGAGGGCGAACCTATTGTCATCAACACCGAGCTGCTACTGAGGAATTTCATACGGAAAACCTAATAACACTTTGCCCGACCTGGGTATCAAACCCAGGAACTCAGTATCAGCATTCGCGCTTGCCGCCACTGGACCAACGAGGCAGTTGAAAATAAATGACATGTGGTCCAAATCGAGATTTTTTCACACGAGTTCCTTAATGTCTTTGTTTCCGTAAAAATTCGCAGGCCTATTGTTAGTCTTGTCTCATTTCATTTTCTGAATTGGACCTACTTATGCAAAAAGGAACCAATCCACACACATGCCAAAATCGAGCTAAGTATGTAAAAAGCTTTCAAAATGCACCTTCTATCTACTATCTTCTATCTCCTTTCTACTACTTCTATCTACACATATTCTGTCAAAGTTGTCAGATCATTTTGATCCTTATAGGATCGATAGAAGGTACATTTTGAAAGCTTTCTACATACTTAACTCGATTTTGGCATGTGTGTGGATTGGTTCCTTTTTGCATAAGTAGGTCCAATTAAGAGTCCGGTTTTACTTTCAAATATCAGCAATTTTTATGGGAAAACAAATAGACACACGTAAGACAATTTGAAAATATTATAGCAAATTACACAAATATCGACTTTAAGAACAAGTTAACTTGGTTGGGTTCAGAATGATAAAAACTATTAAAGTGGTCATAAAACAATTTATGTTGCAATAGAAATTAAGCCATGTACAATAGAATTAAGGCTTCTATTCCCAAAGCATGTCGATTCTGGACTATTAGAAATAGAAATCGTTTATTTGCCAATCATTTAGGTATACAGATAAGATGTTAAATATATAATCAGTCCCGAAACATTACACCTTATGGCATGCATGAATATTGATATTTTGAACAATATTGTAAAAACATCACAAAAATATAAAAACTTAATGGGGTTGGCAAAGCAAAGGTATTGTAGATGGCGCTGCGTACGATTGTTCTTTTATGGCGAACGTTTGACAGTGTGTCATTTTGTAAACAGAACTATTTAACTATTTATCAGTATTTGTGAATTCCAACATTTTTACAGCCAATTACGCAGCACTTGTTCATTTTACAGCAAAAAAATGTATGTTTAGGATAAACACCTTTGTTTTTACAGCTCTCTTGGAACAAGCGTACTCAGCGCCACATTGACAGTTGCCAACCCCATTGAAAATAAATTTATTAAGTGGTTACAAGAGGTACCTATTCAATTTAACTCGACTTGTTGCCCATATAGGATCAGTAATACAATAATACACAAAAAGAAGAAACAAACTATTTAATATGAAGGTGTATCCAGTGCCTCCATATGCGACTATCATTTTTTCAGCAATTACCCTTTGACAATACCGAGCGATTCGGTCGAGGAATTTTATCTATACTAATATTATAAAGCTGAAGAGTTTGTTTGTTTGTCTGTCTGAACGCGCTAATCTCAGGAACTACAGGTTGGAATTCAAAAAATCTTTTTGTGTTGTGTAGTCCATTTATCGAGGAAGGTTATAGGCTATATATCATCACGCTACGACCAATAGGAGCGGAGCATAAATGAAAAATGTTGCCAAAACGGGAAAAATGTCCACCCGTGCGAAGCCGGGACGGGCCGCTAGTAAGTACATATTAGGAAGAAAGAAGAAAGGAAAACTGGGAAGGAACTGCCTTGTTGGTCTAGTGGTGGCAAGCGCAAATGCTGATCGTGAGGTCCTGGGTTCGATCCCCAGGTCGGGTAAAGTGTTATTGGGTTTGTGGAATTCCTCAATAGCAGCCCAGAGTTTGGATCTGTGCCCGGTTGATGGCAATAGGCTCGCCCCCTATTACATGGGACTTGAACATAACGGCGAAATGTGGGTGTTACTATACACCTCTGCCTAGGTATACAGGCGTGATATTATGTATTATCAGAGCCGTCTTAGGCTATGCAGGGGCCCTTGGGCACAGAGAATTTGGGCCCCTTTTGGAAAGCCAAAAAGAACGTGAATAACATCAGAATGTACTTTTGTTCAGTGACATAATTAGTTATTATATTGACACTAACTTGTGGTTCAAGTTGTTTTAATAATATGGTAGTGAAAAGTTACAAAGTCTGAAGTTAGCAGCAATTTGTCTCAAATTAAAGAAAACTTCTGCTGAGCAACGTTTTGCTGTGCAACCCTCTGGGTGCTTTGTTAATGATGCGTTAAACTAAGAAACCGATGTGTTTTATAAAATTGATTTATTGAAAAATACATGGTTGCACTGGGTTTCGGCATTTCGAGGCCCCCTTCAGACCGGGGGCCCTGGGCTCGTGCCCCACGTGCCCTTATGGTAAAGACGAAACTGTGTATTATGTTATGTAAGAAAGGAAAATAATTTATTTTGACAGGCAACAGAAACTGCTGAGAATATACAACAAAAACTTAACTATGTTATGGTGCGTCCAGACCTGACGAACGCGCCGCGAATGCGCCGCACGCGCGCCGCTCGCGTGCAGCGTGCGAGCCGTTCGCGAGCTGCGCGCGAGTGGCGCGCGTATGTTTGTACGAACATGAAATGCACGCGCGCAGCTCGCGAGCGGCTCGCGAACGGTTCGCGCGCTGCGCGCGAGCGGCGCATTAGCGGCGCGTTCGTCAGGTCTGGACGCACCATTACACGAACATGTTATTAATATTTACCTCCATAACTTTCTCTAGCTTGTGGCTGATACATGAACAACGCGAGGTTCCCTTCAGACTCGCTACACAAGAATCCTAGCGTTGTATTATCTACCATGAACTCCATATCATATATCTGTAACAACATCAAATTAATTTTTATCAAGAACATGTGTTTATTCTAACAATCTTAAACAAACTGACGGAGTAACTCATCATCATCAGCCTAGCCTTTATCCAACTGATTGGAGCCTTTTCTTCATCTTTCTAGCCTTTTCCCAATTATCTTGGGGTCAGCTTCCAGTCTAACCAGGCTGTATACCAGTATTTTACATGGAGCGACTACCATCAGTCCTCCGCAATCCAATATTAGAGCAATGCCGATATCTTAAGGTTAGACCGGTTGTCAGATTTTCGGGCTTCTGACCTGTAACGACTGTGTTAGGAATTCTTGTGACACCCGGGATCGGCGATTTAACGTGCTCTCCGAGGCGTGGAGACCACGTCTAACACCACGCTTGACTAACACTCTGCAATTAGCACACAGAAGAATGGTACGGTAATGAGGGTAGCCTATCGTCTTGTCATACACCCATATTCTAAGACGTTCCTCCAAAACTTACTAGACTCAGAACGGCCTCGAAAACACCTTCAAAATTGTATTCTTAGTGGCAATTTCGAGTGAACTTTGAGGTTCCTCGACGGAGAACTTTACGTCATAATTTGAATTATCTGCTTCGCGCAAATAACGCCGCGATAAATACTTGTAAGGATTATCGTAAGCATATTCGATAGTCTTCAAAAGTCATTTTTGTTACATACGAACTTTGACACTCCCTTCCTTAAGGTAAGTTCCGAGGTACCTTAAGTTTGACAGATGGTTCCTTACCTCGACTGAGGAAAAATCTCGAGTCAAGGATCAACTATAGGCTGAGTCGAGGTGGAGTCGAGTCGAGTAAGTTTTGGAGGAACGTCTTAGAATATGGGTGATAGTGTCTCAAGTCGCCTTTAACGTGACTCAGAAGGAGAGGGGTTTACTTTTGCCACAGATCATATAATACTACGTACAGATACCCAATCCCATACAAAGAAATGACACCTTCCTAAGTCTGCTTTTGCTAAATTAAAAAGATAAATATCTGAGCGTTTCCTAACGCCTACTACGTCATCAAGGATGAGGCCCGATGGCATATACGTTGCTCAACAGTAAAAATTCATACCTGAGCGCTCCTAAAATCTCTGGAGACCAGCGACAATGTTCTATGTTGGTGTTGGTACCGCAATAACGAGACAGACTTGTACACGTCCGCTACCAACACTAAGTTCTTCACAGATAACATCTTGTGTACGTATATCTGCGTGTCTATGAACGCTACGCCCACTAAGTCGTTGTCTTTTAACTGCCAGATGTAGATCTGTAAACAGAAAAGAAGATTAGAATAATTTATGGTATATTAATGACTATAACAGCAGTGATAACCTAGTGGTGTGACCGTCGGACTGACAAGTCATAGGTCTCGAGTTGGAACCAAAGCACGCACCTCTGACTTTTCGGATTCATGTGCGTATTGTATAATTATCACTTGCTTAAAAACGGTGAAATAAAACATCGTGAGGAAACCGGCATGTCTGACAGATATTTCTCGACGGCATGTGAAGCCAAGTCAGAGGCCCACGGGTGGCATAAACTCTGACACCAGGTTAGTCACTAACTGTACGAAAAGAAGAAGTAGGATATTGGCTTACATAACATCACGCATGTATTCCTCAAACGGTTGGGCAGAGGTGTATAGTAACACCCTGTACAGTCCCATATAATAGGGGGCGAGCCTATTGCCATCAACCGGGCATAAATCCAAACTCCGGGCTGTTACTGAAAATTTCCTCACGGAAAAACGCAATAACACTGCCCGGCCTGGGGATCGAGCCCAGGCCCTCACGATCCGCAGTCGCACTTGCCACCACGATACCAACGACGCAGTTATTGCCTTACGTATAGATATATGGTATACCTTCTGTCCAACAGCTGATATTAAGTACCCCAACACTTGTGTGAGTGCTGTGACGGGACCTTTCTGTTCTTTGGCGTACAGTTCTTTGAATCTGTTCTTTGTTAGAGGTTGACCGGGCTCCGGCACCACGTCTATGATGTCGTAGATTATTATCTGAAAAGAAATAAAGAAAATAAGTTATCGTAGACGAAAAAGAAGGCCAAGGGTGGACCAGGGCAGGAAGAAGAAGAAGAAATGCAGTAATTGACGTAAGTCAGTCAAGAAAAGAAGCTAATTTTTTTTTTGAATCTTAAATGCTTAAACTTAACCGCCTTAAGGCCCGTTCCCACTATGTCGTGACGATTAATGTATCGTTGGACGACTGTCGTCTCTAGCTGTTCCCATTATAACGACTGTTTGTCGTCAATTTTTTTTTATCGTTTATCGACTATCGTGTCTAGCTGTTCCCATTGGATCGCGACGACATTTAATTTTTATCGTTTCACGGCTGTCGCTTTGTCGTTTGCACATCAGTAGCAAGCTGTAAGGCGAGACGATATTTTTATCGTGGCCACGACAGATAGTCGTAACAACGACACATGATTTGCCGTCACGATGTCGTGACGTTTTCTTATCGTTTTACGACTGTCGTGCTAGCCGTTCCCATTGACTTGACAATCTGTCGTCACTGCAAAAACAAGTCGTGAACGACAGTTAATCATGTCGCCTTGTATAAGCTACGACACTTAAAACTACACGACTATCTGTCGTCACGACAAAGTGGGAACGCAGCCTTACTAATAACAAGTTATTCAATCATACTAAATCTGACTCAACTTACTCTTCCTCTTGACGTTATATCTTCACTGTAGTTGTAGTTCGTTCCTATCGCTATGTACCCTCTCAGCCCGGACCTAAAATAGAAGAAAAGTTGAATAGATTGTTCACAGTAACAGTTTGGTAACTTATAAAACTTTTCTGCAGACGCTACTTGCGTTTTTTTTTAAGTCTATGGTTTGTTTCAAACTTTTATCAAGTTTTTTTTTTATTTGTTACTAGGCCTGCGTTTGGCCGCCATCTCGCCTGATGTTAAGCGATGATGCGGTCTACGGTGGAGCACGCTTGCCCAGAAGAAACCGATTCACTCGTGACTTGGAGACACCCAGATTGTAACTGTCGGGGAACACCCACTCGGGCAGCGCATTCCACTGTTTGGCGGTTTTCACAATGAAAGTGGAATCAAAACGCAATATTATATTATTATCTTATTATTCGTATAATTCAATGCAACAATTTAAAGGTGACTGAAAGGTACTGAACCGGAGCATTAATATGTATACGTATATAATCAGAGCCCACTGCTGGGCACGGGGCCTTAGTCCACCACGCTAGCTTGGACAGATTGGTGGACTACACACACCATCGAGAAGTTTTAGTACCCCTCTCAGACGTGCAGGTTTCCTCACGATGTTTACCTTCACCATTAACTTCAAATTCTGACCCGCACATGAATTCGTAAAGTCAGAGGTGCGGGCCAGATCTCACGAAGACCCTTCTGCATGTAAGGCAATAATTCAACCGCTAGGCTATGCAATGCTAGCATAAACATGTAATGAAAAAAAAAAACATTTTGAGCATTTGCTCATGACAGCATGCTCGTTTTGGCAGCCATATCAGTACCCCCCTTTCCCCACAATCAAAGTCTTACCTTGTCCCTTCATAGGATAGCGAGACGTTTTTCAAGCAAGTGACGTGTTCCCACTCGTCGAGCTCTATCCGCGTGTTCGGAATGATCTCCCACGACACCGGAGAGAATAAAGTCACGAAGAATCTGTCTTGAAGTGGGTAGGGAAATCTGAGGAATAAAATAACCTTGTCATTTAAGTGTAAAGTTAGGGTTTCCTTAGACAATGGTTCCGTAATCTAGGCCTAGCGTGAATAATGTCACACTAGTAAACGTAGGTAACGTTAATATGAGTGAGTTTTGAATTTGAAATACTCGTTTCGTACATACATACATAAACTTACGCCTTTTTCCCATGGGAGTAAGTAGAAGGGCCATTCTTCCAAAAATATTAACAAAGATTGAGAAC